>JAEIGI010000002.1:15522457-16822436 GCA_018903615.1 Drosophila neocordata | reverse complement strand
AGAGGCAAAAACAATTAAAGGAAAAGCGGTTTGTGTGTTGACAAGCTGACAAGTGAATCTCATATTGCTCATTAAATTCATATTTATAAGTATCTGTATCTGTATTTGTAGTTGTATTTGTATTTGTATCTGTATCTGTATGTTGTACATGTGATTGTGGCATGCACAGAGGATGCTTAATGTATACATCTACCCTATAATGTCTAATGTGGTGAAACTATTTTAAATTCAATTCCCTCAACTCATCCTGACTCGACTCAATTGATATTGCCCTTGAACTAGGGAATATTATATACATAGATATATACACTCTCATCTATACATATATATATATATGTACATATGTAAGACCATTGAATACCCATGGAGTTATTTATTTATCCATCTCTGTTTGCTCATCGTTAGATGGACTGTGGCACTGACACCGGCCCAAGTGTGGAAAGTTGAAAGGGGGAATCCTGAAGCAGGAACTGGCAATTATGGTAATTGCCTTGACTTTGTCTACGTTTGGTATAAAAAGAAGGAATGAGGAGTATGATGCACTGACTCACATCCTACTCATGTTAGCCACTTCTCGTCTCAATTCCTTTCATTCAGTCAATTGTCAATTGCCAAGGTCAAGCCCTTAGATACTTTTTCTTTAAGACAGTTTGTGTACGCGCTTGAACTGAACCTTGAGAACGTGATGTCCGCCATTGAAAGTTGACCAAGTTTTATTAGATTTTCAAGGGTTTCGTTTAACAAATGCACTTTCACCTAAAGTAAGACACATGTGTCTCCACCTGACTAAAGGTAAACACATGTTTTAAAGTGTGACTGGAAATTTAAGGTATTAATAATAAATTTCTAATAATTTATAGATGGCCGTAAATTGCTTTTATTGTAATCCAAATTGTTATTAAGGAAATCCTTTAATTGTTAATTTTTATAGATTAAGTTTATTACTAAGACTAAGCATAATCTTTTATAAACCTTTAAAATATTCTTTAACAACTTCAATGAAACTATTTTAGAAATTTTTTACTAACAAGTTCTTTGTCTAAAAAGACTTTCTACAAGTATAAGAGATAACACTTAATTAGTAAATCAATTAGCTACTTTTGAGATTTCTTATGGCAAAATTTCCTATTACGAGTTTTTATTGTTTAATTTTTATTATCAAATAGAACATTTGTTGCCTCTTGAGAATACTTTTTAATAATTGCACAATTGAAACAAGGTAAGAGAGCTTATCAGTCAGAAATATCTTATGGATTCAAATCACATTATCAAAGCAAAGCTATATACATATCTATCTATAACTTCAAGAACTAAACTCACAAATCATAATTTCTAAAATGATTCATACAATTTGTTTAATAAATTATTATTAAATTAAATCAAAGTAAAGTTTATGTCAAACTATACAGAAGAAACTTCCCAGGAAGAGGCATTTTCTTTATAGATGACAAATAATTGTCATAATTTTTATATACTCGTGATTCTTATGATTTATGCTTGTCTATATAATTGAGTCAACTCTGGGCATGGGTAGGTAATAAGGCAGGAGAGGGGAACACCCAGAGTCAGCTGACTAAAAAAAAAAAAAAAAAGAAAGAAGAGCAAAGAGCGCAACTAATCATGGCCAATAAATTTATATGAACAAATGAATTATCTTGAGTGAGTTTATAAAAATCGCGACACTGATTTGAGAACTTTATCAGGACAGTTATGGACACCTTCTATTGCCTCTCTTCAGCTGGTGGTGCTCCTCCTCCACCTCCTGCTCATCGGCTTGACAGTTTTGTGTCTTAATTAAAACAAGAAACAAAAGTGGCTCACAATTTTTAGACATGCAATATATCTTATCTAATGAAAAGTTCTTAAAAAAATATTGTATATGACTTGAAATGTTTGGATTTGCTTTATGAAAGAATATGGCGTGTGGTCATGGGACCAGATATTTCTGCTTAGCCTTAGAATCATTCTATCTTTATAGCTCTCTATATTTAGTTAATACCTTAATTGGCTCACTGACGCCGTTGTGTATATAAAAGAAAAATATATATATTTAGATTTTTAGTTAATTGCACGTGATGGCAAAACATTTGAAAGTTATCAAAGCAAGCCTTCAGTCCGATCTCAATGTCAAGGTGAGATATAGAAAATGTTTAACAGACTCTCAAAACTACGTAAAGAACACCATGGCTCTACAAACGATTTGGCAGGACATTCAAAGGATTTGCCTAGTTTGGAAAAGGCAACATGTAAACGGGTATATATAAAATCATCAATTTCATCCTCACAATCTCATTTACCCAATTTCATTTTTATCGGCAGAAATCTTCAGCTATTTTCTTTTTAAGTAGCATGCAACAATTTCTTTATTTTGTAGCAATCTTTCTGATTTTACCTCTATTGATTTTCGGTGGTTTTAAACTATCAATTACTAAGATATATCAGGATTCAATTGATCTTCATGCAGATATCGGAGCAGCTGTGGGCACTATTATTGTCATGCATATCATTATTATAGTCTATATAATACGTTTGGCATTCCTGCAGGATGAGAAATTAGCTGTGTGGAATAAATGGGATATATTTGTCTATCAAATAGAAAGTAATCAGAAACGTGGTTCTATGATGATTCTTCTACTGTTGTTGTTGTACTGTTTCCTAATTGTGGCATTTCCGATCTTTGTGTTCTTTGCCCTCAAGTTCATTGTGCTAAAGAATTTGTTTTTAATTACCAATATGGATCGAGATGTTATATCGGTAATTGGTGCTGTTATTGCAGTTCATGCAGCTGTTGGCTTCTATATCTATCGTGTCTATTACTATGGTGGATCTAACAAGAGCATTATGAAGAATAACTAAAGAATAACTAAATTAAATTGGTGAAACATTCAGAAATCGTGTTGAAAGAGCTAATACATTTCCTAAACATAACTTTCGACACTTGTTCAGCATTTTGTCAAGTCCAAAAGTCAAAACAATTTCCATTATTTTCTACATTGAAATTAAAAAACTTGTGTTCACTTATTATGACTTTTGTCATATGTCCATGTAGATATATAAATCTCGACCAGAAACCACATGACATATCAATTTCGCATACGATTTGTTTTCCATGACATGCAGTTGACATTTTAAACAATCCCAAAAAAATATATATCATAAATATAAAGCAAATATTATTATTTCTAATACTTTCCACATGTGGACATGTTATGAAATTAAAGTTTATTAAAACTGATTGACAGCAAAGAGACGGAGACAAGTTTTGGCCCAAAAGATGTGATGAATTTATGGTGTAAATGATATCAATAGGAATGTCGCCAGTCAATGACTCTTTGTAACTGTTTAACAAATTGGCCAAGTAGTCAGTAATTGGCTTACGCCATTGGCATCCCACTACGTGGCATAGCAATATGAAAACAGCTGCCGCCCGGCTTTTATTAATTTCTAAATATTTTTCTTCTTAAATCAATTTCATTATTCATATTCGACATTGACCTACCACATATTGATGAAATTTTTCGAAATGCGAAAATTTTTGAAATCTATTTATAATTTAAAACAGACTGACAATATTTATAAACATTAAAATTTCTCCTATTTGAAATGTATTTTTGATTTGTAATTTCGTTAATTGACTTGCCTAAATATTTATTCCAAAAATTTTGCCTAAATAAAGTTCAACAACATAATTTTCAATATTTTTGTATTTATTATATTTTTTTTTTTTTAATTTCTTTGCCACAACTTACCTGGCCAATTGTTTTCAACTTTGCCTGTCACATCCACTTGAAATTTTTGCACAATTATAAATAAGCAATTTTGTTTAGGAATTCCATTTCTCAGTTGAACCTTTAAATAGGTTGAACATTTCAATTAACATGGATTGACATAATGTCTGTGTTTACATTAACGCCTCTGTCAAATCAAATTAAATTTCAATTTCCGGTAACGCTTAGTCAATTTTTTCGAAATATTTCAACAAAATGATGTGTTATATTGTGCATATTTAAATACTTTTATTGCCACGATTAATGCTGTTAGAATGAACGCAGCATGTTGACTAAATAAACAAAGATGCAAGTAAACAAAGACTGTGCAGGAGCAACAAGTCATCATTTCCAGCATCCCAGAAGCTCAAAACGGCGTTAAAACAAATATAAAAAGCAAGCGCATGTGCAGGTAGAAGAAGCGAGAGAGGAATTTATAGATGTAAAACAAATTGATTTGTTGTGGTGATTGGAAATGGAAGCGGCGCCAAATGTATTAATTCAAACTTGAAATTTTAACAGATTTCATGGAAATAAAAAGGTTGCCATACTGCTGGAAAAGTTTAACGATTGATGGCAGCGCCAGTCGTGCTCCAAATGAGCGGCTCGTTATGTTTTGGCGCTCTTTTAAAAAATTTGAAACTGATTGAAACGTAATTTTTTTTTTAGTTTTATACCTTTTTAAGGAATTCTTCAAAGTATTTTGATTTAACCATACCAATTATAAATATAATATAAATATAAATTTTACTTATGAAGAAATATTGTTGGGTTTTGTTATACTTAGATAAGATATAATTATAAAATATATGTTTCCATTTACTAATTTTAAGGAGTCATTATTATATCGGTAGTAATATTATTATTTATGCTACTACTCTTACTTTAATTATTCATTCTTTCGTTAAATTAAATTAAAAGAAATAAGTTTGTTTAAAACGTATACAAATTTCAATGGCAAAAAAGAAAGTTTACTTATTCATATACATATATAAAGCATATGTACTAAAGAAATACTAACTAATGTTTGTCGACTGTCTGTTTATATATATATATTTATATGTTTGTTGCATATTGTTGTAAGCATCGCCACAAACTATTTCTACAAATAACAGCAGTGTCTAAGTTATGACGCAAGTTTCTTATTAGTTAATTTCCGTTGACCGTACTCTCGCGTGTGACACGTGTTTCGACTGTGAGCACCTGTCGGTCTCTTTGTCGTCTGCTTGGCACCACCTGCACCAAAATTTGTACACATATACATAAATACATACATATTTTAGCAAACATAAAGCATGTATACGAAAAATGTTAGTTGCATATTAAACCAGCATGAAACTGTTAAACTCTTTGCTGCAATTTATTTATAATGATTTGCTATTATAATTAAGATTTATATGCCTGCAAAAGTAAAACAGAATCTAAATTGTAATTTTATTTAGCTATGTTAAAAAACGTTGCGACTTTAAATTAATATGTACACACTTTACATATATGTGTATGCTTGTTTGTATGTATTCATGTTACAGCTATGTTAATTGCAGTCTCTATGCGTGGGTTGTCTCTCTTTGGCTGTTGTAACTGCGATTACTCAATCGCATTTAAAATAGGAAAAACAAAACTATTGTTAGTCTGTGGCTAATTTCATAGTCTAAGCTGATGGGCAAAATGTTATTTTTTTTTGCAGCTGGGAAGGGGGTTATGGATATTAAAACTGATCATCAATTTTGTTAGTTTAACTATTAACTAGATTCCATTAAGGTAGGTTCTCAACACCTCGACCTGTAGAATCCACCCACAAAACAAAAAAATTTATGCCACTCAGAAAAAAAAAAAAAAAAAAACTAATGGCATGTGGCAAATAGTTTGCCAGTTGTGTGTGTTTGCATTCGCATTTATTACAACTTCTACTAAAGATTAATTACACGAGCCCAGGTCATAAATAAGGTAAACACGGCAGGTATTATTTGCAAATTCAAAGCATAAAACCGACTTGAAAATTCAAATTAAGTGAAAAAGCATTGCACAAGCAAACATCAGTATCTCAGCATCAGCTACTCAGCATCAGCAAGCAACTTCTGCCATTAGTATTGGCCATTCAATTCCATCAACTCTCAGCCCAGAGCTCTGTTAATGCCCTTGAATTGCAAGCACGCAAGAAGAAGAAGAAGAAGCTAACTTTTATGAAGACCAAGACAAAGTTGGAGGTGTTAGCTAGGCAGCCAACTGAACAATAAAGTCATAAACAATGTGCAACCAAAAACGCCCCCATAAAAAAAAAAAAAATGCTGCCGCTGGCCAAGGTCATAATTTTTTTTTTTTTTTTTTTTGGGTTCTTTCAATATAACATTCTTTTTGTTTATTTTCATATTTGTGTGTGTTTCTTAAATTAAATGCGAATTCAAGAAGAACAACAACCTGATTACATTTCAACTGCGCTGTTTTGTTTTGTTTTGTGTAGAATCTCAATTTAATTTAACTGCTACTGATGGCACCCAAAATGATTAGAAGATGCTTGATCATTGCGGTCATAAATTATAGCCAAGTTGCCTTTCCAATTTCAAATACGCTTAACAGAAAAATGATTATATTTAATTTGTTAAGCGATATGTCATTAATAAGTATTAAAATACATATGTGTTAATAGCTAGTTTAATTAATTGAACTTTTAACATTTAGGGAGATTTTTTTTAAACAATTTTCACAAAATTATGTTGTTTTTTTGCCTGTGGGTATTATTTTCTAATTAAAGTTCTTTAAAGCCTTTTAAAGTTAAGGTTCTTTAACTATTTTAAAATATGTTTATAGTTATGATATTAAAAATTGTATCAAATAGATGTAGCAAACTTTTTAATTTAACTTTCTTGAGAAACCTTTTAAAAAAAACATTTCTATTTCTGTATGGTTTTTTTTAATCTTCTTCCATATAAATTTACTTTCTATAGGAACCTTTTTGAATCTAAATTAAATCTAATTCTGTAGGGTTTCTTAAAATCAACTTCAATCAACCAAAAATTAAAGTTCTTTGATTTTTAAATATTTTAAAAAAATTAAGGTTCTGTATGAGTACAATTATTTTAAAAAGATTTGCTCTTTAAATACTTCTACAATATAATTGTAAGAGGCTCTAATTCATATAATAATTACTATTTTGGAAATCACCTTCCAGCCAGGGTATAAATATGTAAACAAAAAGTTTATTTTTTAAGTTAATGAACCTCAATTTTGTAAGGTTCTTATTAAGGCATTTGGAAACCATTGAAATATTTTAAAAATTGGATTCCTTTTATGATTAAAGCGAAAATTCTTGATTAAAGTTTTCCATTATTCCTTGATTTGCTGTCAAATACTTATAGAAACCAGAGAAAAAAAGAAAAAGGATTTCTAATGGAAATAAATATTTACTTTTGTTATTTCACTACTTTTGCTAGACAAACATCAAGAAACAGATTTTAAATGCGGATATATATTTATATATAAGTTATAGATAATATATATTGATTTATGAATCAGCTAATATCAAGAATTTTGCCATTTGAAATATAAATCCAAAAAACTGTAAATAGGGAGTTATAAAGATTTTCCTGTAGCAGATCATTTCAAAGGATTGGTTTTCGCACTTTTGAAATGAATATTCCTTTGTGATTTATAGTGACATATACGAATTTAATTCAATTCAATTTAATAGTGCAATAAAAACTAATCTTTAAAACTCATAGTGTTATTTAATATAAGTCTAAAATATATGAAAACCAGATTTTATTAAGGGTATACAAACTTTACTATACTCTAAGCTAAGCCGGCTTTCTGGTTTTTTTGTTTTGCTTTTATGGTTTTTAATAGATATTTGTCATAAAATATATAATCTGATTTTTTGTTTTTACATTTGTATACTTAACTTTTTTTTATGATCGGGTCTCCCCTCTTGCGATTTGTGCAATTTGCTTGACCTTAACGCACTGCGAATGAGAATTGATTGCTAAAACGAGGAACACAAAAAAAAGAGTATTGAACACACAAGTTTTGAAAGTTTGAAAGCCACAAATGCCACCTTGATAAAATTTATGTATGCAAACTGCATATGTTAAAGTGAGAGGAAAGAAAATAGTAGTAATAAGTTTTAGTAAATACCAAAAACAAAAAAAAAATAAAAAGAGGCAAATGCAACAGACAGGAAAAGGAAATTACATTGATTGTTGTAACTTTTGTAATGACCCTAAACAACAACTTTCGCTAAAACGATCAGCAATCATTTACAAGTTTATTTATAATTAAAGTTTTTTATTATCTTCTTTGTTTTTTGATTTGGATTATAAATTAAGATTTCAAGAATATAATAGAGTAAGAATTGAAATCGATTTACATACAAAAATGATTTAAATACAAACTTTTTACGCTTCATTTTAAAGCTGAAACTTCATTATGAAGTTATGGTGGGATCTGTGCATAATTTTCAGATCAATCAACTTGCCTAAAACAAAATAAAAAAATTGTCATTTGCATGCGTCTCCAATTTAAGCCATAAATCTAATGGCCCCCAAAGACAAAGCCGGTGATGCATATATGCGAAAGTGTCCAAAACCAAACCCAAATCAAGCCACAGCAAACAGGTCAACCAAAGCTGGTAGCTTTATGTCTAAATTTAATTAATGTTTTATTTCTTTTTTCCCCCCCTTTAGTTGTTGTTGTAATTTAAATAGTTGTTGGTTTCTTTGAACTTCAATGTCAAGACGAGGCAGATTAAAAACTAATTTGATGCACGTTTGGGGGCAATCTAGCGGGAGTACCATAACAACCACAACCACTAGCCAACTGGTGGTCAACACACGCAATGGTGGACAACAGCAACAAATTGCTTTAAGGTATGTGAGTAGTTGGTTATGAAAGCATTTCATAAAAGAAACATTGCCTTGTCATGGCTAAAAGTCAAAGTGAAAGAAGCAAGAAACCAACTGGGGAGAAAAAAAAAAAAGAGAGCTGAAAAAATATGATGACTTTCTGCAATTTATATTATATATACATATATATTTATATATATATATGAAATGTGCGTTTTTCCTTTATACTCGTAGTTAATTACATGACTGATGACGTCCACCATATAAGGAGATACAATAAGGAGACAAAAAGTACATAAAATTATTATTAAGTAAGCAAATTTGAAACGCCGACTTTGAAAATACTTTGCAACATTTTCAAATATATATACATAACTTGTATCTATAACAAATATATAATAAAATCAAAAAAGAAATGTTAAAACTGTTAAATTTAATGTTAAAACTTTTTAGTTTTTAGTCGTTCAATATATAAATGAATTCTTTTGGTTACTTAACATATTTAAGAACTTTCATATGGTATATTTATACCCTTTCTAATCTCATTTACTCTATGTTAATAGGGTATAAAAACATCAATTTAACGTTCATTTAAGCAATGCGCAAAAAACAAAAACAAAAAGATAAAAAAAGAAATATCTGTTGAAACAGAAACTTAATTTGAATGCGCAAAAATATGAAAACAAAATCATCATCAGCATTTGCCATTGTCTCTACTTGGCTTTTGTAGGTGTTTGAAAGGAAAGATTATAAACAATACACAAAAAAAATCACAAAAATAAAACATTAAAAAAAAAATACAAAAAAAAAAGTATATATGTTTATCTATATACAAATCTTTATATGCCTTTGTCAATGGGAAATTTCAAGGCCTCAGAACAACAAAAGGATGTCCCCATTGAAATTAATCATAATTATAGCTGCTTCATTTTAATTGAATTATGTAAGCCACTAACTATCAAACAGTTAACAGTTAACAGCTAGTTTAGTTGCCTGACCTTTTGCCAACCTTTTTTTTTTTCTGTTTCTTTTCATTCACGAGAAAGTTATGTATATATATGCATTATGTTGCAGTCAGCCGGAGGGCAAACACGACCACCAGCAGTGAACTTGGTTACTGATCACGAATTGCCAAATCAGAGCTTTCTTTCACCTCCATTTAACCGAGCATTCAACGATCCATCTATCACATGAAATTAATCTTTCGATTGGGTTATCGAATAGCAGGAATAGTTTAACAATTATTTAGATTGAAGGGCCCATGACGAGAGTGATTTATCCATTTATAGTTAAATGTTAGGGTATCAAAAGGTATATTGGATGAACATTAAAATATAATGTAAATCTCTCTTTAATATAAGAGATTGTTTAAATATTTTAACTTGAATTTCAATATAATGATTAAGAAACATGTAAACTTGTTAACAGGGTTAAATATTAGAGAGAACAAAGGTTGATAAATATTTTTGAATTGGTTTATATATAGATAGAAAGGTATAAGGATAAATAGATAATAAGATGAAAGAATAGAAAGAAAATAATATATAAGGACAGAAAGATATAAAAGATAAGATAGATAGATAGATAGGCAGCGAAAGATAAAGGACAGAAAGATAAAAAGAAAGATAGATTTTAAGTTAGAAAGAAACAAAGATGAAAGTTTAGATCAAATAAAGATAGATAGCTTTTTAGATTTGAAGATAAAAAGAAAAATAGATTGATAGAAAAATAGATCGATAGAAAGATTAATAAATAGATAGAAAGACAGAAAGGTAGATAGATAGAAAACTAAAAAAATTGACTGATATATGATACAGAAGATGATCTTTAATACAAATTTTGGTGATTTTATTACAGAACGAAAGATATATAGATTAGTAATCTTTACTGGAAAGAAATAAGGAAAGAAAAGATGGATAAATGAAAAGATAGAAAGACAGGAATACAAATAGATTAAAAGGATATGACTGATAGATAGATAAAAAAAAACAAATAGAAAGAAATATAAAAATATAGATAGAAAGATTGATTGATAAATAATCCTTAGTTCAAATATATATATCATCGTTATTTAAAAAACATTTATATATGTAAAAAACCTCAATTTGTTTTTCATTTTTTACTACCAAACTGGCTTAAAAGCCTTTAATAGACACGATTGCAAAGCAAATTTTATAATTGGTTTCACTAGAAATTAGTTAAAGCCTTTTAAATGGTTTAGTTTTTTGTATGCTATAAAATAATACCTATAATACATATGTATATATGTTTGTATGGATGTATGTATGTATATTTGTCGATATATATATATTGGCAAATATGTATATATATATAAGCCACATGGGTAAATAAATGAGGGAGAGGAAAAATTTAGCATAAAGTTTAATGACGCTAAAGCTGTTCCATGTCTATGATGATAATTATTGCTGACGCTGATGAGACGATATACAAGCAATAGAAACAACAACAATTGTGAGCACTTATAAAGCCAAAGCAGCAGCAACAAGAACAACAACAACTACAACAACAAGTAACAACAAAAAAACCAGCCCCAATGCGCAGCAGTTGGCGTCGACGTCAAGTTTTCAACTCTTCCATTTCAAAGCGCAGACGCAGCTTTGTTGTCGTTCAGTGCGGTTTTGGTAGTCGGTGCGTTTGGTCGAAAGCGTTAAGAAGAAACACCCACCAAAAACAAAAAAAAAAAAAACACAAAGCAAAGCAAAAATAAAAGTTAAAACCATAGAAAAACTTTAAATCGAAATCAAAGAGAAAAAAATATAAATTAAAGCATTGTGTTTCTTAGTGACTCGCGTGTGCGTGCGTGTGTGTGTGTGTGAGGTGTGCAGTGTGTAGTGTGTTGAGGGTGTTGCTGGGTGTAGGTGTCCAGGCCAAACAATATATATATTTAGAGTATCATGTCGCCGATGAAGGATAAACCTTGGCTACTGCTATTTGGCCTATTGGCCGCTTTAAGCTGTAAGTACACTCAACTTGGCCAAGATTTATGACTCTCTGGCCGCCCATTGTGATGCAAATCGAAGGGGCCAAACAAATATAAAACTTAACTAGAAACTAGATTAGTGGCAACAATGAGTCCCCCGCTCTCAATGACATACCGAATATATATCATCTTTTGTTAATGTTATATTTGAATGTGGAGTAAGCCAAATGAATATTCAGCAGTTTATGATTTGCTCTGACCGTTGAACTATCCAACTGACCAACTGACTGACTGCATTAGCATTTCCATTACAGATTAGCATAAATTGTTTTTTTTTTTTTTTGTCTTTTTAACTGACTGCAGCTGTTTCCTTCAACCATTCGCACAGACTATATACAAAATGGAATGGAAAATCTGTTTTGTCCGTTGTCCAATGTCCGATGTCAGTATTCGTTTGTTGTTCATTCGTTTCGGTTTTCCTTGGCACTGTGAAAGTAGGTCTGTAGGTTGAAGATTTTGCAAAAATTACTTAGGCATCTCAGTAGCTCAGTCTCTAGTATCTATTTATCTATCTATCTATATATCTATCCATCCATCTATTTATCTAACTATTGATTTGCCAACCAGTTCGCTTGCCTAATGACTTTTAGCCCGATCATCATTAATAAGACACACGATTGTGATTTGCCAACTCTCGATTTGCCTGTTGAATTTAACTTTTTAATTACACCTTTGGCATTTTGCTAGCCATCTCAGTTAGGTATTGATTTTAGTTAGTTAGTTAGTTAGTTAATTAATTTTTCAAATCAGTTGCAAAAATTGTTATTTCTCCTTTTTAGCCGGCAAACGGAAATTCTTCGTTTAACATAGTGGCTGATATATATAGATAGATATATGTTTCTTCCTCTTCTTCATTTTGTATTGAAATGAGTACGCGTATCCGTAGACAAGAAAGACTTGTTGTCCAATATTTGGAGCAGCAACAGCCATGGCCACATAGCCCAAAAATTGCAGGCCATGGCAGCCGCCTAAACGTGTTTATGGCCTCTGCATAAAAAAAAAAAAAAAAAAAAATAAAATAAAAATAAATTGAATTTGAAAATTATTTTTTTTCTCCCTCTCTCTCTCTCTCTTTTATATTTTTGTGCGATGAAGGTGAAGTAATGGCCAAATGGCCAAAAAATTTGCCAGCTTAAAAGCAATTTATATAAAATCTAAATAAAAATTTTCCAAAAGGGTTTTAGTAAACGATTTGATACCCTAGCCACAAGATTGATAGATTTAGGTTTCACTAAAAAAAAAGGACTATTTAGTCTTTCTCTTAGATTCTCTAAACTTAAATTGATAAATATGAATAAATTTTTCAATCTTTCTATTTGTTTAAAATTCTCTTTATAATTTAAATATATAAATAAAGATATTCGTTTCTTATTGTTTAAAAAAACAAACTACTTGAAAAACAGTTAGAGATGAATCTATTTAAATGATTAGATTTGTTATGATTCTATTTAACTTTAAACAATTTAAGACTTTGTTCCCATTTTTTGATTGAGAACAAACTTCTTTTCAAAGTGTTGGCCATTGTCAATATTTGATGACTTTTGACTCCAAAAATGGAGTTGATTCCAAACAAACTTGTTTGTTTTGTTTAGCAAATGTTGGAGTGGAGGCATTTTTTCTATTGCCTAATTCTTTTCAAATGTTGATCAGATTATCTATTATACTTTGGCACATTTTCAAGTTAACCTTTGTTCTTTTTTTTATATATTATTTTTTATGTGTGTTACACGCTTCACAAATTTTTAATTGTTATTATATTTAAAGCAGAGTTCTTTGTGTTGATTGAACAATTTTGGTTTTCTGTTGAAATAAAACTTCCTGTTTTAAATAACTAAACATTAATTCGAACCAATTTTGTTTTGTAATCATTTAAGGCAAAGATTGTGGCTTGAAAATATCAGCTAAGAGAATATGACGTGATGCTATCTAGCGGTTCTTGTTATTGTTGTTATTGTTGTTGTATGATGTTCATATGTAAATTGTATGCGAATAAATAATTAAGTGGCTTGGGGGCTACTTAAGTGGTGCTTGAAGATTTGTTTCTTATTTTTTTTTTTTATTACTTGATCTTGCCTCTGACAATGAGTCAAGTTTGTTGCCTAAGTCTTTTGTTTTGCTTAATCTCATATATTATTTGCTTACCCCATTGACTCTCCCACAGCACTGCAATCGCATTGCCAGGCAGCATATCCATATTATGGCACCAAGATTGGCTCACTGACACGTCTGCATCATGGTGTTTCCGGCGATGTCTATGCCGTCGATTCGCGCACGATTTTTATTAAGAAATTCAACTATGACGGTGAAGCCCCCGCTGCTTATTTCTATGTGGGTAACACAGCCAAACCAAGCAATGAAGGTGCCTCACGCCTAAGAGATGAACGCGGTGGTACTGCCTCATTGACGCGTCGCTATCGGAATAAGGATGTCACACTATCGCTGCCAGAGGGCAAGACATTGCGTGACATTAAATGGTTCTCAGTTTGGTGCGATGAATTTGCTGTCAATTTTGGTGATGTTGCCATACCAAGCAATTTGGATTTTCCTCGTCCCCAAAAGATTAATGCACTGAGAGGTGTGCATGGTGTGTCCTCAGATAATATTGTCATAGTGGATGCTCAGACATTATTGGTGCCCAATTTCAGTTATGATGGCCAGGCACCAGGTGGGTATACAAATAGATAGAGCTTAGCCAGGGAATCAACTAAACTCTCTCTCTCTTTCTTTTTTCTTCTCTTATGAATTGTCATATAGATGCTAAATTCTGGGTAGGACGTGGCCAACGTCCAACACCCGAAGGCCTACGTATTCCCGATGAGAATGGCAAAGAGAATCCTTTGCGTCGCTATGACCGTAAAACAATTGTACTTACATTGCCAGAGGATTTAACCATATTCGATATTGGCCATTTCGGTGTGTGGTGTGAGGCATTCACTGTTGATTTTGGACATGTTAGCCTGCCCGGTGATCTCAATGTGCCGCCATCATTGAAAATGCTGGGCATTAGTCCACAGGTAAAGAAGCCGCTAAATCATATTCTAAGCGAATTACAACGCTGATCCCATTTTATTTATGTGGTTATATATTATTAATATTATTATTATTATTTATTTTGGTTTCTTGTGTTTTGTTTTTGTATGGAAACCAAGAATCAAACAATATTTATCTCTCTTAGACACTAAGGATGAATGCGAATTTTACTTATTTAAATACATTTTATGTAATATAATATACTCACCTTGTTCGAGATTTGTGTTTTGTTGTTGTCTTGAAAATTGCTTTTGCTTATTATTCATACATATATATATACATCTATATATATATATATATATCTAGTCTATACAAAATGAAATGTGTTTAAATTATATATTTTTCAACGGGGCCAAAACAAATGAAATCCCAATGAACCAACAATCCTAAACCCCCCAAAAAAAACAAAACAAGTTATATCCTGACACACCAAAACAAAACAAGCAATCCCACCAAACACACACACGCACACATACATACACACACACACCAAAACATACAACTATCCTGAATACTACTAACAAAATACTTCTTTTTTTTTGCAATAAATTCCAAAAAAAAAAAAAACATTTTCATTTTGTATATGCTTCATAAAACAAAAACAAAATCAAAACAGATAAACAAATAAAGGCAAAATTTCGACTACAGCAAAACGAAAGAAATTTCAACATTTTGGGTATACTAAAACACAGTAAAATTATTTGAATTTTGGCCAAAGTTATATATTAACCCAAACCAAATATCCTTTATACACACACACATACTCGTACATATACATACACAACACACACATACATACATACATACATTGATACTTCCGTATACCCTTTCCAAAATACCTTTTCCAATTACAAACAAAACAAAAAAAAAAAATACCACTCCCCTCCACAACCATTATCTTTCAGTCCAAACTGAACTGTGAGGTGCTTTACGATGATCTGGCCTTTGAGGTACGCTGGGCAGTTGCCGGTGAGAGTATTGTGGTGCAATTGGTAGCCAAATTGGGTAAGTTCTATAGATGCTAATTGATGCGGAAGCCACTTGACATTCACTCAAATGTTTATCCATAAAGGCATTTAGCATTATGTGAATTTAAATCAAGGTGTTAATTAATACAAGTCACTGTTAATAACTATTAGATCAAAATGAAATGACTAAATTAGGCAGAGAGAGAGAGAGAGGGAGAGAAAAATGAGACATAGAAGAGTTTATAAAGTTCATTGTTTTTTTAATTTCATTTTATTTAATTATTTGCAATCAAAATCATTAGGCAAAATATCTTAAATTTTATTTTAAATTTTGTTAGCAATGCCAAAAAATGCATTTGTATTGATTTGTAATGCTTTGACATTTTATCGAATACAATTTAAAATGGTAATAAAAAAAAGTAAAGGAGTAGAGAGACACGCTAACAGAGGCATGGGCAGACACAGTCATTCAGTTCAAAAATCCAGTTAGTAGCCAAATTGACCGATCAGCTCTCTCAGCATCGTTAGCAAGTTGCGAATTATGATGACGACTGGTTTATTGCGCAACTCGCAATCCAAGAGCGCAATTATGGACAATGTGTGCCGGTTGTAGCATCTGCAATCTTCTGCAATCATGGTGCATGATGCATGGAGAAGCATGGGCATTTAGGCATGGCCATCTATGAGCACGCGTTCCGACTGTTACTGCTTTCTGTTGCTGCTACTGTTGCTGTTTCTGTTACCAATTTGTAACCGCTAAGAATGCCAACTGGCAATGGCTCGAGCCACCGGCACACATTCTTCATCTAGAAAATGCCAACTTGTTTATCCACCACCACCCATTTTGGGGTTAACGTGTCTAGGAAATGGGTCGTGCAACTTTCATTGATTGCTGTGCCAGAGCTTGGAATTTCTGTATTTTTTTTTTGTTTGCCTTCCTTTACCATCTTGTCCTCTTCCTTCGTCTCCTTTCCCCGCAGAGCCCAATTACTACATGTCCTTTGGCATCTCGCCAAACAAGAATATTAGCCAGATGATAGGAGCCGATGCTGTTGTTGCCTGGGTAGATCCCGAAACAGGCAACGGTTTTGCCCAGGATTACTTTTTGGAAGGCAAAGCCCAATGCTCGGGCGGAAGTGGTGCTTGTCCGGATACCAAAATAGCTGAGAAAACTAATTCAATCCGTTTGCTCAATGCCGCCATGGTCAATGGCTACTCAATTGTGACCTATCAACGTTCATTGGCAGCCACCGATCGTCTCGATCTGCCAATTTCTGTGAACCAACCGGAATCTGTAGTCTGGGCTATTGGTCCACTAAATGACTATCGTGAAGTCTCGTTCCATACGTACTTTAACAAGCATTTGCATCAGATCGATTTTGGTCGCCAGCCCAAATGGAATTGCCCACTGCCGGAGGGAGCAAAGTCAAATGGCCATTCCGCTGAAGAAGAAGATGATGTGCCACAGCAACAGAGCTCTACTGGTGGTGCCGGTTATCCACCAGCTGGGCGTCCCAATACTGAGCCCGAAGAGGAATTCTACGAGAATCGAGCCCAAGCTCTACATCGTCCTGCCCAGAAACGTCAAGAGACAGCTGTGATCACTCAACGCCGTCCGGTGCCAACACCAAAGCCAGCTAATAGCAATGGAGCCTGGGATATTCCACCCATCCAATGCAATGAACCTGAAGATGGAGTATTTTATGCCCAGATGGGACCAACTGGTGGCAAGCATGGTTATCCAGCCATTACAGGTAAAACGTTATCCCAAGTAGACTCTAGTCCAAATAATTTCAAACTTATTTGGTCTTATCTATAGGACACGTTGGCTGGGGTATTTCGTGGTATATTAATGGCCTACTCATTCCTGAGATTCATGTGGTCCGTGGCAAGACCTACACCTTTGTTGTGGAGGGTGGCAACAATCCCGATATACCAGCCAAATATCATCCTTTCTACATCAGTGATGATCCCGTCGGCGGCTATGAGCACAAACGTGAAGAAGAGAAGAAGGTACGATAACCAATCTTCTAACGATAGGATTCCAAATCGATGACAAGTTCAAACACATTTTCTACTTTCAGGCTGTTCGAATTTTTGCCGGTGTGCATCGATCCCGTTCAGGTCAGGTAACGCCCACTGGTGTTGGCCGTCTCTGTAACTGGACACCGGATGTAGATGGACCACCGGCCGATGATTATCAATCATTTGGAGCTTATCAGCGTACCCTGACACTTAAATGTGATGCCGGAGAGCCGGGAGTGATTAGTTGGACACCGGATAGGAATACTCCAGATACCGTTTACTATCATTGCTTTACACATCGCTATCTGGGCTGGAAGATTCATGTACATGACTCGTGCGAGGGTGATAATGCTGCAGCGGCTTCCGATCGGCATGAGGTGCGTCTGGCTGGAGTTGAGCCGGCGCCTGTCCACGAGAATTATGCCGCCGAAGCCTCAATACGTCACGAAACCAAGGTCAGCCCCAACGATAATAATTTTTTATTGAAGCACCAAACCGATTTGATTAAGAATCACAATATGAATGGAACACCGCCTAAACTGAGTTTTGAAATAACAAAATCTTCGGAAATAACCAAACTGATTTCAGATGGCATCCGCGCTGCTGAGGCTCTCGAGGAGAGCATACTAAGGAACCAGTCGCTGTCGAGTCCGGGTCCAAAAGATAACCAGATCAACATCAATGGCTCTCGAACACCAACTATACAACTGCTGGCCAACGCCAGGCCGCATCCAGAGATTTTGCATGGCGAAACACATTCGCATAAATCACTCGCATCCTTATCATCCGCTCATCCAAAACTTCCCATATTCGCAGCACCGCTTGATCCCAATCATAATTCTCATTTGCGCTTGAATCGCCCACACTTGCACCATCCACATTTTACTTATGCATTGCACCACCATCATCACAATTTAACCAGTAATCTTCCAGCTCAGCTTGCTCAGAAAACCATTGGACTTTCGGACTATCTGCGTCCTCCACAAAATGCTCCGATCTTTCACCCAGTAAAATTACCAGGTCGTCGTCCTTACCCTGGACCAATCAAGAAGGTGCCTGCTTCGCGTCCAATTCTGCCGCAGCAGCATCCACATCCCAATTTGCGTCATCCCGTTGCATCTGGACCCATACTTTCGTCATCTTCCTTGATAGTCAATCATTACCGTAAACCAGTTCCCAGTCTGCTCAAGCCGTTCCTTAAGGAGAAACCATTTCCCATACAACCCATAGCCGCTTCGGTATTGCTTCTTGGCCAACCGACAGAACTAGGAACAGCGGGACAACGTAAGACAGATATGGGAGAACGTGAACGAAAACCCAAGCCAGTTCCAGTACCAGTGCCAGTTCCTTATGTTGATCTAGAACCTCAGCCATCACTTCAGAGTACCGCGTACACAAAAACCCAATCCAAATCAGAGCTGAAGTCTGTAGCCCTAAGCTCAACAACAACAATACCCCTGGTAATTAAACGACCAGTTCTGGGTGAACCTTCATCTCAGGATATTGCCAGTATGCAGCCGGCTATTAATCATGGATTCAAGCCCGATTCCGTTGTTGTGGAGAGTGGTTTTCGTCCAATTATGCGGAACGATGGTGTCCAGCTGCCGCCAGAGCTCATTGAGCAAGTGGCTCATAGGCGCGAAGATCCTGGCACTGAAATTGATGAAGTCATGGAGACAGATACGCTTTTCCTTACTGCCCAGCAAGGAGGCGGAGAGCCCCAAACTTTTGAGCCCATGTTTATTCCATCGCCCTTAGATAGTACAAACGCCAGTGTAATAGTAAAAAAGGAGAAACAACAGGAGAAGATAGTGGGTAGTAAGGCTGATGCCACTGCCTCAGCGTTAAGGCTACCATCTTCGGCATTGGAGCATGTTTTGCCCTCAGCAGCCGAATTGCGCAAACCCACTCTAGAGGAACTGTTTGGCGAAGAGACACAGGAAGAATTGGAGGAACGCCAAGAAGAAGATGAACACGAAGCAACACAAAGCACTGTAAAAGTACCTACATCTACACAAAAGCAGTCACCACTTGATTATGAAGATGAAATGTCTAGCCTGTTTGAGGATGAAGAGGATTTGCTTGGAAAGGATTCAACCATGGGAGATGAAATGGAAACGGATGATAAGGTAGCCGCAGCTGCAGAACGAATTGATACATATTACCTGCCGCCGGATAATCGTAAAATTCCTCATGCAAATTTGCCCAGCGGTGCGGTATACACTTTCGATGGTAAATCTGTAGTTGATAGCACATTAGTTTTACCGCCAAAGCTAGATGGCCGGGACACTGAGTTGCTGCGTCACAGACACTATGGTATATCGCCATTGGAGCAGCTGATACGCACCACACCTCAATTTGCAGCCTATCGTGGTGAATTGCCTGAGGAGTTGGTCTTATCCACCGAAAAAATAGGACTACCTGCGTCACAGCCAGTCACGGAATACTCTAATCCAGTGCCGTTTAGCCGAACCATAAGCAGCACCATTAGTACCACCAGTAATAGCGTCAGCGGAAGAACCACGCAATCATCGCCATTGCCGCTCTCATCATCATCACTGAGACCCATTTCAACCAAGTTGCACTTGCTCACATCCGACAACATTAACAGTAGTACGTGAATAGCTCAATTATTCGATTAGTATGTAAGTCCGCGGGTCAGCGAGTTACCAATTGAAAATCAAAGTGAGATCACCATTACCATCCACAATCGCATCATCAATTTAATTCTGTATTTTACAATTAGTTTGTAGGCTTCTCTAATTGTGTGTTTTTCAAATTATTTGCTAAGCTGAAATCATACATAATTATGTTTAAAATGCATTTTAGTAGTTGTCAATGAAATAAAACCAACTTTAAATGTATAATAATAACAGTGAAGTTGTTTACATATGTTTTTTATTTGGATTTAAATAGGAATTATGTCGGTTATACAATTTACCTGTGATTTAAAATTTAATTTTAAACTAAACAGGCTTCTTGAAAAGAAATTATGAAGTTGTTATCCAACACTAAAATTTGGAGCTGTAATGAATCGATACCGACTATCGGATTACTCAACGATGATTGAATTCTGATGCACTGAAAAAAATGGCTGAATAGGACAAAATTGGTGATTGGTTTGCCATCTCTAATAAAGTGTCAACTGCACGTGACCCACAATGAGCAAATTCGTGCATTCCGTAAAAGTTCCCACACAATACAAAGTCACCGCAAAAATATTAAGACTTGCTTTAGAAAAGCAGAATTCCATAAAATCCCTAATATTCGAGGAGAAGCATGCGGTAAGTTGCACCTACAAATAAGTCACAAGAAAGCGTGCGATGTACACATTTTAATTCTCTTTCTGCACCACGCAGCGTGTTCGAAGTCTTCAAGCGGTGCTAAAACATTATAGTGATAATCGAGGTGCTGTAGACCAGGCCATCGAGGACACTGGTTTGCTAAGGGAAAATCCCAATTTGGACTCATCTCTTGCAAAAGTTTTAGTAACTGAGCTGATTTTTGGACGCGGCCAACTGAACGGCGAAAGCAAACCTGTCCAGACAGTTCGTCTCTATAAGGAAAGACTACAGCAGGCCCTTACTGGAGTACCCGTTAAGAAGAAAGGCAGGTTAACAGTATTAGCTGGTTAGGAAGGTAAACAGCAAAAGTAAAAATGGGCAAAAACAAAAACAAAAAGGAAGCCTTAAATTCCTCGTCAGAAAAGGAAAAAGTGGTAGAGGTTTATGATGCTAAGCCCCAACCACAATACGAGGACTCCAGCGCAGAGTCATTTCTCTGGTTGCTGGCCTATAGTGTGCTTATGTTCACACTGCCATTCCTTGGATTTTACGGCATGCGAAACTGGCTGCAGGAATCCTTTACAGAGTTAACAATTTTTGAGGTGAACTGTTACTCTGTACTTACGGCCGTGCTAATTGTCAATGCCATTGTGGCATTATATGTGCTAAAAGCATTTCGTGAGAAAGATCCCCCTCCATTGGAAGAAGAGCACGATGAGCACAGTGATCAGGACTCTAAGAAGAAACTATAATTTATTTATTTAAGAGCAAAAAATAACAAGAATAAAATTTGCATTTTCTGAGACACTTTTTAAAAGCCAATCTTTTATTTCATTGTAGAGTACGGACCCCGTTATGTGCGCATCAATACCAATCTACTCAGCATCGCTGAGGCGTTGGATTATCTGGTCAATAATCAATGGCGCCGCAAAGAGCTACCGGCGGAATTCACCTATGCCGATTTCCTAGAAGCCGTTCGTGCATTGGAAGAGGATGAGTTTATGACTGATATGCACGTAGCAACTGTTTTGATATTCCATTCAAAACGGGCTCATTATTGGGTAACACATGAGTTTGTGCACGACAAGAAGTTTATTTTGCAGAACAAGGGCACATGCCTGGCCGCCGAGTTGTTGGCTCCGCCACCTGGATCTACAGTGCTGGACATGTGTGCTGCTCCGGGCATGAAAACACTGCACATGTGTAATGTGATGGAAAATAAGGGACGTATCTATGCAGTAGAACAATCCATGAATAGATATAAGGCTTTGTGTAACATAACCAATGAATCCGGATGTAAGATAGTTACGCCTATACATGCAGATGTTCTTACCATTAGTGAGTTAAAAATAGAATTTAAGTCTATTAAGAAGCTCTGGTTTTACAACAACACACCTTTCAGATGCTAACAGCTGTCCAGACGTTGAGTATGTACTTGTGGATCCTAGTTGCTCGGGCAATGGCATGCAAAACCGCATCTCTGTTTGCGATGAGGAAAAGGATTATACACGTCTGCAAAAATTGGCCGGACTACAAATCAAAATTCTATGCCATGCCATGAACGCTTTTCCCAATGTTAAACGTATTGCATACTGCACTTGCTCTCTATGGCAGGAGGAAAACGAGGAGGTGGTGCGGCGCTGTCTGCAGCTAAATCCATCCTTCAAGTTGCTAAGCTGCAAGAAGGCCTTGCGCAACAAGTGGCAGAATGTCGGTAGCACGGAGTTTGTCAAAATTGGCAAGAACTGTCTATATTGTTTGCCTGATTATGATCTTACAGATGGCATATTTTTGGCCTTATTTGAAAAGCGTCGTGACGGCGAAGAAGATTAACGATTATGATTTTTACCATTCAAATAAAAAATGAATCATTTACGTAGGATTCGAAAATTAAATCTTTATTTCTTATCGATTGCATTTTTTAACTTCAGTTCAATGCGTAATAGACGTTTTAATAAAAAAAAAGAAATAATACAAAATGTACTAATGTAATATATAAAAAGAACATTTTTTGATTTTGATTTTGGGAATGAAATGTGTAGTTGGATGAAAAATATAATTAAATAAATATATTAAAATTTTGTGTTGTATATTATCAAAATACACATATATTAAAAAAAATCGAAATTTTTAAACGCATTAGTTTGTTTAAATTTTTGTTGATATCGTATGTCAAATATTTAAAAACTTTTACAATGAATTTGTTGCTTTCGAAAGTGTTCTTTGCTGTTTGTTTACTTAGCAAAATTTTAAATAAAGTAACAAATTCAAGGTGCTCTTTTTAAAAAAAAATTAAAATAAAATATTTAAAAAAGAAAATAATATATATATAGATAGATAGTGTTACAAAAATTCTGTCTTTGTTAAATATATCAATTTGATATGTATAAAGGCCATTGGGAAAATTATTAAGTATTTTGTTTTAAAACAAAAAATATGTTGGCGAAAATCTTTACACCAAAATATTTTCGGAATTTACGATGCTTGTATAGGCCACAACGATTATACAAATATTACGATATTGTGAGTATTCCTCGACCAAAATATTAAATAGTTTCGAATCCAAAAAAAGAGGAGGTAAACACAAACATATATTCTATAAAATTTTGATTTGAGTGAACAATCAAGTACTGACTTGATCTTTTAATTGGACAAGTTTCGAAAACTCGTTAAATTCGAATACGCCAAGCGCTATCTATATAGGGCGCATATATATATATATATCTATATAATTGGCTGTATAAATATAATGGATTTGAGATGAGACTGCCAGAGTCATCGCCTCTTGAGGTTTTTTATTTAAACCTTCATTTGTTGATTGTAGTAGCTGCTTTTGGCCAAACGAAAGGATTCCGCTTTGATAGCGTCTTCCATGGTAATTATTGGTTTCTTTGGACAGTATTTAATAGTATGAGCAGAATCGCCCGATGCCCCACATATGGGGCAAACATAGGTGCGCAATTTTGGGCATAGCACACGATTGAAACTATCTCGCACTGTATGACTATAGATTACAGCTTCTGGCTCATTGTTATTCTCACAGAAAACACAATGGCGGCTTGTCTGTAAAAGTTTTTTGAAATTATCTTATTTATGTGTATTCTGCGGCTCACTTACCTCTTTTGGTTTATAGCGCTTGTTTATTTTGTTAAGATTAATATTTCGCATCGGCTCAGGCACTTGGATAGGAACACTCAAAGCAGCCACAGGATTCACCTGATTCTGGTTCTGCACAGAAGCCATTGTAGCTGGCATGTAAGACATGTTTCGCCATACATTATTTAACTGCTCACGGTAGTTGTGCAGCCAATTGGCAGTTGTCATGTGAAATGAGTTTGCTGTAGCTGTAGCAACCGCGGCAGCAGTAGGTGCAGGTGCCAGTGTGGGCGTAAAATGGCGCTGTTGTAATTGAGGAGGTTGAACTGATTGAAAGCGATTCAGATCGTCACTAACATATCCATTCAATGCAAACTCCTGCATCACATCCTGTGTAGAACCAGCAGCATTCTCTGTAAATGCGAAACCAAGTCATTGACCTTCGTTGCAAAATTCGTGTGGACTGTACCGGTCTAACGGTGTTTCTCCTCTCTTTCTCCCTCTAATATTAATTTTTTTTCTATCCCTCTTACACACACTCACCCGCCGTGTTCGTTGTCAGCTGAGCAAATATCTTCAGCGAGCGCGCTATCTCGTCTTTTTGCTGGTGATTCGTTGCAACATTCGCTGCTGCTGAGGCAGCTAGTGCCAATTGATGCTGAGCCAAAGCCAGTTGCTGTTGTTGCTGCTGAAGCAGCAAGTGGTAATGATATTGGCGTTGGAACAGCAATGTATTGGCTGCAGTGGCTGCTTTCATCACGCTGACATTGGCATTGTCCGTCAGCAGGGGGAACTGAGTGGAAGTCGGTGAACCACAAAATGGTGCTGGAGAATCTGGAGTCAGAGGGGTGGGCGGTGGTGTCGGTACAAGTGATGCATTACCACTAACCGTGTCCAAGTACATGTCCTGGAGGCCCAGCAGGTTAAGATTACCACCAGCACTAGTAGTTCTAGCATTGAAGCCCGTTGCTGCCGCTCCAAAGGTGTCCTGCCAAAAAATATTAAAAAAAAAAAACTAAACTTTCCCAATTGGAAAATATCACAATGGCGGCGAACTTACGTTTGTTGTTGTTGCGGCGTTGCCTTCCAGGCTGCTGCTGCGAAACATGTCAAAGTCCAGCAAAATAAAATAAAGTGGAATATTAAGGTAAAAGTTCCGTTACTGCGCGTCTCGCTTTGTGCGCAATTTGTAAGCACTCCTCAAAATCAAGTTTAAATAATAAGGTGTAGGGAGTTTCTGAAGTATGTATTAGCGTTACTTCTTTGGGTTTAACATTAGGTTATAATACAAAACTTAATTTCAAGGACGCGAAATTGCAGGCGCAAAATAATTGAAATTCCGACCAACTGATGCCGACTGAGAAAGCTACGAGATTGAAATCGCTTCGGTGAAATTGGCGAATAACGGTTCTTCTTCGTGTGCGCAACACGCTCTTCTCTCACTAAATGACGCTGCCAGATAGTTGTCATATTACATTTCTGAGCAGGCTGGCATCTTTTTTTCAATTAGAAAAAAACAAACAAAAATACAGTTCACTTGATGTTGATATCAGTCCGCATATTGTAATTAACGCTACGTGCTACCAACCACACACAAGTATAAAATTATTTAAATAGCGCGCTCACAATCGAATGCCGTGACCAGCACTGAATTTCAGCGACCGCCTTACAGCACTACACCTACACCTCGCGAACAGCTGACTGTGGCTGACGTGCGTGGTCCAAGACCGAGCAGCAAGTAGCGAAGGAATTACATAAATTTCGTAGATTCTGACGCGAGTTTTCCAAGCAACTGACCGCAGCAAAAGACCGAAAAATATCCTCTTAAAGACCAAAATCCTCATAATGGTAGGTTCATTCATACAGACATACCAGCTTTAGAGATAAAAGTACAAAGCGGAATTCACGTGCATGTGCTTAGAGGTTAAAATTGGCCCGGACACCGCCACTTATCGTTTCCATTACTTTTGTTTCAGTACAAATTGGCTGCCTTTGCGCGGGAACGAGCCTGCCTCTTTACGTGCCAATATGCGCCGTGCAACCTGCCCCAGCAGCCGGTAAGCCTGCGTCTTCTTTGGTTAATGCGGCTTGATCCACACCATCCACAACAACTGCACCAACACTGCCTCTCCAACCCGCAGCAACGCTATTACAGCACGCCTGGACGCAGGCCCGGTTTTTTCTCACAATTTATCGACAATGTGCGGACCGAAATGGACAAAAACAAGGAGATGAAGGAGAGCATTAAAAAGTTTCGAGAGGAGGCTCAAAAGCTAGAACAGTCAGATGCTTTGAAATCGGCGCGCCAGAAGTTTAACATAGTAGAATCCGAGGCTCAGAAGTCATCTAGTTTGCTGAAAGAACAATTGGGGGCTATCAAAGAGAAGGTGGGCGATGTTATTGACGATGCTTCCAAATCGGATCTGGCCAAGAAAGTCAGCGAAGAGCTGTCGAAGACGGCCAAAGGAGTAAGCGATACCATAACGGATACAAGCGGCAAATTAGGTCAGTCTGGTGCATTCCAAGCTATTTCTGACACGACGAAATTGATCAAGAAAGAGATGGATACGGCGAGTATTGATAATCGCGTATATCGGGCGCCTGCGCAACTCCGAAAGCGAGTTCAGGTGGATTTGACGGAAAGTAACCGGGTGGTGGAACCAAACACAGAAGCTACTGGTAAGTGTTACTTACGACAAAGAAATGGTATTTAATTTGAAACTATTTAAATTCTATGCAGGCGTGGAGCTGCATAAAGACTCCAAATTCTATCAGTCGTGGGAAAATTTCAAAAACAACAACACGTACGTAAACAAAGTGATGGACTGGAAATTAAAATACGATGAGTCGGAGAATCCAGTGATACGTGCATCCCGCCTTCTTACAGATAAGGTGTCGGATGTGATGGGCGGTATCTTTTCCAAGACAGAATTGTCCGAAACGATGACAGAACTGGTAAAAATAGATCCAAGTTTCGATCAAAAGGAATTTCTACATGATTGCGAAACAGATATCATACCAAACATCTTAGAGGCGATTGTACGCGGCGATTTGGATATTCTCAAGGACTGGTGCTTCGAGAGCACATACAGTATAATTTCCACGCCCATATTGAATGCGAAAAAGACCGGCTTATATTTGGATTCTAAGATTCTTGATATTGAGAATATTGAATTGGCCATGGGAAAAGTTATGGAACAGGGTCCTGTGTTGATCATTACGTTCCAAGCTCAGCAAATTATGTGTGTACGCGACCAGAAAGCCCAAGTGGTCGAGGGCGATCCGGAGAAAGTGATGCGAGTTCATTATGTGTGGGTACTGTGTCGTGATCGGAACGAACTAAATCCAAAGGCCGCCTGGAGGCTGATGGAGCTGTCTGCCAATAGTCAAGAACAATTTGTTTAGAACATCCTTCATAACAACCAATTGAATCAATCTAGACAGTTTAAGTTTTTCACCTCACACATTTACACACGCATACAATTCATCCAGAGATTTCTCGACCCTTGTTTAGGTTTCCCGTTGTGTACAGAAGTTTCGCAGACTCGCACTTGTTCTTGAAAATATTGTCAATTGCTAGTCACGCTATTGGTAACGCATCCACAGTGGTGTTGGCCGGAAGCGAAGCTGCTGGTCGGTTTCTCTTGCTCATCTGTGATGCAGCAGCTAAGACTGTCTGGCTGACTTCCACTGGGGATCCGGTAACCCGGTTCCAAGTTATCCACCGCCAAGCCCCATTCCAAACACATCGTTTGTCATCTTTGTATATATATCTATGCATATACGATATGTTGTATATTTTTACCTATTTTGTAAGCTATTAGTGTATGTGTTTATGTATACATACATACATATATATGACAGAAAGATGGCGGTGGCTCGCTCGCTGTTTTGGCATGGCAAATAGGTGTTTGTGGGTCGCTTTTATGTTTGGCCCAAATTTAAATGTTGAAGTTTATCCAATATATGCATTAGGCATATATATATATAATTAGTATCATATAAGATAAATTGTTGAGTATAGAGTTGGTGTTTAGATAAATCTTAAGTTCTATTTGCGAATCCTTTTTTGTAAATACGTAAATTGTTAGAGCGAAGCATGGGCCATGGCAAATTCTCTGTACACACAAGATAAGGAAACTGGCCTATTAAGAAACTCTCATTTACATACATATACGATGACTACAATCCAAAACGCCACTCACAAGTCTAGAAAATAAATATAAAAACGATTTTAAAAAACCTTAAAGTAGTTGTGTAATTTTTATTGCGAAATTGAAAAGTGGTAAAGCTGAAAGCTGCAGGACATTATCGAGAGGAGTAGTCAATATTAATGCAGTTGAACAATCATGATCTCATAGCATGTTATAACCATATTCTTTTACAATAATTGTTTTGAAAAATTGCATTTGTTAACGGTTTACCTACATAACTTGTTAACAGAGGGCTTTCTTGTATAAGAGTTAACTGGAGAGCTTTTAACATAAGCAAAAGCAGTTAACAGAGCTGTTTTAGCAGAATAACGAATGCGGGAAATCAAACTGCAAAGAATTTTATATATATTATAAATACGAAACTATAAGATTTTTACTGAAAAACAAAAAATTATTTTTGTGCTATAATGCTTTATCTGTTTATCATAACATATTTGTACATTCCATCAAGAACATAACATATTTGTACATTCCATCATAATATTTTTATTAGTTGTATTTTATATCTTGATACGTAAGGAAGAACTTGAAAAGCTTTGGTCAACTTTTGCTTCATGTGTGCGCCGTTGGCTCAATTCAGTCTGAGAGCGGAG
The DNA here is from genome assembly GCA_018903615.1 of Drosophila neocordata. Lineage (NCBI taxonomy): Eukaryota > Metazoa > Arthropoda > Insecta > Diptera > Drosophilidae > Drosophila > Drosophila neocordata. Next base: position 16,793,620 of record JAEIGI010000002.1, on the reverse strand, counting down.
CTCATCGCAAACACAAGTGTCGAGCGGGAATTATCTGAACGGCAATCTTTAAAATACCATTCTAGACGTTTTTTTATTAGAATTCATAAGTGATAGAAAATTCCCAACGCTTATTCATCGCATATAAAGTATATCTCTTACTGACGAAGTAGTCAGTATTAATCTATAAATTTCCGCCAGTGATAAGGCAATAAGTGTTAAACGAAGGAATACGAAAAATAATATAGTTAAAACAAAAAAATGCGTGCTGGCAAAAGTTTAATACCCTTTGGCTTAATGCTTCTTATGGCTGTTTGCAGTAAGTACAATTTAAACAACAACAATTGCGACATCTATAATGCGACTCAATGAAAACAACAATTACTGAATAGATAGCTTGAAACCAAACATAAGAATCTGATACAACAAGTCGAGAAGGGAATTATACAATACCCTGTCCTTAATTTTTATTACAATTCAAATTTCTTTTCCTGCTTAACAGCAAGCTGCCTAGTTACCAGTTCTAGAATTAATGGAAGATTTACAGATATGGTATACAGTGGTATGGGATTGTAAAACTTCCTTTTCGTAAATTGTGTTTTAACGACGTTAATATCCCCTTTTGAATTAATGAATCTAGGGTATAAAACCAAGTAAAACCGCGTCTCAATATTTATTTTTCTACGTAGAAGCATCAACTCTGTTGGAGGGAAAACTAGTTTCGAACGCAGCTGGAGAAGACCAAGAGAAATAGCAACTACTTGAATAGACAGTTTACCCTTTTGCCTTAACTGTTTAATGTTAAGTGGCTTGGCCTGGTCGGCAAGGAGTCAAGATGGAACTGTCTGACTTGTAAGCCATGTTTATGACGCATAAATATCTGTTTTTTATATGACCATTCAAGGTTTCCAAAAGACATCCCATTCTTTATATCTTTATACATACAAATTCAAAACTTTAACCGATAAGATTTGGTCACCAAAAGCAATGTCAAAGATATGATTAAAATTGATATCAATGTGTGGGGGATTACTTCTTTGATAAGCAACATTTTGGCACATGTCATAGGTTTCTAATACCACCCGACTGCAAGGCTTAGTGTCTCAAAGTCTCGGAGCCTCTGAGACTCCCCTGTCATCGTATCACGTAGCGCAGAAATTGAATCTTGACTGACTTATGAATGTCAAATTGCACTGAAATGCAAGACGACGACTTATCGGGTTTTCGGTTTGTGTTTTATAGGACAACCTTAAAGTTGAAATGGAATTTTTGGCTGACAACAAAAAAGCTAATTTTTTCTTTTTTTTTTGCTCGTTTATGTGAGACGCATGGCAATCAGCTTTTTGGCATTAGAAATGTGTTTAGTGTTTGGAGAGCCATCTAGTATACATATCTACACATTCATATAAAAACAGACATATATATATTTATATATGTATATATCTCTCTACATATATTGAATATGTATGTATATGTTTCTGGGCTTGTATCTGTATGGACTGGTTTTTTGGTTTGTTTGCTGATAAGTCTCACCACAGCACAGATTTTTAAATTGTCTGAGTTTCATAGATATTATAAAAAATATAAAGCAAAACAGTGAAAACCTTATCGCTAAAAGATAAATATTGTCATTGGCCTTTTTCAGAGCTTCCCAAATATGTTTATGTACATTTAGGTGGTAGTTGCAAAATCTCTTATAAATATTTGGTTTGCGATCAAATCCCGGTAGAAATATGATCTTTCCTGTGAACTTGTGTAACATGAATAAGATTTCTGCATAATTGGCTTAATTTGTTGTTCTCGTTTTACTTTTAGCTCATGCCAATCCCCTAAAGGATTTAGGTAAAATTGATACCGAGTTAAGTGATTTGAATGCCGTGGTTAATAAAACAGCTGTCGAGAAATTGAAGGAGGTAAGTAATGTACTTTTAAAGAGAAGGGTAACCAAACTGGGACAACGGACAAAGCCCGACTTGACAACTCTGACGCACTAAGTAATGAAATATGAGCCAGGCCAAGACAAGACGAAAGTCAAGACATGACGACTCTCCACCGCACCACACACCTTACCACAGCAATCCATTGTCTGCACTGTTGTCGTCTGTTCGAAATGCAGTTTTTCGTTTATTTTTATAACAGAACCGGAAATTTTCAAATTTATTTATTTTCACTTTGATTAAATGCAAAAACCGCAGGAAAGACACGCGCGGCATTTACCTTTTAAGGCTTTAACTCACGCAATAAAATTTTCAGTAGTGGCCAGCATTTGCATAAAATTAACTAAAAATGTAAAAAGAAACCCCCAGCCGAGGTTTTTCAGCAGCAGCTTAGTCACGAAATTCCATAAAAAAAACCGTCTTATAATTGAGAGAGAGACAACCAACGTGTTGTGTTTTTAAGTGACCAGTATGGGTTATGGGTGGCATGATGAGTCAGTCATACGTATGAAGTTCTGGGTAATTTCTCACCTGTGACGTTTCAATGTCGAGATTCCATCTAACAGATCTAAATTGCCCCGATCTGTTTTGCTTTAAATCATATTGTTTCAATTACACGAAAACGAAAGGGTAGATACTTATAATTAATTATAGACATCTCTCTATAATATATACAGTGGCTCTCATTAATATTCGGTTTTTTTTTTTTTGTAATTCAAACCCAAATTACACATGTAAAACTAAGTAAAACAAAAAAAATGTAAATGGTAAGTTAAAGCTGTTTTTATTACCTACTCTTAGAGGTACAACAATATAATATTTATTTAAAGCTAGAAAAAAAAACTAAGAAAAACAAAAAAAAAGCTGCAAATTCTGGCCACATTAATATTCGGTTTTTTCTTATAGAATACATTATACTAAGATTAACTCGAAAAAAAACATTATTTAATACTTTGTGTGATATCCATTGTTATTAATGGTATCATTAAGGCGTTTTGGCATATTTTTTATAATTTTCTGAGTGAACTCTTGGCCAATTTTGGCCCACTCTTCCTGAAGCCGGGTTTTCAAGTTGGATATTGAACTTACTGGTGTTTTGTGCACACGGCGGTCCAACTCACTCCACAAATTTTCTATTGGGTTAAGGTCAGGCGATTGGGGCGGCGTTTGCAACACTTTTGGGCAGTTGTACAGCAACCTGGACTTTACTTTATAAGCTTTATGTTTTGGGTCATTGTCCTGATATAGCTTAAAGGTTTCGGAAATACCCATTTTCTCTGCCGATTGCTTTAAATTTTCCCGTAAAATATTTAAATATAAGTCCTGGTTCATTATACTATCGATAAATACTAAATTTCCAACTCCTTTTGTGGAAATGCACCCCCCAGACCATCACGTGACCCCCCGCCGTGTTTTACGGTTGGCCGTAAATGTTGCTTCTGCAGCTCCATATTGGGTTTCCAACAAACCATCGTGTTTCCGTCACTCTTAAAGAGATTGAATTTGCTTTCGTTCAAAAATATGACGTCGTCCCACCAGTTTTGGACCTTCCTGGAGTACTCCTGGGCAAATTGTATCCTTTTCTTCCTATTGGTCTCAGAGAGTAAAGGCTTTTTCCGCGCAACTTAGCCGTTGTACCCTCCATTTCTTACCGTACGCCTTATTGTTCCGGCTGATACGGTCTTTCCTTGATCGGCATAGAGTTCGGCTGTCAATTCCGGTGCAGATAGTCTCGGATTATTCTTAATCTTTCGCAAAATTTTCGATTCTTCGTGACGTGTCAATTTTTTCGGTTGGCCTTTTTGTTTAATTGGCGCGATTCTGCCTTCATTCCTAAATTTTCGGACTATGTCATCTACTGAATTTGGCTTCATATTAAGAATTTCAGCAATATCTTTGAAAGTCCTGCTCTCTAATGAAACTGGAGCACAAGTTGCCTCTGTTCCAATGTTGCATTTTTTCCTTTACGGCCCATTTTAAATTTCCAGTACACAATTAGATTTTGCGCTATGATTTTTATTTCTTATTGTCAGGGATGTGTTTCTTTTTCGGGGAAATCCACTTGTGTTGCCATTTGAAGCTACTCGGAGGCGCCACATAGTTAAAAAAACGGACTTCTATGAAAAACCGAATATTAATGTGGCCAAAATTTGAAGCTTTTTTTTGGTTTTTCTTAGTTTTCTTTTCTAGCTTTAAATAAATATTATATTGTTGTACCTCTAAGAGTAGGTAATAAAAACAGCTTTAACTTACCATTTAAATTTTTTTTGTTTTACTTAGTTTTACATGTGTAATTTGGGTTTGAATTACAAAAAAAAAAAAACCGAATATTAATGAGAGCCACTGTATACATATACTAGATTAAACCCAGTCAGAGTCAAAGGTTTACAAATCGGACTTCAGTAATTTACATTTATTTACTTAGCTTATTTGCATTTCAAGAGAATATTGTAGTACTAAATATTATGCAATGTAAATTTCTGACCTTGCTCTCGTTGTCAGTTGAGATAAGTAAAGCAAACAATTTTAATAATAATAATAATAATAAAATGAATACATAAATGTTTTTCCTGGCATTTAAGCCAATTAAACCAAGTTTAGCTTAGTGGAAACGTTTAATGGTTTATATTACCATTATTAAAAGATGCCAGTTAATAATCCATTTTTAAATGCTTAAGTACAAGTTAAAGATTTTTTTTATTATCGAGAAATATAATTTGATTCCATGATTAACGGAATTTGAACTGGCATAGCAATTCTACTTACAATTTACTTCGATCTTTGTGTTTTTGTACTGGAATTAATTTGTTTTTAATACATGTATTAGTACAAAGACTATTTGATATCCATTTTTAATTTTCTTTGTTAGTAAATATTGCTGGGAAAATGGAAAAATTACATTTAGAATTCTTAAGAATCTTTCACGTATCGGTTTTAGATTATTATTAGCCAAAGCTATGCCTCAGATCATCTTCAAACAGTCATCTAAATTAGCTCAGCCTACGCTGGTGGAACTTATTTTTACAAATGAGCAATATGTGTAAATATATATATATGTATATATATATATGTACATTTAAAGATTATGTAACAATCACGTGCCAAACTAAATTTATTATAAGAAAAGTGACAGCAAAAGCCTTATTCGATGACAAATGTCGGCTTGGATTATTTACCGATGAATAACGGTATACTAAAGCTTTTCAATAACGTGACTAATTGCAACTGCCTTTACAATTCAAATAATTTGTGTTTTTATTTCCTTTACAGGTTGTTGATTCCGGTTCTGATTCCGCTTCTAATTCAGCGGAGTTGCAGCCACAACATTCATTTCCACATCGTGATGAAGACCAATTGAATACTGCCACAAATTTAGTGTTGGCCCAGAACTATAAATATGATGTGGAAATTTTGGAATCTGGTGATGAAGACAGTGATGAAAACAAGGATTCCGAAGAGTTAGAAGAGCGCTTCAAGGGTCATGGTATCTACAACACAGACAGTGATACTTTTGTAGCTGAGAACATTGAGGTGACACCAGTAGATGTTGATTCTAGTGCTATTAGCGAAAGCCACATGCTGCTCAGCATTATTCTGGTGGTTTTGGCCTTGGCATCTGTTGGCCTGTATGCTGGTTTGGTCATTTGGCGTTCGCACTTAGAGTGAGTTGATGACTTAATTAATTTAGCAAGTGCAAAATTGCTAATTAAATAATTTTATCGCTGTAGGCAACGATATGGAATGCGCGAGAGACTGGTCAATCGAGATGTGGACGAGGAGGGAATCGACGATACTGATTATCATGTGTATGCCCCAACCACAACGCCGACAACGACGCGTGCGTAGTGTTGATGTGTGGGCCAAGCGGCAGAGGCAGTGACGAAAAGGCGAAGGAGATTCAATTACGTTTAAGTTCACTTAGAATTGCACTTGACAAAACCGTTAATTGAGCTTAAATATGAATGAGTGCATTTAATGAATGCCATAAATTTTCCCAAAACCCAGACACAATCTACCTGGATGAGCTGTCGGTTTCAAGTGCATTCCCAATTAACTACATTGTGCACACTAACCACAACAAAAGGTCATATTACATATATTGTATATTTTAGTTTACACTAGATTGTAATCGACAAAGCCAATTTAGTTAATAAGTTTCTGTGATATTGCTCTATAGATTCTTTTTTGTATGCATAGAGCCAAGTTTTGACATTTATATGGTGCCAAGTATTAAACATACTTTTAAAAGCGATTTTGTTGCATTTGAATTGAATTAATAGCGCGCCCACTAACAGCTGTTGCTGCTTACCAACACTTGTGAAACGCAGCTAACTTCGCGTTTTTGTTCAGCTGTTCCTAGATATGGTTCTTATTTGGTGCGAACTAGTTCAATTGAAACTTTGAATATCTAATAACTATAGTTCAGTTACTAATTTTAAATACCTTACACACATTTATTCATAATTTAATACAGCTTAAATTTAAGTTAACCGCATATTGACGAGTCTTTTCATCCAAGTGATATAAATTTCGTCAGCTGGTTTTGTCTATAAAGTGATCTGGTTCTGTTTTGATTTCCCATCGCCATGTCAGCTGTTGTCATTTCCACATACTTGTTTGGTTTGTGTAGTTTGCACTTTGAACTTGCCTTGTACCGAAATTTTGTGCCGAACTTAAGTGCGCGTGTCCGTATCCTGTTGTCCTGTTGGCCCTAGTCGTTCATCATTCAGATTCTCACAGAACTCGTTGCTGTGCACAACGTAGTTACCTGTACGCGCTTGTTTTTGGCCAGAGAGAGAGAGAGAGGGAAAGATAGACAGAGAGCGTTTTCGTCATTATTTTCATTGATAAGAAGAAAGCAAGTGAAAGTCACAAACGACGCCGCCCGCCCATTTACAGTGTTAAAGTGCGAAATATTGAATTAAACTAGTTTGAAAGTGCGGAGCCCCTTGTAATTAATTTAGTTGCTCGTCTTCAAATTCAGCATAAATTTAATTTTATTATTAACAACAGTCCGAGTGCCCGACCAAAGTTCTAAGTTTCCGCGTGAGGTAGCTGCCCGTGTTTACCAATTAACAGTAAAAGCATTGCATAGTTTCCGGCGCAACATTTCATTCTGTTTCTACTTAGAGCTTCTGTCTCATTCAAACGTACACGTGCGCGCTTCCTTGTCACCACTCCATTTTCGTTGCCAATTAACAAAGGCAAAGGAACCTTCCTTGTCAATAAGCAAGACATCAACATGACGCATTGGGAGGAATTCTACAACACGCATCTGCCACCCGCAGATTTCGAGGATAATCGTTCGTTGCTGAAAGAGTTCTGCGAGAGACACAATAAGCTGCAGAATCGCATTGTCCTTGTAACGGTAGGCGGGGCTAAAACCAGAACTTATGAATATGAACGCTCTAATCCCATACCCATCCCCATTAATTAGCTTGGCTTTCATATCTTAGTATGACAGTTGTTAGGATTAAACCACATTTTGCTACCAAATACAAACTAACTAAATATTTTATCTGTAACCACACAGGCGACTTAATCTGTGATAGACACTGGACAGACAGTGGTAGTCCTAATTTTAACTGATTTCAATTAGAACTTTCTATCAAAAATACTTTTTATTTAGTCTCAATATAATAAATTATATTAAATTGTTAAATATATAGTTTTTCTGAGATTATACTGCAATATGGAAGCCAATATGTATTAAGTATTCATTAGTAAACTTATGAGTTAGTTAGTTTTTGATTATTTCATTTTCTAACTTCACACACATACATACATAGTCGGGTGGAACTACAGTGCCATTGGAACATAATACGGTTCGATTTGTGGACAACTTTAGTGCCGGAACTCGTGGTTCTGCCTCTGCAGAATACTTTCTGGATAATGATTATGCTGTCATCTTCATGCATCGCCACAAATCTCTGGAGCCCTTCACACGTCACTTCACTGGACAGCAATTCTTCGATATGCTGGACATAGCAGACAATAGCCAAAGCTCGACGATAGCTATCAAACCAGACTCTGTGGATGTTTTTGCGCCAGTCCTGGCCAAATACAAAATTGCACGTGAGACACAAATGATTCTGTACGTGGACTTTACCAGTGTTGTGGATTACATGTGGTTGCTAAGGGCCGCTTGCGAATGTCTGGCTGCCTTTGAGGAACGTGCGGTTTTGTATTTGGCGGCTGCTGTCTCCGATTTCTATATACCCGAGAATATGATGGTGAGTGTGTATTTTTGTTCAATGGGTGGGTGAGGACGCCATGTGGGAAATCTTGTAATTGATTGCACTCGTCATCAATGAGTACGAATGGCAGCTAGTCGCAAGTTGCCCCTGGAAATTGCTTTTTATCGATTTCAAAAGCTGATTCTGATTGCTTGCGTTTGCCTTAGCCTTGCTCCTTGCACCGTGCTGTTTGCTCCTTGCTCCACCCGTTGCTGTCACATTTCCTCTTCATGTAATTGACATGAAGCTGGTTGGATGGCTGACAGTAGGAGTTAGTTAAAGTCAACTTGCGCTCCCTGACACACAATCTTGCCACTCAAACCGAATGTCCTTGTAGCATCAGCTTTAACATTCTCATCATATAATTTGATTTACATATTTTTACTTGTTACCAGCTCTCTAGCCCAGAATGGTTGGTTACGGTTCACTTGATTCATGTTAGTCCAACCGTATCATCTACCTTTTCTCGTTTACTTTTACACGAGTTTTATACTCATATTCATGTTTTTTTGTTTCCTCTTTTTATCCTTCCTCGTGCGCCTTCCCTTAGTATTCTCTCAAATTGTCATTGTTCATGTGGGCGTGTTTACCTGTCAGACCACACTCCTGTTTATTGCTGCTTACCGCACGTTCCCTGTTCCAATGTTGCTTGTCAGCTGACTTGTTGGCGCACATTCAGCAGCGAAAGGCTTTCAAGTGCATCAAATGTCCATTGGTGCGGGTGTGAATGAGTTTCCTTATAGTTTTTACCCACTCACTGCATTTGCATACTATCACAACACCGACATATACATATATATATATATATATATCTGTATATATACATCCCAATGGAAAGCACTAAAGTTTTCCATTTGCCGCCAACCGCCTCAGTTTCGACCAGGCATTTCCCTATGCTCTACATACACTCAGTTCGTACATTTTATCCTGCTCAAGAAATTGTTTAAGTGTGTGTGTGTCTGTGTGCATTTGTTGGAGTGGGTTTTGTATATATATATGTGTATGTGTGGGCGTTAGCCACAAATCGCCTGTTCGCTTGATTAAATTGTTTGATACTCTCTCAAACATCCATTCATTGCCAGCAACATTTACTAAACGAAAATTGCCTGTTGATGTTTGTATGAAAATTTATGTGCATATTTGGCACACTTTTCCTTTTATCCCCCTTCTTCTCTTTTACTCACTCTCTCCTTCTCTCTTTTCTATACCTATGTACGTACATATGGTAAAGTTTATATCCTAGTTTATAAATTCAGCATAAAAACCTAAATCGATGGCAAATAAATAACATTTAAATCAGTTTTAACTCAAATTTATGACATAGAGACATTTTGCTCGTCAGATGAGTTTTAGCTTAAGATAAATGCTCAAATTAGTATTGATAAGATTATAAATCATAAAAGCTAAATGGAAATTCTTTTTCCGAGCTTAAAAGGAATATAACTATGGATATTCCTCAAGTATTTATTTTATTTTCTGTTAAAATATGCCAAATGTCTCGAAGGTAAAAAAAATACAGGCCATTATTCATTATTTTCCATTATTTTTTTTTTACTTTATTGATTTGTAAATTTATTATGGAAGCCTTATTTCAATTTTAATTTAAACTCAAGGCCAAGTAAGAAAAAGTCACACCTTCTCCACTGGCAAACCACAGTCACTTCTGGTGGTGTTGCTGTAAGCGAATTCAATTTCAGAAACACATTCAAAGTGCTGCAGCCTCAAAAGCATGAAAAGCCTTAACAAATTTATGCAAAAGCAAAGGCCAACTTACCATTTGAATTAATTTAGTTGGCTGGCAAACAAGGACACAAGAGGGACCCCAGGAAAAAAAAAAGTAAATTCTAATAAGCAAAGACAAACAAGAAATTATAAAAGTAAACTACATCGTACAATGCCATGGGATACAGGATGTACATAGGTACGGACGGAGTGATGAAGGGACAGACACAGAAGCAGACAAAGAAAAGGCGACGTGCTGAAATCCGCAAATCAAATCAAAAGATTTTACAAGAGCCTCGCATGAACGCACAGAGACAGAAATATAGACAGTGCGAAATGCCCAAGGAGTGAGAGAGATAGAGAACTCAATGTCAACAGCTGTTGGCAGTTCTTAAAAAGTAACAAAAACCAACAACAACAACAACAAGTTTGTTGCCTCTAAAAAGCTTAAAGTTCTAATCATCAGCAACGACACAATGTCGTCGGCGTTGTCTCTTTCCCTTTCTCCTTGCCTTTCATTTGTGTTGCCTTCAGGCTCTATTATTTTCTATACCCTGCACAAATCTTGACTTTCTTTAAAGGTATATTAAAAAATATTGAAATGAGTTTTTTTCAAATCTTAAAAACGAAATTGGCGAGATGTCTACTATTTTAGAATGCAATCATTTGTTTCCTAATTTATTTATTTCTGCATATGAAATGAACCTAGTTTACAGTTGCAGGGTATATTAAAGTCTGCATTTTGATTTAATTTTGATTTTTTCCATTGCTATGTCCCGTTTCGTTGTTTCTTTTCTTTTTTTTTTTTTTTTTTGCCTAGCTACTTGGACTTCTTACGGCTTTTCATTGTGCGGGTGTGTGTTTGTGTGTGCGCTTTGGTCAGCAGTTTAGAGCAGCTTAACTAACGAGAATGGACATCAGATTCAACAAGTCGCACATGGCGTATGTGTTATATATATATATATAATTTTTTAAATTGTGCTCTTTAAAGCGAGCACAATGGACTTGTTGTGCGGCAGAATGGGAAATGGTTGGGAGCTTTGCGACTAAATGTGCAGCCAGGCATTGCCGTCAGCTCATTACAGCTGAGTTATGCTTTCAATTAGTTGTAATTCATATGCCACGTGGCAGACCAAAGTAAAGGCAAAAGCGAAAGCAACCCTGGCCTTTTGCAAGGACATTTTCACTGTCCCATCATGTGTATGTGTAACGTACAGATGTGCGGGTCCTTTCAGTTGAATAGCATGTTGCTTTTGTGGTTAACCCAATCCCTATCCGCCAGCCAGATCCATCCATCTCCATCTTTAGTTGCCATCGCTTATACGGCTCGTTTGGCTTGTCATTTCATTAAAATGCTAACCATCATCAACTTTATTTTCAGCCCACACATAAAATTCAATCGGGAGAGGGGGCCCCAACAATTTCATTGCAATTGGTCCCAAAAATGTTGGCCCCTTTGGCCAGTCTGTGGGTGCCGCATGCCTATGTTGTATCCTTCAAACTGGAAACGGACGAGGGCTTATTGATTGTGAAAGCACGTGACAGTCTCAACAAATACAAGCATAAGGTAAGTGTTGGTAAAGCTAGAGGCAGGTGAAACGATTCAAGTTACTTAATACTCCCTTCGTTCCATTGTTCACGCCACAGCTGGTCATTGCAAATATGCTGCAGACACGCAAACATCGTGTGGTATTTGTGACGCCTTCAGATTCTTTTGAATTGCATTTGACTCGCGAACAAACGTTGCAGGGCCTAGAAATAGAAGAACCAATTGTGGCCGATGTGGTAAGTAGTAATTTAAATATATAAGCTAATATACCCATTACCACACATTCACTGACACACTTACATTCGAATATATTGTTTAATATGTGTTTTAGGTGCAAAGACACAGCGACTACATCAGTAATGCTCAACAGCGCCAATGACCGTTATCAATGCGGCGCCGGCAGCAGCAGTCACATCCTCCAAATCAGCTGGCCACTGGACAGGTCGATGCTGCTGGGGACTTTTGCGTGACCAGTTCTCAATATTGTCGCGTGCTCAATCCGGGCACGCCAAGTTTTAGCCGCAAATATTGAGCAGGTTATATGAAGTGAATTAATTTTTATCCATATACATACATACATATACACTCAATCCGACACATTGTGTTTTTAGTTTCAGTTCCAGTTCCTCTTCCTATTGTTATTCTATATATGTATATGTATAAGTAGATATCTATTTACAGTCATGTCTCATAATTGATGATATCCCTCTTCCTGTCCTTTTATAGTTGTATTCGTTAATGTATTTGGTTGAGAAATGATGTCACTATGCTATACCATTCTCGTTTCCCTTTTGTTTGCACCGTCGTTTATGTCATCAAAGTATTCACAGGACATCAATAAACATTATCATATTTGATTTATGTTCTATAGAAGTTTTAGAGCTTATGGTTTAATTTTTCCTTTTTTTTCATTTTTTTTTTGGTTTTGTGTTTTGTATTTTTAATGACATCGCGTGAGCTGCTACCACTAAATTAGACAGTCAAAAATATAATCCCCCTCCAAACACGTACACACATGAAATCGCAATTTGTTGGCCGTCCCTGGACTAGACTGTCAGTGGCAGGTAAAGCGACAATTGATTTGCCAGTTTTGCATAGCAACTATAAAACTAACATTTAGCAAAAACCAGAGAGCCGGAGCTAACTTTGGCTAAACCATTTCCACTATACTCTAACACCAATTGGAAACCACAAATTTGAGAAATTTTACTTGTGAACTTGTGAATAGAAAAGTGAACTAATAAAAATATCTTTTTATAAACTCTTTCCTATCTGATCGTAGTACGTAGGACGTTTAATGTATTCCTACACATTTTGATCAATAATTTGTTACGCTTGTTTACAAGCTAATAAGTAAAATGAATAGACTTCCTTTTGTAAGCATCTAACAAGGCCCACTCTAATGTCCTTGCCATAAATTTATGGTATACGAATGGCGGGCGGTTGTCTGTCCAAAGCGGTGCCAAGTCTTGTTTTAAAAAGGTCACACACATACTTGTAAACACACTGGCACCTTTTAAGCGGAAAAAATTAAACTTCTACTGACCTCCAAAACAAAGAGAACACACAACCAAAACTAATTAACATCACACATACTGAAAGTGCCCAAATGAGAATAAGCAAAAGTAAGAAGAATTTAGGTTCTCATCAAGGGTGTTAGGCAGATAGAAAGGATGTTGCCAACTGTCTTCTCATCAGGATCTCTTGGGTCTTGGGCTGTCGCCTTTTGCACACATTTTTATTGCATGTTCTGGTTCTGTTGCCGCCTTTTATCTACGCCTTTCCGGTCTTAATCCGCCCGCTTAAACTGCTCTGCGTTTGTGAAGGGTCGTCTGGACTGGGATGTGTTTCATGGAGTTGGTTTCTAGCCACTTCCGACCGCATTTTGTGGTTTTTGTTTTTCAGCCCAGAACTATGCAATGTTTTTCCCATTTTGCCGTGCACAAAATTTAACATTTTTTTTTTTTGTACACAGACATACCTTTCGAGGCCTCGTCCTGATGAAATACACTTTTGTGTGTGTGAAAGTTTGTGTTTGAGTGTGTATGTATATGTGCTTGCATTAAATTAGATTTTATTGCGCTGGCACGCACCACATACCCACATGTGGCTTAAGATTAAAGTCTGACTGCCTCGTCTCTCTCTCGCTCTGTGTGTGTTTTTTTGAGTTTTTTTCTGGTTCGACTGTTTTATTGCCACTCCCACACACACACACACACACACATGCAGACACATATTCACATTTCAAAGAGTAGAAATTGTTGCCGTTATGCGTCTTTCTCCTCCCTCCTTTCTGTTCTCCTTTACTTTCGTTTGTGTATCGATTGCGCATTGTAATAAAGAAACATAAAAATTCTGTTTGCAAACAAAATGCGTGTAATAAAAAATGTATAACTAGCCAATGTATACGAATTTCAACATGATACAGGCATGCTTTTGGTTTTTATCCTCCTTAATTGGCCAACAATGGAATGTGTATTGACTCCAATACCCTTTATGAAAACATCATACCTATAAAGCAGAGAAAATAAGAAATCTTTATTCCCAATAATTTGATCTGTCCATCGAACAATGTCAGAATAATAAACAGAGTTATATGAATAATCTAGAAATTTTGGTGCAGCTAATGTTAGCTCTGGCAATCGAATCAGAATGAGATTTACTACCCATCCTATTGATTTTATATTTATTATTTATCTCATTATTAAGATAGGGTGAATTGGGCACTGTCGAGAGCTTTAACAGTTGACGAACAACAAGGGTATATAATATTCGGCTTACCGATATTAGCTTCCATTATATATCTACGAGTACGTACAATGTAAATGTTTTGTTGTTTGTGTGAAAATGTTAACATTTTGAAATGTTACTTATATATGATGTATTAATTTTAATATACGTATACTTGAAAAATGCCAATGAATTTAATGTAGGAAATTTTGAATATGCATCTATACCTAGATTGAGAACAAAACTACTTGACTTTTCATATCCATAAATTAGGACTGAATTCAGTTTTAATATAAGAACAAAGAGATCTTCTAAACAAATTTCTTTTTTTGTTTGTAGTAGAACTCTGTTGTCTAATTGAAACCATAAACTTACTATACATACATATATAAAGCATGCCTAGCATAATTTTATTCAATTACTATATAAACAAAATACAAATACAAAAAAACATATGTATGCATGTATTTTCCATTTTGAATAGTTAAAATAATGCATATATTATAAATATTCCAAAAATGAAAACCAACAAAGAAAATGAACCAATCTGTTAATGTTTCAATATCCATTTGGACCAACAAAACTACAGAAAAAGTATAACGAAACGAAATCCATAAATATATATACCATATATATATATATATACATATGTATCTGTGTAGTTATCTATGTATATTTCAAAAAAAGAAAATCTCCATTGAATTGCTATTTATTTACTCTATACAAATGTTGAATTTGGCACTAAAACCCAAAGTAAGAAAAAAATAATATATACTTATCCATCAAATAACAAATAATGAAATATATAAGAGTCAAGAGCTGTTTAACTGTAACTGTTGTAAAATGTTTACCACAAATGATGTACAATACAATATATTAAATGTACTAATGTCTAGTATCTTTACATATATACATCTATATATATATATATATATATATATACATATATATTTACTTGAATGTGTATTTAACTGAAAAGAAATAGCTTTAAATGTATAAACAAAACTTACAAAAATGTAAAAACAAAAATTGAATTTTTAATGGAACAAAGTGGGTGATTATTAATTT
This sequence comes from Drosophila neocordata, assembly GCA_018903615.1. Lineage (NCBI taxonomy): Eukaryota > Metazoa > Arthropoda > Insecta > Diptera > Drosophilidae > Drosophila > Drosophila neocordata. The sequence continues at coordinate 16,778,399 of JAEIGI010000002.1, read as the reverse complement.
ATTTTACTAGGATCAGCACCAACCACAGTAAAATCAATTTTTTATCATTTTTTCTTTGCTAGTTTTATTTTTTAAATGTTTAATACTTTGATAAGATTGTTTTGTTGATTAAGCCTTTTTATAATTGTTAATGCGTTTTCTTTAAAATGCACTTTTTAATTTTATTATAAAAGTTACTTTTCAACATCGGTAAATTTGAATTTAAGCGGTATATTTGGCATATTGATAAGATGAGCCTTAAACGCCTTCTCCGTCGGATAGTTATATTCGACATAATAGTTACGCAGGAGTCGGCACAATCCCAATTCAAGTTCCATTTCGACAATACGTTTTCCTATGCACATGCGAGAGCCAAAACCAAATGGCAAATAGATGAACGGACTGCTGGCTTTAAGTGAGTGTGGACATTTTTCCGATTCTGATTCCTCCTTGCTGGAACGAAGCCAGCGTTCGGGAAGATATTCGTTGCCTCGGGGATAATGCTGATTATCGGTTAGAAGGCCAAAGGAGAGCATCATAATTCCGGACTCTTTGGGAACTTGATAGCCATCCAAAACAACATTTGACTTAATAATGCGAGCATTTCCAGCAGCCAGTGGATAGAGACGAAGCGACTCCTTGATACAGGCACGTAAATATGGCACGTTTTTCATGGAAGCTTCAGTGAATTCCGAATCCTTGTTGGGCAATATTTGAAGTACTTCCTCACGTAATTTTGCTTGCTTATCTGGATTTTTGGCCAAATTTAAAAGGATGCCGGTCATTACTGTGGTTGTCTGTGATAAAAATTGGTTATAGAGTATTCTACAAATTTTAAATAGATTATACCGTATCAACACCGGCCATCAACATGTCCATGGCCATAACAGTAGCTAATTTTTTGTCGATCTTTACAAGCTTCTCTAGCACACTCTGTTCATGCTCTGGTTTATTGGATTTTTCTTCCTCCAAGCGTTTTAAGGCCTCATTTACATATTCAGCAGTTACTTCTTGTACATCGTCCAATGTTTTGATAATCTTCTTAAATGTAGGCGTGGGAAAGTAACGCCAGACAGATGGTTTAAATTCAATGTCTGCTGCGAGCCCAAAGAAATCATTGAGGCCGTCGAAAAGTTTCTTTGCACTTGGATTGTTGCGATTTGCATTTAATAATCCCAATCGCTTATCAAGAGCAACAACGGAAACAGATTCCAGAGTCCAACGATTGATTTCCTCTTCAAATGTATCGGGCACCTCGAAAGTGGAGCTGTCGCGGTTGTCTCGTATGCTATATATAAGTTTGGATATACTTGTTTTCGTAATTTAGTCGTTAGAAAGGACGTATTTAGCTTTATCATACCGTTGAATAAACTCCTTGTTGACTTCGGACATCTTTTTATAATACAATCGTACAGTTTTTGGCTGCATCAACACAGGATTGACGGCCGAACGAAATTTGGCCCAAACCTCACCTTGCCTAAACTTAAACCGATAAATGAACCAATTATTTTTAGAGTTATTTGATGTACTTACGTGGCTAAAAGTCCTTCGACACCTTGAAAGAAATCTTTTTGATGTTTATTGCGATGATATCCCAATATTTCGTTGCCAGGTCTCTCAGGCCAGACACCTTCTGCGCGGAATACACGCTCAAAATGCTTGGGATCGTGGGAGACAACAAACTCTGGTCTTCCCAGCATACCGGGCAACCTAAAAATTGGTCCCATCTGACGACGCATGGCAAGCATCGTGTCCGGAAATTCCATTTTATAATATTTTCCACCCGGAAGCATATTTGTAACTAAATGCAGAACGCCAACCTTTGGTATTTCATCATAAGGGCGGGCTTGTTGCCATTCCGAGGACAAAGTACTATCGCCATTAGTGTCGTTAATAGAGCCAGCTGTTACCGTATTTGATTGTAAACGCTAAAATGCAGACACACACACTAATTATATAAAATTGATTAAAATATATGTATATAAATAATACTAACCAGCTGGAAAGTCTTCAGAAGGGACGGTACAGGTACGCGTTGCTTAAACATTATACTAACAACTTCAAGAGAGAACTAAACGAACAAAATGTATCCACAGTGCACTTGTTTACTATTTTAGTTATGTGAGCTTTCGGTTAAAATGCAAAGATAGCTCGAAGAAATTGTTGTTTACAAAAAACCATATGACATTTCTACTCATTAAAAAAGCTCTCTCTTATGATTTGAGTAGTACCGGATGTAAGCTTATTTAATTATGAGACTATATTGTGAAATGTTTAATAAATGCCTACATATATGTAGCATAGTTTTAGGATCACTTCTGTTTTAAATATTTCCAAGCATAAATGTACGTAAAAACTTATTTCTTACTAAAAAATGTTTCTATAATTTCTATAAAATCACAGAGTAATCTTCTGTTTACTACATGTCATAACACAGGAATGATCGGTCGATAGGGTTTTCTTTTTATCGTTATTTTTTAAGCGAGACAAATTGTTTCCCTTTCAAAAGGAATATCTGGTTGTGCTTTTAAAAAATGATTTTTTCAATATATAAAAATTGTAATAAACTAAGCCCCTGATTTAGTTCTAGAACTTAAAAACCATTTTTGTTTCTTAGTTTCCACTACTGATCGTTTACGAAAGTTATTTTCAAATTAACTTAAATGCAATGTTTTATATATATTTATATTTGTTCAAACACCAAAGTTTTTTGTCATAATCGAATAAACTTGTCATTGGATTAGGTTTATCAAAATATTCGCATAGATTAATATAATAATGCTTAGTCTTAAACTAACTTTAAATAAATTTCAAGTTTCATATATAATTACAATTGACAATTTTCGTGCGAAATAATTTGGCACGCTGGGGGCAAAGGCAAAGTATATAAGTATACAAATTTCATATCGTAAATATCGTATAAAATATCAGATTATATCATGTTCGTATGTATGTAATATGTATGTATGTATATATTATATAGTAAATTTTGGGCTGCACGTACCCATCTCTCTAAGGACTACACGTCTATGACAGTTTTCGTATAATAAATATTGGATAATTCCATACAATTTTTATAAATTATTAACTAGAGCTACTCCGTATTGGATTGCTGGTAGCTGCAGACAATTTTTGCCGCCTCGTTCATCATTTTGGCAGTGGAGCGAACGAGGAACATTAGATGACACTCATCATAGACAGTCAACTCGACTCGCGTGCGTACCAGACCATGGAGTACAGTAGCTCTTTCCAGATCCAGCCAGCGTTGCAAAGCCAATTCACGTTCTTTTGTTGAGCCGGACAGCGCCACATCTGAGGGTCCCCAAAGCACAAATTCCAATACTGATTTGGCCTTAGATAAAGATTCGGCACGTTCCTGTAGCAGTATATCAGCAAGAATTGGTGTTATCTTTGTGGTTGGCAGCAAATCGGTAAGGGCAATATGGGCGCACTTGCAAAGAGTTCCCATGGGTTCGTCATCGTCATTATTATTGCTATATAAGAAAGAAACTTTTTAATAAGAAAGTAACAGGGGAATACATCTAGGCGTTTCATACCCCTGCAAGACACAGAGACGAGCTTGGGCATCCTTGTTATCCATATCCTTGGACAGCACGACATTGGACAGACTTAGAGGTATCTCCTCAATGGCTTTAGCTTGTAGATTCTTCATTCCATTCACCAATTGCAGCAATATGAAGGCCACTTCCCTAGTCATCACATCATCAAAAGCGGGCATTACATTCGAGGGTGATGTGGGGGAGCTATCCTCAACAATTACAGATGGATTCGGATTCGCTGACTCCTCGTTCAGAGTACTTAAATTCTGCACTGATACCACATTTCTAAGGCCATTGACGCCGCCACCAGTATCTTTTAGACCACTTAAATTCGGTATAGAGCCACGGAAATTGAAATTGCTCTTGTCCAACACTTGTGATTTGCCTTTGAGTATGGCTCCAATCGATTGCAATGTTTCTAGCTGCAATCTTGGCAGCACTGAGATGGTGGCTTGAAGCAATGTCACTTCTGTTGAAGGCATCAACGGCAACTGATAGCTGGGCACCAAGTCACAGAATTCGGTAATGGGATTAAGTACATCGCAAATGCCGCCACTAAGTTGGCTTAATTCACCACCCACACCGCCCAACTGATTACAGTCGGCGGACAGAGCCAAAGTAACCGGGGAAGATGTCCATAGTGCTGCATGGAATGCCTTTTTGCCAACTACAAAGGCTTGTCCTCCCTCCAGAATGCTAAAATCTTCATAGCGCAAATTTATGGCATTAGCCAGAGGACGCAAAGCTGTTGGGACCACTGGAGTTTGCTGGAGCTACAAAATAGATAAAGCGGATTAGGGAATAATGAAATAGGAGTTAGAAAATTACTTACCTGATCGAGTACCTGGGCAAGAGCCTCATGATTAGCCACCACAACGGCGGTATAGTTATCCTCAATGGTCTTGTGCACGACACTGCGTCCCTTGCGCATGCGCAAACGATTCGTGGCCTTGCTCCGGTTCTTGTTGGCCTTCAAAAAAGGGAACCGTAGTTAGATAAAGTTTTAATGTTACCGATGCAATTTCTATTTACCATAGGCATGCCCCAGACACTGTCATTGATATCTGTTGCCACATCTCCACCAGCTTCGCTGCCATAATAACTATACGGAGCATAAATGTCAAATTCACCCACCTCGCTGCCCGCATATGAGGCCGAAATGACTCTTGGAATGTTGGCTAAAGAAAATGGAATAACAAAGCTTAATAAATACCTTTAACTTTGTAACTCAGTTTCAAAAACCCACCCAAGCTATTGTGGAGCCCGTAATTACGTACGGGTCCGTATTCACTGCGTGTATAGCTGGCTATGGAAGCGGTATCGGAATATATGTTATTACGTCTCGCGGCTTGAGTGAGACGTTGCCCAGCTACAGCAGCCAGATCTATATTGGTCCGTATAGGTGGTGGTGGTGGAATGGAATTCGATGCCGCTGTTCCCGTTGATGTTGCGGCTGTTGTCGTTGGACCATTACCCATTTTCACAAACTCATACATATTTTCGTAGTCACGTTTATCCTTTAAGTAGCTATCGATGGTACTATTGATCTTTCTTACTGAATCTTTGAGACTGCTTCGGGACTGTGCACTATCCGTGCTATCCATGTTATTGGAACGCTGTTCGAATATTTCCAATTTACTAGATATGGACATTTTTGCTTCAGTTTTTTTCGGCTGACGTTCAAAGGTACTGGTGCGGCTATTAGTTGTGGATGCCAAGGGATTAACTTTACTTCCAATTGCATCGGGGCCAGTTGGTTTTACGGCCGTTACGTTATCACCGTTTGACGAGCAAATGGAGATAGTATCGGTCAGAATTCCCCGTTTACGCACCAATTCCAGTTGTGCTTCCCGCTCCCTCATGCTGGCCGTGCGCTCCGGTTTACGGGGAGCAATTGATGAGCGAATTTCACCTAGGAACACAAAAAAAATGGGCAAATATAGTGTAATGTCAGGTTAAGTCCACCTGTTACCTTAATCTATTCATGGCATGGCTTTTATGTGGAACCCAGTTCTCTTTCTTTCCCTGTTTCCTCCCTCTCTAAAACCTGGTGTTACTAATTGTGTATTTGACCCAAATTACAATTCGCTGATTCGCAGTCATCCCAGATGAGATGTCTAACAAATGACTCTCAGCCCCCTTTCAGCAAGAGGCACAACGAGTAGCAGGTGTAACAAGTTATACTTGCCACATTCACAGTCACATTGGTTTGGCCACAAAGTGTCAGCAAAAGAAATGGGTCTTTTGATACCAGTTCCAGCTTGTTTCGCCGGTTCTAATGGCTAACCATCCATCCGTCCGTCCATCCGCACATGTGGTTACCTCATTGGACCCGACTACTGCGTTTCTTGCTCGTTTTTTTTTTCTCATTTTGATTTTATGTTTTGGTTTTTTTTTTTCTGTTTCGTTTCATTGTGTGCTCGTTCATCTGTTAAACTATTTTGCTCTCTAGCTTTGGCCACTTAACCTACTTTAATCCAGCTACCTGGTTACCTTTGAGCCATCATCAAGCCAAGATGTGCCGGATATGGTAGCTTCAGCGTTCAATCGTTGTGCCTCTTCACTCTTCCCCTCTTTGCTCTTCTTCTTTTTCACTGTGTGCCCGTTATATTGATTAAAATGCGTAACTTGTTCTCAGTTTGGTTCTACTTTCGACTCGGTTACTGCGTCACCTAACCATTTATGGTGATTATTTTGTATACATATATATATGGTATTTTTTTTTTTGGTGCAACCAGTTTGCAAAGTGGGTGAAGTGGCCCTTCAGAAACTCATGTGTTTGTCATGTTTTGAAGGTCGCCAGATTTGAGGAATTTTTTGAACAGTGAACGTGATATAAGTGGATCAATTCTTAACCTAAATTTCACTTTAAAATATTTGAAGAATTACTTACCCAGATTAGCATATACATTATCGGCCTTCAGTTTAATGGAACCAATAGCAGCAGCAGAAGAAGCACCGCTTCCATTACTGGGCAAAGTAGATGATTCCACACTACTGCCACTAAGTGTTGCAGTCAGTTCTGTCTTTTGTTTGCGTCTCAATTCGGCACTTTTTGGTGGCGGCGGACGTGCTGGCTTACTGGCCTCATGGGCATTGCGTTGACCCTCAGCTGTGGCACGGAGTGGTGGTGCTGGCGGTTTTGATGTTACCACAGCAACAGTTTGTGCCGTAACTGAATCATTAGTTTTTGTTATATCCTTGACCACCTCCACCGACGATGGATTAATATCAATGGGATGTATGATTACAAGACGTGGCTTGCCAGGCACATTACTACCCTCATCACCTGTACAAATCTCGGAGTAGACACTGCCATCCTTTTTGTGCATGTGATCACCATTGCTGGTGGACTTGTTGCCACTTCCACCGCTATTGCTGCCCATGCGCAAAAACTTTTTGATTGAGAATTTTGATTTTTGCTTTTGTGGAGGCGATGCTGAAGGAGATTTCTTGCTGTCCACAGATGTGGTTGCTGCCGCTGCCGCCAGACACTCCTCGGACATGGATAAATGACGCTGATTTCTAGGCGTGGGCTCTGGTGTAAGAGGTTGTTTAAGATTCAACACTGAGCTCGCTGATTGCATTTGCAACTGTTTGGCCGCATTGGCACGTTGCATCACAAAGGTGTTAAGACTACGAAATTTGGGATTAATGACGGCCCGTTCACGTTTGTCCTTTTCCCGGATGACAGGGGCTCCGCCGGTGACAGTTCCTGGCAGTGGCGGTTTACGTGTATATAAATTAGTGGGCGATGTTGCTGGTGTTAATGGTGTTGCTGGTGTCACATTTGCTGTGGTAGTAGTGTCTCCTGCTTCTATCTCACTCGCACTGCTTGTCTTGGCTTTATCCGCTGCGGCATCCAATAGAGATGCCTGCTCGAACTCAACTACTAGACTATAGTCTCGTTCCGGCGTGGGTGGAGCGCTTAGTTTGGTCTCTGGCGGCGGATTTGGTGCTTTGCCCTTCTTTAGCTTGGCATCATCGAGAGATGAGGCAAGCAGATTTTCGCTCGATTTGGAAATAGCCGATTGAAGCTGGGTGATAAATTGCTGCTCGGCCGTGCTGGGTTGACGTTTGCTCATAAATGTCTTTAACGGAGATGAAGCCATGCCGTTGGTGGCGCTGCTGTTGCTACTAACAATTGGCTGCGGTTTGGCTGGAAGCTCTGGCTTTTTGAGGCCATGTAGGAACGAGGGACGCGCATCGATTTTCATAGGCGGAGGCGGGGACTTGGGCAAAGCGGGCAACTGTTGAGGACTGGCCTCCAATTCCCTCTGTTGCTCCAGACTGTTGTCCGGATCGGCACTGCCATCAGGTTCACCATGCAGTTCACGGCTTTTCACCGCCGGCTTTCCCACTGATGTGCCAGAAACAGCCGAATGATCGGGTCCAATCTGTATATCCTCGTAGTCGGAATTGTTAGTGCTGGCACTAAGTTTCTTTTCCTTTTCCTCCTTTAGCTGACGCTGCTCATTGGCCGCCTTGACTACTCCTGCATTCTTGTATTCACTGCCAATGCTTATGCCTATGCCCGAGTCCGATTCACTGCGTATCATATTGTAGGTATTCTCCTCATCCGAGCTGCCATCAAAGCTGCTGCCAGTGGAATCGAGAGCATCATCGGAACTGCATTTGGTCACTATGAGACCATCTGATGTAATCTTACTGGTCATAAAGTTGCCCTCATGCAGATTGTAGCTGGCGGCTCGAGTCTTTGAACTCAGCAACATATCCGTGATGTACTGAGAGCTGGAATAGTGTGATGTGCTGCTTGCCTCTGTGGACGAGGCACTAGCCACACCCACTTGTTCACTATACTTGCCATCTGGCAGATTCTCATAGCTTAGCTGTGTCTCAACCACATCATAATATGCGGATACACCATTCTCCGTATCCGAGCAATTGCTGTCCGTATCGGAATATTTGTGGCACACATTTACTCTAGGCTTGGCCTGATCCTTGGTTATGGGGGCATTTCGCGCAATTGGCTTTTTAAGGTCGAGAAATGGCTTTGGTGAGTCGCTCAATGAACTCAATTCGAATTTGATCTTATTGCTGCTGCCGGTGCTGGTAATGGTAGTAGTAGTACTGCTGCTGCTGCTGCTGCTGCTGCTGCTACTGGTACTCCCCGCTATAACAGTTGTTGTTGTGCTTGTTGATGTTACTTGTTTTATTGTACTTTCGCTTTGCTTTTGTTTTTGCTCCAAAGTCTCAGAGATTTCATCCAACAGAGACTTCTCCATGGCTCGCTCTATGGGTGGACTATCCTTGCCATCTCTTGATGATGATGATGTTGCTGGCGTACTCTTGGTCATTGTCAAAGTGGGTGTTAGTGTTGTTGTCACTACCTTTTTTGTATTAATAGTTGTAGGCTTGGCTTTTACTGTAGTTGTTGTTATTGGCATGGATTTGTTGTCAGATGAAGAAGTTTTTGAAGGCGTTGCCTTGCTCTTAGCATTGGGCTGCCCAAAGGGCATCACATTAATGGTCAGCGTTTGCTTCTTACCCTCTTTGTCTACCTGAGGGGCACCCAGCTTTAAAGCGGCAAACGATTTCTTGATATTCTCCTCGACATCGCCCAATAAGTTGCCATTATTCATATTGAAATCTGTATTGGCTCGCGTAATGCGTTTCAGTTCAACAGTTTCCTCATCATCCGTTTCCGTTACGGCCATATCATCGTGCTCATTGCCGAGATTCATAAAGTCATGATCATCATCGTCATCATCATCATCTGACCATTCGCCGCCATAGCCAATGATCTCATGCAGCTGCTTGGGAAAGCAAACTTTTCCCGATTTGTTGTTGCTGGCGTTGGATTTTAAGGAACTAGTTCCGCTGCTGCTGCTGCTGCTGTGACTGTTGCTGCTGCTGCTGCTACTGCCAGTGAGACGAACACCAAATGCCTTCTTTATAATGCTCTTTGCTGGTGTCTTATGCTTATTGGGATAATCAGTCTTTCCAGGGCTTTCCGATTTTTGTGAGGTGCCCATTTTGGCGGCTGCAGCTGCAGCAGCTGCTTTATGCTCATCCTTTGACTTAAAGCAATTCGAACACAAATCCTTTTTCCATGCGTTTTGCGTAAAATGTGAACAGATCGAGGATGACATGTTGCCACACTTTAGTTACAATCCTTTACTTTAGCCCAATCAACAACAACAATGGGCCATATTCTGTAAAAAGGGTAAATGAAAAATTGGAAAAAAAACGGTGAGTTATGACGATTTGTAAGTTATTGTTATTAGCTCATAAACTTAAAGACTGACTAAACTTAACTTTCTTTACATTCATTGCGCAAGTAACGCTACAATTAACTTTCACTCTTATTTGCAATACAACGAATAAAATACAGCAACAGCAACAACAGCAGCAACAATCTTGCACCATGACTCAAAAAGTTATTGAATCGTGGCCAGACACTATATATACATTTATATATATATATAGTAATCAATCTTCATCTTGATAATGAACATATTCTTCACATTGAAACTTTTGTTGTTGTTGTTGTTGTTGTAATTGCAAGAAGAAGATTGAAGAGTCATTTGGCTCAATGGCTGTGAAATGCTGTTAGATAATATGAAAAGATTTTCCCAAAAAAATTGTAAATAATAAAAAACAATAAAACACAATACAATGACAAAATAGCATCTAGGAAATGAATAAAAGCCTTGGCCAGCCCATTGAGTCATCATTTAGCAAAATTATTAAATTGTTAACCATATTTGGTAACCACAAAAACCGGTTGATAGTTTTTTTTTTTTGTTATTGTCAATTTAAATGATTTCCTTAAATAAAGTCAAAGATTGCGGAAAAATTTTCTAGTTGAAATGCAAAAGGAAAAAATGCTGTTAATTACAAAAGTTGTCAATTAAAAATTATATGAAATATCACAGAGATTGATTTCAAAATTTGAAAAATTAAATTGAAATTGATGTAAAGAATAATAATTTGTTATATATCTGTATATATCTGCAGATTCATTCATTCATTAGTTATTAATTGGCATCGTTTAGATCTAGGCCATCTTTATAAATAAGGTAAGCTACATAGCCAACATTTATGTCGTTAGGAAATTATCTCCACCTTTTAGCCGTGGCGTCTAATTGGGAAAGTGTTGCTGTTGCTGTTGTTGTTGACAGCGGCAACACCCACCAGCAGCAAGCTGCCACAGTTATTTCTTTCGCTTGAACATTTATCAACGCCAAACATTAACGAAAGTTGACCCATTGTTGTGAGTGTTGGCAACGTTTTGACTGTTGCTGTTGCTGCTGTTGATGTCGATGTAGATGTTGCTGCTGTGAGGTCTTCACTGTTCAGTTTTGGGTCAACATTTTGACTAAGCGTTAATATGCATAAATCTTCTTTTCTTTTTTGTTTTTGGTCTATGCAATGCGAAGGCAAAAACAATTCGCATGCGAGTGGCATCGCGAGATGAGAAGGAAACATTTGGTTCAGGCAAATTGCATAAGCAACTCTTGACTTGTGGCTTGTTTGCTTGTAGATACAGATACAACAATATTGTTACCATAGTGTTTTGTGGCTTTTGCATATCGCGTTTGTTACACATAAATTTACTCTCGAGCTTTTGTTCAATTTTTCTCTCTTGCCTTTTGTTTCTTCTGTTTTGTTAATTGTTTGCATTTTTTTTTGTTTGTCTTTTGGTATTTTTTTTTTTTTTTTCTCTTTCACTCATTTGCATTTAGTTGCGGCATCGATTGGTGATTTATTTATGGTTAGTTGTATTTTTTTTTTGTGCCAATTCTCATTTAAGCAGCTGCAAGTGGCTAACGAATGTCTGATCAAATTGATGGAAAATGTAAACACACATTTGGTTAACTGTCAAAGGAAAATTTACCACAAATTGTCCAACTATTTTGACCATAAAAAAAAATAATGCAATGCCCACGCCATTTGGTCAAGACTGAGAGTATAGAAAGGAAAGAAAGAAGAGCAACTTTGTAGCAACTGACTGGAAAGGAATGTTGCAGCAGCACTAACAGCAACAGCAACAACAACAACAACAACAACCAAAGGCAGCAACATCTTTAAGCTATTTTTCAAGTTTGGCAGTTGGACTTGTTATAAGGAATGCTGTTTCCGTCGGTGAGATTGGCCACTCTGACCGTAAAAAAAAAGAAAAAGAAAGAGAGAGATATCACAAATACGTAAAAGTGTTACACACACACACACACACACACAAATAAATCTACATACAATTTCATGCGCTAAACTCCTGGCCATAAAGGCTAATTTATGCTGGCAAGGATGATGGACATGTTAGACAGTCAAACAGACAGTAGACCAGGTTAGCAAATGCTTGTTAGTTGTAAACGAGTGAAATGCAATGAAAATTGGTACAATTTGTGGGCGTAGTCAGGCTCTTTATACATATACATATATAATTGGAGCCTGTTCTACATCCATTTCAATTTGTAAAAAGTCTATTTGAATGCAAGAAAGTTTACAATTTATCAATTCGTTTGTTAAGAAACGCCAACAAGTTGGCTAAAAGTTGTTTGGTAATTTCCAAGTAGTGAATGTTTCTTTAGCTGATTTTGCTTACTTATAAATGAATTGTTTTATATATATTTTTATATTTTAACTATACTTTACTATATGTACTTATATATTAGGACAAATATTCAATGTATTTATATATATATGGATACTTAATAAAAGTTATAACTTTACGTTTATATTGTTGAAAAGATTATAGAAAGTTCAATTCTAAATATGATAAACATTATATTTTAATTTCTTCACTTGCTTTGAAAATAAAAGATCCTTAAATGTATCCTGTAAATCTGAACTTTGCACTCACGGTTAAATTTTAATCGATTATCAATATTAATATCTCTATTTGCTTCTAAAAACTTAATTTGCTTCTTTAATTAATATTTTAAATTGGAAACAAATTTTTCAAAGATTAACTGGATCATATTAAAAGTTTATCTTTTTATTTGCTTTTAAGATCCAAATACTGGAAAACAGATTTCGTATTAATTATAAATCTGAACTTTGAGAAACCTAAACTTGGTTATAATTGAACGATTATCTAAATTAATCTCTGTATTTGCTTATTCGAAACTGTAAAACAAAATTGTAATCGATTCTTTCTTCTTCAGATTATACCTCAAACTTTTAGTTGATTATAAATGAAAATTTTTTAAAATTTATCTCCCTATTTATTTTTATTAGAAATTTAACTCTAACTTTTATTAACTGAAAAAGAAATTTAAAAATAATAAGCATTTAAAAAAGGTAGTCCAAATTAAAATTTTTAATAAACCTATTTTCTGATTCCACTCCATTTTTAAAATGGAAACTAGAAATCAAATTAGGAAATAACATTTAAAATTCGATAAAGAATTGACCTACTTATTGCCCTGCAAAGATCAAAAGTTAAAGCCAAAAAGGAATATAAATAAATAATATAAATTGTTTAGAAATTAGTTAGACTGATTAAGCAAATAGAAAATATGACCAGAGTATGTCAATTTCAAGTGGATTAAGCCAAATACTTTAACAAATTGGTTTATTCATATTTCAGTTATTTTTTTATTTTTTAGTGGGCGTTACAAATTAATTGATGTGAATTCGTACAACTGTTCTGGGTTGTTGTGTGTGTGTGTGTTTGTGTGTGAGTCTCCTGTCGATAAATTGCCAATTTGTGACAACGGAAACCCGTTTACCAGTTCCATATATATTTTGCATTCCGTATTTGCTTTAATCTTTAAACTGGCTGGCATATAAAATTTGTGCCGCTTCCAGGCAACAGAACAGTTAGCTTGACCGCCTGTCTACCCAATTGAGGTCGCCAACAGGTTTTTTGGGAGCCAAAAGGCAAAAAAACAAATAACCAAAATCCGTAAAACAAAAAAATTGAGCAGTTGAATGTTCTGTCTTGCCTTTTGGCCTGACTGCAGGCATGTCATCATTTGTTGGCCTATTATTGGATTGCTTCTGGGTATAATCTTTGGATTCTTAACGCATTTAAACTTTTTAGAAGAATGCTTGGAATTTGTTAAACAAATGTACCATGAAGTTGCATCTTATGGCCAAGTGATGTATGCTAATGTGCTGCCGTTTCATTAGCACCTTTCCAAGTGGGTTAACAATCAGAGAAAGAATATAAAACCGCAACAGAAGTTTCACAATTTCTAAAAGTGGAGATTTTTAAAAACAGATTTCAATTTTCTGTAATTTAATCATCAACAGGAAAGCAAAAAACCAAGAATAATATTAAAGCGCAACGGAAACCAAAAGACGAAGCAGCAACAACAACAAAGGCAGAAAGAGACTTTAATTTTAATTTCAATTCACAGATGAGGAGATGAAGAGGATGGAGATGAGCCATAGCAGGGGGATGGTCATAGGAGAAAGAGAAGTGCGAGAATTCTGTTCCACATTTCCATTTACACGTGAGATTTATGCGCGGCGGCAAAGCCATCATTCTGACCCCTCATCAGATGTTTATTTATATGTTTATCGTTATATATATATATAATGGCATATATATATATATATACATATGTTTTGTATGTGTATATATACACCTGAGTTATTTAAACCTTTAAGATTATGCAAAACAGAAGTTTGCTTAGCCATAAGCAAAGCACTTTAAATTATTTATACACAGAATTTCTGTTTAGTTATGCATAGAAAATTCTTTACTTAAAATTATATACTATATATATATATATATATATGTATATGTATGGGTGTGTAGGAGTATTTCGACCAATATTTGTTTGGCAGAAAAAGAATTTGGCCTGCCTTATATATGTATTTATGTGGTAGTTTGGGTTGGTCTATCTCCACGACGGAAGTTGTGGGCGCTTTTTTTCCTTTTTTTTTGAAATGTCAACGTCTTTTCTGCCGGCTTACCAATAAAGGTAAGATGCCAATTAGTGGGCTAGCGTACAACAGAGCCATTAAAGGTGTCATGGAAATAAAGCTGTCTTTAAGGAAAAATTGCTAGCATGGACTAACAGGTCAAAAGTTCAAGGTCAATATGCATTTGCTTATTGGTATACAATGTATATGACAGGGCCAACAGAAATGAATTATAAAGCTGACCAAAACGGACTAACAATGAGGGGAAATCTCACATTTAAAAAAACTATTGAAAAATAAGTATATTTATTCAAAATCACAACTTGCGATAGCTCTTCATTTTAAGCAATATCTTTTGAGACAATGTTGGCGGGTAAGGACCAGGGATAACTCTTCTCAACTTCATTCAGTTGTAGTTCTGAGTTGGCTTAAAAAGTTATAAACTTTTTACTGCTTCTTACCTGAAACATTAACACAACTAATTAAGCTAATATGGCAAACAAATTTTGCAATTTTTACCATTTGATTTCCTAGTTCACACGACCAAGAACAAGTTTTTTTTTTATTTTATTTTTTTTTGTTGCTTAAATTTGAGACAAGTTAAAGTTGCCATTAGCCAAAAAATTGTTGTAGCTGTTATTGCTGTTGTTGTGTGTGTGCTTGTTGTTGTTATTGCTCTAGAGAATTCGCCGGATGTTGGTGCAGGCAACAGGTAACTCTTGGCAACAAACTTGTGCGACAGCAATAATAATGACAACAACAGCAACAACAAGAACAACAACGGCAGCATCTGATTTGCAAAAACAACAATCTCTAGTGGAGATGACAACAAACAGCAATTAACTTAAAGACAAGCAATGGAAAGAGATGAATAATGTCAAACTACGACTATTTACTACCTTGACTAGATTGCCATAAAAGTGGATATATATATATGTATACATATAGAGTGAAGCCAATCACAAGAAGAGAACTTTAATCAACTGAATTATCTATCAACTGTCCCACCCCGGCCGATTGGTCTAGTCAATGTCCATCACTTAATTCTTTGATTATTTGACATATGCTGCCAAAAAGGTTACGTCAACTACCTTGAATTTGACATGGCTATCATCCGATTTTACCTTTAGGGCTTCCGCTCAAGTAAGCGAGTGAACAGTGGACTTAAATCTCAAGTTGCCTGTCAATATATATCGCTTGTCATTGCTAACTGACTGAATGAATGACTGAGTGACAGAGTGACGGACTATATATAATACAACTACAACAAAAAGTCAACTTAATTCAAGCTACTCTTCACACAAAGCAACAAGCATAACAACAACAACAACAACAAATATCTCTACAAGTTGATTACCAAACATAAAACATAAAATACTTAGGGCTTGGCTTGAAAACAGTCAATATATATAAGTGCGAGGGGTGACTTAAGAGTTTTACAAAAGAAAAACAAGGTTTTTAAATATCAGAAATAAATAAAGATGGAAAAAATATAAAAAGTTGTGTGAAAAACCATTGTATACCTCAATATGATTTAAAATATCGAAATTTATATATAATTTTTATTAAATAGATTTATTGAATAAATAAATTAATAACTTTGCTGCACATTCTAACCTCAATCTTTTTTGAAATAATAAAAAAAACCTTTTCCCCGAAGTTAGAAAGATATAATAAACCTTTCAAAGATTTTTTGTCGTAATAATGACTTGCAGTATTTAGTTTTTCTATATGTTTTAGTTAGCCCCTCGTATTCATATGCAGTTTATTTTTAGGAGCTGTCAGTTTATTACAGGAAAATGTTTTATGTTTATTTTCGCAAGAAATTTGTAGTGTATAGGCATACAAAAATGAAGAAGAGCATATAGTTCTAGCCGACTTTGACTATACCCTATAAGAAGTAGCGATATTTCATATTCAAACTCTTTTGAAGCTGCCAATCATTTGAAAATTCTCCCCAAAATGCAGTAACAGCAAACGCATGCCATTTCACTTACTCTTATAAGAGAATTTCGCTTATGGAATTTCAGTACAAAATGATCAAAGGAATATCTCCCATATTGGTTATCCTATTGGTATAATGTCGTGGTGAAAATTTGAAATATACTTGATCATGGGTTGGATCCAGATGGATGTTTATACCACCTTTGGTTGCCCTATTTCTTCTTGTCCCTGAGATTTCAGTATAGATACAGACAGATAAGTCTCGATTGACACTTCTTTTAATACGGTTCAAGAATATATATACTTTATGGGGTTAGAAATGCTTACTTAGGCCGTGTTACATACATTTTACCGATACTCTTATACCTTATCAATGTAGGGTATTAAAAAAAAGTGGGGCCTGGTTTAATCAAGCGAAAAGACAGGCGTCTTGTATGCATAAATGACTGAACACCTCCATCGCCCCCGCATCCCAACACCATCTTTATTATTCTCTCTCTCTCCTTTATCACTCTTGTGTTTCTTTTCTTTGCCGTTTGCCGTTTGCTTCAGTTATATAGCTAAATCCAAAATGTTTCAAGGTTACGTTCCCATGTCGGCATCGTCTTCTTGGTGTTCATTTTCATTATTATTTTGTTTCTTTTTTGCTTTTGCTGTTGCGTGACGCAGATGATGATGTTGAGGAAGACGCCGTTTGGGGACCATCTGTGGCTACTTGCAACAACAACAACAACAACAACAATAACAATAAAAACAACAACATCAACAATAGTCTGCAAATTAATAAATGAAAACGCATTCATTGATGGCAGAGTTGGAAATGCAACAGGATGCATTGTATGTCCCCACACCCCCCCTACCACACACATGCCCCTTAGAAACAAGTTACTTTAGCTGCACGCACATGTGTTGATGCAACATGTTGCTTGTTTAACAGCAAAAAAAGAGGGTCCGATATAGAGGCAAACTTAGCTGTTCTTCCCACAGGCGTTTCAGCTTACTTTTATGATCTTCGTCCCCTATATACATATACATATACACACGCGATATTTAAAACTTTTTCTTTTTTCACTTGTAATTTTGTTTAATTTTTTAATTATGCGCTGTAAAAACACTTTATGATGCATAATTCTCCACACTAAGAAGAAAAGAGAAGAGAGTAGAAAAAAAACAAGTCAAGAATTCTTTTAGTGACATAAAAACCACAAAAAAAAAAAAAAAACGAACAGCTGGAACCCTAAAAAAAAAACTGAAAAAAATATCTATATAACTGAAAAACCTGCTGCGTGGGATAATGTTTGTTGGACATTTTTATTTTTTGGCTTTTTGGACTCTAGCAATTTGTTGCATTTTGTATTTTGTGGCAGCAACATTGTTGAAATTGAGAGAGAGAGAGACAGGGAGGGATAGAGTTGCCACCGCATGACTCATGGACATGGACATGGACACATTATTGTGGTTTCATTTCAGCTGCAAATGGTCAGCCTGTAAGCCACGTTAACAACAACAAATTGCAAGTCAACATCAACATTTACTTTGCCCGGTAACAATCAAAGAAAATATATTTTTTTTTTTATTTTCTAATTGTTTTCTTTGTTTAGCAAGTTGTTTACTTGACTTTTATGACACAATTAGAATATGTTAAATGAAATGAAAAGAAAGAAAACAACAATTTGCAGGTGAGTCATCAAATTGCCAAAACAAGTTTTACCAAATATGCATGTCTGGCAGTGGTCTAAGCAAATTATAGGAAAAAAAAAACAGAGAGGCGTTTTGTAAGTGTATGCCAAAGGTCAACAACTATATTGGATTTGCAATTTGAGCAAACAGAATGTGCAGACTGAGGCTGGTATATAGAATATGCCAGTTAAAAAATATATATAAAATGGTGACTTTTAGATGCTCTATGTAGATTGTGGAAGCATTTTTAGGAAGGGAGAGAGAAGTATTAGTAGGCGTTTTAAATACTCTATGCAGACTGCAAAAGTAGAAGGAGGAACTACTATTTCAAGTAGAAATATATAAATTTACAAATTTAGTTATTTCTTTGGGCCTTTTTATCCTAAAGGGTATCAAAATTTAAACAATTTAATGTTGTTGCTTGATAATTTAGTTAAAATGTCAGTTGTTTATTGATGCATTTAACATTTTGTTTGGCTTCATTCATTGTCAGCTTGTTAGTTGGTAACTGTCTCAAATTTGAAAGTCTGCCAAAATATTAAGCACAAATTTCACGCAACGTTTGGCAAATAATATTATGTATACGCAATGGAGCACAAGGTCAAATGCAAAAAAAAAGGAAAAAATAAACTAAGCTGCAATAGAAACAAAAGCCAACACTTGGGTTGAAGGATGGCAGCTGCTGTTGATGTTTTAACTGTGGCTAAAAAACTGTCGTTAGCTGGCAACAGCAACCACAGCTGCTGCAACAAAAGAAAGCCATGTAAACCAAGTTCAAAGTTCAATGGAAGCTGAGCCAACAAACAAACAAACATCAAGCAATTAGCCAACAACAAAAGTTCAACTGCAGGGCAATATACAAATAGACAGAAAAAGACAAGAAGACAAAGCAAAAGAGTTGGAGAAAAGAAAAGAAAATAAAGTAAAATCAATTTGCAATGCAAAAAGTAAGTTATTCATTTTGGGCATTGAACCTGCAGCAACTAACCCAACAGACGAACTAACATTGCATTAAATAATCGTAAATTAGTTTGCCACACACACACACACACACACATTCGAAGACAATGACAAAGCCAGCATTAGTAAATTAGAAAGAGAGAAACAGTTGTTGGATTTTCCCTTTGGCAACTTGCACTTTTCTTTTGTTTTCGCATCAAAGCCATGTTAACTAAAGGGGGATGGGAGGGAGTTTATTTGGCTTCATTTCGTGAGAAATACAATCAATTGATATGGCTAGTGCTTTGAACTCGCTTTAGTTAATTAAATCGGTTCAACATTTGAAAGTTTTGGCCAGCAATTGAGTTGCCGTTATGCTGTTGCTGTTGCAGTTGACACGCCCAAGACAAGGCTTTTCGGTTTGACATTTAATTGGCATTAATTACCTTTACCCCACCATCAGCACCACCAACACCACCAGCACCACCACCTGTGTTTGTACTTTGGTTAGAGCCGCAACTTTCACTGTCGTGTCGCCTACACCAAAAATGGCCAAACATGGCCAAAGACAGACAGAGAGAGAGAGAGAGAGAGAACGAGAGAGGTAGAAAAAGCTTAAAAGAAAAAAAAACCCAATAGAGAGACAGAGAAATCGTTACAATTGACAGTTTCAATTGAGGCAAAAATTGAAAATTGTTTGAAATCCACTTTGGTGGCTAACAAATGGCATTTGACGCTTATCGGTATTAGCCAGCAAATCCATTATCATCATATTTGACAGCAACCGCAGCAATTAGATGAATGTTGCATACAAATAGTAACCACACAATGCATTTGGCATGACTAAGTGACACTCACACACACACACACTCATTCATTTATTCACTCATTTATTCAATTCTGGTAATAATTTATTAATTTGGCTAGGAATGTGCCATGCGTTGTTGTTGTTGTTGCATGTCTAGATCAAATTAAGCCATTTGCATGGCCAAAACACTTTTAGCACCTAATTATTATGTTGCCCACTAAAATCAACATTATAATTACAAAAAAAAAGAGTTGCGCCATAGTTGGTGGCGCCACAGATCAACAGTCAGCTGTCACACGTGTGCAACTTGTGTCACTTGTCTGGAATTTCCACTACCAAAAACAACAAAATCAGATAACCAGATAAATTTGTCTAGTTGTTAATTTCCTTTCTTCTTCTTTCTTGTTTTGTATTGTTTTCATTTAGAAATGGAAAGTTTTTATTGTTCACTTGAAAGCAAATCTCTCAGACAAAATGTTGGACCTTTTTTTCTTTTTTTGTTTTAGTTTCTAACAGAAAGATTTGAAAATCTTTTCAATTGTATGGAATTTAATACACTCGTATATAAACTTTGAATCATTGTCGGTAACAATTATAAATTGTTGTTTTGGAAACTATTCTGTCGCTTAACATTCCAAAACAATGGAAAGTTTGCACAAAACAAAAAAAAAAAGTTTTTTCTATCATAAAATTTATACTTCTCTCTATAAGATAGAGGGTTATATTAGAGGGGAACAAATGTGGTAATCATTTAAATAAATTTAGAGAATTTCTACAATACTTTTCTAGCTTCTAGATTGGAGATCTATATAATGTTGTATTGACTCTTTAAGAGAACTATATAACATAGATTTCTGATATTTACTACTTCAATTTACTTGGGAAAGAGTATTACAGAGTCGCTGCTTTTTAGTTTCATTTGTATGCAAAGATTTTTCACTCATTTTTCACGTATTTTGTATACTTTAACTCTTCCCTTCAGTAGCAGTTCATTGCCGTGGCATTCGCATAATTTCTGCGTCATTTAACACACTCCACACACACACTCCACGCATGTTTTAATTGGCGGCCAATTAAAAAATTAAACACCAACAATGCTTAGTTAAAGGCGGCTTAAATATATATATATATATATACATTTTCTTTCACTCTCTTTGTTGTTGTTGAACATGTTGCATTAGCATTTGCAATCTTTGCATGCGATTTCCACAGTCAATAGTCGAATGGCTATGCAATTTCTTCCTGCTCCTGCACCTTTACCTCTTACCAACTGACAACACATTGTTAGGCGCCTCGAATTACAAGTGTTTTTCTTTTTCCGCAGAGCTCCCACTAGTTTCCCCCCACCTGTCCCTGTATATGCACCTGACTGCATAATAGCACTGTGGCAGGTCTTTCAATTGCAATTCCAATTGCATTTGCACATTTGTGGTAAATTATATAGACAACACTCTGGGCATACCAAGTTACGTTACGCATTTTTGCATTCTGTGTGAAACTTTCATTTGATTTTTCCTCTTTTATCTTTGCTTACCTGCTTGAACTTTGCTTCTGGCCTTGCGTCTCCTCTGTCTGTTTATTTTGCCTGTAAAAAAAAACAAAAAAAGAAATAGTAAAGATTAGGCAATCATTAATTTGATTGTTGCCAATGTCCAGTACATTGACCTCATCACATTTCTTGCCAAAAAAAAAAAAACAACGGAAAACCAAAAATGTAAAAATAAAATCTGAGCTTAACTCAAAATCGAATTACAAAATGTTACCACTACCCGTCACTCCCTCCCATAATCCCTCCAAGCTAAGCAATGACCCGAATTCAATGCACGTACAGCTTGTATTTCAAGTCACCCACCCGCCCAATCCTCTCCTTAAATGTAAACCCCTGCACCCCCTAAACTATACTATATATACTGGGGTATGCTTTTTTTTTCTTGTTTTTGCTTTTGGTACCCACTGCCTTATGCCTTATGTAGTTTGTTTTTGTTGGCTAACTGGCATTTCGGTCCATTTAATCGATGCCAAAGCTTTAGTCCGCTTCTCCGTCTCCGTCACAGTCTACGGTCTTGGGTCTTGGCTATCGACTTTGCACCCAAGTCAAGTCGTAATCGAGCTGCAAAATATTTATTGTCATTCTCATGTCTGTGAGTGGTTTGCCATTTTGCAGTCAGTTTTATGCACTTGAACACTTTGGTTTCTTACCAGTTGTATGGATATGTGCATAAACTGCAAAAAAAAAAAGAATAATAATAATGGAAAGAGAACAAAAACTGTTCATCAAGGTTAACGTGTCAAGTGCTAAAGTGGTTCTACACTTGCTCTTAGAGAATGGGTTTGGCATTATAAATCAAAAATTCTTATATATGTCAATTACTAGCCATGATATGGCACACAGTTAATGGGAAAATGACTTGGTAAGAATTTGCATATTCAGCTGTATTGCAAATTCAATTTGTAGGTAAGAGAAAATATAATTAACAGCTTTAACTTTGATTAACTTAAAGTTTCTTAAAGGCCACACACAAAGATAAATCGATATTTGCTTATACATTTTTACACGTACCAAAATAATTTTGTACCCACAAAAATTCTTGACCATGAAATGTAAAACAGTTTTAGTGGTCTGCATCGGATTCGGTTAAGAACGATTAAGACGTTTTTATTCTTATATTGTTAATTAAATTCTTGAGTTGCACTTTGCTTCCGTATATTAAAAAGTTACAGAAATTTAAATAAATGTTTAATTAATAGTCAATTAAATTTTCTATTTGGAGCAGTTATTGGGTTAAGATAGGTAATTAAACTAATTTGCTCGACAACAATTGGCCTCAAATAGAAAATAAACCTAATTTTTGCAAAGTTCTACAAATTTTAGAAATTTGTGATAATTTTTTTTTGATTATTGTTTTAAAGTTTTATCCCACATAAAAGATCCGATTCTAAAAAACACATTAAGACGTAGTTTTTAAAATCGGCCAAATATAGGGTTCCTTTATCCTTTTCATATAGCTGTATATTGGCCATCTCTGTGCCGATTTCAAAAAGTTATATATCGTTGTCATGGCAACTTTGTGTAGAAAAATACTACATTCAAACTTTTAAAATATGGACAAAAAAATTTTCGACCAAATTTTCGAATTTTTTACAGTGTTACCCCTTTAAAAATTTTCAAAAATATGGTCAAAAATTTTTTTTGAGTATTGTTTAAAAGTGTTATGATAAATGAAATATCCGATTCTACAAAACACATAAAAACATAGTTTTTTAAAATCGGTCGATATTACACAGAATTAGAGCCTTTCAAAGTTAGGGTTCTTTTAAAGATCAAGTGCTTAATCCTTTTTAAACTTTCTATCAATTGGTTTTCAAATTGCAAACTTATTAATTAAATGCAAATTACTGCTTTTGATATTTACTAATTATGAATCATCAAAACGATAGAATTTAATTAACTTTTGTGTCAGCAGCAGTTTAAAATCTGCTCTGCGGGCAATTAGCTTGACTAATACAGGTTAATACAGGTAAGCAGAAGATGCTCTTTAAAATTAACTAGAATTAACCATGTTATAAGGACGGACATAACATGATTTTAATCTACATACAGGCAAATACTCTATGTACATACATAAGAGAATAATCAAGCTTAGGAAATCTAATGGTCACATAATAAAGAACGGCTTTTTGGTGGATTCAATGGAATTTTCAAGAGCTCTAAATAAAGTACTCGAGCAAGTTAAACAAAAAGCAAAAAATAAAACAACAAGAACATTACCAACAACACCATCACCACCACCACCGACATCATCAGTAACCACGCAAACCCCAAACACTAAAACCAACACCAACCTGAGAGACTGTGATAATAAAACAGCAGCCAGCGAAGGTCATTACTGGAAAAACGGGTTTCCTATCTCTGCCTCTCTCTCTCTAGCTATACAGACCACGCTCTTTCTCTTTTTCTTTCACCCTGTCTCTGCCTCTGCCTCTGTCTTACTCTATCTCACTGGTTTTTTAGTTGAAATGAGTAAGCATTTAGCTTTAAAATACCGTTGGGATTATGGTGCTGAATATGCATAGGCATCGTCATTGGCATGGGCATTGGAATGGGCGTAAGGTAGATAAGGGGGGTTAAATATTCCTCTCAACAGAATTGTGACTGCAACAAGTTCGTCTTAATAGTTAGACACGATAAATGCTTCCAGTTTTGCAGTTCAAGTTGCAGTTGCAGTTGAAGAAGTTGCTGTAAACTGGCTGGCAACTGCATCTGCATAAATTATGCACCCAAAGCCATTTGCAAATTGTCATTCAAGAAAGAAAAAAAGAAGAAAAAAAAATCAGAGAAGACTACAACGACTACTACATAATAATAATGACGGCGATGATGATGATAATGCGAATGACAGGCCAACTGGTTAGGGGTTTAAAGCCCACGCCACGACAGGCCAAGCCAGACCAGGCCAACGCCTTTCAACTAGTTGCAACTTTGTTGCTGTTGCTGTTGTTGTCGTTGTTGCTGCTGTTCCTGCTGTTGCTGCTGGCGTTTAGCTGCATTTTCCGAAAGGTCAATCATGTTGCTCATGTTAGGAGCTGAATTGCAAGTGCTTCAATCAGGAAACAGATTCGTTTAGACATGAAGATAGCGTGTGGAATGACAAGAAAATCAGACAAGTCAGACAGGAATACAATTCTGAATGAATACAATTTGATTGAACTGTTTGTGGGTATTTAAGATTTTGGTTATCGATATAAAATACATTTATGACATTTCATAATATAATAGTTGAACATTTGGCAAACAAAGACTAATATGTCATACGATCTGTTTGAATTAATTTGAAATTTTTATTATTATTTACTTTAGCTTTTATCAAATTAACACAGTTTACATAATTTGGTTTGGAGTTTTAACCAAATTCCTTACACCTTTTGTGTGACTAACTAACGGTAAGTGCCATCAAAATGTTCATTTTGTTTATTTTTTTGGGTTAGATCTAACCGGTTCTATAGCTCTATAATCTTTGAAGTCTTATGACAACTTCTTATGGCACAATACCCCCCAAATGACTGTAACCGTTGCCATGGTTCTCTTCTAACCGTAAAATGTGCGTTGAATGCATCTAAAAAGCATTTCAAATGCAAATGCAAATGGAAATGACTTGAGCTGTAGCAGCAACTTTCTACAAGTTAAGTGGCACTATTCGCTTGCAGTTGCAGTTGCCCTCCCTTCTATCTATTTACTACAATTGAATGCTTCAATGGAGCAGAAAACGTTTTTTGGTAAGATCTGTCTGTCTCTCCCCTATCCTTATGTTTGGGGGAGTGCATCTTGTCAGTTGTCAAATGAAGTTATTGTCATTGTCATCTAAAAAATTTCCAGTTGACTTTGCAAATTTATGCATTAATTTTGTTTTTGATAAACACAACAGCAATAACCACAATTTTGTCTATAAAATTTAATTAAAAGCATGAAACAAATTGCTGTTTAGCTGCACAATTAAGTTTCAGAGAAGACTCTAGTCTTCCCCTCGGGGCAAGTGGCTCTTGTCTGTCGGTCGACAGGCAGGTGTCGCAACTTTCACCTTGACCGGTTGTCAAATACAAGAAAATGCAATAAGCCAGCATCAGACTCTATGCCAAATTATGATAATTAAACCCCGAAAAGGCAAAAAAACTAGCAAAACAAAAACCGGCCACATTTAATTAGATATCTTGGCAATGCGAAAACCAAACAAAGAACTTCCCTTCACAAAAAACCAGCAAATGAACGAATGGATGGCCAAGTCTTTTTCATCATTTTGAATAATTTGCATTTCTAAGCCAAATGAAAGAAAAAAAATATGTTTCTCTTATAAAAGCGAATCGCATTTTTGTTGTTGTTATTGTGGTTGTTGTTAATTAGCGGAGAAGCGTACGCAAAAGCCGAGCCACTGAATAAAAGTCATAAATAAACAACATAAGAAGGAAAGGGCGAGCATAGAAAATGATTGATCAAAAGTTGAATGAACCCTCTGTATAGAATGGGCAAGTTATGAGCTCATAATAGATCTAACAAGAGATATATATACATATGTATACATATGTGTAGGTAAAAGAAGTTATAATTAATTAATTAAATAAACTAGATGCGTAACTCAGTACCGATATAATATCATATATCTTTCAGTTTCATTGATCAGCCAAGCATAACCACAAAATCTTTTATGACAATGCCAAGTTGTGAGCACTTTTAGTTTACATTAAGATCATAAATCAGAAATTATACTCCGCTCCCTCTCACCTCATTCAACACATTTGTATCATTTGCCCCGCATTCGCCTTAATCAAAATGTTTTTTGTTGAGTGAAAATGCCTGCATGGAAATGCATATTTTCATTAAAAGTAGGCAGAAGAAGGTGCTGCGGGTGGTTGCACTATCAGTAGTAGGAATGGAAACTTCCTCATTTAGTTATGCAGTGTCTATATATATATATATATATAGGTATATATAATTGGAACTTGGATCATAGTTGTTGAGTGTTTGTTGCTATTGCTGCACCCCTTACGTCAGCTATTATTAGCCCAAGCTCTCCCTCCTTGTATATTTCTCTCTTTCTCTGTCTCTATATATCTCAATGTATTCTCCCTATACCCTGTCACGTCTCGTCTCGTGGTCATAGACTCCCTTAAGTGCTTAGTTCCGCTTGCGTTTTACAGCGCGTGTCGTTGATTTCTGAAGCTGATTTATCTACAAATATAAATAAAAATACAAAACAAAAAAAAAAAAAACACTGCAGCCGTTAGAATGAAAGACAATTGCATAATAAACGGACTAAATGGCTTAATGTTGCAGCGTTTATGTTGTTGTTGTTGCTGTTGCTGTTGAGGAAAGTGATGCCACCTTGTTAGGCAATTTACATGATTCAAAGTAATTGTCAACATCCTGCAACATTTCCTTCATAAAAAAGAAGCTGAACAAGTGCTAATTTGATTCTCTATCAATATATACATGCATCTTTCTCATCTATCTTTCTCTTTTAGTCTCCCGCTCTCTTTTGTTGTTCATAGGACATTGATCTTGCGGCACTCTCTTCTTTAAGCTTTAAGCTCATTGACTATGACATAAGTGGGAGGAGTAACTATTATTCGATTTGTTCGTCATCGTTCATTGCCATTGGTTGCTTTCACTGTAAACATAGGCCAACTGTTAACATTGACTTAACATCGCCCACAATAAAAAAAAAAAAAAAAACAGCAACAACCACTACCACAACCATCTCGTCTTCGTTTTAGCCATAGACGACCTTAGCCTTGGCTGTAAGTATGTGCAAACAACAAATTATTGAATATTAAATGCTAGCCAAAAGGCAGTCCAGCTACATACATTATAATCTTAAGGTTAATGGGTCTTCATGGCTTTTAAGCCAACTCTTTTAACTAGATATCCAAGCGGTTTTCTGCATTTACACAGTAGTTAATCAGATTTGATAGTAGGTTGATCATTTTGATTTCCATCTCTTTTCTTCTCTTTAGATGCCCCTTGACCTCGTCGTCGCATTGCAAAATGTGCCGTTTGTTTAGTTTTTTTCTTTTGTTTTGTTTATCTCTCCGACTAGCCGGTAAACTTGTTGCTTCGATCCATAGAGTTAGCTGTACAAACCGGTCAAGAGCGTATAGCATAAAGATCTTCTTTTATGGCTGTATTGTTTAGCTTGAAGTAGAATGAGGAGACTGACAATATAGGGGGGAAAGGGTTTCGGTCTTTGGTCAGTTGGCTGACTTTTCATAATGAAGACAAAGCGGTCATTGGCTGATCATCATTTTATCCTCATCATGACTTACAAAAAGTAATAGGCGATTGTGAAATTTCACATTGATGGCCTTTCTAACAGTATTTTTCTTGAATGGATTTAAAAAAGAATATGGTAGAGAATGTAATTAACATCTAGAAGTGAATCAAATTTAAATTATCCCATTAATACTTAAGTCTTATGCAATAAAAACGATTTAATTAGATTTAGAAGTTCTTCAACTTTCCTAAATTTCTTAAAAAAAAAGCAATTATTATTTCTAAATCAACTTTTATTCATAGTTTATACTTGTTTTTAAAAATAAGAGATAAGCTTAAAGAAAATGTTTTAAGAATTCAATTCGAATATCCATTTCAATACATTTCAAATAAGTTTTAGGATTTTGAATAAAAAGAAACGTTATAGATTTGTTGCTATAAAACTTTGATAATTCTAAAATTGCTTAACAATATTTTTAAGGCTTGCCAACATTATTCACTTAAGGGTAACGTTTGGTTAATCTAAACACAGATAAACCCAAAACAATATATTCTATTTCCCATGGATAACAATTTACCGAAATGAATATATTAGAATTTCGACATCCGTTTCATTAAGATTTCCTAAAAATTAGTTGCATCTTAAAGTGGAAAAACTGGTATTAAAGACAATTCCAAAAGCAGGAAAGGAAGAATCAAGTTGTTAAAGTGCATAATTACATTGACTATAGGCAAGGGCTTAGAAATGCATTTGAGGGCAAATGCATTAAAGTGTAATAATATGAGGAAGGCCTAAGAAAAGAAAAAGAAGAAGAAAGAAAAGATTATAGTCATAAGTCGAGAAAGATGCCTGTGCCTGGGCATTAGATATATTTGTATGTATATATAGATGCTGATGCTGCTGCTGATCTTGGGTTACACAGTAGCAATTGAAAACATTCAAGTGCTAGAAATGATCCAGATGCAATCTATCTTTATTCTGGACACATGGCAATGAGGTCATTCATCTTATGGTATACTATCATTGTGAGATCAGAATCTGCAAAATTATAATTGAAGCTTAAGTAAAATTGTTGCTCTCGTTTATATATCTACGGATTATATATAGCGCAAAGTCGTTTATTCATTTCTGATTTCGAGTGTCAATTGAGTGCGAGCAGGAAGTTGCTGAGAGAGGAGGTAAAACACCAAAATCGGCTTATAGCATTATGTAGTACTATATCTGTGTACGTATCTGGAATGCTAAACCCAAATCGAAATGCTATGCCACAGTGGCATAATTAAAAACGAAATTGGTAAAACTTCGTTTGTCGTCATTTAGTTACGTTTTCATTTTCATTATGTTAATTGCATAATTTCCAGTTGCCAGTTTCAATTACCATCTAAACTAATTGCAGCAGCAATCACTTTTGATTTGGTCAAGCCAAAAACAATTTAAATTATTAATTAAGAGACTCATTTGTTTTACCATTTAGTCATGGATATGGGTTAAATAATTTCATTTGCCATGCCCAAAAACCTAATGATTTCAAGTCAAAACAGTAGCCAAAGTTGATTATAAACTGATTATTATTTTTTAGATTTGGGTGCGGAAGTCTTGTTCACTCAAAAACTTGTATTGGCCAATAATGATCATAGCCCAACATCAGAGACTGAACAAGTTTTCAATATTTAATTGCATAAAATTGTAATTGTGTTTAATTGTTGCGCAAACGAGTCGAACGGGGTGATTCAATATTACGTTAAAAAAAATAAATAATTAAATAAAAGGAAAAGGAAAACCAATGGCTCATGAAGTTGCCAATTTACTTGTGACTTTGAAGTTTTCTATGCCTTGAAAATAAGTTGAAAAATTGCTGCCTGTTTTTCTATATTCTCACAATTCTCCGATTTATGCAAATATAAAGCTTTTTATATGAAAATCAATTCCATTTAATTACTACCCCTTACTGTGTTCAGATTGTTATTATATACATATATTATATAGAACTTATAATTTTTTATAGGAATTCAATTAAGCAATTAATCAAATGGAATGTCTAATATGTAATTTAATACTTAGAAAAGGAAATTCTGATTTAATTAAAATCTTTGATTCAAAGAATATAAAAACCAGACTCATTGTTTTAGTTTTTGTTGCCAATTTGAATTAATTTTTTTCCTTAAAATTTATTCATATGAAATACTTTTTGTATTTTAGATATCATATAACCATTTATTTTATATGGTTTAAAAAAATGTTATTTGTGTTATTTATTTTTAAACAGAAAAAACTCTGCTCATGCATTTGGTACATGGGAAAACTGTTAAATCTGTTGAAAATGGGGAAACTAAAAATTCCTTTAAACTAAAATCATTTCGACCATGACCTAACTACTAAATGTTGTTTTAGACTTAAAATGAGGAAAATTATTTCAACTGCACACATATCAAAATATTGCCAACGGGCCAAATTCAACTACTTCAAATAAACACACACACGCACACACACACACACATGGATAGAAAGAGCGAGAGAGAGAATCAATCTAACATTTCACGCTGCACTTAAAACGACTTTCAAAATGTTTTCACTTGCCACACACTGCAACTGGCAACTGTTAAACGCCCACAGCATGGCACTTTACCCCCCGAACACTACTCTCCCGTTTACCAAGCCTTTGCCTATCTAATTTTTACCGCACCCAATTCAAATGCTTCTATTTTGGCATATGCAGCGGCTCCAGTATTCTAGTCATATAAGCCAGGCTCAAATGCTTTAGAATTCTGTGAGTGAAATACTTTATATGAAGTTAAAAAATATTGCACGTGCTCTCTAGTCCACTCCCAACTTCAACATGACTGCAACACCAATTGCCAACTGCAATACAATTCAAAAGCGGCCACTAAATCAAAAAAGTTCGTTTTGGCTAAAACCAAGAAAAACAAAAAAAAAAACGAAAAGAAATTGCAGACAATTTATAAAAAGTACAGAAAGAAAAAGAAAAGCATGCCAATACTTTAGTAAAACGAACGTGACTAAGAGGGATCTCCGGCAATGCTCCTAAATCAGTGAAAATCGAGGGCCAGTCAGATATATATATCTTTATATATATATGTAGCATAGTTTAATACCTTGGCCAATGGCCAATCAAAGTTGTTTTTCTTTTTGATTAAGCGTATTTATTTATGTTGTCTATCAGTTGCTCGCTTTTTTCTTTTTTTTTTGTCTACAAAATCGTGGCCTGCAATTATTGGCCATTATTATTTGGTCTGAATCGAGCTCTACTGTATACCATAGCCGGAACTTGTTGGCCATCGATTGGCTATAGCAACAGCACAAACCACAACTACAACAACAACAACAAGGAAATTGCCAACAACTGTATGCCTCAATGAGTTAATAATTATGCGAATAAAAATTGCATTGCAACAAGTGCAAAAAAAATGAATTCAATTATTTACTTGGCCAGTGCCAAGTGGCGCCATCTGCTTGCAACAGCAACAACAACAGCAGCAGCAACAACTGTTTTGGCCATGTTTACACGGCAATTAAACACACACACAAGCACACAAAAAAGCCCAACCAATCAATGATGAAAAATTCTAACGAAAAAACAAAAAAAAAAAACCACAACCAACTGAAAGTTAATAATACCAAATTTATGACTAGCAGGGCGTCGAAACCTGATTGAGTTTGTTTAGTCATCGATATTGTGGCGAAAATTATAATGAGCCAAGTAGCCGGTGAGACAATGTCAGCCAGTTGACAAAACCAAAAAAAAAAGAGATACATTGACACCTACAAAACAATGTGACGATTTTGCAATACCCTTTATTAAGTAGTGTTAAATAAAGATTGATTGAACAGTGTTACAAAGTTCGAAAAGGCAAACCCTTTTGTAAACAATTTACAATGGCAACTGTGTTGGGTAATGGATTTTCCCATTATGGCTTATTTGATATTTTAAATTTACATTAGCCAGGCTAACATTGATTTTTTATAATGTTGATTTCTTAATTATTTTAGTTTATTTTGAAAAAGGGATAAAATAGTAAAACGTTTGCTGTTATCTAAATAAGATTTTTATTTATTTTATCTATTTAAAATTTCTTAAATAGAAAAGTTCCTCAATACTTCTCTTTCATTTAGTTTCTAAAATCAAATATTTTACTTAATTTTAAAAAAAAAAATATAATAATTAATTATATATTATGCTTTATATTATTAAGGATAACATCAATATTCCCATTTTTGCCAACATTTATAGAGTATAAAAGGTGTGAAACTGGCAACATGATGAAATCATGCAGAGACAACTAGCTACCAAAATGTTAAGCCACAATTCAAGGTTATATAGAAATCAAATTTTGGAATTTGGTTAGTTTTTTTTTCTTTTGGACTTGCCATAAAAAAAGCAAAGAAAACCAAAATAACAGTGTTAAATTGAAAGTAAGTAAAGTTTTACCTTTTCTGTATTTTTATGTGTGCGTTTTATGTTTATCATAATGTTGATAAATTATTATGCAAGTCTTGGGCAGATGCAAGAAAAAGCCTTTAAAAATATATATATATATACATTTATATTGACAGCTGCTCATTTATAATATTTTTTGACCACAAATTATGATTATTGCGACGACTGACAGTTGGTTGTTGCTGTTGTCGTTGACCCACATGTCTGTGGCACATGCATACATACATACTTACATGGATGTTGCCTTTGTTGTTGTTGGTTTTGTTTTTAGGGTATAACCAAGAGCAAGAGGCCATTAAGGCGGCAATTAAAGCAAGCCAAGGTTGAGATTGAGAAGCTTGGCGTTAGAAGCATTTTACTGTTCTTCTTGATTGACAGACAAAAACAGACAAAGGGGCAAAAGTAGCAGAGGCGGAGGAGAAAGACATTCAGATTGTATCTGTATATACACTTCTAATGTATGTGTGTGTATGTGTGTTTCTATGGCCTCAACCTCATTTACAGTTGTGGCCTTTCTTTCTCACTCAATAGGCTGGCGCTGATGCTGATGCTCTGCTTCTGCTGCTGCTGCTGCTGATCATTGTGTGCATTACTCTATAGCTTTTCTTCCGCTTTTAACGGTTCATAATTGAAATTATAATTCAATTTATCTTTTGCTGCTGATGCTGCTGCTGCTGCCATACTTTGCTTTTCAATTATATTCAATGCAATGGAGTTGAAAGTGTTGGCAAGAGTGAAAGATGCTTGCCGATCAGATACAGATACAGACTACAGATATATATTATTTACAGATAGAGAGCAGCAATCAGAGTTAACTGTATCTAAGGTTGAGCTTGATGTTGGCGTGCGCGCATGCGCAAATAAATTTTCATTCGATTGTTAGTTGGTTTTTCTCTTTGTATTTTTTTTTTTTTTTTGTTAGTTTTTAATATTGAATTTCATGCACATGCACAATACACATAAATATTGTTTAACAAAAATATATATAAAAAAAAAAACCGAGTTGAAATTGCCTTCACTTGCAATTAAGAACGCTTTCATTTTTCACCTTTTTATCATCTGTCTGCACTTATTTTCTCATTGAAGCCAAAAAGCAAAGCAAAGTAAATTTACTTTTACTGCATGTAATTGAATTAAAATTAACACTTTTTTTTATTGTTATTAACATTATTATTATTATTACTATTGTGTGTATTAGTGGTAACTAGATGCGGAGCATTTGAAACACGAACAACTTCTTGGCGGAAAAACTAAGATGATGAATGACTTTTCAATGGAAAAAACTCCCTTGATATAGTAAAAAACAAAAATAAAACTTGGCCTCCAAAATAAAGTTAAGATTATAGATATGAAACTAAAATAAATTAAATAAAAAAAAAAATAGCTATATATTCTTTTAAAATATAGAAAAAACTAGCAACCTTTTTCAGTTTATTAACTTTTATTAACTGTTTAATATATTCTTTTAAAATATTGAAAATTATTTAAGTTATTAAAACGATTAAATTGAACTTTATAAATAAATAAAATAGTAAAGATTTAATAAAAGTATCTATATAAAATATCATAGCTGTTAGATCAGTAAGATATATTTGAAATCATAATCAACATATTCATTTACAACCAACAAAAGATGCCTTTCATGTAAACATTTAAAAAACTACATCAAGGGACAAAAATAATTTATTTATCTAATTTATTCCACTTTCTCTTCCCCTCGTTAGACACATGTATGTATTTATTATATGTTCTGGAATGTTGTGAGCTGTTTTTTTTTTTACAAAAATAGAAATAAAAATGGTGCTTTTTATATATGAAGATTACTTTTAGTCTCGTTGACGATGAAGATGAACCAAATCCGGATCAAGGCACTTGAGAATTCCATTTCCCCTTATTCACCATCTCTATAGAACAAGATTCATAAATTGCTGGGAATTGTTGCACTGATAAAGGGTCCCATTCAGATCCCAGACGGGCCAAAACCAATAATAAGGGGTCAATTCAGAAGGCCACTTGGCTTATTTACAAACAATTTCACATTGATTCATAATTTCTGTTTTTTATCAGCTGTATATATATATATGTACATATGTATATATATGTATATATATAAGTCTGTTGATCTACAACTTTGACCTGAGTGTGGGGGAATCTGATGTAATCTGGGAGGGGCCGGCCCAAGCACGCGATTTGCATGTGTTTATTGAGAGGGAGAGGAAAAGAGAGAGAGAGTTCCCACTTATGCAAGAGTGATGTCTCCCACTCTTCCCCCTCTCCATCCACTTGTAGGTAGTAGAAAGTGTCGTGTAGACATTTGTGGCATAAATTAAGTAATTTAGTTATTTTTTTCTGTTGTTTCTTTTCTGTTTAATGTTTGGAATGTTGAATAGAAAAAAAAACCAGCTAGCTGAAGATGGTTTTTGCGAAAATTTCCATGCCACCTAAGTTTGGTGTCATCTACATTTGATTTATATTCATTTGCTTTACGTTTTAACACAATTAATTGTTATGCGTTTTTAATGCCAAAACATTCAACAGAAACAATAATAATATCTTATATAAATCCATCAACACACACACATGTGTGTGTGTGTGTACATGTGCGTGTGTTTGCCTCCATTGCATATCTACTCAACACTTTTTGGTATTTTTTTTTTTTTGCAAAATAAAAAAAAACAACCAAAAAAAAAAAACTTTCACCGTTGCGCACAAAACAAAATATGAAAGAAAGAAAGAGTAAAGATGGGGGGCAGCAAAAAAAATAACTAAATAAAGCAAGAAGAAGAAATTAACAAACAAGCAAATGATATAAAGTGTTGTTGACTCTCTTTTCTTGCCGAGTTATTTGCAGGTGACACAAAGGTGTGAAGACAGGAAATTGAACTGTGACCATTAAATGAAAGAGAAATATGTACCAACAAATATTATGTTGCATGTATCTGAAGAACATATTGTATATAATGAATCAGCAGCATATAGTAGAAATTGTTGCAGTGTTAACTATACAATTTATTGTCTAGATTTTATCTACAAAAATTGCATTGATAACTTTTTAGCTGATAATAAATACAGTGAAAACTAACATAACAGTTATTTCCATTGGGCGGACACATCTCTATGAAGCGAATAATTTTTTTTTTTGCTATAAATCTTCTCTCCTAAACGAACTCCTCTCTCTTAAACAATCGTTGACAGTCGCTGACCAACTAAGAGAGTTTTCACTGTAATTCGTTTCTGTAAAATGGCAAAGCTTGTTTCGATTTTTGTGCAAATTGGCGATAATATTTTATAAATTAATCATTTAAGGAATGTTTTTCTTAAGTCTTAAATCTTAAGTCCATTTTGTTTAATTTGATTATCTTTAAAATATTTTCTTGTAATATTCATATTAGTATAATAATATTTGAATTAAACAAATAATAGCTTTCACTTCACAAAAATTTCCTAAAGTCATTTAATTTCAATGATCACTATGATTCAAAACCCATCTCTTAATCTTAATGTTTTATTTAATTTTTTGTATTATTTTTTTCTGAACAATCCATCACGTATTTGCAACTTATCAGTTTCAGTAATGTAGTGGAGGAGGGGGTGTTGCAAAATCTTTAGCATTAATGTTGGTTTTGGCATTGATAAGAATGTCAATTATTCAATTTCAGTTAACATTTCATGGACATTTAAGGTTTTCTGTTGTTATGCAAACATTTTGTGTCAAACAATAGCAACAATTAAAATGCATATTGGATAAACAATGAAAATAGAGTTAAAGCAACAACAACAAAAAAAAGTGCGTGATTTGAAAATGTTAGGTAAATTTAAATTGAAAGTTTTGGTTTAATGTGCATAATTATTATAAGTTGAGCTCTTTTTAAATTTACCTGCGTAACATTTCTTCTTCACCCACCACAAAGTAACTCCTCTCACCCTCACTTTCTACCATACAGTTCGTGCCAAAATGCACTTCTTGTTTGTTCATTTAATTTGCCTTTGTTTGTGAAAAGTATTAACAAAAAGAAGTAAAAGTGCCGCAACAATTTCAACGCAACTACAAAAAAGAAGAAACACCATAAAAGAAAATGCAATGTACATGAAATATTTTGCTCGAACAAGTTTTGTGAAAGTGTCTAGCCAAATAGTTTATACATATGAATGAAACTGGACAAAATGATTGACTGTTACGCCTCTCGACCGCGCCTTAAAACAAAAGAGCAATAGCAAGGTGGAGAAGGAGAAGGCAGAGGAGTAGCATCAGGAGCTTACCAACACGTTTTTCTCTTTTACGATTTTGCACTTTATTGACAATTTAATTTTTGGGTTTGCTTTTTCGAGTTTATTAAATAAATCAAACGTGAGAATAACATTTATGAATCCAAGCTGTGCCACTCAACAGAATTTAAATTTCTTGGCTTAAATAATAAAAAAAAAATGTATTAAAATAAAAAAATATTTCTTTAGAAAAAAATAAGAAATTCTCTTGAGTCTCATTTATATAATCAATTTAGTTAGCCGTTTTTTTAATATGGGTTTTGGAATGTAAGCATTATAGCTACTATTGATGATTTACCTTTAAGTAGCTCAAATTTCTGGTTTATTAATTGTTGCCTAACTCATTATAAAAATTTAATTGCATTTCTATGACTTCCCAAGGCGATCAAATGAAAGCTTTATACTCGAATTCCTTTAAACAGTTTGTCAAGTAATTAAATTGACATGAAAAAAAGAAACTAAAAGGTTTCTCCCAAGTAATCAATCGACTGAGTAGGATAACTGCAAAATAACTAAATTGAATTTATTCCCAATTGAATAATTTCTGGGTTCTTAGACAACGCAAACTGAAAACTATTTTTAAACTAAAGCCAAGGAGAAAGTTCTTCTTTCCTTTCATAAACGTGTGTCTAAAATTTTACTTTAATAACTGTTTTTTCAAGCCACGAAAGAAATGTATCAAATAACAAAAATATTTTCGTTAAAATGTTGTTACTCTTCTTCTTCAGCTTAAATAAATAATTAATGCTTTAAAACTTACCCGCTAGTTATTTATGCAGACTGGCCAAAAAAAACAGAAAACCTGAGGAAATATTTCACAGCGTCAGCGTGGTAAAGTAATAATTATCCAACAAGACAGTAAACAAAAAATTCAAAAAAAAAAAAATATATATAAAATAAAAGAAATTATTGGCCGACAAGTGGTTTGTGTTTAACGGGGTGAAATGCGAAACCAAGCTAAGACGATGGCCAAAAGCAAGTTTTTATGGTCTAAGCACAGATTATGAAATATTCAGCCGTGAAACAGATCCCGTCCGTTGAAACGTTTAAGGTTTTTTTTTGTTTTCGTTTTTTATTTTTCTTCTGTCGATTGAACTGTATGGAACACGTCTATTGAACACGTCTGGTTAACTCGTTTCGTGATGCAAAAAGGGAATGCAAAAGGCTCCACCTCGTTGTGGTTCGTAGATGTAACTTATACTCCTGCTGCGGTTTTCTTTGACTGCCTGGAGCGGGGGCGGTGAAGTATTTTCCGGTAACGCTATCGTTTTCAGTTCAACTTTTTCTTGTTCAGAAATATTTTGTTTTTTTTTTTTTATTTCGATTTGTTTTGTTGTATTAGTTTTGGGTTGAGTCGGTCGGCCCGTTTGGGTTTTTAGTTAGAATTCGATTGTGCACTTTTTAACAAACAGAAAAAATGATTATTTCCCCTGAATCACTTGCACCTTAAGCTTTTTATTTATTAGTTGTTTATTCACCATTCAACATTATTTGCTCGTTAATTTGTTTCGTTGTTGTTGTGGCTTGTTTTGGGTTTTATTTCAATTTGGTCGTTTAGAAAGTGGGTTAACTTTAAGATCGCGCCGTCTTGGCTTTACGATTTATGCAAATTTCTTATGTACGAATGTACATATATAAATTGTGTGGCATTTGGCCAAGTCACGCGCATAATTCATTAGATCCGTGATTTATTTCGATTTATTGCAAATTCTTGTTTCTTTCAACTTCATTCAACTTTGTAATTCGGCGTTGCTCTCGCTCTCATTTGTGGCTCGCAACTCTACAACTTTGATATTCCGCTTCAGACGTTTGCACTTCAACTCGTTTGGATACCGACTAAAAACCGATCGACACTCAAAACGATAGTTTCATCTTGTAAGCACCCGATTCCATTTAAATAAACCGCCCGATAGATCCCGATAATAAACGGTTAAATACCATAATCGATACTTGGGGGACAGCGACAACTCTGTTTCTAGCATATTTTGTAAATTTAAATTTGAAATAAAATCAGTTTTATTACAATTATATAAAGCATATATTATCGTCGAAGTACGTTAACTTATGTAATAATTTGTATAACTTAATAATTTTATAATTTTGAAAACGTTAACGGATTTGTTAATAAAAGCGTTGTTAAGTTCTAGTTTCAAGGTGTTAAATGTTTTTTTAATTACTTTTTGTTGTCCAAATATATTATATTTATACCAAAATTTTATTATGCCAAAAAGCCTTCTTTGTTTTTTTTGATTTTTAAGTTTGAAAAATAACAGTCAAATTGTACTATCGATAACCCACTTTGCGTAGATAAGTTAAAGCAATTTTACAGCGTAAAATTTATATGTAGATAACCTTTTAAATTTTGTGAGACGAATAAAACTTTATGAAAAAAAAAAACAAAACAATAAAAGGCGAACTAGAAATATTTTTGTTGGTGCAATTTCTTTTTTTATACAGCAATATAGTATTTGCTATTAACACTTCCCGCCCTAGTCACTGTGAATGCGAAATCAAAACTTTTCTCATCTCTAAAGCTTGCGAAAGCTGTCTAACATAATTCAACAGAACTAAATTGAGACTGTAAGTTAACATTAAAGAAGGAACAATTTTTCTTCATTTTATTTGTGTCTTGTTTTGAAATTCGCTTCCAATTAGTATAATTTATATGGTTATTACCCAATATTAATTATCCGAAACTAGTTTTAGGATTTGTAACGGAATGGAGGTCAACGAAGTTGTTGTCGTCGTAAAATGGAGCGGTAAGGAATACAAAATTGTCGATCTCACAGATCAGGACACAGTGGAAATGCTGCGTCATGAAATTTACCGCAAGACTCAGGTTAGGCCAGAGCGCCAAAAGCTTCTAAATCTAAAACATAAGGGTAAAGTTTACACAAACCTTTCACTTTCCATGTAAATTTATCTTGTTGTTCACTATTGTTAGGTAAGCCGGCACCAGACAATGTCAAAATTAGCGCCCTGGAGTTAAAACCGAACTTCAAACTAATGATGGTAGGCTCCACTGAAGCAGACATTGAAGACGCGTGCAGTCTGCCAGACGACATTGGCGAGGTAGTGGACGACTTTGATGATGCTGAAGAACGTGAAGAATCGGTAGAGAATTCGGCTGTTTATTTAGCCAAAATCCAGCGTCGTGTCAGGGATTACAAGATAACCGAGTTGTCCCCGCCTCGCGAAGGCAAGAAACTTTTGGTTCTGGATATAGATTACACATTGTTTGATCATCGCTCTCCTGCCGAAACGGGAACCGAACTGATGCGCCCATATTTGCACGAGTTCCTAACTTCTGCTTATGAGCATTACGACATTGTGATTTGGTCAGCGACCAGCATGCGCTGGATTGAGGAAAAGATGCGCCTTCTGGGCGTAGCTAATCACGAGAGTTATAAAATTTTATTTTATCTTGATTCCAATGCAATGATCTCTGTCCATGTACCGGACCGTGGAGTGGTAGATGTTAAGCCCTTGGGTGTCATCTGGGCCCTTTACAAGCAGTACAGTTCAAGGAACACCATCATGTTTGATGACATACGTCGCAACTTTCTTATGAATCCCAAATCTGGCCTCAAGATTCGTGCCTTCCGTC
This sequence comes from Drosophila neocordata, assembly GCA_018903615.1. Classification (NCBI taxonomy): domain Eukaryota; kingdom Metazoa; phylum Arthropoda; class Insecta; order Diptera; family Drosophilidae; genus Drosophila; species Drosophila neocordata. Next base: position 16,738,555 of record JAEIGI010000002.1, on the reverse strand, counting down.
AGGCGCATTTAAATCGCTCCAAGGATACAGAATTGCTCAAGTTATCCGAATATTTGCGCAAGATTGCCATAAATTGCAAGGACTTTAATGTGCTCAACCATCGCAAGTGGGAGCATTACGATCCCAAGAAGAGCTCCTAAGACCCCAAAATGCATTTTCAATCCTTGTTGATTGTATTTGTAAGATACGCATAAGTTTATTATATTAAAATGATTTTATACAAAGCAGTTAAAGCGTGTAACCGCCTTGATCTGCCCAGTGGACACGTCTAGCCTCTAGGTACTCTTCATGTAGTCGCCGTCGTTCCTCCTCAAGCTTGGCCAGTCGTCTATACCGCTGTAGCATCATGCCACAGCCAAAGAGAAGGGCCACCTGGCAAATAAGCCATAGAATGAAGAGGGCAATCAGCAAACTTTGATTGATGCAAATGTTGTCCAGATGAAGTTGATCATCAATGCCGGCGATAAGTAGTACACCTCTTTCGCCATACAAATAACTATTGGTGTTGGTTTGATCCGGTCCATGGACGCGAAGATTGTAGTTTAACGGCAGCTCCACTTGATGGCTAATATTACCTTGGTTTTGATTACTCATCATTGTGGCATTTGGAACTACATCCACCACAGTGGAAATGTACACCGGATTCTGGACTTTAAGCCCTTCTGGCTGATTCACTTGACGTCTTCTTCGTGGCCAACTGCTGGGGTTTACACAATTATTAGGAGCACAGCGATCCACACAAAATCGTATTTTTACATCAAAATTCACATTGGCCGATCCGGAGAATTTGAATGCATGAAAGCGAGCTTGGAGTATACTTTTGGAGTGCGTTCGTACTCGTTCCAGAGCTGGAAAAACACTAGAATCAGTGGGACAGCCACGCTCATCGATTAGCAGTATATAGTTCTCATTGTCCTGGGTCTTTGCCACCAATGAAGTGGCACGAAAGTCCGGCAACGGTGCCAATTGTTCCTCCAATTGAATTGGACTGTACTCAGCCACTATTTGAAGCTCTAGATTTTGACCAATTTGCACGTCATTAGTTTCATGCTGATGCGATAAATCGACTATCTGTAATGTTATCTTTGGATGTGGATGGGGTTGCCGATCTTCCTGGTTGTCCCAAGTACTACAAAACTCAGAGTATTAATTTGTGTTTAGCTTTATATAATTTGTCTTACTGATCGGAATATTCCAGCGATGATTCCAATGCAATTGCACTGGGTATATGTTCCGATGCATCTGCATTACTATCTCGTACTGACACACCCAGAGAGGAGGCGGCAGTGGCATTACTTAAGATGCAGCCCACTTTGATGAGGCGATCGCCTTGGGTTTGTACATTTGGATTATTCTGGATGACCACAAGAGCGGAAATGAAGGTTCTGAAAGAGATAATGGGTTTTATATTTAGATATAAATTCCTTTTATTTTCAATGTCTTGCCTTTGGTAAGTTTGGGTCATCTCATAGGCACGCAGAATGCCGCACCGATTCTCCTTGGTCTCGCTGCCAATTTGGAGGGTCAGAAGAACACTTTTGTTGCCAGTGCCCTGGACCTGGCAATCCTTGGAATGCATGCTTGCGTATATTTTACCTACAAAATAATCCTTTGGTCTATAGCCAATGGTCATCTCATTACGCGTACAATGAACCTGGACTATGAATGTGTGGAGAAGGATTTGAAGGATTTAATCTCAGTTGGATGCAGATGATCACTTACCATCTAAGCATTTAACACGTCTCATATAGACGGAATTATCACGCAATTTTAGACTACGTGGTCCAAGAGATACAATGTCCTCCGAGTGAAGTAAACATTCGGATTGGCTGAGCAGATTCACATAGTAGAAGGAGACGCCCTGGCAGTAGAACTTGGTCTCATGACTACAAAGCGCCTGACACTGCAATACCAACCAATACCAATACCAATTTACACACAAAGAAAAGGTCATCAATCAATCATCATCCCAACAACCCATCATCCCATCGATTACAATCATAATGCGCGACAGCTGATGCGCGGACAAACACACCTCTTTCTGGGTTAGGCCAAAATATTTGGCTTCCGCATAGATGAAACTGCTATTGGCATACAATTCGTATGAGCAATTGTCATTCTCGATGGCACGCTCATGACACTGGTTCTCCATATATTCCTCGTCATAGGGCGCTGCCCGAAAAGCATCTGGCTGTATGGTCTTGTCCCTGTCGCTCAACATACACCGGCCCAGGGTCACATGGGGTGGTGGTCGTCCCGCATCGTGAAAGCTAATCCAGAAAAAGAGAGGCGAAAAAATAGGGAGTGAGAAAGATTTTGCTTAGTTCTGTGTGATTAATGACTTCACTTTTCGGCATAACAATCATGATATCATAATCAAGTGAAAAGCTTCTGATTTTGCATTTCAAATGCAAAAAGGGAGGCAATTAATTCTAGAAACAAACAAAACAAAAAACAGATAATTACCGCTCACGATTGTTCCGATACGAGGGGGCAAACGAAACGGATAGGCATTGGAATTGAGTTTCAAAGAAACATCTCTCGGCGCACTCACGACGCGTGACCAGCGTCGAAATGGTCTTCTTGCTCTGAAACACTAGACTGCTACCGGGAATTTTAGTCAGCGCCCACAGACGACCTTTGCATGTATCGGGGACTGCAATAACAATAACAATATAAACATTAAAATTACCCAAGGTTAGCAAAGCACCAGCAACGCCCCAATATCCGGCCATGAAACTAACCACGCAGGCAGGTCTTTTCATAAAATAAAGCCTCGGCGTCCGCCACCAATGGCAACTCATCTGCTATGGGTAAATATCGTGCTGTGCGCTCAAAATAGGAGTAACCATAGCACTCATCAGTATCCAGAAGATGGACATAGGCTATGCAGTCGGGATCGTCGTTGCAGTGGCGCCAACACAATTGACTGACAGGTAGCTCATCGTATACACCCTTAGGGAGTAGTGGCTCATAGTTGCCGCCACTTCGCCGGTCTCGATCCTTGAAATTGCTTGCTGTCGGTGGGGCGTAAATCAAATTGCTATGACTGAAGTAATCCAACGGTGGGCGGAATCCCACAATCTTTTGCAATTGCATCTGATGCAATGGACATTTGAGAAGTATTGCTACTAGTCAACAAAAGGAATATAAAAACAAAACAAATATGTGAATTATTTAACGGTTGATGGAACAGACTCCCGGCTATTGCCTCACTTGATTTGGAAAATCAAACATTTTTCAAATTGCTGATCAATGATCATCTATAATGGGCTATTACTTAGCCTCGGTTGCGTTTTGTGCATATCAATTACCAATGAGCGTAGAAAATATTGCCGAGAATAAGCCTCAGTCATTCGAATAAATAATATGAAATGTTTATGCATAACTAAGCAATGAATATAACAAAAATTAGCTACATAGTTAAATTGCATTTGTGATGACTCTACAAGCGACATGTGATTAAACTAAAACCACTTTTAGTCAGGTTGATTGCTTAGGTTACAGTTTAGTTAGTATATTAATTTTCAATGTATAAATGTCACATTTGTTTAAAATTTGTTGTAGTTTGTTTACACAACTATAATTGATTTAGATACATAAGCTTACCCAAGTCTCAGCTAAGTTTTTGCTTTTCGTTGTTAACTATTCGATAGTATATAAGCCATGTCTATATATATACAATATTATTGCATATATACATAAATAAACTTAATAATTATGGGAGAAACATATAAGTCGGTTAGGTCCCCAATTTTTCATATAAATGTGATTTTCATTATTCAATCCAATTCCAAACTAATCAACTTTACTAGCTTCAAGTAAGGTCTTGCACCGATTTTTATATATATATCTTTTTTGGATCTCCAATTATCATGTTCTACATACTACAATTTAAGTTTTACCTATTGTTTATTAACTTTTAGAAAGATTCGATTCATGAAAGTTATTTAATATATTTGCTTAAATTTTGTGTAGTCACTATCAAGAATTAGCTTAGTTATAGATGTAAATGTTGAATTTGTATCAAGTGTGTAATTAGTTTAGTTAGAATTAAAAGTGTTTGATTTTATTGTAGCAACATAATAATTTAAGAAAAATGCCCTAGCTTGAATAGAAACAATTACATTTTAAGTCGATTTTTTAAGTTTTTTCATTGTTTATAATATTTGCCGTAGATGCCTCTCATTTGTAAAGAAATTAGATATACTATGAAAGTTTCAAAATCATATTTGTTTGAATTCAATGCAAGTCGATCTCTAAGCTAATATTTTCTCTCAATAGATTCTCTCAGTTTTGGTCACGTGCCAAACATTCCGAAAACACTTTCAAGTACACATGAAACTAACTAATATATAATGGATACTCTCCAATCTCAAACTCTCTATTTTGCTATATCTCTCATTGTTAAAATCTCTCTGAGTTTAAGGTAAATTGATCTATAGCGTTTTAGTTTAACACTCAAACCGCCTTCATTTTGCTATTGAATGCAAATTGCGAGTGCAAAAACAAAACAAAATATTTTAAATATTGCATTAGATAAGCAGCTAATAATATGAAAATGATTGGTAAATATGTATAATGCAAATGCAATGGATCGAATTCAAGTTCAGTATTGAAAACCATAGTATTGAGAGAACTCACCGATTACATTTTGTTGTAACATTAGGAAAATGGTTGTATATGCTAATTGGGCACTCAGCCATGAGGCCAGCCCAGCGGCGGATGCTGTTGAGGGAGTTGGCATTGTTTTAATCGAACATATTTGTTGGTAGCCAAACTAATAAATTGCAATTTGATTGAATTTTTGGCTAATGCGTGTACACATCTGACTATGGATTACAATATTATGGTATGGTTTTTGTTTGTTTATTATTCCTGTTTATACAAGTTTGTTTGCCTGTTTGCCACAATTTAACACTTTTGGCACACGCACACACACACATGCTCGTTTGTAACTATTTGCATAGAGTCCTCGAGCCTTTTCAACTATGCCATGAATTATTTATACAACCAATAAAATTTGATATGCATTTAACACAGGTTGGTAATGGATATATCGCTGCACTAATTATTCGAAAAACACTTTTATGCGTTTGTATTTTGGTTATCTCTCTTTTTTTCTGGGTTGTTATTTTTCTCACTTTCAATTAGGCAAATGCACTTTGTACGTCTGTATCGTACGACACTCGACATGCAAATAGCTGAGGCTGAGCTCGCTCTAAGCCACAAATGAGCGGGCAGGCCAGATTGAGGTAGCGGTGATGCTTCAATCGAGCGTTGACGAGAGTCAGCGAGGCAGCTAACCGAGCGTATGAGAAATTTCATGTCAACGTCGTGGCTGAGATTGCTGATTAGATCGTTAGAGTGTATCCACCACCGCCACTAGCTACCAACACTAACAGTAGCATCAGTGGCACCAGCAACCGAATTGTTCGCTGGGTACAAACTATTTAACGCAAGGGCGATAGCGAGGGCGAGGCCTGCCACATGCGTTTTGTGTAAGTTCAGGTATGGACCCCAACCCACTTCCTCAAGTATATACATACATATATCTGTATCTACATATATCTAACCATGCATATATGTATATACATATTGTCTCATTGTCTCCCATTCCCCTCTCTTTGACTGATTGTCTGTCTGATTGTCCGTCTGTCTATGCCATTGGAATTGTCCCTTTCTCTGTTTGTTTGAACAACTGTGTCCCAGCATCGTTTTCGTTCTTCTTATCGGTGGTGGTGGTTGCTGTTGTTGTTGGATTCAATAGCACTTTTAACAGTTCAGTGGTTTTGGCGTTGACAATGTTTGTTTGCCTTTTGTTGTACGTAGCTTCCGAATGATAAATTGTTGATGTTGATTTTCATTTATAGTATTTATTGTAAGTGTATGTTTGTAAGTTTGTTTGCTTTTACTTCTCACATGTAACATGTGGCGTATGCGCAATGTTGTAGGCAATTTGTTGACTCTAATTGGTATGTGTATATCGTATATGTATGTGTATACCATTTAATTAACAATTAATTAAAGGGCAAGTTGTGCGTGACCCCTGCAAAACTTATTGGCAACCAAAAAGAAGTTGGCCAAGGTTATTTGGCTGTCGATTCCACAGAAACAGAGCCCGAAAATGTCTTGCTTGGTTGCTCGTTGACATTAAGGTACACGCAATTGCTAAATTTGCCATGTGATGATATATGGTACGTAACAGCACTTAAGTATATATAGTCCATATATGACTATATACGTACATACATGACGGTAATCTACCCACTGCAGTATGTTCTTTACGTGTTATACTGCGTATACGTAATAATTCATCAGCCTGCCTGCCACACGACATATAAAACTGCGCAATAATTGCATACCCAAACTGCAGTCCAACGAAAGACGAAAAACAACAGAACAACAGCCAATTCCTTACCTATATTCATGCCACATTGCATGACCGGCCTCTATATACCTGTTAATAATAGAATATGTTTAAATTAATAAGACTATCTAAAATGTTTATAGCTTGTTGTTCATTTGGAAGGCAACAATAAAATATAGTGTAGTCCCCAACCTTTTTTACAAGAATTTCTATATCCTGTAACGATACGGTTAAAAGGTATTTATATGTATAACAGTTGTTTAAGTACATATATGCAAGAAGTAAACATTTTTTGACCCTACTATATTACGATTTACTTTATTTTTTTCAATTCTCTCTTGCTCCTGTAATTTATAACTACCGTTATATTTGATTACATTGATATACACCCACGTTACTTCATCTAATTTTAATAAAGTCAAACTCAAAGCAGCTGAGACATACAGAGAGGCGCATAACAACAGAGTTCTGGAATATAATGGTTCTCATAACAGTAAAATTAAATGATAAAGAGAAATTGAAAGAGAGCTGAATTGGGAGTCAAAAAGTTCTAGCAGAAGCAAAAGGTTGGTATCCGCGCTCTTTTAAGGCTGTTGAGACAGGGCTTCTTCTTCCAAGAAATTAACGGTTAAAAAATAAAAACAAACAAACTCACCTGTGTTTAAATTGACAATAATTCCAATCATTTCTTCATGGTTTTGTCGATTTTTATATTTAATAGATATAGATTTTCCTTTTCCAGTATTGCCAGACCTGCGAAATAGAAAAATTGACATTGGCCAATTAGAGAAAAAATATTTTGTACTATAAAATCTTATTTATGCTTACCTGTATCTTATCCATTTGACTGAACCCAAGGACACCACTATATCTACCAAACATTTCCTTATGATCTAAATACTATACACAGTTCTTACCAATTTAATGTATGCTCGTACTGTACAAATTAATGGGTATACGAAAAAGGGTCAAACAGCATAAAACATTTACCAGTTAGCGTGACTCGATGCAAGAACTCTACATAAAAGGTAAGAGTATACAATTTTAACGCTTTGGATATAAACAAAAGCCATGGCAAGTACCAAGTGGCAAATGCGAATGCAAAAAAAAATAAATAAAGCAACCCAACAACGACCCACAAAGTTTTCCATTTCACCTTGAACTATAAACCATGAGTATGAGTGTGAACGTGAGTATGAGTGTGTGTGTGTGTCAACAAGTGACGCCTGAATGACGCATGAAAATAAAAGTTGCAAACTGCACACACGCACACATATACACTCGCACACAAACAAAGTAATAAAAACATATAAAAAGCATATGGCAAAAGTTGAGCCTAATTAAAAATGCCAAAAAGTCAGAGTCAGAAAGCATTTAGTGGGTGAGGGTTGAAAGGTGAGGGAGGTCAGATAGCAGCAGCAGCAACAACAACAACAATGTGCCACTCAAACATATTTTCGCACTTGGCACATGTCGAGTTGGTCTACAACTCAGCCAGGCGTTGCATACAACTTGTCCACATTGTTTGATTCACTGAATTATGCAAATGAGCCTAAGCTAAAAAAGCGACAGCCAAGTTGTGAGCCCAGTTGGTTATCATTTTGTTTCCGACACATGAATTTGCCAGTATTCTGTAAGGACATTGACTATCTATTGCTAAGAATTATTAATGAATATTTAAAAGATATTTGAAAGTTTAAACCATACTTACATAGTTGAAGTCTTATTTGTTTCTTTTTTATAAAAATATATTTTAAATCATTAAAAAATCTTCTTGTACCACTTTCAACTTAACTTATTTGTTACATTTCTTCCTTTCTTGAAGATATAGTTAAATTACTTAAAGATATTTTCAACACTAGATAATTACCAGTGTGACCAACAAACCTATGATATTTGTGCAACATGAATACCCTTTTCTACTGGGCTACTTCTATCTTTGTATGTATATATGTGTTTGTTTATGTATTAGTGTTATTATTTACGTTTGTGTTTGTGCCTTGCAGTCAAAAAGTCTGTCAGACTAAAACAAATCAAGCAACACACAAGCTCACAACAACAATGACTGGCATGTCGCCTCCCCCTCCATAAGTTAAGGAGACTATGTCTAAGAGTGTGCATATATGTATATGTGTATGTGTGAGTGTGCAGTTTCTTAATTGTTGCTCGGGTAACTTCCGTTTTGAGCGACATGCTCCAAAGTTGCCGCCGGTTTGCACCCTTGACACCACCAACACAGCCGCCGTCGCCATCATCATCATCATCATCATCGTCAACTCATACTTAAAACTAGCGTGTGAACTAGTCAACATTGTCAACTGTTACCCCAGCCTCTTAACCCCCCTATTATTCCCATCATCTGCATGGCTTGAAATTTATTTAAATCTCTGGCATAATTGTTTTTGTGTGTGCCTGTTGCGCTTTGGCCTCTTCTTAAATGTCGCTTTTGTTTCTGGTGTGCGCATAAAATTAGCTTAACAAATTTATTGTTAGTCAGTGGCATTCTTGGCACTTTTGCTGGTTAGCCCCTCTCTCTCTCTCTATCTATAAATGTCAGAAGTAAAGACTCTATTTAAAATACTCTCATCTAACAAAAAAACCAGATACAAATGTATAAATATAAATCAATTTAACAATTCTTGACAAATTTTTTTAACGTAAAGGGTATCTAAAAGTCGTTGCCTCATCTTTATTTCTTTGAACTTTTTCAAAAACTTAAAGACAACAAAATTTATTTAAATTGCATTAAATAATATTTATTGGTTTCATTTCATTTCATTCATATATAAATTAATATCAAGTGTGTATTTAATTAATAAAAAATGAAAAGATGAAAATCTCTTGATTAACTTTTGCCACAAAATAATGTTTCAAATGCAAATCGCATATGTTACGAGTTCATCTATGTATGTATATGTATGTGGTATATGACGGATATATAATTGATATCTCAAAAATGCTATTTTTCGTTTTCTTGGATAATTGTGGAGAATGTTTAAAAATCAAATGGAAATAATTTCAAGTGTCAAAGTTAGTTAGCTTCTCTTTTTTTTTTGTCTTCTTTTTATGCTCGAATTAATGCAATTTGCATAATACATACATACATACACAACGTACATAAATAGTACATAGTTATACATAAATACACAATCATCATTGTCAAATTCATCATAGTACATAGTCAGTTTTTAGTTTTTCTTTTTTTTTTTTTTTTTGGTTTCATTTACGTTTTATGTATATGGAATTTTCATAATTTGTTAAATGCAGCCGAAAACATATATTTATATATATTCATAATCTCACTTGATCGCCAAATGATTGTTATATTTGTTTCTTCTTTTATCGTTTTACTTTTGCTATAATTAATATGCTTTTTATGTCTTTGTATTAGCGATTTTCTGGCTTAGCTTGTTTTACTACAATTGGCTATATAATTTTCATTTTATTTTTTGCAAGCATTTTCTTTTTTCATTTCGTTTTCTTTTATTTTTTTTTTAATTTTTTGTTAATTATGTGAAAAATGTGGATTTTCCCAAAGAGGAGAAATCTGCTGTCCAAATTTGTGTTTATTGAATGTGACTTAATTATTTGTTTAGTACTTTACTTACATGTATATATAATTTATATATATCTTCATATATATATATAGATCGTATATTTTTTGTTTTATCATATGCATTACGTGGATTTTAGATCTCATTTTGCGGTGTGTTTGGTTGCAAGTTAATTGTAGCAAATTCTTATCATTTGGTTTTGTGTGAGTTAAGTGAGATTTATAAGTAGAGTATTTTAGCCCGAATCGATTGCCATTTATTTTATAATAACTCAAAGCCAAAGCCTGGTGCTTTCATTCTACATATACATATGTAACGTTTATATGTGACCATCTACAGGATAATTCATCTCAGAAAAAAAAGGAGATAAAACTATTAAATTACTTTGACAATTTCTGTTCTTTCATTTCATATTTTGCTTTCACAATTATCCAAGTAATTTAATAGTTAAGTTCCTCCCTTCTGAGATGAAAAGTATCCTGTTGGAATGTATGATATTGTATGTATGTTTAAGTTATTCTAAATGAACATTTATATGCAACTATGAGTATCATTAGCTACTAGACACAACTACAATATCAAACTGCATCTTTATGTCATTCTTAATCTTTCAACTTTTTCATTATAATCAAAACATTTTGGTTGCACATCTTCATTCCCTCCATTCACATAATTGTGGGTGTATTCCTTATTTAACAGTTATCGATTTAGCAGTTTGTCATATATAATAATAGAAAGAAAAAAAAAACAACAAAGAATAATGGAAAAAACACACAGAAAACATAAGAAAAGCTTGGAGAAAATTTACTGCTGCTGAACGTTTTCTTTCATATTCAGTTGGTTATCTCTTTTTCTTTGTATTTCATTCTTTCTTACTTTTCTTTAACATTTTCCTTTCATTCTTTTTGCAAAAACCTATCACATAAATTTATACTTTTGGGCGGAATTCTTAGCGTGTGTTATATGTTTAAATTTTTCTCGTTTTTTGTTTTTTTTTTGCAATTTTTTCATTTACTTTTTTAAGTTGCAGAAAAGGACAGAAGGAAAGGCCAGTTAAATATATATGCATATATATATATATATATATATATGTAGTATGCTGCTAGGTATATATGTTAAGATCAAGATCTCTGAGAACATAAAATCAAATTATTTAAACTTTTGACCACTGTGCATTTAATCCAGTTTAAGCTACAACTATATTCTTTTTATTGTTTGTTTTTTTTATTTTATTTGCATTGAACTTTTTGCCATAGCGAAATTTTTTAGTTAAATTTTTCATCATTGCGAGTGTACGTATGTGCTTATATATGTGTGTGTGTGAGTGTTTGTGTTTTATGCTGTTTTTTTTTCTTTTTGCTATATATGTATGTATGTAGTTAGTTCTATTCAAAAACGCTTACTTGGCTACTGCACATTTATTTTGTTTGCTTTCAATTTTTCTTCTTTGTTTTTTTTTTGCAATTATAATAATATTAAACTTTTTGAGTTTTTTTTTTTCAACGCTTTTTTGGTTTTGCTGCGCTTGCCAATCAATTTTAGTTGTTGTTGGCTTTTAGAATTTAGAAAACCAACATTTGATCGGCACTACCCTCCGCACTATCCTCATCATCAGCTCCTTCATCGTCCTCATCATCGGAAGTAAGCGAAGCGGCATTGTTAACCACAGATTCTGGTTTTAGTTAAAATTAAAATGGAGAAATATCAAATGGAAAATTAAATGCAATTCATGATTATATTGTTTGTTTCAATTGCTAAATATATAAATGCCAGATTAAACCGACATAATCTCTTATTTCCATATCCATTTGATTATACATATTTAATAAGAAATTGCCATAGATAACAAATAGAAATTTTACTTGAATGGTATACTATTATTTTGTTCATCTATGCATTCATTTATATGTAATACATGGCGTATGCGTGATATAAATAGTTAAATACAATTACAGATCCCTTTCTGTTGTATACAAACACACAAAACCTTTAACAAACTTAAATGTGGAATTAATTCAGCTTAAGCTGCCTATCTGAATACTCCCTCCCGAATACAGTCTACCTTCCCTATTGGTTGCCTGGGTTGCCCCAACTTGGCCTGTTTGTTGTCTGGTTCAACAGGCGGAAACAATGAATGTGGACAACTGCTATAAAAAGAGATTACGTATACGCATTGGTAAACAAGATGTTTTTCAAAGAAACTCGTAAACATGCTCAATATCAAGCGAAACCAACTGAGCAGACCACAATTTTTGATATTAAAGCGTAAAAAACAAAAAACGTTCCAGTAATAACTAAATGTTTCTTAAACACTTAAAGAATACTGCCACATATATAATTTGTGTTATTTTCTCGCGTTATTTTGCTGAAGTTTTCTGAAAAATAAGGTTTCTTACTTAATTGCCTATGAACTGTCTTTCTTAATCATCAATTGTTAATATTTTATGTAATTTTCAATGGATTCCCTTATTACTTAATAGAAATCGCATTTTCACCGTAAAGTATGCAACATTTTTTTTGACATTAATTCAATAACTTTTAATAGCAGGAAATATCCCTTCAAACTGTATATCCTTTTCATGCAACATCATTAAAAGTGCACTTGATGTCAAAGTTTCAAATTGAAATTTTATTTTATTTAACCAACTGACAGTTATGTAAGTATCAGACGGAAATTGTTATAAATAAATTTCACTTACACTTCATTGAATTATGTAACAAAATGTAGCAAGTTAAATGCAAAAATGATGTATTTGTTTTATATACTTCACTTACATTACATTGTGCAATGAGAAAAAAAGTGAATAAATTTGTTAAAGAGCATAATTATAAAAATCTGCGTTAATTGTGTGTTGACTCAATAATAATCCGCTTTAATATTTAATCAGGATTTGTTGTATAAATACATATGCATTTTAAATCATTTCTGTAACCTGTATAAACAAAATTTATCCTTTGTAAATACTTTTTTTTATATAATTAAAGGACTGTAATTGTAGATAAATGCATATATGAGGAGAAGAATTAAAGAAGAATCTTTAATTTAAGAAGTTTTTTGATCATTTTGAATAGTAATTAATAGAATAGAAAAAGTAGACAGTTATAAAGGTGTAGCAGGCTCTCTATCTCTCTTTCTCTCTCTGAAGCTCTCTTTAACAGAAACAATGACATCATCGAAAGCTGAGAGAGAATGCTGCTAAGAACTATCAAAGTGATCGTTGGTCTGCAGTCTTTTGTTTGTTACAAATCTAATTTCAATTAAAGTTTTGCCTAAACCTATCTAATAAATGCATATTTGGATTTCAATAATTTTCTGGTATGCATGTTTAGATGGAATACATAAACATTTACACATATGCATAGATACAGATGTTTGCTGACTTACCACAATTGGGTTTGCCGCGTGTGCGTGTATTGGCAAATTCCACTCCATGCTTGTCCACACACCAGCAGACGCCCACCGAGTTGTGGCATTGAGTGGGCTTATAGAATCCTTGGATATCGCAGTCGGGTGCGTAGGCCCCTAATTAGTTTAAACAACAATAGCAATAACAACAATAAGTAGGGAAGCAAAAACATTGCAACGTTTTAGTAAGTCAGCATAATTGGCACAGGGTGTACAAGGGTGTAATTGTTGTGTATGAGTGTGTGTGTCTGTGTATGTGTGTAGGTGTGTGTGAGTAAGAAGAAAGTGAAAAGCAGCATAAGCAAAGTTGTTATTGTTTGGTTTTCCTTATACCCTTACAAAATTTGATCTTATACATCTCGTGGCATAATGCACAAAATTGAGCACTTTTCAACACTACATTTAAAAATTCTAGAGCCATAAATTTAACTTTGTTATTGTTCGTGTATTATAAAAAGAATTTAAAGATTTACTTAATTAAATCTACAAATGTTTTATAAACTGACTTTCTATATAACTATTTTTCTTTTGTATAATTTTCTAAACTCTTTCAAAATCATTCCAAATTTCTTGTTATAAGTAGTTTTAAGCTATCTGTATAGTCAGAGAACTCTAAATTAGTTTGAGTATATCCAAAAAAAAGATAAAAAATTGTCTTCTTTTTCTGATTTTATCAAACTTTAAAAACATTATAAACAAATTCTAATTTGATTCTACACTCTACAATTCAGAAATATATAAGTTGGTGTTATATATATGTATATATATTTTGTAAGTGTATACGCAATTTGTTATGCCATAGTTAATATTAAATAGAATATTTTTTCATTCTACTTTTTGGGTCGTACCGCCAACACAAAACAAAAGCAAAATAAAAAAAAGGGCAAAAGAAAATTATATAGTTAAAGTTTAAATAGCGAACACAAAAAAAAAAACAACAACAAAAACAGGACACTCTGGACAGAAAGGGTAAAAATGGAAAAAAAAAAGTTTTGTGTTGTTGTTAAAAGTGTTTAATTTGCTGGCTTAAAAGTTGCGTTTGGTTTAGAACGAGATAGAGACAGAAAGAGTGTGAGAGGGAGAAAGTGAAAGAGGGGTGACAACAGAGGTAGAGGAAAAGCAAAGCACAAAACGAAAAGTTGTACAAAAAAAAAAGGTGACTTTTGTTAATTGGTGTGGCCAAACAAGTTAGAGTGTGTATTAGTGTGTGTGTGTGTGTATGTGTGGGTTAAAAAAGGGTTTCTATTTAGCTGTCAGGCTCTTAATTATAGTTTGAAAAAGGTTAAAGAGACTCTGACTTAGTGTATGAGTGTGTGTGCGTGTGTATAGCATGTAAGTGAGTAGAAAAAGTGTCAAACGAACTGAAACAAAGCGCAGACGGTAAAAGGCAATAGATAGAGAAAGTTAGAGATAAAGCATGTTAGAAAACAAGAGAGGAACTAAAACCTGGCTTATTACGGATTTACTTATCGTATCGAGTTGTTTAGGTTGTGAATTGTTAGTGTTCTCTTAACCAACTAACCGCACACAACTCGCACGTTATAGTTTTTTTTTCGTTAGAGAGAACATAGAAGTAGTTAGTGTTATGTTAGCTAGAGAAATGTCCACCTGTACCTATCTCACCTGCAAAGTCGCCGGCAATTCTTCGGCGAACAGCAGCACACGGGCGATCGGTCTTCTCGAAACAACGGCACCATTCCCGAGTATTAATCGAACTATCGGTATCCAAATCGCATGTATCGATAAATGGCTTAATGCAACGCTCATTCTGATCATGCTCCAGATCGTACATCTCCTGCAATGACAGCAGCCCATCATTGTTTAAATCCAAATGACCAAACATCCATTTGGCCTCAGTTTTGCAGGCAGGTGGGAAATGAGCCTTAGATTTTTGATTATGCTGGCGACGCTTCTTACTATCGGCCATAATTACAGAGAACCAGTCAAGCAAACGATTACCAATTGCCGTCAATTGTTGGGGCTTGCATTCAATTGACTTTGATGGGTAGCCTTAAAATTTATTAAATTATTAAATTATTAAAAGATTTTAATTTCTTATAATTTATTTAGATTTTATATATACCATTCATGTTGTTGTTGTTGTTGTTGCTCTTGCTATACTTTTGTGGTTGCTTTTCTATTACTTCATTGTAGTTACGCATTTTATGTTTATCCTCCTGGTATTTAGCATCCTTTTTTTTTGTAAAAAAATATAGAAAAAAGTTAAGAGTCAAATTTTGTTACTACTGTATAAAATAAAATAGGATTATTAAATAAAAAGTCTTACTTAAAAAGTATTTTCAAATTCTAAACGGAAAAAAGTTAAGAATAAAGTTTTTGTACCTTTCATACTTAAATAGCTAAAAATTAATAAATTTGCATACTAAAGTGCATAAAAATTAAGAATATTAATAGGCAAATTCGTTTTCAAATTAAATCTTAATTAAATAGATTTAAAAACCTATTAAAGAAATAGAATCAAAACTGTTAAAAGTTGAAAACTTTATAGTCAACTTATGTTTCTCATTTCTTTTTTTTTTTATAAAATACATAAAAACTAATCGGTTTTAAATGGAAACTGTATTCCTAAATTGAAATCTCCAATAAAAGAATTTATAAAGGTTTTTAAACAAAAGAATCAATGTAAAATTTTGAAGTTTAGAAACAACATTTATTTGTTACTTGTTGAACAATTGTACAATTACAGTTTGGTTTATTTAGTCGATTTCATTTCATTGACTTTATTTCAATTTATACTAAAAATGGCATCGATTTGCCTCACTTCCAATTAAGCGAAACGTGTACAATAGATTACAAATGCCGTGACTAATGCCACAATTAGTGGCTTAATTAATGCCACATCACATGGATGTAAGCATTGTGGAATCACTTGTGTTAATTAATTCTGGATATTGATCAAATATCTCTTTAATACTTATATATTATAATATTATTTTGCTTTGTTTGAATTTACCTTCTTGTAGGCCGTGTACTTTAGATATTTGTAGTGTTTGTTATCATATTTAATCTCCTCGGGAGTGAATGTATATTGAGCATTAATATGATTATAATGACGATTATTATCCTCTTTGTCCTGTTGAATTTACAATACAAATGTTTATTAATTTTATACTTGAACTTTTAGATTGGTTTATATGGTATATATGTCGGTATATATACTTACATTCATGATGGTATTGAAATCATTGTTGTTGCCGTTCATTATGTTGCCGCTATTCATCATAATGTTGTTGTTGTTGCTATCCTTATAGGCTTGCTGTTGTTCCAGGTTAAGTTTTTTATTGTATTTGTTGTTGCTGCTGCTGGTACTACCATAGCTTCCAATTCGCTGCAGTCGCTTGCCATCGGCATTCTCTGTGAAATAAATGGCCATCATATAAAATCGCTTGGCTAGGTAAAACTTTTTGTATCCCGGCTTCATTTCTATATTTTATTTTACTTTTTGGCTTTTTTCTTTTGATTTTATTTTTTATTTTGCCAACTGGCAAAATGCGCTTTCATCTGTGCAAAATTGAAAATTAACGTTCCACCTCGACAGGCTCACAGGCAGCTCCATGGATGCCTGGCTAACTCCCCGAGTGCCTCTCAGGACCATTGTGAGCGGCAGAACAATGGAGGCTACTTGTTCGACAGCCTATTAAATATTTAACAAGTGATATATGTATATATTTATAAAGACTGTAGAACAAAATGTTTAAAGACCAACTGTTTGTGGGGCCAATGGAATCTGTTTTGGTAATTGGAATTTTTAATTGCCAGACTTCTTTTCACCCTTTCCCTCAATCGTGTTGTTTGTTTGACTTTAAGAGTTTCCATATTAGGGATTTACATTACTTTTATAGGCAAACGAACTCAACATGCAATTTATTTCGTAGTCAACGTCCTATTCTCGTGATGGGTATTGGGTATAGTATTCTGGCCGCATGCCAGGCTCAGGCCTCATTATGTGTGGTCTGGGCATGTCATCTAAGGCCAGTGGAGGCCTTCAACATGCTAGTATTGCCCCCATCCGATCCCATACCAATCTACATCTATTTGCCATTTTGTTTTTTTGTTGGCATTTTTCCCCATTTGTTATACTAGAAAAACTTACCCTTGCAGGGACAGAATCCTTTGCAGGCAATCCGTATGGATGTCGAATGTATGCAATTGTGATAATCCAATCTGCATAGTGATGAGTAGGTCCTGTTGTCCGCTCCGCATAGGAATGTTGGCTTGGCCACGGGACACGGCTTGCAGTTGCTGTCGGATTTACAGATTGTAATGGAGTTGGAGTTAGAGTTGAAGTTGAAGTTGAAGTTTGAGTCAAGAGAAAGTCAGGAGAAATCGGAAAGGCAAACTCAAGAGGGCACAACAGAAACAAATACATAGATGACATGCAAAATTAATTTTTATGCAAATGAAGTAGTCTGTGTTGTTTGCTCCTCCTCTCCTCTCTTTTGTTATCATTTTTTTTCTTCTGTGTTATATACAAACATATATAGGATATTTACAGTGGTGGCCGCGACAAAATACCACTACAGTTGTTCTGATTTTAATTTTATTTTTTAGGTTTTAAAAGTAAATTCAATAGTTAAGAGTTGAGTTTGGACTTTAAGTTAGCTTATCATCAGATCTGGGAAATGGAAAAGATGCGGCGTTATAATAAAGGAAATACATTTTTAATTTAATTTTCAATATTTTCACCATTGTGCATACAAACAACCGATCACAGCATAGATAATAAATTGGTTAAAATAGATTGCAAAAATGAGTCTTAACAGAATCAACAACTTAACATCGTCTTAAACTTAACAGAATCTGGCAGCTTTAAAAATTGCTCCAAAATGAGTCTTAACAGCGTCTTGAAATTAACAGAGTCTGGCAACTTTATAGCGGCTTGACCAGCAGCCATCGAAAATCTACTTATTCTAAGTCTTCTATAAATTTAAACTTAGAATATATTTTCTTTAATTAATCATTATTTATTCTTTAATTTGTGAACTACTCTAACGCTTCAGGACTTTATATAAATACATAATAAACTTTAATTAAACTTATTTAATGCTTAAAGTATCTAATAATCACAATAACTTATTGCAAACAATTTCAATCAATATTTTCATTTGTATGCTGCTGTGCTGTTTGGATGCACAATGGTGAAAATATTGAAAATTTAACTAAAAATATATCTCAAGAAACTCTTTGGTAAACTTATTTGAAAAAAAGCAAAAGTTAAAAACAAAATCAGTAAACAATAAATACTTGTAGTGAACTTTACTTGCGGCCACCACTGTATATATATTTATATATATATATATATATATATATATATGCATTTGAAGACCTGGTCCCTGAAGCTTTGGCAATTTTCAGCTGGCCAGGTGAGAGGCAAGTCGCTGCCACCTATCGTACTCATACTTTCGTTTTATTTAAATATTTATTTAATATGCGACTCACGCACGGTCGAACAAACAAACATACACACACACACGCATACACGCACACACACAAATAAAGTGACACAGGAGACCAACAGTCATGGGAGTTTGGCATCGAAAGAGATGCCGCATATCAGAATGAAATTTTATTTTAATAATTTGGTCAAATATTTAAACTGCCAACAGCCTGGCCTGTGGCATGGTCGATTCGATGTTGCAAACAAATGAAGAGGCCAATAGGCTTAAATTGTCTAACTGAAATATATATTCTACCAAAATGGGAACTATATGCAAATGAAGGAGTGCTAAAATTCAAATTTAGATAAGTCAATAAATTGTTTAAGCGACTTTAGATTAACAACAACAATTGTATTTCTGCAGGGAAACAGAAGCAATAATAATTCAATAACTTATTAAAATATTAAATAGAGATTTTCATTTATGCAATTATAAATTTTGCTTAGAGAAATCAAAGTGGGATTTTAATTAATATATTTATTTTAAATAATATAAAGGATTCTAATTGAAAATGTTAAATTGAACTAACCAATTTTCTTTGAATGCTTTATATTTGAATAATATAATTAATTTTATTCATTTAACTGTAAAATTTTATACTCCAGGCAAACTGAAATATAATTTCTTCCTTCGTTTTCTTTGATCACAATTTATTTTAATAATTTGCAATATTTTATTACTTTTGTTCATTTTCATTTCATTCATTAAGTATATATATATATATATCTTATCACAATTGTTGGCCCAATTTATGAATTTTCTGAAATATATACCAAATATATACTCATGCTCATTGCAACCTTTCCAGCTCATTTCAGGCCAACTGTATGGCACTTAACCAAGTTATGGCAATTTTTTTTTTTGCATGATTTTTAAAATCAACAAAAAGGAAACAAAAAAAAATTAATTCAATTAATTTTGACTGGCGCTGGTGCTACTGTTGCTGTCCATTCATTAAAAAGGCTTTACATTGAGGGTTTTTTGTTTTTTTTTTGTTGTTGTTGATCAGTGTCGATGGCAGAAGAAAAAATGGAACGTTTTTTTTATTGGTTTTACCCAAACCAATTGCCCATTGCCAAATAGAGAGATTGTTTTTTCTTATACATCCCTTGCCTTCCCTTCCTCTGGTCACCAACATTCGATAATTTTATTCCCAGATATATATTTTCTATATATAAATGTGTGTATACAATTTTATCTATGGACAAACAAATTGCGCGTGTTTGTTCAGTAAATTGGCGACTTCTCTTTCATTGTATAAAAGAGAGAGGAGAGGGAGGTGTATAAAGAGAAATAAAATGCAATTTGCTACTAATTTTTCGTTATTTTTTTTTTCATTTTGGTTCATTCTGGCTGAATTGAATCGACACACACGCCTAATTGCTTTATTTGGCAGCTATAATTAATGGATTGTTTTGGATCCTTGATAATTGGTTAGAAAAATATTAATTGAAAATGGTTTGCAACATTTACAAAAATCGCATAAAAAAACTGTCAATTAACTTGAAACTGATATAATTTAAAATGTGCTAAGCACATAGATATATATATAAAAGTATATATATGAAAGGTTGGCTTAAAATCTCTGCAATGGCTTTTACAATTTGCAAAATATTTAAAATCTTTTCTTTTCCTTTTTCCTTTGTTATATTTGATTTGTTTTATATATTTTAGTACTTGGATACACTTTTAAATTCATTTCATTTAATTTAATTAAATAAAAAGAATAAAAACAATCTTGTTTTTGTTTTGTTTAAATCTTTTGACCATTTAAGCTGACCAATTTTGTAACTGAGCCAAAATAAATTAAAAGTGAATGCATGCATGCCATTTATTTATATAATTTTCTCTTTATCTCTTTTCCATTTCAATTAAAAAATTCTTAAGGAATTTTCTTTATTTATTTTTTTGAATTTATTCGTTTGCTTAAGCAAAAATTTAATGAAATTTTCCTTGGTAAATGGCAAAAGAAAAGTATTCTAAAAATATCTATTTTATGTATACAATTTTTTGTGTCCTACATTGTGGTCATTGTTTATGACAGGATTGTGGAATCTTTGACTTCAATTGCTTGCTGTGGTTCTTCTCTACAAATTGGCCATCAAATGACCGGCGGGGGAGAAAAAAAAGAATATAAAATCAAAGTAAAAAAAAAAAAATAGAAAAAATTATACGAACAAAAAAAATTCACATTGTTACTTAAATATTTGCTTTCAATTTTCAAACCCAGCAGCCAAGCAATATGAAAGGGGAGCTGTATACCGGGGGAGAGGTGTACCATAGTAAATTGGGGCATACCAAGTTTGGGTTATAGCCTTTGAGCTGCTGAAGCCGACAGTTTCATGTGCATAGACCACAAAACAGCTCAGTGGTTTCGTATAACTGCCAGGGACAGGCACAAACAGCAAGCAGCAGGAACAGCAGCAGCTGCCCCAGTGCCACCATCTCAATCTCTGTGGCACGTATAAGGGGGCATAGTTAGGCACAGAGGCACAGACGATATAGTTGAGGTAAAAGCTCAACTTCTTTACACACGCCTCACCGTATTCGCCTCTAACAAGTGATGGCATATTGTTACAACAAACAATGGCTGCCATACACACACACAGACACACACACACATGAATTATGAGTGACAGTATGAGTGCCACAGTGGATACAAGTACATGAATAAAGACAAAATTGAGCAGAATAAACACCTTAAGATAAAGTTACAGAGAGTGAGAGAGAAAAAGGCAGAGAGAGGGAGGAGTCAGGTAACCACAAAAGTGACTCAAATGGAATTCTAATGTTCCTCAATTTAGAACCAAAAATTAAAATTTCAAATACAATTCCACTGCCAGCGAATGACTCTTTATATCCGGCCTCCCTTCCCTTTTACAATAGCTCTTTCTCTTGTTACGCAGCCCCCCCCCAAACTTGTGACCCTTTTTCCGAGAGCAAAGGCTTTGTTTGACTTGCGACTGAATGAAAGGGAACCTGACAGTGGAGCAAGCTCTTTCTGCCACTCCATTTCCATGTGATGACTAACTCTGATGGAAAGAGTAAAATGTTCACAGCAAAACTATTGATTTTACACAATTCGTTTGGGGCTAGTGGGAGGTGACACACACGCTAGGCGCCGTTCATATTTTATGCCATTGACATAGATATATGAATAGAGTAAGAATTTTCTACCATTTCGTTTCACACTCTTACCAACAAGGGGGGTACATTAATTTTGCCTTAAATGATTTGTGTCAGAGTTCTTTGATTAAGCAAATTTATAAACTGAAATTGGTGCATTAGAAGTAAGAGGTTTTAAGGACTTGGAATCATAATTCTTTCTATATAAATTCTTTAAATTTTAGAGCTTTATAAAGTGTAGAAATCCTTTAATTTTTTCGTATTTTCATTTCACTTTTCTTAATTCAAAAAAAATGTATCTTTTAGTTACAAGAAAGCCGCACCATTTCTCAAAGCTCTGCCTAAGAATCTGTTCTATGTCCTTGGCCAAACATCTTAGAATATAAATATAAAAACCAACTAATTTTCAAGGTCATGTATGTTAAGGACTCGACAAAAATATCAGAAGCATGGCCATAGTTAAAGTATCTTTGCAGTAAAGATAAAAATCTAATACATTTATAAGAGCATAAAGAATTCTATATTACTCCATTTCTATTTTATTTATTTTTGCTTTGCATGAAAGGAAAATGAAAAGAAAATTCGTAAAAATATGTCAAAAGCCATTGTTAATGTCATCGATGACAGAGGGAGAGAGAGAGATAGAGAAAGGGACAGTGATAGAGGGCAAAAATTGCTATATATGTAGTGTCATGGTCGGACGCGTGATTTGCCTATAGATGGCATTGGTCGGGCTATATGGCAAATATATATGTTTGTATGTATGTGTGTTTGTATGTATGTATGTATGGAAAATGGTTTTTAATTCAATTACCAGCGCTTCTGGCCACAGGCAAAAGGCACAAAAAAGGCAAACAGAATAGCAACAACTCACATACAAAAATTCCATTCGGCAAATATTGCTCAAAACATTTTATGGAAATTAATTTCCCATTCTGTAAAACAAGAAGTACGAACAAAAAAAAAAAAAAAACTGAAAAAAAACACCAACAAAATGCCATCAAAAAGGATAAACAACAACAGGAAAAGTTTCGGTTGTGCTACTTAGTGGCACCTGCCACGCCCATACGCTTGCACGCCTGCCTGGACTCAAGGCAGCGAGCATGAAATTAAACTTTAAAATAAACAACAACAACAAAAGCAACATCAAGCCAAAAGCCGAAAATAAACAAGCAAAAATGTTTATAACACTTTTTGGGCCATGAATTTCCAAGAGAAGCAAAAATGAAGATGGAGAAAAAAGAAGCCAGGAAATGAAAAAAAAAAGAAATAAAAAGAAGAAAAATTTCCTTTATATTTGGGTATGAAAATTTGTACTAAACTTAACATGGGTTCGCATGCTGGTTACTAAGTAACAAATTTTAGATATCTGCAAGGTGTTGCCAAGTCGAAAGCCCCCCAAAAAAACCAAGTTAAGAAAACCAGAAAATTAAAATAGATATATATAATCTATGTCTTTGATTATATTCCATGGCTTATCTTTGAAATTCGCTATAAAACCTGGCAAATTATAGCTTTACATTTATAAAATAAATAAATTAGAATTTCTTTCTTAAAGAGTCGACTTTGAGATTCTCTACTTAAGCAAAATCAGTTCAATCTTTAAAAAAGTATCTTTATCTATATGAATTAACTAAAACTTTATAGTTTTGCATTCCTTTTTTTAACTTTTTATACAATTCTTTACTCTACAGGTTCTTCAAACATTTCTAATATAACCTATTGACCCTATGTTTGTATAGGGTATAATTTAAAATATGTATATAAAATTGTTGCCCCCTTCAATCTATTGAATGTTAGATGTTAAAAGGAAAACCGTCAATACTTTTTTTCTATTTTCTTCTATTTTTTTTTTTTTTTTGTTGTAATCCAATAAAAAGTGTTTCCTTACCAAGTTTATTCAAACGGAAATCGATGTTTCGAACTTGCCAACAACTTCCTTTTGACAATTTAGGCAAGTCAACACATTGAACTCCCTTCACATTGAATGTTAGACGACTTTGACTTCATTTTCAGGCCAACTTGCCACCTGCCATTTGCCACTAACTCTGCCAGCAAACATTTTTAAACCCTCTCTTTTTCTGTCTCTCTCTCTCTTTCTTCTCTCTCTTGGCTGCTTTTTTTTTGTTCTACCATTTGGGCTGGTCGCGTGCAAATTTACAATTTGGGTTAGGGTCAAAACGATAACGTTGAACAAGTCAAAGGATGCGATACCGTTGATGCCGATGACTATGTTGTTGCTACGCGTCAAAGGGTAAAGGCCGTAAAGCTGTCGTTGCCGACCAGTCGAGCAGAAGCGTATAGAAAGGAGCCACTCGCTTCCCTTTTGGTTAGAAATTGTACTACTGTGAATTTATAGAGGAATTTTTATACACGATAAAACAATTTGTTATTAGCAGGCGAGTATGGCGGTCGCCCAGCCATGCAAATCACCGCCCGACCTTAACCCCTTAACCCCTTTTATTTTGTTTGTTTTTTCTTTTGCCCTTTTGGTATGGGAATATGCTTAATGAAATGTAAAACTTTCGCGTTGAAATGCAAACAACAATAACAACAAAAAAAAAAGAGTAAAGGAAAAAAGAATCGGGCCAAATTATATGACCCCCTTTCCGACCACTCCCCCCTTACTTACTCTAATTCCTCATCATCGTCCTGTTGGATAGCGGTGGCTGATTGCTGTTGCTGCTGTTGTTGTTGCTGCTGCTGCTGCTGCTTATCGCTGGCGGCAATGTTATTCTCATAGAAGACATCATCCTCTTTGGAGTCATCATCATCACCCAAGCTAAGGCTTTTATCTTCGTCGTCATTTTCCTCATTTCCCTGTACATTTGTTTGGCCATTGTTGTTGTTGTTGCTGTTGCCGTTGAGATTGTCGTTGCCGCTACTGCTGCTGCTGCTACTACTACTGTTGTCCTCATCATCATTGTTGATATCCTCAACGTCCTGGCTATCGTTATCTTGTTGATTGACACGCCTTTTGGCCTCCTCCTCCAAATACTTGGCCTTGGTGATTATCTCATCACTGAATGGGCCAAAACAAGTTTCAATTTAATTAGTTAATCAAGCATGGCTTAAGGGCTGCCACTTACCGATTCTTGTGCAATTCCTTCTTTGACACGCAAACGGCACTGTACTCATCCTCTAGCAAACAAATTTCACGCTTTTTGCAATTTAATGGCCGGCAAAGGTCACCTAACAATATAAATTTAATTTTCCTAATGTTTTTCTATACCTAAATGGATATATATATAAATTTCAATACTCACTTGACGGATCATGTATCCAACGTTTACGTTCACCAATATTCTTGTTATTATTATTATTCTGCATATTTTTATTAATCTGAAATGGAGAAAAATATGTCGAGACAGAATTGAAATGATGTGTGCATTTGAAATGTATTTCAAAATTTTAATTTTGTTATTTAAATGCATAAAAAAAAATGCAAAATTCTCGTCTGCCATATATCACATACGCACACACACACACACACATACAGAGTGGCACAAAAGTGAAGTAGAAAACTGGAACTGGCATTCAGTTTTATCATACGTATACGTAATGCACATATACACACACATATATATATGTGTACATGGGGCGTATGCGTATTATGCATATATTTATGACACAAACTTGCTTTTCATATATAGCAGGTTATGGACATTTCTGACATTTGCATCGTTGGAAGGAGTTAACTCTAAGCGCAAAAGCATCATTCAAGTTGAGTTTAAGTAAAATTAAATTTAAAATCCTTCTGACTGATGAGCTGGGAATATTTACCATATAAATACGGTATATATTTTTAACAAAGATTTATTTTAATTTAATTCAATTTCGCACACCATTCGCCTCAAGTGCACTGGTGCGTATACATAATATTATGACTTGACTATAAAATTTCGTATTATATGCGACAGCAATCCTTTGGGTATACAAAAGATGATAAAGGATAAATGTGTATATGTAAAATTTATAACTTTTCTACTAAAATCCTACATATTATACAAAATTTTAGCTGACGGCAAATGTTGCAACGTAGTTTGTTGCGCTTTCTACCAACGTCAAGTTGCCATTTAAGAATTTTCAAAGTGTTTAATTACAAAATTTGTTAAAACACAGCTTGTCCACAAAGAACAAACTTTAACATTTAAATTTTAAGAAGAGAAACTTCTAGTATTAACTCTCGATTATACATAATAAATGTTGTTGTCTTAATAGATTAAAAATAAACTTTGTTAATACAGTAAAATTAAAGCAAGAGAATACTTTATATAATATAACAAATTCTCTTTATTCTTTTAAAAAAAAACCTGCAATCAGTTGATGAATGAATAAAATAGAGAACAAATGTTTAAATATTTATCAATCACTATTTGTCGACTAAGCAAATGGACAGCAATTTGTAAATTTATTTGAGGACAACACTACGTATACGTGACGAACCCTTGACTATTAGTAGTAGCATAAATGCAACATTTTAAATATTGTCACGAAATTGGAATACCCTTTACAAACCAACAAATAAAAGAAAAGTCAATAAAACAAAAACAGAATATTTACATATAGAAGAACAATCGACTGGTTTGGGGGGGGGGTTGGGAAAAGTAAATTGTTGGCCATATTGAGTTGACACTTTTAGCCGAGGCGCGAGAACTGAAAAAGAATGTGCAATGTTAAATTTACAACCATTTGTTGTTGATGCCATCGCAGGGCTGTCAGTTGCCTTAATGAAAACGGCAACAGCAGCAACGGCAACACAACCAGTATCAGCAACAACAGCAGCTGCAGCTGCAGCAACATCAGTTGCCACAGCAACTACCCAGTTTTATTCAAGCGACAAAAACTGAATATGGCTACAGTTCTACATTTTGCCTCATACTTTTTTGCTTTCCATTACTGGACATACGCCCACATATACTGTAATTCCCCAATGTCCTCTCAAGTGCATGCACCCACTCTCCGGCCAAAAGCTGAAATGCTATAAACTCGGACCAGGACGTGGATGCAGGCAATTTGCATGCGTTAAAACGCAATTTGTGCACGTTTCCTGGCCGCGGTTCGCCTCGACGACGCATCCCTTTGAGACTGAACTGGCATTCGGTATCATCTACTGTAACTTTAATGCTGACCCAACTAGCGGCACGTTTGTGGAGCTGCGGCTTTTGGCCGCTGATTGCCTCGGTTGCCAATCTCAGAGTGTGATGTTGCGTTTGTTGGCTTTAATTGTGCTACAACATATTTGCTATGTTTGCTTTGTTTGTTGTGTTTGCTGTGGTATTCGTGGCAGTCGGGCGATTGACCTTATTGTGGTTTAAAGGTGGCGTTGGCATATAATAAACTCCATGGTCCATGATGTTATTTAAAACAATTTTGCCATAAACAGGTGGCAGGGTAAACAGGGGTAAGAATCTAGGTCATAGCTGCAGCTGCCGTTTACAAACCACTGCAACGTCAAGTGCACAGACAATGCTAAAAAGGATCTTACACACACACACACACTTTTCTCTCTCCTACCCTATATCCCTCTCTCTCTCTTTTGCTTTCTTTCTCTGTCTAGGTTTCTTCGAACAAACTTTCCACAAGCATTTAACCTCTTTGCCAGATTTCCGACTATTTAAGTGGCTGAGCTTATTAAAGCCCATTTAATTGGTGGTCTCTAGCGGCGCCTTGCAAGTGCCGACTTCAAGCAAAGGCAAAGACTTGACCCTAATTTACCATCTACACCATCCCTTCAAGCAGGCTACCTCATTCCTTGAATGCAGCTTTGCTTTCGTCCTTTTGTTCAACTGACTGGGAAATATTTTGCGCGGCAATGGAAGATAAAGGCCGGCCATTGTTACAGGCGCCATTTTGTTGCATTGTGCCACGCCCTACCTCTGCTGCTCCGCAATGTGGCAATCTGTCAAGCTTTAAATTGAATTTACGACTTTGTTTTCGTTGCGGGTTTATTTCATCTTCTGCCATTTTCTTATGCTGCTGCCGCTGCTGCTTCTGCCGCTGCTGCTTCTGCCGCTGCTGCTGCTCCTCTGCAATTTCTTTATTGTTTTTTCTGGCTATTTCTCTTTTGGTTCTTTCTTTTTATTTGCCCAGTAAGAATAACAAACATTTTTGTGGTTGCCGCAAGAAAATGATGATGAAAGAAGCAAACTGTTGGCAGAAGGAGTAAGGGCCAAATGCAATGGCATAGACCATTCGACATTCAATTTGATTGTATTATGTAAATGCAATTCTTAAGTTACAAAACTGTTACAATACATTTTGCAGAACAAATCAACAAAGGGAGGATGAGGGAGGGGAAGAACCTGGATTAGCAAATAGTCTTAGCTTCTACTTTAATTCTTTAATCCCCAGTTACAGAGAAAAGAAAATTGATTGAAACTAAGTAAGTTATTAAAAATATAAAAAACTTAATAATAAATATCATTGAAAGCATTTTAGCTTATCCTTTAGACAATTCTTCTATTTTTGGTAATCGGAAAAAGGGATTCACTTAAAAACCCAGACACATCTCAATTATTTCTTCATATAAAATTCACATTAAATTGACAAAAATTCCTTTGAGCCAAAGCCCCAAACCAAAAATACAACTTGATTCGTTTTTGCAATATAATTTTTAAGTCTTTGCCGAGCTGAAGGGGATGTGATGGTGGTGGGGTGGGGGGGTTGGAATTGTCGTTGTATAGCCGAAATTGCTGTAAATTATGCAGTGGACAACAAATGACTACCAATGATGCGGTTGTCATGTCATCTCCAACTCCATTCCTCCATTCTCAACCGCATTATCATCATCATCCTCATCCTTGCTTCAATCAGCTATGCAGCAATCAATAAAATATGAGCGCGAATGCCGCAAGCGACAGAAGCATAAATAGACCCAAAAAAAACATTCGAAAAAAGTTTTCTACATACATATATATATATATATAGTATGGTTGGGGCCAGGTCAGCATTATAATGGCCAAAATGTGAAAATATTGCGGCTAAGGCCAAAGCATTAGGTTGTGGCAATTAGAGCGAGAGATCGAATTGTGAGTGGGAGAATCCCATTGATATGGTAAATGCTTTTGTGGCAAGTTAAATGACCAACTGGCTGACTGACTGACTGACAAAATGAACAAATGAACTGGCTATGGTCCCTAAAATATGCACTACTCGTGAAAAATGCATTAGTCGCCCAGTGGCAGTGGCAGATGGGTTGGAATTTATGTATGTATATCCTATTCTTTATCCATTGTCCCCGATGCACTGTGGTTATCATCCTGTAGCATGCTGAGCCAGCATCAGGCTAACAAGCTGGCAGGCAGTCGAGTAGACACGA
This sequence comes from Drosophila neocordata, assembly GCA_018903615.1. NCBI lineage: Eukaryota > Metazoa > Arthropoda > Insecta > Diptera > Drosophilidae > Drosophila > Drosophila neocordata. The sequence goes on along the minus strand of JAEIGI010000002.1, from coordinate 16,709,319 downwards.
CAGACAGGATGAGCCTCAGCCGGGGCACATAAATTGCACATTTTCGTGCACACAAAATGCTAAATCAATTTCTATTACAACCCACGACAGTGGCGGACAGCTCTAAGCGGGATGTCCTGCCCGAGTATTCTCTGGCCCGGTTAAGTCTGGGCTGGCCTCGCCTGACTTGCTTGGCCTGGCACATTTCCTAACAGGAAACTGCTCAAACTGAATGCGGGTGCAAATCCATCAATATAACTTATGTCTGACTTGAGCCCAAAAAGTTTTCAAGTGGCAGAAAGGACATTTTGGCCCAGGAAATTGCATTCTTCTTAGTGGGCGTATAAATGCCAAATGTGTCACAAGGAGTGTCACCTGAGTGGTGAATCTCACTGATGATGGGCCAAAGTTAATTGCTCATTCCCAAGTTGCTTTACTCCTGGTAGGTAAGTCCTGGGAATTGTTCGTCGGTTCGTTGTCATCTGTTCTCAGTTTGTTATGACACTCATTAAAAGCCTTGTCAGTGTCACTGTCACATACATAAATTACACAATAATGTCAATTTAATGGTTAATTAAATTACCTCAGCTCGAATGTCAAAACTGACAGGTAGACGCAGACACAACTGCAAATGAAAATGGGCAAATTGACAAGGCAAGGCAAAAAGAGAGACGCAGAGTAGCAAGGGGCAGAATCCTGTACTACCCCTCCAACCCGTAAATTGCAGAACAAATATATACGTCATAAGCTATAAAAAAAAATTATATGCCTTGTGCATTAAAAACGAAAGAAAAAGGAAAACAAATATATAAATGAAAACATCATGGCATGTCCTGTAGAGGACAATAAACATGCAACATGGCTGCCTCCGTAAAACGTGCCTTTACATTGGCAGTGTGTGGAAGCCGTTGAATTGGGCGTGTCATATGGGGGCGCGTTATGTTTATGCATCATAAATGCATTTTGCGGCATGCTTCATCTAAAAGCCAAGAGCCAGAGAGCCGGAGAGCGATGCGAACTATAGCGGCAACCGCATTGCAGTCATAAAACATTTGCAACTACAAAACCAAGCAAATTGCAACAAATTGCATGATGGCCAACAACACCAACAACATAACAACCAACACAAAGGCCACTAAAATGTGCTTACCTATGTGGAAAAAAAAGATACGATTCAGTGTACACAGCCACACACAACTTTTACACTGTTGCAATTTCTATTTACTATATAGTAGAACTATAAATGGGGCAAAAATACAACCAGAGGGCAGATGCCAGAAAAAATGGAAAACCCGAAACCAAAAAAACACTCCCCGAAGGGAATACTTAGTCGAGTTGTTTGTATGTAAAGTTACTAACTGATTGCGGCATCTTTTTTTGTGTTTTGCTTTTTTTTTGGGTTTATGCATATAGTGCATATCAAAGCTGGATGTGTGGGCGGAGATTAGGACAAGTTTATTACAAATCTGTGAAACATAAACATTGTAGAAGCCGTTCCATGAGAGAGATAGAGTGAGATTTCTATACGAATGGGAATTTACATTCAAAGAACATGAAAAAATAAAACCAAAAAGAAAATGGAATATGCAAAAAAAGATCAAACTTATATTGTCTTTTAGCTAAAGATAGCAAAAAGTGTTATCTGATAATGGAAACCTAATGCAGATAGATCCAAAAATCATAGAATCTCTAAAGGAATATCTCTACTAATTCAATTTGAAAACAGAAAGTTTATAAAACATTATTTCATGTAAGCTTAATGATCTTTGATTTCCCTTTGTTACATAAAATCAACAAACAATTTGAGTTTATTTTCCATTTTTCTTTCTTCTCTTTGTTTTTATAAATTATTATCAAGTGTTGAGTAAATTCCATTAAAAAAATCATATAAATTTTAATTAAAAAATAAAAACCTCAACTGGAAAGTGAGCTTTAATTATGCTTGGACTTAAATATATTTATCACAATTAGCTTAGTTAGATTATAATTTGAGCAAACATATCCAACTCGTATTAAATGAGAATTAAGCATTCTGTCTGTTTGTCTGTCTGTCTGTCTGTCTGTTTTAACCAATGTTCATTCAGCCACACCCCATTGTCTAATGACGGTGCATTTAAAAGCTTTCAACTCATCCAGAACACATCCGCATGCAATGGAATGGACAATGGTTACTGGCCACGCCAGGGCCGCAAACCCCAGCAGTTTGAATGGAGCGTTAAATGCTTGCTTCCTTCAATAATCATCTGGCCACACCCATGCACGTCCTTTAATGTTCTACACGTCTCTGTCTCGTTCTCTAAATCCTTGGCAGCGGCGTGCATTTTGGCCGATTGAATAGTTCAATCAATTAGTTAATTGCAGTGGTGGTCAAATCAACTATCCTAGCGCAAATCGAGGCACTTAGAAGCAGTCATTAGCACCAAGGCGAGACCGACAAACTGGCCAACTTTGACCATAGGGCTCAACTATAAATGACACGGGAATTGCCTGCACTTTCTTGTTGCCTTGAATATCCACTACACGTGGCACATTGACTTGGTTGGACTTTTGGGCTCCAATTGGTTTGGAACAATTAAAAACACTTTAGTTTTGGCACCAGCTGCAACTAGAATAGAAAGTGCAAAACTCAGCTGACAACATCAAAAGGACAATGAAAAAAAGTTAAAGTGGAAAAAGACACAAAATAAAAAAACAGGAAACAAAATTGTCGCGACAAACACACAAAACTTAAAATGAAGTAGCGGAAAATGAAGTTTTTCCGACTCGAAACTATATAGCTAGAAAAGCAGAAAATGAGAGACAGAAAGAGAGAGAGAGAGAGAGGGAGATAGACTGACACAGAGATGGATGAAAGAAGAGAGACTAAAGCACCCATTTGGTAGAGCAAACAAAACTTTGCAAATTGCAACTCATCGCTCACTCGGCGCGGCGCGGACCAGGGAAGGGAAGTGAAAGGAATGGATGATGAGGTTGCCTGCTCTTAATAGAAAATAAAAGCAAAGCAAAAATCATGTTGTTTTTTTTTTTCACTCCACTCACTCTCGTTCTTTCATTAGAAGCTATTCAGACGCACCCCGATGATGATGAGTCGTCAGTTGAGCCTTAGGAAAATATGGTAGCAGCACCCGGAAGTGGAAACCATTCTCTCTCTCTCTCTCAGTCTCTGTTTCTCTCTCTACCCACCACATCTCATCCTCACACCCTTTCGCTGATGCTGTCGATGTTTTTGCGCTGATGAGAAATGACAGGCAATAATGGCAATGCCGTTAGCTATGCTATGCTCCATCTGCATTTATCATAACTTTTGTCTTTTATTTGCTTTGATGGCGCCTCGAGTTGTTATTCTGTTTTGTTTATCTTGTTGCTTTCCGTCTGTCTTATGTTTTCTCTCATCATTTTTTTTTCTTTCTTCCTCTGCTTCTTCTTTAGTTTCTGGTTTTCGTGTTATGTTTTGCTTTGGTTTCCCATTCATAAACGTTGTTCAGCTTAAAAGTAGGCAATAGTTTTGTGCATTGTTGATAAGTTCAAATTGTGTTAGCCAACTTATTGTCCTAATCTGATTTTGGTATATCGACATATCGATTGCCCTGTTTCTATATCACATAACGAATAAAACCAATAACCAAATTAGAAATGTCATTTGATTTATGCAAATTCAGATTGCAAATATTTGCAATGACATATCCCTAAAACCATTTCGCCTACCTGTGCTAGTTTCATTTTCAAATCAAATCAAACTGTCCAGCAAAACGTAATTTTGTAATACACACTACGCACACAAACACACACAAATACACGCAGAAATAAATATTTGATTCGATTTATTGCATGAAGCCATTGAGGGAGCTGAATAATTGATCAACGAATGCGTTTAATAGCCAAAGGCAAACAGAAGCCGGACAAAAGAATTGAATTATGAAAATTATATGTATATGCGATTACTTATTTTTGTTTTTTAATGAATTCATTGTGTAACCAGGTCGAGTTATTATGGTTTTTTTGCCACTCATCCAGAATAATGCAAATAAATATAATTATACATGTTAATTATTTAACAACAATTCCATTAGCACACCGTTAACAATCGAATTCCATTACAAAACCAAAAATTGCCTAAAAGGAAACCCAATTATTGGCTTTGTTTCATTAAATCGAGAAAGACTTGTTTAAAATATAAATAACAGAGACAAGATAGAAAATTTCATCAAATTTCAAGGGTTTAATCTGAGTTTTTAGTATTACTAACAATTATTATATATAAATAAAAATTCATTAGTGACAAGGCCACTCGAAAATTTGTCATCAATATTGACATTACGTATACGTACAAGAAAGAACACCCTATTCGCTTCTTAAATCTCTCTTCCTTTACTAGTTTTATGGCTTTGGCTCTCTATCTTTTTCTCTAGTATTTGCGTTTATATATCGATGTTGGTTGAGTGCAGTTTGCCTAAGTGCTTAACATTTAATACATACATATATACTTTATATATATATATCTATATATACCAAGAAAGTGGACCATACGCACTTAATACTTTTGCATACCCACACAAACAGTAAAAATACAGCAATTTGAAGCTCTTTGAATGATGCAAAAGCATGTCTAGCGAATTGTCCTTGAGCTCATTGTTTGCTCTTGTGCGGAGATTTTTGGTATTCACATTTTAGTTTGAGAGGGATTTCTGCTATATATTCTTTTTTTTTTTGTGTGTGTGTGATGGTAGTGCAGAATGGAGGATTGTGGATATAATAAAAGGTATGTCATTAATTCAAGAAAATGCTCAGCTAAGCTGTTCACCACCATTAAGATGGAATGATATACATACATATATTTGTATATAGGGAGTTCTTTTTGTATACACACCTATACATTTACATTTAAGCCGTTATATAAATATGCATATATGTATGTATGCATGTGTATGTGTGTTGATACGTTGCTTTGATAATTGTTACAATATACAAAATTTTCATTTAGTTTATTTGCGCAGTACCAACAACATGTCAGGGTAAACACCACCATCAACCACGCCCACCTGCAGCAGAGCAAGTGAATGTTGTAGGTTCCAAAACACACACACACTTATACATAAGGTATCTTGCATGTGTGAGTGAGTATCTAGTTTACCTGCTCATGCATACATATATAGGCGTTTGTTTGTCATTTACCGTATATCTATAGAACGCACATATGTATGTATGTGTGTGTGTTTGTATGTGCACATATGTGCTGCCTGACACATTTGCCGTTGTTGCCATTCAAATCTCAGCAACATTGTTAATGAACTTTTAATGACTTTTCCTGATATATCAACATACGCCAAAAAAAAAAAAAACTAAACTCTGTTTATATAGAAACTCGATTCTCAATGATTTAGTTGCAAACTAATTTCATTTTATTTTCATGCAACACGCATGTAATGGAAATTCAAAGCAAACTTTTCATCAACTTTTAGAGACGGGGAACAACTGGCATGACATACAAGTACTTATTAATATGCAAAATTTGAAGTGCCTGCAACAGCAACACTAACTAGAACTAGGCAAACTTGTTTACACACCAGACGAAACATCAAATATACATACATACCCATATGCACAAATACAATAGGATAGATGTTGTCTATGTACTACATATGTAAATGCATATAGAACAACTTGATAACCAAATCAACTGAAAGGTACACATTCCATTTTAATAACCAAAGCGAAGAATTACTATACAGACTGTTTTTTGAAATGCCCCACTGAACCGTTAACAGTTAATACAATAACTGTTTACCTGAATATTAAACCATTGCCCATGTTTTTTATAAATCTAGAAGTCCAAAGCAATTCCAATTCACTGATATATATTAAAAGCTCAGTTCTTACCGTAGTCATACACTTTGTTATAAAAAAAATTAGTGATATTATTTTTCTGAATGAAAATAATATAGCAGAAAATTATTCTTTACTATTTTAAACCGAAGTTATACTTATTTGCCTATTTAGATAAGCAACCTAAATATCAAAAGAAATTCTGTTGATAGTGAAGGGTGTCATTAAAACCACAATTAAGATAACCAGCAAAACCTCAACCCAATAACACGATTCAAAAATTAGTTCGTTTCGCTAGCGCTCAGTCTCGTTTGTCAAGTTTTTATTTAAATGCTCGCGCTCTCTAGTCCAAGACGTCAGTCATCGTTAATCGTTGCTAGTGTTGAGAAGGTGTGTGGATTATTGCAGGATCAGCTGTTTGATTGAACCATCCATACATATTAATATAATATATATTGATCGTACATATTGGTTGTGATTTTTCAGATAACTTTGTTAAAATGAGTGCCTCTCAGTGGGAAAACAATGAAGAAATCAAAATCTTTCGCGAATATTTACGCATACCTACAGTGCATCCAAATGTAGATTACAGTAAGATTATCATACTATCTTTATGATTTTGTCATTAGCTTTATTATGGAACACACATACCTACATATATAAAATATATGTTTATTCCGTATATTATTTATAGCCGCGTGTGTGGAATTTTTGAAACGACAGGCCGCTAACCTGGAATTGCCAGTGGAAGTGGTTTATCCCGTAAATGAGAAGAATCCTGTGGTTATTATGAAATGGCTGGGCAGTCAGCCGGAATTACCATCAATTATACTTAATTCTCACACCGATGTGGTTCCAGTATTCCCAGATAAATGGACACATGCTCCATTTAGTGCCGATCTTGATGGGGAGGGTAAAATCTTTGCACGTGGTTCCCAAGACATGAAATGCGTTGGCACCCAATACTTGGGAGCCATTCGTGCCCTCAAAGCAAGTGGATATCAACCGAAACGGACTGTGTACCTAACCTATGTTCCTGATGAAGAAGTTGGCGGACATTTAGGCATGCGAGAACTGGTCAAGGGTGACTATTTCAAGAAAATGAATGTCGGTTTCAGTTTTGATGAAGGAATCTCCAGTGAAGATGAGACTTATGCTGTGTATTATGCTGAGCGCACTTTGTGGCGTAAGTTATATCTATAAAAAACATAATTCGTAAATAATGGTTTTCCTGGTTGTAGATTTACACTTAAAATTCAGTGGTACTGCTGGTCATGGCTCGCTGTTGCTTCCAAATACTGCCGGCGAAAAGCTCAATTATGTTGTTAATAAATTTATGGAATTTCGTAAAACTCAGGTTCAGCGTTTGGCTGACGATTCAACAATTGATATTGGCGATGTGACTACTGTGAATCTCACACAACTTAGAGGAGGCGTCCAAAGCAATGTAGTACCTCCACTATTGGAGGCTGTCTTTGACATTCGCATTGCCGTTACTGTTGATGTGGTCGCTTTGGAGAAGCAGGTTCGTGACTGGTGCGAGGAAGCTGGTGGTGGCATTGAGCTGGAGTTTGAAATGAAAAATCCTGTGGTAGAGCCCACTAAGATCGATGCCTCAAATCCCTATTGGCTGGCCTTTAAGAAAACTTTGGATGACCTGTAGGTTTTAATTGCGAATACCCAACTTTTCTTTCATTTTTCTGTTTTTTTGCAGTGGATTGAAAACTAGAGTTCGCGTTTTTCCTGGCGCCACGGATAGTCGTTATGTTCGCCATGCAGGCATTCCTGCTTTGGGATTCTCCCCCATTAACAAAACACCTCTGCTGCTACATGATCACGATGAATATCTAAAAGCGGACACCTATCTTCACGGCATTGAAGTGTACAAGAAACTTATTCCAGCTGTTGCCGATGCCTAACAAACAAACCAAATAAAAGATATGCATTTCATTTTTATCATCCGTGCTGTGTGTAAAAAATCTGTTATTAAACAATATTTTTATAATACGTTTTAATAAAAGGCATTTATATACCATAGTAAAAATAAAAGTTAATTGCTTCTGTGTTTTATAAAATATTTAAAATTAACCTTAGACATTGTTCGAATGGTTCTATAGTTCAAAATTGATGATCCTCAATAGAAGATTCATATTAGAATTGTCATCTGTTATAATGTTTGAAGAAGTTTAAAGTATTCAACAGATATTACTATTTACTGTGCTTAGTTATCAACTTTAAGCTGTTAAAATAAATAAAACCGCAGCTGATAACAGCCGAAAAAGTCGAAAGAGAATGATAATGTAACGCTACAAAGTGAGAAAAGTAATAAAAAGGAATATGCAATGTGTTCCTTGATCAGTCCAGTGTTAGAGCTCAGAGTTATTCTACGAAAATGGAAACAAATCAGTGGGAAAACAACAAAGAGATCGAGATATTTCGAAAGTATCTGCGCATACCTACTGTGCATCCAAATGTAGATTATAGTAAGATTATTTTCAAATCTTTACGATCCTGCAATAAACTTTAATTAAGCACATATATATTCTGTCTGCTATTTGCAGCCGCGTGTGTCGAGTTCTTAAAAAGACAGGCTGCTAGCTTAGAGCTACCAGTGGAAGTGATTTATCCTGTCAATAAGGAGAATCCTGTGGTGATTATGAAATGGCTTGGCACACAACCGAAGCTCCCATCAATTTTACTTAATTCTCATACTGATGTGGTGCCCGTATTCCCGGATAAATGGACCCACGAACCGTTCAGCGCTGATATCGATGAGGAGGGAAAAATCTTTGCACGTGGTTCCCAAGACATGAAATCCGTTGGCACTCAGTATTTGGGAGCCATTCGTGCTCTCAAAGCTAGTGGATATAAGCCAAAACGGACTGTATACCTAACTTATGTTCCTGACGAAGAAGTTTGTTCATTTTATATAATGCGGTCACTGGTCCAAGGTGTTTTTAAAGACATGAATGTGGGTTTTAGTTTTGATGAAGGCATGTCCAGCGAAGATGAGTTATTTTCTGTTTACTATGCTGAGCGCACTTTGTGGCGTAAGTAACATTGAAACAAAACGTGTTCTCTAAATGATTGCTCTCCTTGTTGTAGATCTACACTTAAAGTTCAGTGGTACTGCTGGTCATGGTTCGCTCTTGCTTCCTAATACTGCCGGCGAAAAGCTCAATTATGTTGTTAATAAAATTATGGAATTTCGAGAAACTCAGGTTCAGCGATTAGCTGACGATTCTACAATTGATATTGGCGATGTGACTACTGTGAATCTGACACAGTTAAGAGGAGGCGTTCAAAGTAATGTGGTTCCTCCCCATTTGGAGGCTGTTTTCGACATTCGCATTGCCGTTACTGTAGATGTGGAGGCTTTGGAAAAGCAGATTCGTGACTGGTGCGAGGAAGCTGGTGGTGGCATCGAGTTGGAATTTGAGATGAAAACCCCCGTGATAGAACCAACAAAGATCGATGCATCAAATCCCTTTTGGATGGCCTTTAAGAAGACCATGGATGATCTGTAGGTGTTTAATGGAATAGACAACTTTAAATTAACTTGTCTTACATATTTCAGGGGCCTAAAAACTCGAGTTCGTGTTTTTCCCGCCAGCACTGATAGCTTTTTTATACGCGAAGCTGGAATTCCTGCCTTAGGCTTCTCCCCTATGAATGAAACACCCGTTCTACTACATAATCATGATGAATATCTTAGAGCTGATACCTATCTAAAAGGCATTGAAATTTACAAGAAACTGATTTCAGCTATTGCCGATGCCTAGGAAACCAATGGAGACGGAATAATTGAAAGAAGGTTTATAAATATTATTATTATTATTGCTTAAAATTTTAAATGAAATATGTTAAAAATGATTATAATGATATAGTTATGAAATATATGAATTTTAAACCTAGGCCTTGATCGATTTCAAAAACCTTTTTTTGGTTTTGTAACATATTGAAAACTTACAAGAGTTATCAGCTGCCTATCATATGCATTATAATCTACAAAATTTGAAATTTCTTTTATGATCTACTTATATAAACAGATAAACAAACAAGAATATTATCTGACAATAAGAGTGCTTATGTAAAACCGCAATAGATAACAGTTAAATAGACTCGAAAAACCACAAAAACCAAAATAAAGTAAACTCTGATAAGACCAAGAAATTGAGAAATATTTAAACGCTGCCAAGTTCAGCAAATACTGCACAGAACAGTTATTGTTGATGAGTGTAAGAGTTCGGATTGATTCTATAACAATGGACACCAATCAGTGGGAAAACAATAAGGAAATTCAAATATTCCGAGAATATTTGCGTATTCCAACAGTTCAGCCAAACGTGGACTATTGTAAGAGTTGAATGAAAGCCTTCAAAATTTACATATATTTCATATTCTATTCTTAAAGCAACTTGTGTGGAGTTTTTGAAACGTCAAGCTGATAGCCTAGGCCTTTCGGTGGATGTCCTCTATCCGGCTGTCCCAACCAAGCCAGTGGTAGTCATCAAATGGTTAGGCAAACAAACGGAATTGCCTTCAATTATCTTGAATTCCCATACTGATGTGGTGCCCGTATATCCAGAAAAGTGGACATATGAACCATTCAGTGCTCATATGGATGCAGAGGGTAAAATTTATGCTAGAGGCTCTCAGGATATGAAATGTGTGGGTACACAATATTTGGGAGCAATTCGTGCTTTAAAAAGTAGTGGCTATCAACCGAAGCGGAATGTCTATATAACCTTTGTGCCAGACGAAGAGATTGGCGGACTTCTGGGTATGAAGGAATTCGCAAAAAGCGATTATTTTAAAAGAATGAATGTGGGCTTCAGCTTGGACGAGGGAGGCACCAGTGAAAAGGAACAATACCATTTATTTTATGCCGAGAGGATGAGATGGAGTAAGTGAAATATGAGCAATGGCATCATTAAGAATTCTATGAAATATATTCAAATTTTTTATCTCTTTTATTTAATCAGCTATTAAATTTAAGTTTAATGGCAAATCTGGCCATGGTTTGCTATTGCTGGCCAACACGGCAGGAGAGAAACTCAATTACGTAGTAAACAAACTGATGGAATTTCGGTCTATTGAAGTGAAGCGATTAAAGCAGAATCCTAATCTGAACAAAGGCGATGTAACCACTGTTAATCTGACCCAAGTCAAGGGTGGTGTACAGAGTAATGTGGTCCCACCCAGCTTTGAGGCTGTCTTCGATGTACGTGTATCAGTTACTGTAGATGTGGATGCCTTTGAGCAACAGATACGCACTTGGTGTGAAGAAGCTGGCGGCGATATTGAACTAGAATTTCTATTGAAGGAGCCCTATGTGGGACCCACCAAAATGGACAACTCCAATCCCTATTGGGTGGCACTTAAAGATGCTTTCGATGAACTGTACGTATTGAAAACAGAAACTGATAAATTTAAGAAAACCTAAATTAAAACTAAAATTATTTTTTAGACAATTGAAAATTCATCCCAGTGTTTGTCCTGGTGCCACTGACAGTCGTTTTCTACGTGAACAGGGTATATCTGCCATAGGTTTCTCACCCATTAATAATACAATCTTACGGATACACGATCATAATGAATTTCTTAGTGCAGATAGCTATCTGAAAGGCATTGAGATCTACAAGAAAGTTATACCAGCTTTAGCTGATGTATAGAAAGGCATTAAACTTTAATAAGGCGAAATTTGTTTGCCCAGATAAATAAAAATCTTTAATCTTAAATATATATTTTTTATATGTGTATGCAGATAAGAAGCTATAACGAAATAAAGTAAAGATAACATTCTCTATATAAATGGCATCTCTATTTGACTCGCTAGCAGATTGTAACTAAACAGAAAGAATAACGCTTATACTAAAGATATTTATAATTTCATTATAAAAATGTTGCCCTTAAAATCTTGCAATTTGGAAAACAATAAAGAGATTCTAATCTTTCGTGAATACCTAAGAATACCATCAGTACAACCAAATGTGGATTACAGTGAGTACTTTGAATACCGAATAGATAATTTACTAACCCAAGACAACCTTTTTAGCGGATTGTGTAAAATTTCTAAAACGGCAAGCTTTGAGTTTAAATCTTGCTGTCGATGTTCTATATCCTTCAAAGCAAACAAAACCAGTTGTTATTATGAAATGGCTAGGCAGGCAACCGGATCTTTCTTCGATTCTTCTAAATTCCCATATGGATGTAGTGCCAGTATTTCCAGAGAAGTGGACACATGAACCATTTAGTGCTCATATGGATGCAGAGGGTAGAATATATGCCAGAGGTTCCCAGGATATGAAATGTGTTGGCACTCAATATTTGGCAGCAATTCGTGCTCTTAAGTCGAAAGGCTACCAGCCAAAACGGACTATCTACCTATCCTATGTTCCAGATGAGGAAATCGGCGGTGTGGATGGCATGAAGGCTTTTGTAAAAGGCGATTACTTTATAAATATGAATGTTGGCTTTACCATGGATGAGGGTGTGGGTAGTACAAATAATACATATAATCTCTTTTATGCGGAGCGAACTTTATGGCGTGAGTGTGGTTGCTGCTTTTTGGTTTATGAATTTACAAAATTTCCTTATTTTCAGATCTTAGATTTAGATGCACTGGCACTGCTGGTCATGGTTCACTATTATTGTCTAATACGGCTGGTGTGAAATTGAATTATGTGGTAAATAAAATGATGGAGTTTCGAGCCACTCAATTAAATCGCTTGAACGAGAATCCCGCACTAAGCATTGGTGATGTGACAACTGTCAATTTAACTGTCCTAAATGGTGGTGTCCAGAGTAATGTGATTCCACCGGTTTTTGAGGCCACTTTTGATATACGTCTGGCCACCACACAGAATGGAGTTGCTTTTGAAGAACAAATTCGCCAGTGGTGCATTGAGGCAGGCGGCGACATTGAAATGATTTTCGATCAAAAGAATCCCTATATAAAACCCACAAAATTGGATAATACCAACCCATTCTGGTTAGCCTACAAAGATGTTATAGATAAACTGTAAGTCAAATTCACATTGCTTAAAGTATTAATTGAAAATTGAACTTATTTCTTTAATATTACAGTAATTTAAAGGTCAATCCTCTTGTGTGTCCTGGGGCCACTGATTGCCGCTTTATTCGTCAATTAGATATACCTGCATTGGGTTTTTCGCCCATTATAAACACGCCCATATTATTGCATGATCATGATGAATACTTAAGAGCAGATAACTATCTTGAGGGTATACAGATTTTTGAGAAATTAATTTCCAATGTAGCCAATGTTTAAATGTTAATTATGATATATTTACTGATATTTACCGAGCCTTCTTTTATTTACCAAAAATTGGAATAAAAGTATAATATAATAGTTTCATTCTTTTATATTTATGGTTACATAAACTTAAAGTTGGCTTTAAGACTCAATTTTCTCACGTAAGCTAAGTTTTCTAAGTATCAGTAAAGTTTCGAGCGAAAATATTCTGTCTATACGTATAACGTATACGTCATGTTGCCCTATGTTGACATCGATTTGACAGCATAGTCTCCAGGACATAAAAGTGAGTGAGACAACTACTAGGATGGTTTTTTTTTTGTCAGTTAGTCAAACAAAATAAATTTTAAACCCGCTCACCTACAGCAGAGCAAAGTTAGTAAGTACATACATATATGCGGGTGTCCTGGTTGTTGGTTTGGGAAGAGGAGAGTAGTGGAGTCAGAGGATTGCACGGGCATGTCACTGGCAGCAAATTGTCAAATGGGGCAGAGCTTTTTGGAATGCCCGACATGTGAGTGGTGCCAAGAGCAATAAATTATGCTGGGCCCGTCGAATGAATAATGGATATGTTTTGCCACCCACTCGCACTCTCCCTCTCTGCCTCTCTCTCTCTCTCTCTCACAAAGACTCTGGTTGCAACTGTGACCCGTGCGTGCCGATTAGACATGTTAATGCATTTGTCAGGGCAATGAAATATGTATCGATACATACAAACACATACATATCACACACACCCACACACTCACACACTTTCATAATCATACAAAAGACTTAGGTTTCACATCCCATTTGTGCAGCATAGTTTTGCCGGCAATTATGACAATTTATCAGGCAAATGTCATTTTGCTTCAATTACAATAGGCAAAAGGGGGGGGCCGCGAAGTTTGACCAAAGTTGGGTGGCAAGATCGTCGGTTGGCCTTCATTTGCAAATGCTTTCCACGCAATTAACACTGACCATTAGTGGCAGTCGGCTAGCATCGTCAGTTTGGCATAATGACTCCAAAGCAGCCCGTTACCGTTACCGCCAACTTAATGCATATCATTTTTACTTTTAATGAGCTGGCAGCAGTTGCCAGCTCTCCAGTCCTCACTCTTTCTGGCTCTCTGTCTCTCTTCTACCACTCTTTCTTCTTTATTTTTTTTTTATTTTTTTTGGTTTTTCTAAAGTGCACTTAATGCCGCAAGTTTTTTTCTGCCCACCTGCCATGAACCCAACTTGAAAATAAGTTTGCATATTTTCGTTTCTTTCGTTTTTTATTCCACCATGAGCATGACTTCTTTTGCATTTTAAATTTGCCAAGCCATGTGTATGTGTGTGTGTGTGTATGTGTGCGCGCGTGTGCAAAAAACTTTGCCAAGTTTTACATTTCAATTTTAATTTTAATTTCTGTGCCCTACACTTGACGATGCAAACTTTAAGCCGCGAGCCCAACCAAAAAGGAAAAACCCTGAGCAAATTTTTAATGCCATTGCCACACTCACACTAATTAGACATAGCGAAAAGTTTTAACATCTTGCCTTTAAAGTAAAACTCTGGCTTTTGCTTCAGCTTACCTCTGCTTCTGCCCCCATAAGTAGGCAACAGTCTTTTGTTTGTCCATTTCTTCTGTTTTTTTTTTCTGTTCTCTTCCGTTTTTTATAAGCATTTGCATAAACAATTTTTATTACCTATTGCCCGCTCAAAGTTAATGACGAATAAAATCTTACAATCAACATGAAAAGCAAAAAAAAACCAAAAAAAAACGAAAAAAAACAAAAAGAAGAAGGAAAAAACAATGAATAGAAAGAGAAACTCGTAATTAAATTCAATTCACTTTTGCTTGGCTCGAATGTGGCAAGCTGGTTGTCTAGAAGCACACAACGTTATAGCCATGCAATTAAAATTCAAGATTAAACGAGCTTCAGCTTATGTCCTGTCCTGTCGTATCCTGTGTCGAGGTTTTTGTATTTGTGTGTGTTTGTGTGTCTGTTTTGTGCTTGGTTTTAACCAACAAAGTGTTTTTATGTGACACAGAGGCAAACTTGAAGATGACATTAAAGACAAGTCTTGTTACCCAATATTAATACAACTGCACAGTGGTTAAGTGTCTCTAATTGATCATTATACACAAAATAACGAGAATATGGTATTAAATGACAAAATACCAAAATGCTTATATAATAAGAAAGTATTTTAAAGAGTCTATAAATTAAGTATTCGTTCTTTCAATAGGTTCTTTCTTTCCATATGTGTGTAGGTTTATTTGCTTAATCATCATTTAATGTAGAATTTTTCAAGCAAAAAAAAAACCTTAATCATGAATTTGCCAGTCTCTTTATTAACAAAAGATTCTGCACAGTAACTGAAAAGTATCATTAAAGTGTAAGCACGCACCATATAAGTAAATATGTATATGTGTGTGTGTGTATCTCCAGTATCTCATCTCATACACGAGCTAAATAAAGTCAATTCAAGTCTTGCTGTGTACTCAGCATGGCGCTTATGTGAGTGTGCGGTAAATTATTTATTTTGTCATTAAGTTAAACTCTAAGCCGCACACACTCACACCCATGGCGCTCTACTTAGATAAACCAGGGCAACAAAAATTGCGCAAAGAACAAAAAAACAAAAAAAAAAAAAAAGAGAAACTAATTAACTTGTTTAGCACCAAAAGAGAGCGCGAGCAACTTAAGCTTTAAGCGTTGCTGCTGGCAAACTAATGAGCTTGCGTGTGTGTGTCGTTAAGAGCGCCTAGAGAAGGAGAAAAAAGGGGTAGAAAAGAAAAAGCGAGAGTGGGAAAGAAAGAGCTAAGCTATTTCTTCTGAAAAGTTGTGCCTGATTAAGCCCTTGTGGCCCCCATGTTGGGGGACAGAGAGAGAACGATATATTGCGAGAAAGTAGTCGCTGAAGCGTGCGTTGCTTTGTTGCATGGCACAAACTTTATTGCATACACTGAGTCGCTAGATGAGACCATAGCGGAAATGGAAATGGCGTTCCCAAGCCAAAAAAATATAAAAAAGAAACAAAAAAAATATATATATATAAAAAAAAAAAAGCCAACATAGCACAACATGAAATGCAATGCAAACTTGCAAACCATCTTCTCCCCCCCACCCCTTCTAAAGCAACTTTAGAACCCTTTGCCGATTTTGCTGCTGCTGCTGTTGTAGATGCTGTTGCTGCAGCGCATCAACGCGTCGCGACTTTGCGTCGTCTCTGCATGGCCCAGCAATTGCAATTTCATTTCCGTTCTTTTTCCTTCTATTTGCTTCATGCTTATGTATGTATGTCTGTGTGAGTGTGTGTGTGTGTATGTATACACGTATGTATTTATGTAGTTATGTATATTTGCAGTCACCGTTTCGTTTATTTTTGTGCAATAAGTTTCTTTACTATTTTTGTTGCAGAGTTTTGCACTGATTCGCAGCAAAAGAGAAAGCAAAATGAAACAAAAAAAAACTCTACATAAACTTTGCTGCTGGTTGCCAAAAAAAACCCCTTACCCCCCGTTAGATAGCAGTTCCATCTAATAGAAACTCTGCGGCCAAGTGTAAGATAACAAAGTGCAACAGGAAATGAAAAACAGCAAATGAATTTGCCACCAAAATGAACAATAAACTTATATTAATAAACATTTCATTGTCCATCCAAAAGCAAGAGGGAAAAAATACACAAACCGTCGGTACTATATTTTTTATATATAAAAAATCAAACTTATAGCACAAATACATTCAAAAAAGCTAGCAAAAACCAGAATTCTTATGGTCTTTATTCAACTAAGTCAATCACAATTGTACGCTTTATAATTTTATACAAAACTTAGTTTGCTTGTCATTCTAGCTTAATAGTAATATAAGAGCTACGTTTCTAGTAAAACATTCCATTAAAATTGTTCGTTTGCACCTGTTTTTTCTTTTCTTTTTTTCATTATCCTGTCTTTCTCACCACTTATCATCACTTCAACCTTTTTATCTGCCTTATTTTTACAAAAGTATCATTGAGTACTTGCCCTGCCACTCTTTCTCACCCTTTATCTCTCTCTCTCTCTTTATCTCTGTTACTCTTACTTTTGCTCTCTTGCTCAAGTTTAACGACTAATTGCAACTTGAAAAAAGTTTCCGTCACTTCCTTTGGCCCACTCTGGTAGAAAAAAAAAAAAACTTTGGAAATCTTTTCATCATTTCATTTCATGTTGTGTTTTTGTTTGGTTTTTTTCAATGCCTTTGGCTACCCGTTTCGTTTACATTGTTTGCTTGGGGGCGTGGGGGGCCTAAAAGTAGGGTGTATAACAACATTGCGTATACGCAATATTATTTTAAAAAACTTTACACACAGAGACAGGGAGCCCCTTCTACCATCATTTCCTTTTCCATAGTTATTTTAACATTTGGAACTTTTAGCTACAGAATAAACTTTCGTTGACAATTTGTCAGAGATTTTTGACTATTTTTTAAAATGACTGCTAACTTGACAGATGAATTTTAGCTGGATTTGATAACTGCCGGAAAATAAACTTTATTCTTTCTATATTTTCTTTTTTGTTCGCTTTTTGTTGTTGTTTTATTATTATTTTTTTAAGGACATAATATACCATCTTGGTCTCAATTTTGTGGTGTGCCTGCACAACTAATTGCATAATTTGTATGCAGCTTTTTGCAGGGCTGCTAAAAAGTTTTTTATGCAACGCTTTTAGCTTTGTCTAAGGCTCTTTTTGGCCATTGTGTTTTTGCTTTTATGCCGTAAATTATTATCATTTGCCATGTCCATGTGTACGTGTTATACTGTGCGTATTGCAGAGCGAAAGAGTGAAAGGGAAAGAGCAAAGGAAAAGGAAAGGGGAACATTTGGTCTTGTCCTTAATATTGCCAACGTGTTACTGGCTTTTCTTTCTTTGCCAAAGTTTGGTAACTGTTATTATCTGTTTCTGTCGCCTGGCTCGTTCTTACATTTACGGTTCCACCGTAAAATTTGTATATTTGTATGCGTATAGGTGAATGTGCGTGTATATGTGAGAGAGAGAGAAGAGTTATTGTGTGCATATACATACATACATACATGCAATAAACTCACTGCCAAAGTAGCGAACGTTATAATTTATTTATGTAAATGCGTACACACAAAATACGGCTTACTCTCGTCTGAGCTGGCCAAAACTTTTATACCAAAGTCGTTGGGTTTAACAATCCTAAAACATTCTCCCTTATATCTTACTTTTAATTTGCACTCTGCCACCTTAGCACTTGAATAACAAAATCAACTTTTCTGTTTTTCAACCTTTTGATTTTAAACCCAAAACCTTGGACAATGAAAAAGATATTGTCAAAACGATCTGTTTTTCTTCTACAGTTTTTTACCGAGTTATGAAAGGTCAGAATTATTCTTATATTTAACCGAGACTTTAAAGAATTTAAAGGTTTCTTCCACTTAATAGTTAATTAAGAAACACACAGATTTAAACCTACTTATTATATACTTAACCCATTTTGGAAAGAACAGTTTAAAATTAAAGTTTTCCCCTATGATACGACATAGAACCACACAAATTGCCATGTAAGCAACA
Organism: Drosophila neocordata; assembly: GCA_018903615.1. Taxonomy (NCBI): domain Eukaryota; kingdom Metazoa; phylum Arthropoda; class Insecta; order Diptera; family Drosophilidae; genus Drosophila; species Drosophila neocordata. The sequence continues at coordinate 16,690,693 of JAEIGI010000002.1, read as the reverse complement.
ATCCGCAGGCCAAATATTTCCCGACTTCATTTGCTAACCAATTAATATGCATAATTTGTATATAAATGTGTGTGTGTGTGTGTTTGTGTATTGGTTAGCTGTTACAAATCTCTGCGCAAAATGCTGTCAGCAGTCTAACCATAAATAATGACAGCTTAACAGGCTCGACACTCGCATTTCTCGTACACTCTCTGACATGTGCTTAGCCTAATGCCAGTCTTCTTGGATATGTGTCTGTGTATATATATATATATATATATGTATATGTATATACACATGTATGTGTTTGTGTGTACCGTTGAGTAATTGACAGATCCAGGCGACAGATGCTTGTTCGATTTCCATTTTCCAAGTCCATATGCTGGACATGAAAACCAGAGCATCATCTGGCCTGATATTAATTAAAAGTTTTAACATATTTTTGCCCTCTATGAAAATTTAATATTTTCCCTAACAGTAACACGAGAAGTATAAGCATAAAGTAACTAATACACACACAGTGCAATAATAAAGTTTTTGCACACTAGTGACAAAAAATAAGAAACTTATATTAATATTACTTTGGAGTTACAAGGTTTTTAATATAAAATATACTTTTATTAATAATCTTAAACAATTGCATTCTGTTTTTAATTAGTTAGAAACTTCTTTTAAGATTGTCCAACCTGATGGAAAAAACCCGAACTGTTATTCATCTTACTATAACTTACAAATTTGACCCAATTCCTACAGATTTATAAATCTCTTAACTAAAGTATATTTCTCTGATTAAAGTCAAAGAAAATGCAGTTTAATAAATCAAAAGTGCACCTTTCAAAATGTTCCTTGACATAGAAAAAAGTTGTAACAATATTTAGTATAAAACACACACACACACACATAGTAGAAAATTTAATATTTATATAATAAAAGGAAAAAACACTATGAAAGACAGTGAGAGATAGACAGAGAGAGGATAGAGAAGAAGTAGTAAGAGAAGATATAGCAGAGTTTGTCTTATATAATCAGTTAAGTGGCACACATACTCGGCTATATGCCATGTTCATAGATATGTATGTATGTGAGTTTATATGTTGGCAGGAGTATGAAAGTGAAAAATGAGTTTGGCCAAGTTTATATTTTAGTTTTCGCTTTTTGATGCCATCGATGTTTTGGTTTTATCATGGCAAAGCTAATTTGTCTTATTGGGTTGAGATAGAACTTGATGTTCAGGTTCGACAACTTATGTTTTCTGAAAGATTTATGAAGCGTGGCAGCTGCAGCCCAAGTTGTAGTTTCCCCATTCCCTACTTTATTTTCCTGCTTTCTTTCCCTTTCTCTGTGCTTTGTTTTTTTTGTACAGCAGGCTTAACATGCACATGCATGCACAGACAATTTGCTAATGTGACTGTGTGTACGTGCAGGCTGAGACTTTTGCCAGTAAGAATGAAATTAACAAAAAGAAAAAAGAAGTAACTAGATAGAAGGATATAAGCCAACACACACACTCACGCAAATACGAAAATTAAGAATAAAATAACAAAAATTATAATAAAGGATAAACAACTACCAAACAGGGCTAGTGTTGGGCGTGGCTATAAAGTTTGTGTTGTGAAAATTTGTTTTAACCGGTTTTAGTTCATAATTATCCGGCTCAGACTGCAACTCGTGGGAAATTGGATGCCAGAGCACAAGTTGCAGCTGTTGAAATTCTCTAGCCAATTTTCATCTTATGCAAATCTTCTAAGGGAATTGCATTTCTAATGAATCTCCCTTTTGAACTTTTGTTAAATGCCAACCTAAGCCCCAAACTAAGTAGTTAGGTGCTAATGCCTGGATCAAATAGCCAAATGATGCGTATATCGTTATCGTTTGCTTTTATCGTCATTTTTATAACTCCTCTAGCTACCTCATATACGAGAATACATATACATATACATATGTATGTACGAATGTATCTCTTAGTTAGCCTTCTCTTGAAAACTGGCAAAAGTTTTGCTAGTGTGTGTTGGCAATTTATGCAACAGTTTGACAACATAAAAAGTTTATTACATAACTTGCATAGTCATAAAAACGAATCTGACCACTGACTAGTGGGTAAATAGGGAAGATATTGTATGAGTAAAGGTATTGGAAAAAGTGAGAAGGACATGGAAAGGAAATATGAAAATGGAGAAAGAGAGAGTGAGAGTAAGCGAAACTGTAATTTGCACACATTTTGATTTAGTTTTTGGTTTCTCGTCTCTTCTATCTGTCAGTCTGTCAACTCTAAGTGGCGCTTATACAAAATTATGCATACCAAGTTTATGTCTGGCAGCTATTTTATATATATATGTATATATATATATCTAAAAATTATGCACACACAAGTACTTACATATAAAAAATATTTACGCTCGTATAAAAAAAATATATGTACGTACACATTAAAAAAATTTAATGTAAAAGATAAAATATTAATACTTAATGCTCTTTGGTTACTATCAAAAGCGGAGGCCTATAAATATCTCAATATATTTTTTTGTTTAAGCCGAAATTAAAAAAAGTCAGTGAAAACAGCCTAAATGATAATAGAAATAAAAAAAGGCATTAGTTAATTAGACAACGGTTAAATCATAGGAAAAGAGAAAGAAACCTAACAAAACTAAGAAACAAAACTATAGAAACTGCTACAAGTGATTGATATTTTTGGAGATCTGGCATCTCTGTTTATTATTATTCTTATACAAAAGATAGCAAATAAACCAAAGAGAAATCATTAAATATAGTTTTAAAACAAGAGATTTTAGAGACCTCTTCTTTTTTTTAAGACATTATATAAAAAAATGTATTGTATATGTATTTTCTCCAAGTGTATCTATGATAGGGTTTTGCATATTTTACACACTGCATTATAAAAAACAAGAAAAAAGAATTTCTTTCTCATTGTTGACGGAGCTGTCGAATGTCTGGATTGTCAGCCCTAGGCAAATCTGCTTACCATTTTTTTTTACTCTCTCTCTCTCTTGTTCATATACAAGAACATATATTTTATTCGTTTATTTTCTTTTACGTTCTCAATTCTTCCAAAAAAAAAAAAAAAGAAAGGAAAAAGATGCACAATGCAAAGATTTATTTTTTGCTGACAAACAGAGGCATCATTTGTTCGTAATCGATGGATAAGAACATTTTGCTATTTTTATGCTATAGTATGAATTCCATGTTTGCCTGACTGATTATCAATATACACAGACACACAAATATAGTTAGGAATGGCAATAAATAAGCCTGGCTTATAGCATAGCTGACAGTGCGGGCAATTTCTAGCAATTGAAGCTAATTTGTTATACACACACGCAAATATATGAACCACCCATAAATGCAGACCCTGCAAAATGGACATGGATCAAAATGGAAATGGATATCTATAGACCATGCATAACTCATAACAGGCATGTATTGCTTGTTTGTGTCTGTGTATGCGCGCTTGATTAACGGAACTTGTCTTTTCTCTTTTTTTTTTGTTGCCTACTTTTTGGGGCTGAACAGTCCCATTCCTGGCATATATTGGAATGGAATGTATATTTTAGTACCCTTTATAGGGTAATAGTAGAATATATATCCTAAACTATAAACTAAATTTATATGTTAGTAAAAAATGCATAGTTTAATATTTTATCTTCTGATTGATATAGTAATAATCGATTAGTACTAAAATTTATTTAACAAATAAAAAGATTCAAAAGATTGCCAGAAAAATGTAACAGTGATTTGTGCAACACGGTATTTAGATGTCGATACGGCAAAGATAACATTAAGAATTTATTGTATTATTTATTAGCTGGGATTGGAGTCCAACAAAGGAAATGTCATTGCATCAGTTTCTGATGAAAATAATATGAAATTATTACGCTTGGAATTCAACATAAGCTATCAATTATTCCACCCTCACGTGAATAACTTGGGCTTACAATTTTATTGGTTTTTCTCTTTTTGATTTCTGTTTGTTTGTTTTTCGTTTTGCTTTGCAACTTTTATACTGACAATCTCCCTAGATGGAACTTTTCAATTAAACACAATGTGTCGTCTGCCTCCCTGGCCAAAACTTTTCAAATAATTTATGCCATTTTCCAAATACTTTGCAAGAAAGAGCATAAAAGTTAATGTTGAAAATCAAGAAAATGAAATTCATGGCGAAAAATGTCAAAGCCAGCAAGAGATAAGGAGAAGCTAACATAGAGAAAGAAATGGGTGACCAGGGGAGAAAGTATATAGGCCAACAGCATTATACATATATATATATATGTATATGGATGTATATAAATATATGCGATTAGCTAAGGCCAAGAAAAAGAGCAGGAGAGAAAAATAAAAACACAACTGAAAGACACATCAAAGTGAAAATTTAAAACAAAAGGCAAAAATTGAAGCCGAAGCTGTAAATTGGTTTTATTGTTCCTGTTGTTCAGGGGGAAACTGTTTAAAACTCTGCGTATGTGGCGTTTCGGCAAAAATTTCTAAAGTGCCGTTTCTTTCTATGGGAAACTTTTATTTTTGGGGTTTCTTTTTCTTTCTTTTTCTGCCAATAATTTTGCTTGAAGGCCGCTCGTCTATAGTCAACACATGTGTGCGTGTGTGTACGCGTGTATGTATACATATACATATGTATATGTGTGTGAGTGGAAACGTTTAACGGTCTCTTCTGCACCCAAACCCACAAACACAAACACACACACACACATACACAATGGCATAAAGGAAATGAAAAGAAATAAAAGCAAACCAAATACAACAAAAAAAATAGTCAAACAAAAAACAATACAAAAAGAAATAAGAGAAACGAGAAATAAAAGCGCAAAAAACAATACGAAGTCGACGTTGCGTCTGTGACTAACAGCCCTTGCTACAATGCAGGGCCGGGGCCACTCTGAATCCTTCCGATAGGGAACAGTAGCGGACTTATGATTACAATCTTAGTAAAATTCAGTTTCAGTTCTTAAATCTAAAAATAGTTTAGTGTTAACTGATGTATGTACCTTATGGCCAACTTTATATTACAAATAGTAGTTCTAGAGCTTTCTCTAAAACTTTCCCGTTATTGTTTTTATAGATCGGCCTAATTCCAAAATTGGAATAGCCTCAAAAAACAAGAAGCTTAAAAGATAATCTGTTAGATCTGATTAGAGGAGTATCTCTATATGGTTATACTCTATTATTTGTCTATAAAAATTCGCCTCTGTCTCCTACATAAAATAGAAGTGTAGATGGGAATAGGAGCTGATGCGTAAGGGCAGACAAACTGAAAGCAGCTTAGTCGCTTACTTCATAGTTTACGCGCTGCCAAATGCTATTGATTTTTATTTTTCTTTTGTTTTTGTCTTTTTTTTCTATTTTTTATTTCTGTCGCTTCTCTTTCTCCGGCTTAGATTTCCGTTTGTTTTAGTCTAGGTAAGGTGCGTGCCGGACTTTAAGTATCTGCTACTTCTACCTGGAGACCATCTACCTACTGTTAGCTGGTAGCTACGACTACAAACTACTACAAATCGGATTTGCGTGAGTAATTGGCACGTTGGATGTTCTTTGGGCCAGGAAAACGTATTGGAAAATAAAAAAAAAACACACAAAAAAAACAAAAAGAAAAAGAGAAACCAACAACAAACAACAACAGGGAAGTAGTTTGAGTGTTTGGGTAAGAAGCCTAAGGAACGACAACTAGAGAAAGCACACGCATACACATTCATGTAGGAGGAACTGGTGGCAAGTGTCAGCAGTCGGCTTAGAATGTATTAAGCAAGACAGAAGACAGGCGTTCATGTTGGAGAAACGAAGACGTTAAAAACGACGTCATTTAATCTGATTCTCTAGTCTCAGTCATTTGGGGACTTACCTCATCGATAAACTCAAAATCACCGCCGGTTTCGCCAACATATTTCTTCTTCTTGGCCTCGGTGCTGCCAATCAAACAGGATGACATCAACACCAAAGCCAGACAAGCACTGGCAATCAGTGGCAAACGTTTCATGGCTGATAAAAGGCGCTCAGGAAACAGGAGCTGGAGACAGGCGACAACGACAGCGACAGCGACAAAACGGCACTGAAGGAAGTGCGTTGAATGCTACGGCTCGTTGGCAAAGTTCCGCTTAGATGGATGGGGAACGGTAACAGGCGAGTTCTGCAGCAATCACAGAAACTGGCAAATGTTAATTGCTAGAGTCCACAGTATATAAATCGGTTTCTGTCTAGTGGAAAACTACAGCCGCCAATAAACGATATTATATACGTACACGCGGGCGCACACACACACACTCGGACACACGCACGAACACTTGGAGTATTGGTTCTGCGATGATGATAATGATGATGCAGTGCAGCCGGGGACACACTGATTCTATTTCGTACAACTGAAGACGACGCGACCAAAATATAAACTGAGCAATGTGAATTTGAATGGCTGCCGAGAACACAAGCATTGGAATTTTGCGACACACACAGAGAGAGAGAGATGAAGAGAAGGGGAGAGAAAGTATAGAGAGAGACAGGATAATGTAAGAGTTAAAGAGCATACTTAGGGTTGCCACAGCTACTTTAACGGGAGTTTTTAAATTAAAAAAAAATCTTTAATAATTTATAAATACATTTTTTGTGGGAAGTATTAAGAAAAACAATTACTATTAATTAAAGATGAACGAAACGTCCCCTTTCTGTCCGAAACAAGTTTTTTTTTACTTTTCGGTTAAACAATTAAACTGAAACCAATCTGGAAATAAACTAGAGTCCTTTATTTACAGTGTACTTTATTGCGCATACGCAATGATAACTCTCACATTTTCCTCTCATCAAATCGGTGGCTCTTACCTGCTTTGCCAAGCCCTTCCAAGACTGCCACCACCAACAAAACCGACCTACCCACTACAACTACTATAAACTACAACTGCCTAGCAAGTTATCCAAAATCGATTTTCCTCAACTCTCTCTTACTGTCTCGCTTCTCTCGCATTCGTTTTCTCCCTGTCTATGTTTCGTTCTCATTGTTTCTCTCTTAGACGATAATTGCTTGGGCCCAAGCAATGGCAATTTGGCAACGGGTCGTGAACCTGCCAGTGGCGCCTAATGCGCTTCAACATCCCAAATGGACTTAAGTTTTTGTTGGTCTGTTGATTTTTATGTAGGGAAAAGCTTGCTCCACTTGGCCCCGCAGTTGCTGGCCGGGAAACCCCGCAAAACCGGCCGTTTAACGCGTCAGCATCAGCGCCTTTTAGACTGGCCAACAGTAGCCTCTCAGTCGTCGCTTAGTCCCAGCCACGTCCATGCCAGAACTTATGTCCCCCTTCCCAAAACCTTTGACTATGTCAGTTTCAAATTAATAGTCACGCACATATACACATTCACATAGGCGACGCTTTGGGGCGTTCAAGTGTACCAAATGTAACAGGCCCGGACTACAGACCATTTCTTATGCTAATTTTTTCCCCCAATTTTATCGGTTGACATCAAATTACAAAGCAAACATTGGAGACTATAGCGGATCAAGGAATACAGTATTTCTGGAACGATAGACAAAAATTTCGGTTGTTTAATAGAAAGATCATGCCACCAAGATGTTCCATACTCGACGAACTGGAAAGCCTCATATCTTAATCCCGCCCTGTGTGAGTGTGTATGCTTGCCTACTTTTGTAGCTCGGCTGCTGTTCTCTATTATAATGGCATCATTGACTTGTGCTTTGATGGCTGCTTTGGCCTGCTCCGCCTCTCATATGTTTGCCTTTACTCCTCCAGAGCCTCCACGTCATGCCTTGTTTTTAATTTTTTTTTTTGTTCCTTTTTTCGTTTTTAGTGGTGAGACCATACTGGCGCCGTTTTGTGTTGTTGCTGTTGCTGCCTTTTTTGAATATTCCACTCACAATGGTGACTCCTTCAGCTCCGCCTCTTTGCACTTTGGGCTCGTAACTTGCCAAATTTGCTGCTGGTCAGGGAGACTTTAAGCCCAACGCAACTAACTCTCTTCTTTTGCTCCAGTTGCTATTTCTTGTTGAAAATTTGACAATTTATTGTTGATTCTCAATCAACAAGTAGAACATTATTATGCAACATCTAGTCCACAAATCTATGTCAATTGCATTGGATGCAATATATTCTTGGCTAAAAACTATTTAATTGTGCCCATTGGCCTTAAAGTTTTTTTTTATCATTATACAATTCTCGTTACATCATTGCAAAACCAATACATTTGAAAAAGATGACAAAAATAATGAAATAATCAAACAAAGATTTATCAATATGGTAATGTATAGATGATTAATATTAATTTTTGGGTTAGTTACAAGTCTTAAATGCTTTCTACAAAAAACAAGAAAAAAAAAACGGATAAAAATGAACACGTTAATAAGAATGCAAATAATAGTTTTTGTTAGGTTTGGCAGCTGCTTTGTTCACTGGGCCACGTATAAAAATTGCTAATTTATAATTTTTTCTAAACGCTACTTTTTAACATTATTTGTTGTTTGTTTGATTGTTTGTATAAAAAAAGAATACTTTTTACTTGGCCCGATTGTGGGTTGCCTTATTTCTTCTTTTTGATATAATGGCTTAAATTTAATAAAAATTTTCGTTTGCGACTGGAGATTCCATTGTTACATTTTACAGATGAACTTTTAGAGATTCCATACGTGCCACAATACGGCGACGCAACTCGGCGAATCTAGTATATTTGAAAAAAGAATTTAAAAGTTAGTTTTCTTGTAAACTAATTCTAATTAGGAGTTTTAATTATTGTAATGTGATTTGCACTCAATGTTTTGTATAAATGATTTCTTAATTTACTTATATTACCGCTCACCTTTCTTTTATTTTGGCCACTTCGCGGGCCACCTCCTGATCGTAACGATCCAATATGGCACGACATTCGGGTAATGATAGATTTAAAAATTGAGCAACTTCATTACTAAAAAAAACAAAATGGATTAGAAAATTAACAATTCCAATTGTTTTACATTCGATTCAATTGTTCTACCTGATTTCATCAGTTTTACGTGCATCAACCAAAAACAGGCGAGCCACATCCTCATGAGGTCCCAAAGTGACGCGAGTTATCAAAGGATATTCATCATCACGCAAACGTTTCTGCTCTCCATTATCACGTATTATGAAAAGCGAGAAGTTCTCTGCCGGACTGTCCACTTTATATTTCTCAAGTACCAAATTGATTACTTCCGCTGTAGTAACTAATGATGATACCCACACAGACATCTGAGAACCGTAGGGCGGTGTAAAAAAGGAAGTCTCACGATTATAATAATGCCCATTGATAGAGCAACGACGTTTCAGTTTAGTTCGTGACCTTCAATGAGAGACAATATTTGTAGAAATCTCAATTATAGGGGAAAATTAAATTCTTACCGTCGATTACCACTGCGTCGTTTAATGGCAGAAGCTCCACTTCGCGGAGGTCTTCTTAGAACCACACCATCTTCAGTTACGTGCAAACCAGGATCTGTACCAGCATTACCACCATCGCCTTCTCGCGATTTACCTTCGGTAGCTGTATAGAGGTCTTCAGTTTGGGTAAGCTCGTCGCCAGCAACTGCTCCACTATTGGTTATAGACTCGGACTCACTACCCCCACCCTTTTCTTTGGGATAACAATTCATTTCGATTTGTATGTAACGAGGCGGTACATCACTTCGTCGAATAGTTGCCAATCTTTCGGGTCGCAATGTGGTATCATCATCATCGTCGCTATCCGAATACACAAAACAGCTGGGTCCAGATTTGGAACGATTTATTCCCTTCTCAAACAATTGGCGACCAGGTAGATGCATAGCCTTTGCCAGCTTATCCGCTGTCGTTGAAGCGGCTGAAGCAGATCCACTTTTCTGCAAGGCATACTTCCGTTGAGATGAACGTGTGGGCGAATCAATGCTACTGCGCAAGTTGATAGTATCAGTTATGAAACTGGGATCTATAGAGCGCAAAGCATGCTCGCAATTGAAACTTTTGCTCATCACCGAATTCTCTCCATATAACTTTAGAGAATCATGTATACGCGATGGATCTATCGGTTGATTGCGTTTTAATGTTCCCTCATTGGGTTCCTGAAAGGAATTGGCACCATTTACATAATCCTGATGCACACTGCGCTTAAAATCTTCAAAATCCATCGGCTTTAGTGTAGCGTCATCAGAGGTTTCGTAGTTAGTGTTGCCAGTAGAATCCAGAGTGGTGTTCGTTGTGCTCACAGTTGTGGTGTTTTGGGTATTGGTATTAGAGGTCAGTGAACCAGTAGCAGTCAAAAAGTTGTCCGTACTGCTGTTGCTTGTAGCAGTTGTAGTGGTGCTATCCGTACTGGTCTTGGTTGGAGAACTATCGCTGGAGGAGAGCGAGGAAGATGAGGGAAGCTTTACGGGCATTGTTTCATAGATTTTGTCCTTATCATTGTGACGCCGTTCCACCTGCAACAGATCATCAATATCATCCCAATCCAACTTTTCCAGCTTATCCAGCTTTGATGGTAAAGTAATGGACGCGCAACTGGTACTTGTTGTTGCCCCATCCACCAAGGTGTTGGACGAGTCTGTTGTAGTAGTCGTAGTCTCTTCATCATCATGACCATTGATCGCCAAATCCTGTGCTTGACACTGTCCATTATTTGGCGTTGTATTAGCCGAAGCATCTTCTGGTGTAGTGGGCAGCTCAGAAATCTCATTAAGACTGCATGAATCAAAAGTCATACTTTCTGAAAGCGAAACGTCTGTAGATATGGGATCCACATCGCCTGTAGTTGTGGCAGACGTCGCCGGTGCCAAGGATTCGCTAGCCTCTTCGTTCTCCTTATCTGAGCTGCTATCCTGTTAAAAAAAAAACTGATCTTTAAAAAAAAAACTAAAAGCATATTACTTTTCTCTCTTACATCCGCTGCTTTGGATACACGACAAGAATTCCTCTTGCGCACTATAAAGGTTCGTTGATCATCGTCTTCCTTCAGATGAATCACTCCCTGTACTCCCCAATAGACCCTCAATGCACCCTCCAATATCAAACGGTTGTTCACCTCTCGGCTGCGTATCTCGAGACTTTTATTGTCATAGAATTGATTATAGACTTTCAACTTAGATTCCAGGTGATCTCGGGGCAAAGCGGGTCCATTGACCTGAGCTCCAACTAGCTTTGTACCCGTCTTGGCCACGCCATAACTTTTGTGTGACTCAACACGAGTGCCGTGGCCAAAAAGCTGGGGTCCAAACAAAGCTCCATAACAGGGCACATGACAATAAGGCACTCCTTTATGCTGATTAAATGCGTAAATTAAAGAGAATTGAAATTTTAACCTATTAATGTAATCCGCACGACAACATACCTCAGCATGCTGGCCGGGATTTAGTCGTTTCCCGCACTCCTCGCATCGTAAACATTCCGGATGCCAATCATAGCCCAGAGATTGTTTACGTTCCGCTGAAAATAAATTATTTTAATATGACTTAAACAATTGTAATGGGAGGCGTATGTGTGCATATGCAAGTGCATGTGTGCGTGTGTGCTTGCGCGTTATGTAGGTGGGTGCTTTGATTATTATTACCGAAGAAAACGGGTTTGCCGCATTTGTGGCACTTCCACATTCTGTTGAGTATTGGTGACGTAAAATTCACGCAGTGGTTTGTTTTTGAATGCAAATGAGTTGGCAAACAAAACAAAATAACACAAAATAGAACTAAAGAAGACAAAGGGCAAAGTAAACACAGCAAAAAAAGGAACTTTGAGAGATTCAAGAATTTTACGCTCTCACTTGGCCATCATTTGGCTGGCCAGGCATGCGATATTCATTGTTTTATAAATGAAACTAGCACTAGACGCTTCCGAATGCCAAGGGCAAGGCATGTATAATAAATATCAGTTATTAATTACACAAAAAAAAACAGCACCAAATAGTAGGCGAACTTCAGTAGGAAAAACTAGGAGAACAATGAAATGAGAACATTAGTGTGACCAAGACAAGAATCCGATTAATTGCCAGCATCCAAAGAGAAAGTGGTTGCTGCTTAACACTGGACAATTTCACTTCACTTGTTTCGCGCATTGTTGAACACTAAAAAGTGAGACGTTTTAGTTTATGTTGTGCGGAGAGAATTTAGTTGTATCTTTTTTATCTTGGTTTAAGTTATTCGCGAATTTGTTCGGTTCCGGTTTTCAGCTATGCGTGCCTTTGTTTGTTTGACAAGAATGTGAAAAGGGCACCCATTAGGGAATTTGCCCAAATCAATTTGTAAGAGTAAGAGTGCCAACACAGAGATTAAGAAAAAGAGAAACAAAAAAAGAGAGAGAGACGCAAACAACAACAGCAACAGGCAAAACCAAAAAGAAAATTCACACAAACCCCAAAAGACTACGACTATCTCTTCTCTGTTTTCAATTAGTTAATAGCCAACGCCAACAGTGCAAGTGCCAGCAGGCCAGTATCTCCGTGTGTGTGTGTGATTGTGTGCGTAACAATGCCCGCCACAATTGAGTTTGAGGAATGCCTTAAGGATTCCCCAAGATTCAGGTGGGTAGACAAAACAGAAAAACCCAGCATCATTCATTACAATCCCCGTGCTCCATGTTAGGAATTTGTTGTTTTTTAGCATCGCTTCCAATTTGATTGTCATTGTTAGTCGAGCAGAGCCTCAGCCATGTAGCGTGACTGGTTGCTATCAAACCCATCTCCTACTCTTCCTCCCATCTCTTTAGGCAACCTCCCCCCTATTTCAACACAAGTGCCCTGACTCTAGCTTTTGGGCTGGGCTTAATCATCCATCGAACAAACTTTGCACTTGACAGTCGACGTTGACGTAGTCGTCATTGTTGTGGAATGTGTATTTTTGTTTTTGTCCCTTATATCTTAAAGCGATTGAAGTTATTAGTGATAAGATTTCACCCAAAATTGACTTCTTCACACTTAATCTTTGGCCAAAAGACAAAGCTTTCGCTCATAACCACAAACACAGCAGCAGCTGAAAAATCAAAACTTGAAACTAAATTACTTTCATTTGTCTAACAACCAAATCTTTGGCAACAGGTTGTGTCTCACAAAACAAAAATAAAAATAACATTTAAACGAAAACTGTAACAGAAAAATGTCGAAAGCTGAGCGCTTGTTATTGACATATGTAAACCACCGATCCAATATTCAAATTTCTCTTTTCCGTTACTATATTCCCGCATTATCCTTCAACTAATAATTTCTAATAGATTTTTATAAACCTAACAATGGTATAATAATGATTTATTTTAATATATGCAAAAGCAATTCTTCAAATTCATCTTAAATTGCCAGAAAATATAAGTTTACATTTTGGTGTTTACAATTTAAAAGCTTTAATTCAATGAAAAGGTCTCAAAGTTAAAACGCACCCTACCCCATTTCAACATATTGCTATCTCCCCCATCGATGTGTTCCCTGATTAAGCACGCAGAGTTCTTGTTTATTTTAACAAGAAGCTGCGTCGTTGTCACATTCTCGGTTATTGTTGTTGTTTACACATTTTTGCTAACGTCTTCAATTTTATTTGCCTGTCACAGGCAATTTGTGTCCAAGGAGGAAAGCGATATTGAACACTTGGAACAAAAACTGGAGAAAATCATTAAACTCTGCAATGTGGCTGTGGATTCGGGCAAGGAGTATGTCAAGAATCAGAGGTACTGCGCATTTAATAATTTTGTTATGTTTTATTCATCTTAATTATTATCGATTGCATCCACCAGCGCCTTCGCCATGTCTTTGTGGGATTTACAGCAGCATTTTCTTGACGATAAGAACGCCCACAATGCTCTTGGCAAACTGATTCACTGCTTTCAGGTATGTATGCCATTAAGTATATGAGTCTTTATCAACTTTAATTGTTTTTTCATTTCTTTCTAGGAAATGAACAAGTTTCATACAATATTATTGGACCAGGCCAGCCGAACGGTTCTCAAGAATCTCAATGTTTTCGTCAAAGACGATGTCAATCAGGTTAAGGACTATAAGGGACACTTTTTAAAAGTCTCGGAAGGATTTGACAATGCGCTTATAAAAAACGCGCAGGTGAGATTCGAAAACTTTATACAGAAACCTAAATTAATATTTACCTCTTGCCCGATTAGGCTAGTAAAAATCGACCACAAGAAGTGCAAGAGGCCGCAAATATATTATCCGCTTCGAAATCTTGTTTCCAACACACTGCTCTCGATTATGTCAACTATATAACTTTGGTGCAGGCTCGCAAAGTGCCCTCCATACTGTCCACGGTAAGAAACTCCAAAATCACTAGATAATAGCTCTTATCACCAATGTATTTATATATGTATTTATGTATGAATGCCCATGCCATGCGATGAATGAAGTCGTCTGTCAGTACCGAAAGTTGATACCGAATTGTTATTGTTATGACGTCACTATTTGTGATATTATTATATATAAAAATATACATATAGATAGAACATACATACTTATATCGATCCTGAACCCATTGAGTCAGTAATGAAAAAGAACCCCTTGACTTCAGTTGCCTTTGTGAAGTGCTCGTTGCTGGTCGTTCCGTTTATTTTGTTGATGTGGTGAATAATGTAAATTTGGTTTTCAGCGGTCGTGGCACGTTTTTGTTTTATATTCTGTTTTGCTGATTGATTCCAATTTTTTAAATCTGTGTGTTTTTTTGCAGCTGCTGGACTATTATCAGGCGTGCGTGACCTACTACCATCAGGGGTTCGATTTGTGCAACGACTTTGACGAGTTCTTTAAGAACATAAGCGAGGATTTGAATTCATTGCGCGGTGACTATCAACTACTAGAGAAGGCGATGCAAAATCGTCATATGAGCGTTAATCGCTATTGCGACTCGAACACAAATAGCACCTCAAATAAAGTAGAGGGTTATTTGTTTAAGAAGAAATCCAAGGGCTTTAAGACATGGTGCCGACGTTGGTTCTACTTAAGTGATAACCAGTTAGTGTACAGGTGAGAGTGCCGTTCCCTTTGAATTCGCTTAACTCCCTTCATTTGCTTGCTTGGTTAATCGTTAACTTTTTTGTTTGCCATTTTGATTGATCTATGAATTGTGATGTGTTGTTATTGTGTGGGTGTATACAAATGTATTGTGTATGTGTTTGTGCCATGCGCTGAAGTGATTTGGATTCGCATTGCAGAAAACGCAGCAATGAGGATTCGTTCTCGGTAATGGAAGAAGATTTACGCATCTGCAGTGTGCGACCGGTGAATGAGGGTGATCGTCGCTTCTGTTTTGAGGTTATATCTCCAACCAAGTGAGTAGCAAAGTTATACCCATTAAAAGTACTATTCCAGAAAATGAAATTCACTTTTCTTTTTATTACAGATCCCATATCTTGCAGGCGGATTCAGCGGACATGCTATCACTTTGGATATCTGCTTTACAACACAGCATAGGTGCAGCTATTCAGCATGATTCAACGCATCATTCGCGACCTCAGTCAACGAATACTCCAAACGAATTGCCCGCCAAGCGAAGAATGTAGGTGTGAAATCAACATTCTCGAAAAATTTTCTTAATATTGACTTTATTTTTAGCCACTGGGAGGAGTTCCTTAAGATTCCCGGCAATGCACAGTGCTGTGATTGTCGTGGGCAGGATCCACGCTGGGCTTCCATAAATTTAGGCATCACTTTATGTATTGAATGTTCTGGAGTTCATCGTAGCTTGGGCGTTCATTATAGCAAAGTGCGCTCACTCACTCTAGACGCCTGGGAAACGGAAAATGTAAAAGTCATGATGGAGCTGGGCAACGAGGTGGTAAATCGTATCTATGAGGCACGAATTCCGGACGACTGTGAACTCACGCAGCCCACAGAACAGTGTGAGATCGGCGTACGAGAGGCTTGGATTAAGGCGAAATATGTTGAGAGGCGATTTGTTTGCGGCATGCCAAAGCCCCAACAACTTTTGGCCAGTGAAACGGCGGAGGTGCTTAGTATAGATAGCGACGGTATCGTACCAGATGATGGTGTTAACGCCAAATTGTCTACACTTTCTCTGGGTGGCACACGTAAATGGGCTGTGAAAAGACTACGGCGAAGGCGCCAACAACGGCCTCTACCGAAGACTCTCAGCGATGAGCCCAGCATTTATAATACAGCCAAAACTGGTGATGAGTTGGAGGATGATGACGATGATGAATCCATAAATATTCCCTCAATGTCGCTAAGCATTTCTCGCGATGATCTGTTAACCATTGGCGATGAGTTGGCATTGGACAGCTATGAGACACCTGGCATTTTGGGCAGTGATCAGGAGACCACTGATGGTGAATCAGATGCAGAAATTCCCGAAGAGCTTCCATTTTCTCAGCTAGATGCAAATTCATTGCTTTATCAGGCCTCGGCTGTGCACAATTTGCCAGTCATGTGTATGGCTTTTGCGTTAGGAGCAGATAAGCACTGGAAAAATCCACGGGATAGACAACGCTCTTTTCTTCATCAAGCGGTTTTATCTGGTTCTGTGATGGCCTGCGAATATTTGCTCCTTAATGGAGCAGCCATCGATGCAGTCGATGAGCAGGGATATACAGCTTTACACATATCTACAGCTAAAGGACACATTGCTCAAGTGTATTTGTTATTGAAGCACAAGGCTGCCTACGATTTAACCTCTAGTGACGGCAAAAAGGCCTTGGACATAGCTGTAGATCTGAAAAATGCCGATATTGTGACACTGTAAGTTAATTACCAAATCATTGTTCAAATATTGTATTAATTTTAAAATTATTCTTTTCATAGCCTTCGTTTGACGCGTCTAAATGATGAGATTGGCCAAAACGATGAATATAATGGCGAAGATGAAACTTACAAGGACGTAATGAAAGATTTCTCGAATTGCCAGCCACGTATGCTGCGTCAGCGTAATGACTCAAATACTCTGGAATCCCAACGTAGCTCAATGACAAATTCCGACTAGCGTCGGTGGGAAGCCAGATCAGTGGCAACTCGAAAGCATTGACAGAAGCTAGAAGGCTGGCTTTCCTTTTATTGATTGTTAAATGGTTAACCATTATAAGGACACGTTGTGCTGTTATTGGCTTCTTTCTTAAAATTGTTAAACGGTTTCTATTTGGACTTCTTCTGTCTCTCTCCGTACACTCATCCCTGTTTCTCTAGGCAATCTCACAGATTTAGATGACGTTAGCGCTTCCCATTATAATCAATATATATTCCATTCTGTTGCCGTTTTTCTAGTTTAAGTCGAAAGTTTAATGGCAACTGGATCTATTGTATTTATACGTAGCGAAAGTGTTTATTCGTCTGACGTATTGTCTGTACATTGTCTTATATGGTATTTATTAAATGATATTGTATCTATAATATAAAATGTATGTCTAGTTATATTGATATTATATAATCCCACTTAAAATTATCATGTTGATCAACTGTTTCAAATGTTTCCAATTTTGTATTTGTAATTGTTTGCTAAAGTATAATTATAAACAATTATGCATGTTTCCAAAATGTTTTATTTGCCAATGTTGAAGCAGTTTTTAGATGCCAAATGTTGCAGCTTCCAAAGTTGTACACTATACAAATTAAAAGATTAATTATTTAAAACAACATCTAAGCGGTGAAAGCACATGACACATAAACATTCGTAATAAAGAAAATGTTTCTTACAGCTTAACAAAATTAACTTACATACATAGATAAAACATTTAAATTTTTATTTTATATTTACATCTTTCTCTAATTAAAAGTAATTACGGTTATTTGGTAAGAGGGCAATTCAAATAACACATTCCAATTCTGTGTTCTCTGTGGTTGCTGTCTTTTATTTGATTACACATTATTTTGAATTTTTCTATGTGTAATGGAACCGCAAATAGCAAAATTAAATAAACAATTACTTAACAATTTGAAGTAATTGTTCAATTTAACCATTATATATGTATTTCTACTTTTGCGATAATTCCGATCTTAAAAAGGAACAAGAAAAGCAACGATATTAAGTTTAACTACAAATTAAAATTACTAATGTTTACAATCTTAAATCTTATTAGTCCGATTTAGGATCAGTCTCATCTGCTTCCGAAACATTATCCACCGATTTTTTGCTTATCTTATGAACAGTTTGGACATGACGCTGGACTGCACTGCGGTCGTTAAATTGCCTCCCGCACTCCTTGCATGAGAAGACCACACCAGAATGCGTAACTAAATGTCGACTTAAACCGGAAATGTGGTTGAAGGTTTTCTCACATAAATGGCATTGGTGACTGCGAGAATTGTCCATATGTACACGAGCAATATGTTGTTGCATATTCGATTTCTGGGCAAAACAACTATTGCAGCTAGGACACTGATGACGCTTCACCCCCGTATGCGTGTCTTTGTGCCGTTTAAGTACTTCGCGTTGTGAGAAAGACAAATCACACAAATCGCATTTAAAGGGCTTCAAACCAGTATGTATGATCATATGTCGTTTAAGTGAGCTGGTACAGGAGAGCTGCAAATGGCATGTGGGACACTTTAAAGTACCGCTCTTGCCTTTCTTTAACGTTTTAAAATGCGCACTAGAGTGGCGCAGCAACAGTTTTTCGGTGGCAAACGCCACAGGACACTTTTCACATTGGAATGTTTTGACGGTGTCGGTGACACGTCCAGTTTGTGGGGTTTGTAGATCGGGTGGACTCTGTTTGTAGACCAAATCATTGGATCGGGTACGCTTACTTGTAGGCGGCACTGTGATTGCCTTTTTGTTTTTGGACTGCAGATAATAAAGAACATTATTCATTTTGCCAAGATATTTATCTTTTTTTTTTTTAACTTACCACGATGACGACATTCTTTTCAAATTTCAAGACCTCCTGCTTCTGTTCCTGCTCCTGTTCCTGCTTTTGTTCCTCTTCAACTTCACCTTCTATGTCGTCATCCAAATTAAATACCATCACATCATCCAATTCACTATGCTTCTCGCCACTAAATTGTACCTCACCATTATCCCTGACTGAAAGAAAATTATAGAAGGAATTATAGCTTTGGTTGGAATAAGTGAAACACTACATTTCTTTATACTAACTGTTATAGGACGTGATACGATTTTTCGACTCATAGGCTTCAACGACCTTGGGTGCCTCTTCGCTGCTATTAGGATTGATAATATAAATTTCACCATCTTGGGTGCTAACCAGATCGCCTGCTCCCACCATTTTTATATCACGATACTCATGAGTGGAAGATGCGACATCCTCGTCTTCCACTTCCATTCTTATTGGTGAACTAGGCAAAAGGTCGTCATCATTAAGCGGATCAGGATCTTGGTGTAGTGCAGCAACATGTTTGGAAGCTGGCCCTGGTTGAGTATTTTGGGCTGGCACAGTTTCCCAAAACCCGGCTTTTTTTTCAGCTAAAAAGATTTCTAATTCACCCAACAATTTTGCCAATTGCTCATTACGACACTCCTCTTGAACTTCTTGGCGTAATTGTTCCCAAACTTCTTGGCGTACTTCCTCGGCCATTTCTATCCGTACCTCGTCCCTAAGCCTAAGCTTTGCATCTGCGAGGCATTTGTTCATTTCCAGTTGTTGGTCCTCCTCAAATTTTTCACGCCACTTTTCATTAGCCTTTTCCCGCTTTTCATCTTGCGCTTTAATAAAAGACACCGAGTCCTCGAAATCTAGCTCTTCATCATCATAGTCTTCCTGTTCCTGTGAGATTTCAAAGACTCGACTTCTTTTCCCCATGGCTAAAAGACGCAAATGCTTGCGGAGTTTCTTATCAGATACAATACTGCGCTGGCGGAACAGAAATGATTTTTCCAGTTGGTAGCGGCAATCCTCACAAATGATCTTCGGTAGTCCATCCGTAATTTTGGCCTCAATCGAGATGCACTGAATGAATTTCATTGGAACCGAAAGATCATTTTCAGCAAAAACTTTGTAAGCCTCGTCTGAATTTAGTTGCTCCCTCAGACACAAACGGCACATTTTCTCGATGTCCGGATACGAGGACTTAGATTCAACTTCAGGCATGATCTAATTGAAATCTTAATATAAACAAAGTACTTTTTCCTATAATAGCAGAATCAAATTTGTTGCTTTTGTGATTACAATTCGGATATATGTTAAACCCTATTATCGGATAAAGTGTCTGTTTCCCCCTATTACCGGATAGAGTCAATGTTTGCCCCTATTGCTCAAAAAAAAATACAGCTAACGCGCCAAAAAAATTTCAAAATATTCAATTGTAGCCATTATTTTGCCTTCAAAATAATATATATGTATATGTTTACCGAACAGAAAAGGTTATATTTAATTTATATACATTTTTTGTTGTCATTGTTTCTTCCTCATTGCCCTTTTTATTATGCATGAGATTTAGGTGCCTCAAGACTTTTGATTGCCGCGCAATCCTGTAGTTGCACAGGAACACCTGTTTTTCATTTCAAGTTTTACAACACTAACTCCCATTATATACTTCAGGTCCAATTTTTGTATGCACAGGGTTTCGAAGTCACAATTATATTTTAAATTTGCGCGCCAACTGTAATTAGTTAGTATTATATAACATTATTGGCTGTTGCAATAATTCAATAAGGGATATTAAAGATATTGTGAATCCTTTACAATTTTGGAACAACTATTTATAGATCTCTTCTTTGAGACCTTGGTATTAAAATGGATTGATTGCAGTATTCTTTATCTTTTTAATTGATTATTCGAATTAAGTTTATGTAATTTGAGTTGTGCACAACATTCTAAATGGGTAAATAACGAACTTTGCAGAGTGTAATGATATAATAAAAAAAAAATATTTACGTGCCCAAAAAATTACTTATATTTAGGTAAAAAAAAATGTTCCACAAATGCAGTATCTTTCTAGGAAACTACTTCGTTTAGTTTGTCAGCTCCTCTTAGACGACATCGGACACAATTGCTAGGAGACCCCTGAAAGGAAGAGTTGTGTTGTTTTCTTTTAAAGCTATGTCTGCGACAGAGAGTCTCCCGTAATTTTGCTGCTGGCGACTTGACTCCGCCTTGATCTGAAATACTTGGTATCTGTACTTTTTTGGCTTTTTTTGCTGTGTCAGGGGATGATGATGTTGGGCCACTCTTCAAGAAACTGGATATATTCAAATCTTCACGTAAATGGCTTAATTGGGAATCTTGCATATTTATCTCGACCATTGTCATTGGTTCAATTGCCGGAGGAGCAGTTAATACTTGTGATTCGGTAGCAACCGATTCCAATTTCATTGAAGCAACTGCGGCATCATGATCTGAGGAACTGTCATCTGAAAAAAAAGAAAATCCTGGGTAAGTGAGAAGAATGGAAAATATATTATTCATCCTACCCAACAACTCCACAACGTCAGCAGTTCCTTCAGGTGCCACATTATTTTCAACCGTCTCCGGCGCATGTTGTTTTAAAGAGGTATCCAAGCCAATATGTGTTGAAGTCGCCGCACTTTCCATTTCCGAACCATCATAGCCATCTGAGCCTGAGACATGTCCGAACTCTGCCTCGTTTCGCTTACGTATGAAAAGTCGCTCCAGCTCATAGAACAGTTCATCAAGAACATTAAGGCGGCTTTGTTTCTTTGCCTCGGCTACCATCAGCAATTCCACCTCGGCACGTATCTGCTCCTCGATCTCCTGGCGCATTTGCCGTTTGCAGATGCTGTACAGTTTCTTTTTATATGCCTCTATTTCGACCCGTATAAGCTGGGTAGCCTTTAGGCGCCATTGGGCATTGTCATTACTCTCAGTGCGGGCAATTTCATCATTTAATTCTACATCCTCCAGCTCGTTTATGTCGGAATCCTGGCGCTTTCGTTTATTCTTAAGCCGAAGGCGGCGGTCAGCGGCTTGGCAGCGTCTACGGAAGTGATAGTATTCCTCGAGTCGAAGGCGGCAGTCTGCGCATATCGACTGGGGCAAATCATCTTCTTCGTCCATTTCCAAAGATGTGCAAGCCATAATTTTGATTCGTATCCTTGTTTCATGGACTTTAAAAATCTCCGAGTTGGCGTCGGTTTTATGATCAACTAGACACAGGCGACAAACTGGCATTATTGATTAGTTTTAGTTTAGGACAACTCCGCGGTACAAGAACAGATGTAACAAACTCTTAAATCTTTGTTTTATAAATATTCCATTTAACTAACACTTAATAAAAATTATGCGAAGACGAAGACGTTTGAATTAAAGCATTTGCATTTTTTTTTTGTCGGATAAAAATATTTTCGGATAATAATACTCTTCACCTTTTTATCGATAAAATATCGATAGGCTTAACAGCATCACTTGCAAGTTTCATTTATTACAGGGCATCATTTTCAAGCCCTGTTAAATTTGACCGGAATTTTTAAGTTTTGTAGATTTAAGCGAAAAAAGTATTTAGCAATTTTAAACAACTACACGTTTATCACTTAACATTGAAAAATTAACAATCAAAATCCCAACCCAATTAAAACAAAACATAGAGTTATCAAACAATTTCGTTATAATTCTTTAAGTATAAAGTATAAATACGAAGTTAACTATTAAGTATTATATACACAATTACAATAAAGTATTCAGTCACTATATACAAAATATAATAAAAATATATCCAATAATTTGAACTCACTTTCGCTTATGCTTTTCATTTTATCGTTTTGTGTTAAATAAATATGCAATTTTTTCAAAAATTGTCTTTGTTTTCATATTATACAACAGTCGTCAATGATCTAGCAAAAAGTTGGGATGATTTAATTTAATTTTTAGGATTCTGCGCCAAATATTGCCTACTTACAGCTACAATTGTTCATTAACAAAAATGCAAGGACATTTTCAACAGTTTTCTTTTTGTCTTGTTGTGTTTTGCTTTTTCTTTCGATTTTTTAGGTTTTGTGATAAATAAATAGTATCGATATAACATTGAAATACAGTTATTATTAGGCATATGTATACATAACTACAAAATATAATACAATTATTGCTTCCATGTAAAGATCTTCCTCTCTCCAATGGCTGCCTAGTCATGTCGCCAGCTCTTGGGTAGCACATAATCCTTGACCTTATACAGGGCGTTGGCATACCAGTGTATGCCATTCTGTTGCTCTGCTCTGGATACCTCTTTGGCTGTCTGTGCTGCTGGTGATTGCGTCCTCAATTGACTCTTGGCTGGCATAATTGACTGAATGGAGGATAATAGTCGCATTGGAGCCAATCCCCAATGCGCCAATGATTGGCTATTGATTACCGCATAACATGAGGCAGCAACAGAGTTCACCACAATTGTACCCTCTCGCGTGAGTGGAGCAACCACACCTTTACTATGAACAGTGCTCACTTTGATGACCCTCTGTGGCAGCAATTCACCAGTGACCACATCATTCACTAACACATAATTCGATTCCTCTACACGATCAGCGAAAACATAGTCGAGCTGTTGTTTTTCCGGCTGCCAAACGCTAATCAAATGTGCCGGAGTTACTGTTAACACTGCTCCGACATCGGTATGCAACTGGACAAAGCTCTCCATTTGCTCCAAATTGCGATCCATGAATAGGATTACCTCACTATACACTGGTTGGCCATTTGAACCCATGCTCAGTACACGGTCTCCAATAGAGAGCTGACTGAGCGGTTTCTTCTCGCCATTCTCCAATTGAGCTGTGCTCTCAGGTGTAAAGCAGCCATGGACATGCGATATGGTTGATGAATCTGCAATCAAATAGAAAAAAAAATACAATAAAATTAGTACAATTTTTATAGGTTTATTTTTAATAAATTCCTATACTCTTTTCTTATCTTAAAAATATGTGTATATATATCACGATATTTGATAACAAATTATCACGATTATAGCAAAAAGTCTAGTTAGTATTTGGTTTTAACAATTTCGGGTAATAAATAATTATATAACTATGTTAGAGGCCACAGGTATAGGCATTAGTTGGCCTAATCTAATTTGGCGTTAAGCATCCAATTGCCAAAAACCCAAAACAAGTCAAAAAGGTTTTCACACACATTGATCCCGATTTCAATTCCCATTTCAAATCTTGTGGTGATACAAGGCGGTAGTTGCAGCATTAACAATGCCACAAAGATCTATCTGCCTCTGCCTTTTTGCGGCTTTCCAAAACAAGAGGCGGAGATTCTGCCAACTGATAAATCAGGCATATCAATAACATCAAGCCTCATTGTGTGTGAGTTGAAACAAAAAATTGTGATCTTGTTTTTCCTACCAGATTAGCTCTGGGTAGAGGTTTGAATGTGCTCATGGGATCAGCCGAGCCAAGCCGAGCCAAGCTATACGAGCTCGAGCCAAAGCAGCTTAGCTGATTTTGCGCCAAAGGATATGCCCAAAAGGTTGAGTTGATGCAGGTACAGGTAGCAGTTCTACCTTTTTTCTCTTACTGTGTGAGTATGTATGAGTGTGTGCATGTGTGAGTGTTTATTTGTTTCGGCCACCTTTATTTTTTTTTTCCTTTTACCCAAAATCCAACCTGTTTGCAATTACAAAACATGTTGCAACCCACACGCATTAATCATCATCATTAATAGCTATTGGATTACATACAAAAAATTAGAGGGAGGAGCACACAGCACAAACAGATGCATAACCAGAGAGCGTCAGAAAAAGAGAGAGAGAGAGAGGAGGGGCAGGGCTATTTGGGCCACCCAACTTGTACAGCCATTTTGTTCTTGCACTTCTTTCATAAGCCAGAACTTTCTATTTGGCGCATATTTCACACCCGAGGCGCCGATACCACCGCCACAGCCCATAGGCCCTAACATTGCCACTGCTGCAGCAACAGTTGCTGCTGCTGCTGCCACTGATGTTGCTTGTTGTCTGTAAAATTCAAATTAAAAATATTCCCAACGACCACTAGCCGTGCGCTTTATTATAATGAGTGGCCATAAAAGTGGCTTGTTGTGGTTAGTTGTTGCTTTTGTTATTGTTGTTGTTGCTGTTGCTGTTGAAACGAAATTCCAATGAAAATGCACCTAACCATTGAAAAGTGTAGAAACAATAAAAATCGGATTAAATGCATATGGCCAAGGCATCATGCTCTCTATAATCGATGGGGACGGCAGCAAAAGAATGAACACTAAGTAGACAAAACCAAAGCAACCAAATAATAAAAAAAAAGAAAAAAAAATTGAAAAAAAAGAAGGCCAAAGAGGAAGCGCGGTAGTAACAAGAAAAATTGGTGTGAAACCTACCTACAAAACCAAAGAAAAAGAAAAAAAAAAGAGAAGAGACTGAGAAAAAAAAAAGAGGAAAGACAAGAAAACAAGAAAAATCTGAAACGCATCGACGACGACGACGGCGGCGGCGGTGAGTGGAAAGTGAAGAACTTGAAGGGTCATAAATTAATAAACCATTAAAGTGGTTAAAATTATCGTTATTTTATCTTTGTGTTGTGAAGACTAAACTGATAAATTATTACAAAACAGAGGACAGACCGCTGTTGCTTTTGCTGTGTGGCAGCTCGCGCGCGCATTAAGGCCCCAAGCGAGTTGTGGTTGTTGTTGTTATTGTTGCATGTTCATGTTAATGCTGTCCAAACGATCAGTCACCAAGCAGCAACAACATGGGCAAGAAAAAAAAATTAGTGTCGACAAAAAGGTTTACAGCCATTACTCTTCGTCGCTGCTGTTTGGGGGCACAAACAAAAGACTTAGGCAACAAACTCGTATGCCATACAGCCTCTCTCACTCTCCCACACCCCACCGTTTCGGACACCGTGTGCCAAAACTGTCATAAGCGCGTGGTTTATGTGCCGAGGCCTATCAGCAGCAATCAATCGCCATGTAATTTATTGATAGCCAAACAGCCCAGTCATACCAGTTGACCGTCCATCGACAACGTCCAACACATGGCAAACCCATTTGACACTGCAAACCCAACTAGGAGACCACACAGGCTCATACAGGCTCGCAAGCCTGTTGCCCATTTGCCACTTGTTGCGGCATCTCTTTTTTGTCTTCTTGCTGTTTCCTTTCTGTATTATGTCAGTTGTCGGCTGACCTTTTGAAAAACAACACACAATAACAAAATATAAAAAAAAGAAAAAGAAAAGAAAAAAAAAAAAAAACCGAAAATGACAGCAGGAGAATCTAGGATCTAGGATCACGGATCTCATGACTGTGGCGGCTTCTTTCATAAGCAATTAGAATCAATGAGCAAGGACACTTTGCCACAGACAAAAGTCAAAATATTATGAGATGAGAACGACCAAACAGCGTGTGTGGGAAAGTCTTCGATGTAATTGTATGTGTGTGTGTGTGAGAGAGTTTGGAAATATTTTGGAAATTATATATGTACCTTAAGTGCTTAATAAAATACTATAAAAAATTATAAAATATTATAAGAAGCAGCAAATTTATATTGATTTGGAATAAAAGAAAGTAAAAACCTTAAAAAGACGGAAAAGACCGAGCTTATAGGCCTTTTCTAATCAGTTATTTCTTTACAGATATAATAAATCTTTAGCTCAAAAGCAAATTGTTAACAAATTAGTATAATTATTTAAAATGTTTTTACTTTTATTTATATTTTATGTGACTATTTTCTTTTTCAAATTATTAAAAGAAAAGTTATAGAAAATCCTCTAAGCCCAACAATTTCTTTTTGTTAACAATTAAAATATTGCAAAACTCTATTATTAAATGTCCCCCCTCTTGCCAATTTCTAAGTGTCGACGCCTTTGTTGTAACTATGGAAAATTGTAGTCTCAACTGTTTGTGTTTTTTTTTTTTTTTGTTTTTTTGTGCAAGAAAAACTTAATTGTTTTGGCCGTTTTGGTTGGCTGCTTTCCAGCATTTTCTTTTCGCGTCTTTTGGGTGGAGCGTTTGTAGAGGGAAGTTTATAATAGTTTCGTTATGTTTCGGGGAAAACTGGTTGCTTCATGTTGGCCATAATGGCAGCTCACTGATACACACACACACACACCGACAGCTATATACAGACACATACGCAAACCGATGATGCCAACTTGTTGGCCAGTTTTTAGTTTTTTTTTTTTTCTCTTCTTCTTCTTGTTCGGTTCTTTTTTTTTCAATTAGGCCCGGCGCGCTCTCAGTATTTAATTCATCTTTGCCTGTTGCCTGAGAAACGCTTTGGGTGTCGTATCATCAATTCGTTTAATTTGACAGGCGCAAACCTAAACATGTCAAAACAGCAACAACAACAACAGCAGCAACAACATGCGGTTAGTCGCAGTTGCCGCTTTTGAGTTTTTTCTCTTCTCTTCTGTTTTTTTTTTTTTGGGTTTAAGTCCCGAGTTTGAGTCCGGTTTTTGACTTTGTTGCTGCTGCTTTCCATTTATTTTTTTGTGGTTTTTTTTTTCCCCTGTGTTCTTTGAATGTTGAATCTTGACTTGAACCTCAGACTGCAGCCGTGGCTAATTTGGCTGATGCAAAAAAAAAAACAAGAAAAGTATCAAAAGGTACAACAAAAACGAAAGAAAATTTGCCAACGCCTGTCAGCTTAGAGTTCAGTTGTAAGTTTTGAGGCGCAACATGCGAAATTACGCTTGTTAGTGTCACTTCTGGCTAACAGCTTTACCCCAAACCCCACCCCACCCCACCACTGGCGTTTTAGCTTAAGAATTTAAGTGTGGATGACAAATCTTACCTGATTTAACGGAGCAATAGATATGGCGTCGACTCACATATGATACCCAATCGAAACCAGCCTCAACCGCTAGACGAGCCAGCATACCATATTTCGATAGATCCCGATCATTGGTGCCAATGGTCACTGCACGTCCCTCATAGTGCAATGATTCCAGTCCATGATCATGATCTTCATCCCAACTTTCGATAACCAGTAAACGGACACCGGGCCATTCATTCATTACGGAATAGGCCAAAGCATTCAATTTCTCTTTGCAGCGCTGCCAAAACAAAACAAAAAAAAAGAAAATATTTATAAATAAAATCAATTAAATATTGTTTAATTATAATTATAATAAAAATAAACAAGTTCATAAAAAGTAAAAAGAAAAAAAATAAATACAATATTGCCGCCATATTTAAACCAAAACGCACAAGTGAACCAGAAAGGGACAGAGTAAATGAATGTGTGAGTGAGAGACCGTGAGAGAGTGAGCGGGCGAAGCAGAGGGAAATGTGTGTGTGTCTACGTGCGTGTGTGCGTATGCTCACATGTTCATGCAAGCATTTGAGGCGTGGCATTTAGGTCTTGAAATTGGGTCCGATATTCATTCTTGAACCCAAGGGCCAACGGGTTCATTTTCAATTTATATATATAAAAAGATCATTTTTCCCACAAGAGAATTTTTTTTTTTTTTGGAAAAATAATCAAATCAATCAGCAGGGCAATCAGTATATTATCTATAATCAATTATTATCAAGAGTTTTGTTAAAAATTTAGTTCAGATGGATCGTTAATTAATGCTTTAAATTTTTAAAAAATAAAATAAATTAAAATTGGATTTTTGTATTGAAAAGAATTTGTAAACAATTTCCAAACTTTTGTTTTAGAATTTCTTCTTTTTATACCTTTGCAAAGGCAAAAAAGGATGCATTTCCGACTATATAAAGTATATATATTTTTGATCAGGACGACAAGCTGAGTTGATATAGCTATGTCCGTCTGTCCGTCTGTTTGGATCAACGCAATCTCCTCCGAGAACCTTAAAGTTACAGAGCTGAAATTTTGCACTTAGCCCATTCTTCTAGTTATATTTTAAAATAAAAGATTTAGAATACCTTTAAATAACATTTTTATATTATTTAAATTAGGCAAAGTTTTTAGAAAAAATTTCTTAAATAATATTATGTTTTTATATATATTTTTTTTCATTATCATTATTCCAACAAATATATGGCCATAATCAATATGAACAGAGGGCATATAAAAGTCGTATTATAAGATTTGAAATGCTTTGGTTTATGTGATGTTAGTTTTTTTTTTTTTTTGGTTTTTGTTTTTGGGCAAGCAACCTGCTTTTCGGCATTCCGCATCCTTTTGAACAACCTCAACAAATAAATGATTTTTCCTTTTGCCAAAGGCTTATTTGCTTACAGAGTTCAAACATTGACCCTCTTTGAGCCCTGACCCTAGGTGAGTAAATATGAAAAGACCTTTTTTTCTTTTTTTTTTTGTTGTTGTTGTTGTCTATCTAACGATAATATGAAAATACTTTGTCGGCATCAAAAGGAAAAGAAAAGAAAAAGGATTCGAAAAGACTATGCAAATATTGTAGAAGAAATATACAAAAAGAAAAAATAAAATGAAATAAGCGGAGAAAGGTTGAAACATAATAAGAGAAAGAAAGGAAGAAAAAGAGAGCGAGAGAGAGAGAAAGAGAGAGATATTGCCAGCCACAAAATCAATTATCAACGGCCAAGACACAAGTCAAAGTCGAGTCACAGGATATGCCAAACCTTTTGTTATTTTGTGGCGTAAAATCAATTTCAAATAGGATCGCAACGAATCGAATGGAATTGGTATCCTGTTTTGCTAAAAACCACAAATCTTTGGCTTCAATTTTCGGTCAGAAAAGGCGTTTGTTTGTATTTATTTGTTTTGTGCCAAATGTTGCCAAAAACAAAACACAAAAAAAAACAACCAAAAAAAGATCAAGAATCGGTTTTTAATTTGTCACACCACATCCCATTCGATATGCCAGTTCTCACAATCAGTCTTCGCTGTCCCTTGTCTCCTGTTTATTGTCTCCTTGTCTCTTTATACATTCCAAGAAGAGTTCAATGCTATTTGCTTCTGCTGCTTGGTGTGGCTGCTGCAACTTTGCTTTATTAAAAGGCTTAACCAAGTCGAGTAGAGTGGAGTGGCATGGAATGGAGTCGAGTGGAGTGGAGTGGTGTGGTGTGGTGTGGTGGTCTGCCGGATCAGGCAGGCAAGGCAAAAAGAGAGAGAGCTGCTAATGAGCACAAAAGCGTAACGCCAATAAGCAAACACAAAAGTTTTGTCTTAAGGCCCGGCTAACAAACGATGTTTACCCAACATGCTAATGCATGAGAGAGTCCAAGCTGAATTCGAATCCGATTGATGCACAAACAAGGCACTCAGGCACCATACCATCATCATCATCCAACAGCCAACGACCCCCCACACCCTGAATTGTAGGTAAATGCC
The DNA here is from genome assembly GCA_018903615.1 of Drosophila neocordata. Taxonomy (NCBI): domain Eukaryota; kingdom Metazoa; phylum Arthropoda; class Insecta; order Diptera; family Drosophilidae; genus Drosophila; species Drosophila neocordata. Next base: position 16,660,642 of record JAEIGI010000002.1, on the reverse strand, counting down.
GACGGGTGCGTAAGGTAAACATTTAGGAAGCGGCATTGTCGGCGGCGGCCCAAAAAGATGGCTAAATAATGTGTTTGCATTGTAAGTGGCCAAGAGACAGACATACATATACTACAACTTTGGTACATAGATACAGATAGATTCGATGGACCAAGTGGGAGAGGTAAGAAAAAAGGAGTATAGCGTCAAGTGTAAATAATAACCCCGTACTTCTTCTTCCCTATCTACTGTTACTCCAACTCCAACTACAACTCCATTTTCTACACCTACTTCTCTCCTCTGTATCCTCACCCTCTTCAGCTTTTCAGCCTGCATTAATTAGACATTCAACAAGGTGTGAACTTTACCCGAAAAAAAAACAACAAACACACACACACACACAGAGAAAACTCTAAAAAACAACAGCCACGCCCCAAAATTTGTTTTGTTTATCCACTGCATTTAATTATTTTTCGTTTTCTTGCATCTTTCTTGAACAAAATCTCCTCCACTGATGCGTTTTTAATTGCCAGTGCCTGCAGTTTTATTGATTTAAATCGAGTCTGCCAATTTGACGCTTTTAATGGAACCCCCCTCTCCTCTCCTTTCCATTCCCTTCTAGATGGTACCTCTAGCTTTTGGCTTAAATGATTATTAGCTGCTCATCATCATTAGTTGCTAGACTGCTAGTGAGGTTATTAAATATCTTTGTTTGTCTTCGGCCTATACATACATATATATATATATATATATTCCGTCTAGTGTCCAACCCTGGGCATCACCTTTGTCTCAACTCCACCCCGAAACGATTAGGAAACGACACAATTTAACGACATAATTCAAGTGGGCATTAAGTTTCAACTAAAGGAGCAGAAGCAGAAGCAGGAGCTGGAGCAGGAGCTGGTGCATCGTCACCCCTTTTTTCATTTTGGCCATCTGCACGTGCTGATGGTGTAAGCTAATATGCCATATCCTTTTCTCTTCCTTGTTTCTTTTTTTCCACATTTTTTTTTGTAGTTGTTGCAGTGATTGCCATCGAAGGAAGCGAAAACTTACAACTGAGGAAGCGGCACAGGATATAACCAAAAACACAAAAAAATAAAATCATAAAAAAAATCGGAGGAAAAAGAAGAAAAAAAAAATATAACACGTCACCCACTCGTATATGTGTCAACAACATAAAAATAACAGCCCCAAAAAAAAAAAACAGGAATATAAAATGTAAACGACTTTCAGATACCCTTTAAGAGTGTCGAAGCGAAGGGATGAAGATTTGATTGAAATTCTGAGATCTATATTAAGATATATAAGATAGAATATTGACTTTAAGCTATATACTAAATGATTTGAGATATATATTTAGATATATATATTGAATTATATATAACAAATGATAAATATTATTCAAATATTTCCAAAACTCAAAAAAGATTTAAAGTTTCTTGAGTGTAATTCAAAATGTACTTTTAAGTGGAATAACTAATCGTAAACTTTAACTTTAACTCTCAGAATCCATATAGCTACCTCTATATATATATATGAACATTTTGTAAGCAATTTACTGATCTAAATATGTATCCTGTCAGTAGGATAAAAGGGTATACAATAGTAACAACCTGAGACCACTTGAGTCTTGAGGCGTCTTAGTCTTAGCCCAACGGCAGCCACTTACAGGCAACTTAAGAGGCCTTTGGCTTGTTGTCAATCAGCAGCAGCAGAAGCAGAGGAAGAGTATATGTATATATAAGTGTGTGTGTGTGTAAGCAAGATAAAGATCGAAAGAGTGAGGGTAATGCATGTGTGTGGCCCACTCAAAGATTTCCTCAGTTAATTGGCAAACTCTTTTCCAATTCTATTCCAGTTCGATTCGTCACCCAAATGCCTATGAGTCTGTGTTTATTTGTGTTTTGCAAATCTATTCACAGCTTTGCATCTTGGGACCCCCCCTCCTTTGATGTTTATTCTTTAGAAAAAGCTTTTCCCTCTACCCCCGCTAAAGATTTATTTGTTTACGGTATGTGTGTGTGTGTGTGTGTCATTTGCAATTTGTTTATACCCGTTCGAAACGTAATTATTACAAAGAATAAAAGTCATTTTAATTAAGCTTTGTAAGAAATTTTCTGTCGCCTTTGTGTAAATTTATTTACTCCTCAACTTTGATTTGTTATTTTGTTATTGTTTAAGCTCATTAAATATTGAGAGGAAGCTATAGTTTAGGAAATGAAGGGAAAACAAATTACGAATCAATTTTTCCCCTTCCATTGCACTTATCTTTCTTTTCTATTTGCTCATTAGATTGGGTTTTTTTTTTTTCGATTTTATTGCATTGAATCAAAAGTCAGCAAAATAATAGTTTTCTTATAATTGTAAACCAAATTTCCTGTTACTCATTTGGTTATTAACTGATATAAGTTTTGAGTCAGTATGTCAGTCAGTCAGTCAGTCAGTCAGTCAGTCAGTCAGTTAGTCAGTTAGTTACTCAGTCATAAATCGTCTGTCAAATAAATGTTTATAAAAAGAGGCGTCATTTTATTGTTATTAATTAAATGCTATTAATTTGCAGAAATCGTAAATTAAATCTCAGTTGACTCGCACATTTAATGTCCCCACACATACACACACACACACACACACATTCATAGCAGAAAAGTCATTTGGGCAGGTAAATCTCCGACTTCAGGTCCCCATCGTCTCGTCTTTGGGTCTTAAATGATAAGCGCCATAATCCCTGATGTGTGATTAACTTTGATGATGAGTTATGAGCCGCACATTGGCACTGATGTGAATGTGTGTCGATGTGTATATAGCAAGCAACCCTTCGTCTCGCCCTACCCCAATCTCAATTTCCAGCACCAGCTCCATGACTTGCAGGAATCCAGAGCGCAGCATGTGAAATGTGAGTCAGATTATTGAAGTTTAGTTGGCTGGTGGAGGAGTAATGTGATAGTCGCGACGCGATCGCGATCTTCAGTTCATAAAATAAAAAAAAGACAAAAAAAAACCAACTACAACAACAACAACATATACATTTTTGTTGTTTTATGCAAATAAAGCAAAAATCAAAGGCAAATCCTTGAACATTTGCGCTTGAGTGGCCTCGTAAAAGTATCAAATTGATTAATAATACTTATAAAAGCCTCAAACAAAACAAACTATAAAGCAAATGTACGAAGGGGGGAGGGGAAAGGGCTATATAGGGGACAAAGTCTGGAAGATCTCTAAGCACTGCTGGGGACAGTGACTGTGCTCGAGATGAAGGCAACGAATGGGATCTGGAATCGATTGGACGATTGGTGGTTATTTTTGGCAATTTGTCCACTTTGCTTGACTTTGATGTTTGTTTGATAAGTTTGATTACTTTGTGCTGATGATGATCATCATGATGATCATGATGATGATGATGATCATGGAATGTTCCCACGAACTGTTGCAAAGGGAAAATGTATAATTTTTTTTGTTCTTCCTTTTTTTTTTTATTGAATTTTTAGATGATTTTTGCTTATCGCAGCATTTGACATGATTTGATTTGAGAAATTCTGACATCATCAGCCATCGGTCATAATAGGATCAATATTTTTATATATATATATATATATTTTTTTTTTTTTTGTTGGACTCATAATGTTCTATTAAAGTGCCTTTAGCTGTGGATTTAACTTTTTTTTTTTGATACGATTTGATGCGGTAGGGAGGCTGCAAGCCTGAAACTGGTGCCAGAATTGAAGCTGAAAGTTGGGTGAGGGAGGGGGGTTAACTGCCTTTGGGTTTCCTATGCTATGGTATGCTCTGATCTGATCTGGCCTGCATGCATGTCAATAATCATATCAGATTACCATTGGCTTTGCCTCTTTTGCTTCATTGTTTGCTACAATTTATGAAATTTTAGAAGTTATGCTGCGGCTTTTGACGCATTCTTTAGGTCTGCGGTTTCTCTTGTCTTCTCTCTCTCGGTCTACCCTCCCCTCTAACTCTGCTGCTGTTTTGTCTAATCTTTGGGCCTGCAAGACTAGCATATTGCTTGTAATTACCTGAAATCTACTGTAAATGGGTGAGGGGGAGAATGCAGAGAGATGCAGGTGAGTTAACCATTAGCAATGACTCGTCATTAGATAAAACATTTTATGATACTAACTGACTAATTTTAACATTTAATGGCATATTGCAATTATATCTAAAAATATTCCAAAAAATATACAAATTGATGTCTAAAATGTTTATTTGTTAATAATACCCACTAAAAAAGCTACAAAGTGTATATATATGGAAGAATCAAGCTAATATATACAAAAAATGAATGAAAATTGAAATTTAAGTATCTAAACAACATTGTCAGCTCCTTAATTAACTCTTCGAATATATTTTAATAGTTAAAAATATTTTTTTATATTTCAATATCTATATTTAGTTTCCTATATTTTCCATTAAGAGGTATTTCAAAGTCGTTGCTTAGTCTGAGTTTGTTGTTTTTGTTTCATTTTTGGCGCTTTAATAGGCAAAACAAATTGTTTACAGAAATTCTCGCACAGCTAGCAGCAGCAGTCAAGTCCATATAAAATGCAATTTAGTTGCGCTGCTGGTTTACAGTGTGCACTGAAAGTATAACCTCGACTCCTACTCTTAGTGATGCTGTTCAATGTCACTTGGCCCGGTAGCACAATTGTAAATATTTGCCCAATACACCACATAAACACACACACAAACACACACACATACACCTTGTCCTTTTTTTTTATGTCCTGCCTGTCCTTGGCTAAATGACCTTGCTTCTCTTCTTCTCTTTAACCTTCACTGTCCTTGACTGACTGAATCTACCCCTGCCCCTACATTTGCTCTCCCTTGTGACAATTACGGCTGCTGTTTTGCAACTGTTAATTGTTTTGCCAGTTTCACTCAACTGCATTTCGAATTCAAGGTCCACTCTCTGAGACATTGATACTACCAACTACCAAGTTTTATACAAATTACTTAAAATGTTTTTTTTTTTTTTCACTCTTTGTTACCATATATAACCGTAAATATGCCCCCGGAGACGCGTGGCAGTTGGAAATGTGAAATGTGTATTATTTGGAAATCAGTTAACAACTGCAACAAAACAGCTAACAACTGCTAACTGACAAATGTTTTTCTTTCGTTTGTAGTACAGTAGATATTAATAAATAAAGGAAACAATATATAAATATATTCATATTCATACCAAAAAAAATTATTCATAATCAATTATATAACTGGACAGAAATGAATAATAAAATTGTTGGTAATCTATATTGACCTATGAAAGTCTTATATGCAGAATGGGCTTAACTTGGCATAAAACAAAATACTTCAATTAATAATTGATAAGAAAAAATTTTAAATGATTAACTTTATAATTCTAAGAAATATTTGGCAAAATAAATTGTTGTAAGGTTATCAATCAAAAAAAAACAGACAGCAAAAAATTAAACGTTTAAAACGTTTAAAACGTTTAAAAATGATAAATAAACGTTTATATTATCATATTTAGAAGATAGAATCAGCTGACATATATATTTATATATATTATTACAATCAAATAATCCTTTTTTTTTTTAAGTATTTCAATTCAAATTTATTAACTAGTATTTCATTTAGAGCTAATAAAACTATTGAGACTTCAAAATTTATATTATTTATTTTTAGATTTTATGAAAAACACTTGAAACTATATAATAAATCTTTTATTGAGCGAAACTTTGTTGTTTTTATATATATGTGCCACTTACATAAATTAGTCAGCAAAAAAACAAAAAACAAAAAATGAATATAAAATGATGACTTATCGTTCGAAAGATTAGTATCGGAACCAACTGGGCACTTTTCTGGTTTTCATGTTTATAGGAAATTAACTATAAAACTTTAATAGCCCGTTCTAATGGAGCTTTAGCTTATCAAAAACTGGCCGTGTGCCGCACAGTTTGTCCTCCATACTGAGGTCAGACTGTGAAAACTTGCGACGCCAATGTGGCTTAAAGACAGGCGTCTAAATTGGAACTGCTGTTACTGTCGCCTTAATTAAGCACTTGTTTAGCCATGTTCTGCACTTTGAGTCTACCGCCAACTAAATGCTTCACTACCCCCCCCCGCAAAAAAAAAAAAGAATTCTCATAGTATTGCCATTCTTTTCTTAAACTTATTTTCTGCACTTTCGCTGTGACCACTTGTATGATAAGATAAATCGCCTGTTCCTGTTGTTGGTTATAGCTTAACATACATTTCTTTTATTGTTGTTGTTGTGTTTGTCAAATAAAATACATGGTGTAGGAGCCACTTTGACTCTCTTCTCACCTGCCTGCAATTGATATTGCTGCCCAGGTAGTGAACGTGTTATCATCATTAACTAAATACACGAACGATAAGCCGCAAATGCTCGCGTGCCTCCGTTGAATTGAAGGTGCAGAGAGTGAGGAGTAACAATATATTTTGTTGTTATTATTGTTGTTGTTGTTGTTGTATAGTTACTTTGATATTTAATTTTGTTTGTTGTTTATGGCGAAATCATGAAGATCGAGAGGGGGGGCGATTGAGTGTCTGTATATTGGATCATATATACTATTTATGATGGAAGGTTGTTGAACGCATTTCGCATGGGCTTAAAGCATTCCAAGTCTCAATGTTTATTTTGCCAAGTAAATGATATTTTAAGCCAGTAAACAAATACCAGAAATATATATCGAAGAATTCCTTCCCCCCCTTTCCGTTTTCAAGTATTAGTGAAATGCAATCATTAGCCACTTGCTTATGATAAGCTGCATTAAAATTAATCATAATTACTAAAAGTTTTCTTGTTTTTATTGCTCGCACTTGGCAATAATTTAGCAAAAAACAATACATATGTATTTCAGGCCATAAATTATAAATAGGTCTAAATGCGATCGCATGTGAATGATTTTGCATGTTTTTTTTTTTTTTTTTGATTTCTAGACTTGAATATGTATATATATATATATATATATGTCTTGGCCACACGTACCCGTTTATCAATGTGAATGGGGGGAAGTGTTCAATTAATATGTAGTAGACTTGACGATCACATACACTGATAACGAATAGTTGTAGTTCATTACTTGGCCACCAGCACCGATTAACATTTCTAATTTGGCAATTGAATTTATGACCGGCCAACCGGCCTTTCAATGCGCAATAAGCTTGGAATTAGGCTAGCCCAACAGGCCTACACAATGCGACTCTTATCGTATGGTGCATTTTCCAAGAAAATGTCTCATATCAGTATTGATTTTTTGTTTTTTTTTTTTATATTTTTAACTTTTATAACTGTGGTTTATTTGCACTTACCTTGGTCATTAAGCGATCGGCTCCAGTGCCCTCTTCATCCTTGAATACTATATCCCTATTGTAGTTTGGTACTAGATCCTTAAATTTTGGTGAATCACGTTTAATTACTCCCTCCAGGGGACCGGAGGCGCCAAGCTGATGCTCGGATAGATTTGGCACAGTTTGTTTAAGCACCAATGGATAGAGATTACGCTCTCGACGGCGGCCCAAACCTCGTCCGGGACCACAGCTATGAGCAGGCGTAAAGCTAAGCGGCAGCAATAGGCACATCATTATCATAAGCATGGTTAATCTGTTGCCGCAACGCTGCGTATACGCAATGTATCGTAATGAACGTACTGGGGAATAATTGACTTGATGTATGCCCTCGGATGCCTTGTCCTGGCTATGGCAATGGCGTTTTGCATCCAAAGATAGACAGGTAACACTGGCGCTGGCCAACGGCGTTTGGTTAGATTGGTTATCCATAATTAAAGGCGTTTTGTTCGGCTGTTTATTTATTTATTTATTTTTGTTTTAATATTTGGTTAGTTAGCACTTCACTTCACTAGATCCACCAGCCTTAGCTGCTGGTTTCTCAAATTTTTACTTTAACAATTTATTCAACGATCGGTTCGGGTTCGGCGGCTGGCATTTAGCTTGGCTTTTACTTTAACTTAAAAATTTTCGCACAACTTTGACAACTTTGCTTATTCAATTCATTCGTCGTCGACTTAAAATTGAGCAACTCAAACTGAAATTGAAAATCAATTCTCTTAGCAGTTTGCAGCTCTCGTACAACCGTAGTGCTTGCCTTGTGATTGACAAATGACATATCCGAACAAGAACCCTAGGCACATCGCAGTCGCTGCCGACGCACGCAAGCACTAATACACACACACACACACACAGCCGTACGCATATACAAAATTACACAGACGTAGCGGTGTTCATTTTGGGTTTGTGATTGTGTTAGTACTTCGGTTCGCTCATATTTATTGGTACCCGACGACGATCGTGGCTGGCGTTCATTTTTATGCTGGCCCCCTGAAGAGGAAGCGAGACAACTATAATAGCTATACTCACACGTATACATACTGAGACACTATTATAGAGGTATTGCTGGTCATGTGTATAGATGGAGTTTCAGTTTCGGGCTCTTATGTACAAGGCTTAGGGGCAACAACAGATGTTGTTGTGTAGTGTTGCCAATTGGGATGCACACGTTGCATGCATGTATTTGTCTATGCATGTGTGTGTCTATGTGTGTGTTTGTGAGTTACATGGCGCATCTTCAGCTGCAATTTCTCTTAACACTTGCACTCCTGCCTTCTGCCTGCTGCTGCTGCTTTGCTTTGCTTTTTTTTCTTCTTCTTGTACTCATTGTTCACCTTTCTTTTCGTTTTTGTTGTTGCTGTTCGCTTTATTGCTTGTAAATTAATAATGTTCCGGTTTTTTGTGTATTGTGTATGCCTCCTTGGCCCTGGCCCCGCTCCTTCTACTTCTTCTACTACTACTTCTCCTTCTTTTTTTTTTCTTCCATGTGAATGTGTGTGCGTATGTATACGCTGCTCACTTTGTCATCGCACATTACACCATTTTTTTTTTTTTTTGCTGCCAACTGCCCGTACCCGTCACCCCCTCTGCGACACCTTTACTATCAAGCCTTGTAGCAACTTCCGTTTATAGGCGCTTCGAATCAGTTTCGAGAAATATAAAGAAAATTCCACAGTTCCTAAATCTCTTCTGTTTCTTAAAATTCCACAGTTCCTGAACCTCTTCTGTTCCTAAGTATCAATGGCTCTTTCTTAAACAAATAATTTTGGAATTTTTAATATTTTGCACTAAAAATTATTTTTGTATATATTTACCTATATATACATATTTCTGATCAAGGTAACACTCGAATAAAGCTAAAACAAAGGCAATTTTGGACTAAAATATCAAACAAATGTTCTGAAATCTTAATTTAATACATAATCCTGATCTTTGCTGACCGAAACTTTTGAATAAAGCTAAGCTAAAGCAATATCTGATTATATGTACATATATAATATAAAAGAAAAATGAAAAAATATTTTGAAATCTTAATTAAAAGGTTTCTATTTTTAACATAACATAAAATATCTTTAAGTTATGAAATATTATATTTATTTTACTGAACTCTAGAACAACTGATTCAAAATTATTGGATTTTAACTATAGTATTATTGTAATTGTTATATAACCACAAGTTTTTGTAAATAAAAAGTTATCTAATATAAATTTTAAAAATCAATTTATAATAAAATATAAATTCTTCAAATATTCTCCTAAAAATCGACAACAATCAAATTTTGAAGTTTTAGTGAATCATTCAATAATATCTTTATCATTTTATCACATCCTTTTTTAAAAGATAAACAATATCGTAAGTATATGTCTGAGGGTAAATTTTATATAAATATTTATTCAGCTAATATAATTGTTTCCACTCTTCCTGTTTACGGTATATAATCATTTAAACCTTCCTCAATTTACCAATATATAAAAATATAACTGTTTTTTCCCCTTTTTTTTAGGTGGGGGTCGGGTATTGGCATGCTCAGTGCAAAATTTTAAATTTCAGTAGATAAGATACGAATCGCAGGATGATACTATATACATTAATTTGCTATATATAATATAATTTCCGTTCTCAATGTACTAAGCCGGACAACGGCAATTAACTCAAGTGGATTCCGGTTGAATCATTGACATTTGAAAAAAAATAAAAAATAAATAAAAACGATTTGTTTGTGAAAAGGCCATCCATTTATTAGATAAAAGTAATCTTGTCGATGATAACCAGAAAAGTAAATATGAATACATTTTGCACTGTAAAGCTTTTTGATAAAAATTGCAAATAAAAACGATGAAAATATGACTAAAAGAGAGTGAGTGAAAGGAAGAGAGGCTCACGTTTAAACCAAAAGATGATTAAATAGGTTTTTTCTTGGTATCACAAAAGGCCGCATTTGAAGAAAAAAAGGAAGAGGGGAAGTTTTTAAATCGTATTGAGTTAGAATTTGCAAATGTGAATGGGTTATTCCCATATCGGATTCTTGAACTTGGCTCATTCCAAATAACCCTCGAACCCAGTTAATTAGTATATTGACATTGTCACTTAGAAATCTGCGAAACACGCTTTTTCTATTTGATTTATAAATTTGCACTTGCATCATCAGTTAAGAAAACAAAAGATTTATCATCTTTAAAGAAAGAAAAAAAAAATATGTAACTGATTATATAGAAGAACAATTATTATATTGCTTTTTAGTAGACTTCTAACTGCACCTGCTACAATGTAACGGAACCTAGTGAATGCCAAGTGGATGCAAACTGAAAAGTCTCCTCCTACTCGGTGACCGTCTACTAAAATGAAAGGAATGCCAGGCATAGCATAATTTCAACGAGGAACGAGCAACGGGCAACAACAACAACAGCAACAACAACAAAGCCAAATGTCGGCAAAGATATAAGAAAAAGGCAAAACGCCATCAACAAGATACACGGAACCAAATTAAAGATGAAGAAGCTGAAGAAGATGAAAACTGAAGCTACAGCAGAAAGAGCCACAAAAGAAGCTGAGGCAGCAGTAAACCAAAAGATATTCAAGATGGGTATACGGGTAAGGGGGCATGGATAAATGTATATAATGTCTGTCTGTCTATGTGGCTGCCACATAAATTTCTGGCTTGTCTCTCTCTCTCTGTGTGTGTGAGTGTGTGTGTGTTGGTATATATATTTATATATATATATATATATATATATATATATATGAGAGTGGCGGCGGCTCATTATGTTCTTTGGTATAGGTAAGTGTCTGTGTATCTGTGAGAGCCAATGTGCGTTTGTGTGTACATGGGGCGGAGCTGCTTAAGGCGCTCATTTGTGAATGAACACTTCGTGAACCAGAGGAAACCATCCAAAAGGCCAGCAGACAACAATCGATCCCATCTCCCAGAAAAAAAACCGAAGAAAAAAAAAAACTTAATGAGCATGAATAAATGGCATCAGCAGCAGCAGCAGCAGCAGCAGCAGCAGGGGCAGGGGCAGGGGCAGCGACAACAGCATCACCAACAGTGACTGAGGCAAGTAACTGAAACTCTTTTGAGGGATCTGTTAATATTGCCCGTGGATCATGATATGACCAGCCATATATAGATAGTTAAATATATATACATATATACTATACACATACATACATATGTACATACGTACATACATATATATATTTATTATTATTCCCTTTTTTCGTTAAGATAAAAAGCCAAAGATTAGTTTGTAATTAGATTTTCTGGGCTAAGCCCATAGATTTATGCTAATATTAATGGTAGGCAAAGCTTTTAATGTAAGTTACACTATAAATTCGAAATGGTCTTTGTTTTTGGTATTTTTTTTTAATGGAATACCCATAGAAAACCGGAAACACTTAGCCTTGGCCACAATCCCGGAGCACAGAGCATATCCAGTTGCGGGGAAAACGCCATTTTCTCTTTGCCAATGGCTTTTAATTTCTTTTAATGGAAGTTGTTAACATGGCTGCTGCCTTGACTCCACTTCATACCATCATCATACGGTTGCTTTAACTTGGTACGAGAGCCTTTGCCATTGCCTTTGCCATTTCCTTTACCTTTCGAGTTCACATCGATTGCTCAGCTTCTTTCCAGAGTTTTTTCCATTCCCACCAACGCCATGGGTTGGCTACGTTTTTTTTGATTTGCTCTTTTTGTGTTGCGTTCTTATTGTTGTTGTTGTTTTTTCATTTTTTTTTTCTTTTTTTTTTTTTTGGTATTTCGATCATAAAACTTCGATATGAAACTTGTATTTTTTCTTTCGTTGCGCTTTCATATTGAGGGCATATGTATTATATAAACAAACTGGAATCTTAATGGAAATTTTGATCTTGAAACAGTTGAAAAACTTTTAAGCTTGACTTCTTATAATTGATTTGGAAACTTTAGGTCTACAATTTCTATTTTATATTAAAATTTAACAAGCAATCTTGATTAAAAATTTCATATATTTTGGTTAAAGTAAAATCAATTATCAATTGCAGAGTCTTTCATTAGTTTGTTTAAGTTTTCGATAGATAAAAGGTTAACTGATTCATTTCTTTAACATAAAAGAATTTCAACAGTTTAGGAAACTATGTATAGGCAACTTAAGGCCAAGAATCCAACCATTTTCTTTTGTGACTAAACTGAATTTATATCATTCAAGTTTTTTTTTTAAGGTAATGAGATAATAAGACCATGAAAAAGAATAAAAATAATAAAATAATGAATAACAGAATATGGAAAAATTATACCCATTATTCTGTTTAACAAATAATATTATACCTTGTATTATAAACAATATAAACCATTTATTAATTGACTTGGAGTTTGATTAGTTTGGCTCTGCTTAAACTTTTCAATAACAAAATTTGGCTTATGTTAATCAAAATAAAGTGCTGCATATATATAAAATTATATATCATATACATATGTAGAGCATCTAATATGCGTTAATAAGTTGCCTAGATGAGATCTATATAATAAATACTCCACGCTTTGAGTTCATTGAATTTTTCAAAGTGCTTTATGCTCGGTCACAGAGCACACAAGTTTGTTGCCAAAGTCTTTTGTTTTTTCGACTGCACAAGTTGCCAGAATTTGACATTAGAGAGAGAGCGACACCGACTCCAAGTCATAAGCTGGCCACATAATTAACAATGAATGGCCATAACGAACGCGTGCTTTGTTTGGCTTGTCTCACCGGTTTTGATTTTATTTTATTTTTATTTTCTTATTTTTTGTGTGTTTATGTATTGAAGGTCGTTATAATTTAATAACAAACACTAAATAATAAGTAATATTTAGAAGAATATGAAATGCTCATAGTTTACACTTGGTCTCTGTCTGATCTCATGGCACAATACCAAAAACGAGAAAGAAAAATTAAAAAAAAAAAATCCCAAAATTTAACTTCCATATCAGCTGAATGTGAGATTTCGAGTTAGTTCCAAGAAACAGCCACTCAATCATACTGCGGGTTGTTTTGGGACTGCTGTTGTGACTGGAACTGGGCATCACAGGCATCACGCTTCAAAGCCGCAGCGGCGTCATAGCGTGCGACAAATGCCCACTAACGGTTTGAGGTCTCTAATGGATGTTGACATTTACGGCTACCAGGGATTTGAATTGCTATTGCTATTGCTCTTGCTATTGGTTTGGTTTGGGATGGCTATTCGGGTAAGGGAGGCGGCTGTTTAATTCACATAAATCCAACAATAAGTTAAATGCCATTGGGGAATTGTTTTAGATGTTGAAATTAGGCAAATGGATGCGGATGCAGTATGCGGACTATTCCAAGGAATTTGCTACCACAACGAGACGACATGCCAACAATATAGCAACAGGAGTAATAGTAGAGGGGGCGGGGAAAAAAAAGTAGAGAAGGCAGGCAAAAGGAAAGGCAAAAGGGGCATATAACATAAACATACACAAAAAGGGTCGCCCCCCTCCTACTCCTCTCTATTTCACTCTCTAGCCATCTCTTACAGTGTGTGTACAAACATTTGTCAACTGAGCACCTTTTGATCCTGTGCCGGCACGAGAGTCGAAAACATCGTAAGCGGCATAGTTATCATTGTGCATTGGTTGGACCATTGTGCTATCAGCTGGCAGCGATCGATGCGGTTAAACAGCAGCAGCGGAGACCAGTCGAGATCATGGTGAGTAAGCAATGTAGTATGCAAGAAGAAGAGAAGAAACAGAGAAGTAGACATCTCGACCACATGCGGTGCATATTTGGCCAACCGTTTTTGCCAAGACAAAACCACAAAAATGCAGCAACAACATTTACTACTACAGCTTGTGGGATGGTATCGCTTAGAACGCCCACGCAGCATTACCTATGTGGCGTGCAAAAAGGTAGCCAACAACAACAATAATATACATATATTATGTAAATCACAAAATCGAAATGTCATACTCAAAACTATGTTATACAATGCAACAAATAACAAAAGGAGCAACCAATATATTTCCATTTGAGGATCATTCTCTCGGAAATATAGAATTTGAAAGTTGACGATCATTTTATACTCTTGGATATATAGAATTTAAAAGTTGCTATATTTACTATTTCTTATTATATATTTTTTGATCTAACGACATAAGGAAGTTCTTCTTTTAAAAAATATTTAAAAATATATTTTAGATTGATTTAAAAACTTTAATTGATATAAAATAATGTCAAATTAAAATTCAATTTAAGCTGCAAATATTTTATAAAAAATAGGAAAAGTTCCTATAACATTTTAATAATAAATTGTAGACTCAAAAATTCTTTAAAAAAATTGTAAAAAGTATACGTATAAAAAATATAAAAGAATATTAAATATGCTTTGACTTTCAAAACTCAATTGGACTTCCTTTCAGAATCTTTAAAACAGTTTATAATGAAATATTTATCAAAGTATTTTTAATTCTATAGATTTTTAATGAATTTCAAATCACTTTTTTAAACTAAATATATAAAATTCTAAAACAATTGCTTATGATAAGTTCAATAAAATAGAATTAGTTGCTATTTTATTTCATAAAAGATAAGCATCGATTTTGAACTATTCTTTGGTATGTATTCCAAATTACAAGCTAAATAGTTTAAGAACCATCATCATCAAGTTATTATGGCCATTTGCTTAGAGTAGAGTTTGCGTGCTTGTTGGCTTTCTGGCCAGATTGCTTACTGACAACCAGCCAAGCGGCAGCACTTACTTAAAATATTAAACAACATTGAGCCTTTGTTCGAGCTACTCTCGAGCATCATCTTGAATGCCAGAACAGACTGGTGATGTGATGCCAGAGATGCGTTGCAGAGTCACATGGATGCGCTCTCAAGTGGCCATACAGGGCGACAGGCTACAAAGATGAGTGAGCGACGAGAAGCGATGAGTATTTAAATGTGTATCATGGCGGTCAAGTGAAGCGCATGCGTTGATGGACTTGAATTATATGCGACTTAAGCTTCGGCTTTGTGCTGCTGCTGCTGCTGCTTATGCTGTTGCATCGGCATCCTCATCGGCAGCCAGTGCCATAAAAATTAAAAGTCATTATGGCTTGGAACAGCATTTAAGCCGGGCCGTGCCACATTCCCACAGTCTCAGTCTCAGTCCCATACGCAGTCGGAGATGTAGTCTCAGTGCCATCGCCAACCCAACCAAAGTCCCAGATCTCAGGTCGGCTCGAGTGTCGCTGGCCTGTCAGAAAGTGCGTCCACTTGGAGTGGGTTAATATTTGTTTGCTTTATCATTTTGAATTGACAGCAAAGTGGCGCTTGTTGCTGTTGTTGTTATTATTATTGTTGTTGTTGTTGTTGTTGTTGTTGCTGGTATGGCCCAGCATGCAGCCGCGTCGAAGGCTCAAGTCAAGTTGTTTGTTGTCTGCGCGCCGATTATGGAAAGTTGATGACCAAGAAGAGAATAGCAGTCACATTCACATATGCAGACATTCCCCACCATTTCCTTTCTCTCCCCCCGCCCCTTTTTACCATAACCTTACACTCTTTGTCATCTAGTTGTACTCTTTTTCTTTCTTTCTTCTTCTACAGCCTTCCTTCACAACTGGGTGGACTTAGAAAATTGCCATTTTTCATAAAGTTTTCAATTTCAAGTTGCCAATACTTTTGTTATGAAGACCGCCGCTCGTGGCTGGCTGGCCGCAAAAACCGCAGCCGGAATGCTGCCTGGCATGTCAGGGATGGCAAGGGGCCGGTAAGGCGGATCCGAAAAAAGCAGCAACACTTCGTTAAGTTGAGTAGACCCAACATCAACGTCAACGCCTGGCCAGTTAAATAGTTTTTGTTTTTTTTTTTACTTTTTTGCTTTTTGTTATTGTTGCTTTGTGTTCTTTTCGTTCTGCTTTGATCTGTGTGGATGCCGGAGGCAAGCGTCTGGGCTGCGGGTTAAATAACTGCAGCAAATTGAAAATTGATTTTTAAGTTTTGCCAAGTTCGTTGCCTAAGTCTTTCGTTTTATTCAGATGACTCAAAAATCCTGCAATTCCCACATAAATTGGCTCTGATGTCAAATTAAAAATGCCTAATGAGCTGGTTCTCCGCTTGTTTTGCGAGAAAAATGCATTAGAAGCCCAGAACTCATGGTCGGGCCAGAGGAGACCAAGACCGAGACCGAGTCCACGACCGAGATCAGAGTAAAGCAACGGCAACAGCAACAGCGGCGAAATGTATCGTGTTACAAATCATGATGGTAGGTGCGGGCGGACAGGCGGTCGGGTGGTTGTGTGGTACGTTTGGTAGGTCGGCCGGACTGTTGGTCGGTCGGTTTGAGAAGGACAGAGAGCAGCGGCAACCAAAAACAAGTTTCGAGTGGAAATGCGTGTAGCGTGCAGCGTGCGAAACACTGCCAGAAACATGAACATGAACATGCCTCATTCTCAGCCACATCCACATCCTGATCCTGATGCTCTTGTACATGTCCACTTGGCAAAATGTCTAAAAATAGTTTGGAGCCAACATGAAAAATGGCAACACTTTTGGCGCTCATAAAAACTATTTATATGCGGGAGCATATAACTGAAAAGTCAGGCTACCTAACTACTAGCATCCACACCACTAAACAGCAAACATCAGACACAGACAATGACCAACGGCCAGCGACACTAATATGCTCGCTCGTTTCCATTGCAGTGTGTCTGGACAGGCGCAAGCGCGTGAGATCTCCACGCAAGATCGCAAGGCAAGGCAAGCAGGCAGGAAGGCAGGCAGGCAGGCAGAAGGCAACACAAGGCAAGGCAAACAGACAGGCAGACAGGGAGTCAGTAAAAGAAGCCACAGTCACAGCCTGGACCCAGCGTCCAGTTTGAAGCCAGGGACCACACAAATACAGGCACGCGTTCGCTGACAGAATAAAAATTGTTGCGCTTGTGTTTAACGCGCGAACCCGGCGATATCGCAGCAACAACGGCAACAGCAGCAACGGCAACAGCAACAGCAGCAACAACGGGGCAACAGCAGCTCTGGCCGTGTACCTTGTTTCAAAACTGGCTCCCTGGACCATCTTACCCTCTCCTTTGCTGCCGTCTCTGCATCTCCCACTCTGCCAGAGTCTGCCTTGTCGGCTTGCTTAGGCTATCACTGAACGATTATCGTGCATTTTAAAATTCTTACGAGTTTCTGCCTTTTATATGGCCCTTTTTCTCTGCTGCTGCTGCTGTTGTTGCTGTTCCTGTTGCTCTTTGTGTCTTTTGCAGGCAGAGAGAGTGTGAGAGGGACCAAGATTGGAATCACGCATGGGAACCAAGAGTAAGCGCCTTGGCTTTTGTGTCTGCAAAAAATTTACAAAAAAAAAACCAAAAAAAACTCAAATGCGGCATATTCCCAGGGACGAAACGACTTCAATTGGGGTGCCCCGTTTGTTATTGCTACTGAACTTTATGGACTAGTTGTTGATCTTAGAGATTTACTAAAGGATTAAATAAATATTAAAAGGAAATAGAGGAAATCAAACCAAACCATAGTTCGATTACTGGCTGATTAATTTTTAATAAAAAATGTTTGAAAAAGTTTAGCGATCGGTAACCTGTGCTTGACAGCGATATCTCCATGTCATGTCAATTATTGGCTTTAGTATAACGCTTATTGATTTAACACAATTTTGGAAAATCCAGCTAGATGTTTACGTAATGAAGGTGGCAAAAAATGTTCAGGAAAATCCCTAAGTAACACCTTAAAAATTGGGTTTTTCAAGTGCCATACGCGAATTGACATTAGCTCGATTTCTATAATTATCTCAAAATATACAGACTTTGCTATTCGATTAGCATAATTTACCTTAATTACCAGAAATTCGGACCTGAACTGTTTAAATATATATATATGGTATATAGCATATATTAAAGTTCAAATCAAATTGCAAGCATTGCTTTAAACACATTTCTTTTTTTTTTTATTAATATTTTGTTGTTTAAATAGTAATTTGTATTTATCAATTTGTTAATTGCATAGTTGTTTGTTTTTATCTTCAAATAACATTAATGATTATTGCCAAATATGAATGTATTGGTAGAATATATACATATATATGTATATATGTATATTCTGAGGCAGATTTTTTGCTTCTTTCCTTTTCTTGTGGTCAATTTGTCAATTTTGTTGTTTTTCTTTGCTTTTGTTTGTTCATAACTAAATGTCTACACAATTTGTTTTTGATAATTTGATAATGCTAATCATAAGTAAATATGTTTTATTTTTATATATTTATGTATATATATTTTTTAAAGTATATATTTATTTGTTTGTATATGCATAACTAGTTAAATAATTGATTTTTCAATGTTTTATTCAATTTAAATAGTTAGGTTTAGGTTCTCTCTTCATGTTCACGTTGTATGTAGGTATTTCGTAGATATTCTATTGTTCTCTTTGTTTTTTTCTTTCTTTTTTGTGTTTGTTTGCTAATTTGTTAATAAAAATTCTTTTCATTTAATTATAACACAAGCGCATAAACACATATATATATATTCTATACAAATATTGATTTTTAACTCTCCATAACTCTCTATAATGATGTTTTCAATTTAGTTAATAACAACATATACATACATATTTCAATTTGTTATTTGATTATACGCAAACACACACACACAGAGACATACACACACACCAAGAGGTGTTTGATTATTGTGCAATTGAGTTTTAATGCGAATTTTAGGAAATTGTTAAATGCCTCACAACACTTGTTAAATTTTTTAATTACCTCATAGATAAGCACATTAAGTGGCCCAATTTCAAATGAAATTCTAAAAAAAAAAAAGCTTTATGGCAGTCAGCTATAATTGAATACCAGCAAAAGGAACTTTTATTTTAATTATGCTCATTATATTGAGAATAGAAATTGAGAAAAATATAAAAAAAAAGATTGCAATAAAGTTAATGGCATGCTCCTACAGTTCCAGATCTATTTAACCACTTAAATGTAAGAAAACATTACTTAAGAATGAAAAATGGCAAGAAATAGTTAAATTAACCTAAAAAATTTGAACTTGTTATTTGAAACGATTAAAGAAATCTATTGTACGATAGGCAGATAAATAATTTACCACATATATAACTGAATGACTTTAAAAAATAACTTAATATAATGCAAGTTTCTGAATTATCCTCTGAAAGGGTAATATCACTTACATATGTATGATAAAATTTGCCTAAGCCAAGACATAAACCATATGTGGCGAGTATTTTATTATGAAATGTGAAATTGAAGAATGCTACCTACCACAAGTGTGGTGAAATACTGAAAATGTTCAATTAAATGAGTGACTCGAGTTAATTATCTATTTTACTGTACGTGTATGCTTAGTTGTGTGCGTATGTGTATGTGTGTTTCAGCTGTTATTTATGCAACAGTTTTGTTGTTTCATAGATATTCAAATATTCATGTATACATATATATATTATTACTTAATATAATTTGTCATCTAGAAAAAAGTTAACTTATGCGGAGCTTTGTTTAAATTGTTTCATTAGTTCAGCGTATTGTTTATTTAATTTCTAATAAATTTTGTTGATCAACTTGACACATTAATTAGAAAAAATTCATTATGTTCTTCTTTTTGTTGTTGTTGTTGTTATTATTATTTAGTGGGCTAGATTTGTTTGTGATTGGTTGTTGTTCTAGTGTAACGCATAAAAAAGTTGCATTTTGTATAGTTAAATGTATATATATATATATATATTGCTAAACTATTGTTTTATAGTTAGTTTTGTAGATACAGTACTTATCAGTTGCAAATTGCTCTCTGTGTGTTCCATTATCATTTCGGTGTTTTAAGATTTCTTCTTATTTTTTTTTTTTTTTTTTTTATTTCTCGTTACGGTTTTTTGTTAATTTAGTGTTTAGATGGTTCCTCCTTTAGTTCTGTGGATCGGGTTAAAACCTTTCAGTTACAGTTTTGCATAAATATACATAAAATATATATTATGTATGTATGTATATATAAATAATCTGTATTTTTTTTGTTTGTGTTATTTAACTATGAAACAACTACTAGTAGCAAACATTTGTTGTATTGTTCATTATAAACTAGATCTAGAGAATTGCCTTTGCTTTTGTTGTTAATCAATATTTTCATATTTTTGATACAAGTCCTATAAACTAGCTACAAACATAATTTAGACATTTACTTGTGGCATAATTCATTTTAATTTCAATGATTTCTTTTTATTAATTACATAATTTCAATTACTAACTCATCTAAATGTGTGTAAGTTATATTATTTATCTTCTTTTCAATCGTTTTTTTTTTGTTGTTTCTTAATGGAGCTGGAGCATTGTCATGACATTGTTGCTTGATTTGTTGTACATAAAGTTCAATTGGTTTCTATTCGTTATATATTCATTCAAATATATATATATATATTCATTTTGCTTCCATTATTATTTATTGCTGGTTTGCTGTCAAGAGCTTTGCATATATAAATTTTTTTTTTGTATTTTCTTGGTTTTTTGTTTTAGTTTTTTTTTTTTTTTATATATTTTTGGATCACATATTCAAGTAGTTTCAAAATCACATAAAATCACTCTTACAGTAGCGTATACAAAATACATACATATTTTTCTTTTTATATATGGTATATATATATATATATATATGTATGGGGATACAGATATATATATATATATATTTTTTTTTAATTTCTTTGTCTCTTTCTTTGATTTCTCCTTTAGATGGCATTAAATGGTTTTACGATTGCAAGTTTTTTTTTCTCATTTTGTTGACATGTGTTTAGAATTGCTTGTAGTTTTAGGTGGTTAGCTCTATAGAGTTGATATATATATATATAGTATATAGTATATATGTATAAAGTAAATTAGCAAAAGTTTTCACTGGGCCCGATGGTGAGATAGTCGAGTCGTGTTATCGGGAGATTTTTACGGTGATGGAAGGGATAAGGTTAGGTTAATTTTTTAGCACTCAACAGCTCCATTATAAAAACCATTTTCTTTTTTTTTTATCAACATTTTTTGGGTTTTTGTTTTTGTTGTATTACAAACTCTATTAAAGCATTAAATATAAGTGTATACATATAATTTGAATTAACACACATTCAATTATTGTTAATGATTATTTATTTGTTGTTTTTAATATTGGTTTTGGCTACACACACATTTAAAAGCCTTTGCGCTGCTTTGTTAAATAGCTTTAAAATATATATATATATATGTATATATATATATATTTGTATATAGGTTGTTTGTTTTTTTTTTGTATATCTTCATAGTTGTTGCTGTTTTTGTTTCATAAATGCCTATGCTGCTGCTGCTACATTGCTTCAATTCATTCTCAAAACATTTTCATAGTTTTTAATACATAACTAATAATACATTTCACTTATCGTTTCCACTTCTTTTTTTTTTTGACAAAAAAAAACAATTTCTTATAGACGGTTTTTCTTGTTGTTGTTGTTGATTTCACAATATTTATATTTTTTACTTTTTTTTTGTTTTTGTTCTTTTGTTGAATTCGCTGTCTTGAGTTACATTTATTGTTTTTAGCTCTCTATTTTTATACTCTTCAAATTGTTTTCCAAATGCTTTCTATAAATACATTTCGATCTAAACCTTAATTTCCATTTTTAAACCTTAAGTATTTAATATATTTTTGACTTTAACATTGATTTTTGTTTTTGTTTATTTAACTCATTTTTGTTTTTCTTTGTTTGGAAGTATACAGCTTATTTAGAAAAGAGAATCAGCAGCAAATAAGTACTTAAAGCACTAGCAAAATCACAAAAAATAATCCAATAAGAGTATATATAAAAAATATTTTGATATAATATATCATAAAAAAAAAAAAAAATTATCCGAAACATTTATAATTTTCGACTGCATTCAATATTATTGATATAGTTACCTATTGATTACATGGTACATAAAAGGAAATTAATTCGTTGTGCCCAAGAACCAACAAAATCGACGACAGAATTCAAAAACAGATATAATAGATTTTCAAATACATAAAAAGAAAAAAAAATAAGAAACATGGAATGCCAAAGTTTTAATATCCTTGCAGTTGGCCAATGAAATTCTTTAAATCATTTTACTAATTCTATTATTTTTTTCTTAGGGAACAGATAAATGTAAAAAAAAGAAACAGTTTATATCAAAATCAGGGAAACAGACTATTAGATCGTTTTAGATATATATTAGATATTATATCTGCAAGGATACTAAAAACTATTTATAACTTTTGTGCTGTTAAACAAAATTCACAATTAACAATTAATCAAAAATGTAAAAAGTAATTGAAGATAAATGTAATATATCGGTGTTATATATATATATATATATATATATATATATCTGTATATATATGTATTACTCTCATCATCAATTCTATATGATTGGCTTGATTTTAGTTATTCTTGTTGTTGCTTCTTTCTCATAGTTATTACAATTATATATAAAATACAGTATTGAAAATCGGTTTATATAAAATCACTGGTGGTTTTCTTGTTGCGGTTTTTTCAATTTTTTTGTTTTTTCTTTTATATTGTTTTTGTTGTTGTTTGTTGTTAAATAGTTTCACTTTGATTTTTGTTTTGTATCAATTTGTTGTTTTCTATAAATTTGTTAATAGTCAATTACTAAAAGTGGCTAGAAAAATTATTATATATCTATATATATATGTATATATCATATATAAATCGGTTTCACTTCATTTTCATAGTTTTTTTTTTTTTTTTGTGTTTTTATGTTTCTTAAATAATACTAGTAAAAAGTACAATATGACTGAAAGTGTGGCATATGTTTTAATACAATTATACAAATATAGACGAAAAAAAAGGATAATAATAATATATATAATGTGTTATCCAATCAGTTATAAAGTTTAGATATTGATATTGCATATTTGCGCATTTCATTTGTTTAAAAAAAAAAAGTACAATTTGATGAAATAAACGAAATTAAAATAAACGAGATTAAATTCTTTGAACAGAAAGACAATATTTAAGACAAAATTCAAAATAAACACACATTTTCAATGCTTCTTCCTGTAGTTATTTTTCCTTTTTTTTTTGTTGTTGTTTTTTTTTTTGTTTTTTTGGTGTGTCGATACGAAAAACTAAAGATAAATTTGACAAAGAGCTAACTAGCTAGAGAAAATTGAAATAATAGTTTTTGTGCCTAGTAATTGCTAATATCCATAATGATTAATTTGCATATAATAGTTAAATTATACATATATATATATATAAATGCATATATATATATATGTAAGTTTAAATTATATAAGCTTTTGTTTGTTTTTGTATTCATTTTGCTTACTTTAAGTTTTGTATTGTGTTGTTCGCACATTGTCATTTTGTTTGCTCCTCGTCTGCAAGTCAGTCAGCCAAAGGGCCAGTGGCGACCCTGTTGCTGGCCAAACATATCCTAGGTATGGGTTGTCATTACCGGCACTTGACAGTAGGGGCATTCGGTAACAGAACCAGCGCATGTATTACAGATGGACAAATGATTACAGGGCTCCAATGTGACAGTGCGGTTATTCTCCTCGCATTTCATGCACTTCTTGGCATTCTCCAAATATAATACTTTATCAACTTCCTCTAGATCGGTGCGGAGCTTGGACTGCAATTGCTTAAGCTTCTGTATAGACATGTCACGCAATTCATCGGACAAATTAAGTTGAATCTGGGCCAAATCGAAGCGCTCCTTCCATTCGACGGCCTCCTGTTTGGCCTTGTCACGATGCATTTCGGCTATTTTTAATTTACATAACAATTCCTCAAAGCGACACGATAGTTTTTGGATTTGGGCATTTTTAGTGAGCAGTTCGTTGGTCATGCGACCCAAGTCGCTGTTATTTTGCGATTGCAATGATTGCAAGCTAAATGCATTCTTGGCCGTATTCAGAGTATTCTCAAAGAGGCTATTGCCCACTGAACTACTGCTATTAATGTCATCCCGTATTGTGTTCAATTCAGATATTCTAACCGACGGACTAATAGAGAGGCCATCAGCAAATCCTGGCGATATGATGCGTGATGGAAAGAAGAGACTGCTATCCGCTGCATTCTGTGTAGCTGCTGAAAGTGAATTACTGAGCTTATTGGAGCCACCACCATAGTTATAGGCGTCCACATTAAAGATATTGGCATGATTTGTTGGACTATAGTTGAGCGAACTACTGGGAATGTTGACGGCAAAACCACCTGAGTTAAAATCTAAAAAATAAATTAAATAAAAATACAACAATTAGATATGAATAATTTTAATTGAATTAGATACGGCTGACTTACCGTTAATTGAGTTACTTAGTGTCGTATTAGGAATGTTAATTGGCGCCGAGGAACGTGTTAATAAGCTAGTATTGGCCAAGCTCGCCGATAGTGAATTCTCGCGCGGATCCTCCAATGAGCAAGCTGGTGGGCAAAAAGAAACTAATTAATAAAGATTTTCAGCTCTAAATCAATGCAAAAGGCAAGACGAGGCGATGCGAGGCGTTTGCTTGTCCACAACCATATATATATATATATGTATATATATATAAAGATATTTTATAGATACGTATATATATATATAATTTGCTTATATATACACTATATATATATGTATATGTATATATGTATTATTATATAAAAATAATTTGTACATGTAAATATATATTTTTAATTATATACTCACAACGACTGTCCAGGGGTCGTGAGAAATTTAAAAACTTGCTGGAATTTGTTGTATTTTCCAAAGCATCTACCAACATTTTATTGGTACTATTACCATCAATGTTTAATAACTACATAAAAAAGAGAACAAAAATGAAAAAAAGAAGAGAAAAAACGAAGAGTCAAAAAGTGAGAGAGCACCAGGCGACCAAACGTTAATTTTTTTTTTTTGAATGTTTTTTTTTTTTGGTTTTCGAATTTTTTGATGTGGATGAGAGAAGAATATTAGCTGGATGATGATTGTTATTGCTGGATTAGCGCGGATATTGAATGAGATGGGAAAATGAGTTAGGACAGGACGAAACAACACAAAGACACATATGTTGGGGTACGATACACAAATGAATTGAATTCTTTTTTCTTTGTTTAATACGTACTTTTTCGCCCTTGGCTTTAAGATCAGGCAAAGCATTCGAAATAAGTTCACACAAGGAGAGTTCGTGATCCCGCATCTTCTCATCGGCCATTATACATGCTTTTTTTTTTTTGAAAAGCAATTGAATTTGATACAATTTTGCAATAGGATCAATAAAAGTTGATTGATGAGGCACAACAAGTGAAAAAGTGATTAAAAGACAAACATAAAGGTTAAATAAAGCAATAATCTTGAGTTAACCCTATGCTAACTGAATCTAATCCTTAAATATAATACTAAATTTGGTTGTGGAAAACACCGCTCAAAGCTCATTATAAAATCAAAACAATAAAAAAAAAATAATGCAATCTAGCTAGCAGGCCAAATGGCCATATGGCACTACTTACGTTCCACATGGGCAAAGGCGCAAAATACACTGCGTGGACAATAGCCAGCCTGTTGTACATCATTGCATTTGGTGGATTTATAGATTTCCGGATGGAATTGCTGTTCAGTGCGTGTGTGACAATATTGACAATGATCGCCAGCCTCACAATTGCCCGGCTCGCCCCATTCCTCACCATGCTTGACATTGGGACACGGTGTCGATCTGCAGTTAAAGAATCACAAAGTTAATCTCAATGTTATATACATTTAATAGAATTCATTTCTTGCCTGTATTTAAATTTTCTGGGCGAACGTCGCTTATCTTTGCTATTATGATACTGTGGACAGGCATAACCTTGACGACATAAACGCGGTGGCCTCTTGCAAGGCTCTGTTTTATAGTTGGCTAACACATAATTGGTATCCTGCCACTTGGGATCCTCGTTCATGAGATTGCGCTCCTTATCCAAGGCATTCAATGCATTGCTGCTGTCCAATGTTATTTCAGCATTCTGTAAAGTCTCCAACTCTTTAATGTCATAGACGGGCGGACGTTGATCTTGCATGCCATGGGCAAAGGCGCAATGTAAACCATTTTTCACACAATATCCACGACTGTCGGTGTCATGGACACACATGCATGTCTTATAGTAGCGCAAATGATAGCGACGTTCTGTATCTCCAGCAGTACGATGGAGAAAGGGGCATCTGCGAAGGCAAACAAAGGTGAAAGGGAGTATTAGTAGGTTTGGAGAGCTTGGTGACGCATTTAGGCAGCAAGCGAATCTAAAAATAGCCAGGGAGCTGCTTTAACCAGTGTTGCGCGTATTAAGGCTAAAACCAAACTAATGGTGTTTTATTATAACACAAATTAAAAAAAATTAATATATAAAATGTAGTAAAAAAAAAAAAAACACATAACCTGCATGTTTCCGCAAAAAACTTTTCAACAAATTTACTTTGATTTGAAAACTATACCGATATCTACATAAATAACACTTAAACAAGCTGTAATAAGCTTATCAATTTTCAATTGAAAATCAGAATTAACTGAATTGTATACATTTTTTGCTTTTATCTGTTTAGCCTTTTATTTGGAATTTAGCTTTATTTTTGGCATAAAAAGTTGCAGCACTTGTTTGCAAAGAAATAAGAAACATAGAAAAAGGGAAAGAAAATTTAAAGAAAGAAAAAACAAAGGGGAAGAAACTGTAACATATATATTATGTATGTACATATGTGTATGAACACAGGAACACGCCTCAACTATAGGTCATAAAATTATCTTTATGTTGCCATTTTAGTTATTTTTGGTTCAGAAAAATGTAATTGCGTTTTATTTAATTTTAATTTTGTCGGTTTGTGTTTGCCGCCTTTTTCTGCTTGATTTGCTTTTGAGAGAGCTTTATGTTTTGGAGGAAAGCTCGCAGCAATAATAACTGTACATTTCAAGCTGCCGGGGGAAAACCAAAATAAAGCGAAGAAAACACGCAAAAGCAAAACGCAATAAAAACAATGACGCACACACTTGTAGCAGCAGCAGCATTATGTATCATTGTATGTGTTTATGTACGTAGATAGGAGCAACAACCACCACCAAGTCCAAGGCATCAGCATCAGCAGCAGCAGCCGCCGCCTCACCGAATTCTGATTAGAATCTCCGTGCTCAATTGAGCTGCTAGCACTTTCACTTTCAGTTTGAAGGCGGGTGCCGAGGTCACCTACGCCCACCCTATTACCACACACACACATAGACATACAAATACAATTGAATTTCACTTTTAGCCAGACGACGACGCCGTCCACCCCGCCCCGCTTAACGCCCGCACCCAAGTTTTTGTTTGTAAACACACGAAGCCAAGAGATACACACACACATTGCAAAGAAAACGAAGAGCAAAGAGGAACTGAGAAAAAAAATACTACGTCGTGGCGTTGCCTCCAATTTCAAATATTTTTTTTGCTACCACAGTGAAGCCAACGCCAAAGAAGAAAATGAAAAGGATGCAAATGGATTGGATTGTGATACTTACTCATCGCCCTCAGGACAAATGCCAGTGGTTTCATCATATTTGGTGCAATAGTTATCCGCACTATAGTTGAATGTCCCTTCACGTTTTCGCACAGGCCGCCTACGACGCTGATTTTGAAAATGCCAATTAAAGCAAACAAATGGCCGATGCTGATTACATTTGTGTTGCAAAAATGACTGGCACTGCTCCACACGAAACTCCTTCAGGTAGCTGGACAAAAGATTACAAATGTTTAATTGCACACGTTTTACAGAAATTTATTGCTTTATTTACGTATAATGATTGGGTTTTTCCTGCTGCGATGATAACAGCAGCTTGTTCGTATCGTTGTTCATATTTTATTCTTCTTTATTTATTTCTATTCTTTGTCTTTTCTTTCTTGGACACACGAATCCTAGAGGTGGACAAAACAGCGAACGTATACTAGAGGTGGGAAAATATATCGAATCGAATACTAAAGGTGGAGAAAACGTCGAATCGATAGACATACGAAATTCTGTAGGTGGAAGAAAACATCGAATCGATAGATACACACGAATCCGAGGGGTGGGAGAAAGTCCAGAAAGCGGCAAATGCAACCGCAATCGATATTTAATGTCCGACTATCGAACAAGCGTAAAACTTTCTCCCAATTTAATACCAAAAAAGTCATAAAATAAATGTATATTTTGAAATGTAAAAAAGCTGATTTAAACCATATTTTGTTTTGCAATTTCAGGGTTAAACTGGCTGTTATATTTTTGTACAATCCTTGGCGTTGCTGCGGGCGTACTGGCGGAACTTGCTAAAGCTCCCGAAGCTGCCTCAGATATCTTGGTAGGTGCTAATAAAGCCTCTGAACGCAAACGTTCGGCAGCTTCACGACGTAATCGTTCCTTACGAAGCCTTTCAAGCTTCTCCCGCTTGTTCAGCTCGGCAGTGGCTATCAAATTTTTTCTGTCTGAAGCTTTATTCTTCTTTTTATGCTTTTTACTATTCTTCTTATCTTTTTTATGCTTCTTTGTCTTTGAATGTTTTGCTGGAGATTTGGGTGAAGGACTGCGTCGTTTTGGCTTTAAACTTTTCACTTTTGCAGGTATTGGAGAAGGTGTCCTGGTTTTCGCTCTAATGTTCTTTACGGGCTGCGCAGATTTCTTGTCAGATGGAATAAGAGCGTTAATTAATGTTAACGGATCCAAAGATAGTTTCTGCTTTAGATGCCTCTCTTTGGAACTTATATCTTTATCTTCTTCTAGTCGACGACTTTTGGGCGCTACCTCATACCAGCTCCGTACTTTTAGAGATTCATTGGTGTCTTGACCCAAGTATGTTAGATATCCAATTTGTTTTTCATACTTCTCCTGCTCCTCCTTTTGTTCTTTCTCTAAGTCCTTATTTGTAGTCTTAATGTGTGTCCTGTAGTCGGCAAAGAGATCCACTCCGATAGCTTGATCCTGGTTTCCGTTGCTTGCAGATTGTACTGAAGTTGTAGCAGAACCTGAGGATCCTTCAGTCGTCCGTTCCGGCAATCCCGACTGTCGTCGAAGAAAATTAATACGCGCTTCGCTTTCCTAAAGAGAGTAAGAGCCGACGTTAAACGGAGTTTATTTCCGAATTCGTACATACGGCCAAATCCAACTTGTCCTTGCGTTTTTTCTCTTCCTCCTTTGCAGCTGCCTCATCTCGGCGCACTCTAGCAATATTGTCTTTAGTTCGCACATGCCAACTAATAAGCAAATTTATAAAGAATTAATCATATATACAATATACATATACAAGTTAACATCACTTACCGTTTTTTAGGTAATATGTTCATATTTTTTAACAAACTTTGTTTTAATTACTATATATTGTGTTTTTCTTTTTTTTTTGTGATTGTATACGGGACCCTAGAGATGGGAAAAACATTGAATATCGTTTTATTTTTAAATTAGGTTTGTGTCTCTGCTAACAATTGTCTGTTTCTTACGGCCAGTAATTATTGTCGAAATGGTGGAATAGTGGCACATTTTTTAATATTTCGTTTTTAAATTAAACAAAACTATACATTTAATTAAAATAAAACATTAAAGAATTAAGAAAGAGCAGGTAAACTTACTATTTTTATAATAAAATTATCCCCACCGGTCCGATCGTTCATTACGATTTCAAATCGTTGATTTACGATTCACATAACTGAATAGCTCGAGTTCCATTCTTTCCGATTCGTATATCATGTTCTAGTGCTAAATGTTTTCTGATTGACTACTGTGACTTTGACTTCCTAGAATCTAGAAGGCTGTGTTAAAAATTTTAATTCCAAATCTTAAATATTTATAATTAACCTAGTTAACGGCTCAAAAGGAATAAATATATACGAATATGTATATTTTAAATAATAATCTTTGACAAGCAGAATATTATCATTTAAAAAAAAGGAGACAAGTTGGCCAAAGTTCTAGAACTTAAAAGAACAGTATCTGTGACTTTGATATCCAAGAATGTGTAATAAATTTTAATTTCATACATTAAATATTAATAATCAATAATAGTTAACGATTCATTTTTTGACAAGCAACGTAATAAAAAAAGCAATTTTAAAAGGGCAATCAGGTTGGCCAATTTGCTAGAACTAAAAAGAACAGTAAGCTGTGAAACAATTTAGTACACTTCAAACATGTTCTCTTTGTTTGTTCCTTCACAACACTAATAATCTAAATTGTGAGACGAAAAATAAGCAGCAGAGAAAAAATAAGAAAAAAAACAGGCCAACCTGAAGCTGTAACTGAGGGTGCTCTTGGCGTGTCCACCATAATAGCATCAACATAATCATGGCCACGGAGCAGCGTAGTCTGAAACAGGACGGTTATTTGGATGTGGGCACCAATTGCGATAGTGGTAGTGGCAGCGAGGCTCCAGCACCGTCACGTCCTGTTTTCGCGATGCGCAACATTGTCTACCATTCACAATTAAATGTGCTGCTTTTGTTTGGAGTAAATAATGTCCTAAAAATTATGGATGTAAATTCTGGAGTAATTCTGCAGACGTATCAATTAGGCTCAAACGTTAATGGTGAGCAATGCAAAATAAAATAAAAAATAACTACACATACACACGCGCATCGCTACAAATGTCAATATGTACAGGTGACTTTGCCTTTGATGAAATCATGTGGATGCGTTTATTAACTAAATCCAAATCTGTGCATATTTTAGATAAATCCTGTTTCTATAGTAAATTAGTTATGTTTCTGTGCCATGTACCCTTGTTTCATAAATATTTATATGAAAATGTCAAGACAAAAATTTCTGTATGGAGAATTCACTGTACTGCGTTCAGTGTGCAATTGATTTGCACTTGTATGCGTGTTACCGAATGTACTTATAATTCATGCATACATAAAAATTAAATCCTTAAATGAACTTTTGATTACCATCCCAGAATTGTTTTTCTACTGTTATGTGTTATTATAATTGCCCATCGATTATTTCGTTTTGTCTATGTTGTTTGGCCCTATCGCAACTTTTTTATTGTTGTTGTTGGCGCTTTTGATTAGCCGCCTTAAACCTTAACAGCAGCATTTTTCTATTTAGCTTTATTACGCAGTTACGCTGGCATGATTGGGGGTTTTAAGGAAAAATTCCTTCACACATTTAAAATTTCTATTCTCTGGCAAGATGTCGATGGTCACTGCGCATGATGCACTCCAATGGGGTGGGGGCGCCACTGGCGTTTTGAAGGCGTATAGATCAAATTAAACTTAATTCAATTTTAATTGATATTTGCAGCCGACAATTTAGTTCACGGCCGTTATATGCCTCTGCAGGATAAAATTCTTCTTTGGGATGGCCACAATCTAGGATTACGCGGTGATTACAACGGCGTTTTGCTATTGGATACCATACTACAGGCGCCAATTGGCCAAAATGATGATTACATCAAGCTGGAAATCATTTTGTCGGAAGCGATCATATTTCAAAATTGTATAAACGAATTGGAGAGCGAAGGTCTCGAGTGTCCCTGCGATATCAGCAACGAGCTGACACAGAAAATAAATCGGGCTCAACTAAATGCAAAGAAGGGCATCAAGGCTCAGCGTGTAAGACAAAAAATAAACTTGTGAATTCTTTCGATTTAGATATTCCATTAAAAAATTTGTTTTTTCCTTATTACAGTGGAATACCATCTGCTTGGAGGTGCCCTATTCCAGCCTTAAACTAGTGGCTAATAATGTGGTAATTTTGCTGAAACGTCTGGAGCGTCACATTCCAGTGCTGGCTATTGCCTCGGCAATCAATGAACGCCTTACGGACATGTTAACGGGTTCCAGAGTACCTGAATTTGGTTGGAACTTTAGTAACTTCCAAAGGGTGCTTATGCATTCAGAGGCGGTGCGTCGCCAGACCTTTGAAAATTGGCCCCACATGGATTATAAATGGGCTTTGCCAGACCAAATGGCCCAAGCTGGTTTTTATCATCAGCCTTCGTCAACTGGCGAGGATAGAGCCATGTGCTTCACCTGCAATGTATGTTTGGTATGTTGGGAGAAGACTGATGAACCCTGGAGTGAGCACGAACGGCATTCACCGCTTTGTCCTTTCGTCAAGGGCGAGTATACACAGAATGTTCCTCTGTCGATCACTTATGCAACTAATCCTGCTGTGACTTCGCCTGGCCAGGGCTTCGATATCATTTCGAACAGTGATTATGCCAACGTTCTTTGTACCTGTAGCTCCCAGACAGGGGAATTGAGCGTGTGGAGTATTGAGCGTCATCTTAAGCTTATGTGCAGCTTCCATGTCCCCACCCTGCTTAAGGATGTCTTCGAAGAAACATTCGAATGGGCACGTGTCACAGCAATTTGCGTCCTTCCCAATGATCGAGCCCGCACCAAAGTTAATTACGTCTACTCCTCAGCCAATTTCGGTGGCGGGAATGGTAGTGGTGGATCTGGTAGCGCCGGTCATGCTGGCCATCAAAATGGTGGAAAATATTCTCAACAGCATATTACATCCACGTCAACATTGCGCGCCGGTGTTGTGGGATCCAAAATTGTGCTGGGGGTAAGCGTGCGGCAGAGCAGTGGTGAGATGGCTTTACGCATGGTAGTCCTCAGTATAGTTGATGTGGATCGACATAGCGAGACATCAGCTAGCTTAAGCAACGATAGTAGTGGCAGCGTCTCCAGCAGTACGGGTAGCCAACTGAAAAAGGCATCTTCACAAATCGGCACCAGTGAGTAGAGCTTTCTTTAATTTATATATATTTTGACCAAATCTTATTCACCGTATTTAGGTTCCAGTGATAGCAATGTGATTGTGACTCAAGTGAATCTCGAATCAAAAGATGATGACAATAAAGCGATGACACCATACGAAAAATTTGCCGATGGCTTTGATAGCAATGGCTTTGTTTCCGCTTTGATGACCTATAATAAAAACAGTGGATTGGTCAAAATTGGTGATAATAGCTCCGTTCTATATGACTTTGATCTGTCCACTTTGTCACAGATTCTTGATCATAATTTAGAGGATCCAGCCAATGGGTTAATGGTATCCTCAAATACAATTAATGTTAGCCAAAGTCTAATGGGCATAAGCAATGAAATGGATAAGTTAATCATTGATGATTCCCAGCCGAACAACAACAATAACAATAATAATAACAACATTGATTCCAACTCTTTGGGCGGTAATTCCTTATCTAATCACAATAATAACAACAACCAGAACCTTATAAACAACGGTGTTAATAGCAGCAATGATAAACCCAGCGAGGAGATTGAGTGTGTTGTGGAAAGCTGGACCAGTGTGAAACGTATGAATCCTCTGGATGGTGCCAATGGAGCACCCAACAATGTACAGGAGATTGTAGAAATTGCGGAAATATTGCCAACTAGTCCTAAATGCAATCAATTGCTTGTCAAATTGTTGCGTACAAAAGCCCGTGAGGCGGAGGGTAGTAAAATCATAATGGCCACTGTTGCCAAAGAGGACGAAGAGGATGCTGAAGATCATCAGGAACAGGAGGATCCTTGCAGCATGGATGTAGACGACAGCAATGATGAGTGTAACGTGGCAGCCGCTCAATTGCTACTCTTTGATTACGATGACACACAGATTTCCAACGATTATACATTGGCCATGACCTTCAGTCGCGCCAAATGTCCCAAACAGTTGTGCATTCTACCCCAACATGCAGTACGAAATTCCTCAACTAGTGCAACATCTGAACAAAAGGATCAGGGAGCCCTTTGCGTGGTCTGTGCCGATGGGAGTGTTGAGATTTTTTCTCTATCCGATTTCCAGTCAACTACTTTTATTGAGGAGGAGGGCGAGCACTTTGAGACGGTGGTTTATTGCCGCAATCTGGACCGACTTTGTTGTTGCTCTCGGCAAGGTGGCATGCTCTTTTACTCGTTAAGTGAAGGAGACAATGACTCTGGCGATGAGCTACTGGAAATGGAGGATGATTGCAATGCCACATTGACTTCACAAGGCATCGATTTGAGTGTCACCGATGGTGGGCGAACTGGAGGCGGTCGAATTGAACAATCAGGTGGTAAACTATTATCCGCCGGTGATGCCATTTCCATAGATGTAGGATCTGATATGGCATCAACTTCCGGTCAAAGTGCAAATGTTCAAACATCACCATCGATTATATCTCTGCTGGGGAATGTTACCAATTTGTTGGCCTACAAGACAACGGATTTGTCCCTAGAAGATTTGCGTGTGTTTTATGCCCTAACACAATTCGATGATAAACTAACGGTCTATTCCGCCGAAGTGCCAAGCTGTTGGAACGATCTGGGCCAAGTGCAGAAGCAACGTAAGCAATCACAAAATATGCGTAATGGTGATGAACGAGAGTTCACAAGAACATGGAGATTGCATAATGATGCGTAAGTATCTATATTTATAAATTTATATAAAAAATTAATTAAATCGTTTGTTTGCCGTAATAGCACCACCTGGGACGAGCATATCATTGAGCTTAATCTGGCTCAACCTGTATCACTGGGACATATTGACTTAAAATTTACTGTGTATCAACAGTGCCCGAATCCGGCAGCCATACAAGTAACCCTGCTAAAGCAGAATACCAATGGCTTCGGTTATCGCATGAAGGGACCTCATGCTAGCTATAAACCCAATGTCACTGATGATAACATTGATCTCTCCTATTGTAAGTTATACTTTATATAGCACCAATTTAAACAAAAAACATTTAATAATCTTTGTTTTGTTAATTATTTCAGTTGCCAATGAGAATCCTGTGCTTAGCGAGGAGTATTTACTAGCACATAATGCAGAAGTACTCGCAGGACCCATCGAATTGTCGTCATGTATTGATTTATGTGATCAGGGAGGCACTGCTACGCTTACGTCACCAAAACTGTTTAAAACAAGAACACGGAATTTTTTGCTGCATATTAAGACCGTGTCGGATCCATCTAAAGATGGACAGAATAAAACCAGAGGTATGTAAGCCACGTTAATTAAACAGTAGTTATACCCCTTTCCATATCCCTGCCCTCTCCAAAAATTTTGCAGCTTCGTCGTTTGCGGCGCAATGCAAGCGTTTGCATCAAGTAGATCTTTTGGTAAATCGCAGTAAAAATGTTGAAAGCGAACGTACGGCAAATGCCATTAAAATTTCAAAGACATTGAAAATATCTCCCTATCATGTATATAAAATGCAAAAATCAAGAGCTCAAACCAATTCAGTGGTTACTCACAAAATTCCCATACCATCACATTCATCGGTACCAAAAAAAAAACAACCAAAACAACTACCATCATCATCATCGTCAGCCTCACCGCCGCTGACACCCACTGCAGTTGCTTGGTCTGTGGCAGGTAGGGAATTTACTAACACCAAAGGGCCATCATGTTCATTCATTTTTAGTCTTAACTTAATTTACTAATTGGTTTCCCAAATGCTTTATTGTTGCTTTATGGCTTGTGTGTGTCTCTTTTTTCAGGCTGTGATTGGTTGCATGAGATCTCGATTAGCGTTCGAGCTGTAAAATCGCATAGTCGCATCACCAATGGACGCATCCAGCGCATAGCTATGCTGGACAGCAATGTTCTCCTTGAGCAGCTTTTCCGCATGGCTAGTGACACAGCTTCAACTCCATTAATCAAAAATATGGCACTCGATGTTCTTAATTGGATTTGTTTCATTCGGTTAAATCGCTTCCGTTCACCGAAATCTGAGCGACTCAAGGAGCAGATAAATAAACAGACGGCAGGCAATATTCCCGATTTATTGGCTCAGCAGTTCGAATGCATCTCCCTTTCCGAAAAACATATTGAGCAACTACTGCGTAACTGCATCATCTACAGTGAACGTAGCACGGCCCACAAGTGTGTCAAGCTGCTCATTATATTGACAGAGTAAGTGTCATATTAAGTAATAACCTTATGACCATCCTCTGATCTATTCCCACCTTTTATTTTACAGGGGTGTAGCCAATTTGCCAGTTGAGCTGCAAAAACATGCCACTCTATATACCAGTATGAAGACAGCTATAGCCAACACTTTCCACGAACTGCCGCGTGCCCAGTGCGGCAGCGTTGTTCGCTGGTACACCATGCTGACATGCGCCACCTCCACGGCCGAGTCCCACAATAGTATTTCCGAGCAGGCTATAAGTTTGCTAAAGGAAATTGCAACTGAAATTGATAAGCGATGGGATCCTTATTGTGCCCTGCTTAGCACGCGATTTGGTCTCTATGGCTTTCCATTTGAGCCAGAGATATTCGATTTTGACTTTCCCAATGCCAATAGACAAGGCTCAAGCACTCCAGTGGCATTAACCAATGTAATACGCAGTAGTGCCACAATTTTGCCAGTGACCGGCTTGGATATCAAACGTCTGAGTTCAATTGGTAAGTTAGACATAACTATAAAATGCTCTATCGAACTATTAATATATGTCTTGCTTGGCAGATGGTGTGGATTTTCGTACATTTCCCTATCTAATACGTGGAAAGAGTATAAGCAATCAATTACGTGGTTTACTTGAGGTGGTTCAACTTCATTTCAATTGCGTGCAAACGTCAGAAGCCACTCGCATTGATAATATTGACAGTATGGGCACTGCTACTGCAGCTGCCAATGTGGTAGTTGTTGAAGACGTAATGATGATGCCCAAACTGGCGGCTGCTAGTAAAAAAGAACTGGTATATAATTAATTATATATAATTATGTATAAATAGTTTCATATTTGATATCACTATAACAGCTGAATGACTTGGTCGATGACGTCGGATCTTTAGTTGCTGAAATGACGGATAACAATATAAAAGTGGCATTTAATGCAGTTGGCCTTGATAATGGATTTAAGGATAAAACATGTGAGTGTCGACTCTGTCAATAGATTTTGGATTTTGCTCATTTGGCTCTCCTTTTTTGTTATTTTTAGCTGATTCTTTTCTCGCCGATCTGGAAAATGTCCTCAAGGAAGATGTTAAACATGAAAAGGCAGTCATGATGGATAAAATAAATATTTCCAAATTGTTGCCAAAATTGACAATGTGGAATAGTTATTTACAGAAGAAATTGGATGGCTATGATGACTTTGAAAAGCCAATTGATACATGGGACGTATCAATGGGATCGCCACTAAGTCTGAATGAAATGGTCGAACCAAATACACAAGAAGAACAACAGACAGATCAACAGCCACCATTGCCAACTCAACAGACAGAAAGTATCGCCAGCAGCGGAGCCGGAGAAACCTTTGTCGATGATGCCACAGAAAGTGAGAAAATATTGCAGCACTTGAGTGCGAATCCATCTCAACCCATAACTTGGCATAAGTTGCTCACACCGCCGCCTAAACAAATGATTGTCATTGACCGTATGCATTCTGGTGCGCGACGTTTTGTCGTTCTGGATTTTGGACAACATATTCTCCTTACCGATTTGGTTATACCTGCATGTGATGAGCTTACTTCCCTTAGTATTGATATATGGTGCTTTGATGAGGAGACAGATAGCACGCGGCTTGTTCAGGTCACCGATATACAAACAAAGACTCTGGTGCTAAGTGATATGCAACCACCACCAATTTGTCGTTATTTAAAACTGACCATCATTGGACGCATTGGTATGTCCTCCACCAAATGTAAAGTGCCATTGGGACGATTTTTTGGTCATCCAGTTGTGCTTGAGCATGATGGCTATGGTGATCAATTGATGCGATTTATAAAGCAGCCTGCGTCAGCGCTTCAGGCACAACTTAAGTCTCTTAATGCCCTTTATGAGGATGTACATTGTCGCTACAGATTGGCCAGCTGCAAGCTTATGGAGCTATTGACACCCATGCGTAACAGTGAACTCTCCAATGTGGCACATTTGCAAGCATTCATTAATAAACAACGTGATGAGGAAATTAGCGGC
The DNA here is from genome assembly GCA_018903615.1 of Drosophila neocordata. Lineage (NCBI taxonomy): Eukaryota > Metazoa > Arthropoda > Insecta > Diptera > Drosophilidae > Drosophila > Drosophila neocordata. Next base: position 16,622,471 of record JAEIGI010000002.1, on the reverse strand, counting down.
TTAGACAATAATAACAAGGTGGTATCCTTGTACGAGGAATGCATGCTCCTCCAGTATCAGATTAATGTCGTTAGAAATGTGGTGTCGCGGCTGGAGCGCGCCTTGTCACCAAAGTTTATACCAACTGTTCCACCACCGAATTCAGGCCCGCCGACAGTGGATACTTTACGAGCAGCCTCAAGAGATAAGTTGCGTGTGCTAAGTCTTAGCCTGGTCGAAGTTCTTTTGCATTTCTCAATTGAATATGGCATCAAGAATATTTTACCAGTTCACCAGCGCTTCAACGTGATCACAGCCAAAGCTTTATTCAATTCCCTGGTTGTCTATGGAGATGCCCAATTACAGTTAGCCACCTGTTCCCTATTGGTACGCATGTGTTGCTTTCAGCCTTGGTGGGGTGATTTCCTGGCGGACACTTTCTGCAGTCTATTTTCTGCCCAGAATTGTAAAGCTTTTCCCCAAGATCGGTAAGTTTAATTAAATTTACATTTGCTTAATGTGTTATTTTAAGTTCTATTTTTTTTCCATTTTAGCATTTTCTTTTTACTGACTTATTTGGGCCGTCGTAGTATCGCCATGGGCGCCTGTCGTTCCATTGTTATTGATGCTGTTCTTAAGACGCTTGTCAAGCTTCTGGCCCCTATTTCTCCATACTACAAATTTCAGACAGAGCAGCCAAGCACTTCGGCTAATGCAGCGGAACGAAATGCAGCTATGGGGACCACATCAGATCTTCAATTGATTACCTGGCTGCTACTATTCCTTTCGGTCTGTCTAGATGACAACACGGAGCGCAAGGATAAATGTTAGTTATCATTATTTCCATTTTGTAATAATTAATCTAATTTTTTCCATTTTTTAGCTGCTGCTCGGTGGGACTTTATGAGCTGCGAGAGCGATTTTACCAAAGCGCGTCCAAACAATGCTCCCAATAGTAAACAATTGCGTTGTTTTAAGAAACGCATGATCCAAACAAACAAATATTCAGCCCAACCGTACACGGATTGGGGAAAAAAGATCTACATGATACAAAACGAACATCCTGGAATATTTATGGAGCTGTCAACGAAAAGTAAAGCTGGCGCAGCTGCTATAAATAAGGGGACATCAACTGGCGGTAAAATAAATATGGTCAGTTATACGGTTGGAGCACCTGGTGGACCATCGTGTAGTACTGCAAGCAAACCGACAGCATCTTCCACTTCCTCACCCAAGCATCCCGACTGCTCTGGCGGTGATGGTGATGGCAATAGTAATTTCGACAAGGGCCTTAAGACATTGCGCATGGCCAATATAAAGGTTGTTATACGTGGATTATTCGCTTTGCTTCTGGAAATGGACTTTGACTGCAACATGGACCAGTTCTTACTCACCTGCAAGGTAATTGCTCGGCTTGTGGCCGCTTGTCGTCCATCGGTGCAGCTGTGCAAGATTTTGACCAGTGCACAATTGGAGCAACTTATACGTTTAGCGGTTTGGAATGATCAGCAACAGCCTTGGGCTGTCCATGCTATTACTTGTCTGCTGCAGGTAAGATGCTGGGATAAAATTAAAATTGGATCTGTAATAAGTTTTGTTTTTTTTTTTTTAAGGATCTCCTGGACGCAGATAAGCAGTATCGAGATAACGATGCAACGCCCACCAACGATGCACCCCGTCCTATGGACACATCTGTGCAGGAGACACGCGATCTCTTTGGGGACTATTCATGTAAGTTGTTTCTGTGTGGCTAGGGTAAAATTTGAAATTGGGATATTTTATAAAGATAAATATGTGGTTCACTCTCTCGGACTCGCTATCCATTTAATTGTATTGCGAGTGTAACATATTTCTCATCTTTTTAGCGTCTTCCTCCAACTCTTCTTCCTCCTCTTCTGCTTCCGTGGCACAACAGTCAGTGCTCTGTATGCCGACAGCAAGTGAATTTTATCAGGAGGGTAAACGGAGACAAAATAATTATAATTTTTATCAATGCACCACTAGATTCGCCTCTGGCATGGACGACACATAAAAAATCATGTCGTCGTCGTCCCTGCTAAAGGATGTTACCTCCCTATCCATAACCTTTAACTATACATTTTTGCCAATTATTTATTAACATATTTTCGTAATTTTTGCCACATTTTTTCAGCTGTTAAATATAATTACCTGCCCTCATTAATTGAATGCGATGACACCGAGTTTGATGAAATGCTGAACGACATTGATATGATTGAACGCACCAAACCGGTAACCAAAAAGGAGAGCAATGCTCTGTGCAAGAATACCTTCAATTTCTTTTGTAAATCAATCTCCGTGGCTCTGGATACACGGCTAGATACCGGACTAGAATTACATGTTGAGACACAATTGCGTAGACTTACGAATCGTACGTCTCTCGATCTCTATTCGTCATTGCCGCAAGTTCTGACCAATGAGTTTGTATCATCGCCACCAGAGGCTACTGCCTGGCCAGAGTATTTAACACAATTGTGGTCTGGCTCAGAGTATGCGAGTCGAAATACATATGTCATGTTTAAGAATGTCTTTGATTCTATTCTGGCCGACTTGCATTACGAGGATACTTGGGTACATTTAGAGCAGGTGCTACAAATGTGGCTTACATTGAATTGTGAGCTGTCGGACAAGCCTTACACATCGGGCATAACACAAACGGATATACCCAAAATTCCATTCGGAGCCAATGCAGTGCAGGGCCTATTGCTAGCTCTGGCGTGGCATAATGATATCAAGTTGCGTACATGGTGTTTGGGTTTCCAATGCCTATACCTTGCCTGTAATTCGCTGCCAATTGGCGACGAAGTTGCAGATTGTACACGCATCAATGAGGTTATTGTGAATGATGAAAACTTTGAGAAAATGCTGCTGCGTTTCTTTTCCGGATATGGAATGAGTTCTTCCATTATTACAAATCGTTGTGTATGTATATTTTATAGTATATTAAATATCCCATTGACGTTTCTAACAATTTATTAATATATATTAAGGCTGGTGTTACCATATGTAAGCATCTGCATGAGTTGCTGCTCTGGTTGCATAGCAAGAGTGAGAACAGCGGCGGCCTAATTCCCTGCAAGCGACGATTAAAGGATATCCTGTTGCATGTGGTGTTGCAACTGGTACAACCAGGTGGTGCCATAAGTAATCAACAGGGACCGATTGATGCTCAAAATCAGCTTGTTCGCGATCTACTTTGGATGCCCAATGATAAAGGCGATCTTAATATAGCTCTAAAGATAACTGAGAGTGTTTGTAAGTATATACTGCTATTCCTGACAATGAATTGATCACTTATATTCCTATTTATTGTTAGCCTTCCTGGTGTACAACAACATATCAAATGGCGAGAAATTACAGTGCCAGCGTGCTAATGAAAATAATAATACGGGGAATAATTTTAGCAATTTGTTTGCCACTGTCCTGGGTTCTGAGAATCCGAGCAAGCCAAACGCAACCATCTGTGACAATTCGCTGATTATAAATCTATTAAATTTATGTTCACATATGGTGCTACCAGAGATGCCACGACAGCCAAGTGTATGTACTGAAAATGAAATAAAATTACAAAATATATTAATAATATTTTGCAGGAGGTAACCATACCCGAAGAGGAGGAGCTGTCAAATCAAAGTCAAACGGATGAAACAAAAGCCGAACAGCTAAACACTGAAGGACATCGCAGCAAAGTGCCTTGCATAGCCGATTGGGGTAAGTTCAAACATTTAAGACAAGTATTTCCATCTACTAAATGATTGGTTTTTGTTCTTCGCAGTGCTGCGTCAATTTCCCACAATGAAACGATTGTTTGGAGCACTTTCACAGTGCTCAACAAATTCGTTTAAATTAATGACATCCAACGGATTCTTCTCTTTACCAAATACGTTGTTGGATAATCCTCAGACCATAGTGGCTGCCGTTTTCAATTTGATGCGCACTCTGAGTGATAGGGCCTCGAATCCCCGTTTAGTTGTGGCCCCCATTTGCCAATATTTGGAAGAAAGTAAAATTGGTTTCATTGATGTAAATTTCTTGATTCTAATGTTAAAATTGCCTTTGCAGCCACTATTCAACGGAAGTCTACATTACCGAGATTACAGCTATCGGAGCCATTCCTCTGGTACATATCAAACGTTTTGGAAGTAGCGCCAGCAGTTCAAATCTTCACCCAACTGGGTGGTATACAGATCATTTGCCATAATCTGGTGCGACTTAATAAGACAATTATTAATATGCAGCCGGGTTTGGTAAGCATCATTAAAAATTGAGGATTGGAAGAGGAAGTTTTTAATTATTATCTTTTTTCGTTTATCATTAGATTTCCTTAATTATGCAACATATGACGAGGAATACGCGTCTTAAAGTCAATAGTCATGTGGCAGCCACCAATACTTGTAAAAAGACCACAACCGGTACTGGCACTTCCACATCAACCGCAACTCAAGCTCCTCGAAGCGGAGCACAATACGATGGATTGATTAATTTTGCGCCATTTTCACACATTGTGTCGGAAAATGATGCAGCCCAAAGCGCTGAGGTTCTGATATCCAATCCCAATGCGACGCATAGACGTCCACGATCCCCTGCCTGGAGTTATATGTTCTATCCAAATGAGTCACATGTAGATTTGACGATAACCCTGCCAACAGCGATATTGCTAAAGGAAGTACAACTTGTTCCTCACACATCCAGTCTTGCCTCATGTCCCTCGGCTGTAGCTTTGGAATTATCAAGGGATTACGGCTTAGGTTCAATACCAGTGGGTCCACCAATGGCCACCACAGGATTGACCTGCATTCGACTGAAATTGGCTAAAGCGGAGGTTGCCACCAGCATTGTTCTAAGACTTTACAAGTGAGCTTCAAAAGAAGAAAGCGAAAAACAGGTAGAAAATCTTTATAATTCCATTCCTTATTGTGTGTTTGCAGACCCAAGGACTGTGGCAATGTGGGCCTTGTGCAGATTGCCGTGCTTGGCCAGACTATTTTCAATAATCGTATGCAGGGCTCTCGTTCCTGTGTAGATGGATTGGGTTCATGTTCCACACCTCTGCCAAGTGCTGCTTTGGGCGCCTTTGATGCCGATGCTCTGCTTGAGGACGATTCATTTGCCAAGACAAGCATTGGCTGGGTGCGCATATTGTCGCGCTGTTTCCATGTTGCCGCCTTGCAGCCAGATAGTAAATTGGCTGATTTGATTGCCTCTTCTCCAGCAGTCTATCCAGGCTTTCTAGAGGCCTGCTGTTCGCTCCTTAATATAATGCCTATGATTCCAAGTTTGGCCCAGCATCATCTGGAGACCATCTTACTTAAACTGGGAGCTTATAATCACGAGCTCAGTCTCCAGCTACTGCGGACTTTATTATGGCACACAACTCCACAGGGTTAGCATGGAATTTTTAATTAAATTAATGAGTTCGTTTGATTTAATTTATCTTAATCTTGCAGTTTTCAAATTGTCCAGTGATGCTGTATGCGACTTAATCCACGAAGTGGTCACTAGTTCTATGGAACATTTGTTGGACAAATTGCGTGTGCTTCTGGATTGGATAATGCAGTTACACGATAACTATAGCCAGCAGGCACGCAGCAATAATCCACAGAGCGGTTTCGTTAAAGTAATCGCATCGATTCTTTGGCGTGTTCAACGCCAGCAGCAATTGGCTGAGCTTCCACTACTCATTTCCTCGAACTTGTTTGAAACTTGCTACGAGTGGATAACCTCCTTGGAGCACGATGAGCCTCTTAAAGCCAGTTTTGATTCTCTGATTTGTGCTTTGTGCTATATTAAACCAGAGCTATTCAATCAGCTGCTGGTTAAGGTAGGAGTGAAACTGGAACCACCAGCACGCAGACAGACAGATGATAGCAAAGTGCAGAGCGGTAGTGCATGGTTCCGACGCGAAGGCACTGAGAATCTTACCATACTGCTCCAACGACCCGCATTGTTGAAGACAGTTGCATTGGCCTGTCAATCACCGGTGGCCATTTATCAAATGTTGGATTCGGGATTACCCAAGCTTCTTGCTCATGCCATATACGAATATTGCACACATTTACTGCCCAACACAGAGGCACCAGGAGCAGCACCAGCTCCATCATCTTCGCCATCTGCTTCTAGTACCAGTCAGGCGGCAGCAGCAGCAGCGGCGGCGACTATTCCAGAAGATTTCTCTTCATCTATGACAGACTTTGACAAGGCAGAAGCAAATGTAGCCCATAGTATTCCATTATTGTCGTCATCCAATGTGCCCAAAGTATTGGATTTCTTCTCCGAGTGCTGTGCGGAAGGACCCATGCGAGATTGGCTGGGCACCATGCAGGGCTCTGTATTTTGGAAACCTTTGCTTCAGTTGTTATGCAATACACATTCAACCCAGTTAAGCAAAGCCTTGCCCATGCAGCAATCATTTATTCGGCTAGAACGCGCCACCATTAACTTTTTCACACGTGTCAGCTCCTGCCATCCAGCTAACCAGGAAGTGCTCACGTCATTACTAATTGGTGCGATAATTTGCAAACCCGTTCGTTTTCCTTCCGGCAATAGGCCCACCATTTCTGGATTTACTCGCCAATTGGTATTGCAATTGCTTTTGGAGAACGAACATATTACAGTATTTGTACGGAGTCAACAGCCCCTGCAGCGTAGGGATACCTTATCAGCCATAATGGGTGGATCTTCCAATGGTGGAGCAAGTACTTCCTTACCGGTGGCTGCCGTCAACAATCATCCGGCAAAGCGAAGTAGTGCTCATCAAATACTTTTTAATGTGACAACGAGTACAACTTGCCAAGAGATAATGCAAAATTGTGTTAGCGGTAAGTATAATTCTTATTTTAAATTTAAATATTTTCCTTAAAAATTAATCGTTTTGGTTAGATATTATTTCGTACTCTTAATTAGTGAAAGAAATTTTATTTAATTTTATTTTAAGTAATGTGCGATTATTATTTAAATGTGTTTTTCTTTTTGGTTGACCACTCCGCTCCCTTTGCCTTTTTTAGTATACAGTAACTTAGTGTATCAACCTACACCTACAGATCAGCGTGCTGGAGGAGAGGCTTCTGCACCAAATTCCAGTAAATCCGGTGAAGTTAAAATGGATAGCAAGAATAGTTTTATGAATATGAACAATGATCCTAATAGTATGGAATTCCTGACTGTTGGTGCAGCTGTGGCGGCCATAGATAAACGGGTAAAGGATGCGAAAAACCAATCCACATTAGTGAACAAGGACAAGGAAACACAGACGTCAAGTGCAGCTATGAGTGGCAGTAAGTTTATTTAGGTTTCCTTGGGTTAAAGAAACACTCATCTCTTAAATCGCTTATTTACAGGTTTTAAAGGTGGCTTCAATGTTCAAGACTATGTCCTTCAATCGGCAAATGCCGTCAATGGGAACCAACTAATAATAGCCGAATATCCAGACATTGTATTGTCATTAGATGCAACCATTTCACAGGTCTTGGCTACACTTTTAGATGCCGGTTACTCACTCTCATCTCCATGTCTAACATTGGATTTGGTGCCAGAAAAGCCTGGAGCAGATGAGGCAGTGGAATCCAGAAAGATAAAGGCATCATGCGTTGAGCCATTACCGTCGCCATTACAGCGTTTCTCCAGTAGCGGAGGCCTTTCATTATTGGCCCATTATCTTCCCACAGTTTATCCAGAACATTCTGGCCGCAAGGCTACCTCGTTAATAAGTGAAAAGGAAAAAAGTCCTCCGCTGTCTGATTGGGTCAAACTAGAACCTAATGATGAAATTTATGAGGATTTAGAGGATACTATTTGTGAACCGACAGCCAAACAAGCAACGGTTAGTTCAGTCCCTCAGCATTCCCTAGCTGCATTTGGACTATTTCTACGCCTCCCTGCCTATTCAGATGTCCTGCTTAGAGATAAGCTGCGTGCTCAATGTCTTTTACGTTTAGTGCTGGGCGTAACAGGCGATGGAGAGGGCAGTAAGTCTTTAATAAATGGTAATTCTACCAATTCAGTTACTCAAAACATTTATTTTTTTTTTTTAGATGACATCTATAGCTTATCGCTGGCCCCTTCTTTGCCTACCTTACCATTTGAGGTCTTTCGCCAACTGCTAGACTGCGTGCCCCTATTCACTGATGATGGAATGTTATTGCGTCGTGTTGTTATTGAGGTTGGAGCTATGCATTTGGTCCTTAATTGCCTCGGTATTTTCTCACATCAGTCCCATAATAATCGTATTGGAGCCCCAGTCAGTGAACCATCGCCCAGTGGTAGTGCTAGTGGTAGTAGTAGTGCTAATGGAAACAGTTCTGCTGCAGCTAAAAGTAATAGTGCTGCAGGAACAGCAGAAGAACCGACACCTAGTGGTACCACCTCAGATGATAAAAGCCATATGTATTGGGCCAAGGGTACAGGCTTTGGCACGGGATCTACGACACAATCTTGGAATGTAGAGCAGGCGTTGTTGCGCCAGAAGAGTGAAGAGGAACATGTGACTGTGCTATTGTTGGTCTTGGCCAGCTATATAAATCCGGGGGATTGCATACCCAGCGAAATGAGTGGCGAAGTTATCCTTGCCTATCATGATGTGCGTGATGTTACCGGCGAATTGCCTGCCGTATTCCAAACTCTGTTACAACAATCTTGCCTGATACCGGCTTTGAGTTCATATCTCCGTAATGATTCCGTGCTGGATATAACCCGACACATTCCACTATATCGTGCCATATTGAAATTGTTGCGCGCTTTGTCACTGTCCAAGAGTTTAGTATCGCTACTGCAGCCGGCGCCAAGCGCCTGTGGCGAGAGTGCTCCACCCATAGTTGAGCTGCTGCAAAACATGAAGACTTGTGTGGACACCTATGCCAAACGACTAAAGTGAGTATATTAATCACTTTGCATTTAAGGAATTCTAATTAATAAAATATTTTATCTATTTAGAGTCAACAAAAAGTCCAACATAAAGGGTCAAAATCAACAGCTCACTTTTAACATAGATGATGGGGATGATGAGGGCTTGGCTCTTCTCATACCAGACATACAGGATACAACTATGTTGGTCCAGAAGACCACCGATATGGATGCACTGAATAATATATTAAACAGCAACGAGGAGGGTATGGCACAACTGGAGCGGCCTCTAAGTAAATCAATTGAACAGCGTTATCTAGAACTAATGAAAAAGCGACAATTCGATACATATGATATGATTGTGGAGGCTGATAATAATAGCTTTAGATTTGTGGTGTCGTATCATTTTGAAAAAATGGTGCGACTTGCTGGCGATCGTTATCATCCATCGCGGGTCAAGCGGTTGGCTCAGGAGACGGTTACATTGTCGACCAGCCTGCCATTGAGCTTTAGTAGTTCGGTATTTGTGCGCTGTGATACGGACAGATTAGATATCATGAAGGTATGTAATTAATTATTTTATTGTAAATATTTATATTTCAATATTTTATTTTCAGGTGCTTATCACTGGACCGGCTGATACACCATATGCCAATGGATGCTTCGAGTTTGATGTCTTCTTTCCGCCAGATTATCCCAACTTGCCCATGTTAATCAATCTTGAGACAACGGGGCGCCATTCGGTTCGTTTTAATCCAAATCTGTACAATGATGGCAAAGTGTGTCTGTCTGTGCTGAACACATGGCATGGTCGACCCGAGGAGAAGTGGAATGCACAGACCTCTAGTTTCCTTCAGGTTCTTGTGTCCATACAGTCCCTAATTCTAGTGCCAGAACCATACTTTAATGAACCCGGATTTGAACGTAGTCGTGGAACACCCAGTGGTACGAACTCTTCCCGAGAATATAACAGCAATATCTATCAGGCATGTGTGCGCTGGGCAATGTTGGAGCAGATTCGCAATCCCAGTCCATGCTTTAGAGATGTGAGTGACTTGTCTACGGCTCTATTACCATTTTACAATTTTCTAATTTACTTCCATTGAACAGGTCATACATAAACACTTTTGGCTAAAGCGTGAAGAGATTTGTAATCAGATCGAAGGCTGGATTAAAGAGTTGAGTAAGCCGCAGTATACGGAACGCTCCAGTCGCACCATATCCTTTAATTCAATGGTTCTTCGTCGGCACTATCGGCATTTGCGTGAGGAACTAGCCAAGTTAAAACCTCCGCGAGGCCTAGAAGATTTGGATGCGCCTTTTAATCCCGTGGCTACGTTGCCGCCTATGGATGTTTCAACGACGTCAGCAGCGGCTACAACGAACGCCCAAGTGGGCACTGATGATCCTATGGTGCCGGAGCTAAATCTATTAAATGACAATGATGATACACCACCTGATGGCTTTTTCAAAGGCTTTGAAAAGGAAGAAGGAATGCTCGTGGGTGAAGAGGAGGTTGTGGAGATTCTTAGTGATACGGAAAATGAGAGCAGTGTGTGGCATGAAAAAGAGGAGGATATGTCGTAAATTTAATTCACCAATGATTGAGATCTTACCCGCCTCCTCCGTTTTAGAATTTTTTTTAATTTATGCGTTAAACATTTTACACGGTCTTTATAAAATTTGTCATAACTTCGGTATAGTAAGAGACTGCAACATAAGAACTTGGTGTGCTTTACTTAAAGGAAATATAATATTGAACTTTTGATGATAATGAGATCGCTATTTATGCAATACAAATATATCATACACACACATCGTTCACCGTCAGCACAGCTTTATGGAATTCATATATCATACACATCCGCACAGAATCATTATCACACTAACTATATACATACATAAATACGTACTATATATGCAAACTCACAAAAATAACTTGAAGTATGAATTATATTATATTGAACTTTTTATAACTGCTTGTATATGAATGGATCTTACAAGTTTATTATACAAAGAAGAATTAAAAGAAGCAGCCCAGCCATTTGTGTGTATAGCATATAGAAATGGACATGTGACTTTTATTTGAAATCGTATCAAAACTATAAGAAGAAAAACAAAACAAAAACCACCAAAACTAAATTAATGTGTATTAAACTATGTATGAATGTAGTGATTTAGTTAAATATTTACAGCAAACTGTGAAAAGTTAATTTTTCAAATTAAAATAAAAAGCAAAATACATTTTGTTTCCCTAAAAAACAATGTCTATGTGTGTGTGTGGGTATTTAAGTCAATGTCTAACTTAATGTACCTATCGTACATTCCTATGTGTATCATGCTACCTCGAAAAGATATTCTATGCTTTATCATATTTATTATATGATATCTTTATAATGGTTATTTTGGCACTTTTATAGGGTAGCAAGTTTATAACTACAAACTTCTTGTTATCATTTAATTCCAATCAAGAGACCAAAAGAATGTGTATTCAGGTCCGCTTCTTAAATGCCAAAGGAATTTCTATCAACAATCAGTATCGTATGATCTATTGATGTATACTCTTAAACTCATCAATGTAATCATTTTCCATTAATTCTCAATTATCTGACTTATTTCTTATTCTCTTTCAATTTGATGTGCTAGTTATTTATTGCTCTTCAAATAAATGCAGCATTGCTCTCGCTCTCCTACATCTTTACTGTACTCGATTGAGCGAAATTCGACAGCTATATGAGAAATCTTTTCTGTAGACACACGTAAAACAACCGTTAAGGCAAGTGGTTGTCTATCGGATTCTTAAGGGATTTTTCTAATTGTGTACGTTAAGGTTTATGGCGAACATAAAGTGGATATAAGACGTGATCATGGAGTTAAATAATGTAACCATTGAGGACAGTGGTGATTCTGTAAGTATTTGAAACAAACTGAATACTGTTTTTAGTATCTTATATGTTGATATAATATATTCAAGTAATATATATATCTACAAATTTTGTGCATACATTGTTTATGTAAGCGACATGTCCCATTGGAATTTCTTTTAATTGGTCCCTTATTATATTTTGATGCTTATCACTTTTCTTTTTCATTTTATTGTACATTTCTTGTGTGTTCGTTAAAAATAATATTAAACAGTTTTATAACAATTTGTGAATTAACTGTAACGCTGTTGCATAAAGTGCAATTTGTCACATATTTGTGTTCACTTCAGTTAGGAATGGTTGCACTTAACAATACATTGATTTATTAACTAACCAATCCGTTTAACTATTAATTTATGCCATATAAATGGATGGACCGATACTCACGCTCAATTAATCATGGATGGCCGACAATAGTGCCAACAAGTTGTCAGTGAAACTCGGATTGCATTATAATAACTAATGAAAAACCAACACAGCGAGAATATTTTAACTATAAAGTTATGTTAATTAAATCTAGAAATAGATTGTAATTCTCACAAACCAATAAAATGAAGTCCAATAGGAGTTTAGACTGTCTAAGGGTATAGCCAAGAGTTATATACTCTATATCCAACGTAATATGGGCATGATTTAGGATCAATTTAAAGGGATCTTTGTATTTATCCCGCAATTGTTATTTTTCAATTATTAACAAGATTATATAATGTTCAGGCACCTTGCGTTTCACATTTAGAGTATATTTATGTTCGTTGCTCCATTGGTTTCCCTTTTTAGCTGGAATCCAAAAAAAAATATGTATATATAAATTTGCATTACAAATAGCGTTAATTATAATTTTTGTATAATTTAATTGCATGTTATATTTGCTCATCAATAAAATTACTGAATATTTAATTAATTCATTTTTTTTTTCTAGGCGAATGCAACTAAGTTAGGCATTAGAGAGACGCCAGTGGGCGGTACAACTATGACCATGCCCACATCCCCTGCTACACAAGCCGAGAAACCGAAACCGCAATTGCTCTATGCCATCAACGACAATCCGCCCTGGTATCTAAGCATATTTTTGGCCTTCCAGCACTATTTGACAATGATTGGAGCAATTGTTTCCATTCCGTTCATCTTGACGCCTGCCCTGTGCATGTCGGATGAGGATGCCAATCGTGGAATAATCATATCAACAATGATTTTCGTCACTGGTATAGTGACCTACTTTCAGGCCACATGGGGCGTTCGTTTGCCGATTGTGCAGGGGGGGACAATTTCATTTTTGGTCCCAACATTGGCCATTCTCGCCTTGCCCCAATGGAAATGTCCTGCTCAGTCGGTAATGGATGAAATGAGTCCTGAGGAAAGAGAGGAATTGTGGCAAGTGCGAATGCGTGAGTTGTCTGGAGCCATTGCCGTTTCGGCCATGGTCCAGGTTATTCTGGGCTACAGTGGACTAGTGGGAAAGATACTGAAATATGTAACACCATTAACTATAGTGCCAACAGTCTCACTAGTAGGATTAACTCTTTTTGAACATGCAGCGGACACTGCGTCCAAACACTGGGGCATTGCAGTTGGGTAAGTGGAAAATAGTTGGACAACTTCATTATAATTCAATTCAATTCACAGGACAACTGCTATGTTAACGCTCTTTTCGCAAATTATGTCCAATGTGTCTGTTCCGATATTGGCATATCGCAAGGGACATGGCTTGGAAGTGCGACAGTTCCAATTGTTTCGTCTATTTCCTGTTCTGTTGACAATCATGATTATGTGGGGATTGTGCGGAATTCTGACAGCTACCGATGTTTTTCCACCCTCACATCCTTCGCGAACGGATGTGCGGCTAAATGTGCTGATAAGTGCCAAATGGTTCTATGTGCCGTATCCGGGACAATTTGGTTGGCCGTCGGTCACGTTGTCGGGTGTACTGGGCATGTTAGCAGGAGTATTGGCTTGTACTGTGGAATCTCTTAGCTATTATCCCACTGTATCACAAATGTCAGGCGCCCATTCGCCACCACTTCATGCTATCAATCGAGGCATCGGCACTGAGGGCCTAGGCACTGTTCTGGCGGGCCTCTGGGGTGCCGGTAATGGAACAAATACATTTGGAGAAAACGTGGGAGCTATCGGTGTGACAAAGATTGGTTCTAGACGTGTCATTCAATGGGCTGCCTTAATTATGGTGCTGCAAGGCGTAATTGGTAAATTTGGAGCTATTTTTATACTTATACCCGATTCGGTTGTCGGTGGAATATTCTGTGTGATGTTCGGGATGATTATTGCCTTTGGCCTGTCCACGCTACAATATGTGGACCTGCGTTCGGCCAGAAATCTCTACATTCTTGGCCTATCTATATTCTTTCCCATGGTCTTGTGTCGCTGGATGCAGGAACATCCAGGTGCCATTCAAACGGGCAATGAAACTGTGGACTCTACGTTGTCAGTGTTATTGGGTACAACTATTTTGGTAGGCGGTTTTCTAGGCTGTCTGTTGGATAATCTAATACCAGGTGAGGGATTACACATTCTATCTTTAAATCCGATTAACAGTACTATTTTCATACAAGGAACCCCTGCGGAGCGTGGTCTTATCGAATGGGCCAATGAAATGCCTTTGGGCGATGATAACATTAATGATGGCACGGCCACAGATTATGATTTTCCATATGGCATGAATGCCATACGAGAATGGAAATGGACATACTATGTGCCATTTATGCCCACATATAAATTGCAAAAGCAGAGCTGACCTATTCAGTTATATATATATATATATAGATGTATATAGAGTTGGTTCTATAAAAATATTCCATAGATATGATATATACAAATGTACAATTTGGTTTTTAATTTATTTGCTAAAACCTTATTTTTTCTTTGTTTTGTTTAATTTACGTTTCGTTTTCATTGTCACAATCTAATTACAATTTGAACTGCGAGTTCTACAAAAAACGCAGGATCTTAAATTCGCTTATAGATTTTATTCAATTCTATTTGTTTCAATTTTGGTTTTACTACATCATTTTGAGTTATATTCCTCCATATTTTCTATTATTTTGCAATAACATCAATATATAAGTCCCTAGTGAACAAAAGTGTAGCTGTTTCATTTGTTTTTCCACTCTTTTCAATAAAACAAAAAGTCAGTTCTGTGAAAGCAAATTAAACAATAAAAATGTAGTTAAAATTATGTTTTTAAAAATTTTAACGCATTTTTTGATTTTGTTATTTGTTTTTTTTCTGGGTGCGAGGCTTTTTTCTTCCTCTTGCTTATCTTTAGCTTCTACTAAACTTTTTTTATAGCTTACATAATAAATCAACTTTATATATGTATGATGCACTATATATATATATAGCTAATTGTAAGGCTAAACTCTAAAACCGGCGAAAGGAACCAAGGCACAATCATTTTAAAAATCGTATGTATATGGTAGCATTATGTATAACCATGTTTGCCTTATTGAGATACAATCAATCAATTAATCAATTGCTGAAACAACTATATATATATACTATATCATATATATGTAAATTGTTGGATCCACTACTGGACTACTACGACTATGATGAGCTCCCTCTCTAACTATAAACTTTGGCTATATAAAAAAACAATTATCAAAAAATCACCCTAGAACTAATTTTGAGGATAGGGAGGATATATAGCTATATATATTAATTTAGATCTCCGCATCTGTCTATTCAATGTTTCCTTTTTGTTTTACTGGAGCCTAGAACTTGTTGTGCTGATGATGATGGTCTGTTGGGGCGGGCTGTAGCAGTTTCTTAATGCCACCACTGCTGGCCCTTGAGGATGAGACTGATGCCGACGAAGAGGCAGTTGTATTTGGAGGCGTAGTCAGGGTATGGTTGGTTTTTTTACGTTTGGAGTAGTAGCAGAAAATGCAGAAACCATTCTGCGGTGTAGAACATCAAATGTTTGTTGGACTACGAGTAGCTGATGAGGTACGATAACGCGATCCAGATCTGTTAATTGTAGATTAAATAAGTAAGAATCAAAGAATCATATATATATATATTCTTGAAAACTTGCCGTGAAATGCTAGAGGTATAATCTCTAGCTGGTGTACGACCCTCTCGTCTATGATAACTACTGCTAGTAGCTCCACTGCTGCCACTGGTGGGTGGCTCCAGCAATGACATTGTGCGATGATCATAGGCTCGTATGGAGCGACGTCCTAGAGTAGCATAGCCATCTAAATGGCTGCTACCAGTAGCATTACTGCTACTGGCGGTAGGTAAACTGCTATTTAGTGTGTACGAGGAACGACGCTTTGGATTATAGGTGTTGTAGTAGCCACTGGCCACTGCTCCGGCTGCTCCATTGCTGGGACTAGAACTTGAGGAGCTCTTGTAACGCATGGGCACTGAGCTGTAGTCATGTGAATCGTACCGTTTGCTTAAAAATGATGGCGATGTATTCCGTATATCATTGAGGCTCTTGCGTGGTTTGCTTGTGGCTCCAGTGGATCCAGAAGTGTAATCCAAGGGCGAGCGATAAACGGGAGGCTTGAGTTCAGTGCCGACAGGACTCAGTTTTAGTGGTCTGAAGAACTGTTGTGCAATATCCGGTGAATGAGCACGAGTTTCCACCTCAGAGGTATGTAATTTGTGACTGGAACGGGCCTTGACAGCCGCCTGCTGTTCCCTATAGTAATCTCGCACCGCTGTGGGTCCCACTATGCTGCTGGTGCGACGTGGCTTCTTTTGCTCGTTAAAGCGACTGTAGAAGCTGCGACGTTTTATTCTATCGATGACACTCTCGTTGGGATCAGAACTTTCTGAACAGCGTGTGGGTGAGGATAGAGAGGCTCTTGATAAACGAGAAACAGTGGGTGAGGGAGTGGCATGCAACATATAGTTATCCTCAGAGCAAATTGACCAATTGTCAAAATATAATTCTGGCTCTTCGGTGGGTGAAAGAAACGTAGATGTGGAGGCGCAATCATCTTGATAGCTACGCGAATCCGAAGAGTAGTTGGCAATGTTCTCGAAGGAGGGCGTCAGCAGGGCGTTATTTCGATTAATCTCATGGGCTGATGACGTACGATAGCCTGAGGTTTGGGAACTGCAATTGTTATTGTTAGTATTGGAGGAGTTATTATTAGTGGCATTCTCCATTGACTGTTGGCTGGAGCTATTGTTTGACGATGCACTCTTAACAGCACCCGGATAAGGTGGCAAATTGGAGTAAAGCCCTAAGCCTAATCCTCCATTGCCGTTAAGTAAAGCTGGATTGGTACGTGATCCTCGGTAACTACTGCCACTTGTAGTGGTTGTAGTAGTCCCAGTACTTGTTGCTGTAGTTCCAGTGGGAGCACTTGCCAAATCTAGCATGAGTCCCTTGCGTTTGTCCTTGTTGTTGGTTGTTGATGTGACACTGGCAGCGGCTGTCGCAGTAGCAGCAGCAGTAAATTTATTACCTTGTCCCTTATTTTGTATGCAATCTGGACAGGCAGTCTCACAGTTACAATTCTCCTCCGTGGCTTTAGTTTTAACAACATTCTGGTAAATGGGAGAAGTCGGTAGAGATGCTTCCTGTTCTTCATGAACTTGACGCTCAATATTGCTGGTAGATCGAGTAGTCCGTACTCGTCTCTGTTCACTGCTCTCACGATCGAAGCGACGTAGCAGACCACCAAGCATTTTATTGACAGCACCTCCCTGCTTTCCATTACCTCCATCATCTTGCCCTGCATGCAATTCTTCCACACTTGCTGCCCTCTTCGGACTAGCACTGGCTCTGGCATTGTTGCTGCTCGGCTGTGATCGGGGCACTGAACGTTCCCTTAAAGAACGCAACATACTGTCGAAGCGGGATCTCTTGTCTCCTGTACGTTTGTCTTCATTTAGGTCAATGACCGATTTCTCTCCCTCCAGAGATTTCTTTTTGCGAAGAACTATAGATTTTTCTGGTGAGATGCGTTCTTCAGGAGAACCTGATCCTTGTTTTAGAGTGCAGGACAAAGCTGAATTAGTTGTTGAGGCTACCTTTTTCTCCTTGCTCATGGCCGAATCTCGCAGTTTTTCGAATTTCTGTCCAATAGCATAGAATAATCCCTTGCCGGATACCTTTTTCTCTGGCGATTTGTCCTTGGATTTAATTACAGGACTTGACTCTTTGGAACTATCTACTGGTGTTGTAGTAGCTGTTGTTGTGGTGGTGGTAGTTGGTGTCACTGGAGTGGGTGGCACTAATTTAGATTTCTTGGTAACTTTAATCATCTTTTTAATGGTAGTAGGACGCGATTCACTTGAGGATGAACCAGTGTCTTTGGCATCGGTAATAGCACTCATTGTGCCTGTCGGTGTAGCCGATAGAGATTTCTCCTCTGATGTGGACTTCGAACTACTAATGGGTGTGGTGGCAGTGACAACTGGTTTCGCTTCGGTAATTGTTGCGATAGCCACACCGCTGCGAGTTACCTTCCTTATTTCTTTGGGTGTGGCCAGCTTGGTGGCTGGATAGCTTTTTGGACGCATTAGGCGACTCTCTCGTGGTGTCGATGCCTCCACTATCGGATCATTGCCAGCGTTAGATCCTGTTGGTAATTTGCTAGGCAATTTACTGGACACAGCAGCGACAGATTGTTCAGTTTCGCTTGTCTTTATCAGGCTCAGACCAACTTCTTTCATGGGATACGATTTAGGTCGCTTTAATTTGGTCTCCTTAGCAGCTGGTAAGTCACTTGGAGCCAGTTCAGAGTTGGTATTAAGTGGTTTAACACCCTCTTCTGTTTTCTTGGCTACTTTTTTAACCTTACGCACTAAAGTAGTTGTTGCTGTTGTTGTCGTAGTTGAAGCACTTTTAGTTCCGTCTCCTTCATTTTCCTTGGCCTTTACCCTCTTTACCTTTTTAATGGTTGAGGTTTCTTCACTAGATTTTTGTTCTTGCTGTGTCCGTACGGCCGAAAGTAATTGTAGCTCTTGCAATATTTTATCTGCCAACTCATGCTTGTCCAGTTCCGTTTCTAGCTCACGTGGACGGGATAGACTACGCCGTTTATTGACCTCGGAAATTGTCTGCTGCTGCACTGTTGTTTCTACAATGCCTTCGGTGAATAGTTCCATGCTCTTATTTCGTGCATGTCGTATAGATGATTTGACTGACTGGGATTCAGTTTGTTCAGGATCGGCATTGGGCAAACTATGCTTGCGTCGTCGAAGATCAGTTTCTTCCTGTCTTTCCGCCGACTTTTCTCGTATATCACGTAACATGCTCTGTGTCTCACGCTCCCGATCACGTGGCTCGTCAAAGAAGTCGGGCCGCAGAAAACGTGAGATTCGGCGCTGCGAGGTGCGTCTACGCAGGGAGCTGCTACCATCGGCCAAGTTACCAATACTTGGTAACTGCGGTGGCGGCGATAGGCAACCACTTGGTGGACGACCCAAAGCAGCACTATAACGTTTTTCCGGCGCCTCCTTCAATGTCGAACCATTCGGATTGCCATTGATGGACTTGTTCAAATAAGGCGAATAATATTTATACTTATCGCTAATATCGCTGGTGTAATTAGTACTGCTACACAGTGAAGATTTGCCATAATCATCTCGACAGACACTGCTGCTGCGACTTTTGTTTGTATTCTCATTTTGATTTGGATTTTGATTTTGGCTTTGAGACGTTTGAGATTGAGCTTGAGTACGACTTAGACTGCGTCTGTAGATGGCCGTACTTGCTGCTGTTGTCTTGGGTGCATCTGTTAAAGGTTTTTGATTTGTATCCTCCTCTTCCTGTAAATATGTACCTCCACGACCACTGCTCTGACTGCGTTTATAGACCTTACTAGCAGCACTATCAGTTGGTGTACCATTTTGTACACTTAGCGTACGGGATAATTTACGAGCCTGAGTTGGTGGCAATTTGGCCAATAGTTGTTCCTGAAAACTTTTGGGCAGACCCGGCGTTATGCTGGACAATGTTTCCAAATCCTTTTTGCTGAGACGCAAACGTGAGAGATCCAAATCAGCCAAATCCAGTGGTTCCTCATTGCTGGACATTGTAGCATTTGATGTTTTCTCCACATTGGCTGGTGCTGAGCTAGGTTTGCCATGATGATGATGTCCTGGGGAAAAAAAGAAAATATGCAAAAAGTTGTCAACTAAAGATAAAAGGCAATTTAATAAATTTAAACGATTTATATTTAATATTTAATGTACTTACTTGCATTTGTATTTGTTGTATACATAGAGATAGATATCTATAGAATTTTCTTTTTTTAGCTACTTACATATTTATGTGGCCATTGATGCCTTCATGTGATAATTCCTTGTAATCTGTAAACAATTCTTCATTTGTTTTTTGCAACCAAAAGAATTTTTTGTTTTGTCTTTAAATTTGGATTTGGAACACTAAACAAACTAGCATTTAAAAACATTGAACATTGATATAATCGGGGTATTAGCTTACATGCAGGAATTATGGAATGGAATGGAACGGGCAAGGATAAAGCCGAAAGCTGCCTTTTAAATATTTCGCCATAAATTGTATTTATTGTTTTTATTTCATCATTTCATGGTTTTTATTTCACGACTTTTGTTTGTTTATCAAAAATATATTAATTTAGTTTTTTTTTAAGCTTAATATTGCTTTGTTTGTTGTTGTTTTGTCTTTTGTTTTTGTTTGTTTATGAATGGAATGACTTGAAATTGTTTCCTAAATAATTAATAATTTATAAGAAATAAAAAAATGGTTAATCACAATAGATAACAATATAGAATTGCCTATGAAATAAATATTTGCTGGAATAGCAAAGAAATCAAATTTTGAAATTATATTATTAAATATAATAATATTGATTTTATCTTTCCTGCTGGCAATTGCATTTCATTTTCATAAAGGCAAATCGCTCAATGGATTGCAACAATGTAACAAATAATTATGAAAAATTTCAATTTGTGAACAATTAATGTTAATTGGTTTTCTTTTTGTTTTGTTTGTTGTTAAGCAGCTCGCATTATGGTGGGGGGGTTAACATAGGCGGAGGGGAAAGGAGGTTAACTAGCCGCACCCACAGCCAGCAAAACAGCCACAGGCCAAATGATGATGCAGATCATCTTCATTATCATCATAATCATCTTCATCATTACTATTGGGGTTTGATTTTATGGCTTCTGCAGATTTCTTGTGGTGGTTATTGTGGCTGTTGTTTTGGTGGTGGTGCTCAGGTTGTTGGGTGGCTGCTGCTGCTGGTGCTTTATGCTGTTGCTGCTGCTGTTGTTTAATTGCAACTGTGGCGAGTTGCCTTTTGTTGTTGTGGTTGCTGACGATGTTGTTGTTGTTGTAGCTTTTGCAAATATGGCAGGATGCGTTTTGGTGGCAGTTTGGAACGGACTCTTGTTAATGGTTATAACATGCTTAGTGGGCGTGGTAGTGGTTAAAGTAGTTAAACCAACTGTAAACGAAATAAGTACAAAAAAAATGTGTGTGTAAAATGGGGCCAATTATAAAATTTAACTAAAAAATTATTCATAATTAATTCATTAATGCAAAATACAAATTACATGAACAATAACATTATACATATATTTAAGTATATATATATGTATGTTTGTTTTTTTTTTAATAATGATATGTATGTATGATGAGAAAGAAGAAAAACGAAAAAGTAAGAACAAATGACAGCAATTAGTAGCTGGAAATCGTTTTATACATTTTAATTATTATTATTATTATTATCGTATTCAAAGTTTTGGACATTTTTTTTGTTTCTTTTCTAAGCTTTTTCCCACTGCACTTTACTATTATTATTACAAAAATTTGCTATTAAACAAATAATTCAGCGTATTTTTTATATATTATATACAATTTATAGTTGTTTTTATTTAAAAAAAAAAAAAGCCCAGAACTCAGAAATTTGTTCTTTAATTGAAATCAAATATATAATACAAAAGTATTCACATATTTAATTTATTTATTTTTATTTTTTTTTATAATTTGTTGGTTTAATTTTAATTTGTTTTTTTTTTTTTATTGTTTAGTGCCAAGTTAGTTGCATTGAGAACAGCGTGGACACAAAAGTCAACTACATTGATAAAGCTTCGAGTGTTTGTATATTTGGTGTGCGCGCGTATTTGTGTGTGTGTGTGTGTGTGTGTGGGAAGGTAGGTTGAGTGTGTGGCTTATTGTTGGCTGGCTTAGTGTGGGTGTTAATTTTAAGGTACAACAAAAAAATTTATTTGGTTTTAAATTTAATAAAAGAAATTAACTATTTAACTCAAAGAACTGGGTTTTCTTTTTTTTATATTATTATATTTTTGTGTGGGTTTTGGTTAGCGTAATTGAAATTTTTGGTTGTCGGTGTGAGTTGGTTTTTTTTTTTGTAGTAAAAAATGTAAACTAAAACAAATTTAAGGTAGGCGGGGCCATTGGCAAAACTGTACAACAATCAAATTGAATAGATATATATATATATATAGGTATATATATGGCATTTTATACAATTCTTTTGGTTGCAAAACAAATTGATTATCAAATAAAAAAAAAAATGATAACAGGTTAAACCCAAAAGGACAAACATAATAAATTTCATTGTTGATTTTTCGTCTTCATTCGCTTTCTTTAAAAGATATTAAAAAAGAAAATTGATTCGCTTTATTATCAATTGTTTATTTGTTAAAATTTGTGAATCGACTTAAAGACGCTTGATTTAAAATTTTTATTAAAATTAAGTACATTTGCTTAATGTCATTAACAATTGTATAGTTGGTTTTTTTGTTCACATTGTTGGGATATAATTTATATATATATGTATATGTACTAGTAAATCGCCTGATATTTTTCAATATTTCTCTAGATGTACAAAATTTCAGAACTTTGAATACGATTTCCACTTTCTCTCGAATTATTTCTTAATTTTTCTCTTTTTCTTTTCTCTCTTTTTCATCATTACAAAAAAGTGCATAACAATTTAATGCTAAATTAAATAAAAGAATTTTTAATTAAAAAAAAATTAAAGAAGATAGAAAACAAATATGGCAAATAATAATAGTAACAAAAGAATAGTAGAGTGGAAGATAATTTAACAATTAAATAAGCACAATTAACTCGGACTGTAATTTTTGTTTGTTTGTTTGTTTGGTTTTTTTGTTGACGGTTTTTGTATATTGTCTAATTGAGTTGGCCAGAAAAAAAAAATAATAAATAGAAGAAGGTTTTAAAACAAATTAAATTAAATAATTATAGTTGCTACATAAAAATTTGTGGAAGCTGCAGCGGCATTAAATAGTTAATAACATAAGTCATAGGCATAGATAATTGGTAAATAGATAAATTGTTTTTATATATATGTTGGTATATATTTTGATATATTTAGATAGATATTGCACTGAGTATTTTAATAGAGTTCAATTTAATTGAGAAAATTATGCTATGTATTAACAATTGTGGTGCTCACACACAGAAATAACGGTACCGTATCAAAATTGTCATACATTTATATTGTGGTAAGAGTATTAAGTACAGTTTGACATCATATTAATGCATCAAATTCATTGATTTAGATAAATTAGGGGGCGGGGGCGGCAGGTGTGGGCATGGGCGGGGTTTTATTCATATTCATTCAATTTGCACAATATTGTTTAGACTATTAATTTACTTTATAGTAAAAATTAAGATAAATCAATCATTTCATCTTTTTTTTAATGTTTTTTTTTTTGTTGTTGCTGTTGTTTGGTTTTGCTTTATGTTTTTGTTGGTTTTTTTATTTTTTGTTTAGCAAACATCAATAACTACTAGAATTATGTAAGATATAGATTATAATAGTACGCTTGATTTGTGTTTTGTTGGCGTCTTCAATTGATTTTTTTGCTCACATCATGGTCTCCGTACGTTTTTCTGTTTGTGTTAGTCTGTCCATTTTTCTGTCACTACTATTGATCTAAATATTTATTCTTTAATCTATAATATTCACCTCTTGGCAACGTGGCACCAGTGCGAGAGAACATTGACTCCATGTCGCTGCCGAAATCACGTGACATGCTGTGACGCCATGGAGCACCAAGGCCGCTGTTATTGTTGCCACTATTCAAACGACTAAAACAGAAATATGAAAAATGCATTAACAATTAAATTTAATAATAAATCAATGTGATTGAGTATGAGACAACGTTGTAACCAAAGGACTTGCACACATTACATTAGCTTGAACTTACAAGCAGCCAATGCCAGGGCCCAGACAATTGCCCATGCGTCTTGTAATGTTCAGCAAGACCTTTAGGAAACGTTCTTGAACCCTACAAGAAGCAAGGGTACGTATATGTTAAAATAGGAGTAAAGCCTGTGATTCTACTTTGGATATAAATACATAGATTTTTTGTGGAAATGAGAAGGAGCATTAAGACCAAATAGGTAAACTAAAGAGGAGTTGAGGAAATGTAGTGGATAGTACTTACACTTTCTTCTTCTCAATCGTTTCGCTATAGCTATAACTAACTTGAGATTTAAGCACGCTAAGCATTAATTGTGTTAATTTATCATGTTAGATAGGGCAGCATGGAATAAATGGATAACAAATTTGCATTTAATGTTGAAATGGATGATAAGTCAACCAAAAATTGACTTTGATGAGTATATTAGTCATTAGAATTGTCCTTTAAGCACACTCACCTGCCAAATGAACTGCCCTGACTCCAGAAGGGGCTGTGACTTTGTGCCTGTCGCGAAATATCCGTGAGTAGGCGGCTAGAATGACTAGGAAAACCAACTGACAGGTCACTGTTGACATTCAGGCTATTCGTAACGGCTCGCACCTGAAAATGAACAAGATGATGAGCATAATCAAAGTCACTTTGAAGTGTAATGAAAGCCCTTACCCTCTGTAATAATGTCGAGAACAGATTCTCCGCTGTGAGTATCTCAAACCCATCATCGTCATCATCTTCTTCGCCCGAGCTTTGTGAATCGTTGTCTTGACTAGTTTTCTTGACGGGTCTTGAGCTTCTGCGGGTGCCAAGAAAAAAAAAAAAGGAGGAAAAGGAAAAAATATTAAAAAAAAAAAAAGGAATTTAAGGATTTTCATTTTGGTTTTTCCCTCTTTTTGTTCCTTATATAAAACACTTTTTACATATTACGTATACGTTGGCTGAATGCAAACCTTAGTCTATGCGGAGTGAAGCGTCCTGTCTCATCATCATTGCCAACGCCATCACGTGTAATAGAAGTTGTGCGCATCGTTTGGAATGGCGAGCCCTCATCGAAGCCAGCCTCGCTGAGCAGTGAACTGAATCAAATGAAAGAATTTTTCAACATTTTAAATAAATTGCACAAGTTTCTCTACTTTGGTGCTTTTCATACTTAATGCGACGCGAGGGACGAAGTCGACTGAATGTTGACCGACTGGAAGCGGTGGTATGACTCGATTCTGATGGTTCAATGCTGCGCTCTCTGGGCGTTATAAAGCCGCCGCCCTCAACGGCAATTGGTATGATAAATTCTCGTGGACTCTTCTTGATGGGCTGCGAGGCGCCAGTTACGGTTGATTGTGACATATTTGTGGCATTCGTAGCAGTGGTAGTTGCATCCGATTCGGATTCAACTGTGGATTGACGTGACAGTGAGCCGGAACTGAATAATAAAATAAGAAAAAAAAAAGAACACGTTCAGAATCAATTGTTAAAACTATGCTTAAGGCTGCACAGAGAGATACGACAGAGAAAAGATCAAAAAAGATGGCATCTGATTGGGGTTACTCACCGAGTGGTTGTGTTGGAGCTAGTGCGTCCATAGGCATGCTGGGTGGGTGGTTTCTGTATGGTTATTATATGCTCTTTTGGCTCCAAGCTAGTAGCCCTTGTATGCAATGACGTTTTAATCGGACTATATGGTATGGGTCCCTCACGTGGCGGAGCACTACGCAAATCGGCCACAGGATGTTGCATTTCAGTGCTAAAACGCATAGCTGGTTGCGGTTGCTCTGGTATACGTGGTTTAATATCCAATTGCACTTCTGATTTACCCGCATTGATTTTACGACGTGGCAATGTGGCCGATTTGAGTGTAATTGAGGCGGTTGAAGTCTTCACAGCACCTGGAGCTGTACCATCGCCACCCGGTGATGCTGTTTTTAAAAAGAAATAAAAACCAATTGAACAATTATATAAATTAATAAAACTAATCATCAGTTTTTGGCATTTTTGGGGCAAATGTGAACAAATAAGCCATAAAGCATACAAAAAACATAAAAATTGTATAATAAAGATATTGTCAGGCCAAAGAAACAAAGAAACTGGAGAAAAGGTTAAGTTTCGCATAAATTTGTTGGATTTTGGGTCGGTTAATAAGCCAACGGCAGAGGCAATGAACAGCGGCGGCAGCGGCGACAGATACCAAAATCTACTACTTAAACGACAACAACAACGATAACGACAACAACAACTGCAACGAACAACAACAAATGTATACAAATAGTAGCATCTACGCAAATTTTTGGAAATTTTGATGTTTAAAGGGGGGTGGAAAAAGGGCAGGAAAAAAGCAGAGAGCAGAGAAAGAGAGATGTCGAAAGATTGTGATAGCAGGACACTAATGAAACCATCTTCCATGGATTGACAAAGATTAACTATTGAAACATATATAGTTTAAACTTTACAGATTTTAGATTTGCATTTTAGTTTAATAAGAGTAGCTTTTTAGATTTAAACTCAAATCGAAACTAAGAAACGCATAAAAGAACCAAACTGTACTAAATTTTTATCGATGTAAATAAACAAATTCTTCTTTAGCATTTTTAAATATCATAAATCTATATAGAAAGGTGATATATCAAATAGAATTCTTCCTTGGAAATTACATTTCATTCTTTTAAACTTTAAAAAACGGAAGATCCGTAGTTAAACTATATTATTTTTATTGTTACAATTTGGTTCAAAGAATTTAAAGCTTTATGCTTCAATAGTTAATCAAAAACTTGAGCTTCAATTCTTATGAAAGTGTCATATAGCCTGATCAGCAATATATATGTAGGAATGCAACAGGAACGGGATAACGGAAAACATTATTGTTTTGGCATAGGCTGGCAGGCAGCTGGCACACACACACTGGCACAAATGGCATTTATCTGCTGCTGCCGCCAAGACTTACATTTCAGCCACATGGACGCAGGCATGGCAGAAGTAGTAGTAGTAGTATTGAATGTGTCTTGAGCTTGATTATGAAATGGTCTCGTGCGCGTATGGACATTGTAATTGGCATTAGGCATCACAATGTGGTTGTTGTTGCTGTTACACTTGATGTTGTTCTTGCTGTTGTTGTTGTAGCTGTTGGCATGGGCTTGGGCTTGGGCTTGCACGTGGGCGTGAGCTTGACCGTGGGCATATTGCGGCGATGGAGGTGGCGTGAACATAATTGAACCCGGACCCTGCTGTCGTAGCTGTTGTTGTTGTTCCTGGTCTTGGCATTTTTGTTGATACTGTTGCTGGAGCAATTTAAAGGGACTGTTCTGTATGGTACCTAGTTGTTGATTGGTTGGCTGGAATATGCTGGATGTGCTATAGGATGCCTGTGGTTGCCATGTGGCTGGTCGCTTAGAACCCGGTAGGCCAAGTGTCATGAGACGTTGCTGTATTGTCTGTTTGGCATTTGCCATGGCGCTTGGACTGAATAGAGCTGGTGGAGCTGTTTGTGGAATAGACATTGGCGGTGATGGTGGTGATCTTGCGGTATTTGTTTCAACTGGATAGCCAATAAAATTGTTGCCTCCCATTCCTCCTCTTACTCCTCCTAACCCGCCCCCGGTCATACCCGTGCCTACGCAGCTGCCGTTACCATTGCTGTTGTTGCTGTTGTTGTTGCCGATGCCATAAAATGGTGTTGGCCTGCGTATCACTAAAATTAAGATGATGAGTCAATGAGTATGATGAGCAGGTATGTGGGTAGATGATAGGTGATTAAAGACGAACCATTCCAATAGAGAGAAAGAGAGAGAGAAAGACTAAGACAAAGAGAAAGTGACAGAAAGAGGAAATGGTGACGCTGAGATGCATATATAGGCATTATGATTCTTGATGATATACATATATATGGAGCATTGTTTATACGAAGGACTGTGAGGGAGCATTTATTATGTGTATTCCATTTCTTTTTTTTTTTGGTTTTTATATTTTTATTGCTCTTTGTTTGGCCAAGCGAATTGCAATTTAGGTATAGGGAAATTCTTATTTGTTTTTCATGTTTTTTTTTGGCATTTATATCAGGATTTTTATTTGTTTTCCATTTGATTTGGGATACGTTTTGATTTGGGTTCCATAAATATAGATATTTATATGTAGCCAGATTATATTTTCAAAAGCCAAATATAATCCATGCAGCACTCGGCTTGCAAAACGTTTACATACACATTGAAAATTTTAACGAATAAATATAAGAAACAAGACGATAGAACAAAATATAAGCTAAGCACAAGAATTGAGTGGTTTTTTGGGAAAATCACAAAGAAAAGAAACCAATAAAAACAAACCCATTTTAAAACAAAGGTTCTCCATCTAAAAATTAACGTTTTTTATGTTAATATATTTCACAGATATTACTTTTGCCTAAGCAAAACGAATTGACTTTAAATTTGCTTAGAGATTCTTTGGCTTAGAGATCTTTACAACTTGAATGTAAAATATATTTTCTTATGTATTTGTTTATACACAAATTCAGTATCTAAATCAGTTCATTCTCTTTAATAGTTTTCCTAACTTTAAACAAAACTAAATCAATATTTACCTAAGTTAGGACAAGGTTAATAAACCTTTTTGAATCATGACTCATTATTTAAAATACAATGAAAAACCTTTTTTGATTTTGTTGTTAAACAATAGATAATAAAACTTTAAGTTATTCAATACAAATTGAAATATTCATTCATTTTTTACCCAATTCCCCCACTCGGCTTGTGCTTAGCCCTTGGGTAATGTATATATATAGTCCAAGTGCTAGTAGTAAACTTGAAAGCGTCGGTTTAGCTTAATCTATTAGAAAAGTAGGAAAAAAAAACATGCTCTAGAGATTGCCCACTTACCCGGTTGTATGGCATTTCCAATGATGGCGCGGGCATTCTTTAACTTACGTTCCCGCTCTTCTGCAATTGGCTGCTCGCTGACACCAATTGTCTCTGTTTGGGCGCACAATTGGTCCAGTTCCTTATTGGATTCGTTTTGTGCCTGCAGAAGCAATGCAATTGAATTTTCCATGGACCGACGTGCCTCATCCAATGATATGGAGGCAACAGAATTCTTGGAATCGCTAGCCTCTAACGTTTGATCCTGTGGTTGTTGTGCTGGTGGTGCTCCAGGTGCTGTTGTTGTCACTGGTGATGCTGGTGGCGTAGCCAGAGCTTCAGCTTCTTGGGCAGCAGCTGCTGCTGCTGCCACTTGCTCTTGAGCACGTAATTCACCAGGTGTGGGACCCACCGAAGCTGGTGGATTGGTTGCCTTTCTTTCAAACTCCTTCTTAAAACTGCCAACACTTACACCGGGAATGCTAAGCTTTTTAGGCTTCTCCGGTGTAGTGGCATTGACAGGTGGCGGAGGCTGGAACTTTTCTGCTGTCTCCAGTATGCGGGATTTCCGACGTTCGGCATTAAATTTATTAAGCGTGGACTCATCCTGCAGACTGCATTTGCGCACAAATGGAGCCACTGGAGCAGCAGCTGGAGCTGGTAATGGCGTTGCTTTGGCATTGTTGGCACTCTCATTGATGGCATTGACCAGATCGGCGGTTTTATGTTTGTTGACAAACTTTTTAATCACTTTAGTTGCATCCTTTTCCTCAGGAGTTTCAACGACGGCATCTAACTTGCCACGTGTTGGTTGGCGGGACACTGAAGGTGGAGCAGCAGCAGTAGCAGCAGCTGCTGCTGAATTAACAGCGGCGGGACTGGGAACAACTGGAGCATCACTTATTAGTTGTTCACACAAATCGCCAACTGTTTGCATATCCTTTTGAGAGAAATTTGTTGCTACAGCCGGTTGTCGCTCTTCGTTTGCACTCTCTGTTTCCATGGGTGTGGGTGTCTCAGTCAGTGGTGCTAGTGGTGTTTGTGGAGGAGCTGCTGCAGCCTTTTCACTGATCACAAATGAATTATTAGCTGGTTTTTCCTTCTTCTTAGCAGCTGCAGCATTCTCAGTGGAAACAGTGGGCTGGAGTTTACGTTTGGTCTGCACAGGACTCTGGGCGGGTGTAATGGTTCGTGTGGGTGAAGGCATAAGGGCCGCTTCTCCTCCAGCTAAAATAAAGCATTGGGGAAAAAAAGAGACAGAGAGAGAGAGAGAGAAAGGGTAGCGTGGTTTAATGAGTTTGGTTAAAAGACTTTGGCTTCCAGTTGGGTCAGTAAACTTGAGTGTTTGTATGTAGTTCGATATTTGGTTATATATTTGGAGGCAGGTGGGGAGACCGCATATGAGCAGCAGTTAGTAGGTCGGTTAAATGGTCGGATATGTAGGCCAAGTTAGTATCAGAGCTCAATAATATATACACACCAAAAACTGGCAAGGAAACTTTTCTTCTTCTAACTGAATAAGTAGGCAATAATAACTACTCATAAAAAGAAATGTTTTAAGATTTGGATAAAGTACTGTACTCTATATCTTATTAGCTTTATATTAACTTTGAGATAATTTATAACATTTGGTTTTTTTTTTTTTTGTTTGTTCTGTTTGAATTTCCAATGCCAGTCTCGGAACGAACACAAAAAGAAATAAAAGTGGGAGAAAAAGAAAACTCTGCGCAGGATATTCATATTTTTTTTTTTGGGATTCACTCAAGCAACTGACATGATAGTCTTGATTCTCAACTCACCAGCCACCATGTCTAGAATGCGACGTTCTGCCTCGGTATTGGGTTGTACCTTCTCACGTATTGAGCCCACTGAATGGGAGCGTGGTACTCGCTCATTGGCCGCCGCCTTAGCAGCAGCTATACCTTCAGCCGATGGTACAACCAATTGATCTGCCGTTATGGTAGTGGGTGTCAGTGAGAGTAGGACATCTAAACGAACTGGCGTTTGGTTAGCCAAATCTTCAGCTAAATCCAAACATGATACATTATCATTCTCATTGACCCACCAATGCGAACAGATTTTCTCAATGGTGGCCCTTTTTTGTGGACACACTGTTAGCATGTCCCGTATTAAAGTGGAGGCACGTGATGGCTTGCGCGGTTCATAGTAATCACCCTGACTGATTTGTTTGACAAGTCTTTTGAAATTGGAGCCATCAAAGGGCATGGAACCATAGACCAGAGTGTAAAGCAAAACACCCAACGACCAGCAATCTACTTCAGGGCCCTGATATGGGGTACCCTCGACAATTTCTGGAGAAGCGTATAATGGAGAACCACAAAAGGTGCCCAACAATCGTTGATCATCGAATACATTGGATAGACCAAAGTCGGCAATCTTAAAAGAAAGTAGAAAAACGAATTTATTGAATGCAAAAATGTCCTTTTATATCCTCAAACTTACCTTGGCATTACCCTGCTCATCGAGCAGTATATTCTCCAGCTTTAAATCACGATGACAAATCTTATGCTTGTGACAATAATATACAGCTGTGGCCACTTGACGAAAGATTCGTCTGGCCTCTTCCTCACTGAGCACTTTCCTTTCGGATAGATAGTCATAAAGTTCACCGCCAGCGGCAAATTCCATAACTAGCACCATTTTTTCTCGATTCTCGAATACTAAAAATAAATATTTAGGTATTTAGGTGATGACATCTTCACCTTTATCCTTGTTGCATACCTTCATAGATGTGTATAATATTTGGATGTTGCACAGAACTCATAATCTGTACCTCTCGTCGTATGCGTACTAGATCTGCTTCGGCCTCAATTTTACATTTCTTAATGGTCTTAATGGCCACCTCTTGACCTGTTTCCTTATTAATACCTAACTGCACTTTGCCATAAGTGCCTTGACCTAATTTCTTAATAATATCAAATCTAACAAAGTAAACATGATAAACAATTTATTAAATTTAATATATATTTGCTTACTTTTTATATTTTGTTTGTTGGTACTTACCTTTGTCGCAGCTTTTTACGATGATTGTTCATTTTAACATCGCCGGTATTGCCAATGCCACTCAATATATTGTCTATTTGATCCTGTGGTATGCCCGAGGGATGTGACAAACTGTTGCCGGATTCATCTAGGGCAGCAGTTGCAGCTGTTACAGCTCCACCATTGCCACTTGTAGCCGCCGCAGCCCCACCATTGGGCGGTGCATCAGGTTGACTTATCACCATGACTGCGGCTGTGTTTGTGTCCGCCGATTCAAATTACTGAAAAGAATCAAAAAGTTAAAATTGTCAAATGGATTTCACTTCCACATATCTAAGTAGGTTGGACACACTGGTTTTTGGTCAATTTTGTTACTACTGCACAGCACTCATCTATCAAATGGGCAATCAATCAATTATCCACAATATGACATGCATACACATCACCACACAGCAAATACAAATACATTCCTAACCCTTGCAGACCGTAAAAGGGACTGAGGTCTGTGGAAAAGGGATGACATATTTGCAACATTAGTTTGGTACTTAATTATGCCCACCTCAGGAAACACTAAACCGCCCCACCCGCGAAACCACAGAATTCCGAAACACTGATACATCGAAATATATTTAAACATTAAACAATCTCAAAAATTATAATCCAAATACCTCAAAATGTGTCATTTGTTCTGTAGAAATAATATAAAATTTAACTAAAAATCATGACATACTTTATCTCTATATCATTCTGTGATAAGCATATCTTATAATAAATAATGAAAACGAGTAAAAATTTTAACTATTTAGATCAATTGAAACTAGACTTCATTCGAATAATTAAAATTCCATTGTAAAAGTTATCAATATCATTCTGCAATAAAGTTGCCTTAATGAATCTAAACAAAGGAACATTTAGATAGCTTATATCCATTAAAATGGTATAGTTTAATTCTATAGAAACTTAAAAACTATAAGAACTTTAAGAATCATTTTGAAATTGTAGAAAATTTAAGTAAAAAAGTGGCACAAATTCTCCTTCTAGCACACAGAACAATAATCCCGTACCAAAGAGAGGGAGAGAGAGACCAGCAACATCATCTTCCAATTTGTGTCCTAACTTTTTTTTTTCTTTGCTTTGACGTTGTCTAATTTGCAGTCTCCACACCCAGAGATGAACTGGCTTAAAGTGGTCACTTGTGATGCCACTGTGTGCTACTCCCTATACTATACTAAACCAATCCCATCCATTGTGTCGCTGCTTTTAGTATGAGACACTATTAGAAAACTAATCTATCAGCATTGTGCATGAGAGCAGCCAAGAGTTTCGTACGTTTTGCCAGTGACAGTTATGATCAGAAACCAAGATACATACATAAAGAGAGAGAGAGAGAGAGAGAGAGAGAGAGAGAGAGAGAGAGAGAGAGAGACGGAGAATAACTTTTCCGTCTCCTACTGCTGGCAATGTTCCAATTATAATTGTGCACTTGATGGATAGTAAATTAAAGTGTAACCACAACAGACAAACTAAAAGTAACTCAAAAACATACTTGAAGTGGATTGAGGGGTAAAGCCATGTGCATGTGCTTGGCACGAGCCACAATGAGATATATGTATATATACAAAGTATATATGTATGTATGAGTATGTATATATGTATGTATCTATTTACTTGGGTTGCAACTGTATCTTTAGTATACAATTACATAGATGCATAACAAATGCACACTGAACGCGTGCTCAACTCAATAAAATGAAGAAATTAATCTTTACACGCAATTATATTACACTTATACAAAATGCCCACCCCCTGCCCGCTTTAGTAATGTGTGTATCTATTTGTGTGTGGTTTCTGTATCTCAAGGCATCTGCTTGGAAAGAATAAAAAAAAAAAAAAATCAGTGCAACGAACGAACTGTTCTTAAAGTGCGCTGAACTTGCCAGTTGCCTGAAAAATGCCTTTAATTTTGGTTTTCAGACTTTTCTTTTTTTTTTTTTTTTTGTTCATTTCAAGATACAATCAGATACAATAACATTGCCGGTCGTCCAGTCTGCTTCAATTCTTTTCTCGATTTTGTTTTTGTATTTTATTTTTTTTGGCACTCGGACAAGCACATGTCATTGAGCAGCTAGCGAAACAACTAACAGTGAGCCGGCTCCTCAATCCCCAAGAACAAGGGAGGTAGGTGGGGACCCTCTTCTACCTCATGGCAAGCAGCAAAGTTGTTGAAATATTTGCGCTTGCTTTTCCGTCAGTTTGGAATTTTCTCGCATGGTTGTCTTTTACGTAAAGGGAAAACATTTTCCTTATTTATTTTATTTCATTCTTGTCTAAAGATAACCTCATGTAAATATGCAAATGAAATGTTTTCATTTTCTGGGTCAAGTCGTAGTGCAAAATTTTTGGGCAAACTTCTTAAACATGTGCGAATTTATTTGACATTGGTTATGATACTGGAGAAGAGAGAGTTGGGGAAAATTTTTAGATTCTTCAAGCCAATTATATTTGTTTTTTTTTTTTTGTTTCTTATTCTTTTATTTTTGTCTTATAGAAATAGTTTTCAAATAACTATATAAAATACTAAAATCAAATTGATTTAACTCAAGCAAGGAAATCATTCACATAAATGGAAATAATCGCATAAATTAATCAATAGCCATAAATTGATGATAAAAAATTATCGCTGTCGTTTGTTGTTGGTCGATTGGTTGGCAAACAAAAAAAGAGAAAAAAGAAACATTAAATAAATTCAATTCCATGGCATAATTGAATTTCCAGCAAAGAGAAATAAATGGCAGCAAAGGGCAACTGGCAGCAATGAGAAATTATTCATATGACATATCGAAATTACGTATACGTATATGTATATATAAATACTCAAATACATATATATAAATATCAATCTGCTAGCAAATATATAAAAATATTTCACATTATATTATACATCAATCTTAATGAAAAATAAGCTGAAACTTTTTGCAAAGAAAAACTTGACCAAGAAATGTGTTTAAAATTTAATATAAATAAAAACTTTTTGTCTAATAGAATAATCACTGAATAGTATTAGGCAATATATAGATTAAAAAATTATCCCATGATTCAAATACCCTTACAAACTGCTTGTTTGATTTATATATAAAACTAGTTAAACCTTTTTGGGCTTAAAAAAAAGATATTTTTCGTACTAAATATATTTTTTGGTCTAATTGTTACTATGGCAACTTTAGCATATAGTCGATCGATTCTGCTAAATGTTGGATATCCTCGCAAACTGTTTTTTATATATATATAACAATAGCATCATTAGGAAGTCTATAAAACAGGTTAAATTTAAATTTGCCTTGTCCTTGGCTTAAGCAAAAACAATTTTTATACAAATAACTTGTTTTAGACCAATTTTTACCATGGTAGCCTTAGCATATAGTCTGCCGAGTATGCTAAAGCTCTTTATGGAAATTTTTATATATACCAAACATACAGAAATACCAATTTTAGTAACAATTGCTTTTAAAACGAGAAAGGTATTGATCACATATATATTGTTGAGCGATCATTCTAATGGGAGCTATATGATATAGTTAATCAATTCTAATAAAATTTTGTGGGTATGTTGCAAACATAAAAATTTTCAGATATCCAATAAGAAATAAGTATGTTGTAACATTAAATCCTTGTTCCTATGGATATATTAATCTAACCGGTATGATTCCGATACATATAATGCCTATAGCAAATAGTGGATTGGATGCAAAATGTCAGTTGTGTAGCTTTAAAAGTCTCGAAAAAAATCATGTTCAGACAGATGGAGATAGAAACAAGCTTATATCAATTCAGCACATTAAGCTGATTAAGCATATACAAACAATATATAGTTGGTTTCTAAGATTTGCAAACTTCTAAACAACATTAAGTTACCCTTTTTGCGAGAGTATACAAATTTATTACTAACAACCAAAAGTTTGTTGATTAATTGTTTAAATCATTATCTGACTTTTATGTATTAAAAGAATAAGAAAATACATATATGTATAAATGCGAAATAGTCAAGTTGATCCCCTATAGAGGCATAGAAGGATGTTTGTATATATTCTATTGGCGATAAAATCATGGAAGTCCTTAAATCATAAAATTTAAATATCGTGTCATCACAAATACAACTTAAAAATCGTATAATACTTGAAAATATATAAGATGAATATGAATGCATAGTATACATACATATATAGTCTATATATATATCTGTATTCATCTGTCTCCTGAAGTAATTAAAGCAATTTAATGTGTCAATAAGTCACGAAAAAACAAAATTCTATATGCCTTGCTCTGGCTTTGGCTTTGGTTCAACAACCCGCAAAAGTCAAACCAAAATCAACATGAACATTAATTGTGTTAAATAAATCGGGCAATTTATGTTTGTTATACATTTCCAGCTGTCTGTGAGTATTATTATTATTTTTGTTTTGCCTGGCGCGACATTTTTTTTTTTTTTTTTTTTTTTTTTTTTTGTTTTTGTTGAGGAAAAAAAATGAAAATATTTATGCAATTTATCAAATTTGCTAGACGGTCAACCCTGAGTCAAAGTGGATAAGGCCTTTGCTGAAATATGACAGGTTTGGTTCAAGGGTGAGAATTCAGTTCTTTAGTCTAAAAAGCCAAAGCCGGAAAGTGAACGGAAAAAATAAATAAAACACAAACAGAAAAAAAAGAAAGAAAAAAAAAAACAAGTAAATAATTAAAAATGTGAAAGAGAAGAGAATAAAGAAATAGAAAAAAGTACAGGGAAAAAAAGACCGAAAACTCACACACACAGAATTTTGTTTGTTAATGCCAGTGGGCAAAGAAACGAAAATTTTGAAATGAAAAAAATGAAGAAAAAAATAAGTAAACCAGCAAAAGGAACAAGACATGTCAAGCATTTCCTTTGCCTGAACAAAAGTTGGCTCACCAACCAACAGACCCAAACCAAACCAAACTGAAAACGAAAAAAAAAAATACCCAAAAGCAACGTGCAATGAGCTACCGCGGCCATATGCTGAAAAAGTTTTTCTAGTGCTGAATATAAACCAACAAAAGCAACAGCAACAACAATAACTACAGAGTAAAAGCGCCGCCCCCATCTGTTTTCAGTGTATAAGTGTGTGTGTGCGTGCGTGAGTGTTGTGCAAGTGTGAGTGTGGGAAACAAAAATTTTACGCTCTGCTCTTTATGCCGGTGCAAAAAGTAGCAAAAGTTTTCATCATCACATACCCTTACACTCGGTTTGGGTATAATTCAATTTGTGTCGAACTTCAAAAAGAGAGAAAAAAAATCTTTCATGCCTGACAATCAGTTTTTTTTGTTTTTTGAATCGATAAATCATCAATCAAGTTTACACTGTAGAAAGTTTATAAGCAACAGAAAACTTTTTAAACTAAATTAACTAAAACTTTATGATAAATTTTTATCATACGAGATTCTCAATATTTTAGCAATTTATTTACTCGTATTTAGTGTTAGATTGTTATGCAAACTTTAAGGATATTAATAATATGAACAATAGAATTGGAATTTTTAAACAATTTTTCCAATTGCAATCCTTTACCTTGTCTGCCTTTTATAGTCGAAACTAAACAATTTAATCCGCTTAACTCTCAAAGAATTTTCAATATAAATACAAAATTAAATTTCAGGAGTTTTAAAGTATTATAATTGATTTGAAAATTTCACAATAGTTATAATTTTGAATATCAATTTACATAGTTACAAGCCATTTTTCCAAAAATGTACAAGTTATTGAAAGTGTCCAAGGCAAACACAAAAAATTTTAACCACGTGTAAATGTATGTGTATATATATCGAGGGTTCTCTAATTTAACTCAAATATGAAATTCTAAAAAAAAAAAAACAAAAATTAGCTGCCCGTCTACCTATTCCAGATCTGCTTCCTTTCTCTATCCTGTTTTTAAATCCCTTGATTATTTTTAGTTATACGTTAGTCAGAGTAATCAGTTGTATATCCATTTGGTCGTCATCATTATATAGTTTTAGTTCATGTCGGATCTCTGTTTAGTTGTTTCCTGTTGGAGTTTCGAAACCATCCGTAATGGCATAGATAAGACTTAAAACCTTTTCAACAAATGGCTGCACGTCAGTATCGTCAGTTCCCACACATAGTACTTCAATGCTACGAAGTTTTGAAAAATAAAAGTCACGTTCCTTTTGACAGCACTCCAAATCATGTTGAACTTGTAAAACCACTTCATTAAGCGACTCTTCCATTGGCTCTTCGAATGCCTCTTCGAATGGTTCTTCGAATGGTTCTTCGATCGGTTGTTTTGTATTGGTATTGACTTTTGGAACATCCTTTTGATTGTTCACAACTTTTTCCGTCGGCACAACTATATCGTTTGAAACAATATTCTTAACGCTTCCTGCAAGATTGGATGGACGTGCTAGTGTATTTGTACTACCTTTGGGATAAGAACTAGCAAGTTTACCTATACTTCCACCGCGTGATCGGCTCAAACTCGGACCAAAACCCATGGGAAGGCCTTCGCGTGCTGCGACTGCATCATAGCTTTTACCTCCGTAATTGGCATCAAAGAATTTTTTAAACCATTGCAAAAACTCGAAATTGTCTTGAAAACGGCCCTTTACCAATTTGTCAACCGGAATTACCTTCTCCACACCCAAACTTTTAAAGCTCGCTTGCAATAATTTAAAATTCTGTATAGACTCATGCTCCAGATTTGTGGTAAACTTGATACGCTTCAACTGAATTGAATTCGGAAACATCATATCCATCATTTGGCAATAGCAAGCTCCTGTGGACAAATGATCAATTTTGGAGAAATTTGATTGAAGAGTTTTATTGATCCAGGAGAGTCCCTTATGACGCGACAAACCATCAGTGGATCCATTTGTACAGTGAACATTCACAACCATTTTTATTATATCCAGTATTTTTTGCTAATATTGTGTAATTCTCTTATATTTCCCCTGTTTCCCACAGAGTTTACTCGATTTTGTAGGAAGAGTAAAAAGGAAATATAAACTTTATGAATATGAGAAATTGAGTGTTACTTTTAGCTAGTTTTTGTTTGATATGACTCTCTGAACAGTTAACTGTTTTCAAGTTAACATTTGTTTTGATTATGAAAGCAGTGTTTGTATGAGCTAAAGAGAAATATTTCAATAATATTCAAAGTTTTCAATTCAAATATATAGGTATATATAAAATATACATCTTTGGTGTTTATTAAAGCTATCAATTTCTTTCAAATCTTTGTATATTGTTTAGATGATATTATACCAGTGAATCTATATCTAGTTAAGATTCTTTGGGAATATATTCGATTTCTTTGTAGATATTGTATCCTATCGTTGAATCATTATATATGTGGTTATATATACATATATATTTATATAAATATTTGGCGCTTCACTTAGTTAATGTGCTTGCTAAGTAGAGTAAAGTATATTGAATGGTTGACAACGATAATTTTATTATGAACTCGTTTAAATGACTAAAACTATTGGTTTATTTTGGGGGTTAATTTAGTTGTTTATTAAGTACCACCCTCCACCACAGGCACTCTCCCTCTTTCTCTATCTTTTTCTCTCTTTCTCTCTCTATATCCCTGTCAATTTGGCTTGTTTTGCATTCTGTTTTCGCCATGGCCGTGTCGTCGCCTTTTGTTTGACACTTGAGTTGTGACATTGTTGCCATTGTCAGACAATTTTCTTGTTGTTGCATTTGTTGTTTGTTCGTTGTTGGTCTTGTTGTAGCTGTCCACTTTCATGGATATTGTTTCGTCAGTCCGTAGTAGTCAAATAAATGATTTTGCCTAATTGCCATTTTGAAAACGTTTGCAGAGCACAAAAGAGATGCAAACAAACTAAATATTTAGAATATGTATAGATATCTATCTATATATATATATACACTAAGATATATTCAAGTTTATTTACATATTGGACAAGGCAATAAGGCTAAAACGCCATCAAGTCAAGTGAAGGATAAATTTTATGAGGCCAATACAAAATCAATTATCTTGATAAACCAAAATCCTTTTCAAACTGGCACCAAATGGATGACATGACAAAATAATTTAACATGACCAAAGAGCCAAATAATTATTTAACTTTCTATCAATTTTCTTTGTAGCAAATAAACGATTGAAAATTTTGCAAAATTTTACACGTAATTAAACAAATATTCAATGGAACATAAAATCTGTAAAGCAGATAATTTAACTGAGGAATAAAATTGAATTGCAGGGGGGATTATGGCTTGGCTGACTATCGATATTGCCAAGTAAATTACGTATACGTAAGCCGGAAGTTAAATATATATTTTTATTTATATTTTGTTTTTTAAATTTATAGGAAATTTATTCTCAACCTGGAGTATTAATTGTAGTAATTATCCGTATAAATATATAAATTTATATTAAATTGATCTTTAGATCAGCTTTTATTTTCTTAATAAAATGCGGAAATGCTAATGGAATAAAAAAGAATTGAGAAATTCATTTTGGTTGGATTTAAAAAATCTCATTTCTCTCCCTCTCTCTTTCTCTCTCTCTTTAATTTTTCCCTCTTGCTCTTGTGTGTGCGCTGGCAAAGGAAAATTTGTTAAAAATAACTTTTAGCTAAACACGCAAGAGGAATTTTTATTTGAGCAAAACGAACAGAAGAAAGCTGAAGAAAATGTAAAAGACTTTGGGAAAGCAGAAGGAGAAGTAAAAGCAACGACAAAAACATACCCCAAACTAAAAAGGCACACGCACACACACACTTACACATTAGAAAGCCGAGTCACA
The DNA here is from genome assembly GCA_018903615.1 of Drosophila neocordata. Lineage (NCBI taxonomy): Eukaryota > Metazoa > Arthropoda > Insecta > Diptera > Drosophilidae > Drosophila > Drosophila neocordata. The sequence goes on along the minus strand of JAEIGI010000002.1, from coordinate 16,581,908 downwards.
AGAAGGAAACTAAATAAAATGCCGCAGAAGCTGAAACAGAAATGTATCTACAAGATATATAGAAGAAAGCAACGAAAAGATATTTCTCTCATTTCTTCGATATCTTTTTCTTTTTAAAATTCTTGCGGGATAATATATACATAGATACACACTCACACACGTGTGTGTGTGATATTTAGTCTTTACTGTGGCTCTTGATTATGAATTTAATTCTTTTATTTTCATATATGTATATATGTGAATATATGTATAGTAGGTATGTATGTGTTTTTTATTGCTCACTTTTATAGCCTGTATTGTTGTAGTTGTTGGTTTTTACTGCAATTTTCATTACCAGCATACACAGACACACAAACTCAAACACTCGCACTCACATACACTTGCACTCTAGGCAAAGATTTTTTGTGAAATTGAATAATTCTTCATATTTCCCCACATATATATGTATAGTATATAATATATATATAATATATACTTTTCTTTTGGGCTATATTCACACACTCACTTATATATTTATATTTATATATATAAGTATATATAAATTTGTATATATATATATATATATATATTTATAAATATATGTATCTAGTATCTAATAATTTCGCGCACTGGCTTTTTAACCGCCTTGCTCGCGTTCCTCTATGCGCTCGACTGACAGCCACAAATTTTCTCGACTTTTTCCCCCAATAACCAGCAAAGAAAATGAAAATCCGCTGAATATCATCATCATCTGCTGGTGCTGTTTCTCCCTTTCTCTATTGCGGCATTGTTATCCTAAAAATAAAATTTTCTCTCACCAATACAGACATATACGCACAATCCTCAATAGCAATATCTTGATCTCCATATCCCGATCTCCGTGTAGATCTCTCCCTCCTTACTGACTTAATGAATCTCTCTTTCCATCTCTCTTTGCTCTTCTTGGTTTTTCTTTTATTTTTATTTTTTACTTTTTTGTGCTCACGTGCGTGTATTTTTCTCAAAAGCTTGGAGCAGGGCGCGTGCCATGGGCATTATAAGTAGTATGTGTGAAACGATCGCAATCACGATCGAATACATATATATATACATATGTAGATGTACACTTTTTTGGGGTGTCTATAAAGTAAAGAGGATGAAAAACAGTGTACGCATGTGTGTGTATGTATATATATGAACTATATACAATGTAAACATCTAGAGAAACGTTTACTCTGGTGAGTTCGGATGCACCACATGAGCCATTGATTTATTTAGATATCATTTCTTTTTACTATATAGTACACACAGATCAATGCAAGTAATACATATATATGTATGTAAATCAGTGTTTATGTATATATTATATATATATATATCTCTGTGTGTAAAGGTCAGTTGAGTGCTATAAACAAATGCTACGCAAATAAATAAATGCAGAAAATTGAATTTTGTAAATTAAATCAACAAGGAATTACAAGAAATCATTAAATAAAGATATATAGAAACGATATTAAATTTAAAATTACATAAAAATATTGGAGAAATTCTAAAAAAAAAATATATATATGTTTGACATATAATAAATTACTACTACGATGAATAAAATTTTTTGTTTAACTTGTTTAAATAAACATAAGATAATCAAATATTCTGATAATTCAAATTTAACTCTATCTAAATCTACCAATATTTTCCTTCAAACTTAAAGTAACTAAAGCACATGGAGAACTACAAATATGAATGGAAAGTATGAGGAAAATTTATTGGTAAGTTCAACATTTAGTAATCAAAACTCAGTCAGACATGGAGAATGAAACTTTGTGCAACATTCTTTGGGCCAAAAACAAATGACAAATACTCGGCTTAGTTTGTCTATCTATCACGCAGAGGTTGGTTAGCTTACTGACTGACTGACTGGGTGGAATACCCCGTTTCCAACTCCGTGCCCAAGAACATTAATCAACAGAGCCAAGCTGGTAAATACTCATACACACAAACACACACATATATCAAGAACAGGGAGGAGCCAACTAACTATCTATATATATTTTGTTCCATGGATGTCTTTGGGCCTACTTTACTTGCAGTTTACATTTGCATAAGCAAAGGCGTGCAAAATATTTCAAAGCTTATCATCGTTGGACAAACAAGGTGATGCCATGCCAGTTTCTGACTCCTGATGATGATCATGATTGACAAGATGATGATTATAATGTTGAATATGATGATGAGCAGAAAATTGCATTATATAACCTTTTTTGAAGTGCCTGTTCAAACACTAAATATTGCATTATGTCAAGTTTATCACCTTTTAGTTGAAGCCAGAGCAAATATTTGCCAGACAAAAAGGAGAACAGGAGGACAATCTATAGAAAGGTAGCCAAAGTATAGTGTATGCCCCTTGAATATTTATCAAAATGTTGGCATTGACTAGCCTAACTTAGTTGAAGCCCATTTCCGTTAAGACAACTTGGTAGTAGAATACCGCCAGGGCCGGAAGTACCAAAGAAATGGAGCAATGCCAGATACAGAACGATAAAAAAAATATAAAATAAAGATGGAGAGTGAGAAAGTAGCAGGAAGATTGTCTGTAAGTCAACCCTAATAGCATAAATTGAGCTTATATAATTTCCTTGCACGCCATTTTCAAGTCGGTATGGCTGACTTTATAATCAAAAATTGGACATATGAGTAGCATATACTTTATATATATATGCACATAGTCTTATATACATATATATCCCATCAAAACGATCGACCTACTTAAGATGCCAGACTTGATGCACATGCAATAGCAAAAAGTCACTCAAAACCAAGGGAAAGTGAGAAAGCAAAAGTTGCCCATGCCAAAAAAAACTAGAAGGATGGGCTAACTTCGGCCTCGCCGAAGTTCGGATACCTTTGCAAACTGTCTTTTTCAATTACATATAAATAACCAGAATCATAAGAAAGTAAAGTAAAGTAAAGTAAAGCTAATCATGCCCGTGGCTCCAAGAAAAAAACTTACAAGTAAAAAAAAATTTTTTTTTGGTCCGACTGTTCCTATAGGAGCTATATCATATAGTCGGCCGATTCTGTTAAAACTCAACAGACACATTTTTATATAACTTACATATACCAAATTTTGAGTGAATCGCTGTTAAAATATCAAAGATTTTCAACTAAAACCAATTTTTTGGCCGATCGTTCCTATGGGAGCTATATGATATAGTGCCCCGATTCTGATAAAACTTTCCAGATATAATAGAAAGTATATAAAACTCATAAATACCAAGTTAAGTGATAATCGCTTTTAAAACAACCAAGTTATAGCACGAAATCCATATTCATGACCGATCGTTCCTATGGGAGCTATATGATATAGTCAACCGATTTTCATAAAACTTGGTGGATATGTTGAGAAGTGTATAAAACTCACAAATACCGACTTTCGTGATATTTCGTTAGAAAACAACAAAGTTATTGAGGTTAAAGCTTATTCACGACCGATCGTTCCTATGGGAGCTATATGATATAGTCATCCGATCGGGATGATTCCGAGATATACAATGCCTGCAGCAAAAAGAAGCCTAGGTGCAAAATTTCAGCTCTGTAGCTTTAAGGGTCTCGGAGGAGATTGCGTTGATCCAGACAGACGGACATTCGGACAGACGGACAGACGGACAGACGGACATACGGACAGACGGACAGGGCTAAATGAACTCAGCTCATCGTGCTGATCAAGAATATATATACTTTATATAGTCGGAGATGCTTCCTTCTATGCGTTGCAAACTTCTGACCAAAATTAATATACCTTTTTTGCAAAGGTATAAAAATATATATATATACATATATAAAAAAACATTAAATAAAAAAATTGAAAAAATGAGAAACTTGTTGGTGGGTGCGGTAAGGAGAAGTGCGGAATTGCTGTTGCATATATAGTTGAGCCAAAAATAAATGCGACATTGCTGGAATTTTGCACCAACCGGAAATACCATGTTTCTTTTTTTTTTTCATTGCTCTTGTTGGTTCAATAATAATGTGCGGGTGCCTGTCTGTGTGTGTGTGTGTGTGTGTGCGTGCGTGTGTATATACATATACGTAAGTAATATGTGTCTGAGGTGCTCATAAATCGTAGAAACTTTCGCTTGAATCCACCAACGCATAACTTAATAGTTTGCCATAAAAGTGAGCCTTAGCCTTTTTTATGCCTTGCGTTTATTAAAAGCTTAACTTTGAACGAATTTGAAAAGTTTTCTAACCACCCCTCTCCTCTTCTTATTCTCTTTCTGTGGATAGTACACACACACACACACACATACATGTATGTACATATGTAGATGCTAGCACAACTCTTTTTGCATGCCTTTCATTCCATTCATTTTGTTGCACGTGGCAAATTTGCTTACACGTGAATGGAAACCAACTACAAAATGGCCTCTACATTCCTATATGCATGTGTATGTGTGTGTGCATCAGTGTGTCGTCCATTTACACGTCGTGATGTAATTGACTTTACTTGATGTAGCGTGTTAAATATGTTGTCACCCAACATTTTCAATTTAATTTTTTCCTCCTTCTTTTTTCTCTTCCTTTTTTTTAGAAGCCTTGCTAATTACTTCCTAGACAAATGGAGGGATGTAAAATATTTATATTAATGAATTTAGTTGCATAAACTATATAAAAAGAAACTATTAGATAAGTGTTAAATACCTCTAAATATTTTGTTAACAATTGTTTTTAAAAACTTTCAAACGGCTAAATATCTTAGTCATTGCATTTTTAGAACTAGTTTCCGTTTCTTATACAATTAGTATAACAGTTGTAAAACAGTTTTCTGAAAAAACTATACAATATTAATTAAAAACAAAAAAGATATCAACCTTTTTATTTTTTCTATCATTTTTCAATTATTTTCAAATATTTAAATATTTATATTGTGATTAATCCCTTTTGTGATATCCTCTAGTTGGCAAGTTGTTTTTGAAGACATATTCATACAATTAGAAAGAAAATATAAAAATCAAAGTATGAAAGCATTTCTTAAATGCAATTCAATCTCAAGAACATTACAAATTTTTAACCATATCTTTAAAAATAGCGTTTAACATTTCGAAACTATTAAAAGACATATTTAACATAATTAAAAACCTCTTAAAGATACTAAAAGATGATAAAAACTTGTGAAGCTATGTATTATAACTTCTTTTGCTGTTTAACATTTTATAGAATATTAAAAATCGTGTATCTTGTACTAAACAAAATTTAAGCAAGAGATCATTAATGTTCCAACTGGAAGCCTCTTATTGTTCTCATCAAGAACAAAGTATATTTAATGTGAAGATGTCCGCACTTCATTATACCCTTTAGCAACTCATTAAAATCTCTGTAAGAAGCAACAACATTAACAACAACAGCAGCAACAAGAACAACACCAACAACAACAACATCTGGTTTTCAGTCATTTACTTAATTAAGTTGTCGTTGTTGCGCTTCATTTTGTAGCGCCTGTTTTATGTATGTATGTATTATTTCTCTTGTGGCCAAGTTAGTGTCGCTGGTTGGCAACCACCGTCAGGGAAGTGAACCAACTTTTGCGGACCACTCAAGCGGTCCACAAATGCGGGGCGTGGCATGGAGCATTGGCTTTGTTGTTGTGGTTGCTGCTGCTGTTGTTGCTTTTGTTGGCATAATTTACGGTTGTAATTGTCGTACGTTGTTGGTTTTTCTTTTATCTTTTTTTTTTCTGCTAGCTGAATTGTTGTTGTTGTTTTTTTTTTTTTTGTTGCTGTGACTTTCTTGTTGGCCTAGGTTGGACTTGACTGGGTTGGGTTTAGCTCTCTGCCGTGCTGGGTGGCAGTATTCACTGCACTGTGTGACACATGTTGAAAGTCACGCGCTTCACTTGACGTAAATTGCTTGCGGCAACCACTTAATCAGCAACATTTCTACTCCTTTTGGCCAGCAGAAAGAAAGTGCTTTACCTTCTGCAATATCTGCTGTACTAAGTAAAAAATAAAAAAAAAAAGAGTACACGGTGGCGTATACTTTATATTTGTTAAGGACTTTTTCAGGTTAACCAATTTGGAGACATAGACAGACAAGGCAACAACAAAAGTAAAAGAAAAAGATTATAAATTATATAGAGATAATGAAATCCAAAATGCCCTTAAACCAAAAGAAGCATTGTTAAGATAAATATATATTAGACACATAACTTAATATTGATTATGCTAAATTTTAAAATATTTTTAAAGGCAATGAAGGAATTTAAAACTGCAACACCTGTTCAGCCCCTAAATAAAAATACGCTTCCTTTAATATAACTCAAGTAATTGAAAGGGCGTAAAAATTTTAAATGGAAACATATTTGGTAGCTCTAGCTCTTCTAGACTTTTCAAACTCTTCATATAGATGGATAGGCAGACTGCCAGACTACCAGACGGATAAACAGAGAGACGGACAAGTTTCAATCAACTCGGTTGTTAATACTGACCTAATACCTAATAAGGTACACAGATACAGACTCTCCTTATAGATAAAATATAAACAATTAAATCTAAAAAGTAATAGATAAAATAAAGTTGTTTAGATTCCACTTATATATACAGACATAGAGATATTCATTTCAGTTATTTTTATGGTTATTCTGTGTCAAAAGTAATAAAGTTTTTTAGGATATAGAAACTTTGATATAGTTTTTATATGTTTAGAGAGTGTACTCTTTGGCTTTTAAGCAATTGTTGTATTAACACACACACACACACAACAAAAAAAGAAATGAAGCAAGCAAGTCGTCCCTGCCGACTTTGAGTATACCCTGTACCAAGTAGAGGAGCTTTATAAAATCAAACTCCTTTGAATGAGCCATTAATTCAAACTAAAATTTTTCTCACAAGCGGCAGCAACGAACGCATGCTATCTCGCTCACACTCACTATGCAATGTCGCACTGGGCATTTCAGTACAAATTTTACATTGATATATCTTCGATATTTTTTGTCCGATTTTAACGAAATTTGGTCAGCAGATACCTTGTAGCCATATTATTGGGTGTGCCAAATAAGAATATGCTACCTTTAATTTTACTCTAGTTATTCGTTTTTCCTAAATTGCGGGGGCGGAAGTGGGCGTGGCAAAAATTTGAAACAAACTTGATCTGCGTAGACACTACACGAATGCTGACACCAAATTTGGTTGCTCTAGCTCTTGTAGTCTCTGAGATCCACGTGTTCATACGGACGGACGGACGGACGGACAGACGGACAGACGGACAGACGGACAGACGGACGGACAGACGGACAGACGGACAGACGGACATGTCTCAATCGACTCGGCTATTGATGCTGATCAAGAATATATATACTTTATGGGGTCGGAAATGCTTCCTTCTCCCTGTTACATACATTTAGCGACTTTAATATACCCTTTTACCCTATGGGTACAGGGTATAAAAAGGCTGTGATTTATATTCAACGATGGTGCAATAAATGTGCAGCAGAAGCACAGAAAGCATAAAAAACATTCTGCAAACAAATATTCGTATTTATTTTGTTATAAACAAAAACATAAAACATTGCTTACCAGACTGACGCGGCGCCGTGTCCTGTCCAGTATTGGGACATAAACATTAATAAAAAGCGAACAACAAAACAAAAAACTGTTTAAAAATGGAAAAGGAAAGAGAGCAATCTGACATTTTATATAGAGCAATAATGGCATAGTTTTTACGATGCAATCTCAAATAAGTATGTATATATATACGTTTATATGTATGTATTATTGCTTATTGCCATCGAGTTTTTGGTCAAAAAGAAAAATCAGAATGGGAAAAGGAAATTGCAAAAAAAACGAAACGAAATGAAAAGTACAATGTGGCACAAATGAACAGTCGCTCAGCTGTACAGTTATTTCTTGTTAATTGGAAAAGTTTTTTATATTTAACTACAAATTGAATTTGCATGCATCATTGATAAAATTCCTCATTAATTTTAAATTTTCATTTGCCTTTTGCCAATTAGTTTGCAAGAATCTGATGCACGCATTTTTTTTGTTGTAACGAAAGAAAGAGATAGAGTAAGAGTGAATGAGAAAGTATAAGCCAACAGAAACTGTCTTTCTGTCTTTTTGCGCTGCCTTTCTAGCTGTCTGTCTTAATCGAAGGTCGTGAAATGCTGGCATACTTAATTTTTTTATTTTCTGTGTTTTATTTTATTTTATTTGGCAAATTGCAAAATGCCTTATATTTGTTTTGCTTTAAGTATATTTAAACGAACGCCCCTTCCCCCCCACCCCACCAATGCGTTGGGGGTCTGAGAATGAGGAATGGATAGATGGATGAATGAATGGATGGATGGACGGATTCATGCCACTAAGACGCATGTAATTAAAATGCATTTTTAAGTTGTTTTGCGCTTTTCGTTCTCCTTGTTGTTCAAGTGCCTGCTCCTGCCCTGCCATTTCTGTGCCCTGGCAAAGGTTCTTTGGGGGAGGGGTAAGAGGATAAGGGTAAAAAGCAAAGGAGCGTGCACACAGTTTGTGCAACTGTTGTTGCCATTTAGTTCAGTTTTTGTTTTTACGCCAAAGTGCCTTTTCAAAATATATGTATATATATATATGTATATACCCGTATATATAAATGAATAAAAATATAATAAAAAATATTCTGAGAAAACTTTTTTTTGGTTTAAGCCATAAGAGTTATGACTGATGCTAATGGTTCTAGCTTACATTTTGGTTAAAGAATTTTAGTAACAAATACTTAGAGAAGCTAAAGAGAAGACTTAAGTTCTACAAATATGGTAAAATATTATAATTCATCATATTTCTATATATAAATATAAAGTTAAAGTCCTTAAAAATCCTAAATTAAAGAGAGTTGAGAGCATTTTTGTATATGATTTACATTTACTATAAAATTCAACATTCTGTTTTTGCTCTTTTGCCGACTGTACTACATATATATATATAGTGCTTTTGTACACATATCATTTCATTTAATTTGCATTGCAGACTCATCAAATATAAATACTAATTAAAACAACAACAAATCTCTCACGACCACAGAGGGCAAATGAGGAAAAAAACAAATGGAAAAGAAATATTTTTGCAAATAAATTAGACAAATGAGTGGCAGTGAAAAATTTTCTACTCAAACGAATGAATGCATTGAGTGTGGTGTGGGCGTATGCCATCATATTATTCTTCTAGTCCTGCTGCTCCCTGCTTCTCCCCTCTCATCTAGTATTTACCACTGGCATCCTTTATGTACTTATTAAATGGCAAACTATGACTACTTTTATATTTAAAATTTACATTGTTTTTTAAATAATTCTTTAAATATTTTAACAAACATATAATTTGTGTGTTAAAATTCTAAAGGGTATTCAATATTCAATAACTTTTACTATTGATTCCAACACGTTTTCATGTTGCATAAAATATACGCAAATGTTGCTTGCTACATGTTGAGAATTCAAATCACTGAATTGCGTTCTTATTCTATTTAAATATATATAGCCAATTGAGTGTTATTTTTTTTTTTTCTTTCGATTAAATGCTTTTTGATCAATCAATTACTAGTAAATAATTCTCAACATTTTTATTTCAATTATTAAGTATGATTATCAGCAAGAACTTAATTAACAAAATGAATATATTAGTATGATGTGCCTTTACTGCCAAGCTCGATAGCTGGCTGAATGGTGGGATGGGTGGGTGGGTGTTTGCATATACATACATTAAATATGGCCCGGTTTTTGCATAAATTTAATATGCGGTGCAATATTAATTGCTTAAAAACCGCTAGAAGGAAGTAAAATAACAGCTGCGGCTTTAGTAAATTATGTGTGTACTGCATAAACGTAGATAAATGAGTAATTAATTGTTGAACAGGACAAGATGTATCTACATATCGAAATATAAAAAAAGCTAATTTACTATAATATCAAAGGAAAGTACTTTAAGTATAAAAACTTTCTGACCTTAATGTTTAACTATAAACGATAGAGAATCCAAAACTCAACTTTGTTTGTTAAGTAACTAAATTTAACTTTGTTATCTAAAAAGACCCTATCTCTGGGTTTTTAAAATATTATGCTTTGAGCTAAAAAGTTAATCAAAAGTTTGCAATTTTAACAACTTATTTAATGTAAATATGAATGTGATCAACATACATATGAATATACTGTACATGTATGGTATGTATGTATATACTATAAAACTTTCCTATATTGAATTCAGGAATCCGGACAAACTTTGGTGAGCAATGAACAACTATTAAGAACAGGGAAAATGCTTAATCAAAATCTGATTAGATCTACGATATCTAAGTTGCATAAAATGAGAGAGTTCTCAAATTAAAATATATAATGCAAAGAGTGTATGTGCTTACATCAACGACAAAATAACATCTGCCGTATAACTTTTTACAAATTAAGATTTTGGACATTATTTTAAGTTTTTAACTTTCAGAACAATGGACAATTCAGTTGAAAATCTAAAAACTGCTTCTTCATTTCCCGATCTCTTTTTCAGATAAGTTAATTCCTATTGTACTGGTGTTTAATTGAATCTGTAAAAATAAGGCAATATTAAATAGAAAAAGTATTAATTTTATATTGGTTAGTGGTTAACTTTACTTTAGCAATTCATTAAACCAATGGCCAAATAATTTCAATCGATAATGATAATGTTGTTGTTTCTCTATTGTTACTTACTTACTTACCAGAATATATTGGGTGATACTGAGATCACCTTGATTAATGATGATGTCCATTGTTGAGGTTAAGTCTCCTGAAATTGGGTTCATGTATCATCAGATCTGTAAAAAGAGAAACAGACAATATTATTTTAGATGACATATATTTTAAGTTAATTTTTCAATATTTTTTTCATTTTGTATCCAAGACAAACTTCAATCAATCGGCTTCAGCATGATAGGGTTTTGAAAGAAGGAATATAGGTTAATATTGAAAGAGAAATTATATTTTAGTTTAAGACACTTGATTAATGATGATATCCGTTGGTTCCATATTTTTATTAAGTCCAGGAAGGATGGAAGTACAATACCACGCATCTGAAAAAAAAAAAAAATAAAAAAAATATTAGTTGGAGAAAAAATATTCTAAGTGTCAATTACCAAAACACTTAGAATATTTTTTCACTTGATGACTTAGCACTTTTTCCATTTTGACACTAAAAATAATTAATAAATTCCAATTGTTAACTTCCAATAAACTTAGAATATTTTTTTATCCGATGACTCAGCACTTTTTAGATGTTATCACTTTGACACGAAAAATAAGACTAAATTTTAGCCCCCATACGCACCTCCTTATATAGCCTCGGCTCAAGCCCCTGTTAAATTGCCAGACTCTGTTAAGTTCTGAACGCTGTAAGTAGCAGAATTCTGTAAAGACTCATTTTGGAGCAAAGTCGCTGTTAAGTTGCCAGATTCTGTTACGTTAAAGACTCTGTTAAGTTACCAGATTCTGTAAAGACTCATTTTGGAGCAAAGTCGCTGTTAAGTTGCCAGACACTGTTAAAAACAATGCACTGTTAAGTTACCAGATTCTATAAAGACTCATTTTGGAAAAATTTTCAGACTGTTAAGTTCAAGACGCTGTTAAGTTATCAAATTCTGTAAAGACTCATTTTGGAGCAAAAACCAGTCCGATGATGTCCTGTTAAATTAGAATTAACAGAACACTGTTATGTTAATTTAACAGCGGCTTTAATCCAAAATGAGTGTGGTCGGAAACTTAACAGCATCTTAAACTTAACATAGTCGGGCAACTTAACAGCGACTTTGCTCCGAAATGAGTCTTTTCAGAATCTGGTTACTTAACAGAGTCTTTACCGTAAGAGAGTCTGGCAACTTAACAGCGACTTTGCTCCAAAATGAGTCTTTACAGAATCTGGTAACTTAACAGAGTCTTTAACGTAACAGAATCTGGCAACTTAACAGCGACTTTGCTCCAAAATGAGTCTTTACAGAATTCTGCTACTTACAGCGTTCAGAACTTAACAGAGTCTGGCAATTTAACAGGGGCTTGAGCCGAGGCTATATAAGGAGGTGCGTATGGGGGCTAAAATTTAGTCTTATTTTTCGTGTCAAAGTGATAACATCTAAAAAGTGCTGAGTCATCGGATAAAAAATATTCTAAGTTTATTGGAAGTTAACAATTGGAATTTATTAATTATTTTTAGTGTCAAAATGGAAAAAGTGCTAAGTCATCAAGTGAAAAAATATTCTAAGTGTTTTGGTAATTGACACTTAGAATATTTTTTCTCCAACTAATATTTTTTTTATTTTTTTTTTTTTTCAGATGCGTGGTATTGTACTTCTATCCTTCCTGGACTTAATAAAAATATGGAACCAACGGATATCATCATTAATCAAGTGTCTTAAACTAAAATATAATTTCTCTTTCAATATTAACCTATATTCCTTCTTTCAAATACCTATCATGCGGGCATCGATTGATTTATGTTTGTCTTGGATACAAAATGAAAAAAATATTGAAAAATTAACTTAAAATATATGTCATCTAAAATAATGTTGTCTGTTTCTCTTTTTACAGATCTGATGATACATGAACCCAATTTAAGGAGACTTAACCTCAACAATGGACATTATCATTAATCAAGCTGTTCTCAGTATCACCCAATATATCTGGTAAGTAAATTGTTAACAGTACAGAAATGTCAACAGATATTAATTCTTGTTTTGCTGCTCCAATTTATCATTATCGGTTTTGGCAATTAGTTTAATGGATTGCTAATGCTAAGTTTACCACTAACCGATTACAAATTAGTTTTTTTATTATTTAATATTAATAATTTATTTACTATTTCGTCATTTAAACAATTGTTTGCTTATTATTGCAAGTTTTTAAATCTTATTCCAACTACTACTTTGCCACATACACTAATTTTAGCACTTTGATTCGAAAAAAATCTTATGTAAAATTTATTTATTTGTTTAGATTTATTTAAATTGTTTTCGTCTTTGATACAATAGTTCTAATCAGTTTTTTCCATTGAGCAGAATTTAAGTGTGTGTAGCCTGTGTAGCAATTTGAAATAATGATATCTCTTTAGTTTTATCAAATGTTTAGCAATGTCATCAGGATAGCCGAGCCAGAAACTTTTCTCTTTATCTTTAATCTTCTGTCTTCTCTACAAAACCAAAGTGGAAAAGCATCAATTTCAAATCGTTCAATCTATCAATTCACGGTATAGAAAAGATTGCATGTCAATTCATGCAGACGAAAAATCAAATCGAAATGTTGGCCTAAATTTCAAATACCAGTCGCGTTTAGAACAATAGGTTAGGATAGAATATGCCCCACGACCACCCAGCAACCACATAACCAGCAAAAACAAAAGGAAAATTTCTTTCGTTTGTTTTGGTAAAAAAAAAAAATAATAAATATCTGTGTATATAGTTCACATAAAAAGATGTTAATTACCAAGAATGCGAAAGCCAGATGGTATCCAATTGTTGAAATCAAAGCAAAATGAAGTGAAACGATACGATACGAAAAGACAATATCATTAAACTATTCGCCTAACAACCATAACAACCGCCAAAGAAAAACAAAAACTAAATCTACGACAATTTAGCGTAACAAAAACAAAAAACAACAAAAGAAATGAAATCAAAGAACAGAAACGATATTTTCTATTGTGTGTTTTGAAATACTCTTACCTTAAATTTGCATATTTTGTTTGAATTTTAAGAAATCATTGAATATTTTTTTAAAGAATGTATTAAGTTGAGATTTGTATATAAAAATTGTACAAATTTAACGTTCAACTTGCAGGTAAAAATATTTTCATAGAATTATACTAATAAAAAAGAAAACCATATCATGTATCTGTTATACAAATTATATATATACCTATATATACTTTTCATTAGCTTAGACCAAATGAATAGGCTCTTTTGTTAGGGTATAGGGGAGAAAAATAACAGAATTAATGGATTTTAGTCGGGGGAGTGAAATAGGTTGGTATGACAGCAAGTTTTCATATTTTTGGCGCAACGCAGGAAACGGAAAACAGAGTGCAGAGCAGCCACAGCCACAGCACACAAACAAAACACATAGATAAATGACAAAAGACTGAGAGAATAGAGTAACAGGGAATATAAAACAGAAAACAGCAAAACAGAACAAAAGCAAAAAAAAAAAAAAACCAAGAAAAAGGAGGCAAATTTGGCCAAGGCAGAAAAGTTGTATTGGTTAGCTGGTTGGTTGATTCTTTAGTTGGTTTTACTTTAGTTTAAGTTAAGTTGAGTTCTGGTTGAGTTGTGCGAACTTTTGTCACTCGTTGACGCTGTCTGCGGCATCGACAGTTTTTCCAGCTGTCCAACATTTAGAATTATTTCAATGTTATTTTTAAATAAAAGAAATGGCTCTAGCTCCACAGTAGCAGCAGCTGTGACCAGAGTGTCGCCTCATTGACGTTATAATCAAAAATTATATGACGTTGTTGTCTCTTGGCCAAAGCCAAAATACGTTCTAAGTGTAGAAGAGATGAGGAGTGTCAGGCAACATAGAAAACATAGCCATCAATGTAGGTCAGTCCGAAAATAAATTGAAAAAAGGCAAAAACGAAAATGAATTTGAGCAAATAGAATAAACAAATAAAATAGTCAAAGAAGTTGTGTAAAAACATCGTAAAGTGAATATAGAAGAAGACATTAAATCTACACTATAAAGAAAAAACTAACTAAAAAAGAGAAAGAAAAACCAAACCAAAGAGTTGATAAAAAATGTTCTATATATTTTCCTTAAAAAAGGTATATTTTATAAATTTAATACTTGTATTTATAAGATTAACTTTTCAATTTTATTTACAGATACATGTATTATAGCAACTAAAGATGCTTTGATTTAATCTGTAGTAATCTTATTTAATATGTGAAATTACAGGGTGTTTGCCGAATGCAGATACATTGCGTTTGTCACTCTGTGCAGCGCAGGAGTACCATTGGAAAGTTAGTGCCTCTAGCAAAAGAAAAAGTTTTATTACGGCTGCAATATATATATATATATATTTATATATAGATGATGGTGGGCGTGACTGGCAGCAAATGGATTAAGAAGACGTCGCCGTTTCTACAGTAACAGTAAAAGTAAAGGCAAACCCACAATAAGACGACAAATGCGTTAGCTTTGAATGGACCTGGGTTTGGTTTATGCCAGGGTTCTATTGAATGGGACTGCATGGCTCCTTCTCCCTGTCTCTCTCTGTCTCTTTCTAACTGTATCTATCTCTATCTTTTTGTATAAACAAGTGTTGATAAGTCCTAGACCAGACCAAGCCAAATGCAACCCAATTTACTGTTGAAAAGCAGCTTGCTTAAATGGGATTACATGAAAATTTTGTGGGTTTTGCTCTGAATGCTTTTCAAATAGCTCAATGATAGTTGATTTTGTTGCAACTTCTACTTTTGGTTGCAATTTGTTTTGCTTGTTTCTTGGTTTTGTATAAAATTCTAAAGCTAATTATAAAATATTTTAGCTAGCGGTAGTCCATGGCGTATGCGTAATTTTATTAAGTTTGCTTTCTCTTTTACTTTTAAAATTTAAGGAGAGAATTCTGTAAATATTTAATCTTAAATTAAACATTGACATTGATACTGTAATAATTGGACTAGAACGACAAACGGAAATCGAATTGCATTTATAGCACAAAAACCGCATTTTATTTTATTATCAGCCGTGTGTCAGAAACACCCAACACTCAATCATCACACTCGCTACACACGCAAACTAAAGCTTTGCAAAAAGAATGCACTTGCGGCACAACATTACCCACCCTCTTCACCAAGAAAAAGGAACAAACACGCAAAGTGTATGTGAAAAACTCGACTTTGGTAGACGTCCAGGAATTCTAAGCACTTAATCAACAGTAAACGGTGTACCACGCCCATGAAACAGGAGAACGTATCCTAGCATTGCATGCCGCATGACTTTACCTAACACTAATATCCTTGACCCCAATTTTTATGTTATTACATTTTATGTTAACATTGTCCTAGAGGCAATATTTCTTAGGGGTGTCCTGGACATGTCAATAATGCCCTATAATGTTGGCAATGAGGTAGCATAAATATTTCACTTATAAATGAGGCAACATAAAAAAAACCGTTGCTTAAACAGTGCCACAGCCACAGCCCCAGCCAACTAGCAGCAACATTGGCAGCATTGCTAGATAGCCTTGACCGATATTTAAGCACTAAACACCAACACACAAATACGCCCCAGAAATGACGAAAAAGTGGCAGAAAATGTAAGAAAAATATAAAAAAAAAACAAAACAAAATAAAAAAGATTAGAAATTTTTTTAAGACGAAAATTAAGTGCTCTAAGAAAATGGATGGATTTTAAAGATAGATAAATAATAAATATAACTAAGCTTTATTCCATTTGGAGCATTGATAATGGGCATAAAAAGCTATTAATACTAATATTCAAAATTGTCCCTGTGGAATTCAAGAAAAAGAGGATTCTTTACATGCATTTTGCTCTGGAACTTGTTTTAAAAAAATCGAATATAATTTTCTGAAACAGTAAAGTAAGTTCCAAGTAGAAATCTACTAAAATACATCAAAGAAACTCATTAAATGACACATTAAATGACCTCCAAATATCAAGGACACTTTGTTTTCCATTGATAACATTGAAAAAACAACTAAATGAATGCAAAAATAAAAATACTTTGTATTAGAGGCAAGTGTACAATAGTTTTGCTCTTAAGCGAACTTTTCTCTCAAAATTGCATCGTCATATTTTATGCACACTGACACAGACATAGATACACACACACACACACACACCACATATACATACTCCCACAAACCTTTTTAACAAATGGCATCAAATTGATTTTGCCACGCTAAGCATTTTAGGATTTTTAAGCCAAGAGGCAAAAGCAAGAGGCGCATCAGAACTTCTATTATACCCCCCCACTCCTTATCCTATGTATGTATGTATATTCCCGCCACAAGCCACAAAGCAATGGCAAGTGAGTGCAACGCTATATGTATGCATATGTATTTGTGTGTGCGTGTGAGCCTTGCATATTTACTGCATACATTTCTACCCGTATGTTGGCCCATGCCCCTGCCCCTGACCGCTGTGTACTATTTTTTTGCATTATTTTTATTTATATTAATACAACCGTTGGCGTTGTTCCCTCTACCCACTATGTAACCCATATATACTAAATACATATATATATATAGGATATATGCATATATATGTATGTATCTATATATATATATGTATACATATATGGCACATATATAGTTCGCATCTTTTTTTGATGAGCGCGCACGGCAAAGTGGCTGCATTTTTGCTGTCCAGATTTAAAATGATTGCATGTGATGGGATGATGTGGTAGGAGGAGTAGGCGGAGTAGCTGACTGATGTTGCTGAGGCAGGCGCCGCATATGCAGATTTCTTTTTTTTCGGTCTTGCCATTGCGCATTTCGTGTTTATAGCGTTACTGATGCTTTTTTTTTACCTGACTTACTATTTACCACCATTATGATGTCATGTCATGTGCTGACTTTTAATAAAATTTTCACCGCCCTTTTTTATTTTAGTGAAAAAAAGAGTCTGAATTGACTTACTTCAATGGACTAAGCGCCATCAAAAATATTATGAATGAATGAACATCCCGAGTAAATGAATGGCTCTTTATGTCACATTAGTTATTTACTATGATAAATTAAATTTTATTTCAAGTCAATCTTCGATAGAATCTTTGTATATTCTCATGTCTGTTATTATTTTTATTTTTGCTAGAATTACAAATTTTTTTGTAAAAAATGCCTTCTTTTCATCAATATTTAAAAAAAATATGGAATTCTAGATCCTTCTTACGCCTTTTTATTATATTTTTATATTCTTTTTTTTTTTATATGTATGCTCTATTTCAACAATTCACAATAAATATATATAGTTCTAAATCCTTAAGTCAAGTCTATGCCAACCTAAATGAAAGCAAAGCAATTTTTCCTCTTTTTGCGGCTTTTACCATCTATGAGAGAGCAAAAGAGAGAGAATCAAAAAAATGAAAGAGATAGGCAGACTTAATAATGCGCATAAAAATGCATTGCATGTACTCCAAGCGTACAGGTCTAAGAAAAATACACACAATTCCTTTGCAACTCCTTGAACTTTATGCCCAGGATAACGGCTAGAGAGACATAAGGGCAACAAAAGGATGTCGATGGCTTCACTGCACATATACTTACAAAGATACAAACACACACAGATACAAATATACAGCTCAACTCATTTTATCTTTCATTCATCGTTGCTTGACTGACAGGAGGCTGTGGTAAAAATGCATTTAGAAAAGAAAAAAAGGAGAAAAATACAAACTTTTCTTCTTTTTTTTTATTTGAGGAGAGGCTACTCAGGACTAGGACTCCCTCAACACACCTTAAGGAGCTAACAAAGTGCAAAGGATGCTGCCAGTACAGCTGATGCTAGGTGGAAGATTCTCCAGAGACCTGGTAAAGCTCGCAAGTGTGTTTGTTTTCATTCGGTTTTATTTGTGTGTGTGTGTTTGTTCCACTAAAAACACCAGAGGCAAGAGGATAACAGAAGGCGAACCGAAGCCAAAGAAATGCATGCAAAGTGCTTTTCTTAGCATCGTTTAAATAAAATATTTCTCTCGCTTTTTCTATTACTCAAAAATTCAATTTATTTTGAAGATAAGGGAAGGGGATAGAGGAGAGATACGAGAATAGCGGTAGCTGGCAACGAGTAGCGAGAACTTTTTATCAAAATAAAATGAGAGAAGAAAAACGATGATGACTTTGGGCAAACAAAATTCACTTAAGGCAAATCAAATTAAAATCAATTAAAATTAACAAGCAAAAACCAGCCAACCCACAGCAGCCTACCACACACCCACCCACCCATCTCATCCCATCCCGTCCTATTCACCCAAACAACTAACCTCACACCACCCACCTCGAGCAAAGCGAATTCAGCAAATGACGACGCCAGCGTCGACGTTGACGACGTCAACATGCCAAGAGCATGAATCATGCATTTTTTTTTTTTAAAGGTGCGGCGGGTGAAGCGGTACTAAGTAAATTGAGTCGCTTGTCGTTGATAAGCGCAGACGTACAGGCAGCTGCAACAGCAATAGACCCAACGGCAACGGGAACGTCAACGGTCTTACTCTAACAATTAATGAACGAACCAGCGATTGCAAAAGAAAAGAGAAAGAAAAAAGTACAAAATGAGATAGAGAGAGACAAAGAAGAAGAGCACCACATGCTCAGGTGGGGCGGTATCGGCACTCAATTGGGGTTATTGTGTGCAAATATTTAGCACTTCTTCTTTTACACCTTATCGGCATACATATACACATACACAAACATACATACATATGAAAATAAACATCACAAACTACAACAAAAAAAAATTCCAGGAGCGTAGGTTTTGTACCTAGTTTAAAGTGGGTGTCCAACATATGATCAGTTACTATTAGAGAGAAACATAAAAAGCTATATCCGATTTTAAAGTTAAAATTTAAGTGTTATAAATATTTATATTTACATACATATACTTATATCCCTTTTTACATTACGCCACTGCCTTATGAGTAAATGCACGTACACATGTACACATGCATTTACCGTAAGTCACAATTGAATGCCGTTTTGCTATTCAAGCGTTTTATTGAGCTTCCCAATAAGTCTTTTTGTGTATGTATGTATGTGTGTGGACATGTGCTTTGAGTCACCGCAGTACTTTTAAAATGAATCCACTCATCATAAAACACCAATCCAAAAGCCGCCCACACATGAGTCTCACACACATACACAATACATCTGTACAATGTTGAATACAAAAAATATATAGATTTCGCATATACAGCTTAATTTGGGTATGCAGCAGATCGCAACGGTGATTCTTAGTTATCGTACATTTAAAAAACAAAAACATCAGGAGCGGCCCAAAGTACGTTTGTATGTATAGATGTATGTATGTATGTACATACATATGCCGCTTTACAAACTGTATGAAAAGGTGTAGTGAATGCAGACTGAAAATAAAAAAATTAATTAAAAACTTGGCGCCAAAGTTGCCGTAACTCATCCATAACTGTTTTTGTCTAGACCACAACAACAAAATTTTCAGCAAATGCCTAAATGCAAAATTAGATTGCTATCTATCCGTATTTTTTTTTTTTCTTTTCCGTTTTTAAAGTTCCGTGAAACGCTTTTGAACTTATTAAGTGGGAGTTCTTCTCCGTCCTCCTCTAAATGTTAAAAAAATAAAACCAGACATAGTCAAGCCAAACGTCACAAAGCACGCTAAGTTCCTCGCACGCACAGCTGAGCATATGACGCGTTTTTGAAGCTCGACTTGAAACCATTAGCGTAGGCGAAGGGAAAGAGACAGAGCGAAAGAGAGATATTTTTCATTCTCATGAGCGGCTGGCAGCTGAGCTGTTCACGTCATAGCTGACGACGAATAGCGCTTTCAAACGCACACAAACCACACCGCAATAGCTTTGTGTTGGTGTTGCTGTTGGCGTCGAAAATGTCTTTGCTCTCGGGGGCTGCTTTACAAATTTTTGTGTGGTCGCCGCTGCCTTAGTCGTCGTTGCTGCTACCGCTGCTTTTGTGTGGGTGGCGCTTACAAGGCTGTTTGTTGCACATTCACAATAGACACACACAGTCGCAGTAGCTGCGCAGCTGTTGCTTTTGTAATTTGCTTTTGAAACGATGTTTCATAGAAATGCTTCGTTCCGTTCTTTGTTCATCTTCTTCTACCGTTCCCATTTCGTGTGGGCCGACCGTTTCATATAAAACCGAAATGTAAGAATGTCGCTTACCGTTAGAAGCGCTGTGACAACCTTGCAAAGGGCAAACAGTTGCCACAAAACAAAAATTATCCTGTTATAACCTAAGGCGCCGACCAGTAAAGTACTCTCTATACCGCCAATAACTACGAAAATAAGGATTTTTGTCCCTTCTGCGTGTTGCAGGCATTTTAAATACTTATTATACCCCTTTATTAAACTATTGTTAGAGTATGATTATAATAATAATAATAACAATAACGACAAAGCCCAGCAGCAGTGGACAGTAAATAACTAGCGAGAGTCGTCATCGTCGGCTGTGACAGTAAGTAGCTTAGAGTCGTAATAAATAATAGCAACACAAGTAAATTCTTCATACAAATGTACATACATACATACATGCATACATAAATACATACATGCGCAGTTTACTTTACGAAACTAATTGCAGGCAAATGGGTAGCATAAATTTACATCTTACGTCCAAAACTGCAAATAATGTGCATTTATATATGTATATGTATATATACATAATTATTTTAAAACATATGTATATACAACAAAGCTAATACATAAATTTGTAAATATATACGAATTAACGGCTAAAATTGCTTACGTTTTAGTAGTACATACATACATAGTTTGTTAACGTCAACGAGGCGCAGCACTCAAGCTCTTTGTATGTATTAATATATGTACATACATATGTATGTATGTATGAGTATTTTAGTTTTGGTCAAAATATTGAAGCAAAAACAAAATAAATTTGAGAAAACAGAAAAAGTGTTTAGTATGACGATTTTTCAATACCCTTACAAATAACAATTTTTAATTATTATTTTGACCGATCATTTCGATTCCCCAAAGTTGAAGCAACAACAGCGATAATAAATTAACTACTTTGCTTAGCCAACGTTTCTCTGAATTGCAAAATTCCAAGAAAATTAAAAGTTGGTCCACTTCGAGGGTATCCAAACAACTCAGAGGGTCATGAAATCGACCAACGATCGTCAGAGAAGTGGGTGAGCGAAAGAGAGAGATATTAAAAAGAGCGGCGGCGAGTGGGCGACGCTAACGTCGCCGCCAGCGTCCCATAAAAATGTGTTGTTTATGCTTTTTGGCCAACTGCGGAGCTGCGAATAATTTTCGCCTTTAAAATATTTTTACATAAACAGTGATTTTTTTTTTTGAGATGATGGGGAAGCGCAGCTGCAGCGATGGTTTGAGGGTGAAGGAAGTGAGGAAACGTATTTATGTATGTATGTATTTATATAAAATATTCAGACAAATAAACATATGTATAAGCTACTTTTTATTTGCAGGAATTTCTTCAAAATTTGATTTATAGCGAGAAACAAAACCAGCAGCTGAACGTTTGTATGCGAGAATTAGTGAGTGAGATAGAGACATTAATCAGACACAAAAAGCAATTCGCGCAACTGGTTTACGCACCACACAGTTTTAGAAAAACTAAGACCGAGAATCAAATCAAATCAAAATGTATGCTTGCAATTAATTTTAATAATCTTCATCATCTTACCCACTCACTCATTCATAAATAAAACAAACAAAAAGGCAAGCGAAGATGAAACTGGCTTAGAATTTTGAATAAGAAAGAAAAACGCGATGAAGACAAAAAGATCAAATCTGACCTTGGCATCGACTTGTTGATACCTAGTATTTACAGCACTTAGATTATTTTCGACAGTTTTAATACTGTTTTGTAAAAAACAAGAAGCTTCTGGAACTTGGTCTTTGTTAATTAACTAACCTATTGTTAATTTAACTTTTTTATCTTATCTTATTATAATGGAATTTAAGTTATAGCATATAGCGTCCAAAGGCAGTTTGTTGGAAACATTTTTTGTATCTTTATATACCCCGTGCTCAATGTGTAGTGGGCATAAAAAATAAACGCAAGAAGCCGCTTGTCTTACTTTCGCTTTCACAGAAAAACAACAGAAATTATGTAATGACGGAGAGTGCGTGCTACTTAAATAATAATAACAGTTAATGCCAAAAAACAAAACTGTAACAGCCGCCTACACACAGACAGATATTCATATACTTATATGGAGCCAGCAGAGACACCGCTAATTTTGCCATCTGTTTGGGAGGTGCGGCCCCCTAAACACACACATACAATCAAACAGACAGACCAGACACACATACATACGGACGTACGCACTTACCTTCCAATGTGTTTGTTGTTGCTGCCGCCGCTTTACTACGTTTGTTTTGCTCCCGTAGTCTCTCTTGCTTGCTCTCGTTTCTTTTAGCTGCTACCGTTCCTTCTGTTGCTGTTGTTTTTTGTTTCCATTTTACAATTATCCTGCCATCAGCAAGACCAACAATTACCAAGGTCTAAAACCATCTACACATTCACAAAAATACACACATTTAATAATTATAATGACTATTTGACACTTTTGTGTGTTTACGTGCTCGTGTGGATTTGGTGGGAGGGATGAGGGGCGGTGGCACGACGCGGCTCAATGTCTGAGCGTGAAATCGTTGAATTAATTTAAATCATTCAAAACACAAGAAGCACTGCAATTGCCGGTATTGACACCCACACACACACACACTCACACACATGTACACACTCTTATAAAATTGCACTTTTTAGTAGGCGGGGGCTTTAACAACGGACCACGATGGTACTCTCGAACAAAATCGACAAGCGACCGCACGTCCTCTTACCTTAAGACCGAAAACAACACTGAAAAAAACGCAATATTACCAAGCAAACATTATACCCCTAAAACAAACGAAAGCATAACCCAACAATCATTTTGTATGTATATTAAATCTGAGCTAGTGACTAGTTGTTTGACTATCGGTGGTGCCTCGTGCCTAAAAACTTATAATTAAAATTATTTTGTTGTTATAAGAAATTCCATTAGAGGAAATTTATTTTAAATGTTTTAATGCGAAATTACAAGAGTAATTGTTTATAACATAAACTTGTTATTCTTTTCTGACAAATGTTTCGACGAGCGCTTTGCATCCAAGAAAAGGGAGTGGACATCTTCAATGTCATCCTTGGTTATTTGGTTGCGTCCATTTACCTTACACATTTGATGAGCCGGCGTTAAAAGCTGAACGGCATACCGCAAAGTTGAATTGGTGCCTATCTCACT
Organism: Drosophila neocordata; assembly: GCA_018903615.1. Classification (NCBI taxonomy): domain Eukaryota; kingdom Metazoa; phylum Arthropoda; class Insecta; order Diptera; family Drosophilidae; genus Drosophila; species Drosophila neocordata. Next base: position 16,557,970 of record JAEIGI010000002.1, on the reverse strand, counting down.
GAGACGAGCGAATGCTGAATCCTCTAGCTGCAGCCCCTCGGTTTGGGCTCGCAATTTAATAATTTGCTCCATATCCGAAGTGGAGTATAGCAAAGTACGTATAATAAGTAAGCGATCCAGTAGATCCAGAGGAATGCCGTGTGGTGAGATAATATCAGTAGTGCCGCTACAGAAATTATAAATTAAAAATTTCGCCAATGAACCATTGAATGTATTGGAAAAACTTACCGAATGACGCAGCGTCCACGATTGGTGGCAAAAATCACAATTGGTGCAATAGGCGACTCCAGAGACTTGTGCAAATATGTAAATGTTTCCAAATCAAGCATATGAATCTCATCGATAAAAAGTACTCCTGGAACTAATTCAGCTATGCCCTGATCTATATATTTGTTGACCACTTTGTTAATTTCCATGCGTAGTTTGTCTAGAACGGATTCAAGATTTGATAAGAAATTGAAACTTATTTATACTTCTATGTCTATCTACATACCTGTTATCTCAGTTTTCTTAGGTTTCATGAGCTGTCCCATCATTGAGAGCACATCCTGGCCACCTTGTGGTCTCGCGTTGGCCACATCTAAATCATGGAGAGTAACATCCTGTATAACCTCCTTCTTCTTATGGACATCCCCTTTGGGTAATGGTACATATTCTTCCGTTTCCAAATCAAATTCAGTGGCAAAGACATCGCTGCGCCCTTGACGTTTTACGGCACCACTATTTGCTTCAATATATATGACATCGCCCACTTCGACTTTCTCCTTTTGCAGAGCGTCAAAAATACTTGGATCGAGTTTTAGTTGTTTTGTACCCTTGGCTGTCTTGAGGCCAATAACTACGTTGCTTATGGTCTTGCCATAGCCGCCCATAGGATTTTCGGTCTCTACTGGAGTCAGCTCCGTCACTTCGCCTTCGTAAACTTCTTTAGTCTCCCTAATGCGCAGACCAATAGAGCGACGGAAATTCTCCATTAAGACTTCTGTCTTTTTGATTTCGTTACTGAAAACCTCCGAGCCCACCATAGGGCAGAAGGGAACCTTGTTGCCAAGCTCCTGCGCGATAGCCAGAGCGATTGCCGTTTTGCCAGTACCCGGCGGACCTGCGAGGAGCAGAGCACGGCCAGCCATTTTCTTTGATTTAATCAAATCTACCACTATTCCAGCCGCCTCACGTGCTGCCTTCTGACCAACGAGTCCAGCGGCACTCTGAATGGCCGCTCCATTGTCATCCAGACCCAAGCCCTTCACATGGCTGTGGGCGGCAATACGTTGAGTACGCACAGTGCTCTTTACCTCCTCGATTTTCATATTTCACTGGGCCTGAACCTGGGTTGATCTGATGTAAATTCGAGCGATATATTGATTATACAAATTAAAAATAATAATATTCAAGTTACCTTGACAATCTAAGGTACCGGTGTTTGTTTTTACCGGCAATAAGTTCTTCTATAAAGTACGAAACGTTCCTTTAATGTGGAAAGAAAATTTGTTTCTTATATCTCTGAATGTTCACTTTTTATTAATATAAGTGACATTAGCAATGACAGTTTAAAACTGAAGTTTTTCAAACAAAAAAAGAATTGCAAATGTTTTTTTATAAATGTCGCTAAAATTACCAACAACAAAACGCACGCGGAATTTTTTCGTAACTAACACTATAGATTAATGCCATAGTTTATCTATTCAACACTGGTGATTTTAAATACTGGTAAAAGAGTCGTACAATTGTAAGGAATAATTCTGTATTTTTACACGCAATGTTACTCTTTAAAACAATTTCATGATTACTACTTGAAAAATGTATAATCAAAATTTTTGAAAACGCCTCTTAATCATTGTCATCCACATAACAATGGCAGAGTGATGATCAAAATTATTAATATTTTAAAAGGTAATTATTAAGAGGCTTATGTTCGTATATCTGAATCTTATTAATCTAAAAGCTAGTTATTTTAATCAATGTTTAGAATTACCATGCATTAAAACCTTATGTGCTAAATTACTTGTTGCATAAGCTTGATTTGTAAATATTCTAGTGATTTTTATTTTCGCGCCCGTGATTTGTTATTAAAAATGACCGTGAAAATTTATGATTATCGCTCATCTCTAAATTTGGCGGAGTTTTTTTTTTTATTGATGCAGTTTGATCGCTTGGGATTTGGATGTGTTCGCATCGCCGTTATTTGGAGTCCAAGTACAGCAATATTATAGCATTATGAAATTGAGTGGTACTAACAGACACTCAGAAATTGACGTGGAAGGTGCCCAAGCATATAAACCAATAGAGGCTATGGATATTGACAATGCGGCGGCTCGGGATGCAAACTTAAGCAATCCAGAACCTGTCCCAACACTAGATAGCGACCAGCCAATAGTAAAAGAAGGGGAACATAGTCAAACGTCAACGCCAACGACGACGCTAATAGAAAAACAACGCTCTGCTGTTGCCAACAGTAAGTATTCATTTTTTTACTATAGAGTGCCTCTATAAATGCGTATGTGTGTGTTGGTATGTTATGTCTTTTAGGAAAGCGGGACTTGATTAATTTGCAGTCTTCTCTTAGTCCGAAGTATATTGGATATGCTAATGGAAATTCGCCTATTCTTTTTTCTGACACGGATGACTCGCAGCGATCAACGCGTCGTCGTGCATTCAATAGTAGTATCAACAAAGAAACCAAGGAGAATGAGGTGGCAGCAGTAGCAACACCGAAAAGTATAGTTGAGTCGCATCTTCTAGAGCGGAGTGGAGGGAAAAACTATTTAAGCCCCATTGACAAGCTGCTTATTAAAAATGGGGCCAATTCACCAAATAGTACCGGATTTGAAGCGGATGCTGAGGATGTGGCGACAGTTCGTACACGTAAGTCGGTCAAACGTAAAATTAAGCGTGGCCCCAAAACAAAAACCGCTGCAGCCACAGCATTGGTAACGACTGAAGCAACAACAGCGTTGGTAACGGCTGCTGAGGAAAAAGTGGAACAGAAAATCGAATTGCAGGAGAAGGACGTGGAAATAAAAGAAGTAGAAGAAGAAACAATTCAAATCAAGCAAGAGCCAGTTGGGACAGTTGCCGATGTTGATCATCAGGAGGAAATATTAACAACTGAGTCCTCAGAGAAGCCCAAAGATACTGACAGCAGTCATTTGGATTCACCAATAACTAGCGATTCTCCTCTAGTTGACCAGCCTGTTACTAAGCTGGAGCCGACTAACAGCTTCATGAAATCTCCTTCTTCAGTGAGCATGGACAGCGCAAAGGGTTTGTCCTTAATTATTGATGCACCATGTCCCACATATCAAGTGGGGGATATTTACTGGGGCAAAGTGTTCTCCTTTTGTTTCTGGCCCTGTATGGTATGCCCAGATCCACTTGGACAGCTTGTAAGCAGTATTCCGGCACTGCCGCAACGTCTCACAACGGAAAATGCTTCGTTGCGCGTCCAGGTTCATGTGCGTTTTTTTGCCGACAATGGACGCCGCAATTGGGTCAAGCCAGAGAATTTATTACCATTCACAAGCCTTAAGGCATTTGAAGAATTGCGTGACGAAGTTCGTGCGAAGCAAGGACCGAAGAGTGTAAAATATCGTCAAATGATGCCAAAGCGTAACAAAATGGGAGTTTGGCAACAGGCAATATATGAGGCACAGCAAATTGCTGAACTGCCCTATGCGGAGCGATTAGAGAAATTCTTCCAGATGTATGAAAAATCCATTTCTTTAAATAGACAAAAGCGTTCTAGTTCCATGCTACAGGATACTTCCGACATGGGTAGCAGTCTCTACGATTCCAATGATAATTTGCATGCCCGGCCGGCGGCGGCGGTTCTTCAGCCTCTAATTGCCCTAAAGCGTGAACGTTCCGAATCGCCACTCAGTCCCGCTTTTTCGCCAGTTAAGCGTCGCAACGACAAGCGGTCTAAGCGACGAAAACTTAGCAGTGAAGCGGAAACGGAGACAGGAGCTGCCAGTGGCATCTCTAGTATTGATAAGACAACAACTCCTAATTCAGGCATTTATGAGAATTCGGAGTTTGGACAGCTATTTAATGCCATCAAGGAGTATGTAATGGGCTACCAACAAGATGACAAAGTGGAAAAAGTATTGCTATCGGTAGTGACAAATATCTGGTCCCTTAAACAAATCCAGCTCCGTGAGCTGGAACGTGTTGTTTCCAATAACAGTGAGATTAAGCAGGAGAACCAGCTGCAGCAAATTAATTCGCCAGTTATTGAGACCACACGTAGTTCAAGCACGAATTCCAGTACAACCAAAAGGCTATCAAATCGGCTAAAAACAATGATGCTACAACGAAGCATTACTCCAGTTGTTGTCACTGACAACGCGGAACCAGATACGAACCGTCCTTTGGAAATACCCAAGCCAAGAAAGCCAGTTAATCGACCCATAGAGGAAGTTGTGGATGATATACTCCATCTTGATCGAAAATATCTTTTTCGTGGCCTTAACAAGGAACCAGTCTGCAAGTATTGTTTTGAACCGAGTTCTGATCTTCAGCGTTGCTCTAGAGCTTGCAACACTTGGTTACATGCTGGTTGTCTGGAACGTGAATTGAACGGAGTGGGAACCGCGACCACATCCAAAACTGGCAGGGGAAGAAAACCGATAGTAAATCCCGTTCTCGAACCAATTACTTCATCCACCTCCAATTCGGAAACCGAAGCAGAGGTCAATAATGGTGAGGCCAAACCCGCAGAAGTGGTCTGTCATGAATGTATTTCGGGTAAATCGGATGCTTGTTGCATTTGCCATAAGTTGCAACCTCCAACGTTTTCACCTCCCAACTCACCTCTCAAGGAAACGGGGGATCAGTCATTTGCGCAATCCCAATCTTTAATTGTGTGTAGCCAGCCAATGTGCACAAAAAAATTCCATGCTAGCTGTTGCAAATATTGGCCACAAGCGAATGTTAGCAAATCTACATCACGTTGTCCCATGCATGTGTGCCACACTTGTGTCTCGGACGATCCCAGCAGCCGTTATCAACAGTTGGGCAGTTCCAAGCTCTGTAAATGTGTCAAGTGTCCGGCCACCTATCATCAGGATTCGTATTGTATTCCAGCCGGTTCTCGTTTGCTGACTAGCACTCATCTCATCTGCCCCAGGCATAATATCGCCAAGGCCGATGCTCATGTGAATGTTCTCTGGTGTTACATTTGCGTTCAAGGAGGAGAGCTTGTCTGTTGCGAGACCTGTCCCATAGCTGTTCATGCTCACTGCCGTAACATTCCCATCAAAACAAACGAGAGCTACATCTGTGAGGAGTGCGAAAGTGGTCGCCTGCCGCTCTATGGTGAAATTGTGTGGGCCAAGTTCAACAATTTCCGTTGGTGGCCATCTATCATTTTGCCACCTACAGAGATTCCAAGCAACATTCAAAAGAAATCTCATGGACCGAATGATTTTGTTGTTCGTTTTTTTGGTACTCACGATCATGGTTGGATATCACGCCGTCGTGTCTATCTCTATATTGAAGGGGATACAGGCGAATCGTACAAGAGTAAGTCACAGTTGGTCAAGAATTATGCCACTGGTGTGGAAGAGGCATCACGATTTCTAAAGATTATTAAAGCCAGGCGACAAGAGCAGAATCTTGGACGATTGAGTGGGAATAAGCTGATGCCACCGCCATACGTTAAGATAAAGGCGAACAAACCAGTACCTCCAGTAAGATTCGTTTGCAATCTGGAGGAATTGAGTGTCTGCGATTGCCAGCCGGGGTTAGAGCATCCCTGCGGACCGGAATCAGGCTGCCTAAACCGCATGCTTTTCAACGAATGCAATCCAGAATACTGTCGGGCCGGTGATCTTTGCGAGAATCAAATGTTCGAGATGCGCAAATCACCCCGTCTTGATGTGGTTTACATGAATGATCGTGGCTTTGGCTTGGTTTGCCGGGAGGCCATTGCCGAGGGCGACTTTGTTATTGAGTATGTGGGCGAGGTGATTAATCACGCTGAATTCCAGAAGCGTATGATCCAAAAGCAACGTGATCGTGACGAGAACTATTATTTCTTAGGAGTAGAAAAGGATTTCATCATTGATGCTGGTCCCAAGGGTAATCTTGCCCGGTTTATGAATCATTCCTGCGAACCAAATTGCGAGACTCAAAAATGGAGCGTGAATTGCACACATCGCGTTGGCTTATTTGCCATTAAAGACATTCCAGAGGTAATGCTTCTATAAACTAGAACTATATGAAAAAATTTTTACAATAATTTCTTTTATAACTTTAGAATACGGAGCTAACTTTTAATTATTTGTGGGATGATCTAATGAATAATGGCAAAAAAGCCTGTTACTGTGGGGCTGAACGTTGTTCCGGGCAAATTGGTGGCAAACTAAAAGATCACGGCTTAAAGGTAAATTAATGACAACTACAATCTGTACTGATTTTTAACAATTTTAACGTTTTGCAGGAAACGAGTAGTACGTTTACCGGAAAGGCCAAGGGCAATGGCAAACTGAAACAACTTCAACGTAGCAAGAGTATTTCCGGTTCTTTGCGTATTCACATTGTAGACAGTACAGCCAAGAAGAGTAAAAAGTCCAAGTCTGCTTCAATCGTCAATACAAAAATCAAGCAAATTCCTTCTGCCGATCCGCCCGTAGATCACATTTCATCGTAGTTGTCATACATAAAAAATATTTTTAAATTGCACTGCTTGCTGCATCGCCTCTTCTTAACCTTATTTATTTCTGTTTCCTAACATTTGATTATGATTTAATAAGTTCAATCTGTTTCATTTTTTTTTGTTTGCATTTGACTGCACTATAAAAATGTTGTTAAAACAAATTTTTAATATCAAATTCAGTTCATTAAGGTATTTTTAAACAAAATAATGGTTTTCGTTATGTTTGGCTGCTGCTTTCATAGCTGAGCACGCACACATATTGTGTAGAAAAATATATATGTATATGTAATTTGTATGAGGAGTTTTCGATTTTTGTTTCTTTGTTCATCTTTCATCGCTTTGGCATATTGTATATGTTTTGATGAAGCCGTATAAACTACTAACTATACTTATAATGTAGGCATGTACGTTCTAGGAGTATAAACTTTAACATTAAGTGGTGAAGAAAGAAGGCAATTATATATAGATACCAAAAAAAATTTAAATAAAATAATCAATTACGGAGTATTGGAAGATACGGTGGGCAACGATGTATCTGGCTTAAAGTAACCCGAATTGAACTTTGGCACCACTGCTTCTATTTTCTTGACTATCGTATTTAGTGACTCCCGCGACATTTCGTACAGTGTATTGAGTGAGATCAGGCGCAAACCACGCTGGTTGCACACCTCAATCACAGACCATTTTTCCAACAGTTTAAGGCAATTGCGCACCGAATCCGTTGAAATGCTTTCACCTAAAGAAAATAAACAAGAAAAAATTAAGGACCGTTTAGGGGGGGAATTAAAATTCTACTTACCATAGGCACAGGTGCCTTGCTCGACTCTTTTGGAAAGATCATTGATCACAAAACTAATGAATTCCGACTCCAACATTGAGTTGCGATTGAGAATCTGAAGAGCCTGCGCCACAGCCAGATATGTCCAGCCAAATGGGGCCAATATCTCACACATGTAGCGCTGTTGTGCCAATGTTTCACTGGCAAATAGCAGATCAATGGTTTCTACCGCTTCGATCGGTCCGTCATTGTCATCATCATCGGTTTCCAGGTAGTAGGAAAGGTTGCGCGAACGCGTATTTGAATTATCCATGTTATTCTGAACGCATAGATTACAAAATAACAAATATTTTAATTCTCTAAATTGATAAAACTGTTTTAGATGGTAAATTACCTCCAATTTTTTGAGGCAACCACTTAGCAGCAACTCATCCAAGTGTTTGTATAGCAAATTTTCCAATACTTGTGTTGGTTTGTTCAATATGAACTCATAGCGATAGACCTGACAATTTTCCAGAGCAGCCTCAATTAGCTTTTTGCTGCAGACGCCTTGTACTGGCTTGTGGCCTGGCTGTGGTTGCAGCAACAAAGCATGGAAAGTAATCAATAGAATCGAGCTAAGTGCAAAATGAGGTGTAAGCACATTGGAGTAGTATGCTAGTTCAATATAACTTTCCACCGACGGCACAGGACGCACAAATATGCGTCCATTATCATCTCGTGAGCGTGTAACAAGACCTGCGGATGGTCAAGAAAAGGCATATTAGGCTTTTTACTAAATCTAACAATTCTTTTTTATTACCTGGGCCGAGTAAGTCGCAGGCGTAGGCCAATATGTGAGAAGATTCACCAGAAAAACCAATATCCTTGCAGCCATACAACGAATTCCTTAAATCATCAAGAGCGGCTGCTAAGGTCTGCTCATCCGCACCATTGCGATAACGTGTGAGTAGCAAAAAAGCCAAAGCATTTGTCGACATTACCGAAGTGGCAGCGGCACAGTCGAAAACTACCTGTCGGGAGATGCTATCGATTAGATTACGATGCTCTTCGCAAACCACATCAGTGCCATAGAGGGAGGAAGTGGATTGATTGTGTTGGAGTGTTCTAAAAGAAACGAAAAAAACAAACACAAATTTAAAAGAGGTGCCTTGCTTTAAAGTTTTAACTATGAAGAATTTACCTGGAGGCTGGCTTGTACAGCTTCGATGTGCCATCTTCAAGGGCAATTTTGTTGTACGAATTGACTAGTTCACGTATAGAGTACGGCTCATTGAAATCAATGCGCATCAGACCATAATTTGAATTTAAAGCTTTCCAAATGCCTGAAATGGCCTTGGTAAAGGATTCTGGTATCTTCTTTTCGCCCTTCTGTTCGCGCACAAAATTACCATCAACGAGTCGCTCATAGTTTACAGAAACTGGCACAAGAAGGGCATCTGGAATACTGCCATCCATGAAGGCATTCACAATGACAGACAAAATGCCGCCCTTGGGCATACAGGGCTTTCCAGTGCGGGTTCTTCCACCTTCGATAAAGAATTCCACATTGTGACCCTGCTTTAAAGCATGTGTCAGATATAGATGTAGGGCGGCACGATATAGTACATCCTTTTTCCCTTCCACAGGATCAATTTTGCGTTTTATAAAAAAGGCACCCAGACCCCTTAGTAACGACCCAAAGACAGGGATCTGCAAATTATTTCCAGCGGCTACTAGAGGACTGCGTATATCATTGTTGGTTAATATAAAGGTGACCATAATATAATCCAAATGGCTGCGATGTAGCGGCACAAATATCAATGGTGTTCCTGGCGATTTTTCTGCAGCAGTTCTAAGCATATTAATTTGTTTCGTATCCGTCACGACGCCAGATAGGAAGCAAGGTAACAGTTTGTACAGCAACCAGGATGTGAAGGCTAGCAAAGCGTTGTTAAGGGTGGATCCCATATCTTTAAGGATGCTAATGGCACGTTTCTCCTGTTTTCGTAAAATGTTTTGATACGATATACCCGCACGGGCATCCTCTTCCTCATCCTGATCGCCACTAATGCTACGTGACAGCAGACGATGTCCATTTTTGGCATAACGCTGTTCCCGCAGTGTCTGCTCCGCAGCTTGCTTTATGGCATGCTTCAACACAACATCATTATGTACAACTCCAGTTACCTATTAAAATCATTTTTGTTAGTTGAAGTTTCAGCAAAATAAATTGTTTCATACCTGTGGATAGTCAAACTTCTCGCTACGCACAACCTGGGCCACATAGGGAAAGAGTACGCCCCAATCAAGAATGCTTTTATAGGGATGCCGTCCCGAGTGGGGTGTTAGCTCCAGCATATTCTGAGTCCCAGTGACATGTTTTACGTATGTTTGTGGTTTCGATTCCTAAGAAAAAATAGATAAATAGCAAAAGCTGGTGATGCAACTATTTATTTGTATAATCCAAATTAAAATCAAATGTCACCTCAAACCAACCGCGTGCCTGAAACTCGTTTGTCTCCATTATATCTATGAGATTCGTTTACACTTATTTAAAGATTAATTTACATTAATATTATATCAAGATCACAGCTCTCCTGTTACTGGAAATTCGAAAATTTTACTTAAAAACATGCGGCTTTTTTATTTTGGCATTAAGCATCAGATTCGGGTTTTTTCGCGATTTTCAGATGGCAACTCTGCAAATTGCGTCGATTACGATTGCAATTATCGAAATTCTTGAATTTTTTGAAAATTTTTACTGAATGGAAAAAGTTTGAATTGCCTTATCAATAGTGCACACGCGCCATATAATAAGTTGACTTAGCGACTGATATTAAGGTTAATAATTACTGATAAGCTACAGATGTAAAACGAACTTACATTTGATGAACGCAGCGTGATTAGAAGTTCGCTGCGTATTGCATTCAAATTGCTCAGATTCAAATTAGGAAATAAATTGGCGATAATAATGGGAGCCCTGCAAACAAAAGAACATGATGTTAAATTAAATGGTGAGTAACTGTATAAATTACGGTTGCTTGTAATGGTGGGGAAAGGCGGAGGTGAGTCACAAATTACATGCAAACAAAATTGCATTAAATTTTACAAACAAATGCAATTTACGACACCTCTTTGAATCAATCTACAAATTGCTCTTTGTTGGTCTATAGTCCAACTAGATTTGTTTATGGAAGTTCAATAGCCTATACATTGGTGTTTATAAGTTTGCTGATAAGTTTTTTTTTTTTAGTTATTTAGAAAACAAAGCGTTAAAACGCACTTTGATCAGCTTATATTTTATTAGTAGAATTCATCAAAAGTCAGCTGATATATAAGCATAAGCTCTCTTGTCCGCTAGTAAAAAATTATACATAATATTTCGAGTTTTTAAATTAGTTTTTGAACTTTCTATCTTTTTTAATTATACTTCAGATATTAAAGGATTTATTAACATTATAGTAGTCGTATTCAAAACTAAAAATTTTTATGAAAATATTGAACAATATAATTATGTACAGCTCCAATTTTATTTAATTTTTCTTCCTCATAAATTACGTTGTATTTTCATTTCACACACTGAATTAATCAAGATCTCCACTATCGGTCGGCTAAAGTTCATATAATGTCGCGCGTTGTCAAATTCTAAACAAATAATATGTGAAAGTAAACATTAAGTATTGTATCCCACAATTGTTTCATACAGTTTGTGGAAAATTTTGGCATGGGATAAGCCTGAACACAACTGTTTTTGATACTAGTTTTATTTTCAGAGGGAATGTTGCTGCCTGATCTGGCGTGATGTTTTTATGGCTATTCTATTTCGGTGGGTATTATCGATCTTTTATGACTCAAATGGGAATTATGAAATGAGCTTTGCCTTTTGCTACCGATTAATACCATATATCTTGATTCTGATTAACAATGGACGATTAAATTTCAAGCCCCGATGGGTTAATTAGGTGCTAATTTAACACTTACTATCTGCATAAACGAGAGCTTTTTAATTACGATAATTGTTGCCAAGAAAAATACTCGAATGAAAACAAAGTATATTTTTTGCTTTTGTTTTTTGTTATCAACAACAACAGAAGGTACAAAAATATATAGATAGAATAGAATTTGAATTTGCGTCATATATATGTACATATAAAAGTACAATGTATGTATGTATGTATATATGTTTATATACGCCTCATTCATGTAATGTTACAACGCGCGACCTTTTTGCACGTGGATGCGGGATGTGCCCAACTGGTAGCAGTGTGGCAAACACAATCATAAACATTTGTAACACCTTGCAATATATTAAGTCTATTTTACAGCTAAAAATATATGTACATTTATATCATAATAGGTCGGTTTTCGTTTAATTGGTTGTGCATATAATTCGCACAAACATTTTGAAACCAGTTTAGTCTTTTTTTAAGACGTAATAACAATTAAATATTTTTAGCGTAAATTCTTTAATATCAGTTTTCATTCGCAAAGTTCAGACAATAAAAATTTCCTTTTAGTATAATTGTTTTTCTTTCTTTTTAAATATGTTTTACACTCATATTTAAAGTTCAAAACAATTAAAAACTTAAAATAAAATCAAAAAAATTTAAAAATGAAATTATGAAATGAGAAAACGTGTCTTTCAACTTTAATATTTTGTTTAAGTATTAAAAACAGTCAAAAAAGTCTTTGTTAAAGAAATTTTAAATATAAATATTTATAAAAAAGAAGCAAAGGAGTTTTAAATGATTTGATTAACTTTGGAATTTGGAATATTGGTTAAATCATTTTAAAAGCATGAATGAATTTAATGAATTTTTGATGTTTAAATGTATTAGTTGCTGGAATATTTTTAAAAGTCTAAATTTGAAACCAAAATTTTAAATTCCTGGACTAAGAGGAATCGTATTCTTAGAACTTGGAAAACAGGAGCTTACATTTTAAATAAACTTTCCCTATAATCTTTTCTAAATAAGTGAAATAAATTGGAGTACATATTTTCCTATAGCTTTGCACTGTGTAACCTGCATTACTTTGTTGAATAATAAAATGTAAGAAATTGGTAAAAATATCAGTAAATAAAACTACTTTAAACAATTATTTGAATTTGATTCAATGTCACTTGAGATTAGAAATTTATGTTGTTCAATTAAAAAAAAAATGCCGGAAATGTGAAAAAATTGTTATAAATTTTGAGTTTCCGACGCATTGGAAGTCAGTTTTTAAGCGTGACACTTTGACACACGCCAATGTGAAATAGATAGGAAGGCATAGCAATATGAAGAATTTGCAAGGGGCCATGGCCTGGTCATGACTCACAATAAAACCAAACCACCTGTGTATTAACAAAACAACAATAATAAATAACAAAAAGAACTCATTTAGTATGCGTTGAATGAGTTAAATTTTGTACGTGTCTAAAAATATCGCGCACACCGCACAAACATACACATTCGGCTCGGTCATTAATTGGTGAACTTGTACATGCCAATGGGGGCCATAGGTGGATGGCTATGGCGATGTCATATGAATAAGATGTAAGGGATCAAGGTATGTGAGGGAGGGGTGGGAAGGGATTTATGCGGCTTCCACATACCTTGTTTTGGCAAATATGTAATAGACAATGAGAGCGACTGATGCAATCTCTATACCACCAAGCAAAGAAATCTCAGCCACGCACTGGGCAAAGTTCAAGACAGTCGATAGCATGACTATGGTTGGATGTTGGGGTTAGCCTTGGTTTGGCTTCCCTCGCACAGTTGGATTAATGATGATCAGCCGTCTGACAAGTGATCGGAAGTGCGTGCCTATGGCCCTGGCCTGGCCCTTTTATTTTTTTTTAGTTTTTTTTAGCAGCCGCACAGCCACCCCAATCCAAGATGTGATTGTTAATGATGGATGCTGGGACCGTTTCTTTCTCTCCGGTTTATTTTCTCTTTTTGTTTTCTCTGCCTATGCTCCTACGGATGACTGATATGACGACGTCTTTGTGCTCCGGTTCCGTGCTCTTTGATGGTTTTTGGTTGCTATTATTGCGTTTTACTCAATATAACCAGACGACATTGCCCGCGTACCGTACCGTCGAGTCGCGACCCGCAAATTTATACTTATAATACGAGTACACATATAAAATATCGTATGATTCTGCGCGTTTTAGTTGATGTTGGCTTTAGATGATTCCAAGTTAGATAAGGTTAAGTTTTGCTTTTAGCATCCACAGCCACTTTAATGTTTTTGTTTATTAAAATGTGTCATAACAATAATCTTAGATCGCTTAATTGAATCAAATTTACATCCTTTGTGTTGTATTACTGGATTTTTGTATGTCTGCACACATATGTACATACAATTTCTTTCTATGCGCGTCCACATCCGCGCGGTTCAAGCGCACACAGCGAAATAAACGTAGCCGCCGCTTAATTAAATGCCAATTAACGTGTGACAATAAATATGTACACACATATATAAATGTTTATAAGTGTGTATGTACATCGTGCGCTCTATACATATATATAGACAGACGAAGATCTTGTCACGAACAGTAACAGCAAACGATTCTCAGAGCATCCGATAGACAGCACAGCTGCTGTTATCAGTAAACTTAGTGCTCTGATAACAGACAATCGAACCGCAAGAGAAAGAGAGCATGTGAGTGCGTAGGCGAGGCAACCTCAATATATCGGCGGCAAATTGTTCTACCCCCAAAAAAGTTGCCAATTTGCTACATAGAGAAAAGAATTCTTACCACAATTTTATAAAGTTTTCAGGGGAAAATGTAAAGTGAAATATCTTTCAAACGTTGCAGAATCTTCTTAAATAATGGCATTGCTGACGTCACAGGATTTCTTGTCTCAGAGCTGTGCAATCTTTCTTTTTTTCTTTGGCATGGACACGCTATAAATTGTTGTTTAAGTAATTTCACTTTCGCACTGTATTATGAATAAAATTCATACAACTTTTGTTATTTTATTAATATAAAAGTATTTCCTCTCTGTGTGTCTGTTGATTACTTCTCCGTTTACTTCTTGGGCGCGGGCTTCTTAGCGGACACCTTCTTCTTACGGGCAGCCAGCAGCTTGGCGCGATTTGCTGCCGCCTTGGTGGCGACATTGGCAAAGTGCGATTTGGCCAATTCCACATTCTGTTTCTTTGCCTTAGCCAAGACCTTGGCAACGGTACGCTTCTCAGCAGCCAAAGCAGCGCGACGTTTCAGGACCTCAGCATAGGGATTCAGCTTGATCAATTGACGCACATTGGACAATGGGTTGAGGCGACGCACGCTGCGGAATACACGCTTGCGTGGATCACGCAGAACCTTGCGGATTTCCTCAGATTTCAGGAGACGCGACAAATCCGTGTTAGCCATCTTGGGCTGTGGTAGATTGTAGCCCTTCTTTAAGGTAGCGGGCTTCTTCCAGGTGCCGAACAAATCATTCAGGCGCGAGAAAGCAGACTCGGTCCAGATGACAAAGCGACCAACATGACCACCGGGTGCCAGCTTCAACAGATTTAGCTTGTCCACATTGATGGTCTCGATGCCGGGGATGTTGCGGAATGCCTTACGTAGGCCCTCATCCTTGTGGTAAACCACCAGGGGACCACGACGGGCAATGCGGCGACGGTCGCGCATGGTACCACGTCCAGCACGGAAGCGCTGCGACTTGTACACCTGTAAACAGAGAATAAGAAAATCAAATGTTAGTGATAGATACTACTACTGAAGAAAA
This sequence comes from Drosophila neocordata, assembly GCA_018903615.1. Classification (NCBI taxonomy): domain Eukaryota; kingdom Metazoa; phylum Arthropoda; class Insecta; order Diptera; family Drosophilidae; genus Drosophila; species Drosophila neocordata. The sequence continues at coordinate 16,542,825 of JAEIGI010000002.1, read as the reverse complement.
GTAATGGAAATCAATCAGATCCTTTCAAGAAAACAAAATGGTGGAAGAGATAAGCTGTGGCTCTCCACTGCAAACGACTGCAACTTTGAATCAGGTTGCAAACGTAACGCCTAGGAGAGCAGTCGATTTAGCAATGCCAATTGGAACTTCCCATAAGAGAAGATGACTTGGTCAGTATATTAAAAATAATGACCAGCCGTTTGGACACTGCTATTGTTGGCTATCATGTAAACAAAGCATTTCTACACACCTTTTGGATGTCAGCCCAGATCTTCAGGCGACGCAAGAAAACAACAGCCTGCTTGGTCTTCTGCAGCTTCTGTACCTCATCGGAGACAACCAGTGGGAATTCCGAAACACCATCAATAATGTGACCCTTAGATTGGACAAGGGCGGGCACACCGGAAGCGGCGATGGCCGACACCAGAGCATAGCGACGCTGGTTAACATTCACCTTACGGTGCCAGCGGCGGTAGGTTTTGGTGGGAGCGAACATACGTCCACCACGGCACATGTTGCCGAAGGCACCCTGGCCAGAGCGGTGAGTACCACCACCACGGACACGGGGAATACGTGCGACGGCGCGACCAGTACCCCAGGATTCAGCCGAAGTTTGGTGGCCTGTTTAAGAAGATGATAGTATAGGATTCGATACCAAATTTTTATTTTTATCACAAATGCACTACTCACCAGCAAGCTCACTAACGGCATATGGCTGACGGTTGTTGCGGCGCAGCAGCTGGTGCACCTCGTTGACCACATCCGGGCGGATGGGTGCTTTGAAAACTGCAGGCAGACAGATGTTCTTCTCCTTGACAGCCTCATTCTTTTCCGTGTACACGGAGACCAATGGCCTGGCGTTGCCTAAGCTCTGCAAGCGAAAAAAAATAGCAGGTTAAAACGTGTCCAAACAAAATCGCTTCCCGCGTCCCCCTTCCGTGCAGCCACCACACACTACAAACACGTGGAGGTTAGAGTGAAATACATTTTAATATTTTCTATGTTTTTAGCACTTTTAAATGGTATCCATCCACGTTTTGCATTTGGTAGTTGAACAGGTAAGATTTGCGTTCACTTTCTCACCATTTTCGTTGATTTTCAAGCCCAATAACTGGTGTTAATTATTCTGCAAACGCAGATACCGTCCTCTTTTTGTTAAGAAGAACGAAGAAAGAAAGAGCTGCCGGAAATGGTTAAAAAGTGCTGCCCATATTTTTGCAGATACCAGTGTTGTATTTGCGACAACATGTTCATCTGTCAAATGCCAGGGTTGATTCAACTGTTAAACGTCTGTTAGGTTACCGTGCGAATAAATATCGAAATGTTATTTATCGATTGTTGAATTGGCAAAATATTTATTTGTGAAAATTGACTTTTATTTATTTAAAATACATTTCTAAACAATGGCTGGGGAAGTAATTGTGGACGCTCTGCCATACATTGACCATGGCTACGATGATGTTGGTGTAAGAGAATCAGCGCTGGCCCTTGTTGAGGAAGAATGCCGGCGCTATCGTCCAACAAAAAACTATTTAGATCATTTGCCGCTACCAGTAAGTTCACCATTTGAAACGCCGCTTATGATAAATGAGTTCGAGCGCATTCAAAACCGCCTTCCCATGGAAACGCTGTCGATGAAGCGATACGAGTTACCACCACCGCCTTCTGGTAAACTAGCCGAGGTATCCGCTTGGCAAGAGTCTATTGAGAATTCAATGGCTCAGCTGGAGCATCAGTGGGTACGTTCAATTAATCTTGAGTTAATGTTGGAATACGGCACTGAGGCTTGGAAATCCTATCTGGAAGTATTCACGGCCATGCAGGCCAAAGCGCAAATACAGTTGCAACAGCTTAAAAAAGACATGCAGGACGTCAACTGGCAGCGGAAACAGGCGCAAACACATGCAGGCGAAAAACTACGCTCCCTAGAGGCACATTGGGTGCTGTTGGTATCAAAGAACTATGAAATCGAAACTGAAAGTGCCGAATTAGAAAAACTGGTGCAGGCAGCGCGAGAACATCTCAAAAATATAGCTCCCTCAGTCAATGATACAGCGTCAACGTCAGAGCATACAAACGGATATGGGAATGACGAGATCCAAAAGGAGCAACTGCCGCAGCAACAGCAAGAGTCAGATAACGAAGACCAGAAAAACGAGGGGGAAAATGAAGACAAAGTTAATGAGGGGAATTCCGATGAAAGTAAAAATCACAGTAATGGCGGATCAGGAGAGGAAGAAAGTTCTAACGATTCGTAAGTTTAGTTTAAGAATTTATACAATTTTGAAATACATTTATATAAGAGTTTGAGTTACTTTATAATAACAAGCAAATTGCGAATATATTGTATAAATATAGGATTCCCATGTATGCGTAATGAGTAACTATGTAATTATAATTGCAGTGGCGGCACCTTACTTTAAGGATATCCCTTTGGTGCCATTAGATATATAATATAAATATGTAGTTAATACAGCTTGATTCGTCGCATGGCACATTCGTGATTCTTTGTCTGCATTCAGGAGCGGAGACGGTAATATTAATGTTGGTGGGAGCGGCATCAGCGGGATATGTGAAAGGCAAGCTCCGACTCCGCTCCTTTATCTGTGGTTCTGTTTACATCTACAGCGTTGTCTCAGGAACATTTGTATTGGTTTGTCGCAAATCCAAAATCTTCTGCTCGAGTTTTCTAATACGCAACTGATATTTACGCTTGCTGTGGTCCAACATCTGGCCAAGATTGCTGCAAAGCGAGATTACACTCTTAATAAATATGAAAAGGATAAGTTTTTGGTTAGACTCACTGATTTGATTTATGCAGCTCACGCACATTATGTTGCAATTCTTCGTGCTTATCATCAGATGCCTTTTGAATAGCTGATACCTTGGATAGCAGTGTCTGAATGCGGGTTTTTAATTCCGTTTCTCTAGTGAGAGCCTCCACCAGTTGTTGTTCGGTGAGAGCAGCATGCTCAGCCTCTGAATAGGAGACACGATTGGTTGTGGCCTGTAACTGCCTAAGGGCTTCCTGCAAGATAGCGATACGCTCCGTGGCATGCTGTCGTTCCCGCTCACCCTCATCAATTTTGGTCTGTAGTTGAAGGTTTTGATCGCGAAGCTCTAGTAACTCTTGCATGCTTACGGCCGTCTCCAGATCCATAGACGACTTCTTTTCCCCATGATCGTGACGCAACTCGTGTTCTTTTTCCAAAGCCTGACGTTTTTTATCATATAGATCACTGAAAGGTGATTCCAGATTAATAATGGTGTGCTGCAGAGTCGAGCGTTGTCCTTTCAGTTTAGAGACATGATAGCGTAAGCGATTGTCATCATCTATGGTCCAAGACCGCGTTCCCTTAGCGGTGTCATCTGCTTTGAGATTGATATTGTGCTGCCACGGTCCCAGGCTGTTCTCACAAACATTTTTTTCACTCTCGAGACGAGCCAAAAGATGACGGGCCACTGATTCAACGGCCCGTCGACTCTCTTCAGCTGCTGTAGACTTGTCATGAATCAAAGCCATCCTAGGAACAAATCCATAACTTTTACTTTTATTATTATTTTCAACCAAATCTTTTAACTTACCTGCTCTCAAGAAGCGCCAGCATTACATCGTAGGCTTCAATGGCGCGATCACTGCAATTGACTGCCAGCTGAAGAGCAACTGCATTGGATTCATATTTTCCACAGAGCAGATATAGGTGTTCTGTGTGTTGCCGGGATTCATCCAGCGTCAATGCCAGCATGGTATTGCATACCTTTAAATGCTCCAATTGGCGTTGTAGTCGCCCCACTTCCATAAAGCTATCCACAAGTGAGTTTTGTTCTTTTAATTCAGAGACCAAATGTTCCACAAGATTTATGTCCTCCTAACCAGAAAGATATGTTAATTATCCTAAGGAATCCTTTTTTTTTTTTTTGTATAAAATTCTACCTCATGGGTTAGTTCTGTGTGAGTGCCCTCGTCCTCTTCAGGTTCAGTCTTGCTAGCGCAACGCAATTTAACCCGCTCCGCCATTTTGGCCACTGCAGGCATATGCTTTTGTGGACTGGTAAGGGATAGACCAGCTGTAATAATAAAGCTCGTTAGATAGGATTTTTAAGAAGCAAAAAAAGAATGGTCACCTTTATTCAAATCATTTAACCGTTGTTGGCCACTTTCGTTAGCCTCTGGATCGCAAGCAAAGTGGGCTACATTGCCATGTTCCTCCACAATGTTAATATCGTTATCTTTATTAGCCATCTCCGCATGCAGTAGGGCTATTTCGGCTCTTAAATGTAGAACTTCCTCTTGTAGCGCTTCCACTTGACCCTTCTGGGACTTGAGGCATATTTTCTCAAGACTGGAGGCTACTTCTAGATCGTCCAGTGGCTCGGTTTGACATTCGGCATCGGCATCCGGATTGGTAAGGTTTAGTTCAGAGTTATATACCGAACCCTCTTGATAACTTAACTCTGGAATGGAAAATAAATAAATGTAATAGTAAAATTTGGGATTTTAAAATCCATTAACCGACCACTGTAAGCATCCGGCTCCTGTTCCTCCACAATGATATGTTCTTGCTTGTTCCTCAATTTTTTGCTTAGCTCCGCTATGACACAGTGCATTTCGGTGAGCCGACATTCATGCGCCTGGCTGACCACTTCTAAACGCTTGTGACACATTTCCCTCTCCGCATTGCTTTCGGAGACCTGGCGTTCCGCCTGTTGCAGACGCTGTGAAAGCTCACGGACTCGATTCTCTAATTGCTGTACCGACAACTGTTCCACCTGCAAAACAACAAATGGAAACCAACAAGTTTTCAAATGTTGATTGATTTAAAGGTTTTATAGAATCCAATCACATTAATGGGACGCCTCCTGGCCAATGGCTGGGACATTAAAGTGTATTCCCAGCTGCGTCTTTTTTCGGCCACAGGAGGTGTATCACTGCAACACATGCAGCTCATGCTGCGGGGCAGCAATTGCTCCGCAATCATTGATGGAAAATTTTTGACTGGTTACGTCGTCATCCGACTTCGTCTCTGGTGCACTCTTTCCTCTCTTTTCTATCAACGTTTTACAGTGCTTTAGCCTTGCTGCAGCTTGACCCTCACTGGCACGCTTCTGCGCAGTGTGGCCACGGTCATACGAATATTCTATGTACCGCCAAGCAGAGTCACTTACTTTGTTGACAATGTCCAGTGTCGAGCAGCTGGAAATGTTGTTGTCACTTTCCGTAGTGTCGCGCTGAGTGTGTTCTGATGAATCCCATTCCAAGTCATGGGAACTAACCAGATGTTTTGTTCCTCGTGGCGAAATGCTTCCAAATACAAAGTCCGGATCTTCGCCAGAATTTTTGGGAATTATCTCCCGTTCCCATTGCTGCTGTTTTTCATGTCCCTGTCTGGGTCGAGCTATCTTAGATACTCGTGCTAATTGCACATCATTGGACATCATGCTCATAATGTTTAAATTTCCATTAATCACGGAACATTAATTTAATTTGACATTAAAAGCATATTTCGTCTAACTCCAAATGGTCAAATTAAGTTACAAATTGTGCACTTTGTCATCCAATTCAAATCCGTCTGCCCCGAAATGCAGGCAATAGAAAATAAGAATTTTTGTTCCTATTAAAATTTTCCTTGTCTTGAATTGTTTTTGATTTGCGCTCGTTTCGTTAACATCTCTACACGAGACGCGCACTACATGGCACCTTTTAAGTGCAATTTAAGGCATTTTTAATTGATGTTTAAAGATGGTTTGGGAGTTGTTGACTTTTGTTATTCTTATCAGAAAATGTATACCAAACAGCGTTGCCAGAATCAAATTCAGATCAAATCCCGCTAAATACCATCCTTTTCGGCCACTCCGCAAAAAAGCTAAACGGAACGATAGACGATAGAATTAGATACGTTAAAATTTTAAATATGAAAAATGTTACTCCACATATACACATTTCTTTATTGTACGAGGTTACATTGGTAATATACATTTATTTGTAGCTTTATGCAATATGGCTATCTATTTTTTCTGCAAGCTCCTTCATAAACAAAGTACCAGATTTTATCATATTAAACTAAGCGTTGTTATTGCACAGAAGTCATATTCTCAGCTCGTATTGTCACCATAGCCTCGTAGTCCCGTTTATCCAACTCATGCAGCGCTTTTTCAACCAATGACGCTAAATGTGGAGGCAAGTCCTTAAGGTCCTCCATTCGCTCACGGGCCACTGCATTGGAAATCCGTGGAGTGCCATTGCAGCGAGTACCTAAACCACAGTTGCCCGAATCTGTCGTGGCCGACGATGATTTGTATGCGTTCTTGGCGCTGTCGGTGATATCAATGCCGTATACGGATGAGTCGGCGGACTCTGATGAAAACGAAGACATACCATCGTCAGACTGTGGCGGTTCACAGTTGCCTATTGATTTGTGCTTTTCCAGTTGTGGTTCATCCGGAACTGGGGATTCTGTAAAACCCGCATCATCTGGAGCAATGGACGGCGTCAAGCTAATATCCGCATCATCTACCATCGCGGCGCAATAGCCATTGAGCAAAAGCTGCGATGGGGCATACCCGTATTCATCCTCAAACCCCTCCTCCCCCTCTTCAGTACCAGTATTGTCAGTGTCGCCAGAAAGTAGCTGTTGCCAGCGTTGCTCCAGTTCTGTCATTTTGCCCGCGAGTATCCTGAAGAACAATAAGAATTGTAAGGACGGCAAAATTAGGAATAAGACCTTTTTTACTTGTTTGTCTTCTTTTGATGCGTCAGTGCTAAGTTTTTGTCATTTAGGTTATCAAGAAGAGCCAAACACAAGGATTTCAGATCATGAATAGTTTCCGTTTTTTTTGGTAAATCGATTCCACTTTCAAGGATATTTTTGACTGTAATAAAATTATTTTTGTATACTTTTGTATATATGCATTAAGACGTCATTTTATTTATTACCTTGCCTAGGACTCAGTATAGTATCATCGTTACTGTTGCTTCCGCCCAACTTCACAATTCCTTTTTTCCGTTTTGCTTCCAGCATAGTCTAGAAAATTAAACTAACGATAAATATTCCATAAAAATAGGAGTACAGTGTGGTGTAACCTTGTATTTGGAAATAGATTGCTTGGTGAGTTCCAGCTCGCTATCTTGGATCTTAACACGTTCATGCAGGTACTTGTTTTCCAACAACACGCCATCAATGTCCAGTAACTGAAAATAGGTATGAACTTTTTTTAAGAAAAGAATTTTCACTTCATTGATTTTGTTGTCAAACCTTTGGATGCATTTTCTTTGCCCTGAGTGCAACGAATAATTCGTGATTCAAACGATGGGCCTTACATTTGTAGGCATCACGTTCTGTAATCAATTCCTCCTTCTCATCAATAATAGCTTTAAAATCGAATGCTAATTGGGCGTTTTTCTTTTTTAGATTCTCCAGGTGACATATAAAATTGGCCCGCTCCCTTTTCCATTGTAGCTCTTCTTTGTCGTGTGCGGCAGTTTCGTTGGCCATAGCTTCTACATGGGACTTATTGGTCGCCTCGGTTTCACGAAGCAGTTCAATGTCGCCTTGCAGTTCGTGAAGTTTCTGCTTTAGCGCCTCAACTTCTGTGTTAAGTTTAAGATTATGCTCTCTTGTCTCATGAAGCAGCGCAGCCAGGCTAGAGTTTTCGCTTAGAGCTCCACAGCCATGGTTTTCGCTAACTAAGAGTTCGCTATTTCGTTTCAAGGCTGAATAGCGGAGCTGGAGGGTCTCGGCCATGAGCTTATATTGATCTCGTTCCACACGAAACCGTTCCAGATCCTGCCTTAATATACGAAGCGCCTCTATTTTGCTCTGTAACTTACGATGCACGGCCGACGTCTGAAGGAAAAGTATATTTTAGTTGGAACATATTATTTCTTGACAATGGCTTACCTCAATGTTGTATGTCTCCATATGTTCTCCAAAGATGTGCTCGTATTGACTGCCCCCAGTCGCATCGTCCATATCCTGCTCGTAATTCTCCATGAGTTCTCTCCAAATATAATTTTTTAGTAGTTGACATTGACAATTGTAAAAAGACTTTGATGATGTCTCAGGACGTTACTACAAAACTTTTTATTTCAATACATTCGCCATACATAAAGGAAATGTGAATCAATTTTTACTTGCGCATGCGCAGTGTCTTCCTTAAAGTATGCTACATATGCTCAGCAGTGCCCTCATATTTATCGATAACATTTACAATTTTAGTTGCCGCTTTATTTGAAATTTCTAGATATACGGATTATTATCTTTGTACATTTGATAAATGCTTGTACGTTTATAAAGTGCTTGCAACACCATTTTGCACATAATTTTTAGATCTGTATGTATCCCTGAGTTTAAGTTTAACCGTTTGGCACTTGCTAAAATACATTTAACTCTATCAATCAACTGCTGTTGATTAGCGAAATTAGGTAAAGTTATCACTGCATGATTTTGACTATATTTTTGAAGGGAATAGAATACCGCCTGTTTTTCCTTCTCTAATTCTGTTAATGCATTCGTTTGATTTTGGAACTCCGTTGAATGGTTGCAAGGCATCCAACATATTTGTCTCTTATTGGAAACCCTACAAGCCTTTCCACGTGGGCTAGCATCTTGTTCGTCGGTAATTTGTTTAACCATCAATGCAGTATTACGCAACAACTGAAACTTTTTGCCTATGGTATTTAATTTGTTCCCTAGATCTATAAGTTGTTGGGCAATACTGCACTGAGAATAGTTATTAGAATCCTTTCGACGACATTGTGATTTCGAGTCGTCAACTGCGGGTAAGATTAGCTAAGGAAGTGGTGTAAGAGATTAGAAACGCAGGCTTTGATTCTGTTTTACCTTTTCTTTAATTTGTTGGAGTGATGGTTTCTGCTTCGATGGACCTTTAAACATTGATTCGATACGCTGACCATTAGATTGCAATTGTTTCACTACACACTTATTTTCTCTTAATACTTTTTGCAAATTATCCAACTGCATGGCCAGTTGGTCATTGCATTCAGTTGTTGTGCGAAGCAAAGATTTCACGCCATCCAATTGTTGATCAAAGGTATTGAGTTTCCGCTCACTGCCTTTTGAATTAGAATCACTCATAGTGCCTTGAGTTGATTCATACAGAAATTTTCATCGAAATTGAAACCGAAATATTATGAATTTATTTTAAATACAAGTTGAGAATAGAATTAATAAAAGCAATTGTCAGACAGCAAGACAGGGATACTACTTTTAACTAAGCTATTGAGGAATTGTTATAATTTGATGTGGAATCGGAATAAATTGGAATCATATATAGACTTATATATATGTATATTGATAAAGGTTATAATTTATTAAAATCTAATAATGAGTTCGGTGAACTCAACACTTTTAACGTCTTTAAGTGGTCTTAAATCTATTACCTTAAGTATAAACGGAGATCATTTACTGACCCAATTCTCATCGACTGCTCATGGCATTGGCTATGGTCATCATTTTTCGTACAACATTTTCATTTGTCCCATAGTATGGATCAATATCTTGCTTGCCCATGGTAACATCACAATCCATGCGAGTAGTGGTCGACACACTGTAATCCTCGCTAGCTGTTTCCATGGCTGAAGCATGGAATTCTCGACAGCGGCTGACTGTTAAGATTTCCTCTAGATTGGATACCTTTATGCCTGCCCCAGGCATCACAACAATATCCCGATGATGTTTCGCTATCAATTGAGCCAAACAATCTGCACCATCACCAGCTGTGGGTCGAAACCCACTGCTGAGAAGTCGTTTAAAGCCCAGCTCTTTAAGTAGTTCTACATTCTCATGCATACGCTTGGGATCAGTCAGATCAAAAGCGCGGTGAAAGGTCACAGGCAAACGATCCGCCCTGCTTAAGACCATTCGACATTTCTCTGCGTCTATAGAGCGTTCGGGAGTGAGAGCTCCAAATACAAAGCCGTCAGCTCCGTTTTCTCGCAACATGTCCATATCCGTAAGTATGACTTGGAGTTCCTCATCACTGTAGACAAAATCAGTGCCCCGGCGTGGGCGTAACATACAAAATATGGGAAGCGTAAATGGCAACTCCTTGAGCGTTTTTAGGGTTCCAACAGTGGGAGTAAGACCACCTTCCCCTAATGCAGAACAGAGCTCAACTCGCGATGCTCCTCCAGCTTCTGCAGCAAAGGCAGATCTTATAGAGTCCACGCATACTTCTAGCTTTATGTCATGACCGGGTTGATAACGAGACATTGTCTTTGACCAGTCACAAATCTCAGCAAAACTTAAATAAAATTTTGTTGAATTTGATCAACAAATGTAAATATGTATGTATGTATAAATTTTACGAAGAAAACAGTGTTTTGTATGTATATGTATGAATATCCGATATCAATCAGCTGTTCGCTTTAATATCTTATCGATATTTAACGTTGGCAATTTAGCCGTTTCAAAAGATTGGCTTGTTTAAGGACTTTTAAAATGCATATGAATGTAAACAGGAATTAACAAGAGCGATCGCTTATTAATTTTATTTATTACATTTTTGCTTCACGAAAATTTATTCTTCGGTGGCAGTCTGGCCGTTTTCCTATTCGATAAATGCCAGCACTGCACTCAGTATCGATACAGCGATTTTTTCGATAGGTGCCAACCTATTTGTTGGCAACACTGTGCCCATTTTTGTTGTGAACATAGTTTTTGTTAATTTTTTAATTTAATTTGAATAAGCTGTGCGTGTGTGGTTGCAAAGGATGCACCAGTTCATATAAGACGATACCGACCATACCACTTTCAGAACCGGGGAATACGTCGCGAATACGTATTATATTAGAATTTACATAGAAATGACCATGGGTGAGCAGCGTGAGCCAACTTCGTCTCTCGTACTCCCCGTTATTTTGCGGCCTATTTTCACACAGGTAAGTTACAGGTCGCGGGAACGCGGCCCATGAACCTAATTAATATGTTGCGTAAACATAAATTGTAAACTATTTTTGCTTGCAGTTGGAGCGACGCGACGTTGGCGCTGCACAGTCATTGCGCTCGGCTATACTGAAATCGGAGCAAAACAATCCGGGCTTCTGCTACGACCTCGTTGCGACGATCGTGCGACGTGCTGATCTAAATGTCAACCTAAATGAGGCCGTCTTGCGTTTGCAGGGCAATATCACAGAGGCAGATCGTAAGTTTTCCACCGGCGTACGTGTGCAAAGTGTTTATTATAAACAGTATTTATTTTCCTTTGGCTTTAACATTCTCTTACCGCAAATAGTAAATGAATATCGTTTGACACGTACAGAGGAGCCGTTCCAAGAGCTGAATCGCAAATCAGTGGCCCTTAAAGTGATCCTGAGTCGTATACCCGACGAGATCAACGATCGAAAGACCTTCCTTGAAACTATTAAGTGAGTGCACAGAGTTGGCTTGTATTTTAAACTGCCGTCTAATTGCTATTGATTCTCTTTGCTTTGCAGGGAAATTGCCAGCGCCATAAAGAAATTACTCGATGTGGTTAATGAGATCGGTTCATTTATACCAGGTGTCACTGGTAAACAGGCTGTAGAGCAGCGTAAAAAAGAGTTTGTCAAATATTCCAAGAAGTTCAGCACAACGCTGAAGGAATACTTCAAAGAAGGACAGTAAGTGTCATAAGATTTTTTTTTAGTTTGTGTATTTACGTCTTGAAGGCGCCAAGAAAAGTGACGGTCTATGACGGTTCGCTTCTTTAATCGCCTCATATCTGGTTTCTTATCGTTTCGCCAGCATGATGTCATTCCATTGGCATTTTTGCTTTTGTTTGGTTTATCAGTTTACAGATTCTTGGCCGGTTGTGGGTGGCGTTGTTAGATGGGTCGCGTAAACAATTTAAATTGTAAATCGAATCTCTAATTGGCCTATTTGTAGTTTGTCGGCCTTGATAATGGCCAGTGCCTGCTTATTTATGGCAGATAATCGATTAGATGGCAATTTGGCTTAATAATTGATTTGATTTGTTTTGCTTCGGGGAGTGGATGATTGTTGGTGAAATTGTCCAAATTGGTCTTATTTGGCCAAGTCCAAAGGTCAGCAATAATCGAATTAATTATTTATCTATTTGCTCTATTTTCAGACCGAATGCAGTATTCATAAGTGCACTTTTTCTAATACGGCAAACGAATCAAATAATGCTGACAGTTAAGAGTAAATGCGAGTAGAAAATTAAATGTTTTAATTATTATGGCAAAACTTAGTGGCATTTTAATTTTATGTTTAAAAAAATAAAAAAAATAAAAACACCAACTGAGAATAAAAGTAAGAGAACAAGCACTTACATACATAAATAAAAACTATATAGTCCCTTCCCCTCCTGTTGTAATTAAATAAATAGGCCTAATCTAAATACAGATATATACATACATACATATATTAACTAATAATCGCAACTGAATTCTAATTGAAATAAGAAATGGACGCAAAATCAACATTATTGTAATTACTGATTGAGAAATTTATTTATTTAAATAACTTTTGTTTGCAATTGTATTGTAAATAATTCATTCGTTTTCTGTTAACTACAACAACAACATTAGAGTTTGTTTGTTTATCTAAGGATAAATTTAAATTTAGTAAAAAAAAAATGCGACGACACAGGAAATGTATGTACTATGAAAGAGAGAGAGAGATAAACCACTTGAATTTTTAACTGTTTTTAATTGTTAGAGTTTGAAATTAAAACAAAAGAATGGAAAACAAAAATGAATAAACTATAATTAATTATATGTTCGATTTGATAAAAATGCGAAAGACAACAAGATAAAGAAACAAATTATTTTATTTTTAAAGAGAAATGTTATATGAATTAATAATAAAAAAAATAAATATAAAAGCAAAACAAAAACTCATAATGTAGAAATAGGACAGCAAGAAAAATAAACAACAAAAAAACAAACCCGACAAATAAATGTATTTAATTTATATTCCAATTAATCGCATCTTTCTCTTTATTTTTTAATTTTTTTTCTTTTAATTAAGCGGATGCAAAATTAATTTAAACAATATTTATATAAATCTATTTAACATTTATTTTACCAAACACAGACATTCATTTTGTGTTAATTATTTTGTTATTGTTAGAAATTTAAAGTTTTATTAAATAAAACCCATTCATAATTTCTTTTTTGATTTATGGGCGGCCTTTTTAAAAATTGTCCCAGTGTTGAAAGAGAGAGAAAGTGATAGCGTGAAGGGAAAGGAAGAAAATCAAGAGAATTAGAGTAAAATGGAGTCACAGTAATAGTTAACAGAGACAGTTACAGAGCGTTAACATTCTTATCAACCCCAAGGCGGGAGAAAATTACCCTTTAGAAAAATCGATTCCTTTTGCCACTCTATTCTGGGGCCAGGCTAGGCCAGGCAGTTGGGCCGAGCAGCGCGACCGAGATGACCCACTTTTCGGTTTTCGCATTAAAACCCAACTGCTATACCCAAAAAAATATAAAAAAAAAAAATTTAATTGGAATTTTTTTCTATACTAGTCAATAAAATTGTTAAAAACCAATAATATGTAAACTTGTAGTGTAGTATAAGTTCTATGTGCATTTATGTGAAAATTTCCCAGCGTGAAACAGGCAAAAAAAAAAGGGCAACCCGAAAAAGCAGCAAGAGAAAAGCAGCAGCAGCAGCAGCCCCAGCAAAAAGGTTAATCTGAAATATAAATTAAAAAATTAAAAGTGTTACGATATTTCTAAGCAAAACGAAATTAAATTTAAAGACCTCAACATTTTCTTTGAACCGAGCTAATACAGAAAAAGAAAGCAAGCGAAAAATTTCGCTCTATACCAAATAGGAAAAAAAACGTTTTCTGCTGCTGAGAAAAAAATTTTTCACGAAAAACCTCGTGAGTGCGCTATAAGAATTTATTAAAAACCAAAAAAGAAAAGCGAAAGAAAAAAAAAAGTGTCGCGTGTGTAACTATAATGTGGCAAAAAAAGAAAAAAACACAGCTCTGTTAACAGAGGAAAAGTAAAAGTGTACGAAGGGAATAAAAAAAAACATTACACACACACAAACACGTTTACACACACGCACACACCCACATACACGCATACACAAATGCAAATATGAGTAGGAAACATTGAATGAAAATGAAATTACTGACAAATCGAAAGATACATAAATAAAAACAAGCAAAAGTGGTAATAAGGCAAATCAACTGCTATTTGTGGCCAAAACGGCGCGAACACACACAGGCATACATATAAAAAAACAAACCCCAAGTGGGTGGTATTTGTAAGTAACTATGTGAAATGGTCACTGAAATTGGAGCAGAGCAACGTATGAGAACATACCCATGCATGGGTATGTGTGTGTGTGAGTGACTTTCATATTCATAAGCAGCAGCAAAAAAAAATAAATGAAAATTGCCATTTTTTTTTTGCTTTTGGGGGAGCAGTTTCGACACTTGGCGCAGCATGCGCAGCAGCAACAGCAGTCAAGTTATTTGCTGCTGCGTGCGTACTATACCCTCAAACCCACATACACACACACACACACATACATACAGGCATACACACACAGACACTTAAGAGCGTAGTCTGTGGGCAGGTGTTCGACAATGTGTGCGTGTGCTTGTATGCCTGCGGGTATGTATGTGTAGGTGTAAACATTGTATACTACAACAACAGCAGTAAGAAAAACAACAACAACAACAGCATCGGCTTTGTCGCTACTTACAATGATGTTAACCGTTATGTCTGTGTGCTCGTGTGTTAGCAAATTTCATGCTTGCGGCTTACTTACGAATTTCGCAATGATCAAAAATCACGGAATATACAAAAAAGAAAAAGAGAAAAGAGAAGCAATCGATAGGAATCCTATTGAATTAATGCAAACATTCTAATATAATATTTTGCACAACTGTCTTCCGAATTATATATCTATACCGTTTCCCTTACTATAAGATAACTGTAGAAGCTATTTATCAAATGTTTCTCAAAAGAATATTTAAGGAATGATTAAAACTAATAGTTAATAGATTTTAAATCACTTTTCCTTTTTCTAGTTAGTATGTTTGCTAATATTTTCTATAAATTTTTGTACTTACTAGTTATCTGATATTTATTCCAAAATAATATTACTGTTCTGTTAAGGATATATGTTGCATACTTTTAGGTATACCTTAAGAACTCTCCATGTAAAGGCAATTTTTTATCCTAATTTCTACTTACATAAAGATCTTAGTTCATTTTTTCTTTAATATTATCTAATATTTGGGAAATAAAGTTTTCGCATTCATAATTTAGAAAAAAAACAACACTTCGATGAATAACTTTTTTTTGTTACTGTCATAATATTTTGTCGCCAAGGATTAATCGTTGACTCGTGCCAATTTTGACATATGGCAATCATTCAATAATTTATGTGTCATGGTGCCGCGTGGTAGTAACAAAGAAGGTTGAGTGGCCGCGAGTGATTTACAGGCAGTCGCTTTCTACCCAACTATATTCATACACACACATGTGTATATAAAGACACACACACACACTATAAATAAAAACTTAGGTCCATATGTATGTATGTATGTACGAACTTATATGTTTTTTGTCTCTGTGTGCAGTTTGTTATAAATAGGCTAGATAGTTTTTCCTTCATGTTCCTGTTAAGTTTTATTCTTCTTTGGTCCCAGCCTCTTGTTTCTTTTTATTTTATTATTTTCTCTTTCTCTGCGATTGAGGTCAAACTGTTAGTGGTATAATGAACTTTTCCAACATTTTTTGAAGGTAATTGCTTAACTTTAAAAAGTTTTAGCACTTCTATCAAGAGCGACCATAAGCATAAGAGACGCTAAATACATATAATTGACGCCATTGAGTTCTTGTGCCACTAATTGCTGCACTCGGAACCATTTTAATTGTAATGCTCTTAAGATGTGTGTAAGCTTTCAATTAATTAACTGCAATGAAAGCTTATTGCGCACTTAATACTACTCAACGACCTTTCGCGTGTGAGTACAACCAATTTATTTAGTCTTTGATTTGCTAAAATATTGATGAACTAAAACATATTGCTCTCAGAAAAAGAGTTCGCCCTTAGACCTTTTTTTTATTAGGTTATTGCCAGTTATTTGGTTTGATTTTGACTTGGCTAATATAAATATAGTTTATAAATACGCAACTCATTTAAATAAGTAAAAATGTCTATATAATTGTATATTTAACTATATAGTCGTTTGTGTGGAAGATAAAGATATTGAAGTGATATCCAAAATGCATGGAAATTTTCCATTTAATTTACTTTGCTGGCCAAAAATTAGGTTAATAGAGTGTAAAGCAACGGCAGGCCACAACCTACATTCGGTTAATGGAGAGGGTAAAGTAGGTTTCAACTTAGAGAGGATGCCTGGTGCGACCATGGCTAATCCTATGCTTTAAGAACTCATTAAAATTTCAAGTTGCCTCACAGCAGACGTTGATGTTTGCCTCTGGCTGTGGTTTGCTTCAGCCTTTGGCTAAATGTTTAATTGTTAACCAGAAAATGCTTCAATTTGTTGATAGAGGTTGTCAAACAAGCCATGTCTATGACGTAGGCAGCTATCACTTTATGCGTCTGTATGTGTATCTGTGTGTATGTTTGTGTTTGTGTGTGCGTGTATGCGAGAGCTGAAAAATAAGTATAAATGGTGCCAAGCACCGCTTCAACCGCACCACCTCCTTCTTCTCCTACCCCTCAAAGTATGCAGCAAACTGTGAAGCGCCCAAAATAGACACACAGACAGAAGCGCAGGCATAGCGAAGAGCCACTGAAACAGCGACTGGGAACTTACATATAAATTTATATATACACATGTATGTAAGAATGTTGGTGTATGTTTGTGTGTATGTATGTAGCTAGTGTTGGTGTTATATCAAAAGACAAACAAGGAAATGACAGTGGCCAGATAACCATCTAAAGGCTGCTGCTGCCGCTGGGCAAGAACTACCAAACATATATGAATACATATGTACATACATATAAGAAATCGTGCTTAGCAAGCGACTCCCACATTTCTTTTAACTAGATAGATAGATAAGTTTTACAATAAACAAATGGAACAATCTATTTTGACAGTCAAATTATATAATATATTTATTTTTAAAAAAATATGTTTGAGTATGACTTACTAATTTGCTGCATTAAATTTAATCGTGATCGTAACTGAAGCATTAACATAATTATAAAACTGAGACTAAAAATAGTTTTATTGTTGGGTTCGTTGATATCTTTGTCCGTTGTTCTCAATTCATTTCTAGATCCCTCGTAACTGTTAGCTTTTAACAGAGAAGCGTAACATATCATGTTAATTTTTAACATCTACTGAGCATGCGTCATTTTTGGGAAATTTACTCTCAACTTTTGCAGCTCTCACATATTCTCACACTGTGTCAATCACTATAGCTATCCTAGTCACACACAACATTTTTGAAAAATTTTCGTTGCAGATATTTTTGGGAAACACGCTGTAACCAGACAATAACTGTAGAAGCTCTAACGAAAAATTTGCCAATTTTTTTTTTAATATTTGTAATTTTTCCATATTATTTAATATTGCTTCTTGTTTTTTTAATTAATTATTTAATTTATTTTATATTAATGTGTTTAAATATGCACTATTAATCTGATATACAAGCTTATTCACACACAAACACACAAACTCATACATGTAATGCATAACAGCAACTAGTGGCCGTGTGGAGACTTTGCAGCGCTGTTGCTGCGCTGCGTTCCGATTCACGTTGCCATTCGCAATCCAACTAAGCCGTAGGTAAGATGCATACGCATACTCACGCAAAAAAAAAAAAAAAAATACGAAATTCGAAATCTGTAATCAAGTGAATATATGTATAATATATACATGTATATGTGTATATGTTAGTTAAAGGTGTCAAGTTATATGTATTTAAAAATCAACAAGTCAAATTACATCAGTTATTTATAAAAGTGATTTTAACCAAAATGTTATACAACATATGTATGTATGTATGTATGTGTGCATATAGTTTGGTAAACATTCCATTGGCTTATTCTTCATTAGTGGGCAAGTGGATATTGCTTTGTGTTTTTGCACAAGCCACAATATCCAGTGGACAGGAAGTTGAGCCTTTGATATGGTTGCAACGATAGCCGATGGACGTAAAGTAAATGCCAAAGAAAACTGCCCACCCGCTTTTTGCATGGATGCTGTCATATACGCCCACATGGGCGGGGCATCTGGCATAGCGAAAGCAAAATCGCAAGCCAAAAGCAGAGGATAAACGTTGTCCTGCCTTTTAAATGTCAGGCAGCCCAACAGCAAATGTTCCACATCATCAGCATCGACATTGACAGCCCCTCAACAAGCAAGTTGCCATCGAAAAGAGGGAGTGAGTGCATCTCTCTGTGAGTGCGTGTGCGGGTGTGCGCGTAGGTGTGTATGTGTGTGTGTCTGTGTGTGCGTGTGTGGGTGGTCGGGAGTATTTCAGGTATTAATAACAATATATCGCTGTATCGCAGCTTCTGCACTTAGCCATCATGTAAACTGTTTCAAATTCAATTTACTTTGCGTTTAATTATTGGATGAAAATTTCCCATTAAACTCAATTTTCCTCTTAATTCATAAATTCGTTATTAAATCATATTTAATCCTATTTTGTATTTAAAAATTTTGTATCTTTAATCATTCGATTTATTGCCAGTTGCAGCGTCTTGTTGTCGTCTAGACTAACTGGCGCGCGACTTTGTCTCACACATGATTGCATCAATGGTAAAGGGTGGCGGATGAGTAATGGCGGAAAAGTAATCGCCGCTTTTACTTGTGTCTGTAAAAATGTAAAGAAAACTCACATTTATTTTAAAACTATAGCATACTTTTTGGGATTAACTAACAAAACCAGGTTTTATACATTTTCGGTCTGTATGAGTATGAGTTTATGTATGAGTTTGTTATGTGAACTGTTCATCCTTGATGATTTGCCATTTCAAGTAATTTTACCTTTGATATTTCACAAAAAAAAAAACTGAAAAAGGCAGGTTAAGAAAACTTTTAATATCCGTAAGGACATCAATGAAATGCCAAAAACATCTTCTCATTTCCACTTTTTTACAAAATATTCTTTGCAGTAAATAGGAAATTTATAGAAAACCTACTTCACTAGAGTAAATATACATACAAAACACTTATAAATACTTACAATTGGTATAGTGATTAACCCATAAGTTCAAAGTTCACGAACTCGAGTATGCCAGTTCTCAAAGGCTGCGTGCTGCCACATGCTCTGCTAGCCAAACAGCTGACCCATTTTCACATACATCAATAATTTAAACATCCAAAGCGAGCATAAATAAGAAAGAAAAAAATCAAACAAAAAAGGAAAAGCTAGAAAATAAGCAACTCAAGACAAATGTATATCGATTTAAGTGACCACGGGATATCCTCAGTCATAATTTATAAACACCATTAGGATTGAATAAATCCTTTTTTTTTTTTCTTTTTTGCAGTCGTTAGTGAGGCAGCCACAGCATGCCGTACGAGTCGATGCATCATCATCATCAGTCGGCGGCGGCTGCCGTGGCCGCTGCCAGTGCCCCCAATAGCATGTTGGATGGCCTCAGCATGCAACTACGTGATGCTGAAATGCGACGCACCGAGATCGAGCGAGCGCATCAGGTAAACATTAAGTTTCCCCTCTCCAATTATCCACAATACTTATTCTAATTCCTTGCAGGAAACTCTGGCACAAATTCGCAATCTAAGCGGTAGCGCACGTCCTGATGCTGAGGCGGTGGAGAATCTGCAGTCGCGTGCCCGAGAACTGGAAAAGAAGGTTAGTCGAAAAGGATATTAATGAAAGTAAATGGGATTTAATCATTTGTAATGCTTTTCTTTCAGGTTGCACTGGAGAATGTGCGCTGTGAGGAGCTCCAAATCGAACTGACTGCTGCACTTAAGGCCAAGGCTGCCCGCTCGACAGCTGCCAATATGAATATGAACATGAACATGAATATGGGCACTAGCGTAGCATCTGCTGGCGCAACCATACCAACCTCTGCCAGCAGCTCCACCGTCACATGGGCACCGACAATCAGTCACCAGGACCAAGGCTCGGAGATTGATATCATAATGGCAAAGATTGAGCAGGTAAAGAAAGAAAATCCCAATTTAATTAATGCTCGATTTTATTTGTAATCAACGAAGAATCCGAATATAGTTTTAACCAGTTCGTTTTGTAAAAACAAAAACAAATTAACGCTCCAACTTGCTATCATCGGCTGTCGGCACTGGGCACTGGGTCTTATCATCCACTTCAATGTCGGTCAGTGCCTGCTCAATGAAACGGCTTACTTCAACCTGACTGACCGTTGAATTGGTAGATACGTCAGTGTCGCAGCCTGTGGATAGACAAGTGATAAAACTCTTCAAACTGCTAAAACTATCACATTCCGAAGCATTAGGATCAGGGGCATCGACATCACTCTCATTAGCTTGTGTGCCGCTCTCATTAATTTGTTGTGATCCCTGATGGAACATCTTCGTGGTATTACTAATCTGCAATTGGCAGCGCATCTGCTCGTTCTCCCCCATTAGATAGCGTATGATCTCTTGATTTTCCAAACTGTCCATTTCAACCAAATTGGCACATGACTGCATCAGATTTACCATTTGCTCGATACGTTGATCCTGGTCCTTGACAATATTGGTTAGATCCGAAATGTATTTATCCCGTAAAGAAAAGCTATCATTTAGCATATCGCCTTCGCAATGCTCCCTATATTTGGCCATAATCATTTCAACTCCCATTTGATACTCATCCACGGTGCGTTTTAATTCCGCATTCTTGAGCAGCAGCTGCACTTGGTCCTCATCCTTGAGATGTTCGACAAGGTATTTAACCAACTGATCTTCCCGGAATTTGTATGAATTCTTAATTTCGTCATCAACAGTGCAGCTATCCTTTAATAGATCATCAGCCTTAAATATTAAATCGTTCAGATTGTTGGTTAAAAAATTAGCCTGTTGGATGAGGCCATTAACCGACTGAGCAATTTGCGCGGTAGCCATCACTTGAACTGCAGCTTGACCTTGACGTTTAATTTTATAAATTTTATTTGAAGGCCTAAGGAATTTTGTTGTGCTCTCTACAGGGGATAGAGCACTGACTAGATTTTACGATCTTTAAGGCATAGTCTACTAACTTATATATCATATTTGATTTACAGGATAATCGTGTGCTGGCTGAGCTGGAGCAGCCTCGCACATCGGCCAGTGCCAGCATGTCCGCCTTGCCACCCAGTTCCATGTTGAACATGGGAAATAGCGAATTTAGAACCATATCAAAGAGTGGTGAGTCTTCAATCTTCAAGTGAAGTTTTTATCCATATTTTGAATAACAATTAATTGCAGAACTCGAAGAAGAACTGAATCGTTATAAAAGAGCCGTGTTAGGCGGTGCCTCAGGTGGTGGCGTTTCTGCCCTATCATCTGGTTATTCCAGCTTGCCGCAATCGCTGGCTTCCACTTTACCAAATGGGGCCAGCACTAGTCTTAGCGGTACCAGCGTTGGCTCGCAGAGCGTTGCCGCCGCTACAGCCGGAGGCTGTGGTGCTGGCCATAGTGGTAGTGGTCTCACATCCATATCGGCCCTGGTGCCCAATGCAATCAGTGGCATATCGTCGAGTCTAAGCAGTCATGCCATACAATCATTGAATGCGGCTGCTGCCGCCTCTGCCTATGGTCAGACATCTGTTGAGAAGCTATTAAGCGGAACTAGTGGAATCACTGGCATTCCACCATTGCCGGTAAATATTCACACGATGAAGGCTATGCCAACGGCATTAAGTCAGGTAAACTAATTATTTTCAATTGCAATGAACTAACAACAAGAGCAACTGCAACTGCAACTGCAACAGCATAACTGCATATACATATACATACTATATAAATATATATATCAAATTCGTATTATTATGCAAATCCGAACCGATGCAAATAGTCTCGCTTGGCGTACACAATGGCATCATACATACTGGCTATATGTGGTTCACTTGGCTTTTGCTATATAAATTAATTATATTATATATCTAGATTATATGTACATTTTATCTTGTACCCATAGCGATCATTTGCTTTAGCGTTTGTTCGTTTTGTATTGATCGATCATCGCTATTCCTGGACCTTGGTCTTGGCAATGATGCCATCCTTCAGATTAAGCCACAATTAGATTTGCGAATTGCGTTTTGTTGTAGTTTCATTATTGAAAATATTACACACATACATCGAGCATACCACTTGTCCACTTACATACATTTACACACATTTACAGTAACACACATACATACATAACCATATAACATTCATAAAAATCACGTATACGCCTATTTGTACATAAATACTACAAATTGTTGTTATCATTGCTATAATATTCTTAATGTCTTGTGGCTTGCATGTTTATATATATCAAAATTATTTATAGAATATAAACGTTTTAATATTTAAACTAAGTGGGGGCCAAAATATTATTAGGCTTAACGGTAATTATTCAGTTATCTGTAATGATCATTTTTAGAATCAACAAAAAGAAGTTAGAAGATTTTTTAGATACAAAAGAACAAAAAGAAAGAAAGTTTTATGCATTATGCAGAAATAAAAAGAAAATCAAAAAAAAAAAGCATTAAAACATTGCGCATCTTAGAGCCGAACGCACATAACAGCCGAGGGTCGAAAACAATTCGTCACACTCCAGCCGAACGCTTTTTGAAGAGATCCATTGAGATGTGTGTAAAAGAGCGAGTGCAAAAATAACAGTAATTAGTTCTTTTCTTCCTTTGCTAGGCGTTAGCAATAAAGAAATGCTCTCTTTGTGTTTCTAGTTTTGAGTTCTCACTGATTCTTACACATTCGGAAATGCTCTCTCTTTGTTATTTTAGTTTTAAATTCTCTCTTTATCGCATTCTAGCTGTTATATATCAAAGAGTTTTTTTTAGGGTCTCTTTGTGTCCGGCTCTGGCTTAAATATCATTTAGATATACATATGTAAGGAAAAAAACCAACTTAGTTGCTAGTTAGCTTAAAAGCTACTATAAATATGTATATATGTAGTTTTATTGTATTATAAATTGACAAAAAGCTTATCACTCATTAAAAAATGTATGTAGGTATTTATCTCATTGCATCAATGCCATCTATTTCATAAACAAGCACATACACATACATACTTACATACATACATATATACATAAAATGTACATTATATAACGGACATTATATTTCTATGCTTCTTGTTCAGTATTTCACAGATTTTTATATTCATATAAACTATAATTTTGGTTTTTATACATAATTAAGATGATGATGATGATGAATGATGTTGTCCACATATTATACATTTCGTATATATCATTGCTTGGAAATGGCTTGAGTTCATAGCAGAGATCAAATCAAATTCATGACCTGTCTCAAAATTCATAACATGTTCAATTGTTTGCCACAAAGCATATATATATATATCGGTATACTATCTTTTTATATATATATATATAAATTTCTATACATATACATCGAATTTATTTATGTATATGTATCTCTGATGTAACAATGCATCTCCCAAATAATAGTGTATTCTGTTTCTCTGTGATCTCTTTTTCCGTCTTATGTGCTCTTTCTTGTCTCTTCCTTATTCTTTCTCTCTCTTCTCTCTCTCTCTCTACATTAATCTCGTTTCTTTGTTTGTTTTTGTACAAAATAATGTGTATAACTTGTTCTCTAACTCCCTAACTTACTAACTTATCTATGAATCTGATCTATATAACCAACTGGCGATTTGGATCGCATATGTCCACTACAATCAATATCAATGTATATGTATGTCTGTATCTGTGACTGTAACTGTGTGTGCGCGTGTATATACAACAAAAACAAAAATTATATATACCTATACAAACACTGTACTTCAACAACAACAACAACACCAACTATACACACACAACAAATTGTAAATTTAAAAAAAAATACCCGAAAAATTCGATATCGAAATGCACTTAACACATTTAAAACAAGAAGCGCGGAACAATACAACTGTACAATTTGCAGAGCACAACCATGCCCCTCCTGTCACTGAACTCGCATAATATGCCGCCTGCCGGTTCGTCCAGTTATTCGGCTCTTGGATTGAGCGGCAGTGGCACAGCCGGCACATCGCTGGCACATCCCACCCTGGGTAACATTAATATGCTGGATACCAGCGCTTTACTGGGTGCAGCAGGTCTTGGACTTGGCGCCGGTCCAGGTGGCGGTGGCATTACAGGCGCCACATCGTTGTACGGTCTGAGTGGCGGTGCAGCTGGAACATTGGGCAGTTCCTACGGTCCACCATTTCTGGATGTGGCATCGAGTGCATCGTATCCTTTTACATCGGCTGCATTGCGTCAGGCGTCCAAAATGAAAATGCTGGATGAGATTGATATTCCTCTGACACGTTATGGCAATCGCAGTTCACCTTGTTCCCCCATACCACCAAGCAGTTGGGGTCTAGATGAATTCACCGATGGCCTAAGCGTCTCCATGATGCACAATCGTAGTGGTTTGGCATTGGGTGCATTGGATTTGGACAGTAAGCGAGTAAAAAGTGATTCCAAAAGATTTGATAATACAATTATCCCTTCTAGCTCGTAATCACACACTAAATGGAGCCACTGAGCCGCAAGTGGATATGCTGGACATACCGGGAAAAGGAAGATGCTGTGTATTCATTGCCCGCTTTCCCTATGATCCGCCAGAGTATGTTTCCATTTATGATAATTGCGTAAAAATATTTATTAATAAATAATCTAATTGTTTACAGGGAGGCTGAAGGAGAGCTATCACTATGCGCCGGTGACTATTTGCTGGTATGGACAAGTGGTGAACCTCAAGGTGGTTACCTAGATGCCGAGCTTCTGGATGGACGACGGGGACTTGTTCCAGCTTCTTTTGTACAACGTTTAGTAGGTGAGGAAATCAAAGAGATTGAACAATTAGGATTATACCAAAAACAAATAACACTGAATCTCATATACATTTCTTTTTACATAGGCGATGATCTTCTGGAATTCCATCAGGCGGTTTTATCGACATTGCGCGATGCCGAGGATGGCTCGATGCAGTGCGATACAACATCATTGCCCTCCTTGCCGCCGCACAACCCATTGCTCACACACACCCACGAGGATTTGGCACGTTTGAGTGAGACGCACACCGATCTGGAGCACGATCAGGATGACATTAGTGACAATGGTAACTACTCTATCCACAAAACAATCTCTCACAGATTCAATTTACTTTGTTTTGCATGATATTTTTTAATAATTTTGGTTTTTGTGACAATGCAATGCATGGCCCGAATGTGAGCATACCATTCTCTATATCTCTTGTGTAGACTGCCAGTCGTAGTCCATGGCTAGGCTAAGATATTATCCCTTATGACTTAAACTAAAATGAATTCTCCCTTCATTTCTGTACACAATAGTTCCAGCACCCAAGCATTTGACGCTGGAACGACAGCTGAATAAGAGCGTGCTTATTGGCTGGTCGCCGCCGGAGCCTGTGGGCTATAATCTAATCGACAGTTACCACGTTTATGTGGACGGCGTGCTCAAGGTTACTGTGAAGGCCAACGAACGCACACGAGCTCTTATTGAGGGCGTCGATTCTACGCGGGTAAGTCCCATAAAGATCCTTTGATCACAACATCGTGATTAATTATTGTATTCTTCATGTTTGTTTCAAGCAGCCACATCGCATTAGTGTGCGAAGTGTGACCCAGAATCGGCAGACGTCTCGGGATGCCGCTTGCACCATGATTATTGGGCGCGACACCTCACATTTGGGCCCCTCGGCGGTGCGCGCCTCGCACATAACGTGTTCCTCGGCGGTCATCTCGTGGCTGCCGGCCAATTCCAACCACCAGCACGTGGTGTGTGTGAACAATGTGGAGGTGCGCACCGTCAAGCCGGGCATGTATAGGCACACCATCACCGGACTGGCGCCGAGCACCCAATATCGAGTGACAGTACGAGCCAAACATTTACGTGCAGTGGGCCAGCATACACCACAGACACCTGGTAGGCCAGGACAGGAGGAAGCGCCAGGTGCTTATGCCGATTTCCGCACGTTGACCAAGGGTCTGCCCGATCCCCCGCAGGAAATCCAACTTGAGGCTGGCCCTCAAGATGGTACCATTTTGGTGACATGGCAGCCGGTTAACAGGCCCACTTCGACGGGGCCTGTAACCGGCTATGCTGTGTATGCCGATGGTAAAAAGGTCACCGATATCAATTCTCCTACGGGCGATCATGCCCTCATCGATATTGGCAAGCTGGGCGTCTTTAATCCGAGAGCCGTCACAATTCGCACCAAATCTAGAGATTCACAATCGGCCGACAGTGCGCCCATCTTGATACCAAGTGAGATACCAATCGATTGAGCCTTTTGGACAATTTAAGATTATCCATTGTTTTCTATATGCCATTCCTAGATACTGTGCGTAATGCTGTTGCTCGCCGGGGACCAAATCAAATGGGTATGGGTATGGGTCCACAACTTCCACAAGGACCTCATGGTATGCCTGGTCAGCAGCAGCAGCAACAGCAATCGCACATGATGGGCCAACAGGATCCGCATCATACACAATATGATCCCAATCAAATGCAGCAACAGGGAATGCAACCAGGACAACAACCTGGACAACAGCCAGGACAGCCGGGACATCAGGTGAGTGTCGCTAAAATAAAAAGGGAAATTCTCTTAATGCATCATACATTGTAAATAATGTTCTATGAACTCGTTTTCCTCTTGATTTCGATGCGATTGGTTGCGAGTTTTCGAAAAAGTTCAGTTTCCATCGCAGCCAATGTGATATCATCGAAGATTGTATTGCACATACGCAATGTGTACATACAGATTGTATCCTAAAAACATATGTTGTCAAGTTTGAATGCCATTACCATAGACATACTATATATATATATATATATACCTATACATCCATATATACTTATACAAATCGTAACAATTTCGTATACACCTCTGCCTGTACTATACTATAACTATACCGCAATTCTTTTGCACCCATCAGACAATGATTGTGTATCAGATGCTGTCATTCCAATTACATACAAACATATATCTATATATATACTACATATATGCTCTCACTATGTTTATATACTCAAGATTATTCAAATTCTGTTTTACATTAATTACATACTTACACACACACACACTCTTTTAACTCTTTCAACTCGAGTTCTATAATGGTCTGCCTAATTACTACTACTCTACTCTATCCTTTTTTCCTATTTTCTTATCAGTTTTGTTTGCCAAGTAATCACATTATATACATACACTGAGAGAAAACGTATTAGATAAAAACGCACAAAATTCACATATAATGAAAGAGAAAGCTAATATGATATAAGAAACAAAAGCAATTAAATTGAGGCCTGCCCCCATACCCTCCAGCCCTTTAAGCATAATTCGTATATGATTTGTATGTATGTACCGTTATTCCATTTTATCATTTCTCTTTTACTTGTTTTTTTTTTGAGGTTAAGTTCGTTTTTTTCTCTCAATTCCAAATGTCTGATTTATGCAAGTTCTGCTAGAGTTATATATATTTTTTTTGGTTTGTTTTTAATTGTTTAATTGATTGCTTTTATTTCAAATACTTTTTGTTTTTGTATACTTACATATATATACAATATAGTTCACACATACATACATAAATACAAATAAGTAGCATGTCTTGAATTTGAAGCCGCTAATAACACATACTTAATAGCAAGTTAATAACTATAATACTTTTGAACTTTGTTGAGATTTGAAAATTAGATTTTTATATGGCAAATAATCAAACAATTAAGATGCCAAAAAGCAACAATAAATTTTTTATTAAGGATTTAAACAACAAGCAATGCCAATGTCAACGAACAATATTAAACAAAACAAGTTACATATTCATTTTCATTATATGATACCAATACTGTTACCGTAACTGTTACCGTTACCGTACCGTTACCGCAATACTGAATACTGAAAACAGCCCGACGGAGGCTCCGGCTTGTTAGGTGGCCTGCTCGGTGGCCTCTTCTCGAAACCCACACAGAATCAAGTGAACCAGAATGTAAGTTATACCCACAACATCTTTCACTTATTACCACACACACACACAAACACTCAGTCTCTACTATATATACACACAAACACACACACAGTGACTCCAAAAATATACATACCAACTAGTTAAACATTAAGATTAACTTGTAACACTTTGCGTAAAAGTTAACACCAAATACTTTTAAGTGTTTGATGCATTTTTATTGTTTTTTTAAATATTTATATTTTTTAGACATTATATCACTGAATTATATAGTACGTATAGTAGTACATTGCTCATATAGCCTAAAAGATTAAATATTAATGCTTAATAAGAAAATAATTTTTGAATGAAGACTTGAAAATTGCTAAAACTAAACAATTGCAGAATATTACAAATGGGTTTGGCTTTTGTTTAAGTTATTTAGAAATTGTTAAAGAATAGAAACAGTTTTTTTATTTAACTTTCTTTAGAGAAATGCTTGTGTATTTTGAGATATATTCTAAATCTTTCAGTAACTGGTGAAAAATAAGTTCTAAACATTGATATAAAGACTTTTAACATATACAAATGAATCTTAGAAAGTTGTGTTATAGGTTTGCTTTTGAGACTTTTGATAGTATATATATTATTTAGATCAGTTAAGATGTTTAAGTCATTTACTGAGGTTTTTGGTTCTTAGTATCAATGAAGGAAAAGCCTTTTTTATGCTGAAAGTTTTTATAATTAATATAGGTATATAAATTTTTGTAGGTATAAGCCTTTACTTTGTTCTTTGAAAGATAGTTTTTATATTAGTAGTATGTATATATATAAAATTTTATACTAGTGACTAGGTTTTCAACAAATATAGTGTAGTATTTTGAAATAGTGAATGAAATGGTAGTATTTTTTAAGAAATAAGAGACCAAAATTCAAGCTGTATAAGAAATTTTACAGTTTTGAAGAAGAAATTCATTTCTAATTAGCCTCTGAACATCCATTAACAACATAAGAACCCATGGAAAAATTTAAGCCAAATTTTCCTTATTCCCATATACCCAATTGTAAAGGATAATCAAATAGATAAAGGATAAAGATAAAGGATAGTCAAATAGATAAAACTCTTTGATTTCTCAAAATATTCCCAATAACTTAATCCAATTGATTGTATATATAAAGTGAAATAAAATGTTGATATTGCTTATTACACAATTAACAAAGGACACATTCAAGACCTGTACTATATCAGGTGACAGAAACCTTATACTTAATTAGATCTTTATTTTCAACTTTTACTTTCTGATTTCCCAAGAACAAAAACACTATATAACATAGCTTCTTAACTTAACCTGAACTATGACCTATCAAACAAATACAATAATAGATTATTCATTTAGTTTTTTTTAGTTAATTGTATTTAGCTTGTAAATCGCCTTGATCTCTATATATATACATACATACATATACACATTAACTAACATACATACTTACAAACACTTACATACATTTACATATATGTATTCAATACATTGAACTTTCTTAGTTGTCTAAAGTGAAACTATATAAAATAGAAATCGCTAAAACGCAGCTGCATTCTAACATACTTATGTACTTACCTATGTATATATATATACTTGCAATAGTATAGACGCCTTCGTGTTTTTGCTAAAAGAAAAACCTTTTTAAAGACAATGTGAATGAAAAACAGAGTACTTGCTAAAACAGAAAACAAAAAAAAAAAAAAATATGAAGAAGAGAAAAGCTAACAAAATTTTAAATTCATTTAAATTAATTTAAATTTATGCGCGTACTTACATCATCGCATCGCCCAGGGCTACCAGCCGGGGGCGCCAACAACGCAGCAGCAACAGAGAGGCATGGGTCCAGTGCCGGGGCGACCTA
Organism: Drosophila neocordata; assembly: GCA_018903615.1. NCBI lineage: Eukaryota > Metazoa > Arthropoda > Insecta > Diptera > Drosophilidae > Drosophila > Drosophila neocordata. The sequence continues at coordinate 16,512,839 of JAEIGI010000002.1, read as the reverse complement.
CAGGTCCCCAACAGCAGCAACAGCAGCCTTATGGGGTGCAGGGACAGATGGGAGGACCACGCTTTCGAGGTCCCACGCCCGGACAGATGCAGGGCCAGGGACAGATGGCTGGTCAAATGCAGGGACAGATGCAGGGACAAATGGGTGGACAAATGCCTGGTCAAATGCAAGGTCAAATGCAGGGGCAATTACCTGGTCAAATGCCTGGTCAAATGCAGGGACCAATGCAGGGTCAAATGCAGGGTCAAATGCAAGGTCAAATGGGTGGACCCCGAGGTCCATTTAACCAGCAGCAACAACAACAGCAACATCAACAACAACAAATGCAACAGGGCCAATTAATGCCAGGCCAACAGCCTGGCCAACAACAACAGCCACAACAACAAATGCCTGGAGCCCAAAAGAAACCGCGCTATTTTGTGGCCATGTTCGACTACGACCCATCCACAATGAGTCCCAATCCCGATGGTTGCGACGAAGAACTGCCATTCCAAGAGGGTGATACGATTAAGGTAAGCTCGCTGATCTTTTGTGCCACACACAGAGAACCACCAAAACACTTTGCAGCAGCTGCAGTATCTCAATAGGCCCAGCTAGATGATGAAGGCAAAGTGATCTACCTGATCCAGTGATACGGTAAAGCTATCGCTCACAAAAAAAATTTGGATGCAATTGGATGCGATCGATATTGATGCCATAAATTGGACTGCGCTTGTCGCTAATTGAATGAATCAATCAGTGCATGTTTTTCCTTCGCCTCTCGCCCCATGACCCCACACACCTAATCAGTTGAGATCAAACCTTACCCCTTAAGTCCAACAAATATCTAATGATATCCATACAAAATACTCAATAACTAACCACTAAGTAGACGTTGTTAACTCTTCTTACTAGAACCATAAGTTAGCGTTATGCACTCAAGAAACACTTCAATCTAAACATAGTTCACACTGAATCTACTAACTGTCCATGTCAATGAATCTCTTTTTATGACTTTTTCTCTTTGTATTACCCCACTGTGTGCTCCATTCAGGTTTATGGTGATAAAGATGCCGATGGCTTCTACTGGGGTGAATTGCGTGGTCGCCGCGGCTACGTGCCACACAACATGGTCTCCGAAGTGGAGGATACAACAGCTCAGATGGGCCAAGGTGTACAGCAGATGGGTGCCCAGGGAACACCAGGTGTTGGTGTAGGAATGGGTGGCACTGGCCAAATCATGCCCGGACAGGGTGCACCACAACAGAGCATGCGGAATGTTAGCCGAGATCGTTGGGGTGATATCTATGCGAATATGCCGGTGAAACGGATGATAGCTCTCTATGACTATGATCCCCAGGAGTTGAGCCCTAATGTGGATGCCGAGGTAAGTTGAATATATTAAGTAAATTGGTAGCAGGTGTTCGATTTTTGTTTATTATTAGCGCAGGAGAAGCTCTGCTGGAAGCGGTTTTATGGGTGGTCTTCTGGGTGGTTTGTTGCCTGGATTTACCCAAGATATAGTCAGAAATGTGAGTGGTTTAGGCTTGAATAGAGGGACTAACAATTATGCTAGCAACCATGTCCTTGTTACATTATCAATATCCTTGTTGGGTCATATATTTATATAATGGCTTGTTATGACCAATCGTTTTCCTTAAAGTCAAAAAGGATGAGAGTACTTTCTAGTATCTACCACTTCCTTTTAGTATACAGTTTAGACTCTTGATTATTTCACTTATTTCTTCTAATCGCTTTTTCTAATTTTTCCTTTTGAACTTTTCAATATTTCAGCAAGTGGAATTGTGTTTTAAGACAGGCGAAATCATACTCGTATATGGTGATATGGATGAAGATGGTTTCTATATGGGCGAATTGGATGGCGTTCGGGGTTTGGTGCCATCAAATTTCCTAGCCGATGCACCCGATCAGTACAACAATCAAATGGGACCGGGTGGAGCTGGTCGTGGTGGACTTAGCCAGCGGGGACGAGGTCAAGGACCAGGTGCGAGGGGACCACCGCCGCCGCCACGGGATAACATGATGCCAGGTGTGGCCGGGCAACGTGGCCCGCAAGGCAAAAGTAAGTATATTTTGTGAAGATTAATATTTTAAAAAGCAACAACAACAAAAGAAAAAATAACAACAACAACAAACAAACAATTATTTATTGCAATTTTCTGTTTTGTCTTTCTTTTAATTTCCATTTTTAAGTTTTGTATACAAATTTTAAAACAAGATGAGATAATGCTTAAAACTAATTGAAAGAAACTTCGATTCTTTATGATTTTCTAATTTTATTTTTCTAAAAAAAAATACAATAATACAAAAGAAAACCAATATACCTAATCGAAACCACTTTAGTTCTCAAATGCAAAAAAAATATAATAATTTTAAAGATACATTAAAAGATAAATTGAATAATAATGCAGGTTTTTGCAGACAACATAAACAATTTCCACTAAAAGCAGGATATATCTATACTCTCTCTATATATATATAAATGATATCACTAATTCTATAACTATACTCCCCAAAAAAACCACATTTTATTTTTCAAATCCTTTCAAATGTTTACATTTTCGTTTAACAAGAAATTTTCAAATTCGCATTATTGAGAGATTTAAAACACGGAACAAACAATTCTCGGGACGACACAAATATATTTCCATTCTTTACCCCTCTCTCTCTCTCTCTCACTCTCTCTCTCTCTCTGTCTAACTCTAACTTTCTGTCTTACTATCTATCGCAAATATACAACAACAAATTGAAATAAACCGATATATAAAAAAAAAAAAAAAAAGCTACAAGTGAATAAAATTTCTAATTTTGAACGCCGCTAAATTTTAATTTCCTTTATAATTCAAAAAAAAAAAAAAACCCAAAACAAATTTATTTCAAAATACTCTTTTTTCCCCATTTTGTTAAATGTACAAATTTTGCATTATTTCAGCACCGCTCAGTCTTTACTTTCATATAATATATATATATATATAAATATATATAATATCTACTTATGATTTTTTAAATTCAAATAATATATATACATATATATAGAGCTCTACTCAAATACCATATATAGATAGTTGTTGTTCTTGTTGTTGTACACACATGCAATTTATGCATCTTCGTATTATTATTATAATTATAATTATGATTATTATTTATTCAAGTGATCGCATTTCTTAATCATTTCAATCATTGAAAATTTTCAATTTGAGATCCAAATAACTGTAAAGGGATCTCTTTGAAAAATCATACAAACATATGTCCGTGAGTCAAGACCATTTCAATTTTAAACATCTTTCATTTTTCAACTATTTTCTTATGTATATAAATATAAATATATATATTTTCCAATTTATTCACTCTCTTTTTGGTTTTTAATTGGTGTTTGTCCCGTTTACTTTACAATTTTCTCCTTAACTCTCTCTCTCTCTCTTTCTTAAATTTATCTCTCTTATTATATTTTTGGTCTTTGTCTTGCGTGACCGTTTCCATAGCCGTGTACATTTTTTAGATGGTCTTTTGCATGTCACTTAAACTATATGAATTTTTAATTTTAATTTAATTTAATATATTTTACTTCTTAAATGAAGCAACCTGTTTGCATTGAAAACAAAAAAACAACCAACTAACTAACTAATTAATTCAACTGCACTTGAATTGCCTAGTTTGCTCACAAATATGATATAGTAGCCTAAACTAACGACAAATTATGATTTAAACTTAAGTAACAAGCAAAAGTACTTGAATTGAGCAAAAGATAAGCCCAAACTGAACTTTTCAATTATATAGGTATATATATCTTATCTTATCTGGAAGTTTCCTACAATTCTTGACCAGATACAGGTTGATCCTTGACTGTTAGATCACTAATATATTCCTTATTAACTGCTGACAAGGTTATAAGGAAATATTTATCAATTTTTTTTTTTTTTTTTTTTTTTGGCAGTTATATAAAACTAACGGCATATATGTATATATTACATGTATATTTAAATTTAACTATATTTAATATGTTGACAGTTTTGGTTAGGTTAACTTCAATTTTAATTTCATTTTTTTCAAACTAATTTCAAATATTTTTTTTTGTTTTTCAAAATATTTTTCTTCTGGTTTTTGAATGTTGGTCTTGTTTGTTTGCTAAATAGCTTCGTTCAATATTTGATCAAATAATATTTTCAGTTAGAAATGATATAACAACAAAAACAACAACAGCATCAGCAAGAGCTTTAAGCACATATCAATCAATCAATCAATCTATCAATCAATATCAATAAAATCAATTTAAATGCGAGCAAATCTTTTTGTAATTAATGTAAATTTTTCTCAAATTGTATAATATGAAAATATTACTAATATTTAAAGTTTTAATTAATTATTATCTCCATATAAACTTATATATTTATATATATTTAATAATATATATAAAAGCCACAAAGTGCCCTTCCAATTCCTATATAAAATATATATATATAAATCATGCAAATATTTTGTAAATTGCAAAACAAAAACAAAACAAACAAATATGCTTACCAATGGGAACAATAATCTCAAGAAATAGGATTATAATCCCTCAAATGAATCCCACTGGCGAATTTGCCAAGACCAAAAGGTAATATTTTAAATACATATTTTTCTATATATGAACGATACCATTAAAATGAACGATCAATTGTTTCGTCTCTTGCCGATAATAACTATATAAAATATAAAAGTCTCTCTTTCTCTCTCTCTCTATATATACATATATATATATATATATAAATGCATTTCTTTTGGCGCCTCTTTTACCCAATTTTGCTTTCTAATCGAGTGATGTGAACTTGATGTTTGATTATACCCTTTTTCTATATATTTTTTTTCTTTTCGATTGATTGCCCTTTTGAAATGTTTTGACATTCAGTTTAATCATACTTAAGTTGTGAAAATGTAAACTGCGGTGAATTACATAAGTGAATATAATATATTTTTATATATATATTACTATAACTGGACGAATAATCACGCGAATAAATCACAGTATCCCCCATTCTCCGAACAGGCAGCAGTTTCGACTCTCCAAGACTCTCCAACTATCTCTCTCTCTCTATCTATCTCTCTGTTTATCTCTGAAAATTAAAAATAAAAACTTATTTTATTAATTTAAGAAATTATTGTTTTAAATTCAATTCGATTTTCGGTTATATATATTTTTAATTTTTTTTTTTTGTCAAATTATACTACTACAACTTCTTTCAAATAATTTTTGTAATGGTCTGCTGTGGTAAATGTGAAGTCTTTATGTTATATTCGTTGCTATAGATGCTCGCCCTGCTTCCCCTACACTGTTAGACAACACGGGCCATCCTGCCCCCGATCACCAAACGCAGGTAAATACTCTTTCTCTTTTAGTTTTTTGTTTATTTTGTTTTAAATTTTAAAGATAAAAAAAAAAATGAAAAGCAAAAAAAAAAAATATATAAAAGTATAAAACGAACATGTTTTCCTTTTTTGGTTTAAACAAAAATTAAAAAAAAAAAAATAGAACAAAATGAAGAATTTTTTTAAGAAAAACGCAAAAGGAAAACATTTAACAAACTGTTCACTTGATACCAAAAAAAAAAAAACAAAAGCTACAGCCACTACTTAGTACTTACAACTTACTTAAAATTATTACTACAACTTAAACTGCTACAGCCGCCTACCTAACCCTCCCCCTATTTTCCCCACTAACTATTGCTATCACTCATTTGTTTTCGGTTCTCTTTCGCTAAAAATCGCTATCGCCTTTCCCGCTCTACCTATCTATCTCTATTTCCTTCTGTCCAACTGTCTCTCCAACTGTCAATCTATTGATAAAACGATATTATTACGACATAGAAATCCATTCATTGGAATCAGACCTCAATTACAGTTACAGTTACAAATATAAATATTCAGTTCCATTTCATGACACTGAATAACAGTTACACACGCTAACGACATACTCTTTTCTTCTATATAAATATACTTTTCATTAATACACTCTAATTACATATACATACAAACATATATCCATTTTTGTATGTATGTATATGCTCTCGAAACGAATCATAAGCTTACAGAACAGTATATAAACCACTGTATATGCATATATATATGTATATTTACTATATATATTTATATACCACACATGTAAAGCTAGCAAACATGATTATCTTGTAGTTAACATTAATAAACTAAGTCACAAGAAGGACAATATATAAAGCATCATAAGGCAAGAAGTTCTCGTCCGTGTAAAGTGCTCAACGCAAAAGCAAACTATATAGCACATACATATATATTACAATATCAACTACATACATGCTATATATAAATATAAATACTATATATAGTGTATATATACAATACTTAAAGAGCAAATTGAATCATAATTAAACAAATTTGTGGCGTGTTTGTATAGTTTGTATATTGTGCAGTTTCAGATCAATCGATTTACATTTGAAAACAAGAAACCATCAGCAACAGTTTCCACAGCACCACAATCATTCATATAAATTTCAATTTTATTCTGTTGATTAACTTTTACTATTATAATTTTCATCATTCTGCCTTTGTTCAATTGTTCATTTAATTTGCTTTCCTTTACTCTCACTTATTGAGGGAATATGTCAGCTTCAGTTTCAATTAAAAGATAAAGGATTTATAATCAAACATAATCTATTAATTTTTAATTTTTCGTATACATACCTAATTCTTCTGCTTACTTCCAAAAACTACATTCAATACAACAGTTACAGCAAAAGCAGAGCGAAATTCAAGTGTTGAAAAACTGACAAATTTTTGTTCGCTAATTTTACTTGTTCTCTTGGTTTTTTTTTTCTTTTTTGTCTGGAGCGATAAGAAAAACTTTGCTTAACTTGAGAAATATTTGTCGGATGTAAGAAAGAGAAAACCGAAAATACTTTATTCAAATGCTACACATACATATTTATATATATATATCAGATAATACTAACCAACCAGATACTCCACACTCCACTCAGTGAAAGAATAAAATATATTCTTGATAAGATTTGATAACCAAACCCTTAATATATATATATATATACTTACAGATGTGTATATATATACATAACTCAATATACATATATATATAAATATTTTTTTGTTTCGTATACGCTATTAATTAAATAATTATCGCTACTACTATTATATGGAATATATTGGATGTAATGTGTAAAATTTCTATGTGATTCACTGTATGTGTAACTTTAATGATTTTTATTTTAAATCATAATATCCATTTTCATTTCCCCTGTGATTTTCTTTTTCTGTTTCAAAACTTTTCACTGATTAACACAATTTTGATTTTTAGATTTGCATTTTGCTTTTGCGTAAACCCAAAAAAAAAAAAAAAAAAAAAAGACAGCGAAACGAAACTGATTAAATTTTTATTTAATTAAATATTATTTGAAATGTTGAAAGGAAAATGTTCACATTACACATTGACACATTAATAGAATGGCGAATTTCACATAATACCATATTCATACCGTTAGTGTAAATATACAAACATAGTTATATACATACATACATATATAGTTAACAATAGAGTTAACAAATAGTGCCGTTCATTGCAGAAAATGCTAAATGCGTTCCAAAACCTTTCTCTGCGAAATGATGTTGGTTTATCCCATTTTTGTTCTCTTTAGTTTTGTTTTTTCTGTATGCGCATTAGGCACCGTTTTTATTTTTAATTAAATCCTTTTTTTTTGTTTAGAAAAGCAGTTGAGAAACGTTGCTAGTACTTTGTTTCGTTTCACCCGTTAAATATGCAAAAATTGCATACGTATTGCTACTGGTAAAGCGGGACATTAGCTTACCTCTCTCTTTCTTGCTCTCTTTACCTCAGATCCAAGCCTAATCTAATCTATAGAAGAAAGAGAGAACTCTTACGCTATGGAATTGTTGGGATTTAAATTGCTTTTTGTAATTGCACAAAGTGTCACACAGAGAGCGAGAAGATGATGCTCTAAAAAATAAAACACATTCGGTAGTTGAGTTAATGTAGTTGCCATTACTAACCCTTAAACCATATTTAGCAGCCATTATTATATAGTACATATATAATGTACAATTCGCGGACGAGTCCTACTACTAATACCTATACTAAATACTACTAATACTTACACCGATTTAGTTTGCCATCTAATAAGCTAAAAAACTCTATAACATCATAACAATTTCGAATATTATCCACTTGAGAAAAGTTAATTCTAACAATGAGACGAAAAAACATAATCCCCTCATTATATACTTACTTACAAAATATATTTACATAAATAATTAGTTTGCCCTTTGTTTGATTGATTCGTTTTATTGACTCGAATTATTCAACTAACTCGATCTCTTTGCTATATTCGAATACTGGCAACTTGCAGGGGATGATCGGTCGCGTTGGTAATGTTGGACTGCAACAGCAGCAGCAACAGCAACCGTATGGTCAGCAACAGACACAAATGGGACAGCAACAGCAGCAACAACAACAACAAATGGGACAACCTGGAATGATGGGAATGGGCATGGGCCAGCAACCGCAACAGATGGGAATGATGGGACCTGGACAGCAGCAACAGCAACAACAACAAATGGGACAGCAAATGGGACAACAAATGGGCGGCGGTGGCCAAATGGGAATGGGCATGGGAATGGGAATGGGTCAACAGCAACAACAACAGCCGCCAGTTACGACGCAGGCACAAACGGGCGGCCTCTTCTCTGGTGCAACTAGCCTGCTCTCTGGTGCTACTTCGGCTGCCACCGGTGGTCTATTTGGTTCGAAACAACCACCCAAAACGGATACAATGCAACCACCCGGTGGTGTGCAGCCAACGCAGCAACAAACGAACGCCTTTGGTGCCCAACAAATGCAACCGGGCATGCAACCCGGTATGCAGCAACCTGGAATGCAGCAACCGGGTATGCAACAACCGGGAATGCAACAACCTGGCATGCAACCAGGCATGCAACCGGGCATGCAACAGGGCATGCAACCGGGCATGCAACAACAGCAACAACAAGTGCCACCGCAAGCTCAGCCCCCACCACAGGGGCCGGGCGCCGGTCTGCTGGGAGGCCTTAAGGGCATTGCGGCAGCGGCGCCCGGCGGCGATGTACTCTCAAAAGGCAAAGATCTCTTTGGCAAATTCGGGTTCGGCTTTGGCAAATAACCCCGGTCATTCCATAGGGTCCTGTTATATTATTCGTAGATTAGACTTATTATTACTATTATGATTATTGCTATTACGATTACGAATATTAAGCTAACAAAAAAAACAAAAAAAAAAAAAAAAAAACAAACAAATTACCAAACAATCCCCTTCTCCCACACACACATACACACAAAGACAAGTCCTCCCTCTCATCCTTTTACACCAAATTAAAAGCCTCCTTCGATAATGCATTTGTGGTTGTTATTCTATTTTTGCCGATGTTAATGTTATTTATAATAATAATAATGATAAATGCAACTAATAGTCATAATAATTATAATATTTTTTATTAATTAAATTGATGAAAATATTATGAGAAAACGGCTACATTAACATCAGGCAAGAAAATGGTAATTGGTGGCTAAAGGAGCAGAGGGGGAGGGAGTAAAGTGAAGATCCAAATAAATTGTTGTAAAATTATACAAGAAAACGGAAAAACCAACTAAAAACTAAACTAACACCCACACACACACACACACATACATACATACTAACATTTACATATATATATATATGTATATATATAGCTAATATATGTATGTGTCATATATAAACTGAAATAAGACAAAATCTCCATTACTTATCTACTATATTTAAAACTATTCAAACACAGAAACACACAGATACATACATACATACATACAAATAAACATGCATACATACATATATATACAATATACAAACATAGATAATATTTATTAATGAGGCAATGAAAGATGAAAATATATTATATGTATACATACATACATTATATTTACAATTATTTGTTAACGCACATTGTTAAATTTGCTACTGTTGCTGACCAGTTTATAAATAAAATAAAATAATATAAAACAAAAACAAAGTAAATAAATAAATAAACTAACAAAACAAAAGAAGAAGGAAATAACAAAACCACAAACATAAGTAAAACTAAATGATCCAAAAGTATAAAAAATACATATAATTATATGTATATATTTAAAATATATTGAAATTACATTTACACACACAAACACACACACATAAATTGGATATACACATAGAAATGAGAAGAAGAAGAGTAAACTAAAGCAAAAGAATATGCAAAATTATACATTAATGGATGAAAAACAAAACAAAATATAAAAGAAAACATATATATATAAATAAAAAGAGAAAAACAAAAACAAAGATAAACAAATCAATATGATACATATTTACATATATACGCATATACTTTACCTATACACACACAGACATACACATACATACATACATACAACTTCTCGCATTAACTCCTTTTTTTTCCCAATTTAACCTTTAAACTTAACATTCGGGCATAAATAAATTATTAACTAAACTTTAGTTATAACAAAAAAAGGAATTTAACACAGAGAGATTGGATTAATTATTTTCGATTTCAAGTGATACCGCGCACAACATACACACACACACACAGCAATTCCAAAATCCATTCCAAAAAGCAGTCCATAGTCTTCAAGATCCTTGAAATTTTATATATATAACTTATTCTGTATTTATACTATATAGAAGTACATATGGATAATCCTGATAAGCATATGGATTAGATATGTATCAGTGTTATGTAAATGTGTCATGTGAATACTAAAGAAAAACCTAAACCAAAGACCAAGAGATAAGAAAACTCCATAAAACTTAACAAATTGTCGTACATGCATATATATATATATATATATATATATATGGTTAACTATATAAAGTCAATATATATATATATATATAAAATGAAAACCAAATCAGAGAATAATTGATTTAAAGTTTAATACTTCTCTGTCATTCTTTCTATTTCTTTGCAACAATTGATAAAGTTAAAAATAAAACAAATATTTGCGCAAATTTTCTTGGCTTAGACAGATCAACAGATTTTGCTTAAGGAATAATGCTTATGCCCTTGGAAATTCATTTAGTTTCAGTTTGCATTCACTAACATTGAAATTTTTGCTTCTACCGCACTTTCCAACACTTTTTTCTTTAAATATTGTAAGCAATGACATTTATATTCTATCTACTGATCCTCTTGCTTAAAATCAATTATTTCTCTGATTCTATAGACACACAAACACTTTTAAATACAAAGAAAACTGCAAAATCAACATAAAACATTTGAAATGTTTTCAAAAAATTTCCTTAATTCAGTTTAATTAACTTGTAAAATCGCCCCTTTTTGCTCCCTTTTCTACTACATATTGTTAGTATGTATTTACTTCTCTACACATACAAACAAACATGAAATCAGCATACAATCAAGCCATTTCGAACGTTACTTAAAGAATAACAAACAAAAAAAACATTATGAAAGAATAAAAACAAAAAAAACTATTGCATACATTATGGCATGAATGCTTAACTACATAAATACATGCATACTTTTGGCCAAATTGAACTTTTTGCTTTAATCCTGTTTAAATATACATAGAGAAACTGTTTCCTAATGTTCAAACAAAAAAAAATTGCTTTATTAACAACTAAAAACACACACACACTCACACAGATACATAGATACATGCAAACATACATACAAACAAATACAAATACAAATACATTGCGTACCTCTTGCTTTACAAAACAAACAAAAGAAAGAAAAGTGAAAGTATAAACATAAAGAGAAAACCAAATATATTAACAACAACAAAAATTTACCATAAATAAAAAACAAATATTAAATAATTCAAATATTTAAAGAAGCGCATAGAGTTGCATTATGTATGTACTTAAATGTATTATGAGCGAAATGAATTGTGAGGTAAAAAACATATTACTTTAATCGGAGGACATTTAAAAAAGAGAGAGCCAGATAACCCACAGGAGACACACACACACACACAGATACACAAACACACAGTTCCACTAATACACCGATGTTATGGCAGTTAATCATCATAGGTTGGCACTGTAAATTGTACACTGGCAAATAGTTGGATCGATTTCAGTAACAAAGAATAGCTAAGAATGTTATACAATATACATACATACATACAAACAAACATATATATACATACACATATATATATATATATATATCAATTGATCAATATGTAACATTAAAAAACAAAGCGTTAACTTTTCCCACGTAAATGATTTTCATTTTTTAAATATTAACAACAATCAAAACAACTGTATGTAATTTATTATTTAGCCAACTGAAGAACCAACCAAGACAATGTTTGAATATATATATACATATATATGTATATATTTAACGTGATCAGAGTCAGTCTACATATAGAAATTAAAAAACAAAGTTTCGGCATACCGAAATTTAATAACTAGCCTTTGCAGTATTGCATTAATTTATTAATATTTTCGATCACATAGTTGATTTTATGTAGTTCATTTGATGTAGCATTAAATTTGATACAATCTGCAAGGGTATAGAGATACACACAAACACACACACACACTGACACACACAGATACAAACTAAACTAACACTCCGTAATCATTTACAAAAAATCTGTTTTCAATTCAAATACACAAATGAACATAATAACTGAAAGTACTATGAAATGATAAATGAACAAAGAAAATGAAAAAACCAAACCAAAAAGATGAAAGAGAAAAGAAAAACAAAGAAAACAAACAACAACAAAAAAAAAAAACCAACTAAATTGTTATACTGTATTATTATACTTTTTCTATAAATTATAATTTCTTTATTGAATAACAAAATGCGAAAAGAAAAACAAAAATAATTAAACAACAATTTCAAAAGGAAAGAAAAACTATTGCATTTTCTTTTAAAAGGGTAATAAATATTTAGGAAAATTCTTCTTTTTCTAATATCAATAAATAATAATTGATAGATTTACTCAAAAATATAGATTTAATATTTTTCTTAAGGCTTTTTTTTTGGGACTTTCCATAAAACACAAAAATTCTCACAGTTTTGTTTTTTATTAGAATATATAAAATATAATTTATAATACTTTAATAATTTTATTACATTAGCAGAAGCATAGAGATAGAAAAGATTTATATAGGCCTTTAGAATTCCAAGTTTGTTTCGACATCAAAGCATTACTCATACGACATGTGGTCCCCTGTAGATATGTTTGCTTGTAGAGCAGAAGTTATTTTTCCCAGAAAAGTTCTTATCTTTGATTTACCCACGCGTCACTTAAAGTCAGTTTACTTAAACTTATCTTGGATTCAAATTTTATCTTTATTTCGTGAACTATAATAGATATAGATTATAATGCAATTAAGTATTTACAGAGTCTACAACTAGATCTAAATTAATATGACTATATATGTGTTAGCTAGCTACTGAAATGGCAAAGCGTTGCGCAATTTCAGTTGCCAGCTATTATTTGGTCAATATGATGAATCAACCTTCCGCCCCTGATCTGTATCTGATCTTTGTTTACACTTTTGCCTCATTGGAGACAGTTTCCTTCTCTTGCAGATGACTCAAGAGTTGGTTATCTTCATTGCAGAAGCGTATATTCTCAACGGCTGGCAACATTTGTTGCACTTTCAAGCTCATATTTTGCAAAATCAAGAGGACTCTATTCTCGCCCAGTTCCTTGGCGACAGCACACAGCATTTCAATAAATGTGGCATCAAATTGCATAAATCGGCTACAGTCCAAGACAATGGGAAAGTCATTTTGATAGAGTCGACAGGCAGATCTTAACTCCGAACGTAGAGTATCAACTCCAGTGTAATAGATATCGGAATGTGGTAGGATGTGTACATAATGGCTATCCTCCAGTTGCTTGAGGGATATTTCAATTTTGGGATTGCCCAGACGCAGCAATATGAACACCATGCTGACCACAATGCCAAATAGTAAGCCAAGTTCCACACCACACGCAAGACAGATGATAAAGCTGCCAACCCAACTGAAGAAATCCTTTTTATTTGTCTGCCAAAGTTCCTTAACAGGTGCCAGGTCAATCTAGAAACAAAATTGAATAAAATTATTATAAAAAAATCTTTCTAAACTTTGTTGCTTTTACCATAAACACAACAGCTGCAATCAGAACGGCAGACAATGAAGATTTGGGTATATACTGGAAGTAGGGCGTTAGAATACTTAAAGCGGAGAGCACAATTAGGCCAGTATAGATGCCAGCCATGGGTGTACGAACTCCGGATGCTTGACTGACAGCCGAACGTGTAAAGGCACCACATGTGGGCATGGCACTAAAAAAGGAGCCAGCTATATTGCACAGGCCCAATGTTAACATCTCTTGCGAAGCATCCAAATTGCCATCCTTGACTAAAGGCAAAGCAATTAGTAATTAAACCAAAAAAAAAAAAAAACATTACTCATACGCACCGAATGCCTTGGCAATTGCTACATTAGCTAGCACAGCTACAATGGGAACAACCACAATGCCGCTGCCCAATTCCCGTAGGATGTCCGTGAAAACATAGGTACGATTTTGATACTCAAATGCAAAGGGAGGCAATTTGATTGAGGGCATGGCCGAGGATACTTTGGAGGAGAGAATAAATGGCACTGCTTCCATGGAGGCATTTTTTACCCATATGAAGACCATAAGACCGGTAAAGAATACAACCAAAGCATTGCGTGAGATGCTTATGTACCACAGGACCTTCTTCAGGCGCTGTGTAAGAGGTGAATCCTTCTTGAACTTTACCTGGGATAACATCTATTAAAAGAGAGAGAGAGAGAGAGAGACTTTGTGTTTGATCCTTAAATTCGATGTGTAAAGTAACTTACCCGCAAAGCAAGCAGCACACATATACAAGAGATACCCAAACCAGCATCACCAGGACGAATATTTTTAAAGAAATCTCCAAATGATGGAATGCCTTTCAATCGTATACCCAAAAGGTTTTTAATTTGTGCCAATACCACAATTACTGCCGTTCCCGAGGTAAATGCCTTAGTCACAGGAGCCGGAATGAAACTAACTATAAATCCTAGTTGAAAAACTCCCATTGCAAGTTCCACAAGACCAGCTAGGAATGCAAGGACAATGACCACCTGCACTGGTTTATCAGCACAGAATTGAAGCGTAAGAATGGCCATTAAACTAGTGGGACCAATAGAAACTTGTGGAATCGTGCCAAAGAACACATAAATGATCGAACCAATGAATGCCGAGTATAAACCATATTCCGAGGAGAGTCCTGCCAAGGCAGCATATGCAATACTTTGTGGTATAATTGTCAGACCCAGAGTAATGCCGGCAATCAGATCGGCAAATGCCTGTTCCCGACTATAACTGCGTATCCAGCTCAATATAAAGATGCGTCGCAATAGCCAATGAGCATCCTTTGGTTTACTGTATTTACTCTGCATATCCATCTCAACCGTATGTCCATTATCACTATAGAATTCATCACCATTCTGAGCTGTATACTTTTCCTTTTCCTCGCAACTGGCTAAAAAGATAACAATTAAGAGATTAGATGCAACTGTCTCTTAAATGAATTGATTAGTTAATCCTACGATTATAAATTGTGGCCACAGTTGAGGCTTTAGGTTGTCCAATGCGTCTACTGGACCCCAAGCCAAATGTATGCTTCCACGTCCAACGCATTTTCTGTACTGATTTACAGTTTCGCTAATAGCCAACTGCAAAACCAAAATGCTCTCAACCAAAATTTGTTTGTTTTTTTTTTTTTTTTTGTCATGGGGGATTTTTTTTATTTTTTTAGCATTTTAATAAGCAAAACTGTTTCTGATGTTGAGTTTAAGCCATCAAAACAAATGAAACAAACACAAATACAAAAAAAAAAAAAAAAAACAAAATCACGAACCTTAATTGTGTGAAATTGTTATTAACTATATACGTAGCTATGTATATATATATGTATATAGGTACTCATAGGTGACTTTACATATATACTTTTATAGAGTAATTGTTATTGGTTGGGGTTAGGCATGCGATTTGTATAATTAAAGTTATTGAAGAGCTGTTATACTTTAGCAAAAAAAAAAAAACCTGTTCTACAACTCTCTATGATAAATAGTTTTTATAAATTTTAATTTAACTCACTTCCCTATTCATTTTGTTTTGCAAAGTTTGCTGTAATTGTTTATTGTACATTCCTGATAACAGTTGGTAAATAAGAAGAAAAAAAACTAAAGTTAGTCTCTACTGTTCTCTATTCTTCACATGAAATTTTAGTTAACACATTTTGAGACTAGCAAATTAAAATACAAATATTAATACTCACAACATCTGCTATAAATATGACTCTATATAAGTTAACCAACTTTTGCACTTGCTACCCATGTGGCGTCACTAATTATAAGCCATAAATAATCCGTGTGGTATCAGTTAGTCAGAATACTATATCCATAACACATGCTAATTGATTGTATAAACTAGTCTCATTGTTAATCTAAGCTTTCGTGCGAATATTATATCGCATAAATAGCTTGTAAAAGACACTAAATGATATTTCTTTGGTGTAAATGGTCTTAACATGCTCTCAACACATGAACAGTAATTATCTAATATAATATTTGGTATATAGGTACATATATTTCTTTAGCAAATTTAAAAGATATTTGACTTTCTTAGCATTGTCAGTTCCGGGTTTTTGCTTAACTATTATTACTTTTTTTAGTTCACAGACAATTATTATACACTAACTTGTATGTAAACTTTTATGAATCATAATAAGATTCTAGAATCTCAAAATATAATTAGATATATTTATTCAATTATTTTTATTGATTAAGTGATAAATGTTTAAGTTAATAGTCTTATAATGAATCATTATAAATCTTTGGATTTATAAAGTATTTTTTATCATTTTAATCTATACATTTTTAAATAGCAATATATTGAGATATATATCTGAATATATATTCATTATATATTATGTATATAAGGTTAATATTCTATAATTATGAATTTACAAATTAAGATGAAAAAAACTTTATAAAATCATAGATAGATTCTATATTCATATATATAAAATGATTCTTCATTAGAGTCAGTTTTCTAGAGCTTACATTGACAATCTATATACCCTATACCTATAGGGTAAAAGGGTATTTTAAAGTCGCTAAGATATATGTAACACTGAGAAGCATTAGGGAAGTACTGAGAAACATTATCGACCCCATAAAGTATCTTGTATCTTGATCAGCATGAACTGTCGTGTCGGTATAATATACCTAGATTTCAAAGACTGTTAGACCTAATGCAATCAATGTTTGTTTCAAATTTATGCCACGCCCACCTGCGCCACCCAAAATTAAGGAAAAACGAATAACTAGAGTTGTATTAAATTCATTATCTTCCTATTTGGCGCACATAATAATATGACTTAAAGGTATCAGCTTCGTCGGACAATAAATATCGGAGATGCATATACCTAAGTACAATTTGTACAGAAATGCCAAGGTTTTGTAAGAGTAAGCGAGATAGCATGCGTTCGCTGCTGCAGTTTGTATACGGAATTTTAGTTTAATTTGTTGCAAAACTCAAAAGATTTTGATTTTATAAAGTTTCTATAATGGATACAAAGGAGAGACGACATGATTGCTTCATTTTCAATTGAAAACACTGCGTATACGTGACAAATTTGGAAATCTAAGCATTATTATTAAATAATACTTTCAAATAAATATATATTTCTAATTAAGTTTAGGTTAATAAGGCAACTTCTTCTGTCTAAATATACATCTAAAAATGTATATATATGTATATAGATTGGCTTAATTACTTTAAAGTGGTTCTGACAGATTTTTGCGCTTGTTGTTACCACATTTAACATACATAAAAGGTTATTAACACAAAAACACATTTCCTGTAATGACAAAAGCCAACACTTTTACATTTTTCAATAGAATTATTATTCCCCATTTCTTTCATAATTAAAGTTTTAGTGTACACATCTGATTTAAAGAATTTAGTTGACATTTCTATGAGCAAAGTTTTTGTTACGTTGCAGATTGATTCGAAAATTTATGGCTTTAATAATTAATGCTAATTTATGTCAATAGGCCAACATTTTGGGCCAACTTTGTTTTATTTTCCAATTAGCATTAGCTTTATTTGTTTATTAGGGAGCAACTACCAATCGCTAGAACTAACTTCAATTTTGTTTTCAAATATATATTTATGATTCATTAAGCACGTGAGCATTCAGAACCAATAATTTGTGCATTTTATTTGTATAGATATAAATATTTGTTATTAACTTTTCTGTTTTCAGTTTCAGTTTTTCCTTTTTCCAATTATCAATAATTTTGTCAAAGAACTGTGTTAACAAATTGAGTCATTCGTTTGCATTGACGGTTGTTTATTAACTTTTTGGTATTTGGGCAAAATATTTAAGTATTTATTCTATATAACGAAAATTTAAAGCAATAATTAGATTGGATATAGCTAAATTTTGGGCTTTTAAGACAAGAATTATCTTCTATATTCTATTCTCTATTGCCTTAAAACTTGATATAACAACGTTTCAACGTTTTAGCCAAAAGTTAGAAGTTAACATCAAATAAAGCCTTTTGATTTATTAATATATACATATATACTCATGATCAAGCACAAGACTGTAAGTCCTTATATAAATCAAATTTCTTCAATGCACTGAAACTTCTGAAAATTCTAAGCAAATCAAACTTTGACCAAATTCAAAATTCAATTCCTTTAAATGTTTTTGAGAATTACTTTTTAAATCTGAAAGTCTATGTTTTGCCCATTTTTGTTAATTAAACTTTTGTTTAAACTTTTAAATGTTGGATCTGTCAGTTTTAACCATATCGGTTGACTACATCACATAGCTTCAATAGGAACGATCGTTCAAAAATATAGCCTAAGATTAATAACTTGGTGTGTACAGCAAAATCTCTATTGATTATATCCAGAATTGGCCCAAAAGAAAATTTTTTTTCTTAACCCATGGAAATTTGTCTAGTTTTATATAGTTCCTTATAATTCTAATAATTTATATGTAAGGGGAAAAAAAATTTGCCCATCCTCCTAGTTTTGACTTAAACACTTCATTTTGAAAGCTTCTTACTTAGACAAATAAAGACTGTCTTGAAAAAGTAATTTTTCCAATTGTTTCAAAAACTTTTAATTGTCATAAAAATCTTGAAAACTTTGTTATAATCTATTTTATATTTCTATTATTAAAAACTAACAAATTTATTACAAATAGTAGGAAAATTCCTTTTTAAATATTTAAAGTTTTCAAATAAAATTATAACTATATAAATTTAAAATTATTTTTCCTAAATATTAAAGATTTTAATTTAAGTAAATAATTCATAAATTACTAACAAAATCATTTTTGAAATCGGCTGACAAATAAGAAAACTGGAGCTTAGCAAAGATGTTTTTTTTTTAAGACAAAAGACAAATGAAAAAATTTTATAATAGACTTAAAAATGCTGCACCAATATGCATTTTATATAGTAGTCTCTTGTTTTAGAGTATGTGCCTTATATAATCCAATTTGGTTTACCTACCATCAAAGGATAATTTCTTATCAATCGACATATTCGCGTATTCCCGATGCGAATTCAATTAGTTTTATCACAAGGATATATCATTTACGTTTGTTGGATTATGATTGGATAAACTATTTTGCACAGAACTAGCCCAAGTGTACTGCTTCACAATCAAATGAAAACTGCCGAATGAAAGAATTTTGGAATGATAAATAAGAGGAGATGAGCAGATTTTTCTGATAAACAAGAAAAATGAAAAAAGTCAAGAAAACGGCGACAAACAATTTGCGCTTTATTTTCGTTTTCTTTTCTTTATTTTCATTATATTTCTTTTTTTTTTTTTTAATTTTCTGCTCGAGATCAGCACAACAATGACATACTTAACGCTTATTCGGAAGGCTGATGGGCAAACAAACCAACCTACCTACCTAAGGCGGTGGGTAAGGGGTGTGGCAAGGCAAGTTTTGTCGCCCATCTAGTCGCTGCTAAAAAATAAAAAAAAAAATAAACACAATCATAGTTACTTTGATAGTGGAAGATTGTGGTGGAGAGAGAGGTTTGTGACAATTGTTCAGTTTGGATGGGCGAATCTGATAAGAGAAATCTCCAGCCTTACATATCGATTGTACGATAGCCAAGAAATTTTCCATCTGAAGCAATTGTCATATGGAATTCCGACATTGCCTTCTGATAAGTGGACTGGACAATATTTGAGCTACAATTTAGTTAAATTTAATCAGCATATAAAGCCTACACAAGAACTTTTTGGGGACATCTTGTGACAGGCTTTTTATAATATCTAAATTAGTAGTTCTTTTCATTTGGTTTCCAAAATAACTTTAAAGCCGCAGCCGCAGCACCAGCTTCCGTATAGGTGTGAATTGTTTGCCCCTTACCTAAGAAATCTATCTATATATATGTATGTAATAACAACTGGCGTCGTCATCCGTCAGATATATGGTGAACGCATGTGGTTAACCCTGTCAGTTTATGGTGGCTGTAAACAGATTCAAACGTTATCTTATCACCGGATACATGCTAGAGTTGCGGTAGGAGTACGCTCTTCAATGAATTTATTGTTGTATATGAAATTTTTAATGTCAACCAAATTTCTTTAGAAATGTGTACCAGAACGGGACGAGAAGAGTATATGCATATGTACATCCATGTCGTTCCCATACTTCAAGGTCATTTTCCTGGAGTCGAGTGTATGTGTTTTATTTTATTATCAGTCTGAAGATTTTATCGCACGCTGCAGTTAATTTGTGTCTGGACACAGTAGATAAGCTAAAACATAAGTTATAAATAGACAATTCTATTGCTTATGAACTAGATTTAGTACAAATATTTGTATATGCCCTGACACTGCGACATTGTCTGAATGCGTCATCATTGACTTGTCTGGAAATTCAAATTTTAAAAAAAAAAATGCGCCAATTTTCAGTGTTGCAAACACTTGTCTATATATAAAGTGACTAGCAGTGTTGCAAACCCAAATAGTGAATACAAGAACCAATTCTTAGAGATGTGTGATTTTTTGACAGTGCAGCCCTGTTTATCGCAACTATCGCTTAAAGCAACTCTACTTATCGAATTTATTTGTAAACTCAACTCTGTTTATCGTGATTATTTCTTAACAAATAATTAACAAATTATTTCATAGTGAAATTCAGTGTCTGTGCAAATCAGCAAACGCATTAATAAATTAAATTGGTTCTTGCTTCGAATGTGCTACCGCGCTAGGGATGTGCAACACATCTACAACGACACAATCGACAACCAACTTGTCAAGCAACCTTGCCTTGCTCGTTATCGCTACAGTACGCAGGGAAAAATAAAATTAGTAACAAAAGGCAAAATCATTTTTGGCTGAAAAGTTACTTCGCTGAGAGCCAATAAATAATTTACTGCTTTTTTGCGGTCAGCGAACGCTTTGCGCCTGTATCAGGATCAGGGATAAGAATATCAGTGAATCGGAACTAGGACCAGGACCAAAACCAAAGCCAAGAGAGAGCAGCAACAGCAATAGCAAAACCGAAACGAAACCAAAAATCAAGTTTCGTGCACTTCATCGTTCGTCGACTTCTTCTTCTTCTGGTGCTGGTGCTGGGCAATTGGCTTGCTCCCCAAATCTATTATGAACAACAATAGTAAGCGGAAAACTCGACCTAGTGGCGGAGGCGGCGGTGCCAGCGGCGGCATCTCAAGGTAAGAAGAAGCAGTTGCAGCTGCAATAGAAGAGTAATTGCAAAAAAGACAAAAAAAAAAAACAGCGAAAAAGACAAAAGAAACGAAAAGCAAAAGAGCAAAAAACACACATGCAAGAGCAAGAAGAAGAGCGTGTGTGAGTCTTTACGGCTGGGTCGGTCGGTGGGGTATAGTAGCAGGGTTAGTGGGGGGGCGGGGGCTGGTTTGCTTTCAACTGCGCTGCCCTGACAAATTGAAAAACCGCGACAAGGCAGGCAACAACGACGACCAACAAACTTAGTCAACCAGCCTCAGTCAGCGAAAAGAGCACTCTCCGGGTCCGGTCCGCTTGAAAAAGGTGAAAGCGCGTTTCTTTAATAGTGTAACGTGTGTGTGTGTGTATTGGTGTTGTTATTGTTGTTGCTATTGCTGCAACTTGACCAAGGAGAATTTTAAGCATTCTTGGTGGTCAGAAGACGACCCAAAACAGAAATCAGAAACGTAAATGCAAATGGCGCTTATATAATAGCCCAACCTACTTAATGTGTATGTGAATTTAAGTAAATGTAACTGTATGTGTGTGTGAGTGTTTGCTGGATCTTCTACATAGTTTCGTTTTCAGTATACATATATCATATTGTGCTTTGTTTACATTGTCAGCAACAACAACAAACAGCTCAAATCATATTTGTGAAAAGATTTCCTTTTCTGATGATGATGATTATGATATTGTTTCGGTTCATGTTGTCCATTGCCCAAGCGCACCCCCAATATGTGAGGTCCGGTCGATTCCTGTCCCCCTTATCGGTATCTCACTCGCACCCTCGCATATTGCTGCGCCCTTTAAATTTTCAATTGAAATATGACTGCAGCACACAAACACATATACACACATACAAAGTCACATCCGCATTTACATGCACAGTCTATTGCAAAAGCATCAGTTCATATGGATTTATTTACTTTGTGAATTTTGAGAATTAAGTCAGGGTATATATGTATTTAACACGGATCTTATTTTGTGGTCTTCCCCTTTTTGTTTTTATAAAAAAGAAACAATATTTTATTGTTAAAGTTATTTTTGTTATAACCTAATTATGTATGTTATTTTAAAAGCAATATACATTATTTACTCTTAGCAAAAGAGTGACTAATATTGTGCAATAAAAATCACCGGATATTTTACCTGGCTGTGTTCTACATCATGTGATATTGTGTGAGGCTAGCTTAGCAATGGGCCCCACTGTACTGCCGCCACCCTAAAACGCACGTACACGAGAACACATTCTATACTATCGCACATTTTGCTTGCCACTGCCTCTTTTTTTTTTGTTTTTTGTTTTTTTTTTTTTTTTTGGTATGCAGTTTCTTGCATTGTCAGCATTTTGCAGTTTGCTCTGACGACGTAGCTTCTTTGGCACACTTCGCCTCCCCATGGCTGCGTCGGGGCGCTCTCAATTTGGGTCACTTTACAATTTTGCTGACCGAACGAGGCATGTTTTGTTCATTGTTGTTGTTGTTCTTGTCGCTTGCCATTTAATCTCTCTAGTTATTCAGTTTGTGCCTTCGTCTCAGCCTATTTCTTGCTCTCTCTCCTTTTGCATCTCGTCTCATTAGCTTCGTCTCTTTCCCTCGTCTTATCAAAACTGGCGCACGCCACGCATGATTCATTTATGAAAACGCATTCACCTTTTTTTTTTTGTTTTTGTTCTTGTTATTTTCATTCACGAAAATGTTTGCAATGCACGCTCTATGGATTGTTGTTCCTCCACCAGTCATTGCTCCTGCCCCTGCTCCCGTTTTTGATTCTATACACACACCCACGCACCCTGTGCTTCTTATGACTGACTGTGTTCATTGAATGGGTTCATTGTGCGTTTGGCGATTTCACGGTCGTCGATCCTGCACGCAACCCCAGTAGCAAGTATATTAGGCGTACAGTGGAGAGCTTTTTGTTTTTGTTATAAGCATGGCTTAAGTAGCGACTGTTTTAAAGCACACACATATTAAAGACTACCCATTAGAATATTAAATAAAGTAATATTAATATTTCTTTAAATGGATCAAAGTAATCCAACACTATAGGCCCTGAATTTACCCACAGATGAAAATTTTTCTACAACTATAATATATAGTATAATATATGGTTTTTGTAGCCTTTTGTTTTTAAACATTTTTTTTTTAAGCATTTTTTTTTACCGATTGATTAAATGTCTCGTATACTTAAAACTAAATCAACTTGCAGATACAACTCCAACGAGAATAATTTGAGGACAGCAAACAACAAGGCAGGCGGCGGAGGAGGGGTAGCAGCAACATCAACAATTTCAACATCTGGAGGAGGACCTCGTCCATTGGCGCAGGGCGTCTATAATAATACCTTTTTCATGCACTCGGCCACAGCGCTGGTTGGCAGCGTTGTGGAAGTGCGCCTGCGTTCGGGAAACACCTACGAGGGCGTCTTCCGCACATTCTCGGGCAATTTTGACATCGCACTGGAGCTACCGGCGTGCATTAAGTCCAAGAATCTGCAGGACGAGGGAAAGGCGCCAAATCACATTATATTCCCGGCCGACACTGTAGTAACCATTGTGGCAAAGGACTTTGATTCGCAATTCGCCACATCGGGTGGCTTTCAGACTGATGGCGCCATCTCGGATAAGTGTAATGGTAAGTTCTCAATTAATTCTTTTTATAATAGACTCTAATACAAATTTTATTATATTTACAGGTGCACGTTTTGATGAAAAAGAACTGGAGCCATGGGATTCGGGTGCCAATGGCGATATAGATATTGAACTTGATGGCGCAGCTAATGGTTGGGATGCCAATGAGATGTTCCGCAAAAACGAAAATCAGTTCGGTGTGACCTCTACATTTGATGATTCCCTCTCATCATATACAGTGCCTTTGGATAAGGGCGATTCACTGGAGTTCAAGGAGGCTGAGGCCAAAGCCGAAAAGCTGGCCGCAGAGATAGAAAATAATCCAGTTTGCAGAGAGCGCTTGGATTTAGAGAATGGTGATGAGGAAGCTCTTTTTGCAGCAGTTGAACGTCCAGGAGCGCACGAGCAAGAACAGCAACAGCAACATCATCAGCAGCCGCATCAGCGGTCTGTTGAACGAGATCGCAACGATCGCGAAAGAGAGCGTGAGGAAAGAGAACGTGAACGCGATCGTGACCGCGACCGTAGCAACAATAAGCCACGCGGTGGAGCTGACTACCAACTGAGGGAAACTATGAGCAGTGATCGATATATAACGAAGCAGACACGCAGCATTACCGGTCCACCACCTTCACATGTTGGCAGTGGCGGTCGCGACCGCGATAATAGTATGATGATGCAGCAAGGTGGCATGGGTGGACCTGGCCAGGGAAGTGCTACACAATCTACAGCGGCTCTAATATTGGCAGGTGGCCTTAAGAGCACTGTACCGGCCTCATCTAGCAATGTGGCCACGGATACAAGCGGAAAATATGGAGGCAGCGGCGGTGGTCCCATGGTAAAACGTAAGACCGTGCCACAAGGGAGCAAACTGATGCGGGGCAATCCGCCGAACAGCGGCGGAAGTGGAAGCACCGGAGGCAACAATGCCACTGTATCCCAAGGTGGTAGTAGCAATTCCGGTGGTCATGGCAAGGGTGGTTATCAGCCATCCATGGGCATGCAAAATCAATATTCTTATCAGGGCAACTCGCAGATCATGCATAGGTAAGCGAGTAGAATTCAATGTTCCTTTTTAATTCTCATACTAATTACATATATTATTTTTTCTTCCCGTAGCTCGTCACAATACCGCAACCAATCTCACATGGGCGGTAGCAGTGGCGGCTCTAAACTGAATGGAGATGCCAATTCCAATGCTGGGAAGCCACTCCCCCCTCGGCAGATGCGACAATATCAGGGTTCGCAGAGCAGTTCATCGCTTAACTACAGCGGTGACTCCCAATCAATGGGCAAGCCTATGCACGGTTCCCAAAGTGCTCATTCTGGCCAAAATAGCAATTCGCCGCCTCTTCAAACAGGTCAACAGCAACAACAACAACAGCAGCAACAACAGCAACAACAACAACAGCAGCAGCAGCAACAACAACAGCAGCAACAACAACAGCAACAGCAGACACACCAACACCAGGGCAACATGCAGGCCCAGAGCCAACAGCCACAGCCACAGCGGCAAATACGTTCACGTGATAATCAGCTACAGGATTTGAGACAATTTGGCCAGGACTTTCAATTGGCTCCCAGCAATACTTCGCCACAGCAGCAGCAGCAGCAACCCCAAATCCAGCAGCCAGCACAGGTACAGCAACAGCAAATCATTTTATATGTCAATCGTTTAAGGAACTTTAGCAACTAAATATTATTTCTATTTTCCTTCTTAAAATTAAAAGCCGTTGCAGCAACAGCAGCAACAACAGCAACAACAGCAGCAACAGCAACAACGTGCTCTTCAACAATCGGCCTCGCCACCCCAACCGCAACAACAGCAACAGGCTCAACAACCGCCGCCGCCACAGCAGCAACATGTGGCCATGCAACATCATGTGCCACCGCCTCACATTCATCAGGCGCCTTTATCACAGCCACACTATGTGCCTCAACAGCAACCACAACAGGCGCAGCTGCCGCCTCAACAGCAACAGCATGTGCCGCCACATCTGCAGCAAAAGGCTCAACAGCAGCCCCAGTTGGTACAGGAGCCACCCCAACCACAGCCCATTTATCATGCCATGCCGCCGCCCCAGACATCGCCAGTGGTTATTGCTTCACCTGTGTTGCTGGAGCAACCAGTGCCTCCACAGCAGCAGCAGCAGTTGGTAACACCCAAGCCAGATGTGTCACCGGCTCCAAATAGCAGCAGCGCTACAACACCCACTGGCATAGCCAGTACACCCACAACTGCCCCTGCCGTGGCAACCAGTGTTGGTTCTGATAAATCAACAGCTGCGCCATCAGTTGGCACTGGGAACAGTGCGACTGGAGCTAATGGCTCAAATGGTGCCAGCACCGGCGCCAGCGGAACCACGCCTGTGGTTAAGAAACATGTGCTTAATCCATCGGCCAAGCCGTTTACACCGCGTGGCCCCAGCACGCCTAATCCTTCGCGCCCGCACACACCTCAGACACCAGTACCCATGGCTGGCATATATGCGACTACTGGCACCCATGTGCCGGCAGCGACCAGTCAGCCCCTCTACGTGTTGCAGCAGCAGCATCCATTCCAAGCACCCACACACCCGCAGGCCGGACAGCCTCAGCGCTTACGTCGCAATAACTTTGGTAAGTGTATATGCTTCCATTGATTCTATTTTGACACAACTTAAACTAATTATGACACCTTTTTTCAGCTCCCATGGCAGCATCGCAAATGCATGTGTCGGCCGCAGCGGCTACTGGTCAGACACTGCTGTCTACCGCACCTATACCACAATTCATACCCTATCACAATGCGCCGCATCCACAGCATTTCCCAACACAGACATACGCGCCGATGCAAATGCGTATGTATCCGGATCAGTCGCAGCAGCTTCAATTCCTGGCTACGCAGACACCACCGTCGACAACACCATCGCCGGGACAGCCACATCAGACCTTCCATCCGCCACCACAGCCCTCCCCTGCCGGCGGGGGACCGCAACCCACATTTACGCCACCCACACAGCAGGCAACATATCAGCTGATGTGCTTGCATCCTCAGATCATACCCAATCACTATTTCCCGCCGCCGACGCCACAGCATCCGCCGCAAAATCAACAGTTTCAAATTGTAATGCAACAGCAGATGCCACAGTAAAATACCGCGAACTTGGCGATAGTGACAACGATGATGGGTGGCGATGGGCCACATATTGCCTGGTCATTGTCGTCGT
The DNA here is from genome assembly GCA_018903615.1 of Drosophila neocordata. Lineage (NCBI taxonomy): Eukaryota > Metazoa > Arthropoda > Insecta > Diptera > Drosophilidae > Drosophila > Drosophila neocordata. The sequence continues at coordinate 16,485,157 of JAEIGI010000002.1, read as the reverse complement.
GGAAACGTGGGAGAGCTATATGCGCAGCATTCATCAAGCAGCAGCACATACACATATAAACACACACACATTGAGTCCACACACACACATACACAAACACAGGTCCACACACCTATACATCATTACCAGCAACCATATATCAAGCATCATATACCACATCCGCAACAAACTTGTGTAAACGCGCGGCTTTTGTTGTCGCTCCAAGCGATTTTTCCCTTCTCCACGTATACAAACATGGAATACACTACTCTGCACCACACCCCACATCTATACACACAGGCTCACACAACAGCACGCGCACACATACACATATTCATGCCACCCTTTCCCCTCACAGACCAGAAAAACACCAACAACAACTAGGAAATTATAAAATACGATAAAAATCAAGGGAAACTAGTGAATTTTTTTTCAAATTGCAAGACTTCTAACAGCGCACGGAAGCCAACAACAACAATTATAAGAAAAACACCAACAAAAAGAACAACAATCACAAAACCGAAGAAATGTCTAAAAGAAATGCTAAAAGCAAATGTGTCTAATTGAAATCAAAAAAAAAAAGAGATAAATCTGAAAGCAATATTATATAATGAGCGTCTGTCTGAAGTGTCTTCAGCACTGCACGAGTCCTGTGCGCATAACCCAAATCCAATTGATTATAAAAACATAATAGGCGCGTTGCATAAATAACATATATATAAATGTATATATATATGTATGAAAGAAACATTTTCAAATTGAAAAAAAATCAAAACATTTTTTTGAAAATGCTAAACCCACAAACCAAAAAGTCAAATTAAGTCAAGGGTAAAATTTTTTTTTGTAAAATTCTCTAAAAAAAAAAAGAAGCAACTCTTAAATTGACATCAGTGGTATTGATATAACTATAATTTAATGCGATTTGGCGTGTATGCGACATATTACTCACTCTCTCTTCCAAACTATGCTACCCCCCAACATCCAAATATACACACTCCCCCATAAACACAACACACACAAACACATACACAGAAAAAGAATGAAAATATGAAGTGAAGCGACAGGCAGACACCAAAAACCCAATGTCATCATTCCAAGTTCATTATTTCCCCAAGGCATCCCAAAGGACTCAGAGCTGGAGATTGATTGAAGAGATCTCTTTAAATATAAACTTTTGTTTGCTTTGCTGGGAATGAAAAGTCGAATGTGAAAAGAAAGTAAAAAAAAAAAACGTAAAAACTGATTAATTTGATTGAAATTGAATTTTGTTTTCACCGCTCTTCCACCTAATCCGTCTACAACCCGATTTCCCACTCTTTTCTCATTTAATATACAATTTTCTAAAAGCAGTTTTTATTATTGTACTTCCTCTATATTGTTATTATTTAAAACAATTTTCATATTTACAGAAAATGTAAAACGCATGAGTCTAAATCAGGTTTTTTTTCGGGTTTTAGTGCCTCCGTTGTCCTTCTAGAATTGAACACGTATTTATCCTTTTCCCGTCACATAAATCAGTTTGATTATATTTTATTATGATCAAGATGCATCTGTTGTGGTCTGTTTTGTTTTGTAAACCTTCAAGTTTCCTTAAATGAAAAAAGAATATATAAAAAAATAATAATTATTATAAATTTAAATAAAAAAAAAAAAAAAACAAAAACTACAAAAAAAAAAAAAAGAAGAGAAAAACAAAACATCAAAAAGCGTACGCATTTTTTATTGCAATTATTCAACAACGTTTTTAAACAGCATTTTGAAGGTCATCTGAATCAAGTTGTAAAAAGGACTACAATGTTGAGATTTCTTTACCCAAACTCGTCAAAATGGCTGTGATATGATAGAGGCAACATAAAGTCACAAACATTTTAACGACATGGTATAAGAAAGTTGCAGAAATTTTTTTCCACACACTTGTAAGTATATATGTATGTGTATATATATCAATGCATCCATTACTCACTCCTAAGTGTACACAATTTAGACCGTTTACTGGAATTCATACGAAACTCATCAAAATGGCTGTGATATGAGTTGGACAAATGCAACATTTCACAACCCCCTTGAAGAGTTACGTAAGAATTGTAGCTCTTGACGGATTTTGTTTTCGACACACAGAAACACTTGTTGGTTCATGCTGGGAGAGTGCAATAACTCCACCCCTCCTCCATCCATAAGTTGTACACAACATGCAGTTGTCTATGTATGTATGTATGTATATGTGTGCCAAATGCTCATTGGTTCTATTTCTCTTAACGGCTGCTCCGACTGCCAAACGATGCTCATTGCAATGCCCATCAAAGCTGGCTGTGATACGCTTCAAATGCAAAAATATCCTTCTACAGCCCTTTTTGATGACATTGAAAGTAAGACACAAGATAACTACACGGACACAAACTCACACAGACACACCACACTGCTTATAATTTATCCTGGCAAATGAACTCCAATACAATTCACGTAACGAATGCGATGGCGACAACGTAAAGTAACTGACGTACAACATAAGCGGCTTTCGTCTTTGTATAGCTGTGTGTGTGTGTGAGTGAGTTTGTGTATATGTTTGCGTATTTGTGTGTGTGCGTGCGTATCCTGTAGTTTTCCTATTTCCGGCGTTTCTAATAATTCAATTGTTGGAGCTGGAACTTGACTAGAGAGGATTAGATTAGTCTCTATAGATTCTACATACATTTCTACAGTATGTATGTATGTATGAATATATATGCGCGTGCCTTGCGCAGGGTATGTGAACTGTGAACAACGTTATCCTTGCTTACGTTTTATTTTTTCTGTATCCTTCTTTGTTCTGTAGGTTAAGTAGCCGAAAACGTTGCAAGCTGCATATATACATACATATGTATGTATGTGCACCGTCGATTGCGACCACCGCCCTCTGTTGCAGCTAAAGTGTCTGCCATCCAGTCTAACTGTGTTGCCTACTCCGCTTTCAGCCACTGCTTCTGTCTGTGCGTCTCTCCGCTGTCTGGGCATATTCTCTTTGCGCGTATATGAGTGTGTATGTGTGTGTGTATATATATCTCCGTGTGTTTTCACCCTTAACGTGCCCTTCCCAGCAGCAGTAGCAAGAGCCGGCGGCTTAGCCATAACAGCAACAACAACCACCACTCGCCATCTCGTTCTCAAAAAGTATACTACCAAATGTAATACAGCACATTTAAGCAACACATTTTGGTAGATAAACAATGCGTTTTTAGGAAAATTTTATCCATTTTCTGTATGGTATATGAATCGTTAATGTTTGTATGTCTAAGTAGGGTGTTGCCCAGTCGGCTGATTGATTCGTTAATGGGCACTGGCTGCTCCTACTGCAGTTTATGCATTCGAATAGTAGATATATGTATGTTTGTATGTACATATATATATACAAATAGATGTATGTATGCATGATTTGTTAGTGGGAAACCATCCCTTATGCGTTCCGGCATAGCTCAGGCTCGGCCTGGCCCGGCCCGGCCCGACAATACCACGTCCCTCTTTATAGTATCCTTCTTCTCTCTACCTCTCTCTCTTTTTCTCAGTCTAACCATCCATCTCTCTTTCTAGTTCTCTTCCTTCTTCCTGTTGGCACTCTTTCTGTACATCGACATCTGCTGTGTGGCTTATGTTTGTGTGTGTATTACTACGAACTCAGACGGACTTGGGTTTTGCCACCCACCCTTTTTCCAACAAAGGCAACCTCATCATTGCCGTCGTCCTGGTCTTGGTTCTGGTCGGCGTTTGTCGTGTGTATACCGAAATACGTAAAATTCATTTATAGCTGTTGTTGTTGGTGCTGTTTCTGTTTCTGCTTCTGCTGCTGCTGCTTTGTTCCTGTTTCAGGGCGACGGCCGCCGACGCCGTTGTCTTCACCTTGGTTGCTACTGTTCCTTTTTTTCTGTTGGTAGTCCACCCAATACATCTTAGATGGAGTAAATGCGTCTTTAATTATTAGACTCCATGATCATTATATTTATGTCCAAGGAACTGCAATGGGAAAAGCGGGCATTTCATCCGCTTGTCCATTTCGAAAGTTTGATGTTATCCAGTACCTGTGCATCATCTGTATCCTGCGGATGCCACTCAGATGTATATGTTATACCCACTGAAAGTATACCAAACTTTTTGCATCCGCTTCATGTATCTAAGATATATCCCTGTCCCCGCTAGCCTTGGTGCTCCTTTTCGGCCCGGTGCTGTTCCTATGTCTGTGCCATGGCTTGTCTTTTGCGCAGTTTCTAAATTTCCCAAGCGAAAGAAACGCCTGTGTTCTGTACAAATTTTCACTATTTGATTTCACTTGAGTTTTAAACTGATTAATCCATTATGATGCAGTTAATGCAGTTGATTTTATATTTTATTAATATTTATTTATTTATTTATTGTGCATTTTGCCACTCAATTGCCAATAATTTATTAACCGGTTTTCCTTGTAACGTTTTTCGCCTTTTTACAACCACACACACAGAGAAGAGGACGAGCAACTGCCGTAGCGGCGGCTACCATTCGCTTCTTTTCGTCCTTGTGTGTGTATTCGGGTTTGGCTTGCTAACACTTCGTTTCTACCTCGGCTCCTCGCCTTAGCTCGTATTGCGATATAGTTTTCAATTACAACGCCGTCGGATGGGTGCGCGCGCTAAAAATGGGCAAAAAAGTCGCGCCCCCATCCGCCAACCACCATAATACACACAAAATGTATTCGGTTTTGTTGCTTCCATTTCACTTTCGTCCGTATTGCGCCGATGCAATGAGAGCAAGGACTCTCTCTCTCTCTCTCTTTTATAAAAGGGAGGCGCACTGCTCTCTTTCTCCCTCTCTTTCACTCTCTCATATATATCCTTCTTATTGAAAAATCGAATAGTTTGTATCGATAATATATATTGTGTACATTGGCGCCCTCCATTGAGCTATTTTCATAAAATCCCTAGACAACAGACTGACTGTGAGATTTTCTAGGACTAAGGACGACTCATACATATATGCATATGTGTTATTACCAACAATTACATCTATTCACGACCTCCAGAGGGCGCTAGTTAGGAGTGAGGCTTAGGTTTTATCCCTTTGCTATGAAAAATTAATGAAACAAAATTTCATATCGAAATGCATTGAAATGTGTTGGTTTCTTTATTTTTCATTCATAATTGTACAATTAAAAATACAAAAAATTGTTCAACAGCAATTAAAAAGTAGTACATGAAAATATAATTATAAAATTTTATGAAAACAATGTTGAATAAATATTGTATGAACACTGGACATGTTTCAGCTAGGTCAGATTGAAAGTGCAATTTCAAATGTGAAATGAATTTGGTGGCGGTTCATTTTTTATTATTATATATTTATATATATATATATATAGTATATATTGGATATACAGGTAGATGAGCGCATCCAGCCGGATCATTATGTGAACAATAAACAAAGATCCGTAACCGTTCTTGGTAGAGAGAGGGGGGAGGTAACGATAATCGCGATAGGTCTGGCAAGTTACTATACTATAAAAAACGAGATACATTTAGATATATATTTTTTTGATGTCGTTTCCTTCATTTTTTTTTTGTTTGTTGTTGGTAGATGGAATTGCATATTGAAATGCCGATGCGAATGTATTTATGTATGTGATATGCGTGATTGGTGTTGAGATACATTTGTAGTTCAATTTATATATAGGTATATATATATATATATATATTATGTGAATATGGGTTAGTAATAATCATTCGGAAAAAACCAAAAGTATATATATATATATTCTACAACATACATACATAAGTACAGCTATACGCATATGTGTGTAAGTAAACAAAATATTAATAAGTATGTTTAACATGATCTTAAAACGTATTGCAACAGGGCCATTTTCCAAAAGTGCTAATATTCAATTTAAAATTCATTTAGCTTTTGTTTATGCTTTAGTTTATAATGCTTTCAATACGTTAATTATTTGTTTTGTCGTGAGTCTTACTAGCTAAGGGAATTTTCTCTTTTGTTTTTATATTCTTTTTTTTTTTTTGTAAATTTTTTCTTTTCTTATTTCTTGTGTACCAAACTAACCAAAGAAGTATGTGTATTTATGTATGTGTGTGTTTGTGTGGGTGTGTGTGATTGTGTGGTTCAGGTAATTAAAATTACATTAACGATATTAAATGATATAATAAATAACTAAAAGTAGCATACATCAATCTATGTATGTATTTATACTCTCACACTAAATGTTATGTTTTATCAAATGCATATCATAAATCCCGTTTCCCGGTGTCTCCCATTGTCATTCCGCGTTCTTGATTTCGCTTAAATTGCGACAAGCTTCCCTTTCCCGCTCCCTTTCTCGTTCTCGCTCACGTTCACGTTGCTCTTCCTCCATTTTGAGGACTTTACTCTTGAGACCACATAATATCTCGGCTGTCGCTATATTCTTAATGGTACTCAAATCCAGATGTTCGCTGTGATTGTTGTTGTCATCGTTATCGTGGTGCTCTCCATGGCTGTTGCTTTTGTCGACTGGCTCTACGCTTAGTTCATGCTCCTGTTGTGGCTGCTGCTGCTGTTGTTGTTGCTGTTGTTGCTGCTGCTGCTCCAATTCTAGGCTGCGATTGATTGCATTTAGGAGCTTGTGTTTGCCCAGGGCCAATGCTATACCATTGCTATTGCTGTCGTTGCTGTTTGGCTTGCTGCTGCTGTTATTGTTGTTCGAGTCGGTTTCCATATCTAGGCCACGATTGTTGTTGTTGTCATCGTATTTACGTTCGTAGTCAGTGGGTTCCTCATCGTGTCCATTGCTGGCTGCTGCAGAGTCTCCCGATTGCTCGGCTTCGATTTCCCGTTTGATCAATTGAATATCAGGCGTAGATGTGGGCGTCGTCGGAATGGGTGTGGGAGTTTGCGGCCTTGCTCGGCTGCCATTTGCATTGGGTGTTTGTACAAGATTCAAGGCTTCCTCATCGTCATTGTGGCAGTTGTCGGTCTTATTGCTGACACTGCTATTGGTCAGATGGTGATTCTCCACCAGACGTATCTTGAAATTATTATTGTGCGACGCTGGCGGCGGTGTCTGTGGCACAATGGTCATAATGGGTTCCAATATATTATCCTGGCCATGATGATTGTTGTTGATCGCATCATCGTGCTGCTCAGCACTTGAATAACGCTCCCTATCCATCTCTTTCATTCTCTTCTCGCCACCCAATTCCGAATTGTAGTGCATAAGGATCTTTCGCTTGGCCAGATATTTATGTTGCTTTCGTGCCGTGTCTAGCATCTTCTTGCTGTTAGCCTGAAGGATGGCGAACGAATTGTTCTCGGCCTCTGGTTGATTGTTACTGATGCTGCCGTTGCTGTTGCTGGCCAGATGGTTGTAGTTGTTGCTGCTGCTGTTATTGTTGTTGTTGCGATTGAGATTCTTAATAAAAGTCTCGGTCAGTGCGGCCTTCGACTTGATGTGATCACGGAAACCACCATAGCTGGGGACTCCGCCACTTGACAGAGGTGTGGGACATCTATTGGGGCCATTGGGCTCAAGTGCACCACCTCCACCGTAGCTGCCAGCTGCATGGCCACTCGTGATGTTGACAGTGTGTGTTCCACGTTCATAACGGCACTCGGTGCCATCGCTTTCGTGTGGTGAACTGATGTCACTGGCATCACTGTCCAGGTTTTTCTGCAAGTGAAAGTTACCGTTATAGATGCATATATATATCTGACACATATCTGACATTAAGTATAATAAAACCCAACCCACCTCTGTGTGCAGCCCCTTGATCTTCATTGCCTCGGCCACCTTCAAAAAGACAGGCAAATCCTCATACTTTACATTCACCTGTCCGCTGTACATAAAATCAAGCAGACCCGCCATGTGACTGGCCTCAACATCTGCCATCAGCAGAATGGGATGACTCGATGGATTCTCCAAAAAGATCTGCTGGAAATAGGGACTACAAACAGATAAAACCTGCAACGAGAAGGGAAGAAGGAAAAAGCAAAAGCCAAGTATTAGCGCAACAGTTCCAACAAGTAAGCCGCCATTTTACCAGTTTGTGGGCCTTGAATATTTTTCCGCCGGCTGCAATTGTCACGTCTACCATCTTCTCATCCTTCTGCAGAGAGTGAAAGCCACGACACATGTTACCGTGGAAATTGTTCCACGATAGGAGATACTGATCTATAGTATTGGGATCTGTGTAAGGCTGCTGCTGCTGTTGTTTTTGTTGATGTTGCTGGTGGAGCTGTTGCTGGGCGGCCTGATGCTGAGTGGCTGTGATGTGAATCTGTTGAGCAGTTGTGGGTGGCGAACTGGGACGAGGTGTGGGTGGCTGGTGTGGATGAGCGTGGTGATGCTGCTGTTGCTGTTGTTGTTGTTGTTGAAGTTGCTGATGCAGGTGTTGCTGTTGCTGCTGCAGCAAGTGTTGCTGCTGCTGTTGCAGGGCATGCTGCAGTCCAGGCGGAGTCGACGAGGACTGCATGCGATGTGGATGAGGCGATAGAGATGGTTGATGATTCAGGAATCGCTGTTGCTGCTGCTGTGCCTGAAGATGTTGCTGTTGTTGCTGCTGTTGTTGTTGCTGTTGTTGCTGGCGCGCATGCTGCTTGATTTTGACCAAATTCTCCTGTTGTTCCTGCTCCCGCTGCCTCATCAACTCGTGCTTGATCTTATATTGCTGCATAGAGAGATCATCCACGCTCTTGGACAACTTGACCATTTCGCTGTTGCTGTTGAACTTGTTACTATTGCTGTTGCCCAACATAGGCTTTAGCTCGTATTTATAATCGCCACCAGCACCACTGGCAGCAGCTGCCAATTTACGCTCAGCAGCCAAGGCGGCACGTTCTTTTTGTCGCCTGATTAGCTCATCGATGTCCATGTAAGCGCCACTTGTGGCAGCTGCAATGGCTGAAGCAATAATTGGATCATCCTCAAAGACACTGTCATCCAGAGTCTCCTTTAATGTCTTTGTGGATGAGAATAGACGTAGCGATGGATCGTTCACTTGGTCGCTAAAATACACATCCATCAATGTGAAGAATGGCCACTCTCGTCGCTTCGGCTCCTCGGACATTTTGATAGCCTTGTATTCCTGCAGCAGATTGTTCCATTTTTTGATAATCTTGGAAAGTGGCAGTGGCACATTAAGTTCGCGTTCCACCACACTAATAGAGATTGGGATAAAGGATAACGTCAACTATTTGATTAATCAATCATTAATAAGGAATATTTCTCAACTTACGCCCAAGCATATTTAGATGCATTTCGTTTGCCCGTGAATAGTGGCGACAGTTCCGCCCTTAATCTGATCAAAGATTTGACTTTTTCCGCTTCCCCTAAAAATATACATAAAAAATGTGGAATAAATCAGAGATAGATCGGATAACAGTGGCATATTAAGTAAAGCTCAGTTTTGAGGAGTGAGTGATCTTTGGGGCATTGCTCTGGCAGAGTGGAGCTTTCCACCTGCCAAATGCAATGCAATGAAATGCAATTCAAGTTTCCGATAAAGACCTCTTGGCTATAGCGGCAGCAACAAATTATAGAAAACTGCACAAAGATTCATTGAACCCGACACAGTTGGATTCGAGCAAACACTACAATCATCTGACAACGGATTGGCATCGCTAGCTCCATCGACGCGAGCCTTGTCCATTTACGATTCCAGCTCTATATGTATCTATGTATGTATATATGTATATATGCCTTGTGGTTAATTGCTATAACGAATCTAGCAACTTTTACCTAACTGAAAGACTATAACCAAAATCGAAACCGAAAACCGAAACCAAAGAGCTAAACCTAAGCTATGGGAAGAGTCCGAGATCGGAGATGAGGTTTTCAATGGCATTAGTTGTCAGTTGCTGATGCGCGATGAGCATTAGCATTAGCACTGGTTATGTCTGTACATAGAAATGTATATATGTACATATGTATATGCTTGTGTATATATATGTACCCCCAACCCCACTCGACGCTCTCCATAATGACTGAAAACTATTCAACGTTGAAGAATTCATTAGCAGATTTCACTTTCGCTCATGACGACGACAACGGCAACGTCGACAACGGCGACGGCGACGTTGGCGTTTGCTTATTTCTTTTTGCCGTCTTTCTTTATTTATTTATTTATTTACCGTAATTTCTACTCGTTTACTTTTTTTTTTTTCTTTTTGAATCTCGCCTCTTCAGGCTCTTTTCTTGTTTTGACTTTACTTTTTCTTAAGAGAAAATTTTTTCGAAGCCGGATCTATGTAAGTTTAGTGAGCGGCGGGCGGCAATAACGAAGACAACGACGACGACAACAGCGGCGGCCACTTTGATTGGAAAGATTTGGACTGCATTTCGATTCTAAGCAGGTTTTCTGGCCGATGCAATGCATTTACTTTCTAAAATGCTCAAATTTTTAAGAGTCTGTGTCAAGGCAAGGGCCATAGATTTAACTTGGGACTGCCATCAATCTGACAGCGATGAAGCAATGTTCCCCACAGCCCCTATACGATTTTTAGAATACCCTTGCTAAAAAGTACATTCCTTTTATTAAACGAGGAAAATTGGAATAACTTCTGACATGTTAATATATTATTTACACTCCATGGAAACTTGTTTAATGTCCTGCTACTCTTATTGCTACGAAGGATTTGCAAAAGATTCTATATATTTACCATATTCTTATCACAAAAAATAACTAAATATGTATATATATAAGATGTTCTTACAACTGAGAGATATATGAAACAAGCTTACAAGAGTATACAACTAACGGTGTAACATAAATTCACCACTCTAACTGTTTGGATTTAAAGTTGTTTTTTGTATTAATGTTTCAGTCGGAGCATTATAACCTAGACCAACCCAAAAAGATTGGCTGGAGCGCGTTAAATAACATCTCAGACTTGGCAAAAATTTGCCAAGCAGCCAAATACGTATATATGTATGTACATACATACATACATACATACAAATATACATACATACATATATAAATGAATAAGCAAAACAAGGCAACGCTTGCCAAACAACCTCAACCTTCTGCGTCGATCTACGCGCTTGATCGTGACATATGTACACAGATACATACATACATATAAACAGATATACAAGTTCCACGTTCCCCTTTCGCAGCAAATCGGGAAAGGGGGGATGTGGAGAAGGGAGCCGCTTTTGGCCAGCACTCACAAAAGTTTCACTTTCTTTGCAACAAGTTTTGTGTGCGTCTCACACACACACACACATGCAAACAGAGCACAAACATATACACACACACACACTCGTACAGCGTCACCGATGGCCTCTGAAGTTGTCTTCTGGCACTCTGGTGCTGCTCTTGGTTTCTACTTTCCGTTTGCACCCTTTTATGTAACCCAAATCCTCGACTCGACATCTTGTGATGCTGCTGCTCCGACTGCTTCTTTTGCAGACAATCCACTTTGTCTGTCTTGGCAGCAGCGTTTACCGTTAGTTTCTCTTTTGGCCTATATTTGGCCCAAACCGATATTAAAGCCAAAGCCAAAAGCCGAAACTGAAGTTGTTCTTTATCTACCTCTCTCCATCATGCATCTCCATCTCAGCATTTTCATTTCCATGGCCATCTCCAGCTAACTTCCGTTTGGAGCACTTTCTTGGGCCGAGAATCAAACCGGTTCTATCCCTCTCCCACGGAACTGCATAAAGAAATGTTTATGTTTGCCGCTATATACATACATACAAACATATATCACTCAGTTTGTTGGTGTTCCAATCACGTTGGCTTTAACAATTGGCTTTTGTATTTAGAATTCGAATTCATTTTGAGGATTGGCTCTTTACATAGAATATGGCTCTTTGTTATTATATATACATACATATATACAGACATACAGACATATAGATTTTTTTTTTTTGGTAAGCTTCTTTTGGCTGGTTTCGATAGTTTGGGTTTCTTCGTTTCGTTTCGCTTGCTTTCTTTTTGCCACGCTTATTTGGCTTCTTGCACTTTTCTTTTTCTTTCACTAGTCAGAGTACATATATATATATATATGTATATATATGATATCTATATTCTATACATATATACAAGTTTTCTTCTTGCTTAATACTTTGTTTGATTTAACATGGAATTGTTTACCGTGACGTTTCGTTTTTTGTTCTCTCTCTTCTTTGTTTTGACTGCCTCTTGTTTCTTTCCATTTCTTCTGATTCTTCGCGTGAGAATTTCTAATTGGGTCAGGAGATTTTTTTGTCTTTGGCTCTCTGTGTATATCTGCCACACGATGCAAGCTTAAATTAATGAATCATTTGACGTGCCCTACTCTCGATAATCACACTGAAAGTGATAGGGAGAATGGAGAATCTAGAATAGATTTAAAGCCACTCTAGATCGATGTACAGATAGAACATATCAGTGTACCATAATGGATGGCAGATGAAGGCTAAAACGTTGCTAACAAGTCTGTAAGACTTATGTGATCAATTATTAATTTATTTCCTAGAAAAACTATTTAAATTGATCATACACATAAATCACTAATTTAATCATTGAATTAGTTTTTAATCTTATAAAATTTGAAAATAACATAACAAAAAGAATTTCGGAATTCCATTCTTTAATTTTGAGATCGTAAAATATGTATATATGACTAATATATATTAATGTCAGCATAAAAATAACTTTTTTAAAGATTTGCTTAAGTAAGATCTAAGACAAGATTTCACTATAATAATGTTGGGTTTGTTGTTCACTATAAATAAAGCTAAATCGCTTTTTTCTAAATTCCTATAAAAATTTTACTATATTCTAAAATCAATTACTTATTGGTATTCCAATTAAACCAATTTTATACTTTTCTTTTTGAGGACAATAGAAGTTTTAAAAGAATGAGCAATTTTTTGTATATTATAAAATACTAAAAACAAGAAGAATTAATGTATTCGAAAATTATATTACAGATCTTTTAGAATCCGTTTTATATAGCAAGTAGCTAAGTTAATTAAAAAAGAAGAAAATGTTCCTTAAAACTAAGAGCAACAAAAGCCATAAGATTGGAATAAGAAAATCTTCAACAACATGGTGAAAATCATTCACAAACAAGAGTCCTAACAAAATGCTATGATGATGCGGCTTTCCAAAACAGCAACAAGCCCATAGCGGGCAAAGTTGCAGTTGCAGTTTTCTACTTCTGTTGCATTTCTGTGGTGTTTTCTCTCGTCAGGTAAAGACCAGGCTACTGAAAACCACCACCAGCAGCAACAACAACAACAACAACAACAGACCCAACGTCAAAAACAACACCAACAACTTTAGCAGCAAGAGCAGCAAACATGCATCACCATCAGCCAGCATCCACAATGCGCATACGCCCCATGGTCTTTTAGTGTAAGTCATCGACCAGACCAGCAGCAACAGCATTTAATTCTCGGCTTTTACTTTCTCCCAAATGATGCACAAATGAGTCAAGCGAATGGCAAAAGAAATACTTGTTGTTTTATTTTTGTTGTTGTTATAAATTTTTTCCAACGAATAGTTAGAAGAAGAAAGCCAACAAAGACAAAAGTCAAAGTTGCTAATAAGCTGGAAAAGCGAAAGATGAAATAAACTGAAACTGAGCAACTTGTTGCACGTTGTTTTCTCTTTGTGTTGTGTTTGTGTGTATTTTCCGTTGTTATTGCAGTTGAATGTACGTCAGCCAACTGTGGAAATTCCGAACTACATATAATCATGACCAACACCAGCATTATCATCATAATCATCATCATCATTAACATTATCATCATTGTCAACATCATCATCGACATCGTCAGAAGTAATTTAGGAAAAAAATATTTTTTATGCGCTCACTTCGTGCATTTCTCTTTGGGAAAATGTTCATGGTGGCTGCAATTGTTGTTAGTAGAAGCCAAAACTATTGCTGTAGTTGCTGCAGTTGTTGTAATCTCATTGTTAACGAGAAGGTTTATGAACTTTTACAAAAGATTTTCTTTCATTTCTTTTTCCATTCCACTATTTGCCATGCACTTGAAGTCCAGCAAAAGCTTTTTATTTTTTTCGAAAGTGCAACACGGCGTAAGCCTAACTTCTGGGCGTGTGTGTGTTTGTATGTGTAAAATAAATATTAAACATTTGTATATTTGCATTTTCTAATTGTTGTTGCTATGATTCAATGCCTAGTCAAGCCAAGTAACAATAACAAGTTTAATTATAAAGAAAAACACTTTTGATTTCAAAATGTATTGAACAGAAAAGAGAGAAGACAGGTGAAGAGGTGAAGGTGGTATTTAATATATGGGAAGTTAAGGCCTATTAATATTCTTATCAAGACTTCCAAGCACTGCCTATATATATATATATATAAATACATATATATTTTTATATCTATATCTAAAGACACACACACACACATATACACAGACAGTTGTATATGCTTAAAACTTTCACTTTGGGCTGTGAGAAGCAGCAAATGGCAGCAGCAACATAGCTCTAATGTTAATGTAAATAGCGGTAAGAGCCAAAATACAGATACTTACACACTCACACACACACAGAAACATATTTATATATAAGTTACACATACACGCACAGTATTACGTGCCTTAGATACCTCCGTGCAGATATTGAAACAAAGTCTTTTGATGAGACTTTGGCGAGTCTTGCAAAAAATAAAACATAAAAAAACAGAAGAAATAATAATAATAAGAAGAGAAAAAAGTGCAAAAAAAAAACCCAAATCATTCAAACTATTGTAGATTTTGAGGTTTTGTTTTTCAAGATACAAAATCAAATTAAATTGTGGCATCTTACATAAAAAATACAAAATACAAAAAAAAAAAAAAACTTAACCTTCCTTCCCCACGCGAAACTCTTTTACTTTTCATTTATTGTTGCTATTGCTGCTTTTGTTGTTATTGTTGTTGTTGTGGCAATTATGCACTTAACAAATTAAAATTTGATGACTTGTATTTTAAAGAAAACTATAAATATAAAAAATAAATTAGTGGCTTTCTCTGCAAAACCCAAAAGAAAAAAGAATAACAACAAATATAAAAATCAAATTAAAACATAAATTTAATCTGCAATAGATTACTCATCATTTATGATATCAAGGACGACCAAAAATATTCTTTTTTTCTTGTATGAGAAGGTAACAAAAGTTTGATAATATGATTTGTGTTTGTTTGGCCTTTTCGTCTCTCGTTTTTAAGCCCCTGTATTACCTTTTGAATCCAGCCCTGTACAGTGCTTTGTTCATATGTATCTATGCTATGTATCAGTGATCAAATTAAAACTCTGTCTCAACATCTTCACTTTCTGGGTCATTTCTTTTGGCTATTATTCAACTTTAACAAAACGAAACTAAAATAGCAACCAACAAAGGTGCAAAAAAAAAAAAGAAAGAAGCATATAAAGCCTCAACGTAAATTTCGTGTGAGTAGCAATTGAAGCGAACCTAAAGTGAAAGTTCTAATAAAGCAGCGAACCCAAGCAAAAGAAGCCCAATCAAAATATGCAACCATGCGGGCCACCAAAGAGAAAGAGAGAAGAGAAAGAGCAGAAAAATGAGCGTTGGCACAGAGAAGTAAAGTGGAGGCGAGGGCCACTACCTCTCTACCTAACTCCTCCTTACTCCCTGCTGTGCCAGAGTTACTGCTGTTGCGGTAGTCCGACATGGAGTGCGAAAGAAAGGCAAACAGTAAGGTAAATTAAACAAAAATTAAACATTTCTTTTACTGTTGCTGGAGTCGAAGAGACTCCGACTCTCGCACAAAAGGCTCAATTTAGATTTCTTTTCTGTTTTGTACAATGAAGTCTGAAGGTGATTTAAGAAAACGAATAAAGAAAAAAAAAGGAAAGGGTATATAATAAAATTTGAAAAATTACTAAGCTTATATGCAGGCATTGAGAAAGTAAAAGAATAGAAAAAGTTTATAAGAATAATAAAATTATATTTAAAAAGTGTTTATTGCTTGTTTTATTAGTGAGAGAGGAATATTAATTAATAAGTTAGATATATTTGAAACTTATTTGTTCTAAAAGAGATTATGAAACAAGTTCTTTGTAAGACTTATAGAAACTTATATCTAAATGTTCCACAGAATCGAAGAGTATACAACACTTAGCTCTTCATACGATATACAAAACTTTACTTTTATTTGGTAATTTAGTTTTAATTGGCAATTCAATGGTTAATTCCATTAGCCATATATATACATAGATATCAAAGCGGTTGGAAAGGAAGCGGGGGCATGCTTTACAACACGTTTAAGCCTCATTTCATGGCCGCCAATTGAAATCTTCTCCACTTCTCTAGCACTCTCTTTCTCTCTATCTCTCTATGGCTCTATGCTATTGCATAAAATAATTTTTTGGCTAAGCAATTTATATGGTCCAAAACTTCCCTATTCAGTCTTCTTTTGGATCACGTTTGATGGCCAATTAAATGTAAGTAAGTGTTAAGAAAGAGCAAACTGCCAGCATTATAAAAGAATTAATAAGTGCTTACATAATGTAATTTACGGTACATACTTTATGTACATACATTGTACAATTTCTTTTCTTTCATTTTTTTTTTTTTATTTTTGGTTTATTGGACTAGGAAGCGAATGGGAATGTAAGAAAAATACACGCAAACTAACTAGATGAGGCAGGGATTAACAAAGTTAGAAAGCAAAACAACAACAACAACAATTTGATGAACGATAGCAAATGATGTGTGATGTACGATAATGATGTTCAGATCCATATTGATTGTCAACTTATGTTTCTGAATTTCCCTAAATGTGAGATGACATTGGACTTGTTGGTTGTTGCTTTGCTGTTTTGTGGCTTGTTGATGCTGCGGCCACAACAAAGCAATAAAATTGCGTGTAACTTTCCTAACAAGCCCGAAGCCAAAAGACAAGCAACCTTAAGCGAATGTTGCATAACTGCCATACCTACATACATACATACATAGGGGGGAGGGGGAAGAAAAAAACACAAATAGAAAACCGAAATAACACTAAAGAAATTGATGTATGTTTATATATATATATGTATGTATGTATGTATATCTGTGAGTAATATAATTTGTAGCGGTTTATCAGCTAACGGTATTGTTGAGCAACCTCCACTCAAAAACAACTCCAACACTGCGTACACTCGTAGATATATATATATATATACATATAGACTCTCTCGCCAACGCCAACTACTAAATTATTTGGCATCAATGTTTTGGCCACAACAGAAACAGAAAATCCGATGAGTCATTCTAGATAATTGCGCATGCCAAATAGAGTCCAGTCTCCAGTTATGAAACTAAATATATATATATATATATATAACTATTTAATCAAATCGATCCAACCCGATAGTAAGCATACAAACATATATTGCGTATACGACATGTGGAACATTGGCGTTCGATTACTATTTCGAGAGAGATCCACACGCGTCGGGCAGGAACTGTTGCAATCTCAGGGCATCGAGTTGGGTCTCTGCCAGTTGGGACATTGAACTCGAAATGTCGAACCTGAACAAAACAATATTATGCAATAGAGAGGCTAATTATAATGGAAATGGACAAAGCAATATGAACACATTCAGTTGATGATGGCTGCATATTTGGTTGGCTGTTTTCTGTTTTTGTTTGTCGTTTTTGAGAATTGTCTTGCAACATTGATTTTGGCAATGAAACTATTGTGAAAAGTGGGTCGAATATTTGCATCAGGACGACAATCAAGAGGAACTGATATTGGAAGGCAGTAGCAAGTAGCAGCAACAGCGAGAGCAGCAGCATACAACATATAAGATACTGCAACTGGATACTTGCTGCCGTGATTGTTGTTGCTTTAGAAGCCAATGGTGAACAGCGAGAAGAGACAGCTTTAACGATAAAGAAAAAGAAAAAAACGAAGCAACAACTTTCACCTATTAATATTCGTGTCGTACAAGCAGCAAAAGACTGAGGCAGAGACGAAGACCAAGTCGAAGTTTCAGCGGATACAACAACAACGACGTCGACGCCAACGTCAACGTTGAATGTTTTGTAGAAACGAAAGAAGAAACAACAAATGCCTGTAACAGCTAGCTACCAGTCGCTGGCGATGCTCAAGAAAAGCAACATCAAGCCAAAAGCCAAGAAGGGGTAATTCCATTTGGAATAATATAAGTGGAATAAAAGGATGCTAGGGAACTTTCTAAAGGATTTATAAATAGTTAACTTTGAAAATGATTTTCTTAACAAGATTCCTTTCCTATATTATTCAAAATTTTTAAAATGATAAACTAAAAAATTCCAAATATTTGCAAATATTTATCTTTTAATATTTTGGAACTGGAAATAGAATTATTTCCTTTTCAATATTGGAACTTACAACAATATCTAGTCGAGTATTGACAATTTGCATTGACAGTGGGTGCCATTATCTCGTTGGCAGCCATATCCAATATGAATTCCGATTTACTTGTTGTATATATGTATATATCCTTGATATGGGCGTATTATCCAATGGTTATAGAATTTCTCTTTCTATTGATTTAGAGTTTATTTTCACTTGCTCCTTATTTGATTATTGTTTGTTGTCTAATTTTATGATTTTCATTATACTTTATCTATATTGGAGTATATATATTTATAATTCAAGGCACTCGAAAAACACTTTCACTTTCCACTTTTTGAAATGCAGAGAACACACTAAATCAGATTCAGTTCATGAAATTTATATGTGATAGACGAAAACGGTGGGTTAATTGAGTGGGAGGCGACAGAGGAGAAGAAGGAGCATTCAATATCAAATTCCAGTCGCGTTTAAGTCCAAAGAAGTCAACATTTTGATTGATTGTATGATTTCAAATCAATAGGAGGCTTTTGATATAATAAACAAGATCATTTTGTCAATTTTTTTTTACACTTGCTGCACAATTTAAGACACTGAGTTTTTTTTTTCTTTTACTTTTCTAAGTTAAGTTTTACCACCGCCTGGGCGGAATGGCTTTCTATGAAAGTTGCGTGTGTTTCCGAGTGTGTTTTTTTTAATAGAGTTTTGTTATATGTTGCTGCTGGATTGGAGTTGATTGTTGCTACAATGGTGATTCTTGCGCGAGGACCGTTTGAACGTAACGTCTGCCTCGGACCACTGTAGACGTCTGTGCGGCAGCTCACTAAGAAATTTCAGACCAATCCATTTTGTTTCGCGGCGACGCTTTCGCTTACCACACACACACACACACAGACAGACATATAAACACTCACTCACGCACACATACACAGGCACTAAGGCAGAGTTACAAGCCAAGGTGGAAGCTCTGCCTCGGCTTAGTCAGTTGATGTTGTGGTTCTGCTCCGGGTTTTGTGCTTTTACCATTTCTTTCTTTCTCTCTCCATCGCCATCGCCATCACACTCGCTATCACCATTTCCATTTCCACACACAGACACAGACACATACACACTACACACACAACATACAAAGATACTGCCTTGGTGACTTGCGCTCAGTTCGAGTTTGGTTCTTCGTTAAAGTCTTTTGTTTTGGTCCGTCGTTTGTTTGCCATGTGCTCGAGCCTCTGACTTCAGAGTCTGAATCTTTGCGCGTGAAGGTGTATGTTTGGGTGTGTGTTTATATGTATGTATGTTATCTTTGTATGTATGTGAGTGTGTTTATTTGATTGTGAGTTTCGCCTTTGGGAGCTCTGCTTAATTATTTTTACAGTTTCAATTCCAAGACGTTCCCAACAACTTGACTTTTATAACTTTAAACTTTCATCGCTGTCGCTACGAAGTTTTCTTCTAAGCACACTACGTTTCATCATTTTTTTTTCTTCTTCTTCTTCTACTCTTTGGCTGCAAATTACAACTTTCATCTATTTTTGTCAAGATTTTTTTTTAATTATATAATTTAAACTTTTGTTGCTGTTGCTGTTGCTTGTTTTTTGGTTTTTTGGCTTTTTGTGTTTTAATTTTCTGTTTCTTTTCTTTGTTTAGCTGTAATTTTGTTTCAGTTTTTACTTTTCTTTTGCATAAACCGCACGGCTAATTACGCACAAGGAGAGTGAAACTCAATTAGATTCTTAATTATACTTTAATGGCCATGGCAGGCCAGACAGAAATTATCTGCAAGTAAGCATCTTGAATGCAGTATCTTACTGCATACAGTTGCATTTGGAAATCTTTCGCTGTTCATTCAGCGTTGCAAGCTCTGCCTTTGGGCAGGCTCCATTTGAAGTATATACAAACATACATGCATACAAATGTATATAGATATATACATACATACATATGAGTATAGTTTATATATCTTTCCTTGGCTATGGCACTTACAGTTGTTTCTTTTGTGTTACTCTCGTTGTTGTAGAAAACTTTCTAATGTAGAAGCCATACACAATTTTCCCTCCCGCTCAATTCAATTGCTCGCAGGTCGGTCGGAGTTTACAGTAGGCCTACGTTTAAGTCTTCTGTAAGCTCTTTTTCAAGCTCCGAGTTACTAGCCGTCTTTGTAAATGTTTAGATTCAACGGCATTAATCAAAAGTATATTTATGGGAAGTTCTGTTGATATTATAGATGCATTTTCTATGCCATTCAAGATTAAAGTTTTCTATCTTTAGATACAATTTTTCATAGTTACATTGTGTGTGTAGGTAGGCATCAGTCTAAATTCGTATTGCTTTCTCATTGTCCATCTATCTCTATGAAAATTGAAATTTACATGCTAATGGGAAACGGAATATTTTGATTGTTTCTGTTCGATGAAATGGAAACGCAAATGATGCCAAATGATATGAATTTGAACAATACAACTAATATATGTTTAATTGGTTGGCCGGTTCGTTATATAAACCTAAGCAGAAGACCCAGAAGAACCTGTCCGCAACAGAGTTGGGCAACAAATCGCTCGATAAAGAAAGAAAAAGATCGTTTTGATGAGGCAAAAGCAAATGATTAATGCAACCAACAAAAAAAAAAAAAAAAAAAAGAAGAGACCCAAAAAACTGTATTTTCACTTTTTAATAATTAACATATTATTAACCAAAGAAAGAGTAACGATGATGCTAAGAGGCACCTCTAAAGAAATACGAAAAGAAAGACAAAACTGTGCCAATGCTACCACGATAAACGAACACAAACGAAAAGAATAAACCATGAAAGTTGTAAAATCAAAGAAGTGAGATTTTAAAGATTTCATCAAGTCTCGTAAAGAACGTTCGGCCCACGTTAGACGTATGACTAACATCCAGGCGTAAAGAAAGGTCTAAATAAGCCAGAAGAATTTTAAGTGAAATGAGTTTTAAATATTTTTCCTGAAAGCGGCCTGGTCCGGCCTGACCCAATTACCCATTTAAGCTTGAGCGAAAAAGAATTACCAAAAGAACGGCAAGATGACGATGTGAATGCAGATATGGATGAGTATGGAGATGGGGGGAACTGAGATCTTGTACGACAAGAGTAACAGTTATGTGACGGTCAGACAATCGAAAGTTTATGTCATGCTGTCGACTGCGACGCTATGGCAGCGGTTTTACACACATACAAACACACACACATAAGACAGAAATCCGACAGGCATGGAGAAGCAGCTGCCGGCCAATTCTTTCAATTGAATGGTGTAAAAGGTAGAGTGATTTGGGAGAGACAAGTCAGCAAATCAAAGAAAACTCTGAAAGTAACTGATATTGATATCAGATAGTTGTGCGATCAGCATGAATGTTTCACTCCCAGAAACAGAAACAGACGAAACCATTTTCGAAAGTCATGCCACGAAATTGTTCTCATATCTTTCTTTTCATAGGCCTAACAATCCCCCGCTTCTGCCCCAGAAACAGTCCACAACTCCAGCCAGCATAAACAATTGAGAGCAGTAAAGCCGCAAGAAAAGAAAAAGTAACTTCACACCAACACATACTTATATACGTAAAACATACAAACACACACACACACATTGACCAACGTCCAGCGCAAATCGAAAAGATACACGAAAAAAGAAACAGAAAATAAAATAATAAAATCGAAACATGAAACATTCTGATTGTATGAGGATTGGAAGTAGGTCAAGCAGCGACGTCGATGCCAGCAACGACGCCAACGCGCTCTTGGACTTGGTTTTGGTTTTTGGCTGTGGGTCTCGGTCTCTGTTTGACTGCCTTCCGCAATATAAAACCAACACACACACACATAATACAAGAAGCAACACAGTTCCATCGCTGACGGAATACTTAAGCATCTACGTCCACTTGCACTTTCTTTTTCAAGCTCTGCTGCTCACACTCATTCTACTTCTGCTCCCAGTTCCGAAGCTCACAAGTTCGGGTCTTAAGTCTTTCGTTTGGCTTTGCTTGGCTTTCGCTTTGCGTGCTGGGAACGTGTTCTGTTGGACGCCCGTTTACTGTCCGCACTTAAATTGCATGAAATAATTTAATTTAATTTCTGTATACATAAAAACATGTATATACATACCCTTCTTTATATTGTTCCCTATTTGGTGTTGTATGAACAATTCATTACATAGCCATATATATATGTATATATCCATATATCCCAAATTCTTTATTATAATTAATATTAGTAGATTTCATATTGGAAGATTCATTGTTTACTTTACACTTTTTCTTCTAAAAACTATTGTTTTTGTAATAGCCTTCAGTAACAAACATTGTTAGTAATATGCATGTTGCCAAAAAGTATGCTACTCTGGAATACATTTTGGTTTTTAAGGAAAAGCCTAAAAGTAGTTTTACATTGCATTCGAAAAACGAAGAGTACCCACAATTATCTAGAAGCCAGGTTTTGGACCAAGCTTAGATTTTTTATTATTGTGTTCCACAGTCTAAAATAGTGCTAAAATATAAGAATGAAACAATTTGGGTCTTTTCTTAGGACATAGTCAAGTTGCTTTGCCTTATTGATAAAGGGCTTCTTTAACAAAATCTTAACAACAAACTAATATTTACTGAACTGTTCCAAATTACACAAATTTTTAGTTGCTGTGCTTCTTTTTCGACTATTTTGACAAAAATTTAAGTACTGGCTCTTAAAGTCAGTTTTAGTTCTAATAAACCCGAGCAAACAAATGTTCTTATCGATTTGTCAAATATAAATAATGGAATTTTTCAAAAATACTTTCAATTAGTTTAAAAAACTCCTCATTTTCCGCCAATAGTAGTTTACCACCTTAGTTTTTCAGATTGCCAAATAAAAGATGGCATTCCTAGAAACAGACAACTATAAAATCTGTCAAATGTTCATCTGAAACATTATACAAAATCCTGTAAAAAGAGATATTTTAGAGAATCTTGAGTGTTACCGAATCCAATACAAAGCCTTTTGTATTTATCCATTTTCTTATCAAATCTCAATAGAATTTAATAGGTAATACTAGTTAGATCATTTAATGAACGATTTTAAGTTTTAATCGATAAACATTTTTACTTAGGTTAAAAATCCATTTTATAATTACTAAAACTATGCTGAGATTTTTATACAAACATACGAGTATTATACATATTCTGTGACTGATTTAAATATTTAAAATATTTGTGTATATATATATATACATGTGAAAGTCTACTTAAGGAAACTGTCGTGATAGCACAACCAGGAGTTGAATTAGAAAAAACGATCCCCACCAGCGCCAACTTAATGTACTGACTTCAGCACCATTGCGCAGATTGTTATAGTTGTCTATGATGTGTATCTTCCAGCCCATATTTCCGTGTGTGAATGAATTATAGTAAACCGTATCCGGCCACGTTATATTAGGTGTAATCTCTAGCAGCGCAGGTGCTTCATCGCTGCATTCTGTCACCAGGGACCGATTAAATTTCTTAAAAGTGGGAAAGTTGTCATCCAAGCGACGATCATAGTTTAGTGGATAGCGGGAAAGACACAGGGGACCAGCAGCCGCTGGCTTGGGCCGACCACGTCGCGTAAACTCTACACCAGCCAATACACGAATTTCACTCTGCTTGGCATCCGAGAGACGATCATAGCCACCTTGCGGTTCATCCGTTATAACCAACGGGTGATAGTGTTCCGGTGAGTGGGGATTATTACCTCCACGAACTTTAAAAACATAGGTGAATCCTCGCTTTAAATACAGTTCTGGTATCAGATAGCCATTGATGTACCAAGCCAAGCCACTGGACACATGGCCTGTAAGACCCTGATAACCTCGTAAGCCTCCAGAAGGACCTAGATATGCATTAAAAGTGCGAACAGTGCTGGAAAAAGAAAAAACGAATGATGTCAGACAAGAACTGAAAAAAACTCAAAAACATATTCTTTTCTTACGGATCCATAATCCGAGTCCGCTCCCAAAGCTGTACTGGCGTGTCCATTCGTTTGGTAAAACTAAAGCAATCATTGATAGGCTCTGTGGTATTAAAGTCAATCACTATATCACTTTTAGGATAATAAGTGTGGAAAGCAGGTTCGTTGTTTGAGTCGAGCTGTCCAAAGGCCCAGACCACATAGTTGCTCCGGTCTAGGAAGATCTCCTTATCACCATCATCCGCTGCAAAGTAAGAATAGTTTATCCATTTATTGTGTAACGGATTTCAGATTAGTAGCACTTACATGATTTGAGGGTACGCCTAAAACTAATCGTATTGATGCCATCCTTGCGGCTATACGTATTTAATTGAAAGCTATCAAGGCCTCCAACAACATCATCTCGACAGACACCTTTATTCTGTCCAAGAACTTGCACACAAGGTGCCAACGATGTGATGTTATAATCCACCGTGTAGCCTCTTATATCATCCATATAGGCCACCACAACATCTGAGCCAATCATTTGACTAGAAACATCAGATCCAGAAATGCCAAATGACATATAATCTGTTTTAGCTACCTGTCCTGAGAGTTGCAGAGTTATTTGAGGACCAAACACTTCCCACGAAACTTGCAAATCTTTGTGCAACTGTCTGCAATTGGGCAAAGAGAACTCATAGGAAGTAACCTTTACCAGCGAGGGGGGAACATTCAGACCATCCGGAATAAGCACATGTCCATAGTTCTCATTGTCCGCCACATCATAAACACTAATCCAATCAATATCGAAGATTGTTTTATCGCCAGGCAGTTCCAGTTCAATTGTCTCCTTGTTGTACCTGCGAATGGGATCCAGGCTGCAAAAAAAAAGCGAAGGATAAGTATATAATGATTAGCCTTGAAATCCATTCTCTCTGACTTACTAGCCGCGTTCATCAGGCATTTTGCTGCCACGACTTGAGGGTTGTGCTCCCACTCCTGTCCAAAAGAACGTTCTCTTGCCCAGTCCATCGTAAGTAAAATCTTTTATTTGTATGGTCTTTGAATCCAGAATCTCAATGCTGCTGCTGCTTACATTGTGACTCCGTTTGGAGAAAGTGCCCCCTGATTGAGCTTTAGGAGGTTCAAAATCTTCGGGTATGTACACATCCCCAAAGTTATTCTGATTATTCAGATCATAGACAGCCAACCATTTGATCTCAGACATCTTTTTGCGATCTGGGAGGGTCAATGTGAAGTCTTTGTTGTGATATCTATCCAAGATATTGGTTCTATATAAAAAAACAAATATAAATTACATTTGATCGATATAACACAAATAATTTTGTACTCACTTGCCATACTCGTCGGGTACAATAAATCCCTGTGGACCAGGACGATTGCTTGCTCCTGACCAAAAGAACGTATCCGCCCCGTTGCCATCATAATTGAATCCCACTATTAAAAAAGTGTACTCATTAACGGCATAAACATCGCCCGAAACCTGATGATGATATGAGTTAAGCTTTCCCAAAAACTTCCCTTGATAGGGACCATCTTCTTCATCACCTTCGGCATCTACGGATAGAATTATTAAAAGGAATATTATGATTCCAGAGATCAAAACAATAAACTTGTTTTCTTTTTCTATGTGACTCATAGCCCAACATATTTAAGCTGATTTATGATCGGTGGCGCCCCCTGGCAGCACATGGGGCCAGCTGGAGCTGCAGACAGAGACACGGCATAGACGTAGACCAGTTTCACTAGCTTAATACAAAATTCGTTTTCGTTTGCTCAAACGGAACCTTTCGAATTTCTCTTTCTCTATTTTTTTGCATGCATTTCATTAAAGCATATTTCAATCCACAGTTTGTGTAACTATTAAAAGCTTACATGCTCTGGGTAGGGCCAGAAAAACCAGGAAGATCGTAATCAGACAAAGAACGTTTCCAGCTCGAAAGCCTTGATATCGACTTGTCAATGTCATTTTCGATTGCACTCAGTTGCCTCTCTCCTACGCTTCCGCCACGTACTTGAATATTTTATTTGTTATTTTTATAATTTTTCGTTATGTTTCACTTTAAAACTTTTTCACTTCCCTAAAACATATAGGGAAAGCATTTTTGGACTATCAAACTTTTTATATATGTATCATTGAATCACTGTTTTCTTTTTGTTTAATGCAGTGGGAAATTCTGCAAATTCGTTTATCTTAAGGCCGTTTCGTCACTCGCATGCGTTTGCTGTTGTTGTTGTTGCGATTGGTTATACTAAGACCTAAAAACAGGTTTAAGACGCAGTCGCAGTTGTTCCGGCGTTTTTTGCCATTGCGTTCACGCGACACACAGATACACACGCACACATGGACGCAGACAAAGAAATCAAACCCGAACCGTGTGGCTTTGCTGTTGAAATGAAACTGAGACTTAAGACAACTTGGCCATTAACTCGGTCTCAATTTCATGCAGAGCCAAAGCTGAAGCTCAATTTGACTCTCTTTTGATTCTCTTACTCTCGCATTATCATGTGCGCAATGCGCATGCGTGACTTGCCTTAAGTAGATACACTATACTATATACATACATATATAACGGTATGTTTTGTAGCCCAATGAAACGTATGTATACAGTAGATTAAGAATGTCTACATACAGCAATACAAGGAGACGTAAATTCCATCCTTCAATTTAAATATATAAGAAAACATTTTATTTTTTGTTAAATTTTTGTTGCTTGCAAAACTAAATTTTTTTTTTTTTTTTTTTTGTATACTTAAGTTTGCGTTTTCTTTGTTTTATTTGGATTTGTATCATTTAATAATAATAGCAATTCAATTAATATTTGTTTTTAAAACTAATCAATTGCATTTATTTTTGCTTTGTTTGTTTTTTTTTTTTGTTTTTCTTATTTGACTGCAGCTGCAACAACAGTTTCCTTTCACTTTCTTTTATGACGTTGACTCTTCCCGTCCGGGATTTGATTTCATTTTATGAATGAGTTGAAGTTTTGTGATCTTATTTACAAAAATTCCGTACAATAAAGTCGATTCGCCGACTTCCACATATCCTGTACCATAAGAATATAGTGTAAACATAAAGCTGCTATCCAGCCATGTTGTTGCTAATCAGCCATTTTTGTTGTTGGAACATTCGTTTCAGTTATATCTATAAGTGGAATTTGGTCGACATATACTAGTGGGTAATATATAAGTCGTGTATAAAATTGGAAACCGTTGACTCTATTATTGTTGAGTAAATTAAAGTTAGTTAATAACGAGGGCAGAATAGGTCTTGGTATACATTTTTTAATACACTTTATTCAATTTTAAACTAGACTGAAAACATCTAGAGTTCAAAATGTCTATACAACCAGACGACAGACAGCAATAATTGATATACTGATCACGAATATATATACAATATAACATGTTATGGGTACAGGGTATGAAAAGGCTTGTTTTATAGAATTATGTATGTTTGTTTATGTATATATATATGCATGTATGGGATAAAAATGTGCGTTGCATTAAAGAAAGACCCGATTAAATGTTGTTGTTCTAGCTGCTGCTATTAGGCATCATATAAGGGTTTCTGTGTCTGAAACAATAAATGTACATGTTGTAAAAAATAGAAAATGTACTTAAGTTTTTAACGAATTTTCTTACGATTTTCTCCGATTTTCTTCTTTTTTTTTATTATAAACAATTCTTTATCATTATCATCATCATCATAGGGCTTACTCTATGTACTATAACTGCGATTTATCCATCATATTCTTTTTTGCTCATTTTGTTATTTTGCCTGTCTGTGTGTGTGTGTGTGTGAGAGTGTAGTGTATGTGTGTGTGTGTATAACTAGTTCATTGAAAGTACATATTATTAAATACAATACACTAGTTATTTTCATAAGAAGCACATTTTTTCTTGTTTCATTTTTTGTTTTATATTTTTATGCGTTTACATTTCATTTCTAGTTTTTCTTTTTCAATTTTTTGAACTTGCTGCCATTGATTTCATACGTAATTTCCAAATTCTGTTAACTAGACACTAGAGGTAACAAAAAATATGGTAAATTAAGGGGAAAGGCTTTTTGAGGCCAATGTAATGAACCGGTAGTAAAGGGTGCCAAAAATAAGGTAAAAATTGCATTGCATTAGTAAAATGAACGATTTTCGATGAAATAATTATTAATTGGTCTTGGACGCACGCACACAAAAAGTCAAAGATCAAACTAAACATATCAATACTTAGCTTAAAATTTAGCGTATAAAAATAGTTTTTTTTAGTTAAGATATTAAATTAAACGAATTGAGAACACTAAATATTATCGATTTTTGTTGAACTCTAATCGAATTTTGTTTAACTTAAACTGATATTTATATATATATATTTTTTTTTCACTTTACATATGATGTTAATAATGCATTTAAATTTTGTTTTTTTTTTTTTTGCCTTTTTGTTTTTTATTTTTAAAGATTCTTAATGAATTTAAAGGATTTAAAATGAGCATTTTTATTTGTTTTTTTTTTTTTTTTATATAGATTTTTATTTCTCATGAGCGGCATTATCGTTTGTTTTGAATAGTCGTTGATGAGATTTAAAAAATTATATAATTGTATAGATGTTGTATATATGTGTAAGGTAAGAGCTAGATGTTTCAATTGTTATTCTCTTTTATAACAGCATGGAATGAACTTTAATCGAACTTTAAACGATGAAACAATGGTACAAAATGAGAAGAAAACAATTAAAAAGGCTTAAGAAAATTAACAAAGGCTTAAAGTTGTGTGTGTGTTTTGCGTTTTTCCCTCCTTTTTGTTTTAGTTTTCCTTTTTAAACTTAACAAGCAAACAAAAACCAACATGGCTGGTATGCATTTTTATGTTTGTTTTTTTTTTTTTCTTTAAATAATATTTTCTTTTTTTTTTTTTTTTTTTTTATTACAAATACTTTTGCGCAAGCGCTTGAATTATACAAAAAGTGTTCGGAAATCGATTTAGTAATCATTTAATTGCTCTAAATCAAATTTTCGCTTTACTATTTATAAATTTTATGTATAAAAATTGGTTTGTTTTTTGCTTCTCTTTTGTATTGTTTGTGGGTTACACCTCCCTTATATTCTTTTTTTTTTTTGCTTTGTTTTGTTACATTTCCCCACGATTCTTTTGCTATGGCATTTGTTTAAAGTATTCTTATTTTCTTTAGTGTAGAAGACGATTTGAAGGAGGGTGTGGGGAAGGATATATGAAAGAATAGAAAAGGTAAGAAGGATGCAAGAGGCGAAAATGTGTGGTTATTGAGGTAAGTGAGTGTTATGCAAACAATTGTAGTGAAACTTGAAAGCGCCTTAGGAGCAGCAACTGAACTGAATTAACAATAGAATGACAGAAAAAATTCTGTGCCTTCTTCCGCGTTGTGGTGTGGGGAGTTTTGGCTAAAATTTATCCTGAAATATAAACAGATTATTGGTGGCGGCCACGGCAATGATATTCTCCTCCGGATGCCAAGCGGTGTGAAGAATTTTCTTATTAAAGTCGAGGCAATCAACACTGATCTCGTCCTTCTTCCGTTTGCCGCCAGTGCAAACTTTTCGTGGCTTTAGCACCGTCTTGGGCTTAATAATGTCTCTGGACGCCTCCAGAGTGACATCCTTTTTCGAGTTGCGATCAAATACGCGGAAAAAGTTATTGTAGCTGCCAGTCATAATTGAGCTATCCTTGCCATTCCAACAGCACTCAAACTTATCAAAGATGCAGTCATTTTCATATAAGGAGCACAATTTGGCGCGCAGATATTCGTGAACCTTTAAAAAAATTATATTAGAATATGTTCTCAATGGCTTAAAGTCAACACAACATTCACTTACCGGATAGGTCTCAATGGGCTTTGCTTCCATATGTAAGTCCCAGACCTTGATGCTCAGGTAATCCCTGGAGATCATGTATCGACCCGAATTGCTCAATTTCACGTCACTTATGGAGCTGATTATCTCACTGAAGAAGCTGCGATTCGTTGGATTTTCGGGTTCCTCGAATTGCTTGCTGTGCCGATCGCATAACGCCGCCGATCGCATATCACATAGTCTGATTGTGCCCTTTGAGCTGGAGTACACAAACACATTGCATTCGGTCGGATGGAATTCCGCAGCCGTTATGACCTCTGTCAGCTCCTCCATATTAGTTGGCTTGATGTCCACAATATTGTAGCTTTGATCGACCACCTCCAAATGCCAGAGATTGATGCGTAAATCATCAGCGGAGAGGAAGGTCTCTTGGTCAGAATTAACGCTAATTGAATTGATGTGATAGGTGTGTGCATTGGCAAAGGTACGGCGTGGCGAGGCCTCCACCATAAGGGGTACTTGCTTCACAGAGGGAACTCGCAGAGCAGTTACATTTTGTGGATCGCGTATCAGACCGTTCTCTTCTTTTGTGTTGTAACCCTCGAACGACTTGTCGCGCTCACTAACCTTCCATAATTTAACGGTCTTATCGTTGGTGGATAGCAGAAAGTGTACGGGATTCTTTTGTTGCAGCCATCGAATTTTATTGATTTTCTCTTCGATTTCCAGCGACTTGAGATAATCGAATTCGGGCTCGTGCGATTGGAATGTCGAATAGACATTATATTCACCCCGTCGCGGATTTGCGGCTTTCGAGGCGGGATCACGCTGTAAATACGATTCAAATTATTGTTTATATATAGTCAGGAAAGTCAGTGAAGGTAGAATTTATTCTCACCTGGAAGATGACGACACGACCACCTTTATCGCCAGTGGCCAGTAGCTCGCCATCGTGATTGAACTCCACGCAGGATATGATATCCGCATCAGTGACATCATCATCTAAGGCGCCTTTAATCTGTGAGAAGCACCACGATGCCTCTCCATTACCTGTAGAGACAAAAATAGAGAATGTGTAAGAAAGGGAGACACAATACCAAGAGATACGTATAACTAGTGACACTTTGAGATTGCTCTCATCTTTATCTCTATACATATATTTGTCTTTATACATTCCGAAATGCCAAAGCATGAACTTGTTACATATAATCAATAGAAGACGACGTCGTCATCTTCGCTGTCACTGTCCTGCCTTGTCCTGCTTAAATATTTACTAGTGACGCCATGCTATTCACTTCAAGGTTTTTGCCTTAGACTTGTTCCTTATTAAACTCTTTAAGCAGTTTGGCAAACATTCTTTTAGCTTTTTTTTTTAGCCGTTCCTTTTGGTTTTTTGTGTGTCTTCTTGCCAGCCACTTTTCGCGATTGCCACACGTTGTGCAAACGATGACGTTGTTGTATTTGGCCACAAAAGAACATCCATTTTGAAAATGTTGCTCAGGTCGTACCATCTAACACAGTGACCACCCTTTGTCCATCAACTGAAAGCCAATTTAAGGTAATTCACAAAGGCAGTATAAGGAAGCCATATTTCTCTGAATCTGAAGCAAGAAATGCTAATCAATATAATCTGAAATATAATTATGTAAATTCGGAACGAATTGTCGAGTTTTCACTGTACTACTGTTATTATACCCTGTACATGAAAATGAGGAAAACGGGTATTTTGAAGCCTTGGCTAAGTATAACCATATAATGGCATATATGGCAATTCCCATTTTAACGATCTTGATATAAAGCACACGTTATTTATAAGGGATTATTTTTATATCTTATATTATAATGGGTATCACAATGCCGACGCCCCCACCATATGAGTATTGGTTTCGTTTTGGCTCGTTTTGGTATTTTTTCTCTTTCTTTCGGTTGCCCTCTATCTCTGCTATGTCTATCTTTGTTCGTTCTTTTATTTTGTCCTTTTTTCATCATTCCAAAATAGTCATTTGTGTGTGCATGAATGTGAGTGTAAGAGTTTGTGTGTTTGTTCTTTTGCCATCTTCAAAAGCCCTTGCAGCCAGGCAGGCAGGCACAGCCCCATGTGGTCTGACCTCATTGGCAACGTCATGATGTGATTGACAAGGCAAATCAATTGTTTTATTTACCATATCCGTTTATATTCGTATAATAGGATCAAACCTTTTTTTGTCAGTTAGTTATAATTTAAAACTAATGCTGACCCCCCTTCTTCTCCCCCTATACACACATCTTATAGTTTTAGAGTCATTGAACCCCAAATGAGAGAGAAAACGAAAGTTCGACGCAAATTATGAAACCACAAAAAGGAGCCAATGCAAAGCCCAAATACCAGTCATCCGGGTCAAGGCAAACGTTTCCATTTTCAGCTAAAATACCTAAAACAAGTTTTAGTTGATATAATTACGTTTTAAATGCTGCTGCTGTCTGTCACATTAGAACAACAAAAACTACAAAATAATAAATTTAAAATAAAAATAAAAAAAGATTTTGAAACTCTCTCTCACTCTCCCTCTTCCTCTCTTAGTTGTTTATTGTGTTTAGAAGATAAGTAGAATTTCATGAGCCGCACAAAAAAAAATGGAGCAATAATGAAATTCAAATATTGACACAATTATTTAACACAACCACGCGATGTCGCTGCAAACAGGCATCCATCTAACCAACATTACTCCACCTACCTACAGCCCCTTCCCTGCCCACCGACAATGAGAAATGTCGAAAATGGTAACACGGATTTGAGCTAAGGACAGACACAACATACAATATATATATATATATATATATATATATATATAAAAACATATAATGAACAATCGACCTAGAGAATGGCGGACGCGCTTGACTGATTGACTACCCTCTCTCTACTGGAAGTTCTTTTGCCGGTTTCGGTAAATATTATTTGGTATAAGCCATTTTGGTAGCTATCGTTGATAAGAGAAAGAGTTTAATTGCATATAGTTATTTAGATAGCCTTGTTAACAGTTTAAATTACCCAAAAAACTTATCAAGAAAATCTATTTTAAAACTAAAAACTAAATGCAAATGTGAAAAACAGAAATTAAAATTCTGTAACATGACTTCAAGATTAAAAATTATCTTTTGTTTGTCTATGTAATAAGTCGAAAGTAATGCTACCGAATCGTTTTAGATACCAAAACGGAACGCTTAAAATTAAAAACCCGCTGATCAGTGTGAATCTGAATTACATCATTAGGAAGATAACAAAGGGTTAAACAATCTAATCTTAAGAATCTTATCTTCAACATACACATTTTCAGAAAATATTTAGAGATTATAAAGGTTTATCTATTTCATTATGGGAGTTCTTAAATGGAAGTTCTGTAAGAATCCTTTCAATCTGATTTGTTAAAATTGCAAAAGGGATAACAATCTTGGTCATGACACTAAACCTAAACCCAACTAAATGGAGGGTTTAGCTGCACATTTTCACATTTCTGGGCCTTAACATGCATTGTCCATTAAAAACTATTCAAACCCCAACCCTGCAATTCCCTTCATCCCGTTGCTATCGTATTGTGCCTTTCTTTGAGATACATTATTTAAAAGTAACACAAATATCTTAAAACAACACAAAGCACAAATGTTGTACGTACATTTGTATATAAAATTGACAAATAATTTTGCATACATCACACATGCAGTCATGGGGAAGGGAGGCGGAGAGAGGTTCAATAAGCACGTTGTCACATTGTCAATACAAGGGCAAGAGAGAAGATTGAAGAGTAGGAAAACTAATGTACGGACGGACAATCGAGCGTTGCCTTTGGCACGTTGCGGCAAACGGCTAACTTTAACTCAATTTACACACAAGGCAAGACACGATCCGCCAGAGAGATGTGTACACCAGATACATATGTACCCACTTTAGTACTCTCGTGTATCTTGGAGCAAGTATCTATTGACCGTTCTTATTTGTATGCTAGTAATTGTGTATGTACGAGACTATTTATTATTTAATTATAGTTGGGACTTATACCAGGGATGCAACGACAATTTCAATTGCAAATCAAACCTACTTTCAAATACGTATGTGTATGTATGTGTAATGTAGACTAAGAGCAAAATCGGAATTTCAAATTAACATCCTGAACCAAACTTGGAATACTTCCACACCTCTATTTATTCTTTAGGAATACAGAATCAATAATTTTAATCATAACGGCTTATAATATATGTTCAGAGATTCCGCCATTTTGGTTTTAAAAATTGTCATATCGGATACAAAAATATTCCTTGTTTTATTTTCTAATACTTTTTACAAAATATCGAATTTAACCGTTAACGTTCACGTTGTGGTCGAATTATGAACGTCTCGTTGTTTATAAATCTTTAATATACTTCCAAAACGTAGAAGATGTTAAAATTGTAACAGAATGTTTTTGTTTACAATTTGATCAAATTGTATTTTCCAGGAAGAGCTCGTTTAACAAATAACAGTGCAAAGGGTTGGCAGGTCCACAAATTTCACTTACCGGCCATGACAGTTGATCAGTTTGCGTTGAGACACTCAGGCAGCAGCTGAAACAACAACAACAACAGCAGAGGCAGAAGCAAAGGCAGCAGCAGCAGCAACAAAGCTTTGCGGTTTGAGAGAAGTTGTTGTTGTTGTCGCTGTGGAGGAGTAAAGCGCGCTCTTTGTTTTTTTCTTTTCTTTTTAAACTGGAGTTAAGTTCAGCTTTGCTTTTGTGATATTTTTTGTTCTTTAATTTCTATGTTTTATTGTTGTTGTTGGGCTGCCTTAAAACACACAACTTAAGCACGTAGAATCGACGACAACGACATATGCGGGGGAAGAAGAAAACTGCAAAAGTAGGGGAACAATTTAGGGGGGAGCAACAACGACATTAACGACGTCAACAGCGGCAGAGGCGGCAGCAGAGACGTGCGTGTGCTTTGTACTTCGCGTCTATGTATGTGTGTGCGTGTGAGTGCAGCCGGTGGTTGAGATTTGCAAAAAACAAAAGAAAATTTTCTTTGCACAGATTAATATTATTTATTTTATTTTATATCATAACAATACAACAACACATCGCACATCTTCTTCCACATCCTCTCACTCACACCCTCTCTTTCGTTGGCCGTTTTCATTCCTTGCGTTTCTTTGTGGCCGCAAAAATCTAACCTTCAAAATGTTTATACATATGCACAAACACATAGACGAGACACATATACATGTATGTGTGTGCGTATATATTCTGATTTTGTTTTAACACATTTTGCTTATGCACAAACAATTGTTAATTGCAATTGAATATTTGTAAACTATTTGAACTGAAAAAGAACCGCGTGACTATTTCTGGAAGACGCTCTCACACACACACAATCAATATTCGATTAAAATGCACAGAAATTCTCCTTAATCCCGTCTGGCAAAAATCTTCCACACTTTTTGCCGCCTCTTTGCTGCACTGCTTCGCTGTGTCGTTGCAAAAAAAAAAAAGCGGACATTACGAGTCAAAGATCGACGCAATTTACACACTTTTAAACTATATACATAGTGGCTGCAACATTTATACGCGCCGTTAACAATTTGGATTTAGTTATGACTAATATTTTACGATAAATTCAACGCAAAATGGAAGTGGAAAGTCAAATATTTTATATTTATTGCAAATATAATGTCGGTGTGGCCGTATATGAAAATACTAAATATAAGTAATAAATACCCCATTCCCACAGAGCAACATTTGGTATATATTTGGTATTTCTGCTCCTGTGAAAACAGATACACGGTTGACAAATAATTTCAAATAGAGATACAAATTCCCTGGGCTCGAAACGGGTACATTTCGAATATTTTTTGCGTAGTATTTACACAACTAATAAAATTAAACTTAGTATTTAAAAGAAACTCTCATTGTATAAAGCTAAATTTTAGCAATTTATAGCCAAAATTAGTGTAGTATTTTTTTTGATAAGTGTTGGACAACTGTTAAAAGTGTATCGAGCTTTGCAAAGTTATCGATATTTGCTGTCTCGACATGAGGCGGGTGGTTTAAAACTTACTTTGCGGCTTCTTCGCTCCATTCATATTAATGGCTGTGTTGAGCATATTACCGATTTTCGTTATACTCGATTGTCGCATAAAGGTGCGCGGCGGTATGGGAGGTGGCGGTTGTGGCTCTGGTGGCTCCAGCACCGGACTTTGTCGGCCCCAGCGACCCATTATGCTGCTATTGCTGTTTTTAGCTAAAATAAAATCAAATTTGAAAATTTAATAATCGAATATACTAAGATAAGTATATTGTGCAAGCCTTAGCACATGTACATACATATAATATATTGTATAATGAAAAATATTTGTTCAAGAGCTTGATCTCTGCGGTCTAAGCACATGAGCGGATTGCGTGTTGCTTTTATTTTATATTTCTCAAAATTTGACAGGCAATTAACACCTGTAGCGCTCTCTTAACGCTCTTCCCCCTTCTCTTGCAATATAGAAAAATTTCTTCCAGAAAAAAAAACCTCAATAAAAATGAATTGTGCAAATGTGCTCGTCTATCTGTCTGAATGTCGTTTGTTTGTATTAGAAATTACGTGCAAACGCTGCACAGCATCTGTACAAAAAGAAAAACAACCCGCTAAAAGAAAAAAAAATTAATAAGATGATACATATATCTTAGATTATATGAATTTTTTGATTATCGTGTTTCATAAATTAATAAATATATTTTACTTAAGAGAGAGGTGTGTCTATTTCGGTCGAATGAAATGCACATATTTAATTCGTTAGCCGGTTAAAAGCACAGTGGGGCCGGGAGTCATTAGTTTTCAAGTGCAAAATGGCGGATTCCTTACATCATATTGCGAATTTTAGTGTCTGAAAAGCCTAATTTAAACCTCGACTTAAGTTCATAAGTCAATTAAAACGCATTTGAATTCTAGTTAAAGTTATAACAAAAAAGTCTTTTATGAAATTTCTCCTTTACTTTTTCTATTACTTTATCCGACATCCACTGTGCAAATGAAAACACTTCTAAACTTTGTTTCTTCACCAATAACAGGCGCCTGGCATTCCAATTATCAATTACACATAAAGGCAATTTTGCTAATCTCAAACTCAAATATAGAGAGTTTTTTCGTTGAACTGTAATCAAAAAGTCAGAGTGGAAATTTTTAGTATTTTTACCCTATATCTAGAAAGTAAAAAGGCATGTTTTGATTGCTATACTTTTTGTTTAAATTATAAATATTATCAAGATAAGATATTCTAACATATGTAGATCTAAAAGATCAAGTTTTGTCAGGGTGTTGAAATAAGATTAGTTTGATTTTAAACAGCATGCAAGTTCGAGACGGTTTGATTTTAGCAATTTGAGATATGGTTTGTATATTTGTACTTTGCTATTTGATGCAGGGTAATTAAAAGCCGGAGTCAATTTTTTGCCAAAGAAAGAATCATACGTATGCATATACATATATGCACAGATATTACAAAAGTCATTATGTCTATATCACGAATATACGGTTACAAACATTCCCCCACGTACCGAACTTCAAGTACCTCATGGCAGGAGCAAGGGAGAAGGGAGGCAGTATACGCAACAAGTTGAAGAAGCAGGCCATATGACTAATGGGCCAAGAGAGCAAAAATCAACGTGCAACACAAAAACAAATCGGGAGAGAGAGAAGAAAAGAAATAACAGATTGTAATCCAATTAGAATAGGGTGTGTTGGGGGGGGGTGGTGGTGAATGTGCGTGCCTTCAATGTCTCTGAAAAACGTGAGCAAAGGGAAGAGAAATTTTTTGTATAATTATACCCTATTCAATATCAGCATAAGGATTTTTATATCCAGTGAATGTAAAACTAGCCCAAGTTTAATCGCAGCAGTCCAAGTTGAAGTTATCTCATTCTTGCTCAAATAATAAAGATTAATGTAGGGTATCTAGCAGTTGTCGTATACAATATGCATTTTGTTTTTGTCAAACGGGAAATGACATTGCAGCTAAACAAAACGAAGAACTCTTAATGAAAAAAGGTGAAAAATTGTAAACTTTTATTTTCTATTCGAATCAGAGAAAAACAAAAAAATAACTAGAAATTGCCAGGGCAAAGAAAATTTGTTTTCATTAAAACAACGGAAGCGGAAAAGCGCTAATAAAATATATATTTATGCATGCATGTATGTAAATACATACATACATACATATATGTTGTATTGTATTTATTTATATAAAATACAATGGCATATTCTTTTTTTTCGTAGGTGAAGGTGGAATGTTGGGGAAAAATTCTTTAAAACAATTTGTTAACGCACAAACAAATCGCCAACACATGGACGAGTGGTGGTTAAACAGTTTTCTATTATTAAGTTTTAAAACTGATTTAATTGATTAAAATGAAGAAACTGAATAGAATTTATACGATATGTTTACATTGCATCCGAGGGAAAATCTCTTATGAATATGTAAATGTTTCAACATACTCATAGTAGATAATAATATTTTATTACACACATACTTAATTCCCATTGTGGTTTGTCTTCTTTTGTTACCCAAAATGGATGTAATATGCTTACAAAAGAATTTATACTACTTTTTTTCTTGTTACTGTTCAGATGAACTTCAGTTTAAAAAAGCAATAATTTCATTGGTCATATCGCAGAAATTGTTGTTATGGATACTTTAAGTTGCATTGGTTTAGGAATCTTTTGGCTCACCTCGATATAGATATTGATATCTATATATAACTGTTCTAAAAATAGTTACTCAACAGTTTGATAGGCACACGACTTGCACGTGCCACACGAGACCCATGGCCATTTATATTTACATATATCGCCATCCCCTTGCTTAGACAGGTGTAGATACATACATAGATATGTATATATACCATATACCATGCCCAGAATTATTTCTGCCTCTAAATTATTTTTGGTTTTTCCTCCAAAAAAAAAAAAAAGTGAAAAAACCATGGGCATAACCAACTTCAAGATACCCTCTATAAGGTAGATAAGCTTTCGGATAATTAAGAAGTAACTTCATCTCTTCCTTATTTTTTCATTCCGATTTTTTAGAGATTATTAAAAAAGACAATTTTATTTCCTCTAATTGTTTTTATTCATTCCATAGCTTTATTCTATTGCCAAAATTTTTTATTTATTAGCTCCTGATATAGCCAATTTATTCTATCAATAGTAGGGTATCAAATTGTCGTCCCCATTTCAGATTTAGACCGGCTTAATTTGCTTTTAAATCGTGTAAAATAAAGGGAATCCGACCATTTTTGTTTCTATGTATATTTAGCATATAATGTTGGGCAGATCTGTCTATAATATGCCCATCATTGTGTCGCTTGCCTCTCACTTGGCGTTGACAGTTTGACAGTCATTGGCAGACAACAGAATTTTGGTTTGAGGTTTTGGGCTTTTGGTTCTTCTCCGTCTGTATAAGATAAACAAAAGGCATTTGATGGACGTGGACGTGATTGCAACCATATGTCGAATTCCCCACCTCCTTTCAAATGTCCCTCACTTACGCACACACACACACATACACACACAGTAAGTTAGTATCAATCGATGCTTATCAAACTTAGTGTACTGCCAATTAATGATATACTTCCCCTTCCTCTGTACTGCCTCCGGCTACCCATCCGAAATGATAAAGCGAAACTAATTAGCATTTGACAAAAAAATATATAAAATTTATGTCTGTGCGTGTGGAATTTAGCATTATATTGGACAGGCTTTAATCTGATGTGTATATAACTTGACATCAGGTAGAATCGTGTTTGATTTGTTAGGCAAATAATTTTTAGATGTTGGCCTAAAAGTCAGCAAGTGACAAAATAGTTGCCATTAATTGTCGTCTATATGGCAAATACAACTTAAGCTCAATAGTTTTATCTATAGTTGTTGCATTTGTTGTTGCTGTTGCTGCTGTTAATGTTGTTTTGTTTAAAACAATGCCGCTCTCAATGTTGTTAACCTCAAAAACCGCCAAGAACATCGACAAATGAGAATGAGACTTGCCTGGTCAAAAAGGGGGGGGGTAATCGGGTGAACGGGTTAAACAGCCTAGCTGTATACATAAGAGTTCATTTGTGGAGATCAGGGATCAGGTGTTGCGGCTCTAACGTAAGCAGCTGTATTAATAATACAGTTTTAGAGCCACTAACAGACACCGCCCACGCATCAGCAGGTTGACGTAAGTTTCTTTAATCATATAGAGATGATTTTATATTCTTTTATTGCGATTATTTGAACAGCTGTCTTTTGGACCATGGACGCACCGCACATGCACACTCACCAGTTTATGTTATGGAACTGCACTCAATTTTATATGTGTGTATAGATGATATATGTATTTATCTATTATCTTGTTGATATCAACTTGAACTAGTCTTAGTCCACCTCAAATTTTTGCATGATTTACTTGTTTTCAATTGTATTAAATTGAAATCATTTTAGAAATGTGTAACAGTGTGTACCGTCTTCTCGCGCCCTTGCACTTCTCGTTTACTGTTTTTGGTCTTTTAGTTGATTTGTTTCTTCCTTTTATAACGGTTAAATTTAGATTTCGATTACAATTCGATTAGTTTAAGGCACTCCACATTACAGAACAAGGCATGTACAAAATAAATATGTACATATATATGTTTATTGTATATGAATGAATATAGTTAGGTGCGTAATTTAAATTGAGTTTAAATCATAAGAAATAGAATACGGCAAGAGAAGCAGACAAAATACTGTCAACGCGGCAACGTTTAAATTAGCACTGGACTTGCTTGCGAATGCGCAGCTATGATTTTTTTATAAATTACGATAACTAGACTCTCGCTTTCGCTCTCACTCTTACTCTCCCTCTCTCACTGTGCCTGTTGCTCTCTTTTGTAAACAAATGAGCTGTGGCTTTTGTTGATGTTAATATTGTTGTTGTCGCCTCTGATAAACGCTAATTTGCATGTTGATATTGATGTTGCTCAATCTGCATACATACATAGCTACTACATAGTATATATACATGAATATATGTATATTAATGTATATATATACATACATACGTATGTACCTGCATGTCTTGCTTATTCTTTTGGCTGTCTAAATAACAAAATCATTAAATTAAATATGTAGATAATGTAAATGCATAAACATAGTTATATTCTGATCAACCGAAACAACTTTGCGGAATTCCTTGATTAGCTATAAACAGGTTAATTTATTTATTATACTTTATTATAAGACTTGCCAAATTAGAACTTCGGGAATTAGTTGTTATACAGGTGCAATGGAAAAAGTTGATATGCTATACAGACACTAAAACCCAAAACTTTTATGACATAATTTATTTTTTATATATGGACAATACGTGGGCATTTTCGCAACGTCTATTTTACAATAAGCTCCATCTGTATTACGTTTGTAAATAAAATTATTAATTTTAAAATATAATTAACTGGTATGTTGACTCTATGTATGCATTGGTATATTTTGTACTACCACATATCTCTAAATGTTTTAGTTAACAGGTTTAAATCCTTATTCATTGTATTGTATTTTAAACGTAAGTGGCTATTGTAATTATTTAGGTCTTCAATGCCGTAATGAAACATTACCTCTAGGACCAGCAATTGTTCGTACAAGATATCCCAGGGTACACCAATGGTTGCTGCACACACGTCTAGTAGCCAGCGGAAGGAGCAAGGGAATAGGACACGCAATTCTCGTTTATCGGAGTCGCGTATCTTAGACATGTAACCGTGCAGAAGCCAGCAATCAAAGTTGGAAATATTTAAAAGCAATTCCTTTTGTATGCTGTCATCATTTGGCTCACAGGTTTTCTCAACTTTCGGGTGCTGAGGCAGTTCGACTTGTACCTCCGGTTCCTCTGATAAACGCTCCAGATGACGTCGTGGCCTTTCCAGTGGTACCTTTAAAGGATCCATATTAGTTTCCTCAAAGGTTTGAATCGAATTCAAATCATTTAGACAAATTTGTTCATTCGCTATGTTTAATATATATTTTGGGGTTGGTTGGACTTTCCAAAAGGGGTTATTCGATTCTAATCTTTCGCGTCGAGTGGCCCGTTCGTGGACTATATTTTGATACTGAGCATTATATGTAGCAGTGGGCTGGCGGAACTTAAAGTCGGGTCGTTTTTCTTTTTTGCTTAACTCCTCAAGCCACTGCTTCATTTTGATTTCACAATTCGCGCGACTTTCTTGTGGTTTGCGCCGTTTGTTATGTAACGTTTGGAATATTCCTACTTTTTGGTAATTTTGCTGGCAGGCTAACTCCTCTACACGAAGATTAATTTCTTGGCTTGCCAATCGTTGTCTGAGATCTTCCGGTTGATTCTTAAACGGTTCCAATTGGCGCTCGTAGTGCTCCACATACATATAGTCGGGGATCTTTACACTCATTCGTTCACTATCTTCCACACGCGAGGCATAAAGCAATAATCGCTTGAAGTAACTGTGGGCTGGGGTTAGGGTAGGCTGAAATTCGATGTGATCTTTGGCTGCACTTTCTGTGCTTGATTCTCCATAAAGCTGACTGAGTAGGGTCTCAAATATAAGGCAAATGTTCTCTTGATTTCTTTGCATGGCTGGTGTTAGAGTGATGTCATTTTGGTTGAATTCCTGTTCCTTTTGCTTACGCTCCTTGTTAATGAAATCATCTACCTGGCGTCCCAACTGAGTGGGTACACCAAAACGTTGGGCAAAACTCTGATTGTAATGGGAGACTAAAACTTTGCGCAGCTCTACAAACTGCATCCATTCCGTATAAACAAAGAGAAGGCTTTCAGGACTTTCGTTCGCAGTCGCCGACTGCATTAGATGTTCATTGATTGACTGAGCAGACTTAGATATATCTCGTTCTTTAACATCGTCTAATCCAAACAATAACTTAAGCACGTAAATTATATAAGCCATGGCACGAGCCTCATAGCGCGGATAGTTTTGCAGTCCAAAAACTGGTTCAAAGGCGGGGGGAAAAATGTCCATCAGACTGGTCACATAACTGGCCACCAAAGGTGGAAGACTTAGCTCAAGAACATAACGTTGGACCAGAGCTGTTAAATTTGGCTTTTGAAATCCATTGAGGTCTATGAAACGAGACATTTGAGCTATATTCATACGAATAAA
Source organism: Drosophila neocordata (assembly GCA_018903615.1). Taxonomy (NCBI): domain Eukaryota; kingdom Metazoa; phylum Arthropoda; class Insecta; order Diptera; family Drosophilidae; genus Drosophila; species Drosophila neocordata. The sequence continues at coordinate 16,442,006 of JAEIGI010000002.1, read as the reverse complement.
CTGTAAAATGCAATGAAAGTAATTATATATTTAAATTAGAGTATATGCATTTGATTACCTTATATCGACATTTGTCCATTTGCTGAGCAAATTCAATATCCCTTAAAAGGGTCTTGCCATGAACTGATACATGCTCGGGCAGATAATTTAATATATTGCGACTTGATAAATGTTCCTCATCGATAAACCGAAGGAGATCCGTCAATTGAATATCATCTTCAACAAGATTTAACGCGATTCCCAAAATAACATAGAGCTTGGTTAAATTTAAGCAATAAATGTTACGATCAAAGTGACTCAGTGTCTTGGCTTTGGGTCGGAGACCGTGACACTGCATGCTGCCTGAACTATCCAGACTGTGCTTATCTAGATGCTTAAGTGGCATTTGGCATTTAAGAGATTTGCGAGCATTTCTGGACCACTGCAATCTGATGCTTTGAGAAGTTTGCAAAGTAGATACGGAAGGCGTATTCCTTCTGCTGTAACCAGATGCATCTAGTTTGCGCTGTTTGACGAAATAACAAGAACACATGATAGCAATAGGTAATTGATGACCGGGTTTTTGGGTCATTGCTTAGTTCCTTAATGACTTTGGTAATTTGTTATGTTATTGTTGTCATAATTTATGCAAAGTTGCACTAAATTTTGCGAGTATATATATAATGCGTTTGTCCACAACAGACATCAGTTCAACAGTATAACTTACTAACTAATATCCCTCAATCATGTCTGCTGTACGTATGGTTCTAATTAGTTTGGCCATCTTTGTGATGATGGCATATGCTCAGCCCGCTCCCGGAGCGCCAGCTATTGATCGTAAGTAAAAAAATCCTTTTTATAATCAAAACCTAAAAGTTTACCTATTACAGCTTCATTGCCAGGAGGAGACATTGCAGTACGGCCTTCTGAAATAGTAGGAGAACCAAAGCCTCGTACTATGGTCCTTTTATTGCCACTGTTGTTCCCTTCTCAGTTTTACTTTGGCTAACTTAAGCAATAAAAATTTATTATGACAGCATAAATTACCTTTGTTTTCCTCCAATGACGCCAATTTGCACGTTCATCTGTCTCCGTTTCTTTCTTCTGTTGCCGTTCACGCTTACGCTTAGCCAGCTTGTGATTATAGATTATCCGGGCATCTCTGTAACGTAACTCTGATTAAATCCTCGACCCCATCTCTTGTGACTTTTGGTACTTACCTGGGCAATACCCGCACATTCAACTTGGGCAGACCTAATTCATTGTTTTTACAAAATGCCACCTCCATGCGGCCCATGTAGGCAGCCCAAACTTGCAGAGTCATTAACTTCAGTTCCTGCTTGGCGCCCATATTGAGAAGTTCTTGTAAAAAGCCTCGCAATACGTAATTGTAAAACTCCCAAGACGTAATATCTGTATCGTTGACAACAGATTTGGCATTTGGCTTCTTTACCGCACGGCTGGACGCGTGTTTCGCGGTGTCGTTAAAAGTGTCTTCGGCACTGATCTCCACAGCCATTGCCAGTTGTTCTTTTTTTGTACCACATTCTATGCAAAAGTAGTAGCCAGCGCGCTCCTGAAATGTTCTTTCCCCGCAAATGTCACATTCCATGTGGTCCACTTCCATTACTTCGTTAGCCTCATCCATTTTATTTTAAATTTAACTTTCGTTTTTTTGATTATAAACAAATTTAACATGTGCACGATTTTAAAAACAGTCAAGCACCGCCATTTTCTGTCAGCTGTGGTTATGGTGTTAATTAGCAGACAAAAACCGATAACTCCTGTTAGTTAACGGCTGATATAAGACGGTCACACTAGTATTTTCCATATTCGTATACTGTCACACCAAAATTCAGGTTAATAATAAATACAAAAGAGATAACAAAAGTGGAAGAAAAAGGGAATAGATGAGCGATTGCTTTGCCAATCCCGGATCAAAATAAAAATGGACTTAAGTGAAAATCTAGAAGATCAGCACTTGATATATAAACATGAGCAGTTATTCTGCGACAGTTTTCCCCTCTTTAAGGAGATTCGACGAATGGGCAAGCTCTGTGACGTCACTTTAAAGGTAGAGGATCAAAGTTTTTCCGCCCATCGTATCGTTTTAGCAGCGACTATACCTTATTTCTATGCCATGTTTACCAACAACATGGCCGAGAGTCGCATTAAGGAAATCACCATGAAGGAAAGTGCTATAGAGCCTAGTGCATTGGAAACCCTCATCAATTATGCATACAGTGGCCAGATTCGAATTGACAATCAAAATGTGCAAAGTTTAATGGTAGGGGCATCATTTCTGCAGCTGTCTCATGTGAGGGACGCCTGTGCCAGCTTTTTGATCTCTAGATTCCATCCACACAATGTTTTGGGCATCCGTTCCTTTGCCGATGCCATGATCTGTCGCCAATTAATCGATGCTGCCGACAAGTACATCGATCAAAATTTTGCCAAAGTCTCCCAGTCAGAGGAATTCCTCACCTTGGAGTGTGATCAGCTCCTTGAGCTCATGCGTCGCGATGAGCTGAATGTCCGTACTGAAGAGGTGATGTTTGAAGCCTGCATGAAATGGGTTAAATATGCAGAAGAGAAACGAGCGAAGCTCTTTCCTCAGGTATTAGCTGCCGTACGTTTACCGCTGTTGTCACCTCAATTCTTGGCCGATCGTGTGGCACGTGAAGAGTTGATTCGCTCATCACACCAATGTCGTGATCTATTGGATGAAGCGAAGGACTTTCATTTGATGCCGGAGAGAAGGGGATTGCTGCAGAGTTTTCGCACACGCCAACGTTGCGGCGAATTCTTTACTGGCCAAATTTATGCAGTAGGAGGACTGGCCAGCACTGGTGAATCTGTTAGCACTGTGGAGATATATGATCCAATTTCCAAGAAATGGAAAATGGGCGAGCAAATGTCAATGATGAGGTATGTTTTGATTTTCGAGTAATGATGTGTCAATTAATTCTATTTGACTTTATTCGCTCGGCAGATCTCGAGTAGGCGTGGCAGTCTTAGATGGAAAACTGTATGCTTTTGGTGGCTTTAATGGCACTGAGCGTTTGTCCACTGTAGAAGTTTATGACCCACGCAAAAACAAATGGTCTCAAGGCTGCGCGATGTTATGCAAACGTAGTGCAGTAGGTGTGGCTGCCCTAGATGATTGTATTTATGTGTGTGGTGGGTACGATGGTGTGACCTCTTTAAATACAGTGGAAGTCTACTATCCCAAAACGAACAACTGGAAAACGGTGAGTGTAAATAGATTTATCGTGTAATTTAAATAGGAACTTCAAATTTTAATTCTTAAAATTCTAGGTGGCCCAAATGATGAAATATCGTTCCGCTGGCGGTGTTACACAATTAAATGGTTATGTTTATGCGCTGGGAGGTCACGATGGTCTTTCCATTTTCGATTCTGTAGAACGTTACGATCAAAACGAAGATGTCTGGGTAAAGATGGCTCCAATGTTAAACAGACGGTGTCGTTTGGGCGTAGCGACATTGAATGGAAAAATTTATGTGTGCGGTGGTTACTGCGGCAACTCGTTTCTACGCTCTGTAGAGTGCTATGATCCATTGACAGATACTTGGAAATTGGTAACTCCCATGAATTGTAAAAGATCCAGGGTGGCCCTGGCAGCAAATATGGGCAAACTTTGGGCTATTGGCGGTTACGATGGTGAATCAAATCTGTCTACCGTCGAAGTTTATGATCCAGAGACAGACAAATGGACATTCATGCCGCCAATGTGCGCACATAGCGGTGGAGTTGGTGCTGGTGTTATACGTATTGAATGAATTAGTCTGTTTAGCCAAAATTAACTGTACTTTACTTCGTTTTTAAGTAATTTATGCTGTATACTATTGAATTGTTTTAGGGTCTAAGCTTTATCTAACCATATCTGGCTCATTAATTAATTAGCATATACGCATATATATATATACATGTATATATATATATCATTCCAGTTGTTTATTTGTTAGTTTCTATTATTAGCCTACGCAATACTCAATTACAAACTCTTAAAAAATGATAAAAATATATAAACTAAATTTAAAATACATTTATTTTTGGGTATTGTTTAAATGGTTTCTTTGTATGCATGCACTATAATCGAATATATCACGCACATCATACGGGTATAACTCAATTGTTTGGTCCTGCCATATGTTTGACATGTGCGCGATGCAACAAACTCCATTTATTTGCACAACAATAAATTGCTTGACAAACACCAAGCGAATAAAAAGCGTATGTGTAAAAGTAGGGCGATTGAATAGTTTTTCATCTGTTATCTCTATACAATAATAGTGGCTTATCAAGTCACAAATGTATATTACAAATATATATTTCTTCGCAATTGACTTTATCTAATTATCGTTAAATCTCGTATGCAGCTTTTATATAACGGTTATATTGTCTTTTTAAGCTGCCCTCGTTTATTTATGCAATTGTTCTCTTTGTGTTCGCTACTATTTCGCCTTTGATTTACTGTCCACTTTTTCCCTCGCTCTTTGTGTAATGCAGTTTTAAATTGAATTTATGCCACCTGCTGCTATTTCTGCAGCTTTTGGTACTCATCCAGGCATCAAACAGAACATTTTTCAATAGTCAACAGGTGGAAACCACAGAAAAGAGAAGGAGTCCCTACCACCCTAATACCCATTGAAATAACACGCTACCCACACCCACTCAAATATTGCTGTGACCCATAAAAGTGGCGATTCGCAAAGCACGCCTATAATCTAATCAATCGCATAAACTCCATTTATGGTGACAGTCAGAGCAATGCTGATAAGCTAGAGGAACAACTTATCTAATTCATCCAACGATTCACTCTATGGCGGAATTTGCAGACAGAAATTGTATTGCGGCAAAAGTTATTTGATTTTGTTGATAATGAAATCAGAAAATTGCTTGTCAATCGATGGGCGCAATATTATTTTAATTAAATGCTAATTATGTTTACCAAATGGTTAAAGTAAATATTTGATTTGCGTTCGTCATAGGATGAATGGGGTAAATGGGGCTTGCTCCAGTTTTGTTAATTGAAACAATGAAAAATAATGAATTTGGCCAAAAACTATTTGCAATTTAAATGCAAATTTTATAGCAATGCAAATTTTTCAGTTTTTATGGCGGTAGATGGAGATATGTTAAAGGGCGCCATTTTGGAGTAGGATACGGATATGAAAGATAAGACACTGCAGGAAGTTGCTACCACGAAATGCAACATTTCAATGTTTAATTTTAGACCAAAATGTGAAAGACAGGGCATTGTTATGGCCACAATAACAATAGCATAAACATCTACTTGACCTAGCGATGTTGTTGTACCTTCTTGTTCTTTATGTCCTTGTTAAATGTCATATTTATGGTACGTAAAGTGGTCGTTTTAGTAAAACGACAATCAGTAAATACAACTGACTAATCGAAATTAAAATCTTCAAAAAAAGATAAAACCTATGCATAATATTGTGAAAGTATTTTGTTATCCTTGTTTTCAATACAATGAAAAGACTTTCTTTAATAATTCAATGGACTAATTATTAAAGAAAGTCTTTTCATTCGCTTAATTGACATCCTCCATAAACAATAATATTGAACATTGTTTGCTCTTTTTGTATAAAGTTGATTGTTTGTTTAATGAGTCGTTGGGAAATTATTTTTTGATTAACTGAAAACCAATTCGGACAGTTTAAAACAAACAACAATTCATATTTTTGACGAAAAATTGAAATTAATTTTCATTGCATGCACGTCTTGCTGTCTCACTCTTTCTTTATCTTTTTTTCAGCCTCTTTGTTGTAGGTTTTTAATGTTTTATTCACATATGCAAACTGAATTTCCCGTTGAAACGGAATTATTTTCACACAGCCAAATGCACACACCGTCACACCAACACAAAGCGGCACACATACATACAAGCGAAACGCCCACACATGGACAGTTGAATTCTATTCGACCAATTGTTGATATGCACGAACCCACACAGACACTCAGGCACACACACACAAAGAAAGACGCACAGACACGAACATCAGACGAAATGGTGCTTCGTGTTTGCCATTTCCTGTTTTGCGTGGCCGCAAAAACTGAAGCATATCTTTTGGCCCTCATCGTGGCGTATTCTTCCTTCGAGCCATTATAAAAGCCTGTGCACGCTTTGATCTGTCGCTCAGTTCTCGAATACTGCCCGGCCGTGTTCATTCGGTGTGAAAGTCAGAAACCAGAATTCAATTCAGTAAAATAGTGAAACAATATTGAACTAAAAACAACTTTTAACAAATTGTAAGTGAAAATGAAATGATAAAACTTTGTTAAACTATTAAAAGTAAATTGGTTTTCATTGCAATTTGGATAAATATTTATTTCTATTCATTTTGAACTGTTATTATAGAGGGTAATCATTCTGATTTTCATATGTTTTTTTTTATCATATTTAACTTTATTAAATTTAATTTAAACGCTCTATGAAATAATCGCAATTTCATTTCTTCCTTATAACTTGATTTATCAGAATGAAATATTCAAAATATAACCAATATTAAAATAAAACTAATTAGTTTCTAAAGTAGTAATTAAGCATATAAAGTTCTTGAAAAAGATGGATTACATTTACTAACCATAAAGAAATTTAAGTCATTTAAGACTCTTAAAAGTTTTAATTTGTTTATATTTTCCAAACCATAGATTTAAGCACTAAACCACTCGTTTAGTTGGGTTCTGTTGCGGTAATTTAAGCAAAAACAAAATAGACGTTTATTTTCGGTGAAAAGAAGAAGATTTATATCTATTTTATATGACATAAATTAAGATCCCTCGACAACTTTAAAGTAATTTATTTTCCTTATTTTTTTGAGGGACAGTTTGTGAACCAGGCTGACCATTAAAATTCTACTCGTAATCTGTAAACACATTTAAAGACCATAAAAAATGAAATCAAAACAAGAAATAAAAAAAACTGAGAAGGAAAACAAAAAAATTTTCAAATCTTATTTAAAAAGGCATCAAAAGTTAAGGTCTTAATACAGTTTCTTTTGGCTGTGAAATATCCAGTTAGCAGCAAGTAGCTGACGGTAAGTTAAGCCAGAAATTTTTGTTTGATACATTCATTTAAAAAGATATATAAAAATAAAAAGAGAGAACAATAAAAAATTGCCTTTAAAACAACATTTAAAACAAAAAAAAAAAGAATATATAAGAAAACAAAAACGAAATGTCTCAATTGCAACAATGTTTATTAGCTGGACCCATCAATTGCCAGGCACCCGGCGGCAAAAGCTAATAAAAACGGGAACATCAATGCCACGCCTACCATTGCTCTACCTCCTTCTTGCTGGCCTGTACATCCGGTGTTGTAGTTATACCACACGCAGTAGTCCATTAGGGGACATGACCAAAAACAAAAAAAGAGACAGGAGAAGGAACTACACAACATGAACGAACTGACATTCTGAGGTGAAGCTTTAAAACTGCCCTTGGGCCTTAACTTGTTTTATGTCAACTTGGACTTGGCCCACAACAACAAAAGCAACAACTATGGCAATTATTACATGTGTACGCCAGAGCAAATACTTGAGCTGCAGCTGCGCCTAAAAGATGCTTTAAAAGTCCGCGTCTTGCATATGCCGTTTTTGTCTGTATATGTGACAGAGAGAAAGAGCGAGAGAGAGAGAGAGGGAGAGATTGAGTGAGTGAGAGGTAGAAATTTAAGTGTGCGTTCACTAATTACCTCGACAATGACAACTACATTCTTACCTATGTTTAACTATAAAGTACAAGAAGTAGCTACAGGGCTTATTAACAACTACAACAACAATCACAACAAAATGATGACCAAGTGGGGAGCCATTTAACACTGAGTAACCATCTAATGAGCTCACGCAAATCCAAAAACGAAAAATTTTGGGCAACAGGCTTTATATTTTAATGTCGGAATGAATGAGTTTAAAAATAGAAATAGAACCCATTAAAAGAGACGCAAAAGTGTTAAGTATCTTTTGGTATTGTTTTCTAAATTTCATCTAAAATTTTTATAAATATTATAATTTCTTATTATATTTTTATATGATAGTCGCCTTTTTTGGTCTTTTATCTTTAACATTATATCCTTTTTAAAGATATGTTTTTCTAGTTTTAGTTATATTTTTAGAAAATGAGAAATTTAAGAATTTCAAATCGGCCCAACTTTGATGCAATTAACCAGCTAGATCCTTTCATTATATTAAATATTACGCACAGATACACATGACATACAGACGAACGTGGGGAACGAGAGGGTCATAAAAAACTTCCTTTTAAGAGTGGAATGAGTAGCTAAAAATCAACGAAGCAAAACGCGACAAACGTCTTTGGTGTGCCTTTTTACTTGTGACTTCATCAGCGTGATTTCAATTTCAATCATTTGGGATTAATTTGGACAAGCCACACACAAAGGTCACACACATGTCTCCACCTCTAATGAGTCTTTTTACATACAAAAATGTTGTTTGCTTTAATGCCAAAACACAAAGAAGCTAAATCGCATCAGATTTACTTTACAGAATAGAGACTAACACATATTTAATTTAAATTCTAAGAAGATCTCGCATTAAGTATGGGTGTATCTCGGAAATTTAATTCCAGAGATGTGGGAACCTGTTGGAGTTCCACCACAACTATGCTATTTGTTCCGACTTTCAGCACTGCAGCCGGAACATAGAGCGTGACTTGAGGACCCACAAGTGGCCAATATCGTCCTAAATTCTCGCCGTTAATGAAAAGAATACCCTTACCCCAACCCGACATATTGACATAGGTATCAGCTAATTGGTCAGCTTTTTCTATGACCAGCTGTCCATGATAAATTGTTGGGCCAGAGCGAAGAAGTCGACGAGGTTTTCGTACCTCCTCCGTAAAGACTACATTAGATTGGTTGATTAGCTTTTCCAGGTCATCATAAGATTCCAAAGGATATTGAGTCATGTTCCAATTGTTTAATAAACGCTTATCCAAATGCACATCTTTGGTGAGACCCTTAAAGTCATTGATTTGTCGACCATAATTGATGCGTCCTTGATTCTCCACCAGAATTTGTAGACGACGTCCTGCACTTGCACTTAGTGGTAATTGGAAAATAGGTATTTCTCTGGCCAAAATGCCAACAAATTCATCATCTACATAAACATAGCCACGATCGGCAAGTCCTGGCACTTGTAGCATACTTGGATCACGTTTGAAACTAGGCAACCAAGTCTCATATAACACCAAGCCGGAATATTGATCTAGAGCCTCAAAAGTTTTGGGTTTCAACGATTTAACCGTACCAGTGGCCAAACGCTGTCGAGCCTCCTGAGAGAGAAGAGACCAACTTTGTGAAAGTCTTACATTTCCGTAGGCTCGCTTGGGCACTGGTTCTGGTACTGGCAAATTCGGTAGAGGTAAATAACGTCCTATAATAGCTCGTAGGGTTCGATATTTGGATGTGGGATCACCGGCCTCAGTCATGGGAGCATTATAATCATAGCTTGTAATATCCGCCAGATAATTACCCGGTCCATTCTCATTGGCTCCCGCCGTAAAGCCAAAATTGGTGCCGCCATAGAACATATAAAAGTTCACACTGGCCCCGCTGTCCAACATGTCTCTGAAAAATAGAAAACAAATTAGATTTTGTAGGTAAAATCTTAAGCTAATTACACTCACATGAAGGTCTGTGTTATATCCGATGTATTTATATTTGCCATTGGCTCTGTCCAGTGGGTCAACCAGCCGGGATAATATTCTGCATTCACGAGTGGTCCTTTGGGTTCATAGCGTCTTAGCATGGCCCAATAAGATTTCAATTTATCAGTAGCACCAAAGTCCATTGTGGCCAAAACCCCTTGAATCTTACCACAACGAAGGAGACTTGGTCCATCGTTGGTAAAGAGAACAGCCTGGTTTTTTACATGGCTCTCCGTTTCATCACGCAACCAATTCCGATAATTAAGATCACAGGCAAAATAGGAACCATATTCATTTTCCACTTGAACCATAATAATGGGACCACCGTTACCATACAGATAGGGAACAATGCGTGCCATCAATTGGCCATACCAAATACGGACTTCACTCAAATAGTCTAATGAAGAAATTAATTTGTGATTTATATATATTCCATATATAGAATATGATTGTTACTTACTTATATCGGCTGTTCTTAATTGTATGTTGGGATATTTATTTAGTAGCCAATAGGGAAAACCACCCATATCACGTTCGGCGCATATATATGGACCTGGTCGCAGTATGACCAACAAATCCTCATCGACAGCCAGACGAATAAAATGCTCCAAATCTGCAATGCCACTCCAAGTATAGACACCATCATGTGGATTGTGAAGCGACCATTCTACATATCTAAAAAAAAAAAGAATAAAGAAAGTTGTAGAAATTGTAAATTGTTTAAGCCATGTAAAACTTACGTGGTAACTGCATTCAACCCTGCTGCACGCATTGTACGCAAATGCCTTTGCCATGTAGCTGGATGGGCACGAAAGTAATGAAATGATCCAGCTATAAATCTAAATGGTTGTCCATCTTTCAGGAAACGATCATTCTGGTAGTCTACCACAAATGACCTATTAGCAGTAACTTCATTTATGGATAGAAGGGCAAGCAAGGCAATTACCGTCGCTCCCGATACGGCAAAATGCATAGCGTTTCAAAATTAGACTAAAAAAAAAACATCATTAATTTGTTTAGAGTTATGAGATACTTTTTTGTTTTTAGAATGTTTGTTTTTGCTTGTATTTATTGGATTAATTTACTATTTATAGCTACAGCATCAGGCTTAATGTTAGATACATTATTGACACTTCGACAATTTTTTATTGATAACTGATACGTTTGTTTTTATCTTACTGTTTAAGCCATAATTGGGTTTAGTTTGTACAGCTTTTTTAATGGGTATTCCCTTGCACCTAATGACCTACATTTTGTTACTTAACAATTTAATACAAAAAACTAATGAAAAAAAAATATCATTGCTTCCAAAGAAGTCAACCTTTGATAATACCAAATACTTGGAGTAAGAATTGAAATTTATAATATTATTATAAATCTTTCATATATTTTTAATTTAATAACAACAATTAATATACAGCCTGGAGGGCAGTTAAACCTTTCACATTAATTAACGAATTAAAGGGGAATAAACAAAATGTAATAATGAAATGCAACAATTTTTGCGAAAGCGTGTAAAATGAGTTAACATAAATTATATTTTTAATGTACAACATGTGTGACAAGTCTCATTTCTTTATAATATATACAATTCAAAGAAGAAGAAATGAACCTTAAACTAGACCACTTTATAAATGTTAATACATTGAACCATATTTTGTATACTGTTTTTCTTTTTTAGTTCCGTGTACTAAAATAATGCCGGAACTATCATCATTTTGACTTCCTAGTAATGTAACAAATTGCATAGTTCAAAATCTTTATAAATCTCATCAGTTTTTCTTCGTTGAGAATGTTTTCTTTTCTCAAGTTCAGTTTAAGTTCATGGTTCAATTAGTTGTCATCGTCTTTTTTCCCATTGTGTTGTTATTGTTATTGTTGTTGTTGTTGCTACTGAGATATAATCTTAGTTTATATTGCTTACGAAATTGGTTAATTGAATCCCATGCCAGGCCAACTTCTGTTTCACAAACAGCTTAAACTGAATAAATCAATTAATATGCCAAAATATTTGTTGAATTGTTTGTTTTTGCTTTGGTTATTTGTCAAGCCCAGCTTATTGGACAAAAGCAAAATTATATTGATATAGAATTATTATTCATATACATATGTATATACTATGTATAAACAATTGTTTTTTGCTTTTATCAGTAGTTAACTGTTTTGTTAAGTCATGATACGTTTTGGCAATTGTTTATGCAACTTTTACTTAAGTCAGCAATAATTGAATTACATATTATTTATTTAAAAATAATTTTTGATGGCCAAACTGCGTCTGTGTCCATACAAACGATTAATTGTAATTTAGTGGACATTAGCAAAAATATGATTCATAATATAATTTAAACAAATGAATTTATACTACATAAAAAAAACATTAAAAATAAAAGAGTGCAGTAAATAACATTTAACCAATTTGTTTAACACAAGTCGTTAACATCATAGAAATACCTAAATAATTACTGTTAATATTTAAATAATCATAAATTTTAAAAGTCAAGAGGATTCCATTTCTTACGCCATATTTTATGACTAATTTTTTATATTTTTTTTATTATTTATTTTATTTTATTCTTTCTTTTGCTTTAAATAACAACTTGAAATTGTTTTTGAAATATTTTTCTGAATTCTTATCATCCAAATATGTGAATTTGCTGTTGACAGTTTTTAGTTAATCAATCATCAATCTGATTCATTTAATATAAAATTAAATGATCTGTGAAATCATGACCCTGAACTTTAATGAACTTCCAGCACCAAAAACAGAAAAATTCCCCTTTATAGACCATTATTCGTATATATGTATGTATGTACATATTTAATGTTAAACGAAGGCAGCGGCACACATTGATTCAGTGTTTAATGTTAATGCTATACGGAATTGTTAAAAAAAAAAACAAAAAACAGAAGAATTCCAAACAGCATGAGTCCAGCATTTAAAGCATTTGACCCAATTCAATTATTTTGCATGCCCATAACCTAGCTTGACTCCTAACTGCCCCCCGATGTGTTCCCGAGAATTACCTTCTTTGATTTGCTGTTATTTCTTTGTTTTAAGGATCGACACTTTCTAGGTACAATTTGAATTTCACAATAGAACTTACCTTTAACCAAAATAAAATGGATTTCTGTAGGTTCTGAAAAGTATTATGTTATGGTTTATGCTTCGTATATTTGTTTGCACTTTATTTATTTTGCAATTCTTTTGCTTTGGTTTAAGGCTAAACGTTCCGCTTCGGAGCTAAACTGAGCTCAAACTGATCGTATTTGAACACAACGGTTTTGCTGCTAGCTATGAACTCAGAGACAGCAACATGAGGCGGGCACTTGAATGCATTGGCAACATGTTGCTTAGATTAACTTAACATACAAATTGTATAGATACATATGTACATATGCAATTGAATGAGGTTCTTTTATTAACTGAAATTGCTTTTGAAAAATTACATTTAATTTTTAAAAAATTACATAAACTTATTCATAATATTTCATTAACAAAATGTGTTTAGAACAAATTTGAAAAACATTTTAATGAAAAAATAAAAATCTGTATGTTTTGTTGTACAAACGAATTGTATCAATTATTGTTTATATTGTTATAAAGCTCAGGTGAAATTTACTTAAGCAGTTAAATGCAAATAAAAGTATTAATGAATTAAATCACAAGCATATGCATACATAAATGTACATACATACATATGTATATATGTAGATACATTTGTATCTACCAACAAAAATGAAAATGAATTAAAAAAAACGTGTTTGAGTCTAACTTTACATATGTACATACATATGTAGATACATTTGCGAATGCAAATTACTGCAGTATTGTCACAAACTGTGTATACATATGCATATGTACGCTTAAGTGCATCATAAATGTCTGCACATGTTAACAAACATGTACGTGCATACACTCATCTTCATACATAAATATACATACATACATATGATTTCAGTCACCGATTTTCTAAAATTTCGCTGATATCACTTAAAATTTGCGAGTTGCTAACCTTTACAAGTATTTTCTTGTTATGTCGAGTAATGCAAAATGGAATTTCAAAGAAATGCTTATCTTCAGCCTATTAAGAAATAGAGAGAGCAATTATTTTAACATTCTACAAATCAAATGTAAACTTTAAATCGAAATGAGTTCGATTTGAAAACTTTGATATGTACATATGTTTTGTAGGGTATATATGTGATGACCTTTAACTTTATAAAAGAAACTCAAAGTTGATCTCAAAATTAATGTAAATTTATTGAAAATACTCACGCCAGGTCTGATATGTGTGTGTGTAAGTATGTATGTGTGTATGTATGTATAAATATTTCTCGATATAGGCTGCAGCTGTTGGGCACCAAACAAACGAAAAAGTACAGTTATGCCTCATATATTATGCATTAACTGTAGTCGTTGTTCTATTTCTTACTCTGTCTCTCTTCCATATCTGGGTGTGTTTGTTTATTTTGGACTGTGATGATATGCAAAAAAAAAAGGGTGACGAGAATGCAGCCGCAGGCAAATTGGGCCAAAAAAGTGAATTTTCTATGCATGTATTGTTGTTTTATTATTAATTTCGTTTCGTTCGTTTCGTTTGTTCTTGGAGTTTCCTTTCGGGCTGGGGCTCAGCTGAGATAATGGGCCTTTATTACCATCACACACTTACACATACGTATATGTATGTATACACACAGATAGGACACGTTCAGCTAGGCCAAAATGTAAATCCCAATTCCTTTTTCCTACTCATCTTCTACCCTCTTCTTTGTCTTTCCTCGCCTTTTGGCCATCTTTAATGCCTACATGACTATGTTGGCATTTTAAAGTGTCCGCTGGGATTGCGCCCCAGCCTAAAGCAAACAGTAAGACCCACACATCCATAGACAATTAGATGTCACACATACATGCATATGGGGGAAGTTAACAGCTTAACACCAGAATATTACACATACGCCTAGTGTATGCCATATGCTTTGCTATATGTGTATAACTCTGAGACACGTTAAAGTACACAAAACACACGGAACACAATCATGGCAGGAGTTAAGGAGTCCATTGTTTAACTGCCTGTCTGCCTAACTGTCACTTTCATGTCACCAGCAAGACTAACTAGGACACTGGCTAGGCTCAAAAACCGGAAGCTTTATACATTTTCCATTTGTTAATTTTATGCCACAAACTTTCGGGCAGTCTTACTCAGTGCACTATAATGACACACAGTGGTATAATAAGTAAAAAAGATGACTTTAAATAATAAATTAATACGGAAACCAAAACAAAAGAACACATGTAAACTAAATTAAATTTTTTTGACAAGCAGCTAACATTTTAACTCTTCACAGTTTGGTAAAACTAAGTTTTCGAACTTTTTTACTCAACAGAAATGTGTTTATTATCTTGAGCCACCTGTTCATGGATTATGACAAAAAAAAAAACTGTTTAGTAACTTTCCACTTAAGCTTAAATCTAAAGAAAAAACCAACTTACGTCAGTCGCCAATGTTCATGTGGGCATGGGATATAGTGTTCTATCATCCAACCTGTTGATCAATTCAATTCAAATTCAAGTTCAATTGAATTGTTGTAGAGAAACTGTTGACAGCTCAGCTTCTCCTTTCATTTTCTTCTGGGCGGGGTGGCAAGTTGTTAGCTCTTGACACCGCCGGTGGCAATCAATTGAATTACATGTTTGTTCCATGCTTCCTGTGCATCGTTAGACATCGTGGTTGTTGCTTGTTGCTATTCTGACACCATTTGGCTTATCAAAGCAAGCAGAGAGATGCAACCCAGCTCCGCCACCATCTTCATCTTCTCTCCAGGCATTTGCATGGCAATTTCACTTAACAAGGGTGTGTTGAAACTGTAACGACAACTTGCCGCTCCAACAGCAGCATAATCATGTAGAACGGCGGCGATGCAATTCAAGGATCTTTTCCCTTTGAAGCAAATGTTTGCATTTGGGACTATTTTAAGCCGTTAGCTGATGCCCGTTAGCCCCATCTAAACAAATTTATACATATGCAATTTGAAGTACCCCCGTTCCAGACCCAGTTCCAGTCCTTTTCTGTGCCCGTCGCCACTTTATGGCCCAGTGAGCACCATCACCAACGCATCCGCAAACACTAGAAACTAGACCACAGAAAGGTCAAGTATTTGCCACAAGGCATTTGTTTTTTTTTCTCCTTTCAATGTAAATGTGAGTGCACTAAAATAAATATATATAAAAAAACAAAACAGCAAGCAAACCATCTGAAAAAATGGGTTTGAATATAATATACACATATAGGATTTGTGTTAATATCATCTGCAATAATTAAAGCCGCTTTACAAAATAAAAACAGGTTAAATTTAAAAAATTGACTAAAATATGACTAAATTAGAGTTTGAGGTTTATTGGAATCTTATATTTCCCCATTGACATTGATGAAATGTTAAATCATTCTTTTTAGTTTTCAAAATGTATTTTAAGCAAAACCTTATTTAGGTCAATTGAATTATTTTTCAGTCAATTTTGTAGCATACTTTTCGGTAAATGTTACGAGTAATAATAACTTACACTTTCTACTTATAAACATTTGTGTTTCAGCAGATAAGGATCCGTCTATACATACATACGCCCGCCCAAAAGTACGCCACGCCTTTTTTCAATGCCCAATCAATCAGCCTCGATCGTCATGCTGTTGTCACTTCTACTGTTGAGTGTGGCAACTATTGCCAACAGTGATGAGAACAATCTGAGCAATTCTAGCACCTTATCGCCTGCATTATTACAGCAGCCACCCAGAAAACTTGTCAAGCGAGCTCCAGCCGCCGGATTTATAGGAATGCGTGGCAAGAAGGAGCTGGAAACAGACACTGTGACAGATAGAGATAGAACTGATAGTAATAGCAATTGGTTAGGCCCCGATCCGCTGGACTATGGTGAGGATGACTACTATGACAATGGCAGGCGCCTGAAGAAGGCTCCTACAGCATTCGTAGGCATGAGGGGTAAGAAGTACACTCCAACAAGCAGTCGCCTTGGAGATCTGCTGAGGCAGATCGAGGAGCAGCGATTACGTGAGAACGTACTGCAGGATTTCTTCGATCGTCTTACTGAACAAAACAATGCTGGCGATACAGAGATGCCCAACAAGCGGGCACCTACTGGATTTACTGGCATGCGGGGCAAGCGACCAACATTACAATCTGCGGAAGATGGTGATGATGATGAAGCCATGGAGCTTTACGAAAAACGTGCTCCAGTTAATGCATTCGTAGGTGTACGCGGCAAGAAGGATGTATCCCATCAGCATTACAAACGATCTGCTGGTCTGTCCGAGGTAAGAACGAAAGATATAAAAGAGATGGAACCACAACTGATAAGGTATAACTTATTGACGTACGTTTCCATTTCTTTTATTTATCAATTCACTGTCAAACACAACTCTGAGAAACTAACCATTCAGTTCTGGCGCAATCTCTTTAAAAAGGCATATGATGTGCGTGGCAAGAAACATCGTTTTGTTGACTTTAACAACAAATTTGTGGCTGTGCGCGGCAAGAAGAATAACCTGGATTTCGAGGATGAAGGTAGCGAAGATCAATACTTGGTCCGGCCCTGGACTTATCTAATAAACGAGAAACGAGCACCCAATGGTTTTGTTGGTATGCGAGGCAAGCGTCCAGGTAAAGGTTTATTGTTTATTTAGATTTGTTAATTATGCTTAAATCCTGGACTAATTTTTTAGTTTTGGCGTTGGAGTAAGGCGTATGGCGTTCCTTATTTTTGGATGACACAGATGGAAGTTCCTCAACTAGGCCAAGAATACACACAGACACACACAGAATATAATAGAAAATTGTGTTTCAAATAATCACTGGGCTGGAGATTATTTTAAATACAATTATTAATCAACACAAAACATACATAAATATAACTCTGTTATCTTAACATAAGCTTAATATTTAACACCTCCGAGACTATGTAACATAACTGTAATTGTAATCGAAAGCTTTTAAAGCTTTTGAACAAATTCACATAAATTGAATTATTTGCATATCTAAGTGTAAAACTATTAATCAAAATTAAATCTAAATAGAACAATTATTCAAAACAAAACAAATGCATTTTTAAGCACACACACACACACAGATTTATTTATTTTCTAAATATCGCGTATACGTGTATGTACGAATTGTATTAAAAAAAAAAAAACTAAAAATTAACTTATGTCTAGCACAAATGGCTAATTAAATATTGTAAATATTGTATCTATGGGTAATGAAAAGAATAAAAATTATTATTACAAAAAGGAAAAACGTCAACATAACACAAAACAAATAAAGAACCTGAGGGTTAAGCTACTATTTTAAGTATTGAAGGTTTTATACCCTATAAGTTTATATGGTATGCTGTCTATATTAGTAAATAGAAGATTTTGATTTTTGAAGAGTAACTTTTAGTTAGAAGTGTTAGCCGAATGAATATATATCTGACAATTTCGTTTATTCTATTATATTTTATAAATATCGAATTTTAAATTTAAAGGAAACTTAAATTTTTATTTTTACAGTATTTCTATTTTTAAATCCAATTTAAAATAGATTATTATAGGGCCTCAAAGATTTGAGTATACTCTTAAATTGCAGAGTATAAAACACCATTAAGATGCTTCACGATTCCTAGAAAAATCTCTTTAAATTACACATGTTGTACTTTAACTTAGGTACATGTGTACATACAAAACAATTAGCACACAACGGAACACTCTTAGAAATATGAACAGACTCTTAATAAGGCACCCAGACACAAACAAGACAGAATCATCAGACGGCGAACAACAAAATTGGTGAGTGATTAATGAGTTGTGGGTGACTCCATATGTATATTGTTAGGGATAACCCAAAAGTAAAGTGCGTAGAACTCTACAGGTAGGACACTTTCATAGAACCATCTACCTGAAGCAATTTCAATGGAAATTTGCAGTTTTAAAAATAACAAATACAAAATAAATTTGTTAGCTAGTGTAAGCACTTATCAGTATTGCTTCTACTTTCACAATTTACACACCAATAAAATTGAACGAAAAAAGCATATTCCACCTTTTCTGATTCGAGCTTAAAGTTATATGAAAGCTTTTTCTCAAGTGAGATCGCTACGTCAGCTATGTATGTATGAGTGTGAGTGTGTGTGTGTGAGGCACCCCCAGCTTATAAGTAGCAGCTGCTACGTTCTAGCACTGTTAGTTTCAAACTGCGATTCAAAACGGGCAATACAGCCACAGAATAGTTTTTCAAAACTTTAACGTGAGTGAATCCAAAAAATATATAAAAAAAAAATTATAAAATATACAGAGACATTTCGAAAACATTAAAAACAAATCACATTAACAAACAATTGACAATAATTATAAGAAATTTGCAATTAATGAAATGAAGACAGTGGAAAATTTGTAGTTTATTGCCTCTTCTTCTTCTTCTTTTTTACACGAGTGCAACTTGGCGTGGAAAACCAGTCTTGTAGCAATCCATCTTGATTGCTGCTCCTCCTCTCAGCTGTTTTACAGTGAAATTTCTTCAAGTCAACCATCCAGTTCATTATTTTTTTGTTGGTTTGTCATCTGATTACAGCAACTTTCTTGTTTTAGTGGATTTTTTTGGTGATACTTAACGGCAAGATGTTAAAACTTTGGGCATGCCTTATGCTCTTGGGCTGCCTTAGCCAAGCGGTGCCCTACTATGGCGGAGAGTAAGTAGAACACAAAGATAAACGAAATTTAAATTAAAAAATAAAAAAAAAAAACCTGAAAAACAAAATCAGTTTTCTGTTGGTGTTTGTTTCATGCACATTTCATATATATATGTATGTATGTTTTCAAATTCATTTACAAGTAATTCAAAGTAATTAAAAATACTTTAATTATTTTATAATATGAAAATAAATTTTGGTTGTGGTATTTTAAATGCCTTTGAAATCATTGGAATTGTCCTGCAGTAGAATTGTGTAGAAAAACTCTAAACAAATTCCCACACTATTAAATTTATTAGTTTCCCTTTACACACTTTGTTAATAATATATTAATTTTGACAATAATTTGAAGTTTATAAAATTTCAAAAATAACATTTCTCTTTTAGTTAGCTCTTTGTTAATAGTTAATAATTCTTTGTATGGCTTAAAATTACTTATTGCTTTTACAGTGAAGATAGTCCAGTGGATTTAGAATTTCAGGATTCGGGAGACGTTTCATTATCAGATTCCTTAAAATCCAGGTGATCTGATATATTTTTATATACAAATATCGTACCTACATATATCAGTCATATCAGTCATGAGAGTCAATCACCTTTACGATCTTTACACAACCTCTAAACAAATATAAACTCAAATATTGAACGATTTTTAGCAAATATTTGTCAGAAACTTCTTTTATGATTCTGTTCCCATTGACTTCCATCATCGTAAACTTTAGAGTAAATGTTGAAATATTGTAGGCTTCTCTTATTTGTGCTGGGTGAAATTTTTGCTGCGCTAAACAAAATGACAAATAAAGTTGACCGAAATGAAATGCAAAAACAGAAAAAAATAAAATACAAAAAAAAAAAAACTTACAAAAAAAAAACCCCAACTCAGAAAGAAAGTAAAATTGTCGGTATACATATATATAGTATATATATATATAGTTTAATAGTGACCTCAATTGATAAACTAAAAAGAGATTGGTTTCAACAGAATCAAGTATGGCTGATCTGAAGGGTTAGTTCAGATAAGTTAAGATCCGTTCAAATCTCTTCTTTTTTTTTTGCAAACAGACAATTGCAATTGATGAGAAGAAGATGAAGAATCATTATTCTTTAACCAAAGTGGGGCATCCGTTTGCAGTTGAAGCTAAAGTTGAAGCTGCCGCCGCGGGACAACTTGGGCAACCTTTTTGTTTTTTTTTTTTTTTGTTATTCTGCTCTTCCTCTCTTCAGTTGGCTGACTTTGTTGTCTTGGCAACCTTTCAGTTTCCTCCCACTACTTACAGTAGTAGTTCATCATTTTGACACCATTTTTTCTTACTGTTTTGTTGTTGCCTGTGGTTTGGTTTGATCATGAACACTTTGTTTGCCCAACAACCATGAAACTAATTGACATTTGACACGTCATTAAGTGCAATTTTTTGGTACTTTTTGGTGCAAATGAAAATTATATATATGTCTGGCTCTCTAAGTGGGTCACCCAGTATTGACACTAGTTTTTCTCTAAATATAAATGGTAGTTCTGCTTTCCACAGTTGGGACTTAATTAAATCAACCAACCCCCCCTCTTTTCTTTCCCCCTATTATTACCGTTTGCCTCTGTGGCCAATAACTTTCGCTTTGCTCTTTTGTTTGGGTGCAACAAATTTGTTTATATTAATGTTTAGCATGTTTAATGACAGCAAAGAGAGCATTTTAATATTTAAAAATTATATATTTGAAATGAGAAACTAATGTTTAAAACATTGGCTGGCTTTTAATGTTAATATTATGTTTGAAAGTAAATTAATAATCCAAACAAAGAAGAATTAGAGGTTTTTTTTTTAATAGTTTGAAACTTATTTGCTATATTCTATAAATAAAATGAGTTTAGGAAATTCAAGAAGGATATTTTCATAATCCTTTATTTATATATTTTTTCTTAAAGAATCAATAGTTTATAAAAGAACTTTAAAGCTTTACCTTTATTTCCTTTATTTATTAATTCCTACTTATTCAATAGTTTATAATAAAACTTCAAAACTTTTTTAAAATATAGTTTGAATACAGTTAATATCTCTAAAAATAACAATTATAAAACTCCATATTTATAAATGTAGATTTCTTTTTCTAACTGAGCATTTAAACTTAAATAATTCCTTTAATTATCTTTTCATGTCTTTGAATATATAGTTTCCCTTTTAAATATTTTAATTACATTTCTACAGTTTGCAATTACCTTCACTAAAGTCATATTTCTTTTTAGCAAGCTTAAACCCAAAGCCAGTCTCAGTTCCATTTGTCAGTTCATTTAACTTTTAGATTGAAGACAATAAATACTTCATGACAGGTTCGACACATATCACGGAGTCACCTTTTTGCGGGATCTCTCAGTTAAAATACGAGGCTTTAAGCCCTTGTGGCTCACGTCTTAACCGATGACACATACCCGCAGCTTATGGAAAAGAGTATTTTAAAAAGTCAGCCAACTGTGGACCAACGAAACGTATATACGTATATACATAGTATATATCTTTTAAAAAAATATATAAAAATTTGTTTACGTTTCTAAATTATTTTGTTAGCGCTTAATTATTATGAGGTTTTTTTTTTAATTAGCTTCCGTATGTCGAATTTTAATGAGCCGGCGCATCCCATAAAGGAAAATAACAATAAACAAAAGGCAAAGAGGTCTTTGTTATAGAAAGTCAATGTGACTCACTTGTGAGTTATATCTTCTTAAAAGATTGGGTGTAGAGGATAGATTTTGGTTTTGAATGGCAATAAATACCATTTGACTGATGAAACAAATGCAACTTGAGGATTTCTTATAAATCTTTCTTTTTTTTTTTTTTTGTTTTGTTATTGCCATTTATTTTTGGGGTACTTAAAAAGTTAGGTTTATTTGATTTGTCTATATAGAGTAGAGGGGAAAACCACTTAATATGCGAATCAGACAAATGCTGCGCAAAAACTCTAAACAATGAGCACGATCAGCATTTACTATATAGCATATATTTATATATGTAGTGGGTGAGAGGGGAGTATGGTGCGGGTTTGTTCTTTAATGTTCGGGAACCAACAGGGCATATGAATTATGGTGTTCCGTTTCGTTCTATGCCAATGGAATTTGCATGAAACACACTTGACACATACATACATAGGCACACACACACATATACATTTACATAGCACACAGCAACAATAACACTAACACACCACACTCTTCCTCCTACAAAATTTGGTCAGCTTTATGCAACATTTAACACGCCCATTGCCGCTGCTTCATCAACGCACTTCGCTCTTCCCGCCCATGCCATTTGCACCGTTAGAACCACTGCATGCCCATGCCTCGCAACGCATGTCCAGCATTTGGCCGGCGGCTGCTCCCGTTCCATTGGCTCCACAACGTATGCCTTTAACTAATGCAGCATTGTTGCCACCACTCTATAGCGGTAGCTTTGGCAGCGATAGCAGTGACACAGAATTTATTCCTCTGGAACAACAACAACAACAACAGCAAGGACGCCAAGTGGCTAGTGCTAATCCAGCTACAGTAGCCGTAGCCCAAGCAGGACAACCTTTGCCTGGTGCTGGTATTGAACAGAAACCTTTTAGTAAGTCATTTACACCAAATAATTGATCCTTATCTTAGCTCTAAATCCTGTATGATGGATCATTTACAGATGTTGATACCATTACAACCGATATCAATGCTCCGAATCCAGCTGTATTCTTTCAACAATCATTCCCATTCTTTGGCAATGAGTTTTTCAATTCATTTGGCGGTTTTGGTATTGGTAATAGTCAGGAACCTTGGTGGAAAGGGTGAGTATCTAATTAAAGTAAAAGTATGGAAAACTTATTATATATAAAAGCAAGCAACTATATAGAAAGAAGATCTATCTATCAAACTTTATGTACTATTTGGAAAAGAGATCTAACATTAAGTTAACATTAGAATCAATAGTTTTATTTTAAACTATTCATTTGCTATTTGATCAAGTATTGATCTCTTTTATAGTTTATCTTTTACAAACCTCACTTCTTCATTAAATTCCTTTATTTCTTAACAATTTTTTCATTCACTGGTCATTGTCTTATTATTATTTAAATATTTTCATTGTATTTGTATTGATATGGTCACTAAGTTTTGTTTCATTTTTCCTAATCACCGCACACGAATGATTCGTTTGAGATTCGTCTTTGCCTAGATCTTTGTTGGTTGTTCTTGGCATTTGGGCAATTAACCGCACACAATGTCAAGTTCATTTAAACCTATTAAATATGTTTATTCATAGTATATATTTCTTTATTACTAGCTTATCTCTCAAGAGGGGTAAGAGCGGGGACATTCATTTTCGAAGCGCAATCGAGCATTAACAATTAAATTATAAAAATAATTTTCCATAGTTTGAATAAAAATTGATTCATGATTGTCAGCAGCTGGTTTATTGTAATTGTTTTGAATTGCACTCAGCAATATGATCAAGTTAGTTGAATGAATATATAATGCTATAGTTGATATAGACATATACATATATATATATATATAGTCTACCAAAGCTTGCACTTTTCTAAATTGTCATTAGAGCAAAAAATATTAAAAATAAAAAAGGGTGAAATCAACTTGTTTACGTTTGCATTTAGAGAATGAAAGTCCAACGTAAAGGCAATTGAAAAATTAGCACTATATATAAACATAGGTATATATATACAGATACATATATATCTACTTTTTATGGAGGGCTGTGAAATTTCATATAAAAAATACTCTACGCACACAATGAGCTTGTATTCAGTAGCCATAATTGAATTGATGCCAGGCAAAGCTGTTAAGCTTATATACATTTTCAGTATATATATATATATACACATGTAGATGTACATAAAGATATGATATATAAGTCTCTGGTATAGCTATGTGAAAATTCATTAAGCAAACAATATTCAGTAGCTAGTGCCATTACTAGTCTGAGATGTGAGGTTAACCAAGTGGGGCCTATGACTAAGTTATTTGACTGAATTTATATTGTACAATAATTGGATTGGTTCATTGACTTTTTCGATTTACGGCTTTAATATGTAATATTAATATTAGGAAGTTTTATTAATAATAAGCCCAAGCTAATCGAGAAATATTTCATTAAAAAGAATATTTTTCTACAAAACATAAATCAAATTAATATTTAAACCAAAACAAGAAATAATTTGAACTTAATTTGTTTGAAAATGAAAATTTAAATAAATATGTTAATTAAACATATTAAACAAATATAGTCCAAATTTATTTATAGTGTGATCTTAATTTTGATAATTATGGAAAACTATTGGAAATTCAATACAGAAATTGGAGAACAGATCATTTTTCAAATCAAATTTTACTTTTTATTTAAAAAAACACATTTTTTGGTTGTATTATTAAATTGATAAACTTTGCCTTTATTTAGACCCAATGTATGCACTGAAAAAGAAGAAAATGAAACTTCATCTCCAGACACTGATGCTGATGAAACCGTCGACACCTTTGGCCAAGAACGTGATGGTATTGGTAGCGTGGTTCGCTCTCCCCTGTTTGGCCAATTCCAATTCAGTGTGAACTCTTGTGTGGAGAAACCAAATAAACATATCTGTACCAAGATGTGAGTAGTCAATGGAAATCTATAAGTATTGTATAATTCACTTGAATCTTACTTAATCTTGTGTAGCATCAATCAAAATGGCAAAAAGAAAACTCTGACGTTAACACGTCAATGTTGCCATGGCTATGGACGTCCCAGAAATGCCGACTTTGCCACAACCTGTGAAAAGATTGAAATTAAGGATATTGAGGCTACAGCAGCTGATATGGGTGCCAAGCAATTTATTGAGAGTGCCCGCAGTGCTGGTCAATTGGCCCAGATGCTGGGCAGTGGCCAAAAAGTGACACTCTTTGTTCCCAATGATGTTGCATTTGTCGAGTATCGTGGTAGACAACAGCAGCAAGAGAATAATGTTGAGGATTCCAAAGCAGAAGCATCCTCCACATCATCATCGTCAAGTACACCATCGACAATTTACAAACTTCATGCCGTACTCGGTGAAGTTCCATTGGAAGATCTGCCAAATGAGAAACTATTGCAGACAGAATTGCCTGATCAGAAGATACGCATCAATAGCTATCAATTGCCTCCGGCATTGGGATTGGAACCATATCGTTATGCCGCCAATTGTGTGCCCATTGAGAAGTATGACAAGTTATCCGAACAGGCTTTGGTACATACTCTCGGCGGAGTATTGAAACCCCTTACCAAGAATGTCATGGATATCATTAGGGAACGAGCTGATTTGTCCATAATGCGTACTGTCTTGGAGAAGACCAATATTAGTGCAATGCTTGAGGCTGCTGATAAGCCAGTAACCATCTTTGTGCCCACTGATAATGCATTTGATAAACTGGAACCACATCTACGACGGGCATTGAAAGAAGGACGTGGTTGTGCTTCAAGTGAGTATCACAACCAAAAAATAAAATATTTATCTTATTAACACTCAACTCCTTCTATATTTTAGATATTTTGAAGAACCATATGTTGGATTTGACATTCTGTTCGGTGGCCACAGTTCCGGGTGCCAAGACGACAGCATATAATCTATTGGGTGAACCTCTGCTCCTTAATCGCACTCAATCTCCCCAAAATCAGACAGCCATCTATATAAATAATGCAGCTAAAATTTTGGATGCTGATATTATGGGTACCAATGGAGTAATCCATGTCATTGATACCATTTTGCCAACAGAATCAGCTCTGCCAATGACAACACTTATGTCTCAGAAGAATTTAACAATCTTCAAACAATTACTTGAGGCTTCCGGCTATGACAATCAATTTGATGATCTGGATAATGTAACCATATTTGCTCCCACAGACAAGAGCTTACAAAATACAGAATGGGCAAGACTTTTGAGGGAACAGCCTGAGAAATTGCAAAATAACTTAGAACTATTGGAATTCCTTAACTATCATGTGGTCAAGCCAATGATCAAAACCTGCGATCTATCGGAACAGTCTTTGCCAACTGTGGAGGGCAGTAAAGTGCGTTTGAATCTCTACTCCACCCATGCTCTATTCTCTGATGTAATGAATCGTGCCACCGTTAACTGCGCTCGTCTGGTGCACTTTGATGACGAGAGTTGTGGTTCCGTTCTGCATCAACTGGATCGTCCACTCAGTCCACCCAAAAATGTAAGATCAGTAGGTAAACAGTTTTTTGAAAACAATTTTAAGTAATGTTTCCTATTTTATATAACTAGAATATCTTGAAACTGCTCGAAGCCAATCCCAACTATAGCAAATTCCTTGATTTGGTCCGTCAAGCTAATTTGACTCAATTACTTTCAAACGATTCGCATAGCTATACCCTGTTGGTGCCTAAGAACGATGTCTTTGAGGAATTCAGCGAGTCTAGTGAATCTTCTAAAAACCCGGCTCAGACTCAAGCAGATAACTTGGCTCTAGTCAAGACACACATTGTTGAGGATGTCGTCTGCTGTGCTGGCATTATTCCCACCAATTGGCCATTTGTACGCTCCATTGAAGCCATTTCAGGTCAACATTTACGTATTACTCGTGATCGTCGCCCCAAAATTGAGAATGCTGGCGTTACCAAATGTGATGTGGTGGCCACCAATGGCATTCTCCATGAGGTCAATGACATCATAGTACCACGGCAAAAGAATGCCCAGCGTCAACATCAATTGTTGCCTCCAGTTGGTGGAAGCTATCAGCCACAAGGTGATTTTGATGCCTTCTTTTAAAGGATAACTATATAATTCCTTTTCTCACTGATTGTCAATATATATATATACATATATTTATATTAATTTAAAAAAAACGATTTGTCAATAATTGATACCCAATATGCATCTCTCATAAATACAATAAATAAGTATTTATAAAATAACTAAAACGATCGAATGTTCCAGAAGATGGAAAACTGAATTTCAATATAAGTAGAAATACAGAGGAAAATTTTATAACCGATTAGATAAGATGAGTTAGTCTACAGTCAAACAAGAAAGTTTATTAACAGCATAGTGTTTTGGTTGTTTTGGCTTATATAAGTTAATGAAAGATATTTAAACCAACAAACTTGATTATTATTTAAAGAAATAATGAAGAATTATTTGTTGAAATGAAGTATTTAAAGTTCTAATCTTTCTATCATCCGCCTAGTTGTTTTCTAAGTGTAAAGGTTCTTATAAATATGTCAAGCACCTTACAAATATATACCTTTACTATAGCACGTGATATAAATATATAATTAGTGGTTTCTGACGAATCTAGAAACAATGATTTGGCATAAAAAAATGAGTACCTATCAAGTACTTCAAATCTCTACAAACTTTTTTTTGTACACAAAATTAAGTATAAAACGTAGAGTTTTTGATGTAATTTTCTGGTCTCAATTTCTGAATAGAAGCGCCCTATCTATTCTATATTATAGTTTCTAATAACGAGAGCATTGTAAATAGTCTCCCTTTATCTCTCTCTCTCTCTCTTTCTCTCTCTCTCTCATTAATTATCTGGCTCTCTACACAATAGTAAGCCTATTATCATTTATGCACTTAATTTTTAATCACAATTTAGTATAAAAACGCTGCTGCCAGCAAACACTCAAACAGTTCTCTAACAGAGTTTAATAGAACAATGTCGGGCCAATTACCAGCTACATTTGTCAAGGGTTTTCATAATGAGGAGCTAGTGCGTCGCATGGAATATCGCCCATTGGGGAATACTGGATTGAAGGTTTCGAAAATCGCTTTTGGTGGAGCCGCATTAAGTGGTCTGTTTAATAGCAAGAATTTTCAATTTGAACGGGAGGAGGGCATTAAAGCTGTGCAGGAGGCAATTAAATCGGGAATCAACTATATCGATACGGCTCCCTTCTATGGGCAAGGCAAATCGGAGGAGATTCTTGGTGAAGCTTTAAAGGGTATTCCCCGTGAGGCATATTATTTGGCTACCAAAGTGGGCCGATATGAATTGGTTGCTGAACGAATGTTTGATTTCACCGCCAAAAAAACAAGGGAAAGCCTTGAGAAAAGTTATAAACTTTTAGGATTAGATCGTGTGGATGTTTTGCAAGTGCATGATGTAGATGCAGCACCCAGTTTGGATATGGTATTAAATGAAACCATTCCAGTCTTAGAAGAGTATGTTAAAGCGGGCAAAGCTCGATTCATTGGCATTACCGGTTATGACTTGGATATTCTTAAAGAGTGTGCCGAGCGTGGCAAAGGACGCATTCATCTGGTTCTGAACTATTCTCGATATACATTATTGGATAACACACTTCAGCGCTTTATGAAGGATTTCGAAAAGTTGAATGTGGGTGTCATTTGCGCTTCTGCCCATGCATTGGGTTTGCTTAGCAATGCGGGTTCTCAGATCAAACATCCAGGCAGTAAAGAACTCCAGGATGTTGCAGTTCGTGGTGCAGAGATTTGCAAGCAACGTGGAGTGGAACTGGGAAAACTGGCAATGTACCATACAATGCAACTGGATGGAGCAGCTACCTTCCTCATAGGCATTCCCAATCGACGTATGCTTCAGATTAATTTGGATGCAATTTTCGATGGCCTTACATCAACTGAACAGGAAGTGTTACAATATCTATACAAAAAGTGAGTACAGCCACCCAAATCAAACTTGGCCTCTCCATTAACCAGTTGCTAACCAACATTTTTCTCTTTTTATTTTCTGTCTTTTAGTGTCTTCACACAATCCTACAGTTGGGGTTCCACTTTATCCTATATTAATGATTTTAAGTAAATATCAATCATCTGAAGATCTACTAATTACCTATATAATAAATATATAATTAAATAAAAATTGATAAATAAAGAAACCCAAACACTGGTAAAGTTTAGGAAACATTTAATATATATTTTTCTACTCGTAACTTATTTAATAATAGATAGTAAAAAACAGTTTCAAGAGACCATATGTAATTGTTTTAGATTAAAGTTTTTAAATATTATTATTGTTTGATTGTTGGAAGAGATTTCCGCAATATATGTATGCTTATGTGCAAACTGTCCTCAAGTGCTTCTCTTTTCTAAGAGTATATTTTGTGGATTTTTAAGAGTACTGTAACGGCTCCCTTACTTAAAGTATATAAACATACATTAACACACACTGTCACATCTGTTATCTCTGTCGCTTTGATTAAATAATTTGCCTTCTATTTAATTATAAATAACCTGGACATAGCAAAGAGACGCTCAGTTCTATTTGCACTTTTTCCACAAGATCATGTCTGGCCAACTACCCGCAACGTTTGTGAAAGGTTTTCACAATGAGGAGCTAGTGCGTCGCATGGAATACCGTTCACTGGGTCATACTGGATTAAGGGTATCCAAAATAGCCTTGGGGGGAGCCACATTGAGTGCCTTGTTTGATAGTAAATTTGATAGGGAGGAAGGTATCAAAACTGTGCATGAAGCTATCAAATCAGGAATTAACTATATCGACACGGCTCCCTTCTATGGACAGGGCAAGTCAGAGGAATTGCTTGGCGAAGCTTTAAAGGATGTCCCACGGGAGGCTTATTATATAGCCACCAAAGTGGGTCGTTATGAACTGGATCCTGAACTAATGTTCGATTATACAGCTTCGAAGGCACGTCAGAGTGTGCAAAAAAGTCTAAAACTCTTGGGCTTGGATAGTGTGGATGTCTTGCAAGTGCACGATGTAGATGCAGCACCCAGTTTGGATATAGTCTTAAATGAAACCATTCCAGTTTTAGAAGAATATGTTAAAGCAGGCAAAGCTCGTTTCATAGGCATCACCGGTTACGATGTGGATGTACTCAAAGAGTGCGCTGAGAGAGCTAAAGGACGCATTCATGTGGTACTCAACTATGCCCGTTATACATTACTGGATAACACACTCTTGCGTCACATGAAGGCTTTTAAGGAGCTTCATGTTGGAGTTATATGCGCCGCTGCCCATGCTTTAGGTTTACTTAGCAATGCTGGTCCTCAAGCCTGGCATCCCGGCAGTAAGGAACTTCAAGCTATTGGTCTTCGTGGCGCTGAGATTTGCAAGCAACGTGGAGTGGAGCTAGGCAAACTGGCCATGTACTATACTATGCAACTGGATAATGCATCCACCTTCCTCATTGGCATCCCCAACCGCCGTCTGCTCCAGATAAATCTAGATGCGATTTTCAATGGCCTCACATCAAACGAACAGGAAGTGTTACAATATCTACGTGAAAAGTGAGTACAACCTGTTGATCCCCATGAATTTGTGCAAGTTGGATTTGGTGTTAGCAATTGCATCACAGCCACCCAAATCGAACTTGGCCTCTCCATTAACCAGTTTCTAACCAACATTTTCTCTTTTTTTTATTTTTGTTTTTTTAGTGTCTTTACACAATCCTATAGTTGGGGTTCGACTTTATCCACTGTAAATATGTTTAAATAATTTGGATTTACAACTAAATAAGTAAAAATTTACTGTTATATTTTACTTTGACTAATTAAATTTCATAATAATTAAATTAAATAAATATTTGCCATATCAACTCAAGTTCAGATCTCAGATCAATTGTCATTACCTGGTAAATAAATTTGCAAAGCATTTCTAATAATAACTGATTATATTTTATACTATAAGTATATAGGGGACACTGTTACACATGCATACATAAAAACATTTGAAACCGGCGTCTTCTTTGTTTACTTTACGGCAGAATATTATGTGTATAAAAGTGTGTGTAAACATATACCTATACATGCATATATGCTTATACTATACTCAAAAGTAGATTTGCAATGCAGAGAGTGAGAGATAAAGAGAGAGTTACTCTCTCTCTCTCTATTCTTATGCACTTAACTAAATTACAAAGGCGGATTACAGATATGTAGGGCAAATTGTTGGGTTTTAATATACATATGTGCCGTAAGAATGTTTTTATTTTATAAAAACGATATCTAAATTAGAAAACAATGTATTTGTTTTTGTCATATATTTTATTTTTCAGTACAGGTTAAATGCTATTTCATTTCTATTAAAGGACTTTATTATTCCCATCCTCAATTAAATGATTTTCACTTCGTACATCAAAACATTTTTTAAGATTTTTTAGATTTTTACAACAAATAAAATTATAATTAGGAAAATGGGTAAAATATTATTTAGAAAACCTTCAATTGTGCTAAACCATCCCTGTTGTCAACCACAATCATATCAGTTCCACACATCTGTTTATTGTGTCCCTATACGCTCTTTTTTTCATGCCCACAAACAATTTAGAGTCAAGTGCCTCTTTCATATCAAGAGAATCGCATCTCATCCCACTCACTCACACGCACATGTGTGCGGCTTAAACATTGATTGCAAGAGGGACAACCAGAATAAATATATAGGTAAATATAGCACCAAACCGATATTGTGCTATCAGTATGCTTCTTGACTGCTACGAACTAAGTTGAATTTCAACAGAGTGCGAAAAAAATTTCCTAAATTTTATATTCAATTATATTTTAAAATGTCTGGAAAATTACCGGCTACCTATGTCAATGGTTTTCACAATGAAGAGCATGTTAAGCGGATGGAATATCGTAAACTTGGCAAAACTGGACTGGAAATCTCGAAACTTTCAATCGGTGGGGGAACGCTCTGCCAGGCCTATGGGTAAATTTGATGCTATAAATAATTTAAAAGAGAATTTAGTAAATTTGATAAGAGAATTAAGCAAATTTAATAAATAAAAATTACAATCTGTTTTCTTTGTTCCACAGGTTTGAACTCGAAGAGGGCATTAAGACAGTGCATGAGGCCTTGAAATCGGGCATTAATTATATAGATACAGCACCATTTTACGGTCAGCGTCGATCCGAAGAAGTGCTAGGACTTGCCCTTAAGGATGTGCCCCGTGAAGCCTACTATATTGCCACGAAAGTGGGTCGCTATGAACGCGACTATGAGAATATGTTTGACTTTAGTGCCAAAAAGACACGGGAAAGTGTCGATAAAAGCCTTCAGTTGTTAGGTCTTGACTATGTGGATGTAATACAAATACATGATATTGAATTTGCAAAGGATTTGGATATTATTCTAAATGAAACATTGCCCACATTGGAGCAACTGGTAAAAGAAGGCAAGGCAAGATTTATTGGTGTATCAGCCTATCCCATTTCTGTGCTTAAGGAATGCATTTCAAGGGCTTCTGGAAGATTTGATGTGGGTATTATATCGATGGTTATTATCTTCTTTTTCATTAAAATATTCTCTCTATCTCTTTTAGACGGTTCTATGTTACGCCAGATATACTTTGACCGATGAAAGTCTCCTGGATTATTTGGACTTTTTTAAATCACAAAATCTTGGAATTATTTGTGCTGCTGCCCACGCTTTGGGTTTACTCACTAATTCTGGTCCTCAGCCCTGGCATCCTGCTAGTGATGATCAGAAACAGTTTGTCCGCAAAGCCTCAAATTATTGCATTGAACATGGCGTGGAACTTGGCAAATTGGCCATGTATTTTACCATGAAGTTGGAAGATGCTGCAACTTTCCTTACTGGGATGCAGACAACTCAATTGCTGGAAGTGAATTTGGGTGCCTTTTACCAGGGACTCAATGCCAAGGAGCAGGAAGTATTGGACTATTTGGTTAAAAAGTGAGTGGAAATAGTATCCGAGTCGGAAGTTGACCAAAAAACTAAAGACAACAAAAAACAAACCGGCCAAAATTGTGCAACTCGGATAAAATGTTACTATTACATCATATCCACTTAGTAGATGAGGTGAAGTGGCGAGGGGTTTAAGTGTTGCGGTATGCCTGTGTCCAGTGTTTTATATGCATGATCATTGTCAATCTTGGCCATCGGTTTAGTAGGCAGCCCCAGCAGGCGCTCTGTCCCTCTCTGGCAATCGTTGGCTATCTCTTTTTACATTTTCCTCTCTTGGCATTGCATGTTGAACTTGTTTTTCATTTCGTGGCGCATGTGCTATAATTTTCCCATAAACTATTTTTCTTCATTCCTTCAATTTTACAGTTTGTTTGTTGTCCAATTTTCATAATACTCCTTTCAAACTAATGTGCATTATGTAAATTTTTTCCAGTATTTTGACGAAGCCTTTTAACTGGGAAGGCAATGAACTGAAAGTCTACTGGGCCGCCATGAAAAAGAAGTAAAAAAGGACCACTAAGAGGAAGTAACCTTTGCAATTTTTATATTTTATCTATTATTTGCTGAAATGTATGAACTGCTAAATATAAAATTTAATTCTTTCGGATTTACTTTGACCTATAAATGAACTTAATTGACTTTCAAAAAATAAAACGAAATCTTATCAATGGGCAACGTAAGCAACCTAACACTATGATATCAAATCAAATAACATACAAACCAATTGATAACCAATTGATGAGTACTAGAAACTGAAATTAAAAATGATTAGCTGGCTCTTACCTAACTCAATATATATTAATACTTACGTACATATATGTATAAACAAAGTTTATCGACATAAAAATAATATAGATAGATAAACAACTGAAATTACTTTATGCATGATTACCTTAAATCAACAACTTCATTACATTTTTGGCCAAAACAAAAGATATTGACTTTAGTTTGCTAAATTCGGAAACCAACTGGGAAGTTACCGTTTACCTTCAAGCAGATTTTGTTCTTAATAATCAGCAGTTCTTAAAAACTACATCTACTAACAGATAACAAAGAGGGATTGTTTATTTATTTGATGATCTGTTTTATTTTGCGGATACAGCTAGATCATATCTAACAAACCCTTTTGTATTATACCACTCCTAGCTTTATGGTTACAGGGTATTAATGTGCAATGCAACTTCCACCTTTCGCTGCCATGGTCAATCACTAACTAATTAAGCCTTAATTAACGCAACAAAAACAAAAAAAAAAAGAAAAGGAAAACCGCAACACGAACCAAGTTATGTTTTCTTTACTTGTTTTTTGGAGAATCGTCGAAGCGGAGATCAAAACGGGGAAGTTTTTTGTAAACATTTTGAATAATGCAATCAAAAGAAAATGGAAAAAATGTGAAATGAATGCACAGCAGCAATCTTATATGAAAAGCGGAAATGTCTTTGCCACATTTTGTTTTCCTTAAACTGCAGTTTTAAATGTTTTTTTTCTTCTTCTTTGCTTCTCCCTCCCATTGCATTAGCCAGAAACTACTGCCAATAAATTTTCGGCCTAATCAAAAAAGTCTTCTCAACTAAATTAAAATCGATCGGATTCTCTTGCTCACCTGCAAAAGCTCGCTCTCTTACGTTTAAGCTCTCTTTGAAGTCGAGCTTTCTTTTAGTTGCCTATATGAGCTGCGCGCAACCGCAGCTGAAGCGACAGTTTTGCTTTCATCTCGCAGTCTTTGAGACGTGTCGGTATAATCGATTACAATTTTTATATTACTTAATAATATTTTACAAAGTGCATAATGTTAAAACTACAAAATGGAGTTTTGCTTTTACTGAGCTGCAATATTTTATTAATAGTTCATGTTTCTGGCAATAAAAATTACCAGCAACAACAACAACAAAACCAAGGTAAGGTTATCGACATCGATGGCACAACCGACAATGGAGAAATTCTCCATGCAATGAGTTGCTGATGTTCTAGCCAGACCAAAACAAAGAAACCAAAAACCGGTTCGTTACCGGCATATATCAAATTGGTAAAAAGAAGATGAAAATTGTAGTTGTTGCGGTTCGTTAGCTAAACTATTTACAAAATGTTAACGGTTTTTTTTCTTTGAGGCAACAAAATCCTATAGAAAGCGAGTTTGAAATTTAGAAATAGAAAAGCGAGCTTTAAAAATGTTTTAAGAAAACAAACAGAGGAATGCAGTCTAGAAAATGTTATGGAATCTCAGAATATAAGAAATATAAAATATTGAAAAAAAAATTATGCCAAAATAGATGCTCTGTAGACATTGGCATTGCATTTAAAACGAAATCTAGACTACAAATAATTTACAAAGCGTTGGCACATTGGGGAATTAGGTGAAATGTTGTAACGGCTGTTAATGTCAACCGTAACTATTACAGAAATTTGGGAACAAGACCTTTCGGACACTTTCAAAATCGAGGGCAGTGATCAGGGCATACAAAAGGTCAATCTGAAATGTGGAGCCAACTCAATGAATGTGATGCTGGAAACGGAGAAGCCCTTTACAGGTGTAATGTATACCCGCGGAAGTTTTTATAAGCAGACGCCACCGTGTTTTATGAAGCCTACAGGACAGCAGGGAGCTCGTTCACTTGAAATGAACTTTGAATTGGATCAATGCCAGACCCTTAAGGAGGGTGAACTCTATACGAACATTGTGGTTATCCAAAATGATCCGGAACTGATAACTCCTGGAGATTCAGCATTCTCGCTGGAATGCGATTTTCGTCAGCCGCGTAGCTTGGATGTCGAAGCCAGCATGCAGACTAGAGATAGGTAAGTTAAGGTGTCTACCAACGTGTGCACAAATATACATCCTGTATATTTGTATACGTTATAAAAGAAGTCTTTATGATCTCAAATTGCTATAAATAGAAATCCACAAAAATTGCGCGGAGCACGCGGTGGAGCACGTCAGCGTCAATAAAGTTTCAAAAAAAAACCACCATCTCTACTCCTAAGTTCTACTTCTGTACATAAGGTACAAACGAAACTCAATTACTCTCTGTTTGTAAACTAAACAAAAACACTTAGAGCTTTACTAATTCAAAAAGAAAGACACTAATTCGTTACCCCAAACATACATACATACTACATAAATTTTCACAGAATTGCCACAGGTTCAAAAATTACACTCACTAGTCCTGATCCAGCAGCACCAACGGAACACTTACACAATTCGGTGTTTAGTCCAAGTGATACAGTTGAATATATACCAAAGTTTAGTAAACCAAATGAAACCATACGCCTGGGCTCTGTGGAGCAAGTCGAGCTTCATGAAAAAGACGAACTCTAACACAAATACAACAACAAAACACTTGCACTTATAATTAGTCCTTTTTTATCACACAATATAAAAACAAAAACACACCAAACAACAGGTGAGGACACGCTTTTGTAGACAATAAATTGTTTGTTAAATTATAAAATGATTTTTGTATAGAAAATTCTAACTTACCTCTTCGTCGTTCACAGGAAAAATAGTACAGCACTAGCACAGAATGCAACGCAAACGAAAAACCCGGGCGATTCGAAGACAAATTAACACTTTTAATGGCACCATATCCATCGTGTATTCATATTCATTCTAAAATGTTTTCTTTCATATCCTGTGATAATTTTTTAAGTTTGGTTTTAAATAAAAATGCACAAAAAACAAACAACTGTTTAATATTCTTAAAAAAATTAAATTATTATTAACATAACTTGATTAAAATAAAACTATTTTACCATCAACTATTGCCTTAATAGATATTTTCATTTTTTAAAGTCTCCTTTAATCCTTTGAATTTAACTTTTAACGGAATGCTAAAAGTGTGCTAGACAAAAATTCGTAATGAGATAGTTCACCCCAGTATTTTACAGTGTTAGCTAACGCCAACTTTTGCGGAAAGTATTTTCACAGTGTGGTGACATATTGTTCGCTAAAAGTGCAACGCAAAAATTAATTATATGTAAGGATTGACTATTTGAAGTATAAAAATGAATCACGGCGTTTTTTTGTCGCTACTTTTTGTTCTGAGCGGCACATTTAATGTACTACTGGTAAAGTAAGTAAATTCAAAACCAATAACATAGAAAGAACGCAATTAAATAAATATATATGTATGAACAACACATTGCAACAACAGATGGGCCTACAATCTAAAGCTAGAAGGCAGCGATGGTGAAAAATATGGCTTCCAGCATCCTGTATTGTTTACTCTTTTGATGTTCCTGGGCGAATTGCTTTGTTTCATTATTTACAAGGTGGCCCACATTGTAGTCCATAGACGTGGGGTAAGCTTGATAAAAACTCCAAGTCAATCACATTTACCGGAACTCTCCCTTTAGCTCTCAGATGAACTGGAACAAATCTTGACTCGCGGCGAAGAATTTAAACCTTTAAGGATGTTTCTACCTAGTTTGCTGGATACCGTGGCTTCCATTTTGTTATTCACTGGCTTGTACTTGACATACGCCAGCAGCTTTCAAATGATAAGAGGTTCGTTTTTCTTTGTCAGACGCCTAAATTACTTACACTGCAGTCTTATCTCTTGCTATTTCTGTCTTCCCTCTCCACTGAAGGTTCTGCAATGATCTTTGTGGGCTTTTTTAGCACTATGTATTTAAATCAAACCTTAAGCTTTCGACATTGGCTAGCCATGATTAGCATTTCGTGCGGAATATTGGACATCATCTGCATGGATGTCCAGCGTATAAACTATGATCAATCAAGTTTACCGCACTGGGACCATAATACTATCTTAACGGGAGATTTGCTTATTATAATAGCTGAAATACTCCATGCCATGCAATACGTATACGAGGAGAAGTTCCTAAAGACCATAGATGTAAATCCAATGCAGGCCACTGGCTGGAAAGGTATATTTGGTCTGGTCATAACTGGTTTACTTGCCGTCTGCCTTAATTTTCTTCCCACTTCAATACCATTCAATGATAGTTCGCATAAAGTTTTCGACGACTGGATGGATATATGGTATCAACTGAAGCAAAATGTTTGGCTAGCTATAGCCCTGGGGGTGTTTACTATAAGCTGTGCCGCTTACAATTATGTGGGAATGGCCATTGTGAAATTCTCCTCCAGCGGCAATCGTCTATTGGCTGATTATCTGCGTGTTTATTTTATCTGGATTTTCGTTATTCTACAAGAGTGGGAAGTTTTCAATTTAATAACTTTGTTGGGCCTTTGTATACTTCAAGCGGGTATTGTCCTTTATCGTCATGCTATATTTGTCGATTTGTACAGAGCTACTTTGGCCCGCTGGCAACGAAGCCGTTATATGGACTTGAGCGCGGAGCAAAGAGAATCAGCTGGTGCAGCTGTACCCCAAAGCAGGCCAGCAGACTTGATCTAAGGAAATATTGGAAGGAAACCTGGGGTGTAGTTGCAGATTGTGATAACGAGAGAAGGGCTGAAATGTATATCAAATATTCAATTTTAGTGTTAAGATCAGAATAAAATTTATTGTTACACAGATTTTGTTTTCTCTAATCCCAATAACCGCTCACCCACACCAATAGAGTAAGCTGTTTGAGCTATGCCATATAGAGGAGCTATTACCATAATCCGACAAAGCCCACCTTTAAAGAATGCTGGCATACCCTCATACTTCATCGTTTTTTGAATGCAATCGATAACGCCATTAAATTGCTTTTCGCCCTCTGCTTTTTTAACGGCCTGCAAACGAGTCTTTACCACGTCAATAGGAGTGACTAAAAAGGCTGAGACCATGCCAGCCGTTAGACCAGACAGCATTGTCCAATAGAACACTTCGTCATCAAGATCATTTGGTTTCCTAGGTCTCACATTCATAAGTTTGGCAAACATTGGAAAATATATTGCCGAAAATATTATATCTCTAGCGGCAGTAGGACCCACTCCCTTATACAAACCAAAAATACCATTTTCTTTCATCAGTTGCTTGAATATTTGTGAGGCTGTTACCCTATTTACTTCCTTACCGGTTTCACGAAATGAACGTGCGACACGACCAGCATCTTGCATTTGGACTTTCAACAATTCCATAGGTGTGGACACTATAGTCTGAAAGACACCCGCCAATGCACCAGCTAATCCCTGTTTGGGAATAGTGATTTTACCATCGACTGAGGCCAAATGATATCGAAAATAATCATTGGCCGCTAACTTGATCCCCTTTTCGGGGGCAATTAATAATATATTCACAGCCGAACCACGGTACATGCCAATAAAACCTTCTGATGCGATTGTCTTGCGAAAGCAATCAACACTATATGGTCCGAAGCAATCATTGAAGGTAGGAACTAATTAGTAAAATCCAAATCTTACATGCTACTATACATCCGCTCGCCATTTGGACCGATTTGTTGATTTTGTAAACGGGTTTTCACCAAATCCAAGGGAAACACAACGGATACTCCAATAATACCTGCTAGACCCCCATTAATGAGCTTAGGGAGGATGCTATGTATAAGATTAGGAAAATAATTAAAATGGCAAACACGAACAGAGGATCTTACTTACCTAAAGCTTTCGGGCTTGTTAAGGGCCATGGAACTCTCAAATAAAAATAAACGAAATTAACAGAAAAAAAATAAACACTAAATTTGTAAACTGAATATGTATATTTATTTCATTTGTTCATTACGTCAGTAGTGTTTATATGTAATTATTTTTATATATAGCTAAATTGCTCTAAGTCATGTTGACAAGAAATAAAAAGGAAATGCAAAATTTGTTTTTACTACAATTAGAAACATAGAAGACCGTAGGATAACTTTGTTATGGCAATATATAGAGAGACCTAAAATATACTAAATAAACGAAAACACAAAACATTTACATTCATCTTAAAAGCTTCGATTTGTTTGCATTATCTTATTGTCATTGTAAATTGAAATTTTCATTCTGCCTGTATAGATAATAGGTACGTTTATGTATTTATATATATGTATATGATATATTCATATACATTCGCTGGAAATAAATAAACATTAACAATTGTCTTATAGAACTTTTCCACTTAAATTTGAGACTTTACAATGGACACCTTTAACAACAATTTCTTTATAACATTTAAAACAAACGGAAAACACGCAAACTACATTATGCAAATACACATTCAACATTCAATATAGAATAAATGTTAAATGCCTATTCTTCTGGACTCATATTTTTTTCTTTGCCATAATTTTGTTGGACTTATTTCTTTTCCACTCCCAGCAAACCTTCGGCTACGCCCAAAAAGTATACGGTTTGAGCTATGCCGAACAATGGAGCAATCACAATCATACGGCAAAGTCCACCTTTGAAGAAGGCTGTCGGTCCCTCATGCTTCAAAGTTTTACTGAATATAAAGAGAAGATTAGGAGATTTTGACAATATTCCATAAATAATATTTAAACTCACCCTATGCAATCGGTAATGCCCTTAAATTCCTTCTCACCATCGGCCTTCTTTATGGCCTGCAGACGGGTCTTGACCACATCAAAAGGATTGACAGCCAAAGCTGCTGTCGAACCAGCCACCAAGCCAGCTAAAAAGGAACACCAGAAAACACTTTCACCGGAACCATCCTTGCGTTTTGGACCCAAGTCATTAAGTGTGGCAAACAACGGGAAATAAATAATCGAAAAGGTTACATCCCTTAGACCAGTTGCTCCAATACCCTTGTACAAGCCAAAAATGCCTTTGTCTTTGATAAGTTGTGAAGCCAATTGGGTTGCCGATACCTTCTCAACAGTCTTGCCAGCTAATTTAGCAGCCGCAGCTACACGTCCAGCATCCTGCATCTGAATTTTGAGTAGTTCCATGGGAGTTGTGACAATAATTTGAAATGCACCAGCCAAACCGCCGGCAACCATTTGACTTGATATGGGCAGTTTTCCATCCTTGGTGGTTAACTTATGTCGGAAGTAATCGTTCGCTGTCAACTTGATGGCCTTCTCCGGAGTAATTAAAAGGATATTGACACCAGAGCCTCGATACATTCCAAAATAACCTTCGGCTGCATATGTCTTGCGAAAGCAATCGAACCTGTTTGATATATATCATTAGTTATTATTAAAATATGGATAATATATGTAAAATTAGATCTTAACTTACATGCTGTTGTACATCCGCTCGCCATTTGGACCGACTTGTTGATTCTGCAGACGCGTCTTGACCAAATCCAATGGAAACACACATGTCACTCCAATGATGCCGGCTATGCCACCATTAATGATTTTGGGCAACAGTCTGTAATTGCAAATCAGGGAAGAAGTAAATTATCTAGTGACTGTGCTCTACATTATCACAAAATTTGTCTTTATTTTCTTGGCTAATTGACAAAAATTTGCACTGCGTTAACTTTTGCATTCACTTTATTTTTGCAATTGTTGTTTTTGCTTGTAACTGCAAATGCCAACCTTGAACTTGACAAGCTTTGAATGTGGTATTGGGGGTTGCCAGACATTTCCCTTAATTACCTGTGCTAATAAGAGACTATAACCTATATAATAACTATATTACAATATAGTGTAACCATAATATATATTTGTACAAACTTATTTCAACCCTAAGAAAATATCGCTTAACTTTCATTTCATATAAATTTCCCATATCTTTGAAGAGTAAGGGAAATAAAGGTCAAAGCAAAGAGTTTTCGCAAATTCATAATAAAAAAATTATTTGGTTGCTTGCCAGCGTATCGTACGTATATATTATATATATAGAAATGTATAATTGTCTATATACACATAAATACCTATAGCCGACCAGTCTTAGAAGCTATTTTAAGTCAACAAAAAAAAAGCAAACAATGTGCAATACACTTGTAAAAAATCATATAGTGTGAAAATCAATAGAATAGGCGAAATGAAGTCTAAAAAGTAGAATATGCAACTAGAAAATGCATTTGCAAATAAATTCATTTTCTTTCTGGCAGTGTATCTAACCCAAAATTTACAAGCCATAAGAAAATTACAAATGTATAACTATATTATGTACTTATTATTATTATTATGCCACATAAAGAGATATTGTATTCCAATGTCATTTTATTATAGTGATAAAACACAGAAATAGAGCAGACAAGCAAAAATAAAAGGGAAACACACAGATTCTATCATACAAACAAACTTCCGTTTATATACTCTTGCAAATATAAATGTATTTACTTTAATTAAAAGTTTGTCAATATAAAATTTCATCAGATTTGATATACACATTACCGCAAACTATATCATTTTGAAAGTATATTTCTTTAAGAAACCTCTTTGCAATCAGTTTTTTACATGTTCAACTGATATATATTTATATGTATATCTATTTATATTAATTCTTATAAACTTTTCTTACTGTTATTTACATTGCTTGATTGTTTTTCTTTAAAATAAAAACTTACGCAAATTGTTGTTGTTTGGGTTGTTGTAGCGGCTGCTGTGATGGTTGTTGTATTGAGGACATGCTGGTAAAACAAACACATATTTATATAACTTATGTAGGATATATAGAAAAATCGGTTCAAACTGGTACAATTTAGAGATGAGTTTTCAAATATAACAATAAATTTGCTTGTAGACTTTGTTATGCTTAACTTATTTGTTAAGCAATTATTGATAATTAATGAAAAGCCCGCTCTTATCAACCATTCCCTGGTGCAAAGTTTATTGACTTGCCCCTTTTGATTGATCAAATGAATTTTTGTATATGAATGTGTGATTATGTATGTACATCTGAGCATTATATTATTTGCCTGTGCTAAATAAATAAATGCCTTAAAATGTTTCATTAGCATACTAACGCCTAAATGTTAATTAAAAAATAGCTTAATACAAATATTATGTACTCTGTCAGACGGAAACCCGATATTTAATTATTATATGCACTTGATATATAAACATTTATTAATATAGATTGCAAATTATTCGTAATAAAGTATAATATATATAAAATATAAATATACTATACTATATACTTTAGCGTTGATGAATTGGATTTGTGTATTAAATTTTTGGACTTTTCTTCGTCAATGCCTAATATAGATAAGGGACGTCTTATCTATCTTCCAAGACTATAATTTAAGCATAAAGATATCAGGAAAGAAGTATCCAACTAGGAAGGCCAAGAAAAAAAACAAAAAGAATTGTTATAAACTTTGCACGCGGAAATTTTTAAAATAAGGGGCATGATAAAAAAAAAATTGATTGAGACTCATTTCATATAAAAGCTATCGCTTGTTGCTTTTGTTGTTGTTGATACTGCAGTTACCGTGTGTGGACACTCACAATTATCGATTATTACTTATGGGCCAAAGTAAAGAAAGAATGTTTATAAAAATTTAGAATTTTACGACACTTATTATCACACCCAACATGTCACCTATGTGGGGGAGACGTTGGCAAAGTGAGGTGAGATGAGATGGGAAACACTTGCAAAATTAAGTGACATATAATACATAATAATTTTAAATTAAAACCACTTGTAAGCACGTATCATTTTACGTAATTTTGTCTTCTTTAGGCTCTATCACAAGACTTGAACACCTTTTAATAAATTAATGAATTTATAGCCACACATATATGTTGTCATATGTATGTATTTGTTTTCTTGTATACGACGCTCTTTCGATTTAAAATGTTTAAATAAATTGATGCAGCACCTCCCCCTTTCTCCAACTCAGCTGTTCTTGTTAAGAACTCACATTGCTTTTGATGGTTTCGCCTGAGACTAAAATTAATTGACTCCGTTTCACTTTTAACTTAATTACTTTATATAAATATATATATATTTTTTTAATAAATGTGTTTTGTAAATTTTGTGTTTGTTCGCTTTCGCGGTTCGTTCGTTCTCGCAGTCCGGCGTGCGCCACACACACACACAGTACGAACACGCACACGAAAATGTTTAAAAAATTTTTCTCGTTTTAAGTGTTGACAACAGTCTTCAGAATAGTGGGACTCTTACCCTAGGGCTGCTAAACATAACATTTAGAGAGACCGTATGATTTGTGTAATATCCCGTTATACAACACTAGCCTATTGTTTTTGTTAAAAAATAAATCATACGCCGTTCCATTTTTCTTTATTTCACTTTAGTTCTAATCAAATTGCCAATTCAGCGAATAAGTGTATAGCAATCTGTCATAATGAATCTTACGGAACAGAATCCGTATGGAAATGGCTTGTTGTTTGCAGGTTTTAATCAGGATCAAGGTATATAAGCCATACATACATACACATAGGTGTTGTTTACATATTTACACACACAGTCATGCTTTTTTATATTCATTTGTCCTAAGTGCATACATACATATACATATATGAGGAATTATCTTTAATAAATATTGCGTTGCAGGTTGCTTTGCTTGCGCCACAGATACAGGATTTCGTGTAT
This sequence comes from Drosophila neocordata, assembly GCA_018903615.1. Taxonomy (NCBI): domain Eukaryota; kingdom Metazoa; phylum Arthropoda; class Insecta; order Diptera; family Drosophilidae; genus Drosophila; species Drosophila neocordata. The sequence goes on along the minus strand of JAEIGI010000002.1, from coordinate 16,397,547 downwards.
ATAATTGTGATCCCCTAAAGGAAAAAGAAAGGCAATATTTTGCCGAAGGTTTGTTCATGTTCAATAATAAATTCCCACTACTGTGCATCTTACAAACCTATTGTCTATTGTCTTAATATAGGTGGCCTCAGCCATGTGGAAATGCTGTTTCGGTGCAATTATTTGGCCTTAGTGGGCGGGGGCATACGGCCCTTGTACCCTCCAAATAAAGTCATAGTTTGGGATGATCTAAAAAAATCCCCAGCGATTTCGCTGGACTTCAATCAGCCGGTGCGTGCAGTGCGCCTGCGTCGAGATCGTATTGTTGTGGTGCTGGAGGGTGTGATCAAAGTCTATACTTTTACACAACAACCGCAGCAATTACATGTCTTCGAGACCAGCTCCAATCCCAATGGCTTATGTGTTTTGTGTCCTCATAGCAATAAAAGTTTACTGGCATTCCCCGGCCGTCGTACTGGTCATGTCCAAATCGTCGATCTTGCCAATACAGAGCGAGCCCCCTTGGAGGTAGTTGCTCATGAGGCAGCCATTAGTTGTATTGCCCTGAACCTCCAGGGCACACGTCTAGCTACAGCTGGTGAAAAGGGCACACTTATAAGGATTTTCGACACTGAAAATGGCAAAATGGTTTCAGAACTGCGACGGGGCAGCAATCATGCCAATATATATTGCATCAATTTTAATCATCAATCCAGCATGTTAGTGGTTGCTTCCGACCATGGCACTATACATGTCTTTAATTTATTGGATAATAAGCAAAAGGAGTCTTCGTTGCCCATTATACCCAAGTATTTCTCAAGTCAATGGAGTTTTGTTAAGTTCTCCATACCCCAGGGACCAAGATGTGTCTGTGCCTTTGGTGCCGAACCCAATTCGGTCGTAGGTAAGACCATTTGATAGTAATTATTATTTGTAACATGTCCTAAAATGGTTCATTTTTTAATTTTCAGCAATTTGCGCCGATGGTCATTATTATAAATTCCTATTTAACAACAAAGGCGAGTGCAGTCGCGATACGTGCACGCAATTCCTGGAGCTCCAAGATGATGAGACATAAAGCTCCATTAGCCTGATCAATTGTTCTTTATCCTTATACCCGTACCCGTTACCCAATATATATCTCTATGGAAATGTGTTATACAATATTATAATTAAGCATGCTTTAACCATACGTTAAACACTCCGAGTTCATATATAAAAAATAGATGTAGTTAATCCGTTTAGACAAATACCTTGTTTCTACAATATGTATCCAAAATATTTTATATGATTTATTTAATTAATTCTTTAACTTGTTCCACCAAACCAAAACGATATGTCTTGCCTTGCTGTAAGATCGTTGGGAGATGTATAGTCAATTTGGCATTCGTTGAGTTGGTTTAACTGCCGGCTGAAGTTTATAATATTTGGACCACCCCATACCGTGGCTGCAGAGGGAAAATTATCAAATCTAACTTTCTGGTTTAATAGATTGGCTTCCGATGCCGCTACAAGTTTTAGAGCCAACATTTTGTACCCCTTTTGTTCAAATCGCGTTATCAAAGAACCCAAGTGACCATTCGATTTGGCAACGACCAGAGTTCTCTCCATATTGGAAGGAACTTACAAGAAAATTTTGTAGATATATTTATGTAAGTGGAAACATGAAAATTTGAGTAAACATTTCTGGCTTTCTTATCTCTGTATAACTAATTATTTTAAGTTTATTTCTCGCAAATATCACTGGAATGAGGATTACAACGTCGTGGCATTACAGGTGTGTCGTATTGCTCTCCTCAAATGCCAAATTGGTGGCTCCTGCTCCAGCTCTTCTTCCAATCTGACCATGTGAATTTGGCGCAAAATCACTTTGCTGCAGATGAATGATCTTTGCCTGCTGTTGCGAGCTAATGGGCATATGGAGATTCTGTAAATTATCCATATTTATTACATTGGCTGGAGTTTGATTCTGTTCTGTTGATTTTGGATTAGTGGACTTCAGAGCTGGTTGTTTGTGAAAGAGATTCATTTCGGACTTCTTCGAGAAGTGAGCTTCAATTTCCTACAATATAAAATAAAATATTTATTTATTAGACGAACTGGCCTCACTGTAGGATTACATACCCCTAATGTGCGACCCTCAGTTTCGGGAAGTGTAAAGTATAGAACTATAGTGCCAAAAAACGCAACAGCGGCATAAAAGGCGAAGGTACCCGGCAAGGTTAAAGCGCCTACCATAAACAGAAATAGTTTATTGGCCAAGAAACCAAATATATAACCCACTCCGCCAGCAAATCCCGAAGCGCTGTTACGTATCTCTGCGGGAAAAACTTCACCAATCAATATCCAAGGAATCATACGAATGCCCAGATGAGAGAAGAATGCAGAAAGCAGCAAAAGAATAAGTGGCACCCACACCAAGTAGTTGTGCTCCTGTTTAGGAACTGTTAACAACAACTCCTGTACTATTGGTGGTTTTTCAGAGGATGGATATGAGTTGTGTAAAGGCTTTGCAGTAGTACTGCTAAGGCTTGGTATTATAGTTGTCATTTCCTCCATTAGCTCAGTGGATGTTTCATCTATATCGCGCTTTATACGTTCAATATCAAATAAAGTAGTTGTCTCCATGCCGTCAGGTATCGTGGTGGTCTCCATTCTCTCCTCCTGCTCTTTCCTGATGGCTTGCTGTTCATTTTCAAATATTTTTGATATATTTGCCTGAGAGAGGACACTCTCTTTGGGCAATGTTGATGAGGCATTAACAACAACATTATTGACCGTAAAGCCAGGAACTTCATTCAAGAACTGCGCATAGGTAGCTGTACCAAAAATGCATAATCCGGTACCAACTGTAGAGATTAAAACCAATGGTCTTTTGCCGGTAAAATGTATGAGTATCACACCCAATATGGTTGCCAACATTTCGGCCACACCCAACAGGATAGTGGCATGATATTTGTTCATTGGAGCCTTTAGGGTATGAAAGATCTGTACGGCATAAGTCTGTAGTGGAGTCTTTCCCGAAAAATGGCCAGTGAAAAATGTGAACGAAACTAACAGAAAAGGCACTAGAAAACTTCGCTTCCTCCACATACGGAATCGGTTTTGCAGCGTACGACGTTTGGCCGGCGTAATGCCATCAGATGCCTCTTCCAGAGCTTTTTGTGTAATTAATTCATCATAAAGCTGATTAAATTCCGCCTCAATCTTGTGTTCGGGTACCCAGCCTCTTAGCCATTGCAGCGATTTGACTGCCTCACGAAAACGCTGTTCCCTGATTAACCACACCGGACTCTCGGGTACAAAGCACAGCAGAATGACAGAAATTATTGGAAAGGCAGCACTTACAGCAGCCACACTGCGCCAATCCATTAGAGATCCTAGAATGAATTGCACAAAAACACCCGTAATGACACAAGTGGTACCCAAGGCCGATAGAATGCCACGATACTTGGGATCGGTGATCTCCGCCACATATGTGAGCACCTGCAAAACAAAACAGAAAAAAAAACCAATCAAATGTGAATTAGACACAGAAGGTCGTTTTAAAAGTAAACAAAAAGGTCATAAGTTTTATAGCATGACCCAGTCCCATTCTGACGTAAAGTAGTTACGTATACGAGGAGTTTGCCAAGGACACAAAAAAAACAACACGGTAACTTATATTAAAGGTAATTATTAAGTGCATTTTGGCCATTAGGCTAGGAATAAGGTTAAGACTTACACGAACGATTAGTGATGCTTAGTTCTTGCAGATATTAGTCTATAATTAATGTTTTATATATTATATATTCATTTTTTAAAACTTATATATGTATATTGGATCGATCTTATTTACTTTTCTGATCAATTAGGTTTGGAACAAATTTAATTTTTGCCAATTTAAAGTGTGTCAATTCCCATTTTTATATCAATTCTGAAATAATCTTTTTGTCGAACAATTGAAAAATTGCAATCAAGATGAGAAGAACATTGTTTATCCTTTTTATCTCAAGTTTATTTTATTTAGGCATAAATAATGCAAAAGTAAATATATATCGTACAAAATGGGCACGTTATGTAACACGCAAGGCTTTTATCCATCCAGTTAGACCGATAAATCTCTGTCTTGCCAGTCTATGCCCTCGTGGCGTTGATCATCTCACCTGTGGTACCATATTCGTGAGTATAAATTATGTTAATTAAAAATATAAAAACAAATCGGCAGAGTCAAGGGAAAAAATTAAATTCCAGTTTGGTCCCAATTGTAAGAGACCACGTGAAGGCACCAATATGACACCATATAAGGAAAGAATTATTGAACTTCACAATTATTATCGTGGCCTTTTAATGAAAAACAGAGTGGCCCGATGGGACGCAGCCAAATATCTACCTACTGTACGTTGGGATGATCGCCTTAGCCTTATGGCCATGCGAATTAGTAACTTGTGTAGTAAAAACACTACAAATCGTTGTGTAAATTTACCAGATTATCGCAATGTGGCCGAGAGCACAGATTCCTTTCATAAGCACGATAAACCTAAGCATAAAGATGATATTGGACAATTACTAAATAGGTGGTTTTCCTATATTCGAAATCCAGTTCACTTTGATCTACACAATTTTCCAGCAAATCCCACTCCTCGTGAGCAATTTTTTGCAAATATGATATATGAAAAGGTGAATAAAGTAGGTTGCGGAATGGTAGTAAGTGATTCAACATGGTTTCTAACTTGTCTCTATAATGAGAAAATTATGCCAGGTCAAAGTTTATACAAGAGTATACCAAATTCAAAAAAAAATATTTCAAAACCTATACAGTTTAAATAAGTTAATGCGCAGGTTTCCCACAAAACATTTTTAAATTTGTAGATCTCTATAATTATTGGTTTCGAATATAAAGGAATATTTTGTATGTTTATTAAAAAAGTGAAACACCCTAAACTACATATACATAAAGTGTCTTTGTATACATACATATGTATATGAAGAATTTTTATGTACTTAATTAATTAAATTTTACAAAATATCCGGACTTAAGTCATTAAATTTTAATTCATTTCTCCGTTTTCCCACTATAAAAAGTTAATTTCCGTTGCTGAGAAATAGTTAAATCATTTATAATATCACGAGTAGAAATGCAAATCTATCAGCTAAACAAAAGGTGCAAAAATTATGTAAATTGTGTAGTGTTTCCCCTTGATAAGTAGCATCTAGACCCAAAATTGTTTAGGTAAGATTTGCTGGGATATTCAATATGTTCAAGTGAACTGTTTTATTCATTATATGAATTCCGCTTTTTAGAAAACGTTTAAGATCATTTTTTTTTTTTATTAAGTCAAGGTCATCTATTTAACGTATGTATATAGATTCATCCACAATACCTTTAGATGTTAATTGATTTTAGATTTTACTTACCGGCGCCTCCATTAAACCGCCACCGAGACCAGCCAAGCATAAAGCCGCATACAAATGCTCCGTTCGCGTTGAAAAGTGAAACATTAACCAGGCAGCCAGCATAGGCAGGTTCACAAACTACAAAAGTCAACAGCAACAAATGAAAATAACAACAATATGATCAACATAATTGCATAATATAAGCAACAAATAAACAAACGGAAAGACATCAACAAAAAAGAGAAAAAAATAAAATAAAAGGTAAAAGAGTCACGCGGATCATTTCCAGTTCAGTGTGTCAATGTTGCATGTGGCGGAGGAATGGAGGATGGATTACAGATGATTGCGGTTAAGTGTAGACACACACACACATACATATATCCATATATATTTACACACCTGCATAGCCCTCCGTTTGCCTAGAGGCTGGGTAAGCACACCAGAGAAAAGGCAACCCAATGGCACGCAAATCAAATTGATCGAACCTAACAAAAAGCAAATAATTAAATTGTAAAATTGACAATGACGAATAGTTAATGCTACTACTATATATTATACTATTGATTGAACTTACTGAACCAGGATATTTCATCTTTGTTGAGAACTATATCACTGTTGGGGTCACTGCGTCCCTCTCCGCCTTGTATGGCTGGTATCACAATTGTTGGAAAACCCAAAGTCATGCCATAGCCTTGATTTGAAAATAATTTTGAATTTATTAGGCAGACATTTCGGATAGATTAAGTTTAATAAAAATAAAATTTCATTTTGTCAGTCAGAACTTGGCAACGAAATTAGTTTAAGCAGACGAAAATAGTAAAAATTATGAAGTACAAATAATTTGGCTAATTGAAAGTTTACTGCAATAACTTTAAAAACTTTAATAAAAGGTAATTCCTGTTTTTTTTTTTTTACTTTTTCTCAATATAGGTTTTTAAAATTATACCTATTTTGTTAAGGAAATACTTAGTTTTAAACTAATTTAATTCCAAGTTTGTAATTGTAATATTTTTTTATAATATTTTACGAGTATTTACCGAAAAGCAATATGTTTTTAATACTAACAGCCAAAAACTGTGGTAAAGCCCTACGAAAATTGCTAACTTCCACATCATTCACAATCGCCGATGCACGTCTATTAATATTATTATTGTTATGGCCATTTAGCATAAACAAAGGGCGATCGTTCACAGATCTAGAAATAATATAATAAAATGTTACTTTATTAAACGCAAATTAAGACAAGAATTTAATTTATTTTATATATGTTATATGTATGTAATTTGTTTAAACATATCATTTGTTAATGGCCCATTGTTGATTTTTACCCATTTTTTTCAGCTGTTGCCATTTGTTGCTTGTCATTGCCATTGCCATTTAACATTGTGGCAACACTTGATGCAGTTGCACTCCTCGTCTTACACTAGTTTTGCGTATTAAAGTGTTTGGCCAAGTGTTTTTCAAAGACCTTTAAAATTTGTTTAATGTTTTCACTTGTTTTATATTAATGCTTGTGTCTTGCTTAAGTATCAATTTGATTTTCATTATAATTGTTCATTTTTAACTTATGACTTTGACTGTAGATAAAAGTAAGATTTTAATAGTAGAAAAATCATTGAAATGGAATCACAATGTGCAGATTTTTATTAATTGAAATAATTTAATGTCAAATAAGTAAAATTGTTGCCTTATTTTTAACACTTTAAGATCTAATTAACGCTTGAAATGAAATCAGAGTTTCGAAAAACTTAATTTTTCATTAGTTAAACTTTGTAAAACTTGTTCATATTAAGGCTCCCAATATATTGTTGCAATCTTTTATCAACATGTATCATTTTGTTAAAGTTTTTAATTTATTTAGAGTCTAACCCTTTGGCTAATTGTTAAAAATTCATAACGCCTCGTCATGCTGCTTTCTTTGAGTGTCTTCTGCCATTATTCAAGCCTGTTTATTATTCGATTGGGAGCGTTAAGTTGAAGTTTTTTTCCATCATTATTTATTTATATTTTTTGTGTGGTTGACACAAATTAATTTTACGTGTTTATATATACATATATGTGCGAATTATAATTCATTTCTTTTTTTTTGTATCTAAATATTGTACATTTATCATTTATAAAAATTTGAAATTCTCTTTTCTTTTGAAAGGGTTTCGAAGTTATGCATTTAAATGGCGATCATAAAAATTTGCATTTATATTAGTTAGTCAGCTGACTGTTTTAATAAAAACAAGTTTAACTTTTTCATTTCAATGCGTAGGGCACTTCCAGTTCGATATAAAAAAGTAATAATATTAAAGTTTGATGATTTTAATGGGCTGACACCTTAACGAGTTTTAGTTGATTTTCAGCATTTCATTTGAATCTAGGCATTTAAAAATTTGGTTTATTTTCACACAGTTAATCGCGAACTGAACGGAAAGACGCACTTCGGCTTACTGACACCTTACTTTTACTCTTCGAACGGGAGGTTCAACACCTTTCACAACTTGTTCCGACTATAAATTTAAATTATGTTTATTTTGTCGAATTTTTTTTTTTTGCTTTTTGATCTTTTCTTGTTGATTTTATTTTGGTTTTTTTTTTGTTGTTGCGTACCAGGTACCAGGTAAACACTTTATTAACTTTATTATTAAAAATGTTGTTGTTTTTCTCTCCCCCGAAAAATCGGCGATTTCCCTTTTTTTCGCTTTATAGAAAACTGGTTTTAGACTTTCTTATAAAATGCTGCACAGAAATTCTAGGAACACACAGTTGCTTTACACTTGTTGAAAATGATTTACATATTAGTGGTTAGAGAAGGGGGAAATCCATCTACAGGTACCCTCCTACTACAGTCCTATATAATCCTATACCAAAGTGGGTTAAAAGATTGGCATCAGTAACAGTGGATTGCGTGCTTCGGACGAGTTGGCGGAAATAATAACTTGAATGTTCTTAAAGTTGTATGGCTGAGTCATTGAACAAATTTCACAGAGTTTAAAAAAAAAAAGTATTTTCGATTACTCCACTACATTGAGCAGCAACATGTGTACATTATTTATTTTCTAATTTTCCGTTAAGTTTAACAATTTTATTATACGCTTATTTTACGTTAATGCGTTTCCTGGTTTAACAGTTACTTTTTTTTATTTATTTGGTTGGTGTTGCGCTTTAAATTAAAATCATCTATGCCTGTTGCATGTTAAAGGCGAACTGAAACAGAGACATAAAGCTTGAAGCTTCTTGGTAAGCTTGGCTTACAAAAAAGCGACACTGTCAGCGTCGACGGCGGCGTTGGCAGAACCAGAAACAAAAACAAAACATTTACAGTCAATACAATACAAAACGCTCATTAGGCCAAAGCTTATTGCAGTGTAGAAGCGTTGTTGTTGCAAATGTCAAATGTGGCAGCAGCAGCAGCAGCAGCACATTTGGTAATAACAATGCTTAGCCCAATTTATTTTCAGTTCAAAATGAAAACAAAACTGAAATTTATTAAGTAATATAAATCCTTTTTTGTTTACCATTATTAAAGCATAATTAATAATTATATAAGTGGTTGTTCTAAAATCCGATTATCAACTATTTCGATGAAGAGTTTTGACCGATTTCAAATGGATTTACTTTAACAATTTGGCGAATCGGAATTCAGAACATCCCCAACAGCAATAAACATTTGTCAACAAAACGTAAAAATATAATATTAAACCGGTTATTTGTTCTTTGTGTCGTTATATTATACCCATGCGAAAGCAGTACAAACACTCTAGTTTATAACACTTGCATATATTTTCCTGATCAGCAAGAAGAGTTGAGTATGTAGGCCATTTGTTCCTATATCTGTTATATTTGTTCTATCTATTCTTATAAAAGTATGTACAGTTTTGGGAATTGCAATGAAATTACTGTTCCCAGGAGTAGCAAAAATGTAGAATTCTTCTTATTATTTATATTGGAATCAAACATTCAACTTTTTTTTAGAGTGTTAGCTTAGCACTACCTTATATTTATATACATACACATTTTAATTACTCGTTTTCATTTAAAGGTGAAAATCTATTATCTGTCGTATGGTAACTGTTGAAGCGAGACTAGCCGGCAACTTTTTATTTATTTATTTTATTTTTTTTTGCAAAGGAAAATAAAATCAATTGAATTTGAGAGCACATATTACATTGTGTGATCTAAATTGTTGTACATTTTTGTATTCAAATTGTTAAACAAAGGTAACGACTGCTGACGTCACAAAATAAATCAAGTAGAAACTCAGACAGAGGCAACTCGAGTTCAAGTCTGAGAGAGAATGGAAATGATAAAGAAAAACAGATTAACTGGCTTGTGCAGAAGATTATAAATAATTTATTCCAATTTTAAATTCTGAAATCGGAGCTGACTAAACTAAAAATATTTTAATAATATTGAAACCCTGATTTTACTAATGTTAGTTTTAATATTTTAAGCATTTTAATTGTCTTGTTATATATAATTATCCAAAATTCCACGAAAATAACTACATAACTTGATAAAATCAGCAGTAATGCTCCATATAATTGAAAACAACATGGTTTCTGACTCATTTTTTACATATTTGTACTAATAATAACGAGAATTAAGCAATTTGTTAAAATTAACTACAAAATAAATAAACACTTCTCGTCACTCAGATAACATGACAAATAGATATGACAATTATTGGGTGTGAAATACTAAGTGGAAATGTAATTAAAAAATTATATACACTTTTATATATATTATGCTCCAAGAGGAACAATTACAGATCAATGAACTTGTCTCAAAATGATAAGATTTTCAAAATACCCAACAATAACTTATCGCCTTCCTTTTAACAATTTCGACCAATATGTATGTCTTTATTCCTGCTACTGTAAATCGGTAGTAAGGTGTTTAATATAACAAGTTTTTGTTACATAGTAAATAAAATATTTCCGCTCATCTCTCGCATTCCTATCGAAGGTCATGGGATACAGAATACATTTTTGTATTGAAATTAAACGTTTTTGTTGGTATTGAATTGCTTTTTGATCACACGTGATCATTGTTGTCGGCAGTGATTTATGTTTGCTGTTTTTTTTTTTATTTCTTAATTGCCGCCAGTGTCGGTCATTTTTCACTTTACAAACATTTTCTCAGTTTAACCCACAATTAACGGAAACTCAAAATTTAAAAAATTTAAATCATCAGGCGAATATATACATAAGTAGAAATCTAATGCAAATTCACATACACACAGAGACACAGAGAATTCTCTTACATTGCTGGAACTTGGCGACTTATGTTGCGACGCAATCTAGCCTCGGCCATTTTTTCACTATAGTTATAAATTTTCCTGTGGAAACCAATCCACTTTATCCATGCGTCGGTCTTGAGTTCTGGCAGTTAACTGAAAATTTAATCTGAATATTTTTCTCTTGCCCTGAAATAAACTATAAATTTCTCATAAACAGTCCAAAAATCGTAAAATGTACCAATAAAACTTTGTTCAACAAATTAGCTTTCATCTGTTAATTGTCAAGATCAATATGAGCCCAGACGCATGAAGTAGGATATGGGCTGTGCTTGGTACAATACATTTTTTATTTTTCAAAGAAACAATAAATTTCTTAATTATTTGAAAACTTTTTAAGTGAAATTAAGTATAAGTAAACTATTCATAAATTAAGGAATAAATATTTGAATTAATATTAGCGCTAAAAATCACCGATAACTTTAATATCGATAGCACACTAGAGATGAGAAACGTTTTCTCAAGCCCAAATACAGGGATGACAAAACAAAGGGAAATCGGACAATAATATTGAAATGTCGGGATTCGCACACTCTATGATCATATGTTGCAGTTCCCGCGTTTTCTAAGTAAGTACAGAATACTAAAACATTACAAATTTACAATTAACAATAAATAAAACGTTCTATTTAAAGAAATTGCCAATTTTGCTAGATATTTTAGCAACATGTCCACACCACCGAAACGTTCGACTCCATTGCGAATTGGCACACACAGCGGCACTTTTCATTGTGATGAAGCGGTGGCTTGCTTTATGCTAAAACAGCTGCCAGAATATGAGAATGCTGAAATCTTTCGAAGTCGCGATGACAAAGTTTTAAAAGAGACCTGCGATATAGTTGTGGATGTGGGCGGAGAGTACGACCATAAGAAAAAATGGTACGACCACCATCAGAGGACTTTCCAAGAAACCCTTCATAGCCTACATCCCGAAGTTCCTGAAGATTTTAACATCAGGTAATATCTGATTATACAATTACGATAAACACTTAAACTAAACTTCAATTTAAGACTTAGCAGCGCTGGCCTTATTTATAGCCACTATGGTAAGGAAGCGATCCAAAGGATTTTGGAAAAAGAACGTCAACCACAATTATCACCCAGAAACCTTCAATTGGCGTTTGTGCAAATATATAAGAACTTTATATCCGAATTGGATGCTATAGATAATGGAGTGCCTATGTTTGAAGGCGGTGAACCCCGCTATAAAATTTCGACACATCTTAGTGCTAGAATTGGCCGTTTCAATCCATCATGGCAAGAGAAAAATGTTGATGTGGATCAACGTTTTCAAGAGGCCATGGCAGCAGCTGGAAAAGAATTTGTGCAAGACGTTTTGGAAGTCTGTTGTTCCTGGTTAGCAGCTCGTGACCATGTGCGAGAAGCTTTAGAGCAGGCGAATACCATTTCACCCAGCGGAGAAATCCTTCTTTTAAGCAAATTTTGTCCCTGGAAAGCCCATTTGGCTGATTTGGAAAAGGAATATCACTTAGAAGGCGTGCCCAAATTGGTGATATTTGAAGACGGTCAAACTTGGCGCGTAGCTGGCGTTCCCGTTACTCCTAGTAGCTTTTTGGGCCGTAAATTTCTACCCTCTGAATGGCGTGGATTGCGCGATGAAGATCTAAGCGAAAAAGCCGGCATTAAAGACCTAATTTTTGTGCATCATAACGGATTCATTGGTGGAGCCAAGACCAAAGACGCAGCTTTGGCCATGGCTAAGAAAAGCATTGAGTGGCCAGACAAAGTGCAATAGCAAATAGCTTAACATCCTTCTAAATTGTCCGTAAGTCCATTTTGATTAACAACAAAACTTATCTTACACTTCGGTATTCTTAATAAAGATATATAAAGTTTATAAAAAAATTTGTATGTCCTGGTACCTGAACAAATTTTATTTGTATTTTTTTTATTTATCTGTTTACAATAACACCAAAATGTGGCCTAGTTTCTTCTATCAATCATCGTCGCTCGTTACCACATCTAATCCATACGTGTCTTGAGCGATCGCTCCGTAATCTTATCCTTCTCGATCACATAAACCGTCGCTCCCCAACCGCTCATTGCATCTCGATCAAAGGCATTTACCATTGATTGCGAAATCACCTCAAATAGTTGGTCAGGATCCAGATCTGGACGCCACAATGTTTCGCACATGCCATACAACTGTTCCGTACATGTTCCAGCTACCACGAAGTCATCTGGCTCGTTGGGACAGCCAATTAAATCCATGTTACAAATGAAAGGTTTCAAAGTATGTGGATCTAGACCAGCCACCACTGGCTCAACAAAATATGGTCCAAATCGGTGTTCGTAAAGAAAACTAGAAAGCATTGCTGAAAATGGCTTTGGAGCCATCTCACGCACCTCTCGCGTCTCGTACAGATTCTTGCGGAACATAAGACGATCCCGGACCGTCAATATGTCTGTCTGAAGTCCCGTTAAACCTAAGAACATCCGAGGAGCAATGTGAAATACCTTCTTGAAGTCCGTGGATATGGTCTGGGCCTGAACTCCAAAGCGATGGTCGGTTGCTATGGCCACACAATCCTTGCCACGCATGGCCACCACGCATCCGCCATTATAGTCCAAAATCGACATCCTTGATACGTGTTCAGTTAATTTTTACTTTAGAAAATATGAAATTTTGTCAAACGCCGCTAGAGAAGATGACTTTTTGTTTCTCTGCCAAGCCTTGCCAGACCGATTGTATCAAGGTGGCAATAATTGCAAACACTTTCAGTGCTGTAAATGTTCTAAAATATTTGTTCAAAAGTTAGAGAAGGAAAAATATCTAACGACCAGATTGTGTTCGTTTTTAAGAAAGGAACTTTTAAAACAACACCATTAAAGTTACCGAATCGATACAAAAGAAATTAATAATCTGTACATTATTTCTTTATTTACAGAATAAAATTCCCGCAGCGCAGCTACAGAATACCTAACAATTTACTAAATCTTAAATTTTTTGTAAAACATTCCAAAAAGCTATTTCGATAGTTGCCGCCAAAACTATTAGTTTCACTAACTTGCAACAACAACCATGCATCCGTTATACCATCGATATTTTGTCCACCCCTTTCAAAAATACTATTTGTCTTGCTTAACCTGGCCACACGATCGGCCTTATTTTTAGAATCCCCACAAATTTTATTAAATTCTCGATATTTTTCTGTCAAAATACTTAATGTTTAACGTAGAGCGAGTCGTGCATTCAGTTGTCCTTAATCTATTTGTGTAAGCCGCTGTCAATCAACGTCGGCAGCTGCAAGAACAAGGAGGACAAAGTCAATCTAGTACAACGGCGCAGCTTGCACAACAATAAGAACAAAAGTAAAACCGAACGGGCATAAAAATGGCTGAGATGGTAGTGGAGGATCGCTCCAGCGAACCCAAACGTTTCTTTTGCCACATGTGCAATGTTGAGATCAACATTCCAAATGCCGACTTTACGTGCCCCCTGTGCTCTAACGGATTTGTGGAAGAGCTGCCGGCAAATGCTGCTGCACCAGCACCGGCTCCGCCCGCAGAAGTTGCATCAACGAGCAGCAGCAGCAGCTCGGGATCAGGCGGTTCATCGTCAACGCAAGCCAATATGGAATCTTTGAGGAATGATATTGTCTCATTGTTAAATATGAGAAATGTTCCCAATTTGGAGATTACCATTGAGCCAAATCGGCGGCACGGCAACGTGTTGCATTTGGGTGGCTTCGGTGGACCATCAGGTAGCAATAGTCAAACTCCTGGCTTAACAGCTGGCGGACGTGTGCGTCCTGCAAATCTAGATAGATTGGACAATGTATTGTTTGACTTTCTGCAGAGTCTGCCCTTGGCTGGGGCCACTGCAGAAATTGTGACTGGTGGCGGCAATGGTAGCAATTCCCATATGTTCTTCATGGGTAACCCTGGCGACTATGCCTGGGGCCGAGAAGGGCTCGATACAATTGTTACGCAAATGCTCAATCAAATGGAGACATCTGGCCCGCCGCCACTTTCAGCTCAGCGCATTCAAGAAATACCAAATGTCCAAATTAGCCGCGACGAAGTTGAGAAGAAAATGCAGTGTTCCATCTGCTGGGATGACTTTAAGCTAGACGAAACAGTACGAAAATTGCCCTGCTCGCATCTATATCATGAAAATTGCATAGTTCCCTGGTTAAATTTACATAGCACGTGTCCGATTTGCCGGAAATCCTTGGCCACCGCTGACGGCAGCGATGGCAGTGGCAGCAACGATGAGAATGACGAAGAAAACGATTATATGGATGGCGGCAGTGGCAGCAACTCGACAACGGCAACGGAAACCACAGCCAACAATACCAGTAACTCAAATCAAAGTCAAGCTACAACAGCTAATCCCGCCCAGCAGCAGCCATCGTCAAGAAGTAATGTTTTTACCTTTGATGATGACAATATGGTTCTCGACTAGGAGTGCAGTGAACGATATTTTCCCTTAAATACAACTTATGCAACATAAAAGCATATATATATACATGTATATATGCATATGTACACATATATAGATCTATAATAGTTTCTCTCACGCTTAATTTTGTTAATGTTTCAAACAATATAAAATAATAATGACGGTAAATCGCCCATAATTCCGTTAACCAAGTTGCGCGATTTTTTACATACCTAAAATTGTATTTATTATAATAGATATTTATGCATACAATATATATTTATACGTATATATACATTGTATTGTACATAGGTACTATATAGTAAAGCTTATCCATTTAAAAATCGATAATATAAATTGCAACATTTATAAATATTATGACTTAAGTAAACACACTTGTAATGCTGTTGTCTGTGGCAAAATTCATAACCACAAGAATTCTTTAAATAAACGAACTGTAACGATTTTGCCTATTTCTTTGTCGTAACATTAAACAGATTTACTTGATGGAATCTTCCAGAAACATCTCTGGTGAAATGCCTATGCTCTGCCATTATTTGGAAATATGTATGTTCATAATTTGGAAATGAAATTTTCACTTACGAGAATTTAACTATATATAAAAAAATAACTTTAAAATAATTTAGTTCATGGTGACTCGGATCACAATAAAAAAAAATATCATTTGTTACAAAAGATATGACAAAATTGAAGTGTTGATGTAGAGATAGGGTACAACTGCACTATTCACCAACTGTTTGTGCCATCTCGAAGAAACAGCAGCTGTCTGTCATTTCGGGTGGCAACGCCTAAGCTCGATTTAAATTGTTTATTTGAAGGGGGGAAAAAACAAATTTCTAGACTTGAATACCTAAGTGACAATTTTTGTTAACTATTATATGCTCTTTGATTATCACCCCCACTTACCATGTCCTTTGAAGATCTAGATGAATTTGTAGTGCTCACTGAGGTGGTAAGTATTTAAAAAACTTATTAGAATCGTTTTTCAAAACTGAATTTGATTGGTTTTACTAAGGTGCGTAATCAGTATGTGTGCTATTTGGAACGACAACTGCAAGAGAATGTGTCTGCATGGGCTGCAAAGTCAAGAAATCATCATAAGCCCACCGCCTGGTCTATTATAAGCCCCACTCTTCTCAAGCTGGAGGATAGAGCAGCCAAAGGATGTATGTCGGCTCGAATTTATCAAAGGCACATGGTTAAAATGGTAAGTAATATCTATGTATGATTATTTGGATGATTCTATTAAGGTGTCGCTGCAGATAGCCATGGTAAGAAGAAACACACAGGAGTCGCGCTTGGCCAACGTTCTATTTGAGAATATGCAAGTAATGCAGAATGAAAACAATCATATTACAGCTTCGGTGAATACTCCATATAGTGGCAGCCACAATGGCTTTCAGGACAAATGTACACAAACGGAGCCGTACAATACAAACTGCAGCCATGAAGACAATTTCACCAGCTATGAGCTTTGGCAGAAAATCGATTCATTTCAGGCCAGTCTCGAAGCGTCTGAAAATCGTCGGGATGACAGTCGCTGTCATAGCAGGAGTAAAAGTCCCAATGAGGAGCAACAAATCCCGGAAGAGGAAGAAGATATTGTTGCTTTGGAGTTGGCTATGTTGTTTGGTGATGAGCCTACAGATTTAAATGAAATTTTCGGCATTGAAACATCAGCTGTTACCGATGATCCGCAAGTAAGTGCCCTTTTAAAGGAAATTAACCAAGCAGAACTACCACATGAGAACAAAAAGCACTCGCCGACTCCAACTCCTCCCCCTCTTCAAGAACTTCGCCAGATCGATGACTTGCACAACAGTCGCTGGCCATGTGAACTTTATGCCCAACGACGTCGCCTTAACGCCTGTCTCATACGACTTCTAGAGAAGGATTGGCGCATTGAGTCAACGCTTAGAGAAAAATTTCATTTACTCTTTGGTCAGGATAGCGACGATGAATTTGCCACACAAATCACAAGCCCATCAATTGATCTTGTCGATGATGTCCTATTAGCTAGCTGTATTTTACGCATTCGTCCATGGATTGTGCGCTATTTGATGGCACCACTGCAAGACGGATTAATTGGCAACCGATTTCTGTTCAAGAAATTAGCAAAAAAGTTGGCACATTTAATTGTCCTGAGCAATCCATATGCTTCGGAGGACCAAATCAGAGAAACCGTGGAAGATTTATTCTGCCTGAAACCTCAAGGAATACAAAACGGTTTTGATTTGGATAATTTACCGAATTTAAACGTTGACAAAGACGTAAAATATGATGATAACTTAAAATGGTAACGGACGCATTAGAAAATCGATAACTCTAATTCAGTATTGGACTTACATATGATCTCAAATGAAAAGTCTAATCATACTTATAAAAAAAGGGAAAAGCTATTGAAAACTATCATATACGATATCGTTTATAGTAAGTTTTACTAATATGCCATGACTATCAACCCAATAAGGAGACAAAAAGATAAATGTAAAAAAAATTGAGTAAAAAGAAGTTTTGGAAAAATGTGTACAAAAGCGAGATTTAGGACCTTTATGTCCTTTACGGTAATTTCTAAGTAACATAAGAAACACTCGTCAATTATTTTTCGATTTTGTGTAGATTTCTTTTTTTTTTTTTTTTTTTTTTTTTTAATTATAATTAATTCAATGATTACAATAATTGTTTTCTTCTTTTTTGCTGCGCATCGCTCTCCTTCCCAAACTCTCTTGCTGTTTTTTTTATATTATATAAATTTTAATATATTTAATAAACGATACATATAATATAGTTTTCTTTTGTTGTTTTTTTTGACGAAATTGCTGCTGCGGCGGTGGCGGCGACATGGGAGCTAAGGCTATAGATGATCAGTCCCGAATCCTTGAATTCGGAATATGTTCCAGAGCCGAAGCTTTTTCCTACTATGGTTGTTTCTTGGTGTTGTTGTTGTAGTTGTTGGTTGGTTGGTTGTTTGTTTGTTGTTGTTGTTGGTGGTTGTGGGTGAATGTTGTTTGGATCTACTGCAGCTACATTTTATTCTCTTTTTTGAGAGGGGTATAATTAATCTGATCTCTCAACATTATCTGAGGCACTACCTAGTGTCGGGTATTTGATTTGTGTTTGCTGTTGCCGCATTTACATTTTGTTGTTGTTTATATTTTTGCTGGGATGCCGATTGTTGCTGCTGTTGCTGTTGCAGCTGAGACCCACTAGCTGGCTGCTCGGCTGGCTGTGGGCGGCCTCGTCTTTCGATGCCTCTATCAGCTGTTGGCCTACTGCCAGCCAAACCAACCCCTCCTCCACTTGCTCCCGATGGTGTTCCTGTTTGTGGTGGTGCTGTTGCACCTCCACCACCGCCTCCTCCGCCACCACTTGTTTGTGTGGTGTTTGTTGAATTATTCGCCTTTTTGTTTTTATAGCGATACTCATCACAAACGAAATCCTCCGGCGAGGTCTGTTGCATCTGATTAACCTGTCGCACTATCGCTGGCTGCGGCTGCTGTTGTTCAGGTTCGTTTGCATTATTGTTGAGCAGCGTATCCTCCTCCTCCTGCTGTTGTTTTTGCTGTTTTTGCTCTTTATTTACATTATCACTCTTGGCCAAATCACTGCTTTCGTCATCTGTTTCCGCATTCAAGTCCAAAGCCTCTTCGCAGAGCATAGAGAGCAGCAATGACTGCGCAAACATGGAGCTACAATATTTATAAAAAACACAGCGGGTAGTTTCAGAAAAACCCTCGTTTATGTATGTATATAAATATAACTAACCAATTTGCCCTTTTGCGTTCCACATTCGCCCATTCGGCATCCGTCAATGTGTGCTGCATGAATTGGGCCAACAGCAAAGCCTCGCCAGCTGCTGAAACCGGAACACCAACAGCACCAACTGCCTGGCCATTGACACCTGCAGCACCTACACCAACTGCTCCATTGACAGTTCCAGTACCAACGCCTACGCCCACACTAATGCCTAGGGCATTGTTTGAGCTACTACCAGAGCCAATTGCCTGCAAGGATTGATACATTTATTTAGTAACAAATTTGATGTATGAAATGTTGGATTCAACTACTTCTCGTGCATTGAGGCTATTGGCGGCCAGACTCTGTGTCTGCTGATGATTAGTGGCCGATGCTGAGAAGCTTGCTGTCACTGGCCATTCGGTTGTGCGCAGATTGGGCGCTGCATTTATACCACCGCTTGCACCTCCACTACCACTACCAACCGCGCCACTGCCAACGCCACTACCCCCGCCGCCGCCACCATTTCCGCTGATCACCTCCGACATGGCTGCATTCGAATTCGATGTTGAGACTATAGGATGCGCACGTCTTGGCAAACGATCGATTTGGCGTGATGCCTAAAATAATGCAAGAGCCAAAACGTAGAAGAAACACACAAAAACAAACACAAAATATAAAGACATTAAAATTTTCCTTATATATACGTTTTTGATATATATATATATGTATATATATATATCATTCACCATCTCTTACTCTTTCTCTCTTTTTGCAACCTTACCGTGGCCTGTTGTCTATCCAATTGCATTTGCATTTGCAGTTGCTGCAATTGCGATGTTGGTGGACCGACACGTCTAACCCCAGATAGCTGTGAGAGTAATTCCGCAATGGGATCAACCGATTCGCGACCTGATGGCGATAGGGCCGAAAGACCGCTCGATGAGCTAAAGTGCATATTGGAGCGACGCGTACGTGGACCCCCAAGGGTACGACCAGGAATCCGACGCACTCCACCACCATGACGTATGGCAGATGGCTCGTCGTATTGTCTAAAGGTTAAGGTAAACCAAGATCAAAAAAGAATATGCATGTTTCAGATCATTTCAGATCTTACGTTAAAAACAACTCTATGAAAAAATATTCTTAAAGCTAACTAAAAATATTTTAAATATCTTAAATATTTTAATACGACACAGACATTTAAAATTATACTTATAAATCTATAAAGATTTTTAATAAATTAGAAAGAGTAACGAAAAAAACTTTTTCGTTCCAACTATAAATTAAAATTATGGAAATGATTGATTAAAAAATGAATATGAATTTAAATGATATCGTTGAATGTAAATTATTCTCAATATAAATAAGCTAAGCAACCGAATGTTTCTAAATATACTTAAATTCTAGTAGTAGTTTTGTGTTCTATTATTATGTCTAGTGTTTGTGCAAAAGGATATCAAAAAGGATATTAACTCTCGTGGTCCTTGCCGATGCTCCAATGTTAGATGACCAGCAAAATCATCTGTGACTAGATTCGGCTCACCGCCTGGCAGACCAGCACACACCGGACAGACCACCTCCAGACTGGTCTCCGTATGCTCAGCGGAAACATGCTCCAGCAGTGTTGTATCACTGAAGCCCATTTTTTTGCAATAAGGACACGTAAAACTTTGCGGTTGATCCGATGTTAGCATTTCACCGCCAAAATATAATTCAATATCGGAACGGGTGAGAATACATTGCATGGGATGCTCAACCAGATGGCGAGTGGAGGTGACACCATCCTCATAGCAATCGGCACATAGATCATAATCGTAGCAAATTAAACATTTGTAACGGCGTCCATTGAAATTACTTTTGAGACATGAATCGCAGCTGACACCTTCGTAAAAATAAACAAATATTTACATATGAATAAATAATAGAAAACAGATATAACTTTAAATAGTACGTATCATATATATATACATATATGTACTAGAATCAAATGTAGTAAAACATCAATTTGTTAAAACTATCAAATTTTGAACTGTTGTTTTTAATTTGTTGAAAATCTGGTTTCTATAACTTATATTTCGAAACCATCAAATAACAAATAAATAAACAAAATGTTTACTTTAGCCAAATTTAATATACATACATACTACAACAAATGGATTAGTAAAAGAGTATGTATGTATATAAAAACATTGTTTCATGGTTATTTTCAGTCCTTTATTACCTTCATGACGACTCATTATTTAGCAGCAGCGGCGGCGGCAAGTTCTCCACGACGTACTTTCGTTAAGGACCCGTTGCCGTTCCGTTCTGTCCTTCCCTCTTTCCCTTCCCACTGACCCAAACTGTCAGGAGACAACGTCGATACGTTTTCGCTGAATTTGTTGCCGTTTCTCAATAATTCGTATTTCTCTGTTTGTCTGTTTACGATGAGGTGAAGGAGGAGATTATCTTGGAGGTGGTTGGCCCAGTTTTCTTTTTTAATTTTCTTTTGTTATCTTTATTTTTTTGTCACAGGATAGCAGCTGGAAGAAGAAGAAATAACACTTTTGTTGCAATTCCGATGCGCACATGAGGAAAATTAAGGAAAATTGAAAAATTCTTTCAGATGACGCCCGGGCACACGGGCTACCTAGACATTGTAAATCTCAATCTGTTTTTTTTTTTTGTTCTTCTCTTCTTATTTTTTTTTGCACACTCTCTTCTCATATTTTTTCCGTTCGTGCTCTTTCACTGACGATTCGCTTACGATTACGGTTCTTTTTAATTTCGTTTACCGAAAAATCAACAGAAAACAGAAAATGCAAAAAATTGTCTTTTCTTCGCTCCCCCGCATGGCTCACTTTCTCCCCTTTGCAATTTCCCCTCGGTCACCAACAAGCTGCTTGAGCAAATGAAATGAAATTATTCAATACAATCGAGCGCGAGCTATCGAAAAAGCAAAGACAGACACACACATTCACACACTTTTGGGGTAATTGGAATTGCAATTGTTGCCTTTTCCTTTCAGCTTTTGTTGTCTGCCATTTTTTCAAGTTAAGTTCCACATTTATTTTTAACTTTTTTCGTTTCGCGAAAATTTTTCATCAACTCATTCGACGATGTCGTGGGCTTTTTTTCGTTTTTTTTTTTTTTTGCTATTGCCTCCCCCTTGGACACCCCGCTGAAGAAGTTCCATTAGAGGCCTAGTGTGGCCATATCTATCTCCAAATGTATTTGAGAGTTTTTAAAGCACGTTGATATAACCTTTTTTAGCTAAACCATAAATGTTTAACTGTTTATAAACAATTAGACAAAATCTACACAACGCAAGGACTTTCTTGATAATCATGCTTTCAGCATTTCTGCGAATTACGCTTTTTCACAGCGGCGATCTGGCAACTTTGAAACTATTTTACAGTGCCGTGTAAAAGCTTTGGTCTGAACTTTGAGCACCAGCAGCTGTGGGTAAAATAACAGTGGGCTTATTCACCGAGTTGGAATGCTTTTGCTTTTTTGCGTTTTCATCTGGATGTTTATTTATTAACGCGCAATCTAGTACATTCATCTTTCTATATATATTCACACCGTATATATGCATAATACGCAGTTAAAGATCACACTAAAGTCTTTTGTTCGCCGCGCATTTCCATTGTCTTCCCTTCTCACGATGCAATGATGCTGCACTGTTAATGTTGTTATTGCAGTTTTTTTTAAATCAATTTCTTGGATGGAATTAATTTGTTGTCACATACTTTGTCTTGTATTTACTATAAATTATGTTTTGTGTTTAATTTTAGTATTTAAATCAACTGTGGCACTATAAATATGAATAAAACAGCAAATAATTTGGTTCCCAGAGAGAGTGCGAAAAGCTCGCTCCTGCTGGCACTGTCCACTAGCCGATAAACTGTCTATTTCATCGACTGTCGTTTTTTATCGATGACTTTCTGTTACTGTTACCTTTCTTGCCAACCCTAGTAAAATGTTTTTTTTTTTATTTTGC
Organism: Drosophila neocordata; assembly: GCA_018903615.1. NCBI lineage: Eukaryota > Metazoa > Arthropoda > Insecta > Diptera > Drosophilidae > Drosophila > Drosophila neocordata. The sequence continues at coordinate 16,374,759 of JAEIGI010000002.1, read as the reverse complement.
GGTATTCTTTATTTCTTAATCTTCTAGTTTTTCAGGTGGTGGCCCACACGGCTGCAACATGCGCTCCATCAAATTAAAACGAACTCGTGCCTTCGACTCGTTTTCCGCTATGGCGAAGTAATTAAGGATATCATAGTGGCCCATGTAGCTTGCAAGGGAATCGCGGTGTTGATTTGTCAACCATTCGTATTTTGTGGTATCCGCATGTCCAGTTCCAATGTATTTGCTTTGCAGATGTTCCAATTGACTGTGGATATTGTATCGTTCACCCATAGTTGATTTGTTAATTAATATATTAATAATTTGACAGCAAAGTTAAATTATGTGGAGCGGCTTTTCTTTTTTTGTTTATGATTTTTAGGGTTGTCAGAGATTATTAAAGAAAAAACATCGATACTTGAGGCAAATATCGATATGCAATCAGAGAATTTATTTTAAAACCCCTTTTTTATGCATTTTAAATCAAACTTTTGCAATATTTGCCAATCGTAACTGATATTTGCTTATTTACAAATACATATGTAAATATTTTACTTTGTATTCTGTTTTTGTAAGTTTTGTTCTTTTTCCCACAAATCAGAAACAGTAACACCTTCCAAACAACCTGTCCATGAGATTATTGTTCGATATGGGTCTCCGTTAAGTTGACGTATAATCCGAGCATTAATGGGTTTACCATGCAGGGCATCTTTATGACGACCCCTTAAGTGATCCAATACCATTTGGCCGCGCGTATGTACTCCAAATAGTTCTACTGTCGCATAATAATCTCTTTGATCTGTTATCATTTGGTTGGGAAAAAGATAGGCAGCAGTAAGAAGAGCATCAGCTGAAATCCATTTATCAAAGCCACGAGGGATTAATATTTTTTTTTCAGTGGCATTCAAAAGATGAATAAATGGAGAATCCACAGCTCCAAGGACATTAAAACGCCAATCCAGGGACAGACCAAACTGGCCATCAATACATGGTTCCCAGGGCAATATCACAGCCGGTTTCTTGAGTCGTTCCAAAACTATATGAGCCGCTTCAGGATCATACATAAAATTAAATTCAGCGCTTTTGGTGATGTTACCCTTGCCCCAAATATTACCCCCCATGATGTAGACGCCTCGTAATTTATCCAGAAATTTATCCCCATAGAGATTAATGCAGTTTGCAAAATTTGTCAGGGGACCACAAAGAAGAAAATCAACTTTGCCTTCATGATCGCAGGCCAACCTGTACATGGCGTTTACTGCATGTTCCTGTGATAGTAAATCCCGTTCGTTGACATCCGGATAGTTGCCCACGTCACCCAAACCATCCTGACCATGAAAAAGAGATTTGGGCACAAAGTTTCTTGGAACTATTGGCAAAGCGCAGCCTTTAAAAACAGGCACCTTTATAGGGAATAACAAGATTAGCCTTGAAATTAATGATCTGCGTTGTATTATCTTACATCTAAACGATTTAACGTAGTCAGCACTCTAAATGCATTTAATGTGGTATTATCTACATCTGAATTGCCCTGGACACAAGTTACAGCAGCCAGTTTAAAGTTTCCTCTTGGCCCTTTCTGTTTGGATTGCTCTGCTCTTAGGAGCATGGCCAAACCCCACGCATCATCGGTTCCTATATCACAGTCATAAACCACATAGCCACTAACATCACTATTGCACTCCATCACTGTTTAAATTAAAATGATTATCTTTAGTAGAAAGATAAAAAAAGATAAGATTGCTCAAATCTTTTAATTCAAAGAGATTCAGTTTAGATCGTTTATCGATATTTGGATTTTTTTTTTATAGGGTGTATAACAAGTAGATAAATATTTAAATAAAAAAGCGAATGCTGGTATGCATGAATACGTAGATATGTATAATTTAAATTTAATTTTATATATAAAAATTTTCTTTTGTGCATTAGGTTACATACCAATCTAGAAAAAATGTTTAACACAGCGATAAATATCACATTTGAAAAGTTCCATCACTATAAATAAAATAAACAAATCAGCAAGCAGCCAAAAAATGTGTGGACGGACTTGTTTGTAGTTATCTTTGAATATATGTAAATATACACTACCTTTCTTATGCATAGCCTTGTTTTCTACTAGAACATTAGATCCCGATGAGGTACTGTGCGCATGTAAATATCCCAAGCCTAGGAAATTTAAAATCGCTAAAGCTGAGGAAGATGACAAGTGCACGGAAACCTCTAAAAAGGAAGAGCAAAAGTTAAAACTGGAAGATCTAGAATTAGATACACCTGAATGGAGGGCAGAATTTAATTTCGGACGACGCTATCAAGCCTCTTATAATATTGCGCCAACAGATATAACTCCCGTAGTGGTATCTGGAGCGCACTTTTCTGATGACAAGGATCAGATATGCTCACGCATTGTAATGCCCATGATGTGGGGCATGATACCATTTTGGCACAAGGGTGATTATCGCAAGCATGGTCTGACCACAAACAACTGTCGCCTAGAACATTTGATGGATTCAAAACTGTACCGTGGGCCGTTTAAGCGAGGTCAGCGATGTGTGATTCTTTGTGAAGGATTTTATGAATGGCAGACATCAGGACCAGCCAAGAAACCATCTGAGCGGGAGGCCTACTTAATCTATGTGCCGCAAGCAAGTGACACTGTCAAAATTTACGATAAAACCACTTGGAAACCGGAGAATATTAAATTGTTGCGTATGGCTGGACTTTTCGATGTTTGGGAAGATGAAAGCGGAGATAAAATATATAGCTATAGTATTATAACCTTTGCCTCAAGTAAAATAATGTCGTGGATGCATTATCGGATGCCAGCCATAATGGAGACGGAACAGCAAATGAATGTAAGTAGCAAAAATATAAAATGTTACTCTTTAGTTTCATAATATTCGTATTTCAGGATTGGCTGGACTTTAAGAGGGTCAGCGATGCCGAGGCTCTGGCCACTCTACGTCCAGCTTCTTCATTGATGTGGCACCGAGTTTCCAAGTTGGTCAACAACTCTCGCAATAAAAGTGAAGAATGCAACAAGCCCATGGAGTTGGCAGTAAAACCAGCTAAGCCGACCATGAACAAAACCATGCAGGCGTGGTTAAATACGCGTAAAAAGCGGGAGGACCAAATCAAGGCAGAACAAAATGACAACAGCGATAATGATGAGCCGAAGGAAAAGGCCGAAAAACGTCGGTCGTCCCCCACACTTAATCTGACAAATTCAGATAAACGTCCTCGATTGGGAGATTTAAAAAGGACTCAAAAAAGTGGCAACAGCAGCGATAGCAGTGAAGTTCACTCTAAAGAATAATGAATGACTCTATGGACAATCGGGTTAATTTGTAAAAAAGAACTTAAGTATAAATAGTGTTATAATCACACATATCCAGCCATTTTAATCTTCACATTGGGTTAGAATTCTATTTTATATAAACTCAAAGTAATAATCATGTATCTAAAAAATGTTCAGTATTAATAAGTACGGTAAAAATTCCTCAACTGTTGGCTCTCTGGAAGTGTGGCTTTCGGTAAACAGATTTTTTTTTAAAAGTATTTTAATTTTATTTTCAAAATTTGTTCTCATTTAACCAATTCTACAAAAAGTTATCATCAGTTTTCTGTCTTACATGGTAAAAAAGGCTTATTAGCTATGAAAATTGTTTTGTTTTCTTTGCATTTTGTGCTTAATTAACTAATTTTTCTTTTTTATATTTGAACTTGAATATTGTATAAATGTGGAAATGTAAATTTATGCCTCAATTGTATACCATTTAATTTTGAGCTCTTTTTGTTTGCAAGAATTAAAAAAAAGTGCTTATAAAGCTAAAGACAAAAAAGAACCAATTTATACATATATATGTATATAAAATTTATATTTTCTTTTAGCGTTAAATGTGTCAATGTTGTGGTAGCCTTGATGACTCAAATGTATAAGTGGTGCAAGTACGTAAGGGATCGGGGGGAATAAGAGAGCGAATTAACATAAAGTTTCTAGTATCTTAAACTACAGACATACATATATACCTATTTATATATAATATATGCATACATAAAAGTTGCAGTGAACTTTGTAATTTGCATAATGAGAAAGAATATTATAAAATTTTCTTCGTCATAAAAAAAAGGGTGAAGTTTCAATACTCTACATAAAAGTGAATAAAATACAATTGCTATTGCATAGAAGCTTTCGTTTAAACAAATGCAAATCATCTATATATAGCAATCTTTCATTTGCTCACATCGATACTGATTCAATATTTTTTGAATATTTGTGCATGGGTTTGTCTTATGTAGAGTATTTAATTTTTGTTACTAATTTTGTTAATTATTTTGTGGATTAGTTGCTGTTTTTGCGTTTCTTTTCATTTTGCACTTTTGCGAATTAGCGGATTATGATGGAAAAATGAAATAAAAGATATCAGAGGCATGTACGTGACTACCGTTTATAAACTTAAATGGCTATTTTATGAGATTACATGTTGTTTTTCATTTCCACTTCAGAGTTTTTTGTTTTAGCTTTTTCTGAAATATTTCAACAATGTTCCAATAGATTGCACTTTGAGAATATAGAGAGAGGGCGACTATCAAAGAGAAGCGTGAGGTGAATGATAGCGTGGGAGGGTGTAGAGAAGCGCCTTGATTGGATAAATTTACTCGAATTGTGTGTTGAACATATTGATATTTAGATCTTCGAATGTAGTTGGAGCACTGTGATCGAGCATTTGCAGCATATCCGAGAATTCTTGTCCCTGACCCTGTTGCGGCTGTTGGCCAGGTACACCAGGTGCTGGTGCTGCATGTGGATGGGCATGCGGATGCGGATGGGCTGACGTTGGATGAGCTGGATGCGGATGTGGATGGGGTGCTCCTTGCCAATCCCACATGCCAGGAGCATTCGATGGTGGTGGTGGAGGAGCTGATGTTGCTGCCTGATAGGGACCAGGCTGACGTTGCTGCTGCTGCTGTTGCGCATTGCCAGCACTTAGTTGGGTATATGTGGGTCCACTTGGTGAACGATTTGGACTCGTTTGTTGTTGATACTGATAGGTGGCTTCGGTGACGGGCTGTTGTTGGGGACGCAAAGCTGCTGCCCAATTATTGGCTGGTACAGGCACCGGCGACGGAGAAGATCCCGATTTGGGAATTTTGGCCAATGGTGAGGGTCCACCGGCACTGCTGTATGGTGAATGAGTGGTGTCATAGGAATAAACCACTGGTGGTTGGGCTGAGCTTGGTCTCTGCTGTTGTTGTTGTTGTGGAGTTGGAGCCTGCATGGCTAACATTTGAGGATGATACATGGCCTCTTGGCTGGAACTCTCGCGACGGGTATAATCCACACCAGGATTTTGTACATAGACATGTTCCGCACTCTGAACCGCTGCTTGCTGCTGTTCTGGTGTATGCCCTGGGCCACCCTGCTCTAAAGGTTGGCCATGCATAGTCTTGCCGGAGCTATTTGTACAGACAATGTACTCCACTTCATCGGTATACGGATTAAGGAAGGCATATGCCTGGGTTCTAAGCCAAACATATTCCGCATTCTTAGCCCTTACCCTATACAGAAGTGAGAACATTTGTCCCTTTTGTTTTAGGACCTGATCGAATGATTCTTTCATATGACTCTGATCTTCGGGGTGGAAAAAATCGTAGCAAATTTTTCCCAATAACTCAGTTGGACTATAGCCCAATATATTGAGAACACGTTGATCCACAAAAGTGAATTTCCCATCGACAGCATGACGAGTAATAAACTCACTCTGATTATTTGAACCACTCATATCGTTGGCTGCTGTAGAAGTTACTTGCAATCTGCCAATGGCCACCAAACAGCAATGGGAGGTCATATCATCAACATCTCTCTCCATATGCATATTGGGGAACATATCGGTTGGAGGCCAATTTTTAATATAACCAGTGCAATGGACGACAGCATAATTGGAGCCATCACGCGAGGGTCCCAATGAATTACGCTGCTTCAGGCGATTCAGGTGACCTGATACCATAGAATCGGGATTTACATTGCCTACCCGCATCCGGCAAATGAAGCCACGACGAGCTCCCATGCTTAATCGCATCGACGACTGATGGCCTTCTTTTTTTACTGTACCCGATTTCAAATCCAATATTCTGCCAGCATTTTGTGATTCTTGGGTGGAGAGCTGCTCTCTTATCTTTTCACGATCATCGGCATGAATGTGATCGTAGAGACTTGTGCCGTACCACTCACTTTGGGTATAATTCAATACGGGCGTCACTGAATCGGATACATAGATGACTCTTCCCGAATCGCAGGAAACCACAAAAAGAAAGCCATCGGCTGCTTCCAGTATTAAATGTTTTAGTTCCTGATCGGTTAGAAATGATGGCTTATAGGTACCATCGCTGCTTGTATTCCCAGTGCCTCTCAGTGCCTTCATATGCGCCACTGCCATGCGCAAGATTGTCAACTTATCTGGTTTTCTGGCCAAAGCACTGCAAGTGGGCACCATATCGGACAGTTCTGTTATATAGGCCGTCATTTTGTTTCGTCTTCGTCGCTCGATCTCACAATGATTCTCGCGACTAGCAAAACGCTCCTTGTCCTGTATGTTGGCATCGTCCATGTTTAGAATATTTAATTAGCTTTCGTTTCGTTTTGTGTATTTGGGTCGTCTCTGGAGAAAGAAAAAAAAACGTAGTGTCGTGGGAGGGGTAGGTAGTGGGGGGATTAGTATTTCGGCTACGTTATGTGTGTATGGGGCCCAGAAATCGGGTTTATTAACTTATTTTGCCTTCAACATACTTTGCCTATAAGTGGCCTTGAATTCCTCACATTAATGCACTTTTTTTTGTTACTTGCTTTTAGTTTTTCACCAATTGAAAATCTTTTTCTTCCGCGAATTTCACGATAAAATCAAAAACTCTGTTTACTGCAGTGTGACCGTTGCAGGTTTAAAGTAAATACCAGAACCAGAGTTGCCACCAGTGCTGTAAGTTCAAAATGTCGATGTTTTCCATAAAAATCGAGTTCTTTAAAATTACAATCTTATCGAATAAGCGCTTCTTTTAAAATTCAATAAAGTATTATAACATAAAGACTGACTTTTAAACACTTATTTATAAAAAATATTAAAAACTTAATAAATTGCGTCCTTCCAATATTGGAAATTCATTTCCTTTAAAATGGAATTTACTCTCTGTATCCACTATTTTAAAGCATGTTGTTTCAATCCGTTTCACTGTATAGTCCAGTGAACATTTGAAAAGAAAAGCCATAGAAGGAATCAAAAATTAACCATTTGTTTCAATATTTTAATGGTGGCATAGAAACCTTAACTTAAATATACCAAATATAAATTTATAAAATCATACAATATGTTCCATTTTCATTTATTCATTCATAACTTTATAAATAAGTTTCGTCAGATTGCCTACAAGCTATCCAGTAACTATTTCATTTCGCCTTTTTATACAAAAATTTCAAAATGATTTTTCAGTTGTTGTGACAATAATAACATTTATCAATCTCTCCATTTTCAACTTCATTTTCCTTACTTCATTCTTATAACAAAAATAGTTAGCTTGCGTTATCATATCGCATATGCATATTACAATCTCTTTTATAAGCATTTATCTTGTAATACAAATCTTAGGTAAAGTTTGTTTGTTCAGTGTCTTAATTGTCATATTTGTTTTTCTCGTTTTTATTAATTATTGGCAATTTTCTAACTGCATGTTTTAGATGGTTATCCATTTAGTTTTAAATTTAATTCAATTCATCAATTGTTCATCCAAGCTGTTTAAACAACATACAAGTCTTTTGTTCTTTGATTATATATATCTTTAAATCTTGTTTAAAATCTGTGCACTACTTAGTTATGTATTCTAAAATGCGGCTCCTTTGTAGTATTTTTTGTTTTGTAATTGTTTAAAATTTGCATATGTGCATAATTGATTTTTTTTTTATTATTATGTACTATAATATTTTGTAAGGTTTTTTTTTTTTATTTTTGGGTGAAACTTCAGCATTAATTCGTTGACTAGAAATTAACTTAAGTACTTACAGGCTAAATTATTATTAACATATTTTAACATGCGCTTGCAGTTTTCCTTTTTTTTTTGTTTATATAGTTTTGTTTGGTGTTCTCACTTGTCTTTTGTATTTTGTTGTTTAAGTGCAAAGTAATTATCTGATTCTTATATATTTTGTGCTTAATATGTCAAATCTATAATTTGTTATTCTATTTAATTCATATTAAGGAGTTGCTGCAAAGCCTAAACATAACTTTTCCAATGAAATCCATTAACATTCTTCTTTTTTGTTTTATCAATTAGCACCAAAATGATTAACAAGCCAAAATAGAAATAAACAAAAATTAAATTAATATATATTCATTTCGTTTGCTTAATAATTTTGCACATTAAATTGGAATTTTGACATAGATTGGAGGGAATTAGAAAAACTAAGTCAATTTGCAACAACTTTCATTTACAATAATTCATTTTCAATACTTTGGTTTAAACTATATATATGTATATACATATATATAGTATAACATGCAAGTTGTAGAAAAAAATTAAATATTACTTTTAACTTAAATACAAAATTTGAATATATATATGTATACATATATAAATGTGTCGATTAGGGTCAAGTAATCAATTAGTTAAACAAATTCTGGCTTGCGGGCCTACTTATTGGGTAAAATCACAAAAAAATTAAATATTTATATTAATAAAGTCAAAGTTGTCCATCAATACATACATACATATTTATATATACATATATATATTTAATATGTATAAGTATTTCGTTTGCAAAAATATTGATATAGCTTTCTTTCTACTAATACTAATGGGTGATGCAAAAGTAAATGTTCTTTCTTTTCGATTAAAAAAGAAATGCAACAATTTGAGTGTTAGTTAGTTCGATTGCGAGTTTCAAAAGTTTCTCAAGTTTTTTTTTGTTATATTTTCGTAGCAATAGTAGGGAGGTTGGAAACTGAAACGCTTCCAAATTTGGTATTTTTTCTTTACGTTGTGTAGGTCCTTATGACATCACGTATAACAGCCCGACATAATGGACACTGACCACCACCGACGCCGCGCCACTGCTCGATGGCACAGTCGTAGCACATGCACATATGTCCACACATATAAAGAACAGAATCGATAGGATTCTCGTAGCATATTGTACATTCTGCACTCGAATCTGTGCTATGTTGATCGCTCAGACTGTCCTTCCATTTGGTGGCATTGGCATTTGCATTGTTGGCAATGGGCTAAAAGGGGGGGGGAAAAAAAGAAGAAACATTAGCACGTGTTTTAAGAATTTTGGATTACCAACTGCTTACCTCAATGTATTGACTGCTCGTGGTGCTAATCAATGTGCCACTCGAACATGCTCCGTTCAATATGCCACTGGCGGTGACTGTGGCCTGGGCTCTCGTTGTGGCCAGTTGAGCATTTATGTCATGCGAACTTGTGGCAGGAGGTAGATTCACTACTAGGACAGTACCACCGCCATTTGGTTGTATTTGGAGGATATCACCGTTTGAGGGCATGCTGATCATGCGGCTATTATTGGCACCACCAGTGGCTGAAGCCAGAGTGGTCGTACTCTGTGCCACACTCAGCTGGGACGGATGATGGTGATTTAGTGACATTTTTGAGGCCATCAATTGTCCTTGACTGGCAGCATTAAGGCTAGTCAATGAATCAGTCATTGGTAGCATTCGTGAGGTAGAGGCGGCATTGGATGCACTTGGCACTGCCCCGGCATTCACTTGTGGCTGAGATGGATATGCCACCATATTGGGCAATTGCTGACGGAACATTCTTAATGATTGTGTGGAACCATAGACATCGAGGAAAGCCCACAATTGTAGCGATTGATCCACATGCATCACCACCACGGCTGGACCATTATTCTTGCTGATGCTAACCTCGCCATTTGGGGCCACAAAGAAGGCGATTTCATCGCCACGCTGTGGAGCAGCGGCAATATCTTTACTTACCACCCAATACTCTGGGCGATCCAAAAGGAAATCTGAATCATTGGGCAAATCGTTCGGCTGCAAAACAGCTGGATTGCACGACGTAAGTCCCAGGGCCAAGGCGCCCACATACATTTGTTCGGTTTTCAATATTTGAACAATCAATTTCTCTCCAATGCGTATAGGACGAGCAGTGAAGACATAACCCTGACAAAAGTCGGATTCAGTGCGAGAAGCTACAAATCGATCATGTGATAGCCGCACATTACGTCCTTTGGTTATGTGAAAGGGAACGGGTATCAGACGCCCATTGGCATTATAACGCAGAGGAGGCAAACCATTGGCCAGATCATGGGCTTCAACACTAGTTGGAACACCGCTATTGCCGCCAGCCAAATGCAAAGATTGCAACGAAGGCATCACATGACGTTCCAAATCATGTTCAATCAGATTACCGGGATTGCCACCAGGCAGCGAACGACGAGATTGCTGATGGGGATGATGAGGATTCAAGGCGGCGGATTGAGGCAGTTGCTGTTGCGGTTGTTGTACGACAGAAGGTAATGGTATTTGCTGCTGCTGTTGTTGTTGTTGAAACATATAGATTCTGGCATCTAAAAACTCAATGCCCGTGCAATTACCATAAATATCGATGACAGTCCATAGCAAACCACGTGTATCAATGCCCGATAGGATGACACCCTTCTCTTCATTATTAATGCCATAGATAACATCACCGGCATTATTCACATAGTAATACAAAATATTATCCTTTTCGCAATATTGCTCATGCAAGGCCTTTGCCCAGAATCCAGGACGATTTGTTAGATCCGGGCAAGCATATTTGGGTAATGATCCCTCCAATGATACGGGATCATTACTGGTGAAACCGAAACGTATGCCACCATTCCAATTATTTGAGATTTCAGCAAATTTAACACAAATCCTTTCATTAATCCGTACTGGACGTGCAGAAAAAGTAATCGCACGACAGAAACTCTCGAAACGACGTGCCAGCGTACCATCGCGAGAGATGCGTATATTATCACCATGAACACTATGAAATTGCAAAGGTGGCAAATTATTTGGACCAGGGCAGGATGAGGGCGAGCGGCGAACTAGAATTATAAAGTAAATAAAAAACAAAATTAACAATTAATTTGAATTTTTAAATATTTAAATTTAAAAGATCTTATAATTAATCTTTGCAGAAAAATAAGTTTTAAGTTCTTCTTATTAATAGATATTTTCTATAAAAAAATAAACCACAATAATTTTCACTTTCTAAAAGTCAAACAAATGGATGCTCATTTAGAATTTTTCTATATCCATTTCAATGGGGTAACCATTAGAAATCTGTTTCTAATCTCACACTATATATCGAATTACAATGCTTCCATATAGAAAGACATTTTTTTAGACTCAAGAGCATTCCGCAGGTAGCTGCGCAACAGCATTCTTTCAAAAGATTCAAATTCTCATATTACGCAGGAAAAAAAAAAAAAAAGAAAACAGAAAAAAAATTAAAGCAAAAAGTCTGAAAAAGGCAATAACCCAAAATTTGAAAAACCCTTTCCCAAAATAGCACGTGACTTTGATGAAGATTATTGAACTGTAGAGTTCGAGTACACATATTTGGATGAAACTGTTGCAACTGTGTACAGGCGATCTTCTTCTTAGAAGGTTTTTTTAAGTAAAGAGTAAAGTATTGAGTTCTAGGAAAACTGATGCATTATTATTATTTTAAAATAGGATCAATATGTTTTTTAAATTATTGTATTCAAAACTGTATGAAATTCTACTAAATATAGGATCTATATCTTCTTTTTCCAACTGATGTCAATTTTCTATTTAAAAATATTTGTTAAATTTAAAAATATTTCTACTCAATTGACATAATTATTTGCACCTTGAAAGCTTATAAAAAAGAAGACTTAATAAGGCACCTGCTGTGAGGCTGTGTGCCACTTCATCCATAATTGCCACAAAATGCAAAAAAAAAACAGATTCCAGAGAGAGAGAAGGAGAGAGAATAAAACCTATAACCAATTCATATGGCAATATAAATAATTACCAAAAGTCACAAGAAACGGCGACAGGTTTTTGCCTTGAAGGCATCACAACAGTTGCCACCAAAAAGGAAAAAAAAAACAAACTATTAAGTAAAAAAACGTGCGTAAGTCGACGATCAAAGCCGACAACAGCAGAAGCAGCAGCAGGAGGATGGGACAGGACAGCAGACAACAAAAGTCTGTCTTGGGACAGACAGGACACAAGTTGATTACCATGTTGATATGCGGCGCGTGGCAGAGTCTTTAAGAGATCTTTTTGTTTTTCTTTTCTTTGCTCTCTTTCTATGCGGCATGTGGCAGCTGCCTTATGTGGAACAAAAACGAAGGAGCTGTGGAAGAAAGCAGCTGTACGCTATACTCCAAAGGGACAGGTAAAACAGCAAAATAACTAAATAAACCATCCCTCAATGTAGCAAGCATTGAATGCATATGTAAGGGTAGTTTTTAGCTTCGATCACTAGGGGTTGGAAATAAGCAAAGGCAGCTGTTCAAATTTCCAGAATATGTACTTACATACATATATATAAAAATTGGAACTGATAGAGAAAAACTACGTAGTCGAAAGACAAATGCAACAACTTTTCAAGTATCATCTTTTTTTTCCTTCTTTCTTGTAGAAAGGGGATGAAATTCAATATCCATACCCCATCCCATACCAAACCATCCTTAGGGCCAATGACTTGAAAAATCTGTCTCCTTGTCTCTGTCTCTTATAAGTGCGCTAAGTATGCTCGCCACTGCTTCCGGAATAGAGAACCGAACAGGAAGTTGGCCTGGTATATAGGTATAGTAAAGGAAATAATCGAAAAAAAAGGGAGCACAGGGAAACACAGCTTCATATTCTTCTTCTTCTTCTATAGCGGCGGCTTGTTCTTCTGCTTCTTCCGGTTGGCTCCCATTTCATTGATCGAGGAGCTGGTTTTCGATCTAGAATGTATGCTCACAGTGCACCATCAGTGGTGCATTATCAATATTTATGAATTGACCGCGTCGACAATGACGACGAGGAAGTAGGAAATCACGTTTTCTTTGGTCTGCTTTGCTTTATAAAAAGGATGTCGCGGCTGGAATGGCGACGCCTACTTTTTCACCCAGACGCGCCAGGTTGTCAATGAATACCAACAGTAGCCAGTAGTGGCACAACAATGAATGGCATGAAATGAAATACTCGTAATATTATTGAAGAAATGTTTTTTATTTTAAATCAAAACGGTTTTACGCAACAACGCATTGATACTATCAATTAGTTAGGAAAAAAAAAGGAGGCGACAACCACGACGACGACTATCACGACAACGACATGGCAATTAATTAAGTGAAGAAGCCGCCGTACGAGCATTAGAGCCCTGGCCAAGTCGTCTTTAATAGTCTTTGATAGCCGCCAGTTAGATCGTTAGTACAAATGTTAAAAAATTTAAATTAAACTAATGATCAACTTTTCAATTTATTATTCTTGGCAATAGACAATAATCCTGTAAGATGTCTTAACCAATCAATTGATCGAATCTCCAATTTGCTACCGTTTTAGTATACACTATCAACTCCTTCTTTTAGCTGAAAATCTTTGCATAAATTGCCTTCAATTTCAAAAACATTCATTAGCAATGTTTGGGATAAAAAGTTCAAACTCTTTTCCTCCATTTTTGGGGTCATGCGTTTGCCTCTCTTCGAGGGAAAAGCAAAAAAAAAAAAACCCCCCAAATACAAAAATTGCCAAACGTGCCGAACGATCTGCCAAACGATCGGCAGGCAAATTTTTGTTTTTGTTTTGCTATAGCGAACAAAAAGGAAAAACCTGATTTACCGTTTGGCGCGTCGCAAAAACACAAAAAAAAAAAAAAAGAAAAAAACTTTTCCCACGCTGGCCAAATACAAACAATTCCCACGACTCCAAATTTGTATATATAGAGATATATATAGTGAAACCTGTAACAAGCTACAATAATTGCAACCGATGAAGTGGATGAATCTTCCTCCCCATCACCCTTTCCTTGTGATGCTTCTGTCGTCTCCTATAACGCGGGTGGAAGAAAATGTGAAAATCATGCAGGTGTCATAAAAATGCTGCAGCATCCAGCAGTAGGAGAGTGAGGTAATCATAAGATTGCCTAGTTTAAAAATTATTTGAAACGTTGTTGTATTCAAGATCGTTAAGGAAAAACCAATTTAAAATAATGAAGATAGTCGGAGATCATTAAAGATCGATTTCAAGTCTATATACTATATTCATACGTATGTATGTATGTTGATCACAAGTGGTTATGATGTATAAGTGGTTGTGGGATCAATAAAAAAAATGCCTTCATTATATTATTATAGACTTTTGTGTGTGTTATATTAATTAACATTAATTATTTGTTTGTCATTGTTCAACAGTTTGCACATAAAATTATATATATAAAACAAGAATTTATCATACGTGCAATATTATTTATTTTTATTTATTGATGTGAGAATTGCTATACAAGTGCTGCAACAATTCACTTGTTCGGAAAACAACTTCATTCCATTGGGGCCAACGCCTAAAAGTGACAACCCACAACAATCCGATCAATACGAACGACCCACACAATGTTTCTACAACTAATTTCACTAAACTTACGAGTATTAACTATATTTTATGCGTAGGTCTTTCCATTCATTGACAAACCTATAAGATCTAAGCATGTGTCGTCGTATGGCACCCACTCATCATTATCATTGATTACTTCCAATGGTAATTTATGCAAAGCGGTCAATTGTGGGCGCTGATGACTCTTTGACCAATTGATACAATTTGGTAATCGATCTATGCAGTTGTAAATGTAAATTTCACTTCCCCCTCTCTGACTCTCAACTTGTATACGATTTCCGGTATAATTACAATAAGAGGCCTTCACTGTTAATTGTTCGCACACGTCTTTCATGACTCATGCACGTGGGCCAAACAACAAAGACACGCGCCGAAATCACAAGCACGTGACCCATGACCTTAATCAACAGGCACAAGAACTGGGTGTAAGTGCGTAGGCATTAGGTGAGAGCACAACAACTTTCTATGAACAAATTGTTGTAGTTTGAAAAACTTGTTGCTCTTGTCGGTTGCAAGTTTGAAGCATTAAAGGAAAACAGTCTTAGGCTATGCATAAACTACAGCAGCTTACATACATATGTATATATAATTTCATATAAGGTTTAGAGTATTTATCATATTCGTATATCAACAGTGTGCTAACTTGTATCGGTGCATGCAAAAACGTCACTTCCGTTCTGCATCAGCCATCATCAATGGCAGCGGAAGCCACAAAACAAACTCTTTATTGCAGAATAAAGAAGCCAAGAGAAGAGTATATGTATGTATGAGAGAAAGCGACAGAGAGAGAGAGAATGAGTGTGAGTGTGTTTGTGTAATCGTTACTCCCTCCTCCTATCACTACCCGTTTTCTCCCTTCCTCCCTGAATGTAACTCTAGAAGCAGATAAACAGAAAGCACAAAAGCATAGCAACAAATGAAAGAAGAAAATATGTATAATAAAAATAATTGCACAACTAAACGGCCGACCGACCAACAGACAAGAACAACAACAACATAAACAACAACGTTGAAACCAGAGGTCAAACTATTGGTCGTTGTCTTTCCCCTCTATGCTAGTGTCTGGCAGTTCTTCTTCTTCTATCCAACAAGTACAATGCACTTTTTATGCGATTAAGCGAAATCTGATGCCCCTGGATGCATTGCAACAAAATGAGAACAAAAAAAACCAAAGTTGAAAATGTTTAAAAAATGAAAAGTATAAACTAGTAAAAGAAGCCGTCAACAACACATTATGTGTAGGCACTCATAAAATTGTTGTTAATAATAAAACATTTGAAAAAAGAAAAAACAACACGAGACAAACCTTTGTTTCTTCTTTTAAGGAATATTGATCGCACCTACAATAATAATGTAGGGTTCAATGACTTCTAATGTCATAACATTTTTCATTCTTCCCCTTCATTATAACCTAGCGCTTTTCCACACACAAATTTGTAAATACTTGATGAAGCGCGTTCTGGCACCCAAACCCAATCCCATCCATAAATTTATATATAATTAGCTGACTGCAGCTAAAGCAAGCAAGCGAGGGTGGCCAAATCAAATTAACATGGTGTATTTTTATAAGCCTAGAGACAACAACAAGTAACGAGTAACGAAAATAAGAAGAAGAGACTAGTAGCTACTCCCTCAATAAAAACAACAAAAACAAAAAACCATATACACAAGATATAAATGTATATAACGCGCTGAAGCATGAGACCACCGCAGCCAAGAAGAACGTATGTTGAGCCTCTCAAAATAGATGTATTGCCGATCCAAATATACCTTCCATCATATAGCCATGTAAAAAATATGTTGTATATATGTTTAGATGAACTGAAAAAGTTGGCTTTCTTCCGCTTATTTATCGAAGCGTAGCAATTACTGCAAGGGCCATAAGAGAACAGATACATATGTATCTATGTATGTATATACCTACCTTTGTATCTTATGTACAACTTGCATTTCCTTAGCACTTGACTGCGTCTCCGAGACCAACTTTTGTGTAATTAAATCACTCAAGCGTTGAGTAGACAACACAACAGCGGCAGCGGGTACAACAGAGTTGAATTATAGACAACATTATGGCCCATAGACATGAAGAGTCTTCGTTTGTCGTCTTTCAATATTTCCCCCCTTTATCTTTTTTTATACGCTTTTGATAAAAACACATCATTATAACATTATTACAAAGTATAATAATGAAATATACTTATTTCAAGTGTTTGCCACTCATTTCCCCTATTGTTAGGCGTTAAAGGGATTTTTAAAGTGGTTATCCCACTTTAAGCTCTATTGTTTGACTTCTTACTAATTAAATATCTTGTAAGAAACCACTAAACGACTAGACCATGCAAATTTCTAACATCATTTTCTGTTGAACAGCTGCAAAAATACAAAAAAAGAATCTAGTTCTTGTCCAGAAATAGGTGTACATATTAATTACTAAATAAAAAAAAACCCGATTTGACCAAAAATTTCATTCGTTGGGCTTAGACAGATAGACGGACAGCTGTTTATGCCCGTAGGTGGTTCTCTATATGAAAAAAAACAACGTTGATTTATGCATAGCACAACAACTGACTTGTTGCTTGGGCTCGAACACCCGCCCGTTCCCGCCCGCCTGCTGTCTAACCGTATATAATTGACCCGGCGTCTTTTTCGATATCTTTAGAGCCAACTATACTCTCTCAATCTCCAAACAGAATCTCTCTTTGCGTGAGTTAATTGCAGCTGCCTCTTTGCCCGACCCGCATATCTGAAACTTTATTTCTTACCTGTTGCTACCTGCGTTCCTCACTACAGCTGTTGTTGCACCACCCTGCAGACATAGATACTGCACTTAGAGTTATCTATGCTTGAATTTCATCGAAACAAAATTGTTAAAACTACATTTTTTTTCTCAAAAAAAAAACCTGTACAGACCCCTAGCATGTGCTGCCAACTTTTGTTTAATAACTGATAAAGAATAAGATACATGGGTGGTAACGCCTTTTTAAATGTAGGTCGCTGAGTATAATGATAACTTTGATAAAAACAGAGACAAAAGATAAAACATTAAAAAGATGTTTTTAAGAAAAAAGTTTTCCCAAAAAAAATTAGACCTTATATTTTATGATACTTTAGCATTTTCTAAAAAAAAAACCCCAAACAAGGTTATTCACACTGACGAATAAAACAATTGAAAAAACAGCGAGCGAAATATTTCTTTTATCTTTAAGTTCAGTAAAGTGTTCTGATATGTCTCAAATCGTATTTTAAATTGATACAATTTGCACTAGTGTTATCAAGTACGAAAAAAATAGAACTGGCTTATCAAAAAGTTTCTTTTAGTGCACTAACAAATGACGCATACATCTGGATGAGCTCATTGTGAAGAAGCAAATGGCGAAGCAATACTTCGGTGTTTAAATACGAAGAATGTTGAAAATTGAAGCGATATTTATGGCAGATGTACTCATATTGTCTATACTCTTAATGCGGGGGTGTGGGACAAAGGGAAACGGGGTGTGCCTATCGGTCTCTTGAGCTCATCTTATTTGCGTTGAACAAATATAATGTCTAGATGAATTGAAAGCCGACACAACAATATTATGTGGATATAGATTCGAAAAAGTCAAGACGAGTTGGCAGCGCCGCTAACAAAAAGTAAACCGTGAGAAGTTTAAACCAAAGAGATAAACCAAAGTAAACGTGGCATACCAACTACAAAAAGCTAAACAACAAAAAATTGTAATAGAAAAGAAAATGCTGGTAAAACAAATCATACAAAAAACAACAAGACAAGGAGCCTAGCCGAACCGAGCCAGCCAGCTGATTTCCAGACTGCAACAACAAAACACAAAGTAATTTCATTGATTACCGATACGCAATGCGCACGTTCGGGAATGGAATGACAGCCATAAACCATCCCCGGCTCAAGCTCCGCGCCTCTTCCTTCAAACTCTTCCACTTCAACTTCAACTACAACTACTAACTACCTTCAATGCAACGGTGAGAGGTGAGAGGGGCTTGTCTTTGGATATTCAGTTGATCGTTTTTCTTTTCTTTCTAGTACCCTGTAATTCATTGACTTAGAGGCTATATTAAGTCCAGCAATATATAAAAAAATAAGCAGTGTTAATTCTAACAATATTTAAGTTAATATCTACGTGAATATTTAAAAAAAAATTGAATAAAAGATCGTGTAGTTATAAAAAAAGTAGACATTGAACATCAAGCGATAGAGAAAACTAACATTATGCTATGCTGCTGGGTATTTTTGAGCCGTTCCATCTCCGATCGTTATACGGAATTTTTCGTTTTTGCTTTTGCGTTTCTTCTTTGGCTTGCTGCTTTTGCCGACGGCGGCAACGGCGCTTCGCGTACAAATCTAACTTTAACTGAATGGAGGCATACATACATAGAGGCCCCCCATATATATACAAATATATGTATATGTATAGTTTCGGCCAAGAAGACTCTTTTGCCTATGCGTCATTGGCTTTGACTTGGTTTTTCTTTTGTTTTTGCTTTTTGTCAGAGAGTGTGAGAGAAGTTTTTCTTGGATGCAATCAAAACAAAACACAGCGAAAAAATCCGAAACAGTGTGGGGAGGCCAAGAAGAAGATAATCGTTATGATAAAACATAATCGTCGTTTTCGGGAAGCCAAAATTGTAGTTTGGCTTTGTGGTTAAGAGCGAATGCAATTTGGTGAAGAATTGGGTTTTTTCTTTAACCATTGCCCTTCGATTGCATCAAATAAAGTGTACACAAGAAAGTATGTATGTATGTATGTGCGTGCGAATATGTATGTTTGTAAATGCATATGTATGTATGTTTGGCGGTCTGGAGAAGTTCGTAAAGTTTTCGGAGTTACCGAACTGAAATTCCAGCTAATTTGCCTCGCGCTATTCTGTTTAACTAGATTTCCGTTACAGTTTAAATATTTTTGTCTCAATTGTGTTAAAAAGTGAATATTCTCAAACGTAATGCGCGATAAAAAATTTATTTAATATTGGAAATATACTTATTTTTTTATTTTTTTTTGGTTGTTTTATATTTTCTCTATAACCAAATTTGAAATTTTAGCTAATTGGTTTCCTAAAAAATTGGTATTTTGTATTATCTTTTTCCAAGTTCTGTTTTATTTTGCCTCAATGCTTTTAATCTTAGGCCACTTGAGTCATTGGGAGCATTTGTTATTGCTCTGTCTTGGGCTAACTATTGTTTAAACAATCTCAAGCTGTTCTGATTCTTTGTTTTTCATTCTTTGCTTTTCTCATATTTTGCGATTATTTTTCTTAAAGCAAAATGCTAATGTACGCATTTAATAGTGTTGTTTTATTTATTTCAACTTTGCCGCATTAATTAAAATTGTGTGAATGAATGATTGAAGAAGCTAGAGACGGCGGGCCAAGTAATATGTTAATTTTATGTGGGAACCACATATCATTCTTTTGATATTAATCGAAATTTAAAATGAATAATACATTTTTCGCACGCTGTAATTACAGAGAGATTGTGTGGATTATAATACTAATGATAATGTTCACTAACCTAAGCCAAAGCGTTTTTTGATCTTTTTCAGTAAGTGCATTTTCTTTTTGCTCGACATTTTGTCCTTGGCGGTGCTCATCATCAGATCATTGCTTTCCATGGCTAAGACATGGGCGGCAGCTGCTGCAGCGGCTGTGGCAGCATTTTGATGATGCTGTTGTTGGTGATGATGATTCAAATTGAGGTGAGGATAACTGCCTTGATGGGGCATATAGTTGGTTGGTATATCCGATAGACCCATTTTTATTTTTTTTTATTAAACTTTTAATTACTTAATATATTTGATACAAAATGCAAAACTAGAAATTGCAAAATATCTTAGAAATGTTTGCAATTTCTGCCTTTTGGCATAAACAATTTAATTCATCAAGTTCGTTTTATGTATACGTTATATATTAAAACATTTTGTTAGATATTTGTGTTGGCCCGAAACGCGAACATGAACTTCACTTTAAGGAGAGTCGCAACGACGAACGATACACGAGACGAGCAAACGACCCAAACGCTTCGATGTTCAAATTATAACTGAAAATGTATTTGCAGCGACAGCGGTTGCAAAGGCAAAACCGTTTTGTGGCTCAGCTGAGTAGAGATGGTACTAGCGACAGTTTTGACATGGCACGAACCGGACACGAAGCAGACACGAAGCAAGATATGAACAACAGGATCCATGAATATGTTTACATTATGAAATTCAGAAGTAAATAACCGAATAATAAGTCTACCAAAAAGTTAAAATAAAGAATAGAAAACTATTTTTTAATAAGATTATTAATTGTATAAGATCTTTAATTTAAGCACATACTATTAAAAAATTTGTAATGAATTACGTATTTATTAGGATATAAATATAAAATTAAAAGAAAGATTGTAGATTTATAATATATGCATATTCTCAAGTCTGTCTGACACGCTCTCATCACTAATTTGCTAACTCCCGAGAGGGAATGTGTAAGAGAGCCAGAGAACATGCGAGAGAGTGAGCGAGCAGAAGAGTAAATCTCACCCGCTAACAGGAAAAAGGCAACAACAAACGCCACACAAACAATTCAATGTTTCGTCTTGCAGCTGTTTCTTATTTACTATGGTTTCGTTTCGTTCCCTTTTTGTGCCTGCCTTTCGCGTATATTGAACCTCCCTTATAATTCTGCACCTTGATCAACAATTCTTTATTTTCTTCTCCTTCTGGCTCTTCTTCTAGGCGTTCATTTCGGCCCAGGCTGGTCAACTCTGATCGCTGTTAACAGTTTTCTTTAAAGTTCAGCAAAGTTCAAGCCATGGGTTTATTTTTGGCCTTACTTTTTGTTTTTTTTGTTAGAAAGGTTGTTCAGCTTATGTGAGGGTTAATAAAACTAGGAATTACTAAAAAAAAGCGAATATTTGTACATACATACATACATATACTTTGCACTTTGGGGCGAAACTGCGGGTTTGAGCGACAAATTGTTGGCACAGTTGAGAAAAAGTGCTTTATATGTATGTATGTATATATTTGTATAGTAAAATCATAAGAACCCGAATAGAAGATGCATTACTGAATGCATAACTATGCAGGATATTAATTATATCCTTCAAATTTTGACATAAATACTTTACTAGAAGATGGGCCTTGTTAAGTATTGTTTGCTTAAAGATATGTACATTTGCATATGTAGATTGTATACCTATGCCACTAGGTGGATCGGGTTATCAAGAGCATAGGAGAACGTGTGGAATTCATATTTACAATAAGTTTTAACACGAATGATACATAATTGACATTGTTACACCTACACAACATACTTGTACATCTGATATAAAGTTGAAAGAAACTTTCTAAATGATTGTTTATAAAATGAAAAAAAATACAAATGATTTCGCATCCCGAGTTTACTAACGCTAATGAAACCCCCTTTATATATTTACACGTTCTAGTTGAGATTCTTGACCTTTTATAATGCAACAAAAAAAAAACACTTATTTTGATAAGGATTCATTTTATTAGAGATTTTTTATCTTTACGATTTTAGCCATGGGCAACAATTGTAAATATGATCTTTCAGCAAATAATGTTATTCCAATTAAAGCCTGAATAATTGTTTAAAAAATTTATAAGTTCATGATCCCACATGTATTCCATACATACATACATTTGTATTTGTATATAGAATTTTTTTCCTCTCTTTCTACAGATAATGCTGGTAAGCATAGAAAATTCTCATTTGGCATTTTCATTAACTGCTTGCTTAAGGAACAATTCCTTTTAAAGACATTGCTATGGTTAGGCCAAAATTTGAACCAAAAGGTAAAAATCTCTCATCCCTGTGATACCTAAAGACAGACAATGGACAATGACAATGGGAATTGTCAAGGCAAAGTTGCTTTTATTATTTTTAGGTTGGTGGTGGGATCTGCAAAAATGCAAGACAAATGGACCTTAAGAAAAATAAAATCAGAGAACGAAAACCATGAAGATGAAGTTTCAAAGCAGATGTGGAAACTGAGTTCGTGGGAGACCGACCAAGGAGACAAGCCAAGTGAAAAATGAAAATTTGCATTAAACTGGGGGGTGAATAGCAAACATGTGCTAAATTTAGCCATAAACTACTTAAAATTAAACCGAATACAAACAGGCGAAAGATATTCCCCAACATAATAAAACAGACAGCAAATGACAGCAGCTGCCTTTTTAGGGGGCCTTCAAGACGGGCCCTGGCGCTGACAAAATATGAATATATAGATACACACAACCATATATAAAATTTAAAAATAAATGTGTACGAAAAAAAAAACAAAAAAAAAAACCTTATCAGCTATCAGGAGCCAGCAGACAACTGGCGCACGTCTGTCGGCACGTGGTTTGTTGGTTGCCTAGACGCTTCAGTGCAAACAAATATGAAAATTTACACCTGGAATTGGCAAACAACTGAGGATAAATGTAGGAGATATAAGGTAAAGAGTGCAAGAGTAGAGCAACCCTTTATCCTTTGCTTCAGGTCCCAACGACAAAATGCAACCACAGATGGATGACACCTTTTTGGGGTAGTTTTATTTCATTTCTTTTGCTTTTTGTTGTTATATGGCTGGTTCCTGTTTCGCCAATTTTTTTTTTGTCTTTTTTGCACAGCAGCTGTATTTCCAGGACACACGTCTGCTGCCATCAGTAAAAGTCCAGCAAGAAGTAGAGGATGCTGAATATGCATTTCCACTTTAATATCAGAAAAATTTAAATGCTTCTTCGTCGCCTTCTTTGTGTTGATCCCTTCCGATCTTGAGAAATTGCATCTGCTGCCAGTTGGTTGCCTGCTCCAAGCAATTATTATACTTTATTTTCATAGAAAGGATCTTCAGCAGCAGCAGCAGCAGACAGACCACAACAGTTGTCCTTAACATTAGTTTGGATCTTGCCTTACGTCTAAAAACTCTAACCAATAGGGTGCTAATCGAAGTTTAAAACTATTTTATACAAAATTATTTCCCATATGCCATAATTTTTAACTTGAACCTAGATAACAGAACTTAACTTTTAATTCATTTATATACATAGAATAATTGATATATTGAAGTTTTAAAACCTTCATTAATTTTGGGAAAGATTATACTTAAGTATTAAATAATGGTAAACTGAGTTCTTAATGGTTTTGAAGAAACGATCATAGAATATCGATCATGAACTGATTTTAGAAATATTGTTGTAAGCCCAATATAAGTAAACGATATCTTCAATTATTATCTTCAGCAACGGCATAAGCAGCTTAGCAGATGCTTATAAAGTCAATTGAGAATTCCACGCCTTATTCAGGTCACTATAAAATAAAGAAGAGTGAAAAACTCTTAGGGGTCAATAAAAAACAGCTGAGTTTGGGATTTTTATAAGAAAAGGGCGCGAATTGTAATAGAAGGATACCCTTACAGGTGCATTAGAGATGTCCTATGAAAAAAGACTCCAAAATCTTTTTCATTTTACCTGTTCCAATTCCCCTCTGTACAGCAAATCAGTTTGTAGTTCTTTTATGCAGCTGTAGATAATAAATTATAGAGTTTATAGCCATGATTTCTTACAACGCAAGTTGAAGGACAAAGGATAGCAGAGAAAAACCAACCAATAAGTAAAAAAAGCAAAGGTTCATCAGACACACATGCACACACAACACACAGGTAGAGGTTGAAATTTATTGTATTTTGTTGACCATGAAAAGGACCCTGTGCGCTCCCTCTATGACTTGCCAGATATACTGATTGTCCTGGCAGCATGAGGGAGTTTTTCCAACATTTTACAGGCGGGAAAAAACGGCAATGTGAAAAACTGAAAACTGAAACCCCCGCACTAACAAAACGCAAACATTTGGCGGAAAAACTTCATCTAACGGCAAATGCACACCTCCTATTCCATATGTTTATTATTGGCGGGTATTTCACTCTGCTGATATTTGATTAAACGTATGCAGAGGATGCGACGATGTCGATGGCGGATATGGGAAGTGGAAGTTGCCAACTTGCATCCCTTCCCAGATAAAACGTTAGATTTTGATCGTGAAGAGACTGCGCCATGGAACAACTGCCATCGCGCAGGTATACGAAAGAGAGTTTGTCCGCCCTCTACACATGTATGCATTGCCTTTATGTTTGGATAGAAAGAAAGGGAACTGAACTGCTGTCGCTTCTCAAGTGCTTGCGCAATTCTTTCTCTCTCATTTCGTTTTGTCTTTATCCTGGTTTCTGGATTAGTTTCGTTTATTTATACACACAGACATACACAGGAACAACAACTGCCTTCCTTCCTTGGGTCGCCAGTTTGCATATGTCGTTTCGTTTTTCACTCTATTTTCTTTAATTAAACATTGGAAATATATCCTGGACATTTGCTACAGTTTTTAGTTGTGGTAGAATTGATCGGATCGAACGTTTGATAATTTATTTATCGTACAGCTGCTTTTAGATTACAAGAAACATCTGCCTTGAACTTGAAATTTAACATTCTACAACAATGAATTATGAATTTTTTCCAAATTCACAACATTATTAGGCATAGGTTCTAGACAGTGGGTGGAATTAAAGTCATCGTCATAACAATGTATCCATATTTGTATATATGTATATACTACGTACATACATATGCTCATATACGACCCTACAATTGGACGACGACCTTTTTTCAACTTTAATAAATCGCTGTTTCTCGAAACCGTCGTCTTTATTGGCAAAAAAAAACTTTAAAGGTCGCCAATTGAACTCATCATATTATAATTGCTGGAGAAGGAAAATTGAAGTCCATTCTACTATTAAAAAAAAAGAAGGAAATTATCATTAGTGACGTGCTAAAACCATATCTAAACCACTTGAACTCGTTGGCATATAATTGAATAAATATAGATATTCAATGATATTTAATTTAATTTAGATTCCATTTAAATGATTGGAAACATTTTGATTATAAAATCCATCAACGGCCACAGACATGGAAATTCATATCTACATTCAAGGTGAAACGGCCAAAAATATAAAGCAAAAAAAACACTTGCTTACATCATGATAATGATTGAGGTTTTCTTAGTGTTTGACTGATAAAAAATGAGTAATGGATGAAGTTTGATAAAATTTTGAACAAATTAAGGTAGGCTAGCTTTATTGATAATTCAGAATATTGTTTTTAATATAAACTATAAACTTTAAAAGGATTTAGCTGTAAACTGTTTTATAAAACAAATAACACTTAAATAGATTTGACTTAAAATATTTAATAACAATCACAATATACTGAAATTTTGTTACATAATATTTTACGATCTGTTCCGACAATTTAATTATTGACTAATTATTTATGGCTTTGATCACAGATTCCTCAACAGCCGATTCAACAAAGCGATCTACTTTCAGGCCAACATCTAGCATTGCCTTCTGTGTTCGTCGACCCACAGCTATAAGTTTACGATCTCCAATTGATACTCCATATTTATTAAAGAATCCTGCAGCACTCTCCACACTTGCCGGAGAGAAAAAAACAATAGTTTCCATTTTCTTAAGTTTTAAGCAACGTTTCATAGAGATCATAAACTTGGGATGACACTGACTTTCATAGCATTCACATGCATCAACACGAAATCCCTGAGCTACTAAACGTAAATGTAGCGTTTTACTAGCCAAATTACCGCACGGCAAGAGGAAAGGAAGATCTCGTTTTGGACCAAAGGTTTCCCTAATTAAATCGCAAAGATTATGTGCACTACAAGCACTAATGCCCATAGTGGTTAAATTTTGTAAGGAACAATAAGCCAGATTACGGGTGCTTTTTCCTAATGCATAGTTATGCAAAGCACGCCAGCAAGCAGACAGCGGTTCCATCTGTAGAGCTTCGATCACAGCCTGGACACAGCGTGGTGCACATAATATAATTCCAGCATATCTATGAGGATTCTTAAGCTTATCACGCAGCTGGCTTAAATTCTTTAATACATATTGCGCTGGGTTTATATAAACAACTTCTATATTCAAATGTCGCTCATAAAAATCATCTTGAGTTTGAGGTTTTAATAGTACAACACTACGCTTTGCGCAATCCCCCATGTTTCTTCTTTAAATATAACAAATAATACTCTTAGAAACAATATTTTTGGTTCACTTAGTATTTAATAAAGAACTTTTGCAAATGAATGAAGTTATTTTTAAATTGAAAAACTATCGCCTACTTTTACAAAGTCCCATCACTAAAATACATACGTTAATTTGTTTATATATCCTCCTTTTGGAATTAAAATTATGTTATTTTTTAGAGTCGATATTACTCACCTATTTTACCGGCTGATTGCCCCATTTCATTTGCATACCCTGTGTTTTTTTACACCGATTTCACTTTATTTTAATATATTTTATCTCTTTGTCAGAAACAAAAACAACAATTCGTTTATACGCTGCATACTGACCATGATTCACAAGTAATAGAAGCCATTTGCATATATATCCTCCATATATAAGACTAAAATTTGTACAAAATTATTAACATGTTTTTATCTTTAAAATATCAATTTCTCTATGAGTATCGTTTCATTATATATTTCTTTTTTTTTGGGTATTTCATCAATATACATAAGTAATCACAATCAGAGCTTTCGTATAAACGCAGTCGTAGTAGAATTCACAATTGAATTTTCACGTGGCCCCAATCTGGTTGCCATTTGTCGTCATCTCCATTTTAATAGGTATTTGGATTTTTTGATATAACACTTACACGGCCCGTATTCACTTGACTCATTTTGGCATTGATTTTTTAAATATTTTAAAGCTTTTGTTGTAGTAATTTTGTTTTTGGTTTTTTTTTGTTTTTTGTCGCCGGTTTGGGTGGCTGCCACTGAGTGTGGCAACGCTACAAAATTTAACAGTTGTTAAATGGCAGACCTAAAAATATTCGATAAATTTTAATGTTAATAGCAGACTCAAAAATGAGCAGACATAAAAATGTAAGATAGCATACAGTGGTACAAATTATTGTCTCTCTGAATGACTGGACTTTGTGATATTTAGTTGGTGTCTTTGCTAGCGGTCATGATAAGAGCGGCTAAGATGAGCGTCAACTCAAGAAACTCAAAACACAGTGCATCTGTTATATTTTTTCACGGCTCCGGTGATACTGGGCCAAACGTGCTGGAGTGGGTGCGCTTTTTGCTGGGCCGAAATCTGGAGTATCCGCATATAAAGATCATTTATCCTACTGCCCCCTTGCAAAAGTACACGCCGTTAAATGGAGAGCTGTCTACGGTGTGGTTTGACCGAAGGTCAGTTAATATCGCAGCTCAGGAAACCAAGAAAAGCATGTCCCAGTGTTATGAAATCGTTCACCAGCTTATCCAGGAGGAAGTGAATCAAGGCATTCCATTAAATCGAATAATCGTTGGTGGTTTTTCAATGGGTGGAGCCCTGGCATTGCACACTGGATACCACTTAAATACGGCTGTGGCTGGTGTTTTTGCCCATTCCGCATTTCTGAATCGCCAATCTGTAGTTTATGAGTCCCTACAATCGAGACAATCCAATAATGCTGAGCTTGCCGAATTGCGTATGTTTCATGGCGAACGCGATACTCTGGTGCCGATAGAGTGGGGGAAGGAGAGTTTCGATAGTCTTCAAAAGTTGGGAGTATCGGGAACTTTTAAACCCTTAAAGAATACTTTGCACGAGCTAAAGAAATCCTCTATGGTCGATCTAGAACAGTGGATACAGGAAAAGTTGCCTCCACTAGAAAGCGATGTCCAAAATAAGCTCTAAGAACTCCATAGAATTGTGTTTGTATAACTTAAATATAATGACACTTTTAAATTTATATTTAAACAGAGCATCTTTGTCTACATTTCAGTATTTGGCATGACACCTGCGCAATTATTACTACCACACAAACAGGCTTTCCCGACACCTGTTGCCTTCGAATCTTCTCCGCCATAGTGGAAACATAACTCTTCAAGTGCAATAATATCCCGTGCAGCAAAGATTCCTAAAATATGAAAAACTATTAATATAAAAAAAGAATTTAACAAATGAAGTGACATACCAATTTTTGGTATTGGACAGTCTATTCTCACAGCCATAATTTTGCAGTTGGGCTGACAACTGTGGTTTAAGTACCGCCCGATGTTTCCTCGCCTATGGGGATCTACAATAGTGACTTGCAGTTCTCTCGCGTTTGCGGTCGTAGCAAATTCTTTTAAGCATAGGACGTAGTTCATTTGCCCCAAACGATCGTTCAGCTCCATTCGTCGGCGACATTCAGTTTTAGTTAACAGCTCGCCTGCGTATTCACAAATGAAAGCTCCTTGAGGAATGTCCACAGTTGTGCGTACACCTTTGGATTGATAAACCGGAGAATGAAAAATCTCCAATTCTTTTCGTGGTCCATTCTGCACTAATCTATTGCCGCAGTTGATAGCACATTTACACAAATCATTGCACTCAAAAATAGGGAGACTGCTACTTGGTTTTAGAACCAACTCATTTTTGTTTGGACTAGACCCATAAAAACCTCCGTGTAGACATTCTCCTTGGTTATCACAACCACCTTCTAAACAACTGCAATTCTGAATGAGCTGAGAGTTGTAATTATTTCTTAGCTCTTTGAATTCGGTGCTGTCATCATCTGGCATTAAAACACATTCTAATATATATTCCAAATCATTTTCATCTTCATTATGTTCATAGTTGTCCTTAAAATTTCCGTCTGTTGGAAAACACTGTATCATCTTGGAATTCATACTAGGAAAAGTATTTTGTAAATATTTTCAGCTGAGCATACAGCTGTTTGTGTACAGTACCAGTGCTGTAAATTGCTTTCCAGATGGCCGCCAAATTCAAATCAAAATTGTACACGGATAAAAAATCTTGCTTTTGAGTTTTTCTACGTTTTAAAAATGAACCTATTGTTTGAAAAAAAAAAAAAAATTTTAAATAATAATAAATAATAAAAATACAACATATTGGTTTTAAGACTCCTCTCAATTTTTAATTCCTATTTCTCCGCATTTATAAATTGTAATTGTTTAACATACGTGACAGCGTTGTAAATATGATTCCTTAGGTATCCTGATTTTAAGACTCAAACGTGGAAAAGTTTGAGATGCTTCTACCAGGCGCTTAGAACATAAAGTATCAAAAGCAGGGACTTAGATTTTCATTGGAATAGGCAAATCGTTCTGTATTTTTGACAGCCGGCGTTTAACCATAAATACATTTGTATGTGTGTATATAAAGTTCTCTCTATGTTGCAGGTACCAAGCGATACTCTCATTGTCTTTTACTCTCTTCGCACTTTCTATGCCACAGAGAGAGAGAGAGAGTAGCACTCTCAATCGGCGCGCAGGGCGTGTATCTTCAGTTTCAATACATACATGCAAACATTCCTCATAATTCTCACAAGTGTACATGCATAAAGAAGAAAACAATTTTGTTTATAATAATATCGTTTTTCTTAGCTTAATTTATTTAAGACTATGTTTTTGAGACATCTTTCCTTACACGGAATGTATTAGTTATTTATAAAGAGTTCTTTTTATTGGGCTCATAAAAATCATATTCTTTTTATAGAACATTTTAGATGTAACAGGTGTTTTAAGGTCGTTCAGGTTCTATATCAGAGCATGGCCTGTCATAAGTGTTGAAAACATTACTCCGTTACTCAATGCGTTTGGGGGTCAGAAAACTGCGCACGTTCATGTTGCCAGCATATAAATATGTATGTATGTATATATTTATGTACATGTGCAAATTGAATGTATATTTACAAACATATACATATACATACAATGGGGTCTAAATCGAAATCGTCGAACGATTGGCAGCAATCGGCAGCTCTTTTGCCGTTGATTGGGAGTTTTGGTAGGCTGGCATGCCCTTTATGAGAGCCTGGTAGAAGTTCAACGAGTCGATGGCTTCAAAATGAATTTTGTTTATCGATTTTATTGAGTATCAGGGCCTGTAACGCACGGAAAATAAAGAAAAACGAAGCATCCTTAAAAAACTTGCCAATATGCAGACATAACAGAAATTTATGCAAATTTAAGGCTTTAATGGGAAAGACCAATATTGAATTTAACAGGTGATTCCTACAGATAATATATGTAAAGAGGAATTTTTGATTTAAGTTACGAAAAGTTTAAAGGAAAGTTTCTTGGGTTTTTTTTTTTTTGAGAATTTTGAATTAACCAACCAATTTTTGTTTTGTTATTACAATTCCATTGCAATTTACATTTTCCATTGGTAACGAAACGATTTTATAAGCAATATAAATAAATATTTTTATTGTATAGATTCTGTGTTGAAAATAAGATTCACATGGATGTTTTTAAAAGTTATCTTATAAATAAATGTTTATAAAAACTGTATAATTTACGTTACATTTGTACTGAAGACTGAAATGCGTCAAAGTTTAACCATTTTGACCAGTTTTCATAAAGGCTTTTATAATCGGTAGTTATTTTTTGTGGGATGCATGGTAGTATATCGGATGCACATACAATATATATATTGAATAAGTGTATATTTTTGAAGGTAAATGACTCTGAAATGATAATTGATTATTTACATAAAGCACTTGTAAGTTATCTGTAATAGCTACCGTCATTATTTTCATTTGCTCAATGCATCTTTGACTTTGTCGTAGGCGTTCTTGAATCCCTCGTGCACATCGTTTTTAATTTTGGTTACATCATCCTCTTGTTCGTGGTAGTAAACAAAGTAAACTAGAACTCCCACAATAATGAAAACCACAAAGAACGCACTTATAATTGACACTAGCATGCTAAGTGCACAATTAAAGCAGCTGAAAGATAAAAACAAAAGAATGTATTAGTTTAACTTTTAATGAATACATATCCTAACAACAAACAATATTTTTGATCCATTAAATTTCTCGTAACTTAAGTTTTTATTTCCAATTATTTGACTTAAAACAGCTTCCGTCATATCGGCAAAGGCGACATACTGGCGGCTGCTTAAAAACCAAGTGCTTGAAGGGCAGTCAAGCGGATGGGGTTGGGGTTGGGCTTGGGTAAGCAGATAGTTATGTCGTCGTCTCGCCTGAGCGGAGCCAGGACTTGCTGGAGTCAGATAAATAACCGTCAAACGGATATACATACATATGTATGTATGTATGAATGTGCTTGTATGTGTTGGTGCACCCTTAGCGTGCCAACTTGTATAATAAAGTGCGTATATGAATATTAGCAAGCACCCTGTATATTTGTTTATATGAATGTATGTATGTATATATGTATGTATGTATGTATGTACATATCTCATATCATGACATGGTCATATTATCCTTTGCTCAAACGTAAAGACAGCTATCTAGGCGGAGTATTTTAATTATGGCTTTATACATCTCAACTGAATACCCAACTGAATTAAATGTATTTTGTACATGATATGACTAAATATTGGGGAGTGCCATTCCCATTACAACTTCTTAGTTTGTGATAGAAATACTTTAACTTAATGCACTTGGCGTTTCGTTAACTGAAGGTAGGTGGGGCTTTATTACTACTTAATCCCTAAATCTATATAACGGTTCTAATTTTAAGATTTCATCTTTTTTCACCCGAAATTCAAGATAAATTATGATAACTGTGTTAAAAGTTGGACAAAGGAAACATTTGTGCAGTGAACGAAAACAAATTGTTTACCCGGCTTTTTTTTTTTACTTAGCTTTCATTGTTTGTTCTGCAATTTAACCACTACCTACCGACAACTTCAATATAAAAGCTATGTCAACCTGTACAAGGGCAACCTGTACACATTTCTTGTTAGTGGATTTTGCGTTTTCTTTTCTGCACATTTTCCTGTCTACGAAGTAATTTACTAACTTTAATATGTAATAGTTTTCCTGGTACATTTGTATGCAGCATCATTACTTTATTTGTATGTATGTATGTACATATATTTTCAAACCTTTGTTATTTATTTTGAGCACAAACATATATAATTATATATATGGTCATATGTATATATAACTCTGTGTGTAAGTACATTGCGAGTATACATACATACATATATACGGAAATACTGTGCCAATTTAATTAAACTTACCAACATGCTACGCTTCCAGATAGACATTTGCACATTTTGTGGTAGGTTTTTAAGCGTCGCCTGGAGACTAATTTAATTTAAATTAAGTAGTAGTTGCGGATCACCGAATTAAGATGCAATATAATTATTCCGACCAGCAAGCAACGCACAACTTTTGCCGACTGAAGTTGAAAATATACTGAGAGTAAACAAATTTGAGTACCACTCTACTATCGATGCACAGTGGACGAAATTACGATATGCGCGGTTAAATTACAAAGTTGAATTAAAACTGTTAAGAAAAATGTTAAAAAAAACTGTAACTGTAATTAAAAACTATATTAAAATGTCAAATAAAGCGTTATATTAATCTTGGATTTAAATAAATTCCTAAAATAATATTTTGAACTAAAATAATTAAAAAATTTTTTTCAGTCATTTGGATAGGGTAAATATTTTATACTTAAAATTTGTTTAATGTGCAGTAACAAACAGTTTTAAGATCTGAAGAAGTTGCGTTCCACAGTGCGATGTGTTTGCCAGTGTATTAAATGTATATATATATATATACGTGGGTAGGAATACATATACATATATAAAACTGTGGAAGTGAGAGAGCGCTAGTTGATACAATGCTCCCTTGGTCTGCGTATCCGGTTCTCTGATGTACATATATGTATGTATGTATATACATTTATTTATTTCGTTGCGTGCTCTTAGCTAAGATCTTCCCCTTTTTCTTTCGTTCTCTCTTCGTTCTTTTATACGCATTTATATTCTTTTATTGTCCTGCAATTTCTTTGTATCTTTAATTCCAAGTAAGATGTGTAGGTGCAGGTACAGGTAATCAGATCGTCGAAGTGTATAATTATAGAGAAAAATAAACTATATAGTTTTGATCAGCATTTAAATATGATGCAACTTCCTCAAATTAAGTTTAAAAATATCAGTTCAACTATTGCAGGGTATAAATACGCCGTTATTTGGTGCGTCATCAAAACAAACGTTCCACTTTATGGTATATCAATATAAGGTTAGTTTTATTTTGTTGAGTAAACTTATGTAAAAGTATTATTTACAGAAGTTCTTATTTATAAATTATACAATATGGCAGTTAGGTATACAATTTTATACATATTTAGGAGGGAGGTATACATATATGAAAATTAATATGAATTTACAATAGTATTTTATTGTTTCAGTAAGTTTCTTAAATGTGACTTGCGGCAGGAGATTATTAGCTACGTTTTATAAGTATTAAAACCTGCATCTATGGTAATGGCCCAATTAAGTATACGTACAAAAGCCAACTCAAGTAGATAACCAATAATTGCACATTTATATCGATATGAATGATAAATGAACTTTAAATTACTTTAATGAATTTCGTAAGATCCTTTTTTGTATCGATAAATATTAAAAAAAAAACTAACAAATAATTCTGATAGGAATAGCACATGAGAATGACTTCTGTGCATATGTATGTATATGCTTGTATGTATATATGTTTGTATATATTTACAAAGGCAATTTAATCTCATTATTCATAACAATACATAATTCATTTTCTTTTATAACTAGAGACAGTGTCCTGGCTTAGAATTTATAGGATAGATTCAAGTAAAAGCATGATATAAAATAAAGCTTAAGCTCGTATCGACAGAAACAAAATTTTAAATATTTAAAATACAATTTTTCAAAAATGATTTAAATGAATAAAATTGTTCGTTTTAAGCTTAATTTGTATGTCAATACGCTTTATATCTAATCTTATAAAATACAGGGTAAATATATATGTATATATATACCTATATATATACTTTATATGTAATGATTCATGACAGATTTAACGAGACTTGCATCTGAATATAATGGTATTTAGTGCTTTGAAACAAGTTGCAAGTGTTGCTATTATTGTTTATTTTACTTAGTTATTTTTTGTTTGCTTGTTTTTTGCTTCGTTGCTTCGTAAGTAGAGGGAGCCTTAGAGGCTATCACATGTTATTTTCAATTATTTGCGGGGTTATCATTGTGATTTATGAGTATTGTGGCGATTCACCGCCTGATGGAATTTTCTTGACACGACTAACATCATCGTAAGCTATGGAAAACACGCTTTTCTTTTCGGCAATTGGATTTCGACGACCCATACTATTCAGTAAGGAGTTCATTGCAATCCCAGAGTCGTGATCATCCTCCAGTGTGGAAGCGTTCAACTGTTTTTGCGTATGTGACATTGTTCCAGAGGCACTTGCCTGTTGTGCATTGGACTTTCGATCTTCTATATAAAGATTAATCTTTGAATTGCTGACTTTAACTTCATTTTCTTTAATAGGTGACGGCTTTGGCTTATGCCTTTTGGCTGATACCTCCTTATCAGCATTGGTCGCATATGGCGGAGTTTCCGGATACATGTAATGTGGCAATTTGGTGGGTGGTGCTGGAACTTCTGGTGCATTTTCTCGCTCGAACCGATGCTCGGAATGCTGCAGTAATGGATGATTGGTATCAGTTTCTATTTTTGGTTTTTGTTGCTTGTTGAGGGCTCTGTCCTCTTTTAGAAGTCGAGCTCCTTTTGGCGGTGATTTGCGTGGTGCCGGTTCCGGCTTGTACTTCCCTCCATCGTCATGCACAGCAAACTCATCGGGTTTAACATTCACACGTGTTTTTGATACTCTTTTTTCTGATGCAGTGAGTTTTTTCTTAGTCGATGGCTGTGATTTTAACGATTCTGTTGAGGTACGCCCGCTTACGGAAGACTTTTTCTTACTGTAATACCATTCCATATATTTAGGAACATTACGTGCACCTGAACTATCGCGATCGGGTAATTCTGTTTCACTTTGATAAATGCGATCATTTAGTGAGCTTTTTGAGTCCCTTATTTCTGTGGTTGTAATTTTTCTGCCATTTTCACTAACCGTTGATTCATACTTTGTTACTGACGTTCTATTATGAGGTGGTTCTGATGAAGTTTGTTTTCTAGAATTGCTTCTGCGCTTGGAACTATCACGACGCGATAATCTAGGCTGAGCTTCGGGCGGAAATTCTCTGGATCTGGACTCGGACGGTGAACGAGATTGGGAGGTGTGTTTGATTCTAGGATCGCTAGAGTGCATCTCAACGTAGCGTTTGTCCAAAGATTCCATTTTAAACTTCTCCCTGGGTGGATATCCATTTGTTCGAATTACTATTTCGTCCGCATCTGAGTCGATAGAGTATTCTGTGTTATCTTCTCCATCAGAATTATTGTAATACTGTTCAATGTGTAACTTTCGACTTCGGTGTTCTCCCGGACTGGTAGGATCGTCTAATGAATCAGATATTTCCATAAGAACTTCGCGGCTTAGTGCCTCGGACTTGTGGTTTTCCGATTTGGATTCCCTGTTTGATGTGGAATCGGCCTTACGACTTTCGTCACTCATTTGTTTCCGCAGGATACTTGTTTTGGTTTCGCGCAAAGGCTTTTTCGGTGGCACTTTCTTTTTCTTCTCATACATCTCCTCTTCTTCTTTTATTGGAGTACGTATTTTCCGTTTCACCTCCTCAACCATTACAATTCTTTTGCGTGGATGCATCATACGCTGACGAGATCGTTTCTTGGGACGTCGACGCTTTATCCAATAAACTCCCTCTGGACTATTGGGTGGACTAAACCGAACATATTCATATTCATCCTCGGACATTGAATCATCGTTTTCACTACGCGCTCGACGTCGAATGGCTTGTGCCTGTGAACTTACTGATGTCTTTTGTATAATATCATCAAAAGGCTCTGTCTGAGTACCAGCATCGCAATCCGTTTGTGTCCCAATAGCCATTGATTGTCCCGGAAGACTCTGGGTTTCCAGGGCAACTTCATGTTGTGTATATCTTGTTTCCAGTTTTTCCTTCTCCATTAAAATCTGCCGCAATAAGGCATTCTGTTGCTTCAGCGAATTCTCCAATTCATGTGTAATGGATTGATTTGATATGGCCGGTTGAAGCTCAGAAACTATCTCGGCTCCCTGAACTGGCTGAGTGTGAATAACTTTGACTTCTGGTTCCATTTGTGAATAAACAATGCTATTTGGTCCCGATTTGCCCAATGGAAAGGTGTCGTCTTTTAAAGTTGATCCCTGTTGCACCTCATTTGGCATTGATTGCATATATGTTGCACCTGGCACAATTTGATAATGCTCCCGAATGATCTGCTTGCCGTCCGGTTGCTCTTCAATAAATCGTCGCATTAGTATCTCCTTTCCCGTATTATCCACCATAAGTAATTGTGGATGAGACAGATTGGTTGATTGTTTAAGTGGCACATTAACATAAATGTTGTCATCGTCCAAACGATCTCGTGTCTTGTCTCTTGTCATCAATTGAAGAATTTCCACATTGCCATCCTTAATAAATAATTCCCGTTTACTTTTAAGACTATTTTGTGCGACATTAAAGTCAATATCGCTGCCACGATCAATCTCATGTCGTCGCATGGAATCATCGTCAATGTGCCTGGATTCCGTATCATAACGTTTACGGCGTGCCGGTTCTAATTGTCTATTTCGTTTACTGTGAGCCAAATGCTCTCCCTCCTCCATTACATCCTCAATGTAAATATCGCGATCATTTATTAAATTAGTTCTAGAGTTATGAAAACTAAGGTCGTCTTTGGCTGTATGGCTGTTCCTGAAATATATGCATATAGGTTTAATATTAAATCCAAAACTCTAGAATCTTATAAGGCATACTTGATTCGAACACGCCTCTGATGCTCATTAGCTGATCGTATCTGGCGTCCCTCTTCGGTCTCTTGGTATACAGCATCAGGGATACCAGAAACGGAATAGCCTACGTTTTCGTTAAGCTGATCACGCCCGTCGTGGAACTCCCAGCGGGTGGGTTTGGTTCGTGTATCTGGTGGCTTCTCCGCTGACCAGGCCTCTCGTCTTCCCATCCACTCGGCGACCTGCAAATAATATAGTTGTTAAAATTTAAAATAGAATCCAATAATTTAATTAGTTTCTAAAAAGCAAAAGAGCCTGAAATTTAATTGCGTTAACTAACTAAGTAAGTAGTGAAATTAAACGTGAAACTTGTGCACATTTTTTTTAGGTTTTTTTTTTATTTTTACTTTTGTTTTATGATAAGGAAATCAAAAATGAAAAACTCAAAATTGTGAGCTTTAATAATTTGCAATTTAGTAAGTGCATTGGCATTTGCAATGTTTTACTACTTTATTTTGTTTGTTTTTTTTTTTTTTTTTAGCATTATCAATCGAATTCGAAAATGTTCAAAATCTACCTGAACAGATTTTGTATGTTTTCCATTTGCCATTTCCCTATGCACTAGATGTACATCGTCTTCAGTTTTACTGATATTA
This sequence comes from Drosophila neocordata, assembly GCA_018903615.1. Lineage (NCBI taxonomy): Eukaryota > Metazoa > Arthropoda > Insecta > Diptera > Drosophilidae > Drosophila > Drosophila neocordata. The sequence goes on along the minus strand of JAEIGI010000002.1, from coordinate 16,336,751 downwards.
ACTATTCTTTTGCTACAAGAGAAGAATAAAAGATTAAAGATAGAATGAATGGTTTGATGTTGATTAAACAAAAACAACAAAAAAAAGGGTAGAAAAACGCATATTCCATTAAATTTTGCTTAAAATATTAGTAATATTAATTTTAATTGCAATTTTTTTATTCTGTTGGATTGGAAAAAGCATTGAACTCATTACTTAGTCTCCGGTAAAAGGTATCAATGGGTAAATCCTAATGAATGATTGATTTGTGCTTGTATTAGTTTGGGTTTTTTAATATTTTAAAAATACAAAGTTATCTCATTTTTTTATTTCTATCTACATTTATAAATAATTGTTTTATTTTGTATTTTTAATAATATTTATTCTGGGAACAGTTTATATACTTGAATGCCAAATGCTAAGAAATCCTTTAAACAAGTTGGAAAAATTTTGTAAAATTTTGTATTTTATATTGTTTTTCGTTTCTTTGGATCAAAAAGAATTAATTCTCATGCATTGAAAGGTTAATATATTAACTTAAATACAACGGAACTGGGACTAAGTTTCTGAGTCAAGCTATTACCAAATATTAAGTAAACTTAAGTTAGTTAATACCAATTTTAGGTACTTACGTGGCAGCACCGTAAAGTGGACACCATGAGCATATGCAGCAGAGCAAAAGAATCAATATGGTTAAGGCGACCAGTGTGGCTAGAAGTATTAGTACCCAGAAGAGTACTTTATTTTCAGCCTTATACTGGGTCTGCAAGGGAGTAAGATTCTGTTAATATATAGATACAATTAGTAGCCGATTCTTATTATAGATATTAAATTGGAAAAAACAAACTTACGTCCGTCTGTGCCGTATCTTGATTCATTATAGCATAGGAATTGTTATGCTGGGAGAGACGCTGTTGTATCTGGGATATATCAACAAAAGATGAACTGTCATAGAGCACAGTTGCTGTGACAACACTGCGGTCTGTAACACCGCCACTGTTAGGTGGTATATCCTTTGCACCTGGCTCATCGGAACGAAGTGGTCGTATATCATGAATTATAACCTTACCACCCGTTATGGTGGATAGAGTATCTTCAGTTTTGGCCTTATCGGGATTGTGTCCTGGCACCACAAATGTTACTGTTCGCTTGCGACTCTCCGGTGGATAGATGCGAATTGTGGTTGTAGAAGACCGGACAGGTACACCTAAGTCATAGGCACGGGCAGTTAATATAAAAATACCGCTTTCATCGTCTGGCATCGTTGTGGTCTGCGTTGCTCGACGAGTTCTGCTTTTACTAAGACCTGCACTCGTATGCTTCTTGGCGCGCAAGTGTATCTTTTCACGCACAGTCAACTCGCCGGTCACCTTGTCCAATGCAAACTTGTTCTCATAGTTGCCGTTGATTAGCTCGTATCGTACCTCGTTGTTTGGCGCAGTGGCGTCATTGTCAACCGCATGGATAATTGCTGCAGTTGTGAAGCCCAATAAATCTGGCGCCAGAATAAATTCATACAGATCTTTTTCGAAAACTGGCGTCTCGTCGTTCACATCTATTAGCTTAATGATTAATGGCACTTGTGCCCGATTGCCCTCGCCATCCATATCGCGTGCCTCAATGTACAGGTGATACTCTGGCATGACCTCTCTATCGAATCCATGATTATTTGTCGATACGGTGATCAAGCCGCTTTCTGCATCCAAATTTAGTGATGTATTCAAGTATCCCAAAATGGCAGTGTAACGAACTTTGCCACCCAAGCCCGAGTCCAAATCAGTGGCATGTACCTGAACAACCTTTGTCCCCACTGTCATATTTTCAGGTAACTCAACAGTATATGAAGGCTGATCAAATACTGGTGCATTATCGTTGACATCATTGATATAGACAGTTACATTGACAGTGGCCGATAGATTTGTTGCTGGACCCAACTCTTGGGCCAAAACAGCAAACTGCACTGAGTGCCGCTGCTCGTAGTCTAACAATGCGTTATCCCTCACACGTATGAGAAAGGATGCACTGCGCTCAGCTACATTTGGAGTGATCTCAAATGTACCATTATTGTTAAGTAGTGTTAATGAAAATACACCATTTTTGCCGGTGTCATCATCATAAACACGCGGCACATACGGATCGATGAATGTCAGTGCAGTGCCTTGCGGTGCATTCTCATCCACCCTCGAAACGTAACTACGGGTAAGAAGAAGACAAAAAAAAAAAAGTTAAGAAAATAGAAAATCGTGAGTTAAAGATTAGCATAGAGAGGAAAAAGAATTTCGTGAACGTTGTAGACCATTGTATAAGCGTGCGACAAGACTGTGGCTAGGCATTTCCAGTTTTGCGGGAATTTGATCGGAGGAACTTGGGCTTGAAAGCTGCTTGGCATAAATGGATATTGCAGTTTTCTATTTTCAGTGTAGTTGCAGTTATCGTAGTCGTCGTTGTTGTTGTTGTTGTTGTTGCTGTTGTTGATGTTAAGAGTTTTAGGACTTTATGCTAATGGATGTGGTTAAATTTGTTGTTGTTGTTGTCGTTCCTAGTTCTTAGTTTCCTGCCTTAAAGTCGTCTGTTTAAGTTCATAGCAGTCGGATAGGCAAAAAAAAAAAAAACACTCCTACTCCACTCCACTCCACTGCACTCCACTCCATTGCACTGCACTGCACTTCATGAAAATTGCATTTCAGTGGCAGTGGCTGGGATATACATAGTGGTTAAGCAGGTTTTAGCATTTTTGCATTTATTCTCTTCCTTTTTTGTTGTTGTTGTTGTTTTTGTTGTTATTCACTGTGAATCTTGCTTACTTACTGATCGTTTTCGAAGTAAGGCGCTGAATTAGTACGGTCGGGCAGAAAGAACGCCAATTGGACTGTAGTAGCCATTGCAGGAGGTTCGTCACGACCAACCTTAACTTCTTCAGCGATTACAGTGAGCAGGACTGGATCGCCCACATGCGTGATGAAGGCAATATCCTCTAAAGGTCGCATCAAAAAGATTTCACCTGGAATTCGAAATAAATTTGTTTTTACATTATAATCAATACAAAATATATATAGAAAAGTAAGATTTGTGGCATTTATTGATCATTCCACATCACATGAGAAAATTGAAGTTTCTGTAATTATAACAGCAACGGATAAGCTAAAGAAAGAAGTTTCTGATTGCCATAATTATGAGAAGCCTGGTAAAAACTGTAGCTTCATCAACCATGGGAACTATTTTCACATTATTCAGGTGATTTACGTATCAAAGAAATAAGCAAAAACTTGTCGTTCTCATATAAACGATCGGAAGGGTCGCAATGTTTTTTGCATCTTTACGATAATTCTGTATTTTCTTTCTAATGGGTTAACCAATGGGTTTTTAAATCAAAGAATAACCATAAGAATAGAGTTTATTTGAAAATATTATATGTATATATAATAATAAAAGTTATAATATTAATTTCATAAAAACAAAGATATTTAAGCTATTGTCATAAAACGAAAATGTACTTTAAGCATAGGAGGAACAAACATATTAATATGTATGTATGTATGAATGTTTGTAGTTGTGCAACGGCATCATATTTTCCCAATTGTATATGTGTTGCCAGACAACATGGTGGAAGAGCCTCCAGGGGCAAGGCAGCTTCAAAAAACCAAAGCCATCAAACTGCCACTACTAACGAAAGAGATGAGACAAGCACGAAACAAGGAAGTTAAAGTGCATTCATTGCTCGTTTGTGGTTACGGCTAGTGAAAAGGGGGGGATTGGAGGGGGAAATGGCAAAGAAGAGGGTCTCTGGGCTTTGGGCTCTGTGGTCTTGGGGTATGAGCCAAATTGCGGCCCAGAACTTGGCCGAGGCGAACGACTATTTTGTTAAGTCGCATCGTGGTCGGTCGGTTGCAGCAAGACGGTTATTGAGCTTGTGGTATCTAACGACAGAGTCGGAGTTGGAGTTGGAGCTGGTGCTGGTGCTGCCTGCCGCTGGGTTGGCCTGCTCGGTTCCTGTTGAGGCCGTTTATTTCTTTTTTTTTTTTTCTTCTTTTCTTTTTGGTTTCTTGCTACTTGTAGTTATGTTAATGTTAGTGTTGCTATTTTTTTCTTAGTTATTTCATTCGTTTGCACATTCACTTGGTACAACAATTTCCTTTTTTTTTCCCCCACTCATATTTATTTTCTTTTTATGTTTTCAAATAAATTGAAACTTTTTAAAAATGTTAATTATTGGAAATACACTCACCACTTGTGTCATTAATGTCAAAGAATGATGTAAATGGATTGTTTTCAGAGACCAGGCCATAACGCACCTCTCGAGGATTGCCTTTATCTCCATCTTCTGCATGGACTTGTAAAATCTGAGCAAAAAAGAAAAAAGAGAATGTAAAATTATACTAATAATAAAATTATTTAATTTTATGCAATTTACTTTATCCCCGGGAAGTATACCGGGTGGCAGTTTGGTAACTGGCGGCGCCAAAGTAAATACTGGCGGCTGATCTTGGACATCTTGTACAATAACAACGATTTCCATTCCCGCTATATTGCGACTATCTTGGCCTGGTTCAGCATAGGCATCCTATAATACAAATCAGCTACAGTATCTGAATATATATATATTATCTTATTTGCTACATACATTGGCTAATATGGTCAGATGATACATGGCTTGTTTCTCAAAATCTAATGGTCCTAATAGAAAAACTGTACCTTCTGTTGTATCAGTGGATACTATTTTCTGTCTTATGGCGAATAAGGGAGAGCCCTGTTAATTATAATATTAATTATTAGAATTTAATTATATAATATTTGAAATTTAAAACTTACCCATAACTCGAGGTAGACTGGTTTTTGAAAAAGTGGATTCTTTCGTGCTATTACATAATCCAATTCTGTGCCACGTTTAGCATCCTTAAATTTAGAAAAGAAATTATATAATTTTTTTTTTATTTTTTTGAATTGAAGAGGTTCATGACCTCTTTTAAAAAGAATTTAACTTTAACTGAACGATCAATCGATTGTTTGACTATTTCTCATTCCTTGTACATTGCCGGTACAATTAAAGTAATTTGAAATTCCATTTGAAAGCGTTTTACTTAAACGTACTCGTATTTATGATGATGATGTTGTAAGATACACGTACTCACCTCGGGTATCATTATGATGCCTGGTTTGTGTGGAAATATGAGGTCATGGGGCGTTGTAAAATTGGTTGCTGTAATTGAACACAATTGGGTAGCCATGCCACCTTTTGTGTCCTTCACTGAAACCTGGAAGTCATAGTAGCGTCCCGGCTCTAGCCGTCGTTGGAGTACAACATTTGCTTGGCATACCGAATTGTACTTGGTGCATGGAAGCGATTCCACCTTGACGGTGGATGAAGATGCATCACCTACAAACTCAAAGGTCAGAGGATAGTCGAATTCCTCATCAGTCGCACGCAATCTATAGATTACCGAATTGACCTGTGCGTCTGCCGGTACAAGTACCAATCGCATGCGCGTTGTAGGATCAAATTTGGGATCCACACTGTGAACGTGATGTGGACACAGAATACCAATTAGAAGGCTGATTGTCAGCAATCGATAGGCGGTCATTGAGCTCTGCCATGAGCCAAACTGCAAAACTGGCCAACAGTGATGCTGATGCTGACGATGTTGATGCCGATGCCGATGTTGTTGCTGGATCTGCTGCTTGGAGAGGGAGGTAGCTGGAGTATAGTAGTAGCATTCTTTCTGTTGTCGATGGCCTCCATTCGCAATTCTGTTAACAGAGTCTCCTGCTATTCCCAGGCGACATTGCTGGCCAGAGGATGTAACACTGTTCTCGCGTCGACTGCAGAAAGCTCTGCTACTGCTGGAAGCCATTTCTGCAATTAAAAACGAGTTATTTTTTTTAGTCATACTGTTTAAAAGTAGCTGAAAAAATTAATAGTCCCTTGAAAAACATAAAAAGAGACCACATGTAGTTAAAATTACAGTGCACAAATCATAAAACAGCACACCATTTGGAAATCAGTCTTTAATTATGTAAACTAATCAATTTTGACCAAGTTAATTGATCTCGGTATGTGCAGGAAATGGTAATTCTAAACATAAAGTTAAAAAAAAAATAAAATTGTCAGTCTCAGACTAATCCATCTTGTTGGACAACCATATACATATTTCCCATCTAAATAATATTTAAGCCCATGCATAAATAACATATTTAAGCCACCAAGTGCATGTTGTTGGCCTAAAAAGTGATTGTGTAATACATGGACCAGTCTTGAAACTGCGCCGAATCATCGTCCAATTGTATAATTGTGTTAACCCAAACAAATACATACATATGCGGCAGCTTCTGCTGGTTGCACCTGGGATTGCATCAAAAGAAGCAAGTGTGAACCTCTCTGGAGTTTCTCAACAGCAGCCATTTCGATCATTTCGTTTACTATTTGCCTACTTTCATTTTCCGTTAAAGTCAAGTTTTTCAGTTTGCCCCGAAATCGAATTATATTTCATAATTAATACTAGCCACACCACTTTCATTTTTCCAGACCATAACCATTACCAAAACACACCCAACCACAACCCACCAACTCAGTTGGCTCTGGCTCTGACTATGGCAAATGACCCACTGTTTGTCTTCGGGATTAAAAATTAGTGTGTTAACACTGCATTTAAAATGCTTTAGCTAATGTTTTTTAATGTTAAGCTTAAGGCAATGAATATAAACTTTTTTTTTTTTTGGTTTGAAATTTAGTATTACTTTCGTCAGGTCAGTTGGTCACAATTGATGCACAATTCGTTATGCCTAAAAATGTAAAGGCATAAAGAGACATGCACTAAGACAAATCGATTAGCCAAAGTTCAAAATGATTTTGTCAAATTACGTAAACTGAAAATATGGTATCTTATTAAAACGTTGGCCTAAATACAATGGAAAACCGCCCATACAACAGATTAAGTTTATCAATGGGTAATTAATTCTCTGGCCCTGAAAAAAAAAATATAAACAGACGTGTGTGTTGCCAGATCGCCCATAGCGATCAAGGAAACTTCGCAAACAATTATAAAAAAAAAAAAATATATGAAATAAAGTTAAACAATTTATTTTTTAAGAAAATTCCTAAACGATCGAAAACATTGATTGTATGAATGATGAAAAGAACCAATTTCATACAGTTAATACATGTCAATTGGATTTAACCATTAAAATCTTAACTGAAAAGAAACATGGTAAAAGCTTGGCTGTCATTATTGAAGCGTTCGTTCCATCATTCCCATTGCGGCCATTGAGGCGGTCACGTCTTTGTCTGCCTAAATGCGACATAGTTTTATAACGTTTAATCATGTGCTACAATTACCAGCGGTTCTTTAGACACATTCTCCGAAACTCTTTTTTATTAATTTTTTTTTTTTGTATTTAATAAATAATTGTAGCTGTTGTTGGTCTAGTTTTTGCTTCAGCGGCTTCTTAAAGTAGCCGTAACTCGAATGTAGCACAATTGGCGTTCTTTTGCCATTAAAAATTTTGAGGAACAGCAAAAAAAACCACAAATAAATAAAATAATATTTAAGACGTTTATATAATTATTATCATTACTTTTTGTCTTTTTACTTTTTGTCGTAAAATTTTAAAGGGGAAACTAAAGCTTAATGTTAAATTTCCAAAATATAAAAGATTTTGTAAATAGAATCTTCTGAAATTTGTAAAAAATGAAGAAAAGCAAGTCGTCCCTGCCTATAACCTATACCAAATGGTATACCCTGTATCTTTTGAGTTTGTATTAAATGGAGGAAATTTAAAATAAACTTGATCTGCGTACAAACTAGACAAATGTTCACACCATGAATGAGATCTCGGAGTTCATACAGATAAGCAGACAGAAGGACAAGTCTCAAACGTTTCGACTATTCATATTGTTCAAAGATATTTGTATATAGCTTATAGGGTCGGTAAACCTTTTACCTTATGGTTATAGGTTATAATTATATTTTAAGTGTTGAAAAGATAAACCAAGTTTTACAAAAGTCATAAAAATTTATATTTGAAATATTTGAAAGTCAAACGGAGCAACAAATTTAAGTGAGATAATAAAACAAATTGTATACTTTTGTTAACGAAGTGTTATACAAATATTCATTTTAACATTTAAATATTTCCGCTTTTTCCCTTAGAACAGCATCATTTTTGAGGATTACTATTGATGCATATTTAGACGGGTAATACTTGGAATCAGTAGCCGTGGCGCCGCAAATTTAATTTTAAACTTTGCCCGCCAAAAGCGTCTGTTTTGCTGTTGTTGTTTTTATTGTTTTTGTTTGTCCCGGACTTTTAGTTTTAGATTTTTGCCTGGTTGTAGCTTAAATTGCGAACTCGAACTTAATGTGAACAGATCTCGTGAGCTATTGCCAATCCGGTTTTTTTTTTGTTTCGTCCGTCCCAACTGATTGTCTGGTCGGTCTAGCTGTATTTGCCAATTTCCAGTTTATGCAGCTGCAGCTCGGCGGCATCGTTGAGTCCTAGTCCTTAGTTGCAGTGCAACAAGCCAATGACCAGTTATGTCAGTTGAATCACTTAGAGGCGAGTCGAGTTGAGTTGAGTCGAGTCGAGGCGAGGCAAAGATAACTCTGGCCACCCGACACCCTCGCTTTTGGACGCTGCATCGTCTAAATTTACTGCCAAGTATGTTGCAATGTTGTGTGTTTGCCCGCATTTGGCTTAGACTGGCTTTAGATATACATACACACATACATAGAGACATACAAACATACATATTGGTACGTTTATATAGGTTGGCAAATGCATATAGTAAATGTATGTATATGTAAGTAAGTGCTTGTGATGTATTTGCCAGTAAAACGCCAGACTCAGTCCCAGTCCCAGACTCAGTTTCAGTCTCCGTCTCCATCCCTGTCTCTGTCTCTGTCCGTTGTCATTTTCGCATTCGCTACTATTGCGCAACAATTGTAACACATTATATTTGTGCCATTTGACCGAATTTCTCTTCACAAATCCTATATATATATATGTATATATATCTGTATATATGTATATACATATATAAAACTAAATTCAAGCCTGGCCGGGTGGCAAGGTAGTCAGTTAATTTGCTTGTCTCTCAGCCAAGAAAAATGAAGCTGACTGGCTGGCCAGCTGTGGTTCCATTTTCAAATATGGAAATGTGGTTTCTGAATCTGTTTTGTTTTTTTGTTTTATTTTTTTTTTGGTTTCTGTTTAACTTGGAAGACTTTCTGGAACTTTAAAGGTATCAGTTATTTTCTCTCATATGTTAGCTTAAGGATAATGTCTTTATATTAACCATTCTGTTAGCATTCTTTGCCACTAACCTAATAAGTATTAATATTATATCTAAATAAGTAAAATAAAAGAATAATCTTCTTCCTTTTGTTTTTCACCTGGCTTCAGTGTTTATCGTTTCTTTTTTTTTAATTTCATTCATTATGCAATGTTGTAATTTTAAAAGTTGATTTTAGTTGAATAACTTTTTACGGCAAAGCTATTAAAGAAGTGCAATTTCCTGCTTCTAGATGCAAGTTATTGCCTTTGAAGATCCTTCTCAGTGGTAATAAACATTGCTTAAACATAAACATTTTTTATTATTTAGCACTAATTGATTAAAAGTGTTTAACATGCCGTTGTCTGGTGTTATAGTCAGGGTATATAAACTTCGACCCGTTAACCAATTTGTAGAGCTTTGTAGAAACTCGTGAGTTCACTTTGAAGTAAAACAAGATTTTGGGCGTTGTTCAATTTTTGGCCTGAGTTCGGTTACGGCTATTGCTGTACGCGGAAATTGTTGCAGTTTCGTGAGCTGGGCTTTGTTATTTTCGGGCTCGGCTTTAACTGGCAATAGGCTGGGGCAGGCTAAGGCTGCAACTGGCACTGGTACTGGTACTGGTGCTGGTGCTGGTGCTGGTACTATGGTTGTGGCTGCACACAAATAGAATGAAAATTTGTGTTGCAAATAAAGTTGAACCCGATGGCAAACTAATCTGCTTCACGACAATAGACCAGACATCCAAACAACGAACCAACCAGTCAGCCAAGCAGCCAGTCAGCCAGCCAGCCAGCGGCGCAGACTCGTAATCAACTTTTATTTGGCCCTAGTCGGCGTGCGACCGTCCTTCACTATGCTAGAAGCCAGTCGATCCTTTCCTGTCTTGACTTGGCTATAGTTGCGGCTGGGATTGGGGTTTGTTGCCCGCTGGTCTCTTGCTGTCTGTCTGTCTATGGTCGTCATGTCTGTCTGTTTCTTAGTGCGTCTGCCTCCTACTCCTACTCCTTCTCTGCCAGTATATTGCAAGTGTGTCTTTGTGTGTGTGTCTGCTTGTCTGCTGACTATGTCTATGTACTTTTGCACTGTTCAGGTAAACATTTATATATATATATCTGCATATATAAACTTTTATTGCTGCAGCTGCGGGTGTGTTTTTGGGCGCGCCCCGGTGGGTTAAATAAATACACATATATACATGCATAAATAACTTTTGGAATATAAAATATAGGAACGTCATCTGACTTCAGCATCACCACATATGTTTATACTCAACAAAATAAAAAAAAAAAAACAAAAACAGTTTTATTTCAATTCTAGCCTAAAGTTTCAAAATATTACTCATACGACGAGTGATCAAGCTTATGTTTATGTCTCTCTTCTTTGGTAATATGAAACCAAAATCTTAAATGCTAGTTAATTAATTAAGCAATCATCTAAATTCTTCTTTTTACTTCTCATTTAGGTTAAACGTTTATTTTGTTTTTGTATATATACTTATTTATTATCTGGCGCCATTTAATTTTTTATGTGTTTAACTACAAAAGACTTCACAATGAAACTCATATTTAAAAGAAATGTGTCATTCACAAAAACCTAAGCAAAGCTATAAAAAAAAAAAACAAGATAATAAAAGAAAACAAAACGCGTGCCCATCAAGTTAATAAAAAAAAAAAAAAATGATATCGTATGTGCGTATCGTAAGACCCGTTCTTCAGACAGATGCACGTTTTCATATGCAATGGCAAACCTTCGAAATTCAGTAGTGAAATTGCATGACTATTCAACTAATAAACAATAGATAGATAGATATGTATGATAGATGTGGATTTCAAATAGATGTTAGATATATGAATCTTGGCTCCCACAAATCGGAAAGATGTAATAATTTTCTTTTTTTACAAGAATTCCATGCGGCCGGCCTGTCAAAGATTTTATAATTAACAACATAAGACAAGGTTCAAGATGCAAGCTGAAAGCTGGCCTGCAATTCACAGTCGATTGTAAATGAAGAGCACAAACAATGTACGTACATACATACAATGAATGCACGCCTTGGTTCAAGACCAGACCATGGCTTATGGGGGGAAAAGGAAAAGCAATGAAGGAGAAAGAAAGAGACAATGACGAAGGCAGAGATAGGGATAGGGACAGGGACAGGGCCAGGGATAGGAGATGGGGCGATTAGTTGCGGTGCCAACGTTGACGTCGACTTTAGCTTAGCTTCATCATCACCAGCCGTCATGATAAACATTAACAAACCTCAACATCTACACCGTCATCGCCTTCGCCTTTGCTATCGCCAGTTTTAAGTTCGTGTCCACCCGTCGGCTTTGACTTTTTATACCCAGCACCCTTTTGATTAAAAGGGTATACTGAAAACATAACAAACAGTTGCTAATTAATTTTTCAACAACAAAAATAATCTATATTGATTGTATATCAACGATAAAATACTAACTTTTAATTAAGAATGTTTCAATTTTAATTGTTCCTCTATAAGATTGAAATGGATTACTGTTCTGTTAAAATTGACTGTAAAGATTTAAATCTCTGTTATCCTAAACATTTTCTTAACATACTTCTAATTTGTACCATTAACATTTTGCGTTTCAATTAAATGAAGAAACATTTAAAGAATTCTTCTTATTACAGGGTATCTCATGATAGTAATCCTAATTTAAAATACTTTATTTTTTTGCTTGTCATGATGCTGCTTTGTTTCGGTACCACAATTCGTTTCGTTTGCATCGGAGGTGGCATACATAACGACTGCGACTGGGCTAAGATCTGTGCCTGCGCCCAAGCTCAGGCCTAGCCATGGCTGCTGCCAGCTACGAGTTTAAATGAAATGCAGCAAAAATAAAAATGTAAATAAAAGACTCAATAACAGCAATAGTAACAAAAAAGCGAACAACAAAAAAAATAAAAAAACGAAGGAAAATGTGCGTGGGATTGACAGCGGAGACGACGACGACGACGACAGTCGTAGTAAAAGCCACAGGGCCAGCTGGTAACCAAGTATCTGTGTGTGTGTTTGGAGCTTTAGAGTCGTCTGCTGGTGCAGAATACCTAAATTGAATCTCAAATTTATCGGCATAGAGCTCTTGGCATATTGCTAGCGCAAAATTAATTGGCTTAATCTTGAAGGAAATGCACTTAAAGCATTGAAATATTGGCATTCCTTAGCCCAAAGAAAAAAACAAGTATAATGAAAATAAAACGATCACTTCGATATTCAAGTGAAATTTACTCTTTTTTTTTGTCTTTTTGCATATTATTGAAAAGTTTTCTTTAACCAGCCAAGTTCAAGTTGAATTTTAAAATCTTTGACATGCAAAAATTTACATATATGTATATAAGGCCAAGAGTATATCCTGTATAAATACATAATACATGACTTCCGCAGCTGCTTACGCAAGTGCCTAAGGTTTATTAATATGATATGTATGAATACATATGTATATATATATGTATATATATATGCATTTAATTATATTTATTTATATTTGCATTAAGTTTTACCACACCCAATTGTGGCACAATTTTATTAGATTCATATGCAGAGATAAATGAACATAAATCAGTTTATTTTCTAATATATATCTTATAGCAAGGAGACTGAACAAAGATTCATCTCTTAGTGGCCAGCAGTGGATGACGATGAACGTGCAGATAAACCCTGACTAATAGAGTGCATTCCAAAGGCCTTGGGAATGGTTAAAGAGACGGGCTAAAGTAGTATGCGTCTGCCATAGCCGCTGCTTTGCCTTTGGTAATTACTCTCCCTAATAACGCAATAATTTATTTCCACTTTAGACATACATGGTCTATACCTATATATATACAATATACAATATATATATATATATATATATATATGTATATATGTATTTGTACATTGGCGAATGGGACGTTCTGAGATTTGGCATGGCTAAGAGCTAAGAGCAGACCTATCTAGGCTGCAGCAGCAACAACGGCAGACAGACAGATAGAAAGACAGATTACGACGCGACGATTGCGATGGCGATGGCGATGATTACTGTATGGTGGGCGTAAGGCATAAATAAATGTTTTATGTGCGCTTGCGCTGTTATTGTTCTTCATTTGCGAGTGGTTGTTGTTGGCGGCTACAAAACACTTCTGAGTCGAAATTTTAATTTTGAGCTTCAGTTGAACGACACTTTTACGACCTAAAATTGTTGGGCAATAGTGAAGTTAAGAACAAGTTTTTTTATTGTGTGTCCATTGGTAACGTTGAGTCGGCATTGCCAGCACAACCGCAGCAAATCAAAAGACTTAGGTAGCGAACGTGGTTGGGTCTCAACGCGCCGCTCTCCAGGCCCCAAACACCGCCCGATGTAATTAAGTTCAAATGTCTCGGGGCATAGTTAATCTGAACGGGTCGATCAAAACGCTTTTCCAGTAGTCTAATTAGATGTCTTAGGCATAGACTCTTCTTGTTATTTCTTTTTTTTTTTTTTTTCATTCTTTCTACAAGTCTTTAAGCCGGTTCAAGACAAGCCGATAATTAACAAGTTAGTCAGATATACGGCCTTCTTTGCCGTCATCGTCCCATTAACTAATAAATAGGTTTTGCATGTTACCATTATGTGTATATATGTATCCAAGATATATCCCTGTAAGCACTTCAATACCCATGGGGCTTATCGTTGGCTTATGACAACGATTTGTTGCCTGAGTTTAATTTGATTTGAACGTTGCATAAATCATTATGAAGCCGGTGACTGCGCCCCTCCGCGCCGTGTCGGATTTTATAAATGAAACTCTCTCGCAAGAGAGGGCAAAGTATTGTGGCTAAATGCATAGGTATTAGTGTTGCCATTGCGTTGCTAACACGATTTTGTTGCCTTAACTTTTAAGTTGTTTTCGTTACCATTGCAAAAAAAAAAAAGGAAAAAAAATATAAGAAAAAATAACAAGTCAACTATGAATTGGTTATATGTAAGTGGTGGAGAGGGCAGTGGAGGGTAGAAGGAAACAAAAATATAAAATATCTGTAAAACTTGAAACACGCACGGGGCGCCACACAAAATACGCGCAATAAGTTTCATACATAAATTGTAAAATGCCGCACAGCTGTCAATTTTGGCACTGCGCCGACTAAAGTGGGTCAGACAAGGTCGAATCGGTGTTATTTTTGTTTACTTCAGTTAAATATACATACATATGTATATGTATAGTCATGTATGAACATATTTATGTGTCTGTATATACATATATGTAAAGTGAGTATGTGGTAAGTGAATATATTTGTGTGGTTGGCAGTGGCTAGCGGCTAGATAACTCCTGAAACCATCTTGTCATTGGTGCACTTCGACTTCGAGACAAAATGCGTAAGTGCCATTACACAATTGGCATATGTACTCATTGTTATACGGTAATGATGATTGAAAACTGCCATATGGCTTTATTATTGTTTAATTGTGAGGATGTGTAGGTTTCTTTTATATTTGTAAGTATTATTGAAGGCTTTAATTAATGGGTGCGGCAATGGCAAGAGCTGTCTGGAGACTTAATTGGCAAATTTCGAACCATGTTCAGCGCAATTTCAATCATTAGGTTTATAAGAAATCTATTATAAAGTTCAAATAAAGTTGTCTCTCTAATTAGCCTGCTGTATGCCAAAGTTTAACATATTTTTTATTAATAAAACTTTAAAGTAATCTTTAAGTTTCTACTATGCAAGTGCATTCTAAAAGATCTTGTGATAGCTGTGTATATAATAAAAGATAATAAATGTTAATAAAAAATTTCTAATGTTTTTAACCATATGCCAAAAAGTGATTGCTAAATGGTATAAAGAAAGAAATGCAAATGCAATGATCCTTTAACAAATGGACTATTAAATTTGTAGCCTAACTGTTATTTCATTTTTATTCTTTAATGGCCTATCAAAGGCAATTGAATTCCTTGGCCATGTTTAAGTACGTGCATTTATGCAAAATAAAAAAATATGTCAGAACAAATTGCAGATACGATAAAAACTCTACAATTTATATTATGTGAGAATGTTGGAAATGAAAAGAGAATTTTCATTCTCTGATTGGCAAAAATATATGTATATATATATATGTGTATATGTGTATATACCTTTTAGAATGTGAAAAAAAGCTGAAAGCGACAGAATCCAAAGGCTCGCCCTCTTTGCTTCTCCGTTTACGTGGTCTGTCTTTGAAATTAATCGTTCCATGTGTGTTCACTGTTGTCCACGAAACTAATCCGAAATTCAAGCAGTCTGTTGACTTTCCCGTTTGGGTTTGGTATCAAGTGTCTGACATTTTCAGACATGCACTGAATTTTAATAGTCAACCATCAATGGTTAAATATCTTTGTATATATCAACTGGTAGCACTGAACCTCATCGTTTCCTGTAACGCATTTGATTTATGTATTTTTCGATCTAGTTTGCTTTTTTTTTTTTTATTATTCTTCAAAGAATATTACTTGAAACTTGAAGTATTGTATTTGAATTCAGTAAGCTTAAGTACCGATCACAAAAGCACATCACTTGGCCAAATATTTAAACGTAAACCATGCGAATGGACCGTGTTATCTAAGCACCAAATGACGTCTCAAATAGCCCATTAAACGTTTCAGTTGAACGCACTGCAAACGACCTTGCCCGCGGATAAAATCAGATCAAAGTCAAATGCTCTTCACTGTGGCCCGATCCCGTACAATATTTAATATTATATTTATAATGATTGAGCGATCCTCCTACCAGGAAATATCATCAGTAACCTAATACTGCTTAAAGAGTCAGCAAAAGCTGTTGCTTTTTTTTCTTTTTCTTTTTTTTTTTTGGTTCACTCTCTCAGTTTAGTAATTTATTCACAAAAATAATCACATAAATTTCTTGTTTTCGTTTCACTGAGGATCACTGCAAAATGATTTTGATTTTAAATGCTTTGCCGTGTTTGAGGTTTTAATCTCAACTTGCAAGCGAAGCACATATGTATGTATGTATGTACGTATTGATGTAGGTATGTATTTATGTATGTGTGTATGGTACATACATATATAATTATTTATAAGAAATTCCACACCAACACTCGTCTACATGAAATTACATTGGCAGGCCACCGAGCCTGTTTTCTTGTTGTTGTTGCTGTTGCTGTTAATATATGCTTAAATGTGGTTCACTTTAAATTTAACGGACACCGTTGCAGAGTTTGTTGTGTGCCCCGCCGCTATTGAAATGGTACTGGCAGCCAATCGTGCATAAAGACGTTGTTGGAGCTGAGTGGCGACTGTTGGAGTGCTAGTGAAGCTGAACCGCAACAGCCACTGTCAAGAGAACTCTCCTCAATGATCGTACACAGAAAGCCGGTTTTGCACACATGCAAGATGTTAGAGAGAGAGAAAGAAAAATCTTCTCTTTCATTGACGTTTATTAACGGACAACGACAACAACAACAGTTTTGTGTTCTCTTAAAGAGATCCTCCAAAAAATATTGTTTGTTATTGTAGGAAAAAAGTAATTTAAAACTCAATGCAGAATTTTACTCAAATTACACAATAAGAGAGAGAGAGAGAGAGAGATAGAGAAATCTCTTTTGTATGAATTTTTTGCCTGCTTTTTGTTTTAAAATTATTTTATATTCTTGTTCATCTATTATTTAACAATTGTTATTTGATGATCCATGACACAAAATTAAACAGCAATTTAATGTAATTTGGTAAATATTCCATTACAGTAATTCAATCATGTTTCCAGGTTGTTCAATAAAATGTCTATTCGTGTTCTGTGCTCTTTATCTTTTGACCTGCATCTAATAGAATAGCGAACAAACATACGAAATACAGATACGTATATTTAGGTTGCCATTGTCGTAGTGTCGTAGGATACGTTTATACAGGGAAAATACAATGGGGGCGGCACCTAAGAAAAACAAGTTTACAGAATCCCACACCCCAACCCTCCGCTTTTCCCATACCAAATGGCGCATACTGTACTCATTTTTTATGGACAGTTGCCATAAAGGTTTATTGTATTTATATATGTATAGCATTTCATTTTGGGTTATTCCAATTTAATAATTCAGCCCCTAATTGTTATAGCAGTTAATGAAGAAAGCCTTAACTCCCTTATGGTCAACATTTTCATGATGTGCTGCTTCATATTATTGAATTGTTTAGTAACCTTGACTAACTGTAATATAATTTAACCTTTGGGTCATATCGATAACATTTCTTTTATTTTTATGTATTTCATTGGACAAGGTCAATCGTTTAACCATGTTGAGCTGACCTTGAATTTTGCAGAATAAGGGATAACTGAATTGTCTAGCAAAACACGTAATAAATAGATTACAATAAACCAAATGACCTTTTCCATTTGATAAATTTAAGTAAAGAAAAGAAAATTAACTTTCACATTAAATTTAAGCATGGTAAATTAATCCAGTAAATCAAGTCAATATGAATATATTCACATATGTTTGTATAACAAATAGTTTTCTTTCTAAATATTTTTTTAATATTTAGCTATATCAAATAATTGTGTGGTTTGCCAATATTTGTGTTGACTTTTGTCATGTAATATTTCATTCTAGACAAATCACGCGATGAGCTTTGAGTGCTAACCGTCATAATTCTTTCACTGCATACAAAAGGCTTACAATTGGTACTTAGTAGATACTTTCGTGCATTCACAGACAAACTTATATACACATATACATACATATGCATATGTATCTATATCTGTATGTACTCCATTGAGCTCCAAATTTAACTGACAAAAAAAAGTAAAAAGAAACTCTGAGCCTGTTTTCTTTTTGTTAAGCAAAAGGTAAGTTGGGTAAAAAACCACCGTCCAACATATATTCAAAGTTCTCTGGCATTTTCAATTTAGGTTAATTGTTGTAGCTCACTGTGCTTCTCCTTATATACATATATCGGATGGATGGATAGATGGATGGTATGAGCCAACAGATTTTAATGTATATATTATCTACATTTACGGAAACTTAAATTGGGGAAACTCGAAAGTACATTAACCTCGACCAAACCTCTCTCGCAATCCACAGAGGTTACCGTACGCTCTTTTTTTCTTTTCTTTTCTTTGCTTTTTTTTTATAAACTATTTTTAGTGTAATCAATAAAATTAAAATGTAGAACCACTATGAGTTTGCTTCCTTAAAAAATTGACTATTGTTATCTAGTTGAACATCTGGTGATTTCTCGCTACTTGATTTGAGACAAATTTGTTTGGTAGTTAATTGGATTTTCTGGTAGCACAAACAAAATTTAAAAATTCTTGAAAACTAAAACAATTTAACACACTTGACTTAAACTTAAACTAGGCTTAGTAAAAATCTATATAAATAATTTTAAAATTTAATAATACTTGATGAAGTTTTGTTCTTTTAAAATCGTTTATCGAACTTCTTCTTTTACTTTAATTGATAAGCACTTAATTTCTGTTTGTTCTTTTTAAACAAATAATTAAAATTCTTAAACTTAATCATATTTACTTATTTATCATTGATTTTCCGTTTAACTTGGTCAACTGTTTAATTTAGTATTTAGTCTTTGAAACGAATTACATTGTCATAAAACAATCGCGCCGCGCGACTACCGTTAAACTCAAAGTCTTGACCACGTCTAAAGGACTTTGTATTTGATTTGCATATAAAAAGCCCAAAACGGAAGGGACATTCAGTTAGTCATGTTGAATATTTTTAGGCTTGGAATAACAACAACACTAAAACGGATTTAACTGGAAAGTGGAAGGTTCCTCTAAGATTCTTCATAGAACAACTCATCACTAAAAGGCAAAATGTCAAGTTTATATCTATTATATAAACTAAATTTATGTTTTCCTAGTAATATTCTACCGTATTCGAGTTTAGTATTTATATTTTTAGATAATTCATTGAAATATTCTAAGCGAATTTGCATACTGACCATTTGAGGATTCGCCGTAAAATCAAATACCATGGTTACCGACCATGGTCATAACAAGCGAACGGACTGGACTTTCCATGAATTTATACAATGGATGATTTCAGATTCTATATATACATATATATATGTATATACCAATAGAACCGCGTAGAGTAGTAGTTTAACAATCCGTACTTGCTTATGTAAATATGCATGTATATGTGTATATAATACATATGTATATGTGAAGGCTAACTGGGGGAAATGTTTGGGTTTCCTGTATTTCTTTGCTAGAGTTTTGGTTTGACTTGTTGAGGTTTCATTTGCATGCTAGATCCTGCTTTTGGCAAAAGGCAACAGGGGATGGCTAACATACATATACATACACACACACTCACATACATACATATATAAGGAGTATAGTTAATTATTCCTTATTTGTATTCATATATTTTTAGTCTGCTATCCACACCAACTAAACTGACCGCCAGCTAGAAAATGAAATTCAACTTTAATGACATTTACTTTCGCTTTGATTTGCGTGCATCCGAGGCCACTCAATTGATTGTAGGAATGAGAGGAAAGAAGAGGTTAAAAAAGGAGTCATAAGTTTGTTCTTAGTTTTCGAGTTTTTATATTGGGGTCATCAACATTAAATACGCACATTTCTCAAATATTAATATGATTTATGTTCTACTATAAACATTTAGAAGGTCATTTGTTAAGATTACCTAAACTAAATTTTTATAATAAATTATATTTTTTACCATTTTGATGACTTTTTATTTGGCTTTGCTTATTCGAGTAACTTTTTTATAGTTAACAAAAAGTAAGTCAATTAAATTAATAAAACAATTGTTATATATAGTCAAGGTAAAGGGTTTATGATAGCAATTACTTAAGTTATATAGAATGATTGTTTTTTATATGAAATTTGGAATACAAATCTTAATTTCTAGGATGAATTTTATTAGATATTCTATCTAGATATTGTAGAAAGAATTTTCTTTAAGTATATCCTTGGAGAGGGACTAACAAGCTTGGTCAAATATTCGTTTTGAACAGCAGACAAACTACTATTGACTTGAAAAGTTCTTTTGAAAATATCTTAATCTATATATTATCACTTTCATATATAACCTGTTGCTTTTTGTATAAGTTGCACTATATACATATATATATATATATATAATTGCAGGAACAAGGATTTAAAAGAAAAACAATGTTTCTTTTGCTTTCAATAAGTTTTGTATTATAAAAATGTAAAAAATGAAAGCTAAATATGAAATGAATGCATATATGTACACATATACAATAGTATAAAATTCACACATCTACATGCTATGTATAGGTAATAAAACATATGTATATGTATGTATATATATATATGCATATTTCCTTGATATTGCGTGTTTCACGTGCGCTTCTGGGCGACGATAAGTGTTAGAAATAGTTTCCAAGTTGTTCAACTCACACACATACAAGAACACACACACACACATAGACAGAGAACACCCACACATATACAGAAACATGCCACACATTAACAAAGGCGACAATTTAAGTCAGTCAGTCACAACACATCATATCGATATATGTATATATATATATATAAGCATATAGTATATAGGGACATGATGCTAGTGATGCAGGTTAAATATATAAGGAATACATTTACTTACCACAGAGCCTAAATTGTGTGTCCAGTGACTGATTGTTTCTTTGGATTTGTCCTGGAAACGACAATTACAAGTGCGTGCCTTGTTTTGCCATTCGTACACACAAACAAATAAGCGTTCGCATCCTGGCGAGAAGTTGTAATTGAAGTTTGTGAAAGTTCTCATCGCGTTTCAGTACTACTACGTTCGCCTTACAAGGACCTTTTCTGTCACACACATTTCTCAATTTGGACTAATTGCTATCAGCCCCTTCCAGTATGGTAGTAATCGTAGTATGTAAGTTTAGAGTAATTGCTCTTTTGTTGGATTTTCGCAGGATTCCGCTACGTAGGTAGGTAGGTAACTGGTAGGATATTTATGAAGTAGTCCGATTCCGCAGCGTTTGTGCTTTGTGCTTCACGTGCTGACTGTCAAAGCAAATAAAAATAACAAAATGGAAAGGTGCCTGTATCCTGGCAACATTCATTTAAACACCTTGGACGGCTCAGTAGTAGCAGCGAAGGCGGCAACAGCAATCCGCAGTCGTTGAACAGTGCCGAATTTGGCTATAAGGCACTTGGCCGGCTTTCTTTCGGCTCTTATTAATATCCACATTCACATTCTTAGCTTAGCGTTAGACAAATGCTATGGTTCCAAAGGGGGGAGAGGGTACAACGATTGGTAGCTTCAAAACGAGCGCAATATTTAATAATCCCGTTTGTTTATTGAATCGCAGTCAAAACTTTTGGCACAGACGGAAACCCAGGCCCCTTTAGACTTGTTCGCCGCAAGTTGGTACGCACGTGAATATGAATTTGTGTGGGCGAACAGTGTGTGTGGGGGGGGAGGGGACGAGTACTATGTTTTGGGTTGCTGGGTTATTGGTTGCTGTTTTGGGTGCAACTGTAAAGGCAAAGGTAACACCGGGCGTCTGTCTGTCACACCCCGAAACGTGAAATAGCTTCTGTCAATATTCTGTCAATAGTCACATGTTTGCCTATCGCTGCGAATTGACTGCCGAACTTACTCCACTATGAGTATATTTATTTATGCCATGGATTGTTGTTGTTGTTGTTATTGTTGTTATTGGGTTTTCTCTTTCATTTGATATTAAATCGATCTCTGGGCACCCTAAATCGAATTAACTCTCTTATCTTGTTAAAGAAATGGAACAAATTAAAATAGAACAGGAGAGGGAATGTTGATTTGATTGATAACTATGCAGTTAGTTAGTTGCAGATTACTAACTAGTACATAGTATCCATGGATATGGAGTCTTGTACATTGGGAACCAAGTTCATTTGCATAGCCAAAAGTTGATGTATTATTGGGCCTTACCGTTAGGTACTGGACTGGATTATGCTCAAAAGTAAGTATACACGTGCGCCTTAACTAACACACACACACACACATATACACACTTGAAAAATGCATCCAGACAGTCCCATGTAAGGTCAAGTATATATATATATATATGTATGTGTATGCATTATATGTGTATCTGTAGACAAAGATCTGAAATTGCAAATGCTCAACTTGTACTGCGGGCCAACTTTTGAGACTCTGACTATGGAACTCGTTGGCGCTGCATCTGAGATCAAGCAGCCAACACTTTTCTTTAGCCGCTAGCCCATGTACCATAATTTTCAATAGCTATTCAAACTCTGTGAAGTTCTTGGGGTCACATAACGGATGCAAGGCATTGAAATTGATCCAGGCCATAAAAATCGCAGATGCAATTGCAATGCACTAAGGTTTTTTTCATCTATGTTGTTGTTGTTGTTTGGCAACCATTAAACCAGATAGTCAGCTGCATTCAAAAGAGCCCTACTCCTACCATAATCATACGATCTATGCCAAGTGACCAAAGTAGATCGTGTGCAGTAAACATAAGTACAAGCATCATGTCCTAGAGAAAGCTTCCATTAATTTTAGTTTTTTACTTTTAACTAATTAAAAGTTAAGATAACCTATAACAACGCGAGGAAATACAGTAGTAAAAGCGGTTAAAATTGTGGGCCTATGGCTCCCTAAAATATTTAAAAAGAACTCATTAGTTTAGAGTCACGTAAAGGCCAGTAAATGCAACAGAAGTTGGGTAAAAAAAAAGAAACTTATCATTTTCTATATATTTTAGCTAAATTTAAATTTATATGAGCGATTTTTTTATTGACTGTGTCTAACTTTTTTTTTTTGTTTATTGTTTACCTTTGTCCTAAAAAATTTGTATTCTTTGTGAAGTCATTCAACTGGCTGTAATTTTTGTGGCTGGGAACTTTCCTTGGAGAAAAAATGTAGAAAAAATAAAGTTCCTGTGTGCATATACATAAACAAAATTTTTGTTAAATATTAAAATTCCTTACGGTATTTGCTACACAGATTATATATAAAAAGATCTCAAATTACTAAACTTAATGGTTATGCTCTCAAGGCTACTCTCGAACACTGTTCACTGTTGGGAACATCAATCGGCAAGGTGTTAACAAGGACCAGGAAGTGCGAATGCAAGAGAACAGGTGCAGGCTATACGATATAGCCAAGTAGTACTTTGTATACATTTAGTGAGTAAGTAACTTCAACTAAACATAAAAAATGAGTTCTTGTATTTGACAAAAAAAAAAGGCAATTAAGTTTAGACTATAGAATACTAAAAGTATAAGCTTCTTGCTTCCATGCCATCCAAATAAATTACGCTCATGGTTTAGCATAAGAGTGAAATTACAAAATTACGAAATTAAGAGCCACTGTATGGGGCTGCAACAGCTTCTGCTTGGAGCCATTTCCTTGGCCATTAACCGGTTATCTGAGTCAGTCAGTGGCAGTCAGTGGTAGCAGCAGCGGTTACAATTAGCGGCTATTTGAATTGCCACGCATGAGCCGCTATTAATTACTGAAATGATGGCACCGCAGCCAAAACGAAGAAGAAAAAGTTGTTTACAGCTAGTTCACACTTGCAAGTGTACTCTTAAGACGTGTATGTAGAACTTGAATTAGAACTAGATCGGTTTTACCGTTAAACGGAAGTTGAGATACGCCCAAAATGAGAGCAATAAATACAATGATTAGGCAGTCAAAACAGAACAAAAGTCAATGATTAAACAGCAAACATTGTAAATAACTTTCAGCCTCACTTTGACTTTTTGTGTATAGCAGCTATTGGGAACTTCTTTGAATCGATCGACTGATCGAGAATTTCGCACTGCTCTTTATTTTCCCATGACACTGAACGGTGACGGTGACGTCCACAGCGACGACGACGCCGACGACGTCGTCTGCTACGTTTATGGCTAGTGGTCACAATCACAACTAATGCACAATGTATGGAGCCTCTAAATATCGAATGAAGTCAACGATAAATTCAGCTTGTTGATTAGCTGTTGGGGCAATAAATCCATCGCTTCACACCGCCACAAGTAATTGCCGACAAAGCGTCTTTGCGTCCATTTGAACGCCAAAGCGCAGGGGTTCGGACTTGGGCTTGAAAGTCAGTCTGTCTATCCGACCGTCTGTCCGTCCGTCTGACCATCTATCCATATCCATCTCTTCCATTCGGCGTTGAGCTGTGCGCTGGGGTATCGACGTCTTCGGCTGAGTAAGAATGTTTGCTAGCCAATATTTTATCAAACCTGGCATTTCCTTGTGTACCACCGATTATATTATGGGTCTTGAATGTGACACGATTGCCTCTGCTGCTGCCCATGTGTATTCATTTATTCGTTTATGTTTATGTTGGCATTGACATCAGTTAACAGTGAGTGTTCCATTGGCCATTTCACAATATCTAAAAGACTGTGAAGAGGACGTTTTAATGTTATAGTTTTGTCTTTATTACAATCTCCACATCTAATGACAGTTATTGTGAGATCTAACTTTTCTAAATTTTCCTAAAACTAATTTTTTTTTTTCACTTATATCTATTAAGAAAGGATATTTAAAGTTTTAATATGGATTTTTAAGCCCATCTTGGAGTTTTCATTTAACATTTTACATTATTAAGCATTTTTTCTCCAACTTCTTTTTCTTTTATAGGGTAAACAAGTTTCGTTATCTTAAACGAAAACTTTTAATGTTATTAAGTAGCCAACATTTTAAAACTTTGCTACAACAATGGCAAGTCTTTCATTAGCCATCCTTAACTTTTGATCAGTTAGAAAACGTTTCCATTAACTTATTAAAGACACAAGAATGGTTTAAGAAAAGATGGAAAATATTTTGTTTTATTTTGTTAATTAAAAATAAGACTAAAAAGAAGAATGTTTCTAAGAAAATACTATTTTAACACATTAGCCTTCAGGCATTACTTAAAGATGACTCCAACAGACCACTATGTGCACCAGGATCTATCATATGCACATTTATTATAAAACCATCTGGTCAACCAGGCATTCTTTCTTGTCATATTTTTAGTTTCCTCCATTAGATCATATGATGTAACATCATGCTAAAATATATATGATTTAATTATTGGTTACAAATTTATCAAAATATTCAGTCTCTTACAATTGGCTGTGGAACAATTCGTTTCATGTCGACACGATGCAAGTGCTCATGGTGAGCCTTCTGTAATAGCTGGTATTCCGATCCACTAAGGCATGGCAAACAAAGATTGCACTCCTCCTTGTTGCACGACTTGTCACAATCGTTTATGGCACATTGATTCAATTCGGTAGCCAAATTCTTATCAGTGGTTATGGTTTCCGAGTCTTCCGTGAAACTAAAAAAAATGCAAGAATGGTTGTTTAAAAATCTAAATTTTACAGCATCTTGTATTACATACATAGTTTCACCTGTAACGCTCCATGGACGAAGTCCCACCATATTGAATACGCTATACAATAATTGTTTATACAGTAGTGAGTTTGGTTTAAAATGTGCCGATGAGAGATTTGGCGACATATTTGCTTCCATTAGCCGAACATTAAGGTCCTCGTCAATAAAAAGATCGAAGCGCATCAAATCAAAGAAATTTGGCGTTTTATAGGCTCTTAGTATATCAGCAATATCTTGTTCTTTTGCCAAAATTGTAGTGCGTATAATATGTTCTACTTGTGGCCATATTATAGAAGGATCCAGAGATTGATCGCGGACATAAGCTTCAAATGCAGTTCGCATGCTCCCACCGAAACGATTGTAGTATTTCCTCAATGACGGGACTTCCCATGTTGGCAAATAATCATCGCCCACAATATATTTGTCTACATCCTCGGGATCAAAGGGATAATATTTTGTGGGGCAATAGCGAAACAAGACATCCCCAGTATATATGTATGCACGCACTGGATTTATTGAGGTGATGACTACGTACACACCGATGTCAAACTTATGGCCGTCAACTAGGAACGGGCGTTGGATAAACTCTTGCACAAACGAATCATTCGGCCAATGGGCTATCTCGGTAGGTGCCCGAATTTTAATATGTCGATGTTGATTGTGCTTTTGGACGTAAAGTGTTTCGGGATGGCTCTTTGAGTATTCCAGAAAGGCTTCTCTCTGTTCTGGTAGTCGAAAAGCACGCGGAAGAAACGGCAATTGGGTTGTGCATAGATCAACCTTATTTGTTAAGTAACCACAACCTGGAAAATGGTTAACAAGTTGATGGCTTTCGAGATTCTTCAGTTTAGAAATAGTAGTAAACGGATAATCATGTGCCCATAGCAGATTCCAACTATCATTTACTCCAACTCTAACGTAGCCCAATTGGTTTAGACCATTTATCACATGTTCCAAGTGATCCTCTTCAGGATTTAATAAAAATATGGCATATTTCGGTGGATGTGTTTCAGGTTGAGTTTTTGTTAGCTCTATGGAATTCTTTGAATTTGTCCAATCTACTAAAATGTTGCTAAGCACGGCGGTAATTATCGTTAACACTAAA
Organism: Drosophila neocordata; assembly: GCA_018903615.1. Lineage (NCBI taxonomy): Eukaryota > Metazoa > Arthropoda > Insecta > Diptera > Drosophilidae > Drosophila > Drosophila neocordata. The sequence goes on along the minus strand of JAEIGI010000002.1, from coordinate 16,310,062 downwards.
CATTTCCAAATTGATGGAGTGCTAGTGCTGACATTTGAGCCAGGCCCACACGGCGCAGATTTCACTAACTGAAAAAAAATTGTTAAGTGAAAGTTTTGGGGCTTAAACAATTTTTAAGACACGACTTACCTTAGAATCCACTTTCAATAACTTCGTTGAAACTTCGTCTGAATTTGAGTCCATATTACATATGCAAAAAATTAACAAAATGAATTTAAACTTGATTAAAATTAAATAATATAAAAAATAAAATTATACAAAGCACAAGAATGCGAAAGGTAGAAAAATAAATAAAGCAAGTGCCGTTCACACACCAACGGCAACAAGGCCCCAATCGAAACAGCTGATGTCGCTCTTCTTCTTTTTCAACTGTTTTGAGTTGTTGGCGCGCGTTTGAATCTATTCTATTTGAGCTTAATGAATCTTATAACCGAATTGTTAAAATCTTTATTAATACCTATATTAAAACTATTATAAAATAATTTTCTTATATTAACCTTCAAAATCTTTAGAAATTCAAGATTCTGCAGATTTTGTTAATTACAAATATTAAAAAACAATTTAAATTGTATATGGAAGTTGGAGACATAAAACTTTGAATGGGATGATATAAAAGTATACATATAGGTGCCATTTTTAAAACTTTCAAAAACAAAACAGATGTAACATTATGTTAGACACATTTTGTCAGATGTTCAGTTAATTTAATTTGTTATTGTTTCTTGTTTTTTTATTGTTGCTTTAACAGAGTTGATTTCTTCTTATTTTTCATTGACATTGCTTGGTAATTGGTAATCAAAATGTCAAGACGTGAACGCAAATATGAGGAAAATATTAAGAGAAAATCTTTACTGGCCTTATTCAAAAAGGTAGTACGATCAATAGTCTATAATTGTTATTGGTTAACTGTAGACGACGAAGAACTAAATACTCAAAAGAAGCAAATATCTTTTGTTATGCGACGAAAACGGAAAGTTAGAGCCCTAACTGGAGCAGTAATTTGTTTTCAATCATTTTAAAATACTGTTTAATTAATATTATTTTACTTGCAGGATAAAGCTTTGATAAGGAAGAATCATCAGGAACGCACAATTGATGAAAGAATGAAATTATGCATTTTATTCGCTAAATTAAGATGTTTTGCCCGATTTCCTCCAGTAAAATGATAAATAATTAATAATTATTAATAATAATTAACTTGATTTCAGAAAATACGTGCTCGCTTGGTTCCAGTAACCAAGCTTGTGTCAATTTCCAGTGGACGTCTCATAATGTCAAAGGATGATATACCATTTGCTTTATATTTTATTCTTTCAGGAGAAGTAGAAATGATTAAACGCACATATAATAAAGTAATAAATGGGTAATTGCTTTAAAAATAATTTAAATATTAATGCAGAAACATTTCTAGTTGTATGGAAAATACGTTGAAGAGGTAGAAAGTATTTTTGGTCCTGGTGATTGTATTGGAGAGGTGGCCATATTGGAGAAATCTGTTCGTAGTCATACATTTCAAGCAGCAAGTAAGTTGAATATATATATTTATTTTATTAATAATTAATTCAACTTAAAATGTTAAAAAGCGTATAGTAAGTTCGACATTATTAGACTGTTTTACCCCTTATAAATGTCTACTGCTTAAATTTTATTTATATAATGGGGTATCATAAATGTATTGCACTTAAAACTGATAGGAAAATGAGTAAGTTATTTATCTATGTATATTGTTCATTTTGTATGTACATACATACAAACATACATATCTAAATAGGTAGCACGCGATGTGTACTTACATAGTTATACACAAATAGAAGTATTTTTTGTAAATATGTTTATTCCTTTTTTTGGGTTCGTTTGCAAATTGCTGTACCCGCCAATTTAATCAGCAATAAACAACGTTAAGTCCTAATTCGATTCAATCAAAATGAATAACAGACACTCCATTCCCTTTGCCAGCAATCGTAGCCTGCGTGGGCATTCCGTGCTGCGCCAACTCTGAGTGTATTCATTCAATCAAATATAGGTTGGCCCAAAACAAGAGACTCAGACAAAGTCTCAACTTCGCTTTCACTTCGCCCAGTTGTCGTATATTTTAGTTTTCGTTTTTTTTTTTTTGTTTTGCTTCTTATTTTTTGGTGCTTGGCTCTAGTTATTTCAGTTATTCCCTTCGCTATGTATACCTTTGAATTCACGCCACCAAACTATTGGTGCCAATTGAACGTATCCTTTTTGGCAACACTTTTGCAGCGAACTGTGAGCTGCTGGTTGTGTTTGACTATGCAATGCCGATTATTGAACCGTTTCTAAAGAAGCTTATGCTAGACAAGAAAAGAGCCTTAAAAGCACTGGATTACTTTGATTTTCTCACTGAGGATCAGGCAAGTAGATATTCCTATAATATCCAATTATAAGCATTCTTCATATACACAGATTGCTAATGCATGTCGTTTTGGCACCATAAGACAATACAATCCCTTGGATACCATTTATTCTCAGGATATAGGATTACTAACGGATGTACATTTTGTATTAAGTGGAGAATGCACTATTCTGCAATGCCTCAATATGAAGGTAATGTCCTGTATAAAGAATTTTTTAGGGGCTAGTACTTAAATAACTAGAAAAATTTTAAATAAGGTGACTATGAAAAATGGAAAAAAGGTTTTCAGTCTACCCCCATGGAAACAAGATGATGCTACAATTTTGCTCTCCAAATCATCCAGTTTAAATATAAGTCAACGTTCCTCTTCTTCTAATGATGCAGAATTGGAAATTCAAAAATTAATAGAATCATCAAGCTCTGATAAATCGGAAACAACAGAAAAAATTCCAGTGAGTGGTGCAATCTTATCTGCTTTGGTTTTGCTAATTAATTTTAATTTTAATATAAGATATATTAAAATTTAATAATACATAGTTTTAATTTTAAAAATAATTAAGAGTTTTTAACATATTTAACTAGAATTCCAAAATGATGGTCAAGGATGCATATAAGTTATGCGATCTATATAAATCAAGTCAGAATAACACAGAAAATAAGGACCATGGACCAATGAAATATTTCGATGAACAATATGATTATTTAAATTTTACGGATATAGATGGTTCGGAAGAAGGGGAAGAAATATTTAGAAAATATGAAATGAATAATAAGATATCGCCAAATGGCGAGGAATATGTCAATACCTCAGCTGAATCAGAAGTGTTAACAGTCACAACTTCAAGTAGTCCTTTTAGCACTTCTGGTGTGAGTTTTTAATTTCGTTTAAACATTATTTTTTCTATTAAATAACTTATATATATATATATATATCTAAACCTTATTTCCAGTCGGATGTATTTGAAACCCATACTATGCATTCAAGGACCGGAAGCGTTGATGTAAGTTCTTATTTTTCTGCACATTTTTAAAAATAATCAATCAGTTTTTAAACTTTTATTGATAGTTTAATCAAATAGAAACCCATTTTATTGATGTTGGTTCAGTAAGATTTGGTGGAATATTTGGATTGGGCGAAAAAATGGAGGATCGCGTTATATTGGCACGTACCACAGTACATTGTTTAACATTACCAAGATATTTTTTAATGGAAAAGAAACAAAATCCTGGTAATATATGGCAACGCCGTCTGTTTTATTTAGATTGTACTATACCATCTAGAGAAGCTTCATTTAAGGAATTTCTAAATGCTCGAAGTTGGCGGGAGTTCAAAAAGAATTACATTTTTAAAAATTTACATCCGAATGTAAAGGATACAACCAAGAATTGGGATATACCTATTATTTGTCGTATTGTAGAAAATTTCGATGAGGATTAAAATCGAATGTAAATTATATGTAAATGTGGTTTTTAAATATAATACAGTATAATTATTCAATTGTTTTTATTGGTATTAGAAAAATTAGGTAACTTGAATAAACAAAAGACAATCCAGTAAAATTTTCTAGTTAAAGTTTATTGTATATTTTTATGTTCTAGCGGATTGTAAAAACCAGCCCTCGCATTCATTGAGTTGCCTTTCTTTAAAATCAACAAGTAATCACAGCGTCATAACGGAACTGTTGTGGTACCGTACACATGGCAACACTTGGTCTTAAATGTCTCCATGCCGAACAAGTTCAACTTTTCCTTCTTAGTATTGATCCAACGTTTAAGGTGAATGCTTCGTTATTGTGTAACTGTTTGTTTAAAATGACAGGAACAAATTTACCCAGAGTTCCCGAAGGTTTAAGGGACCTAATGAAGGGTTTTACAAAAGATGTATTAAGGGAAAAGCCGGAAAATCTTTATGAGTTCTCGGCCAACTATTTCGACAGCATAGTGTCTGAGAAAATACCGCAACCGATGCGTAAGTACGAGCCAGCGCAAAATTATGAGGCCATTTTGAAAAACCGAATTCGCCAGCAAGTGCCGTTGTCCCTTGTCTTTAACATTATACCCGAAACTTTAACTGAACTAATTAAACAGTTTATTAAAGCCGTTCTAAAAGAGAACCCTGAAAATATTTATATTTTTGCTAAGGAATATTTTCATCAGCTTTCCATTTCCAAGACAACCCAAAACAAGACCACCAAATACTCGTCCTATGAGAAATACCTGGAGGGTAAGGAGAATCTACGATATGCTCCAAAAGTGACCTGTGAATGTGGTCGTGTCTTAAGTGCTAGTACCCAAGAGGTGTCATTTAATGCAAAACCAAATGTAAAAAGTGAATCAAGTGCATTAACTATTGATAAAGTTAATGGAAATGAACAAATCCATAATGCCAACTATATAAGGGCCGTTTGCATTATTCAAAGAAATGTTCGCCAATATCTTAAGCGAAAGAAAGCAAATAAAAATTGCAATAGTCATGAGTATATGAATGCGATTTATATAATCCAAAGACAGTTTCGTCGGTATTTGAATAAAAAACGAATTGCTAAATCAAAATATGTTGAAAAACAAATGTCAAAGAACGGAAGCCCACATTATGATTCCGTAACATATATGAGAGCCGTCTATGTGATACAAAGGCATTATCGTCTATATAGAAAACGACAACTGAAACAAAAACAATTGAAAAATAATGGAGTTTCCCTAACGGCAGCAGCTTTTATTATACAAAGGACATTTAGAAGGTTAATTAGAGCACGAAGGGCTAAGAAACACACACCTGCTGCATTAGATCAAGGCGATGAAGTTAATGATAATGCATCGGAGGCAGGTTCATATACATCAGCATCCACAGCCCTTCTTTCAACCGAATCAGCTGGTGAACATATCGAATTTGGTGGCAATTATGAAGAATCTGTCCATCAGCAAACAATTAAAGAGGACGAAGAGGTTGAGAACAATTACGTCAATTTTGACGAAAAGCATTTTGAAGAACCTATTAAAAACGAAGGCCAATCGATAAACACTAAGATGTGGGGTAAGCATTATTCACCTATAATTGTCATGATGTTTCCGTTAGTCAAATTAGCAGGTTTACGAGGAAAATATTTCTTTTGAAAATAATGACTCAAAATAGCAAAGAATTTCAACTGAAATTAACATAATTTACTTTAACAGATTCATCGATTGACTATACAGGAAATGATGAAGAAAAAAGAAAGGATACTATAAAAAGTGTTAATGTAGAAACTGGAGAGGACGAGTTCGATCTTCCTGTTATTGAACCAAATAAGAAGATAGAATCTGAAAAAGAATTAAAAACGAAAAGTATTCCTTCAGGCAAAGAAGATGATGATTTAAAAATTGCTTCAGCAAATTCACAAAAACAAAAACTAATCAATAACGATTTGGATCCGACATCTATTGTATCTATTAATAATTCGAACAATAAACAATCTAGTGAGGATGAAACAAAACATTTAAATAAAAACTCGTCTGAACAAGATCTTGTGAAAACTCAGGATTCGATTGATCCACAGAATATGGAAATTATTCCTCAATTTTTGGGTTCCACAGATGATGCTAAAGAAGGTAAAAATTTTAATTATACAAAATTGAAGTTAGAATAGATTCTTAAGTTCTTTTTTTATACAGCTCCAACAGAACCTTTACCCTTGGAATCTGCCGAAATATCCGGAGATAATAAGAATATTAGTAAGTGTTGTTAATTTTACCACTTAATTATATTTTTATAACAATTATACATTTTTAATATTTTTCCTTCTTATAGATATATCAAACACAGTGGCAACTCCAAAAGAAATTGTTGAACCAACGATTGTAAAAATTGAAACTAAAGCCAATGAATCGGGTAATGCTAAAACTGAAAATGAAATCAAGAATAAAGATAATAAAGGATCTGTCGAAGAAATAGTCGATAAAGCCGAAATATTCAAACACATGGTAAAAGAAATAGAGATGGAAAAAACTATCGTTAATAAACTTGAGGAATTAGAAAGTAATAAGAGACAATTGGCAATCGAGGAAACCGAAACTGATGACAAGAAAAAGGATATTGAAGTTATTGAAACAATCCACAATGTTATAAGATCCGAAGACATTGAACATGAAATAATAGAAATCGAAAAAACTATCGACAATAAATTGGAGGAATTGGAAAACAATAACAACCAATTGGATATCGAAAAAATAGAAAATGAAATTACGGAAAAGAAAAATAAAAAAGATGATAAAGGGGATAATGAAGCGGATGATAAAGCGGATGATACAGTGAATGATAAAGTGGATGATAAAACGGATAATAAAGCGGATGATAAATCGGATGATGAAACGGATGATATAGCGGATGATAAAGCGGATGATAAAGCGGATGATAAAGCAGATGATAAAGCGGATGATAAAGAGGATGATGAAACGGATGAGGTAGCGGATGATTCAATGAATGATAAAGCAAACATTAAAGAAATAGAAAGCAATGAGGATCAAACATCAATTGAGAAAAACAAAGGAAAAATAGATAAACCTTCTGACATCGATACAGAAGAGATTCCGAATAAGACAATTGTTAAACGGGAAATTGATAGCGCAACATCGACTAATAGTCCTGAGGAAATAGAAAGTGAAAAACCAATTACTTCAAAAATGGACGATATAAAAATTGAAACTTCAGAAGTTCATCCCAAAATAGTGAAACCAGACAATGAAGTCAATGAACAGATTAATACAGAAAAAGATGTCAATGAAACAATTAAGGAGAAAATTAAAATTGAAATCGATGCAGCATCTGATGATAATGATAAAATTGAAGACGAAGTCGAAAATATTCCGAAATTGCGAAATGAAGACGATATAACGGTAACTACAGACACTCAACCAGAAACTGTAAAAATAGAAGATAATGAAGACAATGAACAGATTAATGCAGAAAAGGATTTAAATAAAACGAAAAATGCAAAAATTAAAATTGAAATCGATGCACCAACTGATGACATTGTAACAAATGAAATTGAACAAGAAAACTTGGAAAAAAAAGATGAACCAATTGAAAGTACAGAAATACAACCGGAAATTACAAAAGTGGCAACAGAAGTTGTTGAATCGACGTCACTGGATGAAGAGAAGACGATTGAGGACCTGAAAGATAAAATCATTGAACCCACAATCGTTAAGGAGCAAATTAACTTAAATGAAAGTACAAAAGTTGAATTGGAAAATGAAGTTCATGAATCAACAGAAGTGAAAACAGAAAGTGAAATCGATGAATCTACTGCTGCAAAAATGGAAGACATTGTCGATGAAGCAATTCCAGCAAAAATGGCTATAAATAAAATGGCAAACAAAATTGAAAATATCCAAGGCAATGTTGATGAAATATTGCACATTGAAAAAGAGGCAACTAAACCGTCTACAGAAAAAATGGAAACCAAGGTCGAGATAGTAGGAAATAGTGATGATAAAACAAAGGATAAAGAAATCGAAATAGAAGAACCGTTAAAACTAGAATTAGTGAAAGAAAGTGTTGAGGAAACTAACGATCAATTAAAAGCAAATGAATTAGATTTAACTACTGAGAAACTGGAAAATGATTCAATTGAAGCAACAAACCTTACAAAAATGGATAAGCCAATCAATGAATCAATCAAAGAATCAATCAATGAATTAATAAATGGAAAATCGGTCAACGAATCTATTCCTTCCAATGCCGATGAAACTGAAATACAAAGCGAAGAAACAACAATTTTCAAAAAAGAAAATAAATCTGAAGAACCACCAAGCATCAATAAAAAGGAAAATGAATCTGATGAATTGACGACTATTGGGAAAATAAATAATAAAGACATTAAAACAACTAACGTAAAAGTTGAGAACAATTTAAATGAATCGGCACAGCAAAATGAAACAGATGCACAAAAAATTGAGAAAATGGATGTTATAAATGATGAGCCTGATATTTCAAAACTACAGAATGAAGTCGATAAATCGACCATTCATAGCATAGATGATGCTGTAACTAACGAGAATATGAAAGACACAGACAGTAAGCCGACTATCTTAGAATCAGAAAGTGTATCTCATGAGCCTCTTACTGAGAAAATAGAAAATATAGTCACAGAAGGGGACACTGTAGAACTAGTCCACAAAGACGAGAAGCAGGCAGATGACGCAAATGAAATTGGCAAATCAACTATAATTGCATCGGATTGTAAAGATATCGATTCAACTATTAGTAAATTAGAAAGCAAAGAGGATGATCCCACTATCGAATTAGTAGCCGATTTGATAAATAAATTGCATATAGAAAATACAGATAATGAAATGATCGAAGCCAGTAACAAAAAAATTGAAATTGACGATGCTAATGAACCAATTACAATTGATATACATGAACCGGAAGTCGTAAAACTGGATGTTAATAATGAACAACAGACTTTGCCGGGAATTGAATATAAAGACGATAAAACAGATAAAAATGTCGTAATTTTAAACGATGAACCTTCTATCGTTCAGTCTGAAAGTAATGTCAATGAACCAACCAATGAATTAAGCAATGAACCCATTATAAAACAAATCGAGCATAAAAACGATAATTCATCTGCTGAAAAATTGGATAATAACAACGAGAAAAAGACATCTATAGGCGAAGAATCATCTGTTGAAAAACTGGAAGACAGCGCCAAAAAACAGATAGATAAAGACGCAGAATCCAAAATTCTACAAAATGAAAAGGAACCTGAACAAACAGGAGTAAAAAAAATTGAAAATGAAGTAAAAGAAATATTTGGCATTAACAGTAAGTTAACAAAAACATTTAAATTATTTAAATAACTAAGTATTAATATTAATCAAGCTATAGATGAATCGAGTTCTGATATCATAGTACCAGATTCTAAGCCAAAAACACAATCTGAGAATACCCAAATCTCTGGTGAGCCTACAACTGAGAGGTCAGTTATTACTGATGAAGACAATCACGTGATTGGTAAGGGTTAAGATACTTTTGCTACTACATATATTTTTATATTATATTTCCACTATAAACAGTGCACACTGTACTTTAAGTTAAATGTTAGAATTCTTTTTTTGGAAAGAATTGTGCGTAAACATAAATATACAATAAATATAAATATCTTAATGTTCTTCAGATAAACGAAACACGGATATAACCAACAGTTCTGCAGAATCACAAGAACCTCAAAGTAAGTTAAATAATTAACATTTATTTCGTTGAAATTTTAGTAAATAAAAAATCTATTTTTGTATCTTTAGATGCAGTTAGAGCTTTGGATGAATTAGTTGCTGCTGATTCAAAAGTTGAAGTAAATTTTGGTAAGAACTGTAAAAAGTATTTTTTCTAAAAGTATGTTTTTTTTTTGTTGTTTTTAAATTAGCAGAAAGACTCTTCATTGCTTAAAAGTAATAAATTAATTGGCACCCAAAATTTTACTAACACAACTACTAATGAAATTGATAGCAACACCAAGAAATTGCCAAAAGAAAAACATATTGGCAGCAGTTTAGAATCGGGTCGATTAATACCGACTCCAATTGCCGAGCTGCAACTTAAATCATTTAAGACACCTGCCGATTCGGCTCCATGGTACCAGCCAGTTGATGAGTATATTATCTCTGATGAGGATGAAAATAAGAAAGAGAATAATGCCAAAATTCAGGTTGATCTAGCCAAACCACACGATGGAAATGCCACTGAAGAAGTTCAAGATCAAACAAGATTATCAAATACTCCTCTTGAAAGAGTTCCCAAATATTTTACTGGCGATGAAAGTACACCAACTAAAGACCCAAAAGTGAAAAACTCTATATCCTTTTTCATTTCCTTTGATTCGGATGATGAAAAAACAACATTTAAGGTGCCCAAAAAGTTTTTAAGAAACTCAAAAGAAGAGAAACAAAAACTCTCGGAAACTAAAACCACAGAAGTCGATAATGATGAACAGCTTGAGGAAGAAAGTTATCCAGAGATGGAAGATGAGATGGAAATTGAAATTCCAGAAAATGATTTTCAACAATTTGCTGCATCGAAATTACAAACTATACACGAGGTGAACGAAAGTGATTCGAGTAATGATCTTAGATATGGAAGCTTAACCATAGAACAGGATATTAAAAAGCCTTTAAAGGAAGAAATAGAAATGGTTCAAACAAGTACTGAAGATCATGCTCAAGAAACTACAGAATCAAATAAAGATTATACAGATGCTAATAAAAATAATGAACTTGATCATGAAGAAAAACATAATGCTGCAAAGATAATACAAAACTGTGTACGAGCTTTTCTGCAAAGAAGATCTGCTAACAGATCTGATAAAATTTTAAATGATGCCGTATCACAATTTAGTCAAAAGATTGCAGCAAAGAAGATACAAAGGGCTTATAGACATTACGCAAAGCGCAATGCTCAAGAGAAACCAACAGAAACAAGTTTAAAAGAACCAAACAAAAAGCAATCTGAGAGGATTGAAAATAAATTGGGTACAGAGATGATGGCAGCCCTTATTATTCAGAAGGCATATAGAAACTATTGTGAAAGAAAGAAACGGGAAAACTATGAAGATAGTACCCTGGGATCGGTTACTAGTTCACCAATTACAGCGATACGGAAACTAAGTATTTCCAGTGAGTTGACAAGCTTAGAAAGTACATCAGTTCAGGATGTTGTGATGCCGTCATCAGAGGACTGTATTTCTAACAAGGATATGGACTCTGTTGATGGCACTACACCAATTGAAGTAGCTGAGGCAAACATTGATGCTGGTATTGATACAGAAACGATTGCAACTGCACCTAATGCTGAATCCACCAATGACACGCCAGTAGATAGAGAGCATGGCTTGCTTGAAACAAAATTTGTTCCTGATACTAGCAATTCTATAATTGAACAAAATCAAATCCGTTCACTTGAACAAGTTAATGCTGTTTCTAATGATTTAGCCATTTCTACAGATGATGCTGTATTTGGCTTAGTAGAGGATCTTACCAATGCTCCCTTTGCACAATCAGCCAGTTTTATAAAGGGTAAGTTATCAGTTAGTTAAGATACTGTTAATACATTTTCTAAATATCATATTTCACAGGAACTGCTGCAATCAGAGAAATAGTTAACGAATTTCTTATTAATGAGATTCAATATTCTGCCCGAGATCTAAATCTAAGTGAAGAACAAGAGGAGCCATGTATAAAGAAAACTGCTTCAGTTACTAGTCTATTGGAAGACCTCCCTGGCAATAAAACCCCACAAACAGGAGACAGTACGAAGGATTTAAAACAAAATAATTCCTCTGATGATGATGTAATAGCAAAACAGTTGACACCCGGAGAATCTATAGATTTGGATACACTTGCTACAGATACTTTAGATAAGGCCACATTGAAGCTTTTAAAGCCAGAACAAACAATTGAAAAAATGTCACAGAGACAAGTTTCCGAGTCATTAGACAAGAGCAATTTGCCAACAGATGCAAGTTTTGAAGAGCCCATCATTAAGTCAATGGGATCCCTACAAGAACAAACAAATACCGATATTGAGGATGGCGATTTAATAATCTATAATCGTCTTCAAAGTGAAGATACCCGAGAAAGTTCTGCCCAAAGCGATTCGGTAGTATTTGGAGAAACCAATAACGAAGAATCTGAGAATACTAACAAAATCGATTCAGATAATACTAGAGTACAATTTTCTCGTCATTACACAATTGCTGGAGATGATCCAAGGAGAATGTTTAAATCAGTGACCATTGATGATACCGTCAGATATGTTGAAGATGGGGAAAACGATTACGATGCAGCCCCACTACTTGATGCCACAAATAGCTTCTGCTTGGATGATGAAACTTCGGAAACCATAAGGAAAAAAATTATGGCATATTCGTTTTCGGAAACCGACTCTGACTACTTTGATCCCAATAAAATGATCACAGATGACTCTTTCATTGACACGGCAATGGCAGATGAGATGGGTACATCTACAGAAACTGAATCAACAATTGTATCGGCTGCTACAAAAATCCAAGCTGGAGCCCGGGGATTTCTAACTAGACGTAGATTACGTCGTGCTAGTGCTGGCACCAAGTCCTCCACTCAAGATACAAAGGCGTCCTTTGGCAATGATGCAATCAGCGAGTCCTTAGAACGATTTATTGAAGAGGAAGCTGCTAAAAAGATACAGTCAGCATATCGTTTTCATGTCAGGAAACAAAAGCGTCGTAAAAACAAATTGGAAATGTCAAGTTTGGAAAGCAGTTTAGCTGCCAGGCGCCAAAAGTTACAACGCGGTGATGCCCTACGGAATGATTCAACGCCAGATGATGATAATAGTGCTAGGACTAGTATTACCACCACAAGTACAGGACCTCAAGTTGAAAAGCTTTCGAAAAAACATCGTTCCGAAACTGCAGGTATTTAGAACTTACCCTAAATTATTATTTATATTGAGTTTACTGAATCTACTTAAAAAAATATGTAAAAAGACACTAAAGTTAGCTTTTTTAGTTAAACTACCTTAATAAAACCTTTCAGAAATATATTAATATTATTTATTATTACTATTTTGTTTTGAATTTTCTGATTATGGTATAATTGTCGATATATTCGCTCTAATTTAATCTTCTCTAATTGTTTTCTTTCTAATCAGCAGTGGAACAGAGGAAGGCTATAACTAGTAAGGAATTTAAGTGGCCTGTATTAAGGCAAAATTCGATGCCGGTACAAATTGATTGTGAAGTTCTTCGGGTTATACCAAAACACATGCGAAAGCGAATAAAAAGTGCTGAAAGTCAAAAGAAGAATCGAAAATAATTCATAAATATATAATTTTTACTTTAACACAAAAGGATGAAACACTTAATTTTATTAACAATTATGGCTTTTTATTATTATATATTGATGAAAAAATATTTATAAAATAAATGAATGCTTTTTAGAATAAAAATTACTAGTTTTTTTTCTTTCAAAAACCAAATCAAATTGAAGTCCATATGAAAGGGAAATTATATAAGCAGATAATTTTCTAATTGTAATCAAAATACGAATCTTTTTTAACTTTTTTTTAGATCAACAAATTCTGTTCGAGTTATCTGTTAATACAACAAACAGCTAAATGTCTAACAAAGCTAAATATTTAAAGCAATAAAAACCATGTTTGAATCATTTGTGGTTCTAAACAATACATAAAAAACGAAACTAAACTAAACGAAAATTTATGTAGTTTAAGTTAATAATAAAGAATATAGTTAAGTTATACAAAATTTGACAATTATTATTATCCTTTGTCAACTTTTTTTTAGCTGGTTCGAAACTAAACTAAAAACCTTAAAACTGGGAAAATATTTTTTTTGAATTGAAGTTAACATATCTCTATAACTATAAAGAATGTGTGTCTATAATTATTACTTGCAATAAATCAATTAATTTATCTATTTGGAATAACCAACGAATACCATTCTGTCTATGCTATTTAGCGTTCAGCTCAAAATGAATTTACCAGATTTATTGCCCATGCTTTGGCATTTATGTTTGGAATCTTAATTTGTATGCAATTGATTTAAACAATTTAAATCTATGGTGTAACAGAATGTTGAAATGAATGTCCTAAATTCTATACTGATGCCCACTGTAGCGACTGTATAAGTCTGCTGTGTGCTCATTATATAAATTGTAACTTATTAAGCCAAATATAGACCGCAATGTGTGTACATCTATCTATCTATCTATATTTGTATGTATATCTGTTTGTTTATGTATGTATGTACATAAAAGTACAATTGGGTGCATTCATCGGACACATACATATTATAAAAGTTGTTCCTTTCCATTATTAGTCGAAATCTCGTAACGAAACATTGTTTACATTATGCAACTCGGCAAAAGTTCAATTTTGAGTTGGTTGTGTTTTATTTCTCCGTCCACTAAGATCTAAGTTTATATATATATATATGTATATATATGTATTTACATTTGTATAGGGTATATCTATGTGCTTATGGTTTAATTAGAAATATATGCATTGGCGGCCTCAGGATTGTTTTAACTCTTTGCGAGCCTTAAAGCCACGAAAGCCTGCCTGTATTTTTACTGCTGCATCTGTGGCAATTTTTTGCTTCTTTCGCACTAGAAATCCCCGGAATCCTGCCTGAATTTTAGTCGCACAACGATCGGCCTCCGATGTTGCAGCATCATCCACGTTGCCCACCCTGGGGGTCTCTTCAGTGTTCGACGATTTCTGTTGATTCTCCATTTGTGTGCTGCCGTGTAGGCGTTGGTGTCGTCTGCTATGTGGATTTGAGTGACGGTGACTTAGATAACTGTTGCTGTTGGGCTTGGTCTGACGATAGAGTTGCTTGCGAACACGATATCCTCGAAATCCAGCTTGTATCTTAATGGCGGCGCTTTCTTCGGACTGTAAGGACGAGGCTGATTCCGGTGAGCTCGGGTAAATGTACATGATCTTTAAAAATGTGCGTTTATTAGATTGAATTATGCACGTGTTACATCTGCCAAACAAACTAAATGCACAACAATTTGGGTTATGTTTTCTTTCTCTATTTGTTTTAAACACTCTTCTTCAATTATGATTATTAATTTATTTGTTAATTATTTTTTTCTTCAATGTGAACTTGCTCGCTCGACGTCTAGCAACGAACTGATGTGCAACAGGCTCGGGCTTGCCAGCTGTGGACTGAACATTTTCATTTTATTTCCATTCACAAAACAAAGACCCCCCCACACTCAGCATCATTGTTCGTCCACATAGATACATTTGGTCCATGTATATGAATCGTATACATATATGTATATATGGATTTGTATCTTTTGTAAGTGTTTATGCCACACACACAAATAGACTGTGTGTATGTACTCATATCTACACACACTTATACCTATCATTGAAAATGGAAAATAGGCAGCGGATATTCATGACGTTAATGACGTTCAAATTGAAAAGAAGGAACAAATTTTTAATTGCCCCTAGACGACGAAACAGGCACCCTATCATTAATATCTACAAATTAATTTTAACTACATAAAAAGATTAATTTACAAACCTTAAATTTTATTGCCTAAAACTATTAATAGCTTTTTTTTTTAAAAATAACAGTTAGCATATTTGTAAATGTAATTAATGATAAACCGTTACAAAATTTTTGCTTTGAACATAAAAAGATGAAAAACCGTTCAATTAATCATACAATATGGATAGATTAAAGATCAATGGTAATTGTAAGATACACTAAACTTCTCGTACACATTTTAAATGACATAAGCAAAATATCTCTTACATAATGCTTTCAAATATACGGTCAATTGCAAAAAGAGTATTATAAAAATACAAATGTATACTCTATACTCTTCTCTATTCCATTTTATGTATCAGTGTGCACATACTATATGAGTATTATTTCAATTATTCTCTTCTGGACGTTAAAATCATTGTTTATAGATATATATGTACATATGTACGTATGTCTGTATTGGAACTTACGTTGTGGCCACCGGTCAGGTAATGGCGTAAATTGATTTATGAGAAAGGATCATGAGCAAACGTAGCTGGGGATACATTCCTGCTGTACCACATATGTAAATAAAACTCGGGTGCATCGTTCGTTTAATGGAATGTTTATACATATGTACATTCATATCTGTATCTGCATATGTACATATGTTCATAGGAAAGTGTTTCAAAACATATTTGTTTTCCTCTAGTGCAGTATAAATTTCAATTAAGCTGTCATTGTTTAGGCTTTCAATTGAAATCAAACTGGTGGCTTGTTACGACAACTGTCGAGAACGTTGCAGTTTGCAATTGCACTTGGTCTATAGTATCAATGATAAATTAATTGAATTTGCTTTTAAATGGAAATCGATTTAAGCCCACACAATGACCTATGACTTTCGAAAAATTCAACGTAGATTTATAAACAAAAAATTAAAATACTATATATTTCTATATGTCTTAAATGACGGCAAAAAGTTAAAAAGACTTATTATATAGTTTTTAACAAATATACAAATAGAACCAAAACATTGTACGAAAGTTCAAGGAACATTCTTATACAGCCGTTTGAGGAAAATTATCTTCATTTTGGTATTTCTCAATTAGACAGATATTTTTAAATATTTACTTAATCGAGAGCCTTATTCAACTCTTTCCTGTCGTTTGCTTTATTTGAAAGTAAATTAAAGCATTCTAAACAAGGCATATTTTCGAATTCATTCAACATTCGCCGACATTATTTGATTGATGCAATAAATTGTGGTACGCCTTGACGTCATTCGGCATATTGGACGTTCTCAGACACGCATGTATATATATATATATATATATATATTTTAACATAAATCTATCTTTTTTTCATGGTAAACAGCATTGCCAAATAACGCACACACAATTTTTAAGCTCATCCTTACTTTAGGCATCTCTGAAAGATTTAATTTTTGTAATTAATAATTCAGTATATTTTCAATATATACTGTAATATTTGCAAATTGTTATAACTTATACAATTGACATTTCTAAGTAATATTTATTTGCTATTTATGAATTTTTTCAACCATGAGATATTTGAATATTTTCTTCCGTAGATCCACAATTTTTGAAATATATTTGCAAAAATACATACATACAGAAATACATACAAACATGGAAATGGCAAGAACGTACGTAATTTTGTGAAACATATGCACATATGCATATACTAATTGTACAAAAGGAAGTAATAAACGTTCTCAAACAGAAGAAAAAATATTTAAAAAAGAATTTGGCAAGCAGCCAATGGGGAATATGATTGGTTTTTGTGATCTGTTCGAATGACGTATACAAACGTATGTATGTATATATCGCATGTATATATGTACAGATGACGCCTGGGAACGTGCTAGTAGATTCGAGGATTGTCTACATTCGGAAATATATTTTTTAAGACCCAGACAGAATTGTAGTTGTATATACATAGTTAGTAATTTAAACAGTAGAAACCGCAATGTGTTGCTAATATATTGTATACAAATATTATTAACTCTAACTGTCTTTAAGATATTAAACTATAAACTTGGGTAGCTCAAAATATATTGCTCCTTCCAAAGATAAAGTACATACATATACATATGTACACTTAGTCGATATTTAGATTTGTTGATTGAAAAGGAAGATCGCTTTGGTATTTTATATCTTGCTTTCATCACATTCCAAATTTGTATATTAAATTCCTTTCTATTTTGGGTAGAAAGCTAAGAAATAATTGATCGGAAAATAATTAAAATTAATGAGTGGTATTTCCAATACGTATACGGCATGGTGCACGGCACATTAGTTTCACATAACGTCAAATATCGTTCTGACATTGTTTTGCAAAGGACACAAAATCATATTTCACAATTTAATTTTATTACAATACATGATGTCTTTTACACAACTGAAATACAAAATAAAAGAGCAAATTTATCAACAAATAATTATAATTCAAAATACATTGTGAGAGGAAAACTTAATATATTATATGTTTAATGATTGTTGAATGAATAAACTTGACATTAATGAGTAGTGAATGGTTTAGCAAATGCGATACAACATTTTGCGTTGCATCCTGTGCTGTAGCTCGCCTCTTCGGATCATAGTGTGAATGACCTTCATGACAGTCCGCTCCTCGTACTTTTGTCGTAAAAAGTCCTTTAAAGAAAGTAAGAGATAATACAAGTGTCAAAATTTAAAATTAGTTTTTGTACCTGTAAAATGTTTTGTTCTGACACTTGGGAGCCAATGGCAAAGCGGCGCTTTAATTGTTTCTCTATACGATTTAATGTTTCCTGATCCTCCTCTGTGGTAAAACCCTCTGCGCCAGCCAAGCTGCCTGTCATGGCGGCATCGAGTGTAGAAACTTGAAAAAGGCGTAATGCTTCGTTCACATGCTCATCGGTGGCAAAAGGAAGTAAACGCATTTTTGCCAGAGATTCCGAAATACGAATTACAGCTTCCAGCTGACGTACAGTTATAGGAATGCTGAGACGTTTGTCTGAGTTTCTTTCCTGCTGACCGGCACCACTTCGCATTAGGACATAGCGACTCTTAAGCTTTTCACCGGCTGCTTCGCTAAGTCGTGGTCCGCAATGTGTACGACAATAATGAATATACTTTTTGAATGTGGCCAAGGAGATTTCGCCCTCAGCTGGCTCTGTAGGAGCCGACTTGTTTGAACTGAGATGCACATTGATGATATGCTTGGCCAACGTAATGTCACGCGTCTCATCATGAACATCTTTTACGATGAAAATCATGTCAAAACGTGACAAGATCGTTGGCATAAAATCAATATTTTCTTCACCCTTGGTATCATCCCAACGACCGAAAATGGAATTGGCTGCTGCCAGAACGGAACAACGCGAGTTTAAAGTAGTTGTAATGCCAGCCTTAGCAATTGATATGGTTTGCTGCTCCATGGCCTCATGAATGGCCACTCGATCATCTTCACGCATTTTATCGAACTCGTCGATGCAAACAACGCCACCATCTGCCAACACCATGGCTCCTCCTTCCATGACAAAGTTGCGCTGTATGTATGTACATTTTTTATCAGATTTTTGTATTCACTCTATTTTGGTTAAGCGGTTACGTACCGTGTGGGGATCCTTCATTACAGAAGCAGTTAGACCAGCAGCACTTGAACCCTTGCCAGATGTGTAAACGCCAATTGGGGCTACTTTCTCTACAAACTTAAGCAGCTGCGATTTTGCAGTACCCGGATCGCCAAGCAGCAAGACGTTGATGTCACCACGTCGGCATAGTCCATCTGGTAGGCGTTTTCGTGAACCACCAAACATCATACAAGTGATAGCTTTTTTAATGTCATTGGAACCAAAAATGCTAGGAGCTAGGGACTTCGACAAACGGTCGTATATGTCACTAGAAGCTGCCATACGTCTGAAACTGTCCTCTTCGTCGCTGGTTATGTTGCTATAGCGGGATATTGCGCCAGCACCTTCCGTGTCTACAGTGATACCCACCACTCGCATGTATGGTGCTCTTACACCCACAACGGCTTTTTCGCGTCCATCTTGACGGGAGGGCTTTCCAACTTTCCGAATCGAGTAAATACCTTGGATTAGCACACGATTTCCTGGCACAACACGCTCGCATAGTGAACGGTCGCAGAATAACTGCAAATGCCGAGGAATTTCTCCCTGCGGTACAAAGTCTGGTAGTTCCTGTAACTTGAGCGTTTGAAAGTCCACACACTTGCATTTGTCCGGCATAATGAAAAATGGATCCAACGGACATTTCGGACGACCAGCCTGCTCCGTGGTGCACTTTCGTGGAAGTGCATAACCCTCAAGACCGGGATTCACCTTTAGATTTGGTATAACCGTACTGCAGGAGCGACACATAATTGACATTCGGGTGGCCTTGGCCCGAATACCCGATGCCGCCACAATTATACCGGCAATTTTGACCAAGCGCGACACACTGTCAGATTTCAGCTCGCGTACATTTGTTGGGTTTGCGCTGGAAGAAAGAAGTATCTGTATATCGTGCATGTGTTCCTCATGCTCGGGACGGGGTGCTGTTATTTCATCAGCCACCTCAAGGGCCGCCTCTTCAAAAATCTGCAAATGCTCTGTCGGCTGCTTGTTCAGCTTATCGGCCAAAGCCTCATCAAATCCCACCAAGTCCTCCATCTCGATTTCAAGAAAATAACGTCCATTTAGATAGTTGCGTTTTAAAGCATCTCTGCAAAAAAAAAAATACACCTTATTGCAGGAGACGGCCTTTACTCCAAATCGAGTTTAGCTTACCTGTATTTGTAATAGAAATTATCCTCGTTGAAAGTTCGGATAAATTCCTTGTACTTCTTCTTCACGGCCTGCAAGTTAATTTGAGCCCCATCGGGTTGATGATCATTTCCGAAGTTGTCAGAAAAAAACACTCCAGCGTCGTCAAAGCCTTCCATTATGTATCAGTTTCTGAAAATTATTTCCACAAATCAAACAGCTATAATCTTTGACGCTAAAGTGCATGTGTAAATGTAAGCAGATTTTGCCGCCAAAATGAGAGTGTGACCGTTTGAGCATACCAAACAAATCAAACAAACATTCAAAAGTCGCCATTAGGACTACAATTATTAAAATTTTTAAATTTTTTAAAATTGTACATATACATTCAAACATTTGTTTTTAAATCATTTGTGATATCATTGCGATTTCAAAGCAATAACAAATTACTTGCTAATATTCTTCATACTATTAACAACCAATACTTGTTATTATTAATTTGTAATTTACAACACTGACACATGTTTCGCGTGTTCATCATATTTGGTATCTTTTAGCGGTATGTGCCTTCGCCGGTCACATTGTTCGCGTGTTTGGGAGGGAAAAGAAGGCAGACGCAGACAAGAAATTTCGACGACCATTCGATCGCTGCCATATTTTTTCACAATATACAGACAAAGCCAAAACTTAAATAATGGTAAGAAGATACTTTTTAACATGTGGTCAGTATAACCATATCTCCATTTGCAGTCTAACATAGATATATCAATGGAGTCATGTACTGAGGATGCTTCCGGTGTCGCTGCCGGTATCGGTCACCCACCCAACGCGAACAATGTGCTAAAGAAGTTAACGAACAGCAATGCCGCCGGAGCTGGTGGTGCAGCATCTCCTCGTGCCGACGTCGCAGTTTCCAATGCAGATGAAATGACATCGAGGGATTATTACTTCGACTCCTACGCACATTTTGGTATTCACGAGGAGATGCTTAAGGACGAGGTGCGGACCGTCACTTATCGCAATGCCATGTATCACAATAAGCATTTGTTCCAGGGCAAGGTAAGAAAGAGTCTTAGAGACAAGCTGTTTTGAAATGTTATTAAGAAGGATCCACTTTTTAGACTGTCCTGGATGTTGGTTGTGGGACTGGAATACTTTCCATGTTCGCCGCTAAAGCCGGCGCAGCACAAGTATTTGCAGTCGATTGTTCAAACATTATAAAGTTTGCGCGTCAGGTAGTCAAAGATAATAATTTGGAAAGTGTAATTCAAGTTGTGAAGGGAAAAATAGAAGAAGTCGAATTGCCCAATGGAATTGAAAAGGTCGATATTATAATTTCAGAATGGATGGGGTACGTTTAAAATCTTCCTGTAGACAGTGCTATTATTAATTAATTATTTTAGATACTGTCTCTTCTACGAATCTATGTTGGATACTGTGTTGTACGCACGGGACAAATGGCTCAAGCCCAATGGCATGATGTTCCCGGATAGAGGAACACTGTATATCACTGCTATCGAAGATCGGCAGTATAAGGACGAAAAAATTAACTGGTGGGATGATGTCTACGGCTTTGACATGAGTTGTATACGCAAAGTGGCCGTCACCGAACCACTCGTTGATGTTGTGGATCCAAAACAGGTTGTCTCCACAGCATGTATGGTGAAGGAGGTTGACCTGTACACAGTCCAGAAGTCGGATCTGAATTTTGCGTCCAAATTCAATCTTACCATTAAGCGAAATGACTTTGTTCAAGCATTGGTCACATATTTTAATATTGAGTTTACAAAGTGTCACAAGAGATTAGGCTTTAGTACGTCCCCAGACTCCACATATACGCATTGGAAACAGACGGTATTTTATTTGGATGACCATTTAACTGCCAAAAAGAATGAGGAAATAACAGGAACGTTTCAAATGAAACCTAACGAACGTAACAATCGGGATTTGGATTTTGTAATTGATATCAGCTTCAAGGGTGAGCTATCCGATGTTCATGAAACAAACACCTACCGCATGCGTTAGGGCTATAAGCCCTCTTCAAGCTGAAGAACATATTGACTTAGATGTAAGTTTAATTCCAGTACGAAATGTGCAACGAATTTGTGTTGCGTTTTTTTACTTAGTTTGAAGTGTACCTTTTGTTAGTAAACATAATAATATTTTTACACTTGTGCGCCTGTTTAAACTATTATTCGAGGATACTTCTAGGAATATTGTATAGTAGCTCGACAAATCTCACATAATAAAATGTGCGCTAAGCACATAATCTTGCTGGAAATAACAATTAATTTTTTACGACAAAAACAATTATTGAGAACTTCTGGAAATGAGTTAGTATATGAGAACAAAATCATTTTAATTTTGATATCACAAAAATTGTTTTGTTAAAAATACCTTGTAATTTAAAAAAAAAAAAAGTATTTTTTTTTAATGTTGCTCTTAAAAGCACAGTTTATTTTTAGAAACACTTTTATTTTACTTGGTTTTTAAAATGCTGGTTATAACTATAAGTTCCATGAATGCTAAACCTATAGATTGTCAGCAAAACAAACAGTCTCATTATGAACATACGGATTGCTGTTTTTATTCATGTACGAGAAATTTTCAGTTAAAACGTTTACCGTTGTATGATATAATATAGATCGGACACGAATGGAACCAATTTATAAACTGTGGAAAAAACTCATTGGGGGTTTTAAAAAGGGGAAAAAACTTATTGATATAAGAAATGTTGATGCTATGCAAAGCGTCGTTTGTGATCCTAATGGCGGTCGCGAGAATCAGAGTGGCTGCGTCGATCGCGAGAAAAACTGCGACTGCGAGGTGTTCTAGAGCGGCGTGGTGAACGAGATCTGAAAATAAATCATTGATTGATAAAGCCAAAATTGATTAAAAATGGTAGTGTAAAAGTAAAAGTAACCTAATAATAA
This sequence comes from Drosophila neocordata, assembly GCA_018903615.1. NCBI lineage: Eukaryota > Metazoa > Arthropoda > Insecta > Diptera > Drosophilidae > Drosophila > Drosophila neocordata. The sequence continues at coordinate 16,286,956 of JAEIGI010000002.1, read as the reverse complement.
GCAACGATATCTATTAGCGGCTGCCAAACGGAATATGTATGTATACAAAATGTTTGACTAAATACCATACAGTGTACGTTTAGATGTGGAATTTCTGTAGGCACCCGGATTGTGCGTTGTGGTTGGTTGATTGCTGAACTGAGCTGAGCAGAGCAGAGTAGAGAAGTGAAGTTGGTTGGGAGATCGCACTAGGTTGTGTAAAGGAGGTCAGGTACTTGTTGTAGATGTGGCTGTTCCAATTCGGCTGACGTTGAGGATGATGATTTGTTGATGATGTTAAATGGTACATTTCAGCAGAATAATCCAAATTATATAATATTATTAAAGCAAAAATCATAATCAAACTGACAAAAACTGGGAAATATAGGGCGAATACAAACAAGCAACATCATTACCTATACGTTTATACCTTTTGCGATGAACCCGCTTTTGTGAAAACGAAATTCCAATGCGCACGATACGTACTCAAATTGGCATTTTCATGCTGGGAAATTATTTAACTAAATTGTTCGTAAAAACCATATCTTTTTTGAGTAGCACAATTTCTTGATGAATGCGATTTAAATATTTTTGGAGGAAAAACATATATCATGCAGAATATATACATATTGTTTTTACGCTGTTTGTGGATTGGTGTGATATGTGATTGTTGCGTTGTGTGCGGTGATGATGATAGGGATTGCATTGCCGGTTCTCTGATTAGCAATTCTAAACGAAACATCTGGAGTGCCGGGGTGCAGAGGAGTTTTGTTATTAGTTGTTTTATAGTTGAAAAACTTGCTGTTAACCCTGCTGATGGCTTTGGCTGTGCAGATTGCGACGGAGGAGGAGCAGTAGCTGTGAATCGTGAAGATGTTGCTGTTGTTGTTGTTGTTCTTGTTGTAGAAGGAAGAGGTAGCAGTAGAGTAGTAGTAGAAGTTCTGTAAAAATGTCGATAACTCTCGTTTAACAAGAACACAACGTTTATGCGAAAAATATCTAAGCCTCGTATTGTACGCGATGAGTTTTTAACAAACTAATAACAAGTCTAATCGAATATTTCATTAGATTTTGATAATAAAACTTTCTTTGTGGCCATGGCAATTAAAATCATCTTAGCGATCCAGTCTTTCAAACTTTTAATAAACTTCTTGCAAAAAATTACCTGTGCCGTCCAGCTCCGCTGCGAGTGCCACCACCATCCGGGGCACCACGGCGGCTCCGCTCACGTGATCTTCCCGAAGACATTTCCACTCGAATACGTGTACCGCAGCACCTGTTACAAGTAAACAGTTTTTTAGTTTACAATTGTTTACAAAAATGAAAAATTAATTATAACAGTAACAAAAAGTTCATCCTTATTTAATTAATTTAAATTAATGTACCTTAATAATATTGTTTCACGTGGTCTAGTGCCTTCAGTTCCATATAAATAATCTTAATATATTTAATTTTGAATATTGCAATTCTTTTTTACAATTCCCCATGAATCATTGGATAATAAAAACACTAAATATTTCAAGTGTATTTCGTATTGTGTGGTAAACCTTACATTATAAAGCATATTAAATATTGTTTACTCACCTAGTACCATCAAGGGCGCGAGTTGCATCTTCCGCGTCACGCCTATCTTCAAACTCAACGAACGCAAATCCTGGGGGATTGCGTGCCACCCACACATTTCGCAGTGGTCCATATTTGCTAAAAGCATTTTCTATCTCATATTTTGATGCTGAGGATCCCAAGTTCCCGACATACACTTTGCATTGCAAGTCCCATTCACGGTATCTTGGCATGATTGATGATTTCTGCAGGTGGCAGCATGTCAAAATATGTATTGAAGAAGAGGTAGTACGCAGAATAAACAATGGCGCAATTCTCGCATTTAAGTGATCTAAAGTACTTGCTTACCAATGAGTTAGTTCTATTAATTTATAATATAACTTGACTATTTAAAAAAAAAGCCAATTATTTAACAAAAACTTTCTGGTTTGCGATTAAACTGTAGAGATGGAAAAAACATCGATGGCACTATCGATCCATCGATGTCTTCACATTCCATTGGAACTTCGACGTTTGACCATGGTATCCATGTAGTTCCAAGATCCCATTGTGAGCTTTTGTGACAGCAAAGCAGCATAAGTTTTTTAGCTTTCAAAATTATTAATTAGTTTTCATATGTAATCTTCAAATGTTTAACTCGTGATGTTTCTCTCTTAATATCGATAGGAGCAAATGTCGATATTTTTCCAACTCTAATTAATAGTCAAGCTGATGCAAATACTAAATACTTTTAGTATTTGCATAGTATTTAAGTGTTTTTTCTTTTTGGGATATTCGTGTTGGACAACGTAGGTCAGGCTGGTCGGATTTTATAACGCAAAGTATAACCTTTTTTTCTAAATTATAAATTAAAAAGGAATCGTAAAATGCGGCTGACAAACAAACTGTACGCCCAACATATCGGCTGGCATTTTAAGAAGCATTGGCTAGTGCAAGGAAGACGTGTGCCTCGAGAAACAGGTGCCGCTGCTGAGCTGCTAAGATTGGGAGTGCAAGTCAAATCTCCAGAAGAGGTATTGGAAACCAAACGGAAACCTCAATTGTGAGTATTTTTTGCATCCGTTAAATGTAAAAATGAACTAAGCATTGTTCTTCAAGGGTTAATATTATCGGTACGACCTTAAAACCAATTCTAGAGGATCACACTCATCCCAATTGGCATTCCAACGCATGTCATTTATACGCCGACAACAATGTGTTGCTGGGTGGTTTGCCTCAGGCTCAGGTGCTAACGAATTCGATCGAGATCCAAAGTTTTCCACAAAACATCGACGATGCCATACAAAACCAGCAGTTGCCCAGTGCTCTTGATAAGAACGTCCGTCATGCTATTTTGGCATCACATGTACTCGACGCGGAGCAAGTGAAATTGCCCAAAGTGAAACTTATCGATCGACCGGCTTATAATCTACCACGATCTTATGGAATTTCACATGAAAGACGCAGGTAAAGTTGTAATTATAACTAACATTAGTTGGCTACTAGTTGACTCTTTATTTATATTTTCAGTCGACTTTTGTTGAACAAATTGCTATTTGAAATTGAGAAATTAGCGGGTCATTCTGTGACGGTACGCCGCAAACTAGTCGACAATGCTAGCTTTAAAACTTTTATAAACAAGGACGGTGATATACTTGGATTTAATACAGTAGCAGATAAGCTGATTTGTTCCACGCGTGCTTTAAGTACTGTTAAGGGAAAGTTTGAAGAAGATTTACCTGATCTTTATCCAATGAAATGCACAATTTCTATACCAAAATGTCATATTTACACTGAGGATAATTTTTACCGTAAGTAACAACAATTTTTTATTATTAATATAAAAATAAGCATTGAATTATTTCTAGCATTCCGGACAGATGTAAATTGTTCACATCCTCACACACTTTTTGCGTACTTTGATAAGAACTTTACCAAAAATTTGCATGGCTCCGAAGTGACTTCAACTCAATTTCAAGCTAGAACTTTAATTAAGGCATTTTCTGTTGCCGTCGCACGTGCCAAACAACTGCTCGGTAATACCACAAATGGCACGCTTTCAAGGCCGGTTGTAGTGCAATCCATTCAGACCGACGGACGCACCTTCCACTTTGGCGTATTTCAGCTGAATTCCCTCGATCTGAACTCCAACAACGCTACGAAAAATTATTGGTTCCATAGACAAAGCATTGATTTGTTTGCGGAATGCGGTTACCAATCTGGTAAGCCCCATTTAGAAGGTTACAACGCCGACACAATTCGCATTTTAAATGCATTTTATCATAACTCTTAATGATCATAAAAAACCAATAAAGTTGATTTTTCCAGCAATTGTTACATTTTTTAGTATTAAAAAACAATAAGAAAATGTTGGATCTTATAATAAAAGATATAGGATATACATACATACAAATGTATTTATATATTTGGGAAAGGGGCATTGTCTTAAATCATCGGAATTTTAAACAATTTAAAACAAATTTAAATATTGATATTAAAAAAGGCAGCCATAGAGGCCAGGAGAAAAGGGCAATAAGAATGACTTCGAGTTTGTTGGTACAAGTAATTTAACGCCTAGAAGCATGCTATACAAAACATTTGTACTGGTATATTTCCTCCCAAATTGTTTTCCATGTTATACGGTGGCGGATTTTAAGGTGTTTTGGCCGTTTCATTTAGTAAATTTTATGGACAGGAAAGAAAGGTTTAAATTTAGGAACCCATTATTAAGCAGTAAATACGCCACAGTGTTCTTTTTATTTGGGGGATACCATGGCAACATGGATGTCCTAAATTGTTTATGCATCGATATATTGACAGAGGATAAAGTTTTTCATTCACCAAGCTCCCATACCAACACACGTTTAAAGTTGAAAAAAGACGTAAAAATAAAACGCGATTTGGTAACATGAGTAAATTGCAGCCAACTGCCAGCACCAACAACAGTGCAACATCGTCAGAAAGCAGTGAGACGCAAAGTGTGGAGGACCAACAAACGGCTTTAGCCTTGCACAATCGCAGTGTGGCCTTAAGCAGGTGAACAAAGAAAAAAAAAGATTACTAAAGATAAAGTTATTAAGTTTTATATGTATATATTAATATCTGTTTATATAGGGCAAAAAAAAGCTGGAAACGTATGAAGGAACTGGCCGCAGAAAAGGAGAAGGAAAATGAGGCAAAGCGACCTCCATGGCGCGCAGTTAGTGTTTCAACTCTTCCTAAACCAGATAAGAGTGCTTTACTACGTGCTAAACTATTGGATGCCTCAAGGTGACTTAAGTCTTCTTACTTTAATCATTCTTTTTTTATTTAATTTCTTAAAATTAAGACGTTTACGAGCTGGCAAAGTCAATGTGGCACTTCAAACAGACTTTGTGCCCACCAAATTGATGAAAGAAGTTAGCCTAGGTGCTCAGCTTGATTTGATTTTATATAAGGATATTGGAATTCTAACGGATGGTCAATATTCAAAGAAGAAGGATGGCTATCAACAATGTAAGTATGGTGCACTTGAAATCCTAGCTAAATTTTTTTTTTCAGATGTATTGACATATTCCATGTCTCAAATGACGGACACGGTCCCCACTGTAACAAGGTCAACCCAAACCCTTTTGCCTAGGGCTCAAAGTAATATTATTAATACTTATTTACCCGATGTCGACGACGAGGGTAATGCTCTGTTATCTGATGTGGAAAAAAGAGTAGCTGATCAAATTACTAAGATTCGAAAGATTTATGCTAAGGAAGATAATACCGAATCAAGTCGCCCTATAAACAACACAGCATTATGTCCAACAATTTCTTCATGGCATTTTGAAGATGATACAATTGAAATGGAGTCTAAAAAACACTTTATACCCTACACAATTGAACCTTATAAGCCGTGGCGTAGTTTTGTACCATTTCCTTTCCGTTTAAGGGGTAATTCTATGATTGGCACACAGAAAATAGATTGGTATGCTCTCCTGCAATCTATAGATGATCTTATAAAAGAGTCAAATAATCTGGTTGATAAACTGGAAAGAATAATGCATGAAAAAAACTCAGAACGTAAAACTGTTCTTAGCAATTATAATAAATTATCCAACTTTAAGCCACAAACCTACACATTTCCCTCTGAGCATTGGCTCCCGATTATTGAAGAACAGGAAAAACAATTGCAAACAATGATAGCAAAATGCGATCAAAGTAAAGCACTTAATTAATTTAAAGAAACTGAAATCAACAAGATACTTTTTTTATATTAACAAAACTATCACACAATTTTAAGTAGTTATATATTTGTTACAGAATCGTTCACTTTTGCAAATAAATATAATATTATCACGTTTACTTGTCTTGAATTTATTTATGTTTTGTTTTTTTTTTCTTTCTTTTAAATATTGAATAACAATTTGTAATACATACTTGCAGTGCCAATGAAAAAATTATGAAGCACAGATCTTTTAAGTGCTTTTTAAAGAGCAATATTTTTCATGAAATGTCATTAAACCCCTGGCGATTTGGGTTTTGATTGCTTTTTGGGCAATAATTTCATTAATATATTTGTGGCTGATTTGCTGTCCAAGGGGCAAGTAGAATAAACTTCATCACAGGCTCTATCATCAGTTCGTTTTCCGTGCTCCAAAGCCTCTTTAATTGCTGTCCCATCCAATAGGTAGTCAACTAAAGCATTTCTAGAAAATATATTTATAATTTTTACTATATAAATATAATCAGTAACTTTTAAAAAATTCTGTTAGTTTTTTATTATTTGGAATCGAAGTTTATGTCCAAATAGTTTGTGACAACTATTCGATTCCTGAAATCAATATACCCTTGTATTAAGAGTATCTATTTTTGTGAATTCTTACGATAAATTAAATTTGTTTGTTTCTTTTGTGGCTTTAGACGACAATGAATCTGACTCGTCATAAAAGTGGATATGAATAGCATTGAACCTCATGAATTTGTTATTGTAACAGACTTGTACATAAATACCTACATATATAAATGTATATATATACATAATGATGTATATATACCTTGATTTCAATGCGAATACTTGGTGCGTTTGGTGTTATTTTCTTAATATTTTCTTTTTTGTTCTATAATTAGCTTTCATATTTTCATCAACGCGAATGAACCTAATTGTGATTATAAGCGGTTTATATTTAGAATGATGTTTCACCTAAGCCAAATGTAAACAAAAATAAAAATAGTTTTACTTACTCGGACAACATGTGAATGAATTCATCCATTTGGTCTGAAGACCCGGCCTTCATATTGTACTCGGTTGAACGGACATACCCACAAACAGCGCGCTGCATACAGCTGGTAGAGTCAATGTTGTTTTGTCCCAGCACATCGTCAATTTTGTTAATCATGCTGCTCAGTGACGTCAAGTCGTCGTTTTCACCTGCAGCGTCATAGATGAATATAGCGTAAGAAATTGGAGAAAATTTCGAAATCAAACAACGACTTACTTCGACCATATCCGCCGTAGCCACCATGAAAAGCTGATAAAATTTTTGGTATAAGGATAATGGCGCCTATGCCAACAAGAGTACCCAAGACGACTCCACCAAGATCCAATTTAATGGGATTATATGCAGATAGTCCAGTGCCACCCGGATATCCCTTAAAATTATTATTACATAAGTTGCTAGTTAAAAAATAGTAAAATAGTAATTTTTACATACATTTAAACTGCCGTAGCCAGTTGTGTAACCTAAACGTTCCAATCTGTCTTTAGTTGAAGCTACCTGTGGTTCATTAAGTTGAGTTTTGTTTTCATTATAATATGGACGATTCCATTGTGGCTTTTCAGCATAAGATCTATAAAACGCAATTTTAAAAAAAAGTTTATAAAATTTGTTTTAGTATATGAAATTAAACAATTCTTGGATAATTAAAATAATTTAAAAACTTAAACTAATTCCTCGTAAATAAAATCTTTATAATATTCCAAGATAAGAATTATCCAAATTAATAAGAAACTCTAATTTCTAAATGCCTTTAAAAGCTCACTTTGTATTATCCTCATATTTTGGAATTGCCCGTGCGATACTTATTAGCAAAATTATGCTAAGCGTTTGTACAAGGATTCTGTTTGATATATCCATGGTTAATAATCCTTGAGAGTATATAATCCGCCAATATTAGATTTTCTACACTTTGTCACAATTGTTGTAGTAAGACTAACAATGTAAAATAGATTCACTCTTATATTTATATCTACTCAACGAAACTGAAATTGTTCCATGCGTTGGATAAAAATTTCAGCAATTTGTTCAAATTACAAACTGTCAAGCCAGTTACTTTCGCAGTTGAATGTCGCCTATGAAGCATTTAGGAAAGGCGAGGAAAAGAAATCATTCTACCACAACGAATGAACACGCGTTTAAAAATATGTGTGCATACATATTACTTATGTATTGTATTTGTATGTACTTTATTATGTTAGTAAAATGTCATGTGTTGGTAAACCCTCAGTGCGCAATTTTCAAGTCATACTCAATTATTTAACAAAATTATCGCAACAACATAATGCTAGACATGGAGTTACGGATAGCTCGAATGCGGTAAAAGACAAGACAAATAACTTGCAAAACACTCGTCTTTGTATAACAACTATGTTTCTATTGAAATAGGCAACACATGGAAGTGCCTTCCTCTGCGTAACTCTCATGTTATCAAAGGGATCATCCGACCAAGTAATTTCTGGTATTAAGTCACTGACTTTTGCGCTTTGCAAGTTCCCTTAATTGTAAATAACAATTTTCGTTGAAACATACATAAATACCTTTTACATATACATAGATAGTTACATTAATAATATAGTGATAATTAGTTATAAATAATTATCAGCGATTTTACCGTTCTTTTCATCGGTAATATTTATCGTTTATCTAAACAGTTTTGGATAATGACTTTAAAATTTAAATGGCAATCATTTTAGAGTTCTCTGTTAGAAAACGATTATTCTATGAGTTTTAAGTCACCTTTATTTCAATACAAAATTTAGATTTTAAATTCACACTATAACAAAAAAATGAAAATTCGCAGAATATGGTATTTAACTTAGAGCACATTTGTTGCGATTCACCATCTGGGTAAGTATATGAAATGGATAAAAATGATCGCAATATATTAATTATATGTTTTTTCATACTTTTGCTAGTTCGTCAAGTTCAACTACAATATTTTGCAATGAAAATCAAAATAGATGCAATCCTCACTGTTGTCATCGATGTTGCCAAGGTTCTTTATTAAATGACCACACCTATGGGTTGCTTAAAAGGATTTGTCATAAGATTATAAAAAACTATAACCGCCACCAATGTCAAGAGAAATACACAATCTTTAATGGAGGCAACAGTATAAATCCTCGACCAACTAAATCGGGTAATTGAATATTCAAAAAAATTATAACTTTTACTGAGTTGCTTAAAATTTTTTCAGATCTTTTTGATGAATGTGAGAGCTATAAAAGAAAAGATGGTAAGGATATAGATAGGAAATCGGAGGGAGAAAGGAAAAGGTTTCCGCGCGAGCGTGGAGATGGAAAGGATTTCGAAAAATGGGGAAAAGGCAAAGCTAAGGAACGCGAAGATGGTTTAGCCAAATCTGGAAAAGAAAAAAACGATGGTGGTGATAATGTTGATTCTTCAAAAAAGTCCAAAAAGAAAGACAATGAGGATAATGTAAAAGGTGATTCCGATAAGAAAAGATCATCTAAAAAACAGCGAAAAGGAAAGGACGATGGTGACGATGATCGGGATGAGTCTTCGAGAAAATCAAAAAAAAAGGCTGGTAAAGTCGAAGATGATGCTAAAAAAGATTCGTCACGGAAATCGAAAAAAGCAAAAGATACTGCTGATGATGAGAAAAAAGGAAAGACCAAGAAGGATTCTGGAGAAGACAAAGATAAGCCGGATAAACAGAAAGACCAAAGTGGAGATGGCGATGAAAAACGCAAATCCAAAAGGAAATCAAAAAAAACTGAAGGCGGTAAAGGAAAATCAGGTGGAAAGAAAGGAACCGCAGGTGAAAAAGATGACAGTGATGATGATGATGAAAAGGGTAAAAGAAAATCTAAGAAAAAGCGGGATTCATCCGATAAAAAGAAAAACGGCGATGATGATGAAAAATCTAAAAAGAAACGGAAATCCGGAAAAGCTGAAGGAAAAGATAGTGGTGAGGAAAAAAGCAAATCCGATAAAAAGAAAGATCGCGATGGTGAAGGCAAATCAGATAAAAAGAAAGATCGCGATGATGAAGGCAAATCTAAAAGGAAAGATCGCGATGATGAAGGCAAATCTAAAAAGAAAGATCGCGATGATGAAGGCAAATCTAAAAATAAACGAGGATCCGACAAAAGTGATGACGATAAAAGTAAGTCTGATAAAAAGAAAAATCGCGGTGCTGATAAAAAATCCAAAAGTAAACGAGGATCCGATGAAACTGACGAGGATGAAGGTAAATCGGATAAAAAGAAAGATCGCGATAATGATGGAAAATCTAAAAATAAACGAGGATCCGAAAAAGCTGGAGGAAAAGAAGCTGGGAAAGATAAAAGTAAATCAGATAAAAAGAAAGATCGCGATGATGATGGAAAATCTAAAGATGACAAAGAAAAACGAAAGTCTAAAAATAAGCAGGGTGAATCGGAAAGCGATAAAAGCAAGGATAAGGGAAAGGGAAAAAAAGGCTCACCAGATGAACAAGATTTGGATGCAAAATCTAAAAAAGGTGATGGGAAAAATAAAAAACCTGACGATGGCGATGGCAAAGGACTAAAAGACTCTGGAAAAGGAAAAGGCAAATCTGACCGATACGGAGAAATCGAAGAGAAGTCCAGTGGTTATGATATTAAAACTAACAAAAATAAAAAAGGTGGCAAAGCTGTTGATAAAGATAAAGCAAAAGTGAATGAGAACGTTGAGCACAAAGATCCGAGAAAATCCAAGAAACATGATGGTGACGCAGCAGCAAAGAAAGTCGATGATAAAACCAAAAATAAATCTGGTGGTAAAGGAAAGGGGGGCCCAGATAGTTACAACAATCAAGGGGCCAAAGGCAAGGGCATAAAGGAAAGTGATTCTGATCGGGAACATTCCTCAAAAAAAAACAGACGCAGATCCAAATCTGAAGGAGCAAGAAGAGCATCGAGCGAAGATGACATTAGGAGGAAAGGAAGGCGATCAGATAGTAAATCCCGGGGCAGGTATGGTGTCAAAGGACCGAAAAGCACTCAGGATCAAGGTTCGAGTAGAAATGATCTATATTTTCGAAAATACCTCCGACCTAGTCGCTGCGATGAAGTTCGGCCGTGTGATATCCTCCGAGCCCAATTGGAGCAGCGTGATCTTCTTTCCAGATGGTATTTATTATTTGCCGTTTTTTTTCAAAGTATTTCCCAAATCCATTCCTTATATCTCTTTATAGCATTCCATGTCGTCCCTGTCCACAACCTGCTGAAGTCTGCAGACCCTGCACGCCTGGGTGTGCCCCATTTGAATGTTGTATACCTTGTAGGCCCTGTACCTGAAGTAGAATTCTCTTTTTTAAAATTTTTCTGTACAAATCATCAAATTTTGGCTTACATTACTTTGATCATTAAACTAGGAAATCTATTATCCATGTTTGTCCATAATATGTGCGTGAATTTTAAAGCAAGCTATGCGATATATTCGCATTATACGAAACTTGTGTTCCTGGACAAATATAAAATATAAGAAATAATGGGATCCCTAACAAACTGTTTAAGTTATTGAATTCTTAATATAATATAGGTTCTCTTTTTGTTGAGTGATTTGCATATGATTTAAAGTCATCTCGCATATAGATATATTACGATATATATTTTATGATAATCGTTTGAATGCCAGGAATATCTATATGAAAGTCTATACAGTATAAGTATATATATATATATATATATCTACATATTCGTATGTAACAAATTCTATATAAGCTAAATTTTTTGTCAGCCTTGAAATCGTGATATATATATATATGTATGTTATTCATTGCCATTCATTAAGGTTAATGTCACTTCTCGTTATGGATATTTTTAATAAAGAAAAACAAAAGTTTTTACTTATATATGTTATAAAATTACTAGATATAAATATATACTAGAGAAATAGTTATATTTTATGATTTCTTGACTTTTCACGGTTAAACCTTGATACATAAAGCACGATATAAAAGACTTTAAATGGTTTAAAAATTTTTACCTGATGTATTAGAGCATAAAAGAAAATCTCACTTGGCACTAAAATACTTTAAAAATAATATATTTGCCTATTTTATATCCTATGAAATAATAATATTATGACTATTTAATAATTTTTAGCATTTACATGTTAGCTATCCAAAGTACACATACAAATTGTATAATAGATATTATTATAAAAGATATATATGTATATATAAAAGTCAAGATTCAGTTCTCGAACATTTGCCAATGTGAAAAATGTTAAATTTATGTAAAAAGAAATTACGCGCTCTTTGCTCTGAGAGATGTCAATGTTTTTCTTATTCCAAAAATAAGTTTATTTAGGAGATTATGTGAAAAACGAGAGAGATAGAGAGACAGAGAATAAGAGAGAAAGAGAAAGTGAGAAGAGGGCAAGTGTTCTACTGAAGGCTGTCGAAATTTTTGAAAATGAAATTATTATAAGCAACTGTTTCATACCGTTCTCAGGCAGAACAACTCGAACGGGCGCCAAGTGAACAACACGCATCGACGATTAATTCGAACCAAACGAACCAGTGATAAATTTTTTAATTTTCTCAAAAATTCTTTGATTTTCAAACCCATACAAAATGGTTTACGAAAGTGGATTTACAACTCGCAGAACCTACAGCTCCAGGCCGGTTACTACATCATACGCCGTGACGGTAAGTCAACAATTTTTAATCAATTCGAGGATTCGAATAAAATGAAAAGAAGCTTACTTTGACATACGGTAGTGTGGTTTCCTCAAATGTAATCTGTGAAATTTATTTGCGCTATAGTTTCTAAAAGTGTTCAACTTGTGAATATATACAAATACAATATTTCGATCCGGGGAAAATAAATTTGAAGCCTGATCTCAAATGGTGCAAATAAATTTAACAGATTATCAATGCAGTTTGTTACCTTTAATTGATAAATTTAATACCTAGGCGCTTGTATCCCACTTGCTGTGCACAACAGATTGAATGTATGTACATTTAAATGTTCATACATACATAAATGATCAATAAGAAATTGAAACACGTTTGAATGCAAGAGCGTAAACCAAATATGAATATCGTATCCGTATCCTTAATATGTTATTAGTACCTACATACAATTTGTTCAACTTAAAAACTGTCAGAAACTAATAGTACTACGATCTACAGAACTTGGTATATACATAGGGTATACTTATAGAGGTGTGTGTGTGTACAGAATAATGTGTATAAGTACTTTTTGTTTTTTGTATGTGAAACTAATTCATTTTCAGCATCAGCCATATAGACACCAATATATATATATATGTATCTAACTTTTAATGTACAATTTCAGTGTGTTTGTCTATGTATTTGTATATATATACATATATATATGTGTACAGAAAATATTTCACCTTTTACATGTTTAGGTAGATATAAGTATTCAAAATACAAATTTTTATATGTGTATCAGACTCCCGCTAAACTGTTCCAAGGTTAGAACAATTTTATTATTTTTAATAATTTTGCCAAAAATATTTACCCTCATTGAGATTAACATACTAGGAGACTCATCTGTTCTCATACCTCAACTATGTATAGATAAAATATATATATACATATATATATGTACATTTGTGTATCATTCTTTTGGCATCTCTATGTATCTCTAGCGAAAATTCAAACTTTTCTTGTACAATATTTTGCATAAAGTCAAATTCCATTTTTCAAATCAAATTCAAAACAACGATGATGAAAGATAGCCAAAATATTCCCAATGGAATTTATAAAAACAAAATGTGTTTTTTTTCCTGTTTCAGTTATTTGTTTTTGTTTGCTGATTCGTTTTGCTGTTTAGAATTCTGTAATACAAGCTGCGCGCGCATTTTGCTATTTGCCAGACCTAAAAATATCTTTCCGATTTCCTCCATAATACATTAAAATGAGCCAAAACCATAGGAGAAAACCAGCAACAAAATAGAAAAAAAAAAAAAAGAGAAAAAAAAAGTGCCAGCAATATTTTCATCAAAAACGTTGCTAAAATAAACATTTCAACAAATTTCAAGTATATATATATATATATATATATATATATCGAATGCGTCTGGTTCAAGCACAAAAATGTATATAGATACATGTACATATATATAAATATATATATATTAATCCGTATATACAAACAGCTGTATATGCTTTTATGTAATCAGACATAAGCAGGTATTTTTTTATACATATTTACATATCCATCTATATAAACATTTAGTACATATACATATATAGTTTATATAAGCCATTAATTATATATACATATCTATGTATGTAATTTTAGATAAATATTGCAATTTTTAAAAACTTTTTAAAGAAAATTAATGACAAATAAGTTGTAGGTTTAGCATTTATATAAATAAAATTTGTAATCACTTAGTTACAAGTATTGTAAAAACGTTACTATATAGATAATAGATCTAAGGACAAAATATGGCATTTAGTTTTTAATAGTCACAGGCTTCGCTTTGGGATGATTGAATTTGTTATTATTACAAAAAGAACCTTACACATTTTATCTAAATAAATAAATTCCTATATATTTGTGCTTAGTTAATCTCCATTTGTGTCCTAATATAAATTTAATTCTACCTCTATGTTTTGTCAACTGCATGAGAGTGTTTCATACAATGTTTTTTGTCTAAGCACCAATTTGCATATTACTTACAACCACACTACATTCGTATGTATGTAGGTAATAGCTACTGTAATGCTGTCCATATGCTTTACCTTTGATCAACCTCAATCTGAATATATAGATATCTATGTAAATGCTGTATATATATATACTTATATGTGGATCCCTTTTGTAAATATATGCTTCTGGCAATCGTACAGTGCACAAGAATCGGGCTTATTAACTACCTACTACTATGAAATATGTAAATATTGAGCATATGGCTTGTGCTCCTTCAATTCCACTCCTTCAAATAGTCTCCGTCCATGCTAATCAAGCGATCTCTCTTCGCTGTCTGTGACATTAAAATCAAAAATCTGTGGAATTCTGGGCATTGCAGAGAACAAACAGAACACCAATTGACTGGGAGAAAGTTCCGTTCGTGCCACGTCCTACACTCATCTCTGATCCAGTGACTGCTTTCGGAAGACGTAAACCAGACCATGATCAGCGTAAACGATCAATTCTTGATCCAATTAATCGGGCTGCAATTAAACCAAATTATAAAATTGCCTATGAGCCCATTGAACCGTACATCTCTACTCGCGACAAGAATCGTACACGTATCCTGAGTATGGTGCGACAGCATATTGATACTGTGGAAGCCGGTGGCAATACTGCTGCCCGGACTTCACGCTATAGTCTTGACACTGAATTGCCACGCCTACATCGCGCAGCATCGGAAAGTTTGCCGGTGCGGCGGGAAACCTATCGGAATGAAAAGTCAGGCGCGATCGTCACTAAGTATTCATATTAATGAATATATCAACAATTATCCTAAGAAAAATCACAACGAACCGAACCGATCCGATATATACCAATCGAAAATCCATAAATTTTAGTGTTAGCCCACTAAGCATTTGTAAAAGTAATATAAATTATATACAGCTGTATGTATCTAACCGATTCCTTGAAAAATCTTTCATTTTTATTTTACTCGTTCTTTTTCTTTCATTTTGGTACGATTTATGCAGAGATCTTTTAGTAGATTTGTAGTACAACTTTTTAAAGAAAGAAATTCTATATCAATATACAAACATACATATAAAAATAATTTCAAAATTCGAACATGTTTCAATTTCCTGTGATTAGGACTAAAACACAAATACTTTAAAATCATTGAACATTTGCACATAGCATATTTATGTAAATACATATATATGTATGTATGTATTTATGATCTATGCACATTTTTGGAACAGCAAGCGGGTTAGTTTTCATAGCTGCATAATACAAACACACACAAACATTTTTGTTGATTTGCTTGATTTGTAAAAGAATTCTATACCTAAATGTACAAATCGGAATTTATAGACTCCACGCTTAGACCTGTGCACGGACAGACCTGGCTCACATCGCAGCCGCGCCTCCTCGGACTACTCGTACACCTCAAAGTCATCAGTTGAAAAGAGCAGCTACGATTCGAGCAACCCCTACTCATCTAGGCCAGAGCGTTCGACCTATTCCTCAACTGTTGAGAAAACATCACGCAGCGGTCCCGGTGGCTCCTACAACTACAGCACGGAGCGTACCAGCACTACTGGCGCTGGACCCGGTGGTTACAGCTATTCTTCCACCACATCTGGAAATTTGCCAGGCGGTACCAGATACCGTCATTTCTCGTACCATGTCTAAACTGACATGTCTTGGTGTTGTCTATCCAGACCTATAACCTTATAACACTAATAACCGTTACTCTATTGAAATGAATTACTACTTAACAATGAATGTATGAAGTTATTCGCTGCTCATCTACAAAATGATGTGAATTGTTCTCACTTGACTAATCAACTAATGAACCATTGTTTTGTGAAACAGATTTAGATATGTATATGCAAAACTGTTAATACATACATAATTGTGTAATTATTTTTCCCTATGAAGCGTTATAATTGAAACATATTTGTGATACAATAAAAACAAACTTTGCTTTATAAAAACATTACCTTAGTACCTTTATGTATATTACCTGAATTGAACAAATACCGAGATACGATATTCATATGAGAAAGAGAGCTAATAAGTTTACCGGATTCAATATTGTTTTTAAATTATGAAAAATTTATTAATTAATCTATTGAAAAATGTATTTTACTCTTTTAAATATTTTGTTTATCAAACTTGGGGAGATATTGCCTAAATGAATCAAACACCGAGATACGATATTCATATAAGGGCCAATAAGTTCAATGAGAATGAACCGAAAAATTGGTGAATTCATCTATTAAAAAGTTTCTTTAACTCTTTTGAATATTTTGTCATTCAAATTTAGGGATAAAGGCTAGAAAGTTAAAAAAAAAGAGGAGTAATCACACTAAGGGCAAATCTTAATTTTTTCAGTTATGTTTAAATTTTCGTATTGTTCACATTTTTTACAGTATCCATCTGTTCAAAAGGTGACTCGTGTAAGTATTTGGTTTTCAATTATCACATAATTTGCTTGTCATCAATCTTTCTTTAGTTCTTCAACTCTTTTCCTATTTATCATACTGCTCAATCACAACATTGCCTCTGGATGTCTGCTTGGTTAGTAAGACCACATGAAACCACTTTGTAATAATGACCCGAACAGAATTAATAACAACAATGACTAATAGCATCTATATAAATCTGACAAAAAATCTATATCTCTACTCCAAATAATAACTGAGTTCCGATAACCAATATATTTCACTCTCAAATACTTTGATTTTACACAAGTATTATATCGAATAATTTACAAAAAAAGATCAAACCAAAGTTATAATTTTTGTGTCAATTGGAAAGAGCAAAGAAAGATATTATTAGGGCCTTATTTTAATTACAATTTCAATAGAAAATTCAAAAATTTAAATGTAAAAAAAGAAGAAAATACAATTTAAATAAATATAGAGAACTGTGACCTACAGAGTTAGAACAGAAAGGTATTTTGATAAAGAATAGTGTAGCTATCAAGCAATAAATATTTTATATTATTATATTTGAATATTTATCAATAGCCTATGAAAAATAGCGATAATGGGGAATCTTGCAAAAGTAAAGTTGACCTTGATTTCTAGTTGTAGTTATAGGAGAAACTTGTAGAAATATTAGACAACAGTTCTTTTTTTGGACTAATTTTCCATGTAGAATTTTTTCTCAACTTTCTTGCTATATCTATTCATGCATTAATTGGCTTAAATCATCTTATCTTTTGCATTTTATAGATCGCTCATAATTTGTATCATTCAACTTAACCATTTATGCATATTGCATATTGAATGTGAATTTAATTTGTTAACAATTGCAAAATAGGTTTATAAAACGAGCTATCCAATCTACTCGAGTTATTCGAGCTACCCAAGACGCATCGTCAGTGGATCACGTGTTATTTCATCGCCAGTTCGAGTTGTAACCTCTCCTGCCCGTGTTATTTCACGTGTGATTCACTCACCATCACCTGTTCGTGTTGTGCGCACAACAACTAGAGTGATTTCATCGCCGGAGAGAACAACGTACTCTTACACTACGCCATCATCATACTATAGCCCAACCTATTTGCCATCGTCCTACTACACTTCGTCTTATATCCCAACATCGTATACAACGTACACACCATCGTATCATTACAATCCTACAACAATTACACGTGTCTATGCTCGTTCGGTTTCCCCGGTAAGGATCACAACATCTCCGGTCCGTGTAACACCTTCATACTTGAAGAGGCTCCCTCCTGGATACGGCGCAAGGGCCCTAACTAATTACCTCAATACCGAACCCTTTACCGTAAGTTATATACACCAAAAAGAGTGAACTTTAGAAATTAGCATTCCATAGAGATAATCTCCAATGCGTCGTTAGTTTGCCATTAAGCCATATTGTATGAATAAAATCAAATTTACAGACCTTTACTGAGGAAACCGGTAGGATTCGTAACCGTGCCCAATCCTTAATTCGGGACTTGCACACTCCGGTTGTACGCCGTGCTCGCAGTTGCACACCATTTCCAGTTACAGGGTAAGTTCTCCTCACATGTATATCTATATAATTACAACAATAAGAACCTTTAAACTTTAGAAATTATTATTATAATAACATTACCCTTTTAGATACACATATGAGCCAACTTCACAACTGGCCCTGGATGCTTATGTAGCTCGTGTTACAAATCCAGTGCGTCATATTGCCAAGGAAGTTCACAACATTTCTCATTATCCTAGACCAGCTGTAAAATATGTCGGTAAGTTATTTTTCTATGCTTCTATTTAAATATATATACTTTTATATAGTATTATTCTATTCCGTGATAAAAATTGTGGTGAACTATATTAGATAGTTATGGCATGAATGGTTATTAAATCGTATTTCTTGAATATTAAAAAAAGGTAAAAGCCATCTAGCATCAGTGAGGATTTGTGGTGATAAGGCTTATAATGTTAGAAGCCCAATGTACGATTCGGACAAAGTTCGAACTGATATTAACCTCTTGTCCTGGTACCTTAGACATCCGACATGGAAAACTGAGAAGAAAAACCATGTACCTCATCAAGAAGGTAAGTACTCACATTTCTTTCTTTCCCATTCCTTAAATATGCCACCTGTATATAGCCACCGATAAACCAACATTGTATTTGCTTTCTGTTCATATGTGAAATTCCATTTCAAATGCAAGATATCTGCACAATATAGAAAAAAAAAGGGTATACGGTTAGATTATTAATTCATTCCATGCAAATTATGCCATATCATTGAGTTTTAAACCCGATTCATATAAACAACAGCTTATAAAATCTCTTACCAATTTAACGGGTCAGTGACACAAAGAAAAGTATAGGCAAATACAGAGTCCTAAAGTTATACTCTAATTTTAAGCGATTCGAAATATCAAATATCTATTTAAGAAAATCGAAGCAGGGCTTTAACAATGGAAGCTTTTAATATATTCTTTTTACCAATCCTGTTATAAAATTTTGCACACTCTTTATTAGTAACAATCATATATCGCCTTTTTTTTACTCAAAATTCTGGCAACAATTATATAGAATGACAACGAAAATTTAAATGGGTTTAAAAAGATAAGTTTGTACTATTAGATTGTTAAATTGAAATTTTAGATAATATTAGATTTTTGTGTTAGCTTTTAAAATAAATCTGATATTTCGAAAATTATGATTAATGAATGTTTTCCCTTTTTAACCTTATACAATTGCTTTGGCATGACTCCTTTTGAAACTGATTTTCAGCAGGTGGTAATTTTCTATAAATACACAGTTAAAAATATTTCAAAGTTTAGGGCGTGTATTAGATTTGGACACACTATGGCAAAGACTCACATCCAAAATGCGGAACATGTATCTAAAAGTTTAAAAATAAACATAATCAATATTGCATACTTATAGCATTATTAACGTACGCATTTGGTTGCTGCATCATCATTAGTTCCGTTCATTTGTATTTGACTAACGTAAAACGTTTTATGATTGATTGATTCTTTCCAGTTGAAGCTGTTGAAGTTGAGGCCTAAATGATAACATGCCTGATTTTTTGTATGGACATACACTTCTCTCTTTTCTATATAAACACATTAAAAAGACTTTCTTTTGCGTGGTAGACAACTAAGCCGATATCCACATGATGAACGAAAGATATCTGCAAACTCTGAAGCTACTACTAACACACTTTTTCTCAAACTAATCTCAATGAATCATGAATCAAAAGTACAGAACAGAATCAGACGAAAATATAAACAAAATCTGCAGAATTTCACTTGTGATACTAACAGTTTTAGGAACTTGAAAATCCATGCAACTAACTGAAATCTATGTATGTTATAATGATGTTTCCATGAATTTTTGTATGGTTTTCAATTCTCTTATTAAAACATACAAAATTTCAATACAATATTACATTATTGTTTTTGTTTTTGGTTAACTATATGTAATATATATACAATATAATATATTAAATAATTTTTGGCATTTATGGTATACATATGTATATAATATCTCCGTATGAGAGTCTATTTGAAATGTATGAATAAATGTATGCACATAACAATTAATAAATGAACTTAATGTACACACTGTAAATAACGACGAAAATACCAAAACTCCCAATAATCCCTATAATAACTCTTTCATTAATTGTGGGATGGATGGGGCGGGAGGGTTTGTACATATATATGCACACAGACAGATACATACATACATATATAGTTAAATGTAGGTCAAAGATTTCATAAAAATGGCCTTGACCTACATTCGCATATATGTATGTATCTATTCGTGGTAAGGCAATCAATCATTGCCTTAATCGCAAAATGTCGAGTTGAGCGTATATATATGCATATATATGCACATTAAACACACATCAATTATTTATGTTATATGATGTTTTATAGTTAACATCCGATCTATACGCACACATGGCATTATATACTTAAAAACGTGTGCGTATAGAGCTTATATATGTATATTAAATATTGTATAGTTTAAATGATCGATCTTAGCCTAACTTATTAACTCCGATTTTGTATTTTGATATATACACACACATACACAAACACACACAATCAATACACAGACTAATATATTCTCATAAAAATTTGCATTATTAACATACAATTACTATACTCCCCATTGGCGTCTACTCTATCCGCAAGTTTTCCGTGCTTCGTGTTTAGGCAGACATCTCCAAAAAGGATAAAAGTAAGTATTATTAATTAGTATTATATATAAGAGTCATATTCAAATGTTTCTAACTGTGTGTAAAACGGGGTTCAAATAGTCATTTAATCATGCAAAACTGTCTCAATACAGATTTGTGATAACAAGATTTGACTTTCAGATGCCGATTTGGATCCCAATCGTCCATCAAGAAAATTCTCTGCACCCAGACCTTTGGAAGATGCCATTGATTTGGAGTCTAAGGAAAAGCAACGTTTGCGTCAAGAGCGTCTGTTAACCGTCAATGAAGAAGCTTTGGATGAAGTGGATGTGGAGAAGAAGCGTGCTCAACGTGCTGATGAGGCCAAACGTGCTCAAGAAAAGTAAATACTTATAATTATTTAATTAATTAATATTCGATTGCAAGTCTTACCTTTTTTTAACATTTATCTATTTCTTAGTAGGGCATTGGAAGCCGAAAAGGCCCGCTTGGCAGCTGAAGCAGAGGCAAAACGCAAGGAGGCTGAACTGGCTCAAGCCAAGGCACAAGAAGAAGCTGCTTTGAAAGCCCAAGCTGCTGAGGAAGCCCGTTTAGCAGAGGAAGCTCGTGCGGCGGAGGAACTAAAGGCTCAGCAAGCAGAAGAAGCCCGCAAGGCAGAGGAAGCTCGTGTAGCTGAAGAAGCCCGTTTGGCGGAAGAAGCTCGTCTGGCTGAAGAACAAAAGGCTCAGCAAGCGGAGGAAGCCCGTAAGGCGGAGGAAGCTCGCGTTGCTGAGGAAGCCCGTTTCGCAGAGGAAGCTCGTCTGGCGGAGGAAGCTCGTCTGGCCGAAGAAGCACGCTTGGCAGAGGAAGCTGCTGTCAAGGCTGAACAAGCTCGCTTGGAGGAGGAGCAGCGTCAGCGTGAACAGGAACTTGCCCGTTTGGCTGAAATCGAAAAGCAAGCCGAAGAGGAGCGCGAGGGAGAATTGGCTCGTCAAGCAGCTGAATTGGCTGAAATTGCCCGGCAGGAGGCAGAGATTGCAGCCCAGGAACTGCAGGCGATCCAAAAAACTGAGGAGCCTCTAGTGGAGGAACCAGTAACACCATCCGATGAGCCTCAACAAGAACCCATCATTGAATTGAGCTCCAATATTGAGGAGCCAGCTGCCGATTCCACCACCGGTGGCGACAGCTATGAAGAGTATACAGAAGAGGAGGAAGAGTAAATCATTTAAAATCACAATGCTGCCAACCAAGATTTTCATGAAAACATACATACATACGAATTACGATTAAATTTACATCGGCATAAACCAATTACAATAATTTACAATAATAATCTTTAACGAAGACGTTGCGACATTTTCGTATGTCAGTCAATTGACATGCAAAATTATAGTTGGATGAACTTACCTTTCGGTGCCAGATATATAATTACTTACACTTAAGAATTCAATTGCCATATACTTAGATATATGGATGCATTCTGTTTAATATCTTATTTAACTGGTGCATTTTCCTATACCGCATGTAAAAAACAAAACAAACAATTGGAAAAATAAAAACGAAATTAGTATCTTATCCTAAAAGAGAAGCTCATTTTTGAGTCATTCATACTGCTAATTGGAAATGATTCATATTTTTGTAAATTTCCCTTGTTCGTTTGACTTCGAGCGATCTTTGAACAAAGCCTTAAACAAAAAACAAATTATTTATAGATTTGGAAATTACACTCTTGATTTGGTGCTTTTTTTGTGGCTAGCTTGTTCGTAGGTGTGACGAAAACATATTAACATAAAATGAAACACTAACCAGTTATTATTATAAAATTTTAAACAATCATAACTTTATCAAAGTATCAAAATTATGCAGAATTTTTAATAGGCAGACGATAAGCGATTATAATACAAACTGAAAAAAGAACATTAATTAGTTATATTACGACAATAATATTTGTGGTTTTAACTCACTAAAAAGTGTAATGGTAAACATGGCAAAGGTTGTATTGCACAATGGCTGTAACATTATACCCATCAGATAGGTAGCAGCTATAATGCCAAGTCGCCCCAGCGTCATGCAAATGCTAACCGCCTTTCCTCTAAAAACAATATAGAATTTATATAAATAGAAGCAAAATAGTAATATATAACACTTTATACCTTAAACTAGTGGGCACAAAATCCACAACTGCGCCCAGCATTATAGAAATCGATAGACCAGGCAAAAGTATATATAGACAGAACAGTATTAACACCATTGTTGAGTTTACAACAAAGTGTAGAAGTATTCCACTTAAGGTTGACAATACAAGAGCAGCTAAAAGTACGTTTTTACGACCCAAAGGATTAAGTAAAACTCCTTGTATACAAAAGCCAATTAAAAAGGCAACTCCAACTATCATATTATCAATATATGTTCTTTCAGATATTGGATCAGTACAGCTCTGAAATAATTACATCAATATAAATAACAAATATTTGTATTATTTACTTAAAATATTTACCAATATTACTGCTTCTTTTTGTTGGGCAAATGAATTAGTCAATATTTCACAAACTGTAGACGAATTTGTGTTTTCTGCTCTAGACGAACGATTTACAATTTCAGGAAACCAAAGTTGCATACCATTTGAACTGAAAAATATAGAATATAGAACAGGATTTGTTTTTGTTTCATATTTATCTTACCTAAAGAACATGCCAAATACTGCTAAATTACATAAGATAAAATTAAAGCCATGTGGTTTGTGAAAAAGTGGAACTGTGGCTCGTGCAATATCAGATAAAATGCTACATCCAGAGCTATTCCTGAAAAGGCTCTCTTCAGATTGCATTTCTGGTTTAAGTGTGAATTCGTCACAGTTAAGTATTTGATTAATGGAAATTCCGCGGTTTGCTTTTGCTATCCAGGCAACAGCATTCACAACTTCTTCCGATTTATTTTGCGACAACAAAAGTTTTGGACTTTCTGGATAATACAACAGAAGTAAACCACCAATAAGACCAGGCAGCAGATTAATTAACATTATTAAACGCCAAGGGCGAAAAACAAAATCCCCAATAAGGTTTATGGACCAGTTAGAAGAGAGTATCATCCAAGCAGTTGCTATAAAGGAAAAATGAATTAGTTGATACATAAATTTATTACTAAATGCTAAATGGGAAACATGAATTACCTGGTACATATATCGCAGTCACACTAACAAACATAGTGGAATAGTTGATAACAACTGCTCGATGTCTGGGAACGTGAAATTCGCTTAAATATGCGTATATAGCAGCCGAAATGCCACCAATGCTAAAATATAAAAAAAGTTAAATTCTGTAAACAATATTTATATATTTACTATGCATAAGAATCCACGAAGATGTTTGATGTTCTTGTAGAATAAAAGACTATAATTACTACACCAACAAGTGACACCTCTTAAGTTTTTTTTTATAGTTCTGCTTTTGTTCAACAAATTTACTTCTAGGGTTTGTTTACGATCATATAGTTTTTTTTAGTTACCTCATCGACTATAGATGAAATAAAAATAATTAATTTGTATTTGTAATTTTGGAAAACTGACGGAATATATGAAAAAACAAAACCGAAATTGTATAAAAAAATGGAATGTTACCGTCTGCGAATTATTAAATTATTATTAATTTGTTGAGCTTTGAAACTTAATATATCTAAAAACGAACTTCTATTATAAAATTGTTTTTTGAAAGTGCAAGGAATCATAAAATTAATAAAATCGTTTAAACAACTTGACTCACCTAATACCAGCTAATAGATTAATAATATTAAAAATCCAAATATTCGTGACAAACATCAGAATAAATTGTAGAATATTGCTAACAAACACTCCATAAAGTAACACTTTTCGTCGACCTATGTCGTCGCTTATATAACCCCAGATATATGTTGATAAAAAAATACCTAAAACAATAGCAAATATAATTAATTGTTTGAGAATAATAAAATCAATTGACAACTTACCAGCTACACATGATGCCATCATTATACCCTTCTCAGCCTGAGTTGTCTGAAACTCGCAGTGGGAGGCGATCACAATAATGCTCAAAGATTGTTGGGCGGCAACCGATGTTATGGTCAATAGACCACTTATTAATAAGAGCAGCCATTGAGTTTTTCCGTAGCCTATTTAACGGTATACGAATTGATGTATATATAGTTGTGTCCTGAATTATATCCAAGCCGATGACTTACCGATCTTCTCCAATACATCATCGTAATCCCATGAG
The DNA here is from genome assembly GCA_018903615.1 of Drosophila neocordata. Classification (NCBI taxonomy): domain Eukaryota; kingdom Metazoa; phylum Arthropoda; class Insecta; order Diptera; family Drosophilidae; genus Drosophila; species Drosophila neocordata. The sequence continues at coordinate 16,261,672 of JAEIGI010000002.1, read as the reverse complement.
CTAGTGGCTCTTGTGTTAACGTATAAATCGTTCATCTCGACATCAGGAATGTGAACTGTCAACTGGTTTGTAAGTCAATGCAACAGACCGTTTTATGTATTGTATTCTAATTTAACTCGCTGCAGAAACAAAATCGCACAAGCTATTGAGCTAATTCTGAGAACAATTTGCTACTTGAGTAAACAGAAACCCGTTTTGAGATCAAAATATTTGACTTAGTATTAAAAAGAGTATATTTTACATTTAATTTTAATGCTTTTAAAACTGGTTAAGATAACTTAGTATATCTATGCTCCAATGTTAAATACTCTCAGCTGAATCCAGATGTTTTACCTGATTTGAGTTCAATCAGAACAATCAATGGAAATTTATCAAAAAAAATGTTGGGTGCAGCCAAGCCAATCATTTCCAAAACATTTAATTACTATGTGTATAGTATATCTATATATAAATAAAGTATATTTAAATAGCAACGTCAAAAAACTGCCTGTATTAAATGTCTCTCTCCCGTTTTATTGGACCACAATAACATGATCATTCCTTTGATTGACTTTTGCCTTTAAAATTACTATATATTTGCCCGATCCATTTTGGATGATCGGATTTGTGAAATCGAAGTTTAAGAATGGCAATTAGGTATTTGGAGGCGATATATCGGTCCACAGCGATTGACATTGACATCTCTGTTTAAAATAACTTTGCTATATTGAATCCAATCCATGTTCACATTCATCCAATGCGATGTTTACATTCATTTGATGTCTATTATCCTGTTGTTCTGTTTCATTTCCCACATTTTCGTGACTTGTTTTGATTGCAAATAGATTTCTTTAAGTTTCATCAGACCTCTAAACTAATCTTTGTGTTTTTATTTCAATCTGCAATCCAACTAAAATTCACTGATCGCAGCACAATTTATAGATTAATTACAACATAATTAAAAATTTAGTCGAATCTAGACTTGATGCGTTAAAGTTCGAATAAGATTCGAGCAAAATGCTAACGTATGTATAGTAAATAAATTCATATTGGAACTTGCTATTTTTCTGGACTTTCCTTTAAAGTTTGAACCAACAGTTAATTTTTTAATGAGCATTTGTAGTTAGAATATTTTTATAAAAAACCATGTTATATTAACTTATCGACTCAGTGTCTCTTTGTTGAATATTCGTAAAAATATTTAAAATATGGGAAAAATATATTGCTTAGTTTAATTAATATTGTTTCGATTGATTTTAAACTTGGTCAGAACTGTGAATAATTTACAGTAGTATAAAAGATACTGTATTTCAAAAAGATTTATTTGTGGTTATCATTGTGCTATTAACATACTCTGCAATTACACTCCAATCCAGTGGTGGCAACATGGTACGTAGACTGTGTAGATACGATGTCATTGTTTATAAAGATTGGCAAAATACAACTATGTTGCATTTAATTTAACCATCTTCACCAGATCTGCGAAATAAAAAATAGCATTTATATTATGGAGATGCTATAAATTCATAATTTAAAGAGCCCCGGTTCGTTGGCATATAACATATAACGTTGGCAAGTTTTGAAAGAAAAAATATAAAGATGAGATTTAAAGAGGGTATAGAAACAAAAAATTTGTTAAAGGCATAGGAAACATTTAAAAAAGAATAAAATTAGAATATTGTCGAGCACGAGGCCTTTCAAATTGCCGGAATAAGTTTAAGTTCTACATTAAATAGTTTTCAGGGAACTTGAATTAAATTTTAAGCAAGGAATTATTTCACAAAGAATAGAAATTATACACTCATGAAATATATTTATTTACAGGTGCCTTGTCTGTGTTCACATTCACCATAAAGATTCCACTTCTTTTTTCTTGATTTTTAGTTCCCAAATTTGTGATTGCTTTCAAATTTGATCAGATCTGTAAAATTAATAAATCAAAGTAGAATATTTATTTATGCTTACCTTTGGTTTGTTGGTTTACTCTGCAATCACACGCCAATCCATTAATCGAAGTACAATTGTTAGATTACACTCGATATAACGGTTAATTTTATACGACATTTTTTATCTGATTAACACAGCTTTTCTATTCAAAACTTGGCCACTTTTATTCACTTTCATTATATTAATGCAACAGCACATCACCATTATTAATTAAAGACAACACTATCAAAAAATTATTTTTTAATATTCACTTGATTTCACCACGACACTAGAAAATTTTCTTCCACTTTAACACCCGCGCAAATAATAAATTTTGGCGCGACATCCCGTGCTTTTATATATATATGATCGTGAGTCAGCTAATCAGTGATGCTAAATACTAACAGATCAGTGTTGCGATGCGCTAAATTCAAGTGTTGCATACCCAAAATGCCAGATTAGTGTTGGAAAACAATACCACACTAGTGTTGCAAGCATTTACAATATCATTTTAGAGTCATGTTAACCTCACAAAAGAGTGTTAATTTTTAGAAGTGTTAGAAAATGACATTAAAGTGTTGAAAAATTCAGACAGAACAGTGTTTACATGAGTTTTTTAATTTAACATGCGCCACGGTCAGCTTACATATCACTGTTAACTAACATTATCATTTTAGAGTCATGTTAACTTCACATAAGAGTGTTAATTTTTAAAAGTGTTAGAAAATGAAATTTAAGTGTTGGAAATAGTGTTAACATGAGTCTTTTAAGTTAACATGCTCATGTAATGCGCCACTGTAAGCTTACACATCACTGTAAAAAATTAACATTCTTTTGTAAAGTTAACATGACTCTAAAATGATATTGTAAATGCTTGCAACACTAGTGTGGTATTGTTTTCCAACACTAATCTGGCATTTTGGGTATGTAACACTTGAATTTAGCGCATCGCAACACTGATCTGTTAGTATTTAGCATCACTGATTAGCTGACTCACGATCATATATATATAAAAGCACGGGATGTCGCGCCAAAATTTATTATTTGCGCGGGTGTTAAAGTGGAAGAAAATTTTCTAGTGTCGTGGTGAAATAAAGTGAATATTAAAAAATAATTTTTTGATAGTGTTGTCTTTAATTAATAACGGTGATGTGCTGTTGCATTAATATAATGAAAGTGAAAAAAAGTGGCCAAGTTTTGAATAGAAAAGCTGTGTTAATCAGATAAAAAATGTCGTATAAGATTAACCGTTATATCGAGTGTAATCTACCAATTGTACTTCGATCAATGAATTGGCGTGTGATTGCAGAGTAAACCAACAAACTAAAGGTAAGCATAAATAAATGCACTACTTTGATTTATTAATATTACAGATCTGATCGAATTTGAAAGCAATCTCAAATTTGGGAAATAAAAATCAAGCAAAAAGAAGGGAAATCTTTTTGGTCAATGTGAACAGAGACAAGGCACTTGTAAATAAATATTTTTCATGAGTGTATAATTTCAAATCTTTTAGTTCCTCGTGAAATAATTTCTTGATAAAAACTTACTTTAAATTCTCTGAACCTCGTGCACTGCAGTATTATAATTCTATTCATTTATAAATGTTTCCTATAAATTTACTACATTTTTATTTCCATACCTCCTTTAACATTTATCTTTATATATTTTCTTTCAAAACTCTTCCAAGTTTGTTATATGCCAACCTCGCTTTTTATATAAACGAACCGGGACTCCTTCAATTATAAATATAAAGTATCTCTTAAAATATTAACGCTATTATTAATTTCACAGATCTGCTGGAGATGGACGAACGTAACTAGATTAAATGCAGCAAGTTTGTATTGATCAGCTAGATACCAATGGCAAATAACTCAGTCCATTACATCCCCTTTAATCTACATAATCAAAATTATGCTTGGAAATAGCGGAAAAAGAATCGAAAACCATAAAAATGTTTGGATGAATCCAACAGAAGGATGGATTGAGATCACCGTTAACACTGGTGAGTCACAACAAATGACTGTCGTATGCATATATTTATTTAAGTATAATATTGAACAATATTCCATTTCTTATCTTATAATGGCCAAGTTTGTACTTAGTTATTCATGTCGGTACGTCGATTTTGATGTAACAATTTATTACGCATTTTAAAACAAAGATTTAACGAAGATTCATTCCGGCCAATCCATTATAATTCGATAGTTGTTTCTATAAATTATTTTGTTAAAAATGAACTTGAAAACAATTAACTACTTGATTTAAATTAAAGTCCATAGAAATTTGTAGTAAGAATATAAATTTATATACAATAGAATTATTGCCTTTGGCTTGGATCTTATTGGAACTTTTATTAACTTGAATTAATTGACTTAAATCGGTAGAAGCAACGTCAAACCAGCACATACTATTAAAAAAAAAGGATAAAAGAACGAGTTTAATTTTAAAGTGTATATAAGAAACAATTCGAATTCTTTAAAAATTCGCCATCTTCACTTACCTAAAACAAATCCTGAAAATACTCCGAATGTTGCTGTGCAGTATGATTCTAGAAGTACTCCAATAATGTTACTTCCAAAAACACTGCCTGTTCGACCCAACATCAGGCATATACACACAGCTTTTCCCCTTAAATGTGTCGGCACCAAGTCAACCACTGCGCCACTAAGAACAGAGATGCAAAGACCCGGTAAAACCAAGTATAAGCAAAAGCAGACAACAATAACCACTTCATCTCTTATCCACACCAATGCAATAGCACAAACTGCAGCTATAGTCAGTCCAAGAGATATGGAAGCCTTTCGACCAATTCGATTTAAAATTAGGCCCATCAAAATGTAACCTACGATCAAGGCTGAACCGTATGTAATTGTATCTATATAACTTTTAACATTTATTCGATCATCGCAGACCTGTAATTTAATAGAATTTGACATGATATTTTTGAAATAATTTGATTTAATGTATTAAATTGTTTTTTAAAATACAAATTCTACTTACAGTTTTGTTGAGACTCTGTAATTGATCGATAGATGCATCAATCACTTGGCACACTGTCTCAGATGTATCTGCTGAGGACGAGCCCAATCGATTTTGTATCTCCGGATACCAAAGGCCCATTCCTGAGGAGCTGTTATATAGATGCAAATAAGCTATCGCCAATGATAAAGGTATGTTTAACATACCTAAAAAATAGGCCGCACATAATTGTGCAACTTATGGCAAAGTTAGCAAAATGAGGCTTCCTCAATAGAGGTAAAGTTTCTTTCCACATCTTCTTAATAGTTGTAAATCTATAAAATTTGGTCAGTATATTAGTATAAAAAGACTTGCGTAATTTAGATTGCCAGTGGTGTTGACTTACGCTGACTTTGATACAAGCAACACATTTTCTTCCTCAGCGTGGGTTTCTGCTTTTAATTTGCTAATTTTAAACTCATGTAATTGCTTGCCAGTATTGCGAATTGCAATCCAATTAACCGTTTTGAAAGCTTCTTCAGTCTTATGTAGGGATATTAAAATCTTAGGGCTTTCAGGCAATGTTAGCAGCATAAGAGTTCCCACAACTCCAGGCAGCAAATAAAATACAGTTAACAATCGCCACGGCCGAAAAGAGAAGCTTTCTGTAATGTCAATCCTCCAGTCCATGGTTAATATCACCCATGCAACAACTTTAATAGTAAAATCAAAGTAATTTGAAACATTCCAAATTTTTAATTGTAAACTAATTAGTTACCTGGCACATAAACTGTAGAAATACCAACAAATAAACTTGCATAATTGATTACAATAGGACGATGGCGCGGTGTAAAAAATTCGCCCAAATATGCGTATGTTGTAGACGAAGCTCCAGCAATACTAATTTTTAAAATTATTAAATCAATGAATTAATCGTTGCTAATTTAATAAGAATTTTGTTAATCCATTTACTTAAATAAGGTAATATGTTGTTTGGCCTAGATTTTAAGCAAGATTAGTAACTAAATACTTACAAAAATCCAACAGCGAATCGAATAGCAACATATATCCAGTAATTTGGTATAAATATCGAAGATAAGGAAAACAAATTTCCAATTAGAGTTGTGTAGATTAGTACTGGTCTGCGGCCAATTGTGTCACTTAGATAGCCCCAAAAATATGATGAACAAAATATTCCTGATGATCAAATAATAGAAAAGTTAACATTTTATAAATTAAAACTGTGATGCCCTTTACACAATACTATATGAACCTCACTAATTATATGATAATTTATATAACATATGAAACAAACTTTTAATAGCTAAGAAAGCGAAACTAATTAAACCAAATACGTTTTCCACATTTGCCACTCATATAGACTGCCTAACTATAATAGTATATATTACACGATTTAATTTCCAAACAAAGGTTTTTAATTTACCAAAACTATACTACGTATTCTTTAAGGCCAAAAACTTTTTAACAGTCATTTTCTAGATAAAACTTTCTTCGATTCTCTTGTGAAATTAAATCACCTGCTTTGTAAATCTTAAAACATGCTGTGATATAGTGATAGTCTTGTGTATAGCACGCTAGATTTATAATTGCTTCAAATAACTGCTGAAGCATCTTCTTAGTGATGTTTTTAATGATAAGGCTGTTCTTTTCGTGAATCAGTTTTAATTTAGAATATTCTTTTTATATACTTTATAAAAGAAACACGTTATTATAAATCTCCTTCTTTGTGCTTACCTATAAAACTAGCGGCACTCATGATGGCTTTGTCCATGGAATTTGTTTCAAAATCGCACTGTGATACAATTGTGATGTATGACATCCCCATGGTCTCGTTTATGACCATCATTAAAAGAAAACCAGCGGCAAATAACACAGTCCACTGCACACGCCCGAATCCTTCATAAGAAATTTCACACATGTTCACATGATTAGAACCAAATAGTTGCTATTTGTATTTTATATTATAGAAATTACCAATTATGTCAAGCACTTCCTCATATTCATGAGTTTCGTTTGATTTTGAATCCGAAGTTTTTGTTTTTGAATCAACAGAATTTGATGATGACTCAATATCGGATTGATTCTTTACCGTATACATTTTGAACTTTTGTTATCTATTTAACAATTAATGTCATTCCCGATGCTGTGACAAGAAAGAAATAATCAACTTGCGCTGCGTCTCTGAATATATAAACTTTGTCAAAGTTTGTGGCAACTACAGGCGGGCACCATATGGGCGGGTTATCAGAGAGGACCATAAAGATAGTAAAGCTTCTTGGCAATAAGATGTATATCACGCTCAGAATTTTAATAATAAGAGGAAGACCCACCCCACTCTATCTCGACTACCGGTAGAAGTTACATTTTTCAATTCATTAGAGCAAATAATGTAAAGGTTGTTTCCACTCATCAGTCACCATGCTTTTGACACACTATTTAACGGTAGATTCGTATTACTTTAGTAAATACTATTATTAATATGTGTGTAATTTTGTTAGTTTGTTGATGTAGATTCTTAACTTTAATATATACACTACCAAAGTGTTCACATCTGCTATAACTACCTGTGCAATGCACCATAATAGTAGGGAGGATGTGAAACTCAAATAAAAACGATAAGGGGTTCTAAATGTTAGGATTATGATGTTTTATAACACATTGCAATTTAAAGTGTGAAAACGGATGATATCAGCATTTAGTGTGGCTCATAAACATAAGTAATAATGCCTTATGTGAAGATGGTTTTGTTTGTATTCTTCTTAAAGCAATTGCTACTACATTTTTGGTGTATGATTGCCTCATTTTTTTATATGTCTTTTGTACATAAAAAAACTGCAATTACCACCTCATCCGAAAATTTGGTTGTTTGAATAACCATAAGCCAGAAAAATGTTGCAGTCATGGTTTAGTTAAATTTTTTATTTTGATCAAAAGAAGCTTTAAGATTTTATTATTGTAATATAGAAGAAGACAATTTATATTCGTAAAAAATAATTTGTATCGGTTTGCCTTTTTTATTTATAATTAAATCCTTTTATCATATTTTGTTCAGTTATTTTTTCAGTTCCCTTTACTTCTACGTAAACCCGCCAATCCCAAAAAGTATGCTACTCACATTTTTAAAATACACAGCTACTCATTTGTGAGCAATGTTAAATTTGTTGTCATCATTTGCGAGCTATGTTAGTTTAACAGCATAGTTAAATCTTATTGTTTGGCGAAGTAGAAATTTATGGCCGACTTTCAAGAACAGCTGAGACAATATCGTCTTCAAAAAAAAAGGAAACAGACTGTTGAAACCTTTAAAGCAAAATTACGTCGTTTTTGGATGCTCGGAACAGGCACTGGATCTGAATATAAGAAAGAAACTGCCATAGAAATACATCAGGTAAACAAAATGTAAACGTCAGCGTGAGCACCTCTCAAAATAGAGCTACAGAAGGTAGCACAAACAAAAATAGACCTGCTATTTATTTTACGTCATTGAATGTAACTAAGCTAGCTTCTGTGGCATCTCTTAGAACAACAGTATCCTTTCAACAGTATATTTTGTTATATTTTGTTTAGCCTTCTAATATTCAAAGTGAGCCTTCCTCACATTCGCAAGATGAAAATGTGCCCTCCAGTGAAGATGAAACGATGGCAGATGATTTCCCACTTACATCTCAAGAGAATCAGGATCCCAGGGAAAGCAAAGTGCTAAAATATATTCTTTGGGGCGTATATGCTCTTTTCTGGATAACTCTATATGTGATAGCAATTGAACTTAAGTTTGGATTGGTGTTTCTGATGTTCTCCGCTCTGTTTGGAATATATTTTAATACACGCACAGGACCAAAGAAACGAAATGAAATGAGCGCTTACAGTGTATTTAACAAAAACTGCGAAAGTATTGATGGTACTTTAAAAGCGGAACAGTTTGAACGGGAAATACGCTATGGCTCAGGCAGTGTGCGATAATTAAAACAATATTTAGTAACTTTAATTAAGAAATAATACAATATTAATGAAGCTAAGACCCAAAACAAAGCACGTTTCTTCTTCGTCGAAATCTAGTAAACTAACTTTGGTTTGCTGGATTCAAGTTCGATTCAACGTGTATTGAAAGCTTGTAAGTTGTGTTATATATATTTTATCAATTGTTCTAATGAAGAGAAAATATTTTAAATACTTGTATATTAATTACTTGTCCTCGGTTTAAGAATTTATTAATTTGCTCGAGGCATAATCAGCTATCTTCAATCTTACCTTAATTACATTTTACAATTCCGATTTAAGTTAGGGCAAATTGGACACATCACGTGTAGAATTGCTATTATCATTTATGGTAAATCTTGATTTTATTAGAAGTAAAGACTTTTTTTAAAGTCAGCTTGGTATATTGAATTTTGAGTACAAGGTTGTATATAATACAATTGAATACAATTAAAGTATGTATATGAAACAAAGGAAAAGTATTTTTACATAAGCAAATAGATTTTAACAAAGATCAATTTTAATAAATAGGCTAATCTTTTAGCAATATATTTTTTGACGCGATAATATAAATGAGTTGCTTAATCTCTCTTCAACAGTAGAAAATCGCATTTGAAATATCAACTTCACCAAAGTATTTGCCAAGTATTTGTTGACATGGAAAACTTTAATAGTGATTTTGATTGTATTGATTCTAGATATGGGCATAATATTAGTATTACGATTGAATTAGATATACCGTGGTGATTGTACAGTGAACACGTCTTTTGATCACTATGAAGTATTTTTCATATTTCTCATATTTTTGTCGATCTCTAATACAGACAGTTCTTAAACTGTGTCCCTTTAGGCTCGCCTAATTTCAGTGCAATAGGTAATATAGAAAGTTTTTATATAGTATGGTATTTATTTCCGATCTCTAGTTCAAGACAATTTGTCTTGAATAAATCTCATTCTACATAAAAGTGCAGTCTGCTCTTTATATCTAACATTAGTTATGTACGAGTATGTACATGCAGTAAAACAATACAGTTTTCGCATATGTGTGCTTTTTTATACTTAGTTTAGTAAGGCTTTTCAAATAGATTTTTACATACATTCATATACATTCATATCTAAAAATAAAAACAGTTTCTTAGTGTGCAATGTGGATTATTTGGCATTGTTACTAACATGTTTAATAAATTTGACATATTTCATAGATGCATAAAAATATATGAATACAAATGCGATAATGACTTAATATATCGCTCAATTTATCTGTGCATCTTAGTTATTAGAGAACTTTCAGTGCTTAGGGATAGTAGTATAGTTCCACAGATTCCGCAATCGATTAATATCTAATTTAATGAGTATTGTGGTTTTATTTGTTTTTATTCTGAAGGTACACCTGGTGTATATAAAAACAAAAAGTCTTATATCTACGTATATTATGCGATGTCATAATCAAATTATAATTTATATTTGTAATTAGTTTCTTTTCATTTGGTATTGTTGCTTTAGTCCTGTAAGTGTTGTTCTCTCCCAGAGGATGAGGGCATAAGAACGAACGCTGTGAAAGTTCATTTCTATAGGATTCACAGCCATTGTCCTTCACATGTAGAACTCAGGATCGGTAAGCAGGTGCTCCCTGGTGCAGGAAGAGTCCGAATGCTAGCATTTTGGCATGAATGACTTGCGAGACGGCAGGAGACATAGGATACTAAGTGCCATTACCATATGCCACACCGAATGAACAATATGATAGTTCTGTTTGGTTTGCAGGAAAGCATAGCAAACCAGTCCGACGGAAACAAGACATAGTCCAAGAGGCATAAAAACTGATAAGTAGCGACGTGACGGGAACAGTTTGTGAGTTTTTTTGCATCGTATACCCCAGCTGGTGGAGATTACACATATGCCAGTTAATGTGGGCGTCAAGAATACCCAAAGGCTCTGCTTATTTAGCTCTGTGCCAAAAGCAAGAAGTATAGCACCTAACATATGGAGGAGTGAGACAAGTTGCGGACGGATGTGGGCCATGGCAACAAGTGTCACCCAAATGGCTAGAAGACCACAATAGAAATCGCAGAACTGTAATACCCCTATCTTAACCAAACAGAAACTATACTCATCCTCGCCCGAATCGCATGCATGATAGAAAATAGAGAAGAACATGGCAAAGAAGTATATGACGCCTTCTGTGTAGTACCGACGTCGCATTGCCATATAAATGCTGGGAAAGAAAAGCAAATTGCTCAATGTTAATAACAATGATGCCAGGAGGATGGACATGCTCGATGGAATTTGAGAATCTTCAGTGCAGTCCCAGCCGCGATAACCCTTTGTGCACACACAGGTGGAAAATACAAAGCCACCGGACATGTAGTGATAGCAACGACCATAACGACCACAGCGTCCAGCTACACAGGGACTCGAGGAAATGGAAAATATTACTGAGGTATTGCAGTTATCCAATGCAACATGCTGTTCCGTCGCCGACTTGTGGTGTATCTCAAAAAGGCGTGTCATATCCTCATAATCAGTCGTGCACTTGAAATCCATCATGCACTCCTTCACCTTGAGCGTTTCAGTTTCATTCATTTTGGCCAGACATTCGTTGGATTCAATGCAAGATGCATACCTTTGGGCACTGCTGGCGCAGGGGCAAGGAAAACTCATACCCTCGAGCAGGCGAACATGCTGCCGTACAAATTCCTTGACACTTTCGATAATGGTAACGCGTGCAGTTTCTGCGCCGTGACAGTAAAGTCCCATTGTTACATACCTAAAGAGGAATGAAATTAAAGTTATCATTTAAAATTCATACCTAAAAAAATGTACATCATTTTATTAACAACTTACCAACGACCACTTTCTGGAAATGGTACATGAACCAGCCCCATGCTTTCCGTGTGATTAACTATAATGGACGCTTGTCTGAGCCGCTGGCCATAACGGCATTTATCTGGCCAAGTGGGTACACCTGGTTCACCAAGTTGCATGCAAACTATAATCTGCATGCTCTGATTGGTACGAGGCTGGACTTGTTCAGTTACTGAATTCGGATCACCTATTAGTCTCTCTGCTAATATTCCGCCTCGTTCGGACGATGGTGACAATGTAGGCGGAGGCGTCTTTATGTCGCTGCTAGAACGCTGACCATGCTTCATAGAGACGGCGAAGGTAAGAGTACCTCCAATGTCATAAACTTCACCCAAATCGAAGGCAAAACCTGCCGCTGATTGGGCTGTTAAATTTAATACAACTGGTACGGTACCATTTGCATCTGGCTGGAGATCATAATCAAACATAAAGAACTCGCGATATGTTTGCCGCAATAGAGGATAAAAGTCCATATTACGAAAACGATTTGGTTGCCAGGAATTCACCGTGCTGGATCCATTTCTTGCCAACCCTTGGCCCTCAAACGATGTGTTAACTGATTTTTGTAAATCAAAGTCAATTTGCATTTCATATCCCAACACATCAGGCAAGGATTCTAAATTCATGTTGTTGTTATTGTTGTTGTTGTTAAACTGACGACGTAATCGATATTGGCCCTTCGTCCTGTGGCTAAAACCAGCACCAGCAGAGACAAACTCTTTCATCGATGCTGTCAAAACATTGCCTTCTGTCGGCCTATTAGCACCCGTACAGAGCCAAATTCCGTCTGTTTCTTTAACAAACTTGAGGGTTGCATAGTGCCATGTGCTTGGTTGCACGTAAAACTCAATTGAGATTTCCTCTGTTTGATTTGGTCTGATAACGGTGCTATGAATATAGTTGTGTTCCCTGCACATATCGCTGCCGCAGCCACTCCAAGGATATGCATTCGCTTGCACGTGAAAACCAACATCCGCACAGTTTACGCACACTTGTGCAAAGGAGATGCGTGCTATGGCCACACCAATGTCGTCCGGTACATAGAACTTGTAAATGATTTCATTGTTTTCCGAGCAGTCCGTGTTGTTGTTGCTATTATTGTTATTGTTGTTGTTGCTGCTGTCCTCAGCTCTCGACGTGAATTCGGTGTGCGTGTGCGTGAAGTTTTTAGTTTGAGCAGATCCAGTGGCTTTTATACTGACACCACCAGATTGGGCATCGCCTATCTGTTTCTGTGAATGTTGGTTTTGTTGTTTTGGAAGTAGAGCACGGGTTGCTCTATTGCCATCAACATTTCCTACATAGTTCGCATCGGGGGTCACATTGTCTGCGGCTGTTTGCCGAGTTTTGTTGTTCGGGATGGTGCTGACGTTGACACTCCTATTGTAAGGCTGCTGTTGGGAAACGACATTGCTCGTTAGGTTACCGTGATGCGCTTGACCATTATTTATGATAATCGGATAGAAACTGGACACGGACATTTCGCCTAGTAATAACGTTTCACACGATGCTGCGAGTCCTGCAATAAGACCAATATATAAATGTCATTTAAATTCAATTTGGTACCTTTCTATGGAGTATTCTCAATAGTCAACAATATTGAATTCATTCCTAAATTTAAAGCAAAAAAAGTTTAATTAAATATCCTTTTCACCAAGAGCTTTACGATTAATCTTTGCAATTCGTTTAAGAAATTCAATATATCGGAAAAATTAATAACATTTCGGTTATTACCTTGCTGTTCTATGCGATCATTATTAGGATCCGTCCAACTAATAAATGCCACCGCAAACCAGTTGCCTACATAGGGACCATTTACTATAATGCGTTGTTGTTCCTCATCTGATTGAAACTGCAAATTGTAGATTTCAAATCTGCAACAAAAAAGTTTAAAAACATTAAAATAAATTTGAATATTAACAATTTTTACTATATAGTTTTATTTGTACTTAATCAATATTCTTACCTTTGGTCAGAGTTGAGAAAATGTTTTGGAAATGTTATATTCTCTGGACTTATCACTGGATAACTGGCCGCTTTGAGGTGCAATGTCACATCCTTTACTTTACATTTTCTTTCTGTAAATGTTGTTATTAATAATATCTCTGATTACGAATTGAAGTACTTACGAAATGTACCCTTTGACTCTTCAAAGGCTTTAAAGCTGAAAATAGCTGTCTTAGAATCTGCTGGCACTTGAAAATGTAATATAGATACATCTTTATAGGATGTATATTTGAGCAATGAATTAGATGGCAGTCGAACAATCAGTTTCTGATCTTTTGTAGTTTGCATTTGCTCCATTTTCTCTTGTGGCTGATCATAAATCGTGTATTCATTTTCCACTGATTGATGTTGCATTTGAATACTCGAATCGACACTCCTCAGCTGTAGACTAAATTGTACTATTACAATAATAACAACTGGGTAGATTAAGGAACGATGTGTGTGACACATGTTGGCATCCAATTTATTAACTATCTAACTAAGAAAGTTGCAATTTTATATTCGGAAATGGCTTCATTCGTCCAATTAACAATTAACTGAAAGATTAAAAGAAAAAAGAATATACAATAAGTACATTATTCAATATTACGGCCAGTTGTTTCTAAATGAAACGTAATTATATTATTAAAGTGGTTTCTTAACAAAATTGTTATGCCCATTTAAGAACCGTAAAGAAACATTTGCAATAGAAAAACTTTCAATATAATAAAAGTGTTTTTAACTCTTTTTCTTTTTTTTTTTTTGTGATTTTACGCTTTTCAAAAGTGTCACACAAGTGTTTCTAATGGATTGTAAAGCATGCACAAAATGTTAACCAAATCTAAACCATTCACAAAAATATCCTGAATAAAAACCATTGCCACAAGCGGTGACAGATAAATCGACCTTGCCAGTGACAGCAAAACAGAATATGATTTATGATTTTTTTACATGACTTAATATGATATATTGCACTTTTAATCGCTTGACATGAGTTTTGCTTGGGCCTCCGCCTGTCACGTTCTTCATCCTGGATGATGAAATTTCACTTATGTACGTAGGAAACACACATGTGCATGTAAGGGCTTTTTGTAACATTATTTTGGCTTATACTTTATTTTCTTAAATGCAAAGCGTATCAAACTTTATTAAGGATATTTACCCTTTTTTCCTTCTTATATTAATACTTTATGTTTAAAAAAGAACTGCAAATTCAAAAATGATTTTATTTAAACAAAACCCCTAAAATTTCCTTCACCATATTGCCAATTACTGAAATCTGTGAATCTGCTTTTTTCGGTTTTTATTAAGAAGCGTTTTAAAAAGCTTCTAAAATATTTATGGCAATCCATTTGTTTTTCCAGGTGACATTTCTATTCTCCAGAGCATAGAATACTCCTATAACAATTTTATTGCCTTGGCATATAAAATATACATATGTACATAAGTAACTAATCGAAATCTTTACGAATTGAAGAAGGCATTCATTCGTTTATTCATTGCTCTGACTTATTTCTCGACCCTAAAAGTTGTAGTCACATAGAAAGTATCTACTTTTATTTGTATCTTGGTAGGCTTCTGAGTACATTGTGCATGTGTTTGTATCTATTTCTTTGTGTATGTGGGCCATATTATGTTTGAATGGGTATGCAAATTCAAGTATCAATCCTCTCAAATGGCACAACTGTGCCATTATGACAAAAGGCAAGACATAATCCATGCCACCGTCAGGTATAAATTATTGGCAGTGGCATAACGAGGCAAAATGGGTATGGGCCAAGGATAAAAAGTCTGTCTCTTTGCCTTTTGCCTCAATCACGCAAATTGGTAAACTCAAAGGAAAAATAAAAATGATTTGAAATAAATGTGAATGAAGCAAATATTGTAGCAATTGGAATGTGAATCTTTTAAAACATTTTAGAATATCCAGAAGGACATAATGGAAAAGCCTTTAGTTTAGTTTTTGCATGGCTGAATTGCGAGGCTAAAAAGGAATTCTGCACAACCTTGGTTGTTCTTTGCGTTCAGTTGTTTTCTATATAGCTAATGCAGCATTGCAGCTTTTAAAGAGCACGGAGCAAGCTCGCTGAACCGGAATACGCTATTAGGGAAAGTACAGAGTTACATCCAAGGCAACCAGTTCAAATGGCCACCGCCATTGCTGTTAAGCCATTCAGAGCCTCCTGATGCACATATACACGGTTCCATTTATGTATGTGCATACATAAATGCTGTAACAACCGTTGAACCTTCGATATACCTATATACAAATGCATACATATACCTACATATATATCGAGACCATAGCAAAAATACAAATGCTCGACCTATTTTAAAACAGGGCCAATATAGGCAGACTATTGGAAAAATAGGTGGTGGGGGGCAGAGTTTAAGGGCAGCTTTTCGGCAAGCCACCGGTGGTATCTCATTGTCAGCAAACCAGCTAGCTAGCTACTAGGTAATTTATGGTATACGTAACCCTAAAAGCGAACTTCCATTTAGATTATCTCTGCTATACGTTTTACATACACCGATTTTACAATTCTTTAACTTTTTTGTATATAGTTGAGCTTTCTAAACTATACAATACATTCGAACTACAGTTTTGACATGCATTTAAGTACATAGTTAATTTAGTTTACTAAATTAAACAATAAATTTCGGCACATTTACAACTTGTTGCGGTCTTTGCTTATTAACGGAACTGTTATATCAAAATTTTGTGTGCATACTATGTGACGTGTGTGATGAAAGAACACAGCAAGCAAACTAGTTAATCATTTTCAGAGGGCTTTCTAAAACGGTACAACATGAGCATTCGAATTCGAAATTTGTGCCTTATCAGTAGTATTCGACATAAACAATAAACAGTTCTTATCAATTCTTTCGCATCTGTCTAATATATATGCATTCTATGTGTAGTAATGTGAATCATTATATACATATATATACATCTTTCTATCGCTAAACGGTGCATTGGGTCAAGTTTATTAATCAAAAATTCCCATTTTATATAAAATTTGCTTCAGCATTTATTTACAAATATGCCGAATTATACTTTTTAAAACATAATCATCTAAAAACCAATGGTCCTCGTAGATTTTTTACTTATTACACATAATATATTTTTATATGTTATTGAATAAATTGTAGCAACCGCAAAATTGTAATCTATATACATACTTGTATGTATCTATTTTTTTTTTTTTTCGTATTCCCAGCGGAACTATATCATTTTGCGTATAACTGTGACAACACTGATTGTGAAATTTAAACATTTTCAAGTATACACCCAACATATACATATGTAGACATTTGTATATTGATGTATTTGGAGCTCGACAATTGCACATTTCTGACAAGTGCCTCCACCGCACTTTCGGTACAAAGTGAATGATTGCAATAGAAATTGATTGTTCCCTATGTACACACACACACACACACACACAAATGTATATGCTCGGTGCACTCTACGATTTATGCACAGTTGATGAACCGAGAATGCCAAAATAGAGTACGTAACATGCAGCAAACGCAACTCAAGTTTAATTCAAGTGCAACTTTTCCACAACAAGAAACACGTCGAATTAGCACTTACTTATATTTATGAACGTATGCTCGTTGAGCCCTATGAGGGAGTCCAAAAAAGAAAAAAAAAACATTAAATGTGCACCACGAGCCACTTGTTTACTTTGCGTCACGACATTAAACGGTGGACTGATTGCTAGAGCCGAGCTCAGACTGATACTATGGGCACTCGTATCTATATCTCATTTTGATGTTGCTGCCCCCATCTGCCGCCTACTCTTGATGACTAATGTCGCTGTTGTCGCTAACGGTGCATTGTACTGGAGACTCTTGTTGTAATCCTATTGCTAATGGGTGGAAGCGAAGACTCATTCGCTACAATATATCATATTGCCTAGTCCAAAATTGGTGGGGGGGTACTAGGCGGGAATACTAAAAGACTTGCTGATTTGTTTTGGCTTTGGTGATGTCGTTGTCGGTGGCAACGATGTCAACTGCGCTATCGACCGCAACGTTGATGAAATGCAATATACGAGCTTTCCCCGTAAAGTGAGCTTTCTGTCCGAAATGTATTGTTTTGTATTTCAATTGATTAATAATCGTTATGGTTCTTTTTAAATATTACAAGAGCACTATCCCATATACTCGACTATCCACAAATATCCATTCAACAAAAGAATGTAATCATATAAATTCAATTGTAACCGCAATCAAATATTGTATCATGTAGCTATGTATGTAAAAAACTTTTAGATAAGAGTTGACAATGTATTTTAAATATGTAAATAGAATTATTAGGAGGGACTCTGTTTAAAATATAAATTCTAAAAAATAATTTGATATTTAAATCAGTTTGGTATATAAAAAACAAAAATATTTAAAATTTGGTAACAAAAAAGCAAAATGATAACCCGGAAGCAGTGATATGAAATGTTTAACGATTTTGCAATACTAATAAAAAAAATTTCATCATACCTGCAAAGTAAAAAAAAGTAATTGTTTATAAATGAGCGATTTATTTTTAAAATTTTAATTATTATAACAAAAAATCTTTGTATATATAGAAAAATATCTGCAGAAATTAACGATAGTAAAGATATTAGATACGCACGTATTATTATCTATAGATACGTTCCACAATTATGTGAAATGAGGGGAAATGGAGAGAAAGAGAGAATGTCAAGTTCGTTGTTTTTGGGTGTAAAACAAGTTTTTGGTTTTACTCGTAGCTTGAGAGATCGGCTTGAACACCGTCTGGCTGGGCCACTCAGTTACCCATTCGCCGCGTTACCAAGCGCAACGTTCGCTGAAATTTGTCGCTGAAGTTAGCTGAACCGCAAACCCGAGAAAGTTATTGTAAATACCTGTTTCCGTTTGCTTTTGTATTAAATTTATACATATTTTCATATAATATATAATACAGTGCTGAAAACGTGCATATATATTTATATATAATACAAAAAACAAAATGTAATTTAATATATGGAATATGTGCAAGTGACAAATCGAAAAATCCCATTATGTGCTCTAAAATTATAACGTATACAATTAAAGTTGATTTACGAGTTATTTTTTGTGAATAGTTATACGCATAAGCCTAGAAAAAGTTATATATAAATATATTTATATACATATGTGTATGTTTTTAACAATGCTTCTAGCCAATAACGTTAAATTCTTTGTACGCTTTAAGCCTCAAACGGTTGCTCAATAATTGTTTAAGTAACTGACAGCTGAAATCAATACTCCCCTCTTACTTTTTATCTCTCTTTCACTCTTTCTCAAAGGCACTGATACTTCGACATCTTAAGCAGTGAATATACACAAAGATATATATATATATATATAAATAGTATGGGTTTGCCCATTTGAGTTTACTATTGCGCCATGCAGCCGACGCCATACAAGTCAAAAAGAGAAATCGCCGACCCGCTTCAAGTTGCAAACAGTATTTTCTTTTAGCCAAGTGTTGTGATGTGTACGTTTTCCTAGTACGAAGCATTTTTGACTTAAATTTCGTACTAAACATTTAGAGTGACTCACAGCTGTTTGTGTGTATGAAGGCCACGCAGCATCTTAAAGATTATCATGCAAAACATGCCAAACTTAATCAGCCAACTAGAAAACCATTTATATGCAAACATACATAGATATGTATATACATACATGTATTTTTTATTTTGGTGTTTCCCCATTTGGATATTGCCTTTTAAGCTAGATTGGTTTAATGCGTAGTCCCCTTTATGTTCCTACTTGTATAGTTGCCATTGTCTTTTATTAAGTTACTTTCAATGACTCTCTACAATGACTGGCGTATTTTGGTAAATATATAGACGCCATTCTTGTTTTTTATAATGCAAATTTACACTGATGCTCTGTCAAGTGCCCTTAGTATATCCTGCTAAAACCTTATACTGTTGTAACCGAGCAGGATATGTAATACAAGTGTTTGTGTTTTTTTATTTCGCTTGCTTTAATTTCTTTGTTAGGGATACATAAAGAAGTAATTTTTTTATTTGTATGTGCTTATACGTTTATTAATAAAAATTTTAACATGTTGTCGCAGTTCCTTGTCAACAACAGACAGGATACCGCTTAGGCGGTTGATACCACAATGGATTATCATCATCATCGACCTAAAACCTGCCTCAATCACTCAGTGACCAGAAGAAGCTCATCGTTTGTAATAAGTAAGACCAGTTTACTTCTGGCCATTACAGTTATTACAGCGACAGTTGTTTCATTATGTTTACAACAAGGTATGTATTAATTTAGTTTTCTTTCTGTTACATTTTACATTCAAATGAAATTTTGAAATGAGTCTTTCAAAAGCTTTCTTTTATATCGTAAAGCTGTCATTTATAAGTTGTTGATGGCTGGAAATTAAATAGGCCTCGAGTCAAATTGTCGGAAATTGAAATGTTGAGAACAACAAACTATTCAAAAAATTCGCTGTTCCATTTCCGGACACAAATTGGATTGTTAATATGTAACAAACCATGCCCCCCCATGGGAAACTAAATATGAAATTGAGCTCGCGGTAAAAAAAGCTAATAACAATGGGGCCGGGAAAGTTACTTTGTATTTAAAAATTATTATTGTTTATCAAATGTTTAAAACATATAACACATTTGCAACTTTCATTATAGTTATAAAAAACATTTGTTATAAATTTAAGATTTTTGTCCAAAAAAAGGAGATTTACATAAAATGTTAGAAAACATTTTACTATTTCGCTTAACCAAATTAGGAAAATCGTATTGGATTTCGTTGTGCTATGTCTGTGGCTTAAAGAAGCTTACCATGTTGGCAAGTCAACTTTGCTAGTTGTCCAAATGAATTTCGTTCTTTACTTTTCGCCATTTTGCATGCCATTGTCTTTCTCTTTGTGTGTGTGTGTGTGTGTATAAGTGAATGTGAATGTAAGTGTGTGTGAATGGCGGTATATTTGCCCAGCTGTTATAAAAACAATTGCTTAACTTTGGCGCTGTCATCTTGGCACAACTTGTGGGTCGTTTCCGCAAATCCCAAAAATAAATTAAGCCACAGGGAACAAAAGCTTTCGACCCGCGCACCGCGACTTGATGTCACCAAGTTCGCGACCCAGACATGGGGTAAGGTGCTCCATACAGAAATTCATGCATTTGGCACTCAAAGCTGTCCTTGCTTGGTCGGCAGCCAATGCCAACTCCATTCTGGATATCAACCATAGAAACAGACCGACCATACATATATGAAGTTCTTTCTTTTTGTATAAAGTTTACTAGTCTGGCTAAATTCCAGTTTTAGTTTGGTTTTTACTGATGGTTATCATAAAGTTTTCTAAGCCAGTTTCGTAGAGTAAGCCAAGTCAGAGTGTCGAGTTAACATTGCCAAAACTATAACTTTCTGTTTTTAGATTTTTAAAAATCTTTTGAACACAGAATATTTTAGGGAAATATGGAAGTCAAATGAAAAGTTTTCTAAGAGGAACTGTAACAACAAATTGGCAAATGATTTCTTGGTACATTTATTAGTCTCGAGAGTTGGTCAATTGTACGGTTATGACCCATAAACAATAGTTCCAAAGATGCGATAAGATTTTTAATTGAATGTTTTCTGTACCTATTTCATAATCTATTTGAGTTCTAAAATTTCTTTCATCCATTCTCACTACTTTGAATTTGTAGTTTATTTTGGCACAAAGACTCTTTCAGTGGATGCTAAGATCTGGTGGGCGAAACAAATGAAATTGAGAAAAGTTTACACATAACTGCCTTGACCATGAATTCATGTCCGCATTTTTATTATTACGTTGACACATATATATACATACATAATACCCACTACCACCTGTTAATTGAGGTTCAATAGTAGCAATGGAGGCGTAAGATTCGCCGAAGTTTGAACTTTTCAACGTGGGTAAACAATACTATATTGAATTGGTTTAAAGAGACCATTGACGTTTGTAATAAGTTCAGTGCCACTGGTAATACATTGACTTGGTCTTAAGTTCATTTCATTTAATAAAGAAAAACCTCTTATATAAACTGCAATTCCATGGAATTCTTGAAAGCAAAAAATGAGCATCATAATTTTTAGTATAAATTATTGTGTATACATGCAAATACTTGTTTATGTTTGTATATTTGTAAGTATATGTATATGTATCTACATATTATGCATATATTGAATTCTCACAATCAGTTACAAACAAATACACATTCATGCATATGTATGTATGTGTATCTGAAGGTCGTACCGCAAAATGTGGAGACACAAACATCATAACCGGTTAGCAAACCGGCATCCACACTTTGCGACTCGTCGTCCATTGAAGTTAAAGTTCCGTTTAGATTTAAAGATATCAAGTTTTTCACACAGCTCAAATAACGACATTTTGCGATAAACTACATTAGGGAATACTTTTTAAAATTACGTATTTGTTACTCTTTTCTTTGTGTTAACGATTTTGAAAGAAGAGGTATTTTACCAAAAGTCACTGTTATGTAGTTGTCATTCTTGACGTAAGGAATACCGTTTTAAAAATATGTACTTAAACATTATTAAACGATATTCCAAATATGCTTCTGATTAAAATTACTTTCTTTTAAATGTAAACAAAGCATTTTATAATAAAGGAAAACTAGCCAAACTAGAAAACTTTTTATCTAATCATAAAGCTTGCGCGAATCAAATGAACACGTGTCATAGTATTATATATTTTACATTTCTTATATACATATATATATTGTTGTATGTAAATGTTAGTATAGTTCCTTGTTTATTCAGACGTAATGTAAATACAGCCACGCCCACGAAATGCTTGAAAGTTGTCTTGTCTGACACCGTCTTAGCTATGTATGTATGTAGATGGCTATGAAAATTAACAGGAACACAGTGATGAATATTAATATTGCTTTGATTACAAAATATACGCGCGTACCATTGAGGATTATCCGGCTCAGAAGATTCCAGCTACTATGATCTTTTTTGCCTTCCCACCTACACACCAACACGTAATCGTCCATCCAATCAGCCAAGCAGCAGCTTGCCACTACGTGTTTGAACACGTGAATAATACGCATTTTAACTTACATAGATACATACAAATGTATGTATATTATGTATGTATGTAATATACATACATATGTAGGTTTAAGTTATGGCATTATTTGATGCTCTGTCTCCGTGTGTCTCCTGCACGTTTTTACAGTTGAAATGTGGAACTTGCTTGCAATTCCAACTAAATGTATTCATGTTCATCTGTACATACATATGTATATATGTATGTATGTATGTATTCCTTCATGTGAATGAATAGATGTCATATCTAAAGTGACATTTACAGACACTCCATATCAATAGTAGGTCTTCTTTTCTCATGTAATGATTTGAGCTTATATTGATTTGATTCAATTATTTAAGGCTTTTTAAATGATGGATTTTAAATATTTATACGATTTTCTACCTTGATTTGCAGTTGAGGCTCAAGACCAAAATGCACCGCCCATTTTATATGTAAGAGACCGCAATTGGCGTATTTCGGAAACTGAAAAAGTAGGCCAAGTCATTCAAAGAGTTAGTGCTGAAGATCCTGATAGAGATGATCTATTATTTGGCATAGAGCCACGAATTCCGCCCCAACCCGGAACTAAAGGAAATGCTGCAGGTGCTCTACCGTTTCGCATTGATCCCGATACGGGAGTGGTTTATCTTAATGAAAGCCTGGCTGGTCGTGTAAGTTTTAAATTTAAATATTTATTATTAAAGTTTACAAGTTTAAGGGCTACATCTACCTACGTATATATATACTTTATAGACAACAAATTTGTTAGTCAAATTTACTTGCAACTCAATAGTTTATTTGCTTGTTGAGGGCAAAAGGAAAGCAAAATAGTCAAAGACATACACTAAAGCTGGCCTGGAATATTCAGTGGGAGATTATATACAAGTGTTGCACAAATGTTGGCCATATAAATCTATATATGTTAGACCTCAAATTTAAACTGAACACGTTAGATATGTAAATAAAATATCTACTTATTACAGGCTGGCGAGAATTTCCTTATCTACATTACTGTATCTGATGGCCACTATACGGCAAAAACGGAAGTTTTTATTAACATATTGGGACCACAGGATAATAACTTCAATTACCGTTCCCCATCGTCATCCATATCGCATGTGGTGCATAATATTTCAAAGTTTTTGCCCTCATTTGATAGTTTACCCGGTGTTCAATCCTTTAGAAATGGATTGCCAAATAACAGACCGACTATTAATTTGCCACCTGGTTTTCCACCAAGTATTAGTGGTTATGAGCAACCGATACTACCCTATTATCGACCTGTACCAACTACAGCATCAAAAGAAGAGCAATCAGATGACAGTGAGGAGGATAACAACGTGTCGTCAGCTTCACCGCCAGCAACTACCTCCACCACGCCAAGAAGTCGTACCAAATTAACACCTATTGGTGCTACCAAGCCAGTGCAAACGGAAACAGATGAAAAAACAACATACTTTACAATTAAATCAACAACGATTCCAATAATTGTCACTGTATGCGGATTTCTTGCGATTATGGCAGCTTTGTTTGGATACCTGTGCCGTCGGCGACTCTGCGCCATTAGCAAGAATCTGAAAAAGTCAAAGGAAAAGGAAGAGCTGGCCAGAAAATCCAATCAAAGTCAACTCAGTAGCACTTTAACTGATGACAGCCGAAATTCGATGGTTATGCAACAGTGGCAAGGACCAGTGGCATTTGCCAATCGTTATGTGCCTTGGGAGAGGGATCAGCAGCTTGCGATGACTGTAAGTAATAAGAGACAAAGTTGATGCCTTTTTTCTTTGTTTTATATTTTATATCTTGTTATATTACTTGATTTATTCTATCAATTTATCAACGATGCTAGAAAATGTATACGCAATATTATGTTAAAGCTAAATAAATCAGTAACAAAAGAGAAATCTCATTAAACTAAAACACATTTCTCAATTCTATTCCATCTTTCAAACAATGGCTTACAATAAACACGACATAAACACAAACAACATCGATGACGTCAATATACACAACGATGCCATAAAATCATTGTCGATGCCAATGCTAACACCAATTCAATCCGGTCCCCATCAACCAACAAATGCTGTTAACATCGACGCCGATGCCGATGCCGACGCCGACGCTAAATCTTTCAACATGAACCAAATATACCCGGTCACGGTACATGCCCCCTATTCCTCATTTCCCTTGCGGTCTGGTCGATACGCAATTGGAATCATAGGCAACGTCTCAGCTATCAACAAGTGCCGCAAATGGTGGTGATGCTTCCGTGATGCCACCCACTGGTGGCGCCAGTCTTCAGGCTGGATGTGCGGTCGGTAACTCTGCTGCTACAGGATATGCTCCCGGTGCCGACGCCAACAGCGATCGTTGGGAATTCCCAAGGCATCGATTAAAGTTTTTCAACATATTAGGCGAAGGGGCATTTGGACAAGTTTGGCGTTGTGAGGCCACCGACTTGAATGGTAAGTGAATCAATAGTTATTCACATCTACTTATCTATACTATATATGATAATCTATGCTATAGGACCTATAGAGAAAAGTATATTCCTTAACGAATTTAATTAAGAACAAATTGCACAATTTCAAAGCAACCCAAGTAAAATCGTAAAAAAGTAAAACTGAATCTACCAACTAAAATTGCTGTACTTAATTAATTAACAGTTTTGATTTCAAAAGGACCACAATGGTAGAAAAGGTACCTATGTATATACATATAAAAAGAACTCTGCACTACAGTGCATATCCTTTTTTTGAAGTCTCAAGTAACAATGAATGCTTCCACCTAACTAAAGCCTTCGGCGTTTGCTCCTTTTGCTTAAGGGCATTCTACGATGCGTACAATTCAATAAAAACCAACTATACTAGAGAAAGTTTAAGTAAAGCAAATTGTATAGCAAATACTTAGACACTAGTGTTGGTCTCTGCCACGGGCGTTGCCACTCAGCAGCGTGCCAAGCAGTAGTAGCAGTAGTAGCAGCAGCAGCTGTTGCACGGTTGAGTAGGTGGATTTCAGTCTAGTCCAGTAAAATATATGTGGCTGTGTGCATGACTTGAGAGTGCTTCCCCTCACGAATATTCACTGAATTGCACACTAGTTCACATTTTCGACATTTGCCACCAATGCGTTCCACGTTCTAAGAGCACGTACAAAGGATATGGGTACACATACGTGTGGAGAGCTATGCACACTCAGTAACATTGCCAAGGATAGCAGCGAGTGCAGAAAACCAAAGACAAGTGCAGTAGTGTGGCTTGTGTGGGGCACAGGCAAAACTTTAGAAATAAATAATAATAATACCTGAAGGCCGGCGGAAGCAATAGTGGCCTCGAAGCACAAGCAAGCCAAACCTTTGCCATTCAGTTCAAAGGACACCATTCAGCTACACGGCCATTTGAAATGCTTGTGCAAATTTTCTGCTGCAATGGACATTAACAAAGGGAACTGAGCGTAGCTAATGAAGCACATCTCTCTAGAATCCTGCAGTTCGTTTCTTTAAAACTTAAACAACTTTTGGGTGGCATTAAGAATGGATTGCCCTTATTTACTATGTTTAACTGATGTCTAAATACATTTATTTTAGAATAAATCGTTACTAGTTTGAATTTTAAATTTCAACTATACAAATTTTCGAATTTATTTTTAAGGTACTGATGGTATTACAACGGTGGCTGTAAAAACATTAAAGGAAAGTGCAACTGGAGTTGAGAAAAAGGACCTGCTCTCCGAGTTAGAGGTAAGTGAAGAGATATTGTTTATACAAATTTAACTAAAAGTCCTCTCTAATGTTTCCCTTATCTTTCTAAAGAGTCTTCGCTTCCACTATCTTGTTCTTATTAAACAAGTACAAAATATATAACATAAAATTGCAGGGAGAAAAAAAAAACCGTTTAGAAGTGAAGTTAGCAAACTGACGATTTGTTGAGCACACTTTTCCTCTTACACTTTTGCCGCTTATATTGTACAGGCTTTTCTCATTTTTCTTATTGCCATTTCTTTTCGTTGGTTAGGCTTCCCGCACTGTGGACTGACTAACTCTCGCTAACTGGGCTATTGGGGACTCCGGGGGGGCGGTGGTGGTCTGGGGGTTTGGTGGCTCCTCAACGGAGCTTGGCATTCAGGGTTTTCGGTTAGATGAAAAAGTTTTGCAAATTGAAAATTAACGATGCTGAAAGTTTTCAAAGAATTTTCTTCCAGCTTGCGACTTGCAGATTTTAACACGCAGCTCCAATCCACCCACCACAATCGCACCGGGAAGCGGCTACCCGGCCATCATCATTTGCCACATGCCACGACAAAGCCGCTGCCCCAAGAGTGCAAATTTAATGTTTGGCATTTTTAATGGAAATTTCAAGTCATTTTTTCTATACTTATGAGAAACTCTTAAATATCCATCTGCCACATACATATATTATGGCATTATTCACAAATGAAATACAGAAACTGAATTAAACAAGAAAACCTTTCGGACTTGGTGCATATCTAAGGAAATTTGTCTTATAAAATAAATATAACTTAAATATTTTTCTCATTTTCATAATAGTTTAACGCTAAATGAAATACCTTCAAATTGTCAAGATGACATTCAAGATGAGATGACTGCGACCACTTTGTGTTTTGTTGTTGTTTCCACTAGCTTGTGCTTTTCATAAAAAAAAAAAGACAAAAACAATTGTTGAACGCTTTTCTAGTCTATGTCCCTTTTGTGTTGAGCTAAAAAGGACTGTCAGCAGCATCAGCGTCAACCGGTAATGTCAAAATGTATTTCATTAGGGAATTTTCCCATTTAAAGTTTGTCGTTTTGTTTGGTCGCAGTTTTTGTTTTCCCTATGCAATGTCCTTTTGTTGTTTTCTCTCTTTTTTTTTTTTTATTTTGTGGTTAATTTGAAAAAGCACTTTTCAATAATAATAATAAATAATTGAAAATATAAAATGTTGCTTTAATATGGCTTAACTGCAATGCTTGTTGCATTATTATAAAATAATTTCAATTTATAAGTAATGAGTCAGATAAATATATAAATTCACCTCTTAAGTGTAAAATGACTTGAACAGCAAATAATCAGATCTTGCCTCTAATATTTGTTTATCATTTTATTGTTTTTTGTGCAAGCCAAATCTCAATCAGTTTAACTGATAGAACAGATACTTGAGCTAAAAATCAATAAGTAACTAAAGAGAAAGCCAATATGCTAAATTTGAAAACAATTTGGCAATAAAAATGTGACGAGCTTATTGCATATTTATGCCAGCCAAAATTACTGCGACAAATTATTAATTTATGTTGTTGAATTCACAGGATTGCCAATGCCGGGCAATCGTATACTCGATGCCCAAATGCCCGTTTATATATAAATATATATATATATGTATGTACATATGTGTGTGTATTAATATTTTTTTTCCTGTGAAGGCTGCTCCACAGTAGTTATAGCAGTGTGAAACTTTTAAAAACAAAAAGACCAGACCAAAGCTGGTGAATTTCACTCTATATATATATTATATATATATGTATATTGTATAGTATATATATTTTATTTTATGGGGAATCCATAAACTCAATTGCGGCTGGCAGCTTGAATGCACCACTTACCGCACAGGTTTTATTATTTCCATCGGACAAAAATGATTTATCCAAACATTGTGCATATCTATGAACATTTATTTAATATAATCAACACTTTAAACAAATGTCCGTGTCGCACACAGTGACATTGCTTTTGTGTTAAATGTAATGAAATGTGTGTTAGCCTTGGCAACGACATGCATGCCTATACACATGCATATAATACATACATACATACATACATTTGTATGTACTATATGCACTTAATACCAATAATTAAAATTGATTTCTTGCATTGTTCAGAGGCAATGTCCTTGTAAACCAAAGTACAAACTGATTTTGCCTATATGGTTTGTTTCTTTCTTAAATTTTTTGTTCTAGCTTGAAACAGCAAAGTAATTACTTAAAATATTTGAAAAATCAAAATAGTTACTTTAACTTTTAGATATATTTAACCGATTATAGATGTAATTGATTAATATCGCTTTGACTATAGGTTAAACATAATAATATTTGTAAATTTCCCATAGGTTTTGCTCTAGACAACACGAAACTAATCCCAACTGTGTTACAATGGTATGACATTGAAATAGAACTTATAATGTAATTAAACGCACATTCTCTTGCTCTATTAGGCAATTATAACAATAAAAAAGAATACTTTACGGACCTGAACAATGATGCTAATCGTTTGATTGCAATGTTTGACACCAGAAGGAACAAATAAATCTGGGGTTACGGGTTCCTTGGCATGCAATCCCAGTGAACTAGGCTATGACTCTTGTCAGTCGATGGCAAAACATTATTCTTACTGGCGTTTTGTGCAATAGAACTCAACGAACCGCACGATTTGTGGAAATTGATGATAAGGAACACTATGTTGGCGTTAATAATACCACGCGCTCCGACGCCTTGGAATAAACTGATTCCTGTTGCTGCTATTCCTTGTATTCGCATTTATAGCTAACTCTCTCCCATCGGAGTACGACCTGCGCATTGGGGCCCATATTGGAGTGCGAGAACTACTCGGCTGGCCTTGGTCCTTATCAGAAAGAGGCGTACTGGGGTTGCTGCTGTTGTTGTTGACAACATAGGCCAAGCCCGGCTGATGCTGTTCGCCTTAGATGCTCCCAGTGTTGAGTTGCCATTTAGTGTGCGTCCTTCATCATTAAAGGCGCATTTGTTCCTCGTACGCCGGGAGACAGAAGCCACCATGTGCTACAGCAGCCACGAAGATGTGGCAGTATATCATGTTTTGCGGATTACCCACCAACGAGAATAATTGCGCTTTAATTTTAAAACAATGGAAAATTATTAATGGTCCTGCGCTGCCTTCCACTCGACTCAATGCTGAACTCTACAAGGACTCCTCCATTGCCTTCGTGCCAGTGTGGTCGACACTTTGCTTTGCGGTTGCTTCCATTGTCCGTGCAGGTTTTACTTTGGTTGTGGTCTCTAACTTGGCTCCTGTTGCTCACTAAGATAGATGCATTATTTGCGTAAAGTTTGAAGTCAAGTTAAGTAGTTAGAAAATTTGTTAGCAAAACTTGCTTAAAGGAGAACAACTTTTTTTTACTTCAAATGTGAGCAAATTTTTTTAATATTTTAATGGGCATCAATGCAATTATTTCATAATTCAAATCATACATAATATAGAAGTTGCATTCGTCTTTAATGATATTGAATTACAACTAAACTTTACTTGTAGAAATGTTTATAACAATGATTCAAGTCTTACAAAAAAAGGGGAAGTTTACCACATATCTGTGTCAGCTGAGAAATCCACTAGTCTTGGTAAAGTGTGGTTGTAACTCTTCTTAAGACTATTTTTTTGACTAAGCCACATTAGAGATACTTGATAGTTAATCGATTGGTGTTTTAAAATAAATATTTGAAAATACACTGATTTAAATCGTATTGCAGTCAGAATCCGTGAAATTAAAGTTGAAATTGTTTTAAAATGATTGTCACCCGCAAAGCCGCAACACATGAGATGCAACATGGGCAAATGACACAATTCCCATTTGGCTTAATTAATAAATACCGCTTTGTGTTGCTTCATTGTGGCATTGGGACATCTGCAACTGTCAAAATAAAAAGAATAATCCATTCTGTCAGTCTGCACTACACAAACCATTATATATATATGTATATCCATGTATATATAGGTATTTATCTCTTTACACAACTAAGTATACTAGCACGCCAGGTGAGAATAATGATGCTCACCTTTTGTTTCAATTTGCCACTGGTCCACAGGCTAAAGCGATTAAAATATACTTTAATAAGATTTGAACACAGCTGCAGTTCAACTCTTTCTTTTGCAAAAGTAGAAAATAAATTTATTCATCTTCCTTGCGATTAAGTTTGAGTTTTTAAACTATCCTCGATAAAGAACTATTTGAATTTGCCAAATTTATTTGAAAAGTTTTTCCATTGAATAGAGTTAAACAAATAGAGAGAAAAAGAAGAAACTAATGTTTTCAGTTGCCTGGTGTTCTTTGCAGCATTCAATTACCCAAAGGGTCACATTGTAATTTTAACAAACCTAAAAAAGTTTTGTTTTAGTAGTTTTGACAGTTTTTAGCCAATTTTGATATAATTGTTAATAAAAAGGACAGAAAAATATGAGTATGAAGGAATTTGAATTTGTTTAATAATGGTAAATTATCAGTGGAATACTTTTAAACAATATTTAAAAGTTCTATCATTTTCTCCTTTTTTTTTCCTTGATTTTTTCAATTATTAAAATAGTTTATATTTTCTTTGAAATAAGAAACATTTTTACTTTTCCTTTTCTTTGGTATAACCCTTAAAAATATATTTTATTATAAACAATCTGTTTTATTGGTTCCTTTTGTTATTTCTTAGGTAATGAAGTCTCTCGAACCTCACATCAATGTTGTTCAACTGTTGGGCTGTTGCACGGAAAAGGATCCAACTTTTGTAATACTTGAATACGTAAATCGTGGAAAATTACAAACTTATCTACGCAACTCAAGGGCTGAAAGGTAATTCATTTGATGACTTATACATGCTACATAGATAAAAATGAAATGAATAATATATCAAATATTCCTTTAAATTTCCTTGCAAATTTTACTTTGAAACTCGATGCCACGATTGTAAATACATTTTCAAATGATTTTCTGTTTTATTGATTTAATATTTGGTATTGCAGGCATTATGGAAACACACACGGAAAATCGAACATTTTGACGTCAGGTGATTTAACATCGTTTATGTATCAAGTTGCTAAGGGAATGGATTATCTGACATCGCGTGGAGTAAGTACAATCACTGGCAACGTTTACATAAACACAGTTATTCGTATATATACATGCATATGTATGTATGTGTGTTAGTACATATAGACAGTTGCCGACACATGTTCTGATGTGGGTATAAAATACAGGAAGGGCGATTGTATTATAAATAAACAAATGGATATTGCTTCGTTGACGAATACAAATTGTTTTTAGTGGAAATTAAAATCGATTTATGAACTACCTGCTGTAACTAAATATTAATTACCAGAATGCTTTTAATCTCGATACTCTTTCAATGATAGGCTTATACTAAATAATAATTTAATTTAATATGACAGATAATACACAGAGATCTGGCGGCTCGCAATATCCTTATAGCCGACGATCATACATGCAAAGTGGCTGACTTTGGTTTTGCCCGAGATGTAGTTACATCTAAGATATATGAACGGAAAAGTGAAGGAAAATTGCCAATACGGTAAGATAGATACAAGCATTCAATTCGATTTTTTCTAAAATATTAGTTTATAATACTTTTGTTATTCTTCATTATTAGATGGATGGCCACTGAATCTCTTTATGATAATATATTTTCTGCAAAATCAGATATTTGGAGCTTTGGCATATTAATGTGGGAAATTGTTACACTCGGTTCGACGCCATATCCAGGCATTTCAGCTGCTGATGTAATGCGCAAGGTAAAGCAATATAATTTCTTTAAATCAGAAAAGATTTCGCAACTTATTTAATTGCATTGTATAGGTTAGAGATGGATATCGCCTGGAAAAGCCAGAACACTGTCGCCGTGAGCTATACAATATAATGTACTATTGTTGGTCCCAAGATCCCAAGGAGCGTCCCATGTTTGCAGAAATAATACAAATGCTCGATAAATTGCTACATACTGAAATGGATTATATTGAGCTAGAGAGGTTTCCAGATCACAACTATTATAATATTGTTAATCTTAGTGGCGAAAAACTCTAAATTATCCAGCTGAATACTATAGACGCACAAAGAGCTTTATGAAATATCAAAGAAGCATAAAAGATCAAAGGGTTTACTTTCCCTACAATCCTGTTTCAATCCTGTGCAAAATCGATGTATTTCGGATATGTTTAGTATCTAAATGCTCGTGAATTCAAATCAAAAACAGTCTGATCACACAAATTATTCTTATCCTAGCATTAAAATACACATTTATATTGCATTTTCCTGAAAATCAATCAAAAATCAAATCAAAACACATTCTGAAAGAGCTGCCAACTTTTGATTCCTACTACAGTCAAACAGATTAGAGTAAAATTTGTTGGAAAGTGATTAAGTAATGTCTTCAAAATATATATGAGATATGAGTAGTCGTAGCTTTTGTAAGATATTTGTAATTATATCAAGCGAGGTGTATTCATTTTGTATTTATTTGTTGTATATTTATTGTATATTCTTACATATGCAAAAGCATTAATATATTGTTATACGTCATTATAATCGATTTTTGAATATAAACAATAATTTTTAAGCCAATTGGTAATATGTTCTGCTATATCATTCGATTGGATTGCCAAAAGAAAATATTTTGTGGAAAATATTAAGTTAATATACATAAATTGCCATTCAACTGACAGATTCGTTTATGCCATAATTTTAAATTCCAAAGAGAGACAAAAAAAAAAGTGGGGAAACAATTGGTGGTTGAAATAACTTTAAGAAATGTTGCAACAAAAACCAATTGTAGCAGTTTTTAGATACCCACTTGTACATTTCCATTATCAAAAGAGCACCTGAGTACGATAAATTAGAGCACTATTAAGTAGATATTTGATTTATTTTTATATAATTCACTTTACATAATTCACATTCACTTTGTTGTTACTATTGGCTTCTTATTTTATTAGCTCAAACGTGTGTATACAATCCCGCCGAGTTATAGCAACAGACTAAACTAACTAAAGCATCTCATGACCCTAGAAGCTCCTTTTGGTAATCAGTATGAGAGACAACTCATCGAATGGTTGAAGCACGTGGCTTTGTTATTACTAAATTCGAAGCATCCTTAAACGTTATGTTGGCATGTTCTCTGAGAGTAACAATATGGCAAATCGAGAGAGCAGAATATACAAATATATATATATATAAATATATGTAAACATTTGTATATACATATATAATCAATGAATGTTTACATTATTTGTCAGCTGATTTCAAATGAAGGAGTCTGTTTGAAGGTTAGTTAATATAATTTATTCCATTTAAAGTTAACTCCTTTTAATGATGTCGACATTTAAACTTGGTTTTATACGTTTATAGCCATTTGCAGTTGCATTTAGCATTTATAGCAAACCTTTTTGACTATATTTAGTATTCTATCTTGTCACATCTGTGTATATACATACATATATGTAAATATGTTTTTGTTTTAAGCTTTGTAATACAGAGAGAGATTTTAAATTAATTTACAGACATGCGCAAAAGTCAAAACTTTTTATTTAAACCAAACAAGGACCGCTTTTGGTTAAAGCTTTGTCATCAAAGCTAACCATAAAACTTGCTCTTTGTGAACTAGTTTTATTTAAAAAAGAATCCTGTTGAAGGAACCTTTATATACCCTTACACTTTCTTTTCCACTTGAATCTAATTTAATTGAAATTTGCAAACAAGTTAATTAATGTATTCATTCCGTTTAATTATCGTTTATACAATAAGTATGCTATAATATCTTAAATTTATAGAGTTATTTCATATAACATTAATTTAATCTTAAAATGGGTTCAATGCCAGCATTGGAACACCAATTTATTGCACAGCCAGCTGTATATTGACAATTTTTGTTTTCCCATTCAAATGTAGTCGTCATCGCTGGAGTTATGCAACTTGGTTTCCTCACTCTCGCGTTCCCATTCATTTCGTTTCGCTTGCATTATCAAATCCTGAAAGGATCCATATTCCGAATTCTGGCGTGACTTTGCTGTTAGTCCCACATCGCCTTCATCATCGTAAAGATTGTCATAGGCATAATCAGGCTCTCCATTTGGTCCTGTTGGCATATGTTGCGGCATATCGGATTCATTATAATCATCGCCATTATGATCATCGCTATCGTAGTCAGAGCGAATGCCATGTTTCTCATAGAACATTTTGATTAAATCATCAATTCGTTCCGATGGCATATCAGATACCATTTTGACAGCAATTTTACGACGAGCTCGCTTCAATGGCTTGAGGGGTCTATCAGCTAGTTCAAAGTTCAATGAGGTTTTTAACATACTCTTGGATCTTTTTAAGTTTGCCACCAAGATGCGATAGAGTTTCCGAAAGCTGTCGTTTTGTTGATTCTTCTGAGCCGCAGCATATTTTGGATTTTCCAAAATAAATCTGTTCAGTAACTCCTTTGTGGCATGTTGATCCTTTTGTGATTTTAAAAGGTCCACTAAAAAGAAAAGAAATAATTAGTTAATAAACAATAAACTTAAATTTTAGCAATTTTTTCTGCAACACTTACCTTTTTGTTGTGATAATCCAAGTGTGCTCTGGAAAACGCTCCAGTCATCGGTGCGGCTCTTTGCACCAGCTCCAGTTCTTGATGAAATATCGGCCGAATTTTTTATGTAAAAAGCCATTGATTCTTGCTGCACAATATACAGCAGGATAACCAATAAGTTGAGATTAATTTTTGCCATGTTAAACAATTCCAGGCTCTCTTTTTCTCTACAACGCGTGGGTGTATGTCGTTAGACTGAACTCTACGAAGTGATGAGCTGATGAAAAGTTCCTGTGCCTTATATACCTTTCGTGGCGATCAGGAGCACTGATTAGCCTTAATTGACATAACCGCACACAAGCATTGCGTTGATAATCAGACAAAAGGAACGTTTGACACCCGCTAGACATACAGAGGCGCCCGGAGTCAGCAGCCGGGTGAGACAACATGTGCTTGATCGAAGCAAGCTGGCTTTGTTTTTCTACAGAACACTTAGCACGAGCAGTGGCAATTAAATGGCATATACATATAGTTTAAAACGACAGTTTCGGTTTGTTTGCACATTACTATCCTTCCTTCAGACAATGACCGACTCCGACTTCATTACAGGTAACAGCAAAGTAACTAGCTTCGACATCGGGCGCCCCTCACGAATGTGGTGGGAATCAACGTGTAATTGAGTCGCAGCGACTTCGGTGCCGGTAAGTTTCATGAATGTACCGCACACATCATACATATCGAGTGCCGCACAGGTAGACGCTAGCCTTTTAAATGTGAAAGGAAGTGCATATAAATCCTAGCGCCAGCCATAAACAGATCAACTGCGCCAATCTCAATCCTCAACTCTGTCGACAATTTCGTCGCTAATTATTCTTGAATGCGGGTTTTATTGATGCAATATAAATAATGCAAATGCAATTTGCAGAGACCTAACTCTATTACTATATATGTCGGTCTATATTCATAATGAATTTGCATAAATTACTTACTCCATATACATATATATATATTTCCCATTACGTGTTCATATTATGAATCAGTGGAATTTAAAAACACCTGTAGAGTTGGTCCTGTTCATTTATAGAAAAATTAGAAAACCAGAATTTTTTCACATATTGAAAATTTTATTTAAACTTTTTTAAAGGTATATAAATAATTGATCAGCATCGGCTGAATAAGATAGGATATGTTTTTCTTTTTACAAAGTAAACTGATTATGTCTTAGATAAATCAGAACCCAATTTAAACCATACTATTGTTTATACATTTATTAACATATTAGTCTTATAATATATTATAATTTAAATAAGTTCCACATCCAAGTAATGATCTTGAAATATTTATCTAATTATCTTGTAATTGAAACCTTTTACCCAATATTGTAGTCTAAAGGATTTTCAACAGACAGACTTTTTTCGGTTTAATCCCAAGTAAATGGCAAATACTCGGCTGAACTTGAGTTTAATTAGTTTAATACACGTTAAATTTCCTTTGCTTTTAGATCTAAGGACATATTTGGTCTACCCTAATTTTGAATCAGTCTACCCTTTATAAAAGTCAGTCTACCCTAAATTAAAATCAGTCTACCTCCAATTAGCTGTCTAGTTTGGAAATGTTTTTCTTTTTTTGGTTGTTTCGGCGGCTTGTACATATTTAATGACATTATATTTATCAATAAGATTAGTATTATATAGTGCATCATCTCTCCATAAGATTATTTATCTGCACACCTTTAGCATGATTTTACTGGAAACAATTTTATTTCATTTTAAGCACAAACATCATGGCATTTTTGCTGTTTAAAATAGATTATTGCAATAATTCAAATAATACACAAAAGTTAAAAAGAATTACAAACTATTAAGCATTCGGTGACCGTTGGCAACCAAATCCAAATCTTTTTTAAATTCAAATTTAATAAGCGCCTAAATCAGTTAAACCGGTTTTACCCGGTTTGCTACCCAACAAACACAAAATTTAAAAAAGTCACATGTTAGGTAAATTTACTCATTTAAATGTTAGCTCAAAACGAGTTGTTGCTGTTGTCTCTATTTAAATGGCTTCTGTTAAATAACATAATATTTTGAAATCTACAGTTTGTTGACGGTTACAAAAATTAAACTACATTCACTATGAAATGTGTTTATGGAAAATGAAAACGAAATGGGAAAACATAAAAGAATTTGATTTTTATTAACGTTTTAAAAAATATTAATTTAAATGATAAATTAAGATGGCTGAATTTTAAATAACAATAAATCTAAAAATATATATTCTAGATGAACCAATTTGATTAGTAGCTATATGATATATGAGGTTAGCCCGACATATTGGCTAAATCAGGTAACTTACTGAACAGTGTATATAGGGTTAAGATGGATAGACAATTTGTCCAACAGACTATATTCCGACCAACGACTTTTCCTAAAAGATATTGACGCTAATGTTTCGATTAAGTAGCCTCTCAAACGACTCGAACAGGTTCTTACTGTTACATTTGCATCTTTTTATTTTATACTATATTATTATTTTTTATGGTAAAAGTAGAAAATAACATAATAGAAAAGAAAATATATTATATTATATGACTCGAGGAGATTCAATCTAATATTTCTTTTTTCATATAGAATAGATTTATTCCTAGCTAATATGATAAGCTAATTGAGTTCTTCGTAGACCTATGAAACTTCCAAACTTTTGGTTTTCTCGTTGGTCCAATTTTATTAAACTTTAACTTATACTGCTGAAATTCAAAATCATCTTGTAAATGCACAAATATCTAGATGAACAGCTTATTGTTTCTCTTAACGTAATCCATATCTAATGAATCATTTAAAATATAAGTTATCAAGACTGAACAAAATTAACAATCCTGTGGCGGATTGTATGCATATATACTTACCAACATTAGTAAGAAAATATTTATTTAAGTAATAGAAAACAGTGTCATTTATTAAGATATATTTTATTTATATATACATATATTTATTCAGCGTTACTATAGAGACCAGAGTTTATTGTTACAAATAACAAGGGTAACTAAACGACAAAGTGAATATGGCAAAAGTGTTATTTTCAAAAAACAAAAGGGAAACCCACAATGTTGACCCGCTGCGACATGCTGCCAAGCTAAAAGAAATTGAGGAGCGACGTTCGGAAGCAACCGAATCAGAGGAACTTACATTGAGTTACATGGGCGAAGAAGAGATGCAAACTGAGGTCGTGGAAAGTGAGTTCAGTTTATCTGAAGGTGAACCAGCATTAAATATTGGCAAAATTGATTTGTCATTTCCCGAGACAATTGAAGAGTTCCAAGATAGTCCGCATTGTTATCCTCCATCATATTATACGCTATCGTCCAAGGAGCGGCTTTTGCTTCTCTATGCTGAAAATTTTCGAAAGCAGTTTGTTTTTACTTTTCCAAAACGACGGCCATTGGTCCTGGCACTGCCCAACGAATGTAAAGTCCAGGTACGTCCTATATATTTCTTATATAGTTATTATTTTAATTTTTTACTTTATATTTATTTAATTTTATAGAAATTTGTCTGCACTGCGATTAGGCCAACAGCTTTTGTTTATCCAGAGCTCATTTCCAGCTTAGAAAAAATTTCCAAATTCGTTGCAGACTTTGTTCAATATGAACCTCTCGAGGATCAAATCAACTTGGTAAGTCAAATAAAACCATTTGATTTTTGTTCTTATCTAAAAAAAGTGGCTAGGAATATATATAGTATGTAAGCTATCTATTTGGTGGCAGATTCATCGGCTATATTTGGTAACTACGAATTGTTGATGGAGAAAGAAGTTTAGATAAAATATATCTAAGTTTTTTTAAAAGATTCTTTTAATTATTTCTGCTCACATTATGAATTTTAATGATAAATGGTTCTTTATAAAGACAGTGCTTCATAATAATTTCAAAAGTAATAAAAACGTTTAAAACTTTTGGATTTTTTGAGTCCGAGAACCAAAATCTTAGAAGTTTCTAAGCTTGGTAAAAAAAATTTAGACCGATTTCAAAAAGAAAATATTTAATTTCTTCTTATCTTTTGATTGGCTTAAATTTCTATAAACCTTAATTTGTGATCGTTTTATGGACAGTTCCATTTAAATGGCATTAGTCCCAAGAAGTAAAATTTTTAGTCAGTTTTTACAGTTTTTAATATTGTTTAAATTTTTAAAATTCATTGTTCAAAAAGACAGAAATTCCTGGAGAGACCTCGAAATAAGAGCTCGATTTTAAAGAGCTGTTCCTTACCTTATGAAGTCGATTTCCATTACCTCAAAGATTATAAAAGTTTTTAATCCAAAAGTTATTGAAAATTGTAAAAATTCGTTTGAAAATTAGTTTTCTACAAGATCAATTCGACCGTAAAATATGATGATTATTCAAAATATTTTTAATGGCAGAGACTAAAAATATTGCGAATTTTTGCATTGTCAATTTTTTTCGATTGCCCATTTTTAAGATTTTTCAAAGTAAATGAAAGAATTTCGATATGATTTCATAAAAAGGTTCTCTAATTGTTTTTTATTAAATGTGTTTTTTTAAAATTATTACATTTAAGTTGATAAATTCTTTTTTAATTAAATATCGCAAAAATTTCGAATTAGGAAAATTCTTATGACCACATTTTTTTTTTGTTTTTGTCGTAGTTGCGTTTCAGTATACGAAATTATGAAACTTTAAAATTGTTTAATCAGTGAGTATTGGAATACCTTAATAAAAATCTTTCCTTAGTTTTTTTTTTTACACCTCCAAAGACATATAACAGAAAATAAGTCTATATATAATAACATTTTTTTCTAATTCAATTCGGGGAAAATCAAAAAGTAATTTGTAATCGAAATATTTATATATAAACTATGTCTGATAAGTAGAGTTATATAGAGTTATTTTATGTACAACTTGATGTTAATATATAGTGGAATTCATATACGATACAAATTACGATTAGATAACCGAAATATTTTACCAATAATAGGTTCACAGAATCTAAAATTGGGCTAGTTATTATTTGATTAGATTGCTAAACGACAATTTCAGTTATCCTTAATTATTCTGTACATTTTCATAACTGCTCGATGTAATTTCGTCGTACTGCTGATACTCGCCCGTTATTTGGCAATCGTCCGGGTCATCGTCGAGGTCACAGTGTACAAATTCGTAGGGAGGGAAGAACAACGAACTAAGTAAAGTAGCCGATGATTGATAAACGGCTGGTGAATATCTCTGGCGTCGAATGGCTTCAAGACTATTGAAGGAATCAAGGCGCAGCCGTGTCTGATTCAAATTAATGTCCATTTGCTCTATATCAACTAACTCATTATCCGTGGCTGGCTCCGAAGAGGCCAACTTCGGCTTATCCTATTTGCGTCGACGAATTTTATTTCTACTAGTATCCTCTTGTGTGTTGTCTTCGTTTTCGATTGAAGTCTTTGTTGCATTGCCACTCCCATGAGGTTCGCTGCTTGATTTAATAGCCGCTATCAGGAATCTAAGCTGCATCAGTTGTACGGCGGTGACACGTGGATTACTGCAATTTTCAAGCCATTGCAGAAACTTTTCGCCATGCCTGATGGCCACTACATCATCGTTGTCCATATCGGAAGCATAATCCAAATATTTCGATTTCTCCTCTTCATCTGTTTTGTTTGAGTTATTGTTATTGTTGTTATTATTACTTGCACTAACATCATTATTATTATGATGTTGAGCATCGTTAATTAAACTTGTATCGCAATTAGCCTCAACGCTAATGGTTGTATTAGTTTTGATTCCACCGATTTTGTATAGCATATTACTTAGCATATGGTTGCCATCTGCTCTCGAGTTATTATCTTTACCCTTGAGAGATTCTTGTTCCGTATCCACACGGCTGTCAGGTTCGGAGCCTTGATCGGCTTGAGCTGTGGTCAAAATGGGACTTGATGCTGGGCTAGCTATCTTACATGATGCTGATAAATCTTCCGGTTTGCCACCAGTGGCTTCAATTTCGCCTTCAACTTCAGTGTCCGGATCGGGATCGGTGGTCGCGTCATTTTGGTCCATTTGGTTATGTTCATTCGATGATAGACTGCGCACAGAAGGAGTTCCAGCCTCTTTTGTTAGATGTGAGTAAAGTATATTATCATAAGGTGTCTTGGCCATGTCATTTATATTTGAGATTTCGGCTGTATTGCCTATGCCTGGATGTTGCAAGGCGTTAGCCTGCAGAGCAGCTAGTGTGGCTGCATTTGGGTTCATGGAATGAAGACTTGCTCCAAATGCTTTGCACCAATTATACCAAGCAGAATTTTTATCATCTAGGCTGCCAGAGGGGGTGGAAGATGGTGTCAGTGGTGCGGAAGGTATTGGTGGTGTTTGGCCATGCTGATTCATTTGTTGTGGGGTGGACGAACGAATTGGCGGACTTGTAACTCCCATGGTGACAGGAGCCGGATAAAGACTATTAAGCCCCAGCATTGTTTGCTGTGATTTAAGCCAATAAAAGAGTGGATCATCGGGTAAATTGGACAATGGCATAACGCCACCCACATGAGATGGAGCCAACGATGGACTTGGACTTTTAATATCAACACCTTTCGCATCGTCTTGAGTAATTAAATTTAATGTGCAACCATTATCGGCAGATGATAGTTTTTGCTTTGCCCAATTCTTAACTGATAGTCCTGGGGTTCGTTCACGGTCTCCACTCTCACTGCGCGGACTGGCTAATTGCGATTGGTTTTGTCCACTTGGTTTTGGGTTGCGCAATGTGTTAGTAGTGGCTGCAAAGTTATTAAGTCCGGACATGGCCGCTAAGCCAGGATTAAGTTGGGCCAACAAATTGAGGTTTGAAGTTAGTTCGTTGAAACTGATTGCAAGGGGGGACTGAGATAAGCCGGTGAGACCTGAAAGGTGTGTCAGGCTTGAAAGGGGACTGATAGCATTGAGAGATGGATCGGCGGGTCGGTTAATATCAGCGCCAAATACTTTATTTTTGACCCCACCATTAAATGCCGCATAGTCCACAGGTAATGCATTGAAATTCAAGTCGGATAAATTCTTGTTTGCACTGTAGTCCAAGCCATTCAAGGGTGATCGCTTGAACGCAAGCTCATCGAACTTCATTTTATTGGAGAAATTGAGTGGTAGTGATGCATCTAAACGTTGGCGCTTCTCCGGTGGACCCAGCAATCCTCCAGAACCATCCAGCTTGTCTACTAATGCATCGGCGCACAACTTATCGGCTGCCGACTGGCGTGACATGAAGCGCAACTTGTCTTCGTTTTTACACCAACCGCGCAGTGTTGACTCGGGAACGCCAATATCCCTGGCCACAGATGCCTTAGATTCGCCATCATGGATGCGCTGTATGGCATGGATCTTATCTCTGGGGGTCAAGCTTCGCAACGGACGCTTGCCCTTCGTGCCCATTCGTATATTCATGTGGGGATAGCTGGAAATATCCAACTTGAGGCCGTTGTCGAACAGTTTGAATGCTGCAACAAATAAAAAGGAAAAGTTTGAATTAATTATAATGTTTTAGCTAAGATGTGTACGCATCTGCAACACGCACAATATAAGTGCAGTGTATATATATGTACTCTCCGTTACATACATACATATATATACATATATCGGGCACCCAAAATAACGCGCTTTCATTTGCCAGAATCGAGTACATAACCTGTACATAGAACGTTAGCGAATGTCGTGTGCGCGCATCATGTACTTGCACTGGGGTTGTTTGGAAGTCCTGTTGAGTCCCCACGATGCTCCAATAAAATCGTTTCGCGCTTTAAAGTTTTACAGACAACTCGCGATGTAAATATACCTAACGCACACACACACACACACACCCAAAGCAGAGGTATGCGCTCGCATATACTAATAGAAGCAACAAAAATTCTCACGCAAAATTTTGCTCCGACTCTTTAGCTATAGCTATAGTGGAATTGAGCAAAATGAGTTGCGGCACGCCCCCCATGCCTTTGCTGTTCGTCGCAAGAAGATGCCAAAAATGAAAAGACCTGAAATTCACACAAACATACACAGACACACACACACACACATAGAGACAATGGAATATGCTAATTGGTGCGTTGCCTTCGCGCCGCGGCGCGCCTGCTCCAAATTGCAGCGCGCAGCGCCAACGTCGCGAGAATCTACGAATAAGCAACAAGAACAAGTGATTCGCTGTCGTCATCGGCTAACCTGCGTGTGGGATACGAACCATGGCCAGAGCCAGCACGATGTATAACCGAGCACACGATATAGCGATTTATAACTTGTTTACCTGTTTCGTGCTGCCTCTCGTTGCAAGTTCGCTCGCAAGAAACATCCCCAATCACCAGGGCTATGACTGTGGAGGGCCCATGCTCGCCTGTTGCGCCAGTTCCCGGCAGGTGTACCAAGTGTCAACACAAGTAGAATGATTCTACATCTATGTTGTATCCTGTCGCCTGCTTAACGTGATGGTCCAAGACTCTCAGACTCAAGCAAAAACTTTTAGTAGGTATCCCATATGGCCTTTTAGGAGCCATAGTTAGAGATGCTCAGATGCTGGGGCCGACGGCACTGGGAGTGACAATATGCTCCGCCTCCATCTTTGTAGCAAGTGTGTGTGGCATGCAAAAGAGCTTGTCCATTTGAAGGAGCGGGACGCGAAATTTTAAAATGAAAAACCCGTTTTGCGCATGACTGACACATGATTTCTTTCCTCCATACACACACACACACACACACATACACACAAACCTGTATTTGTATGTATGTGAATATTGTATATATATATATGTTTATAAGGATGAGTATGTATGCACATAACAAAAACTGGAACGTCTAAGTAAAACAAAAGTTGCTTATGCGACTACCTATACATGTATATATATGTATATATTATATATATATATGTGTGGATGTATGTGTGCATAAAGAGAGGGTTATTCTAAGAGAAATTTTGCAATTTGCCAAAGAGATTTCGCAGGAAATGAA
Organism: Drosophila neocordata; assembly: GCA_018903615.1. Taxonomy (NCBI): domain Eukaryota; kingdom Metazoa; phylum Arthropoda; class Insecta; order Diptera; family Drosophilidae; genus Drosophila; species Drosophila neocordata. The sequence goes on along the minus strand of JAEIGI010000002.1, from coordinate 16,217,584 downwards.
GAGCAGCTTAAGTTGCTTTGGCTTGTTAATGTACTTGTGTATATTTATGTGTGTATGTATGTGTATGCAGAAATTGATCGGCGATCGTGCGAATAATTAAGGACAAAGAAAACATTTTCTTTTTTATTTTCTTTTAAGAAATCTAAATGCATATTAGCTGGCTATCTTTTATTAATTTTATGTATTTCAATTTCTTCTGGTTTTAAATTTGCATAAAATATATCGGAATGTTTTTGAAGAGGAATATGGGGAAAGAGATTATCTTGTTAACTTATTTAAATTGCTCAACACTGTTTTAATTAAGCAAATCTAATAGGTAAAACATATTGATACTAGTATTCATCGTAAAAAATACTGGTTATTGATATATATATGATTAAAAATAATATTTTCTTTGCTAATAAATTATAAGATTTTTTACATTGCTTTATAAAAGATTTTTTGTTTGAAAGTTACCCTACTGAACACCATGTCGTATGAGTGTTATTACGTAAAAAAAATGTTAGCCTAGAACATGCATAGTTTTAGAGTTTCTATATAAAAGAAAAGTATAATATTTTTATCCGAAAACAAACAAGTATAAATGTAATGGATTTCAGTTAGAAACAATTTTCAATGAATAATCGAGTTTCTAGCTCTAAAAATCTGCATTGTTAGATTAATAATTCAAATGCAAATTTTCAAATCCCTTTGTTTAAAACCAAACGAAGCTACCTTCTAAGCCACTTGAGTTCAGATCAGTTAAATGAAAGCCGATGGAAGCAAAACAAATCCCCACAGTTGGGATGTTGACGTACCGCAATACACTTGACATGGTACATTTGCAATTTTACCACCGATAATGTTGTGCATTTATACGTATAAATGTACATAAAGTATGTACATAAGTGCGCCTCATACATACATATCTATGTGCACCCTATCAGCCATGCAGACATAAACGTTCATAACCAATGAAGCAGCAAATAACTGTGTCGACGGTGCCTCAGCCCACATGGCATCCCCCCACTGCATCCCACCAAACACATATCGAATAAAACTTTTAGAACTGTATAAAAATTACAAGGTCTTTTTACCATTCAACAGCCACAGCAAAAGCTAAAGCAAAAGAATTTTTACTTTCTCTTTCGTACAAGGTCCGTCCTTGTCCTAGCCGGCGCGCCATTAAACTTTTCACGAACCGAACTGGGACAGTGCGGAGAAGTGAATGAAAAAAAATCTAGTAACAACAGAAAAGATGAAAGAAATAAATATAAAAGAATTACACCAAGTTTGTGCATGTGTATGTTTGTGTGTGAGTGTGTCCGAGAGTTCGTTTTTGTCTGTGTCTGCTGCTGGACGCTACACACATATGTATACACACACATACATGCATACGTGGTAGTAATGGGTAGCCGTCTGACCGTTTGGGAATATACCTCTACACACACACACACATTCAGGCATATACACATCCTTGTGTATAAGTATATGTAAGTGTGTTAAAAGCTTGTGATTTTCCTATATACAATTATAATTTGATTGTATTTACTATTTTTATCGTTTCTTTGGCTTCGCATTGAACTTACTCAGACACAGGCACAGACAGGAATCGCATAGAACAGGAAAAAAAAGGACTAGGACAGTCTGGCAAATGGAGGTCAACGACAGAAACTAGTAGTAATATGTATGTATGTACATACAAACATACATACATATATGTGTGAAAAAAGGTTTGATATGTTTTGTTGGTTCATATGTATGTACATATATACATATGTATGTGTCTGTTATGTCCGTCTGAGTTAATGTAAAAAGAAATAAAATACAAAAAATCAGAAGTCCATAAAAGAAAAAGTTTATTTTGTCTGATAGCAACAGTGTGAGTATGTGTAAATGTAACAGTGATAGCTTTCTGACTGTTAGACAGTCAAAGGTTGCACCTGTTGGAAACCCATGATCCGGTTAAGTTCCCTTTCTATATACATAGATTTATGTATGTATGAATGTGTTTCTAAACATATTTCTATATGCATAGCAAATAAATAAATATTCAAAGAAATTTGTATATACTCCTACAGCCACTTTCATCACAAGAACAAATATTTGCCTATGCCAGTAAGTCGGTCAGAATTTGATACTTCAAATATGAAAGAATCTTGATAGTTTTGATGCATCGAAAGGTTTGAACGATATTGTTTCCTGGCCAATCGATAGGTTTAAGATTAAAGTTATAAAAACATCTAACGTTTTGTATTTTAGTTTGTAAAAAGAGCCATTTCTTTTAAGGTTTCAATCGTTTTCGGTCAAATCAAAAATCTTTAGCAACATAAATTACTACAATCTATGATATATTAATCTTTATTAAAAGGAATTACTTCTGCGATATAGTTATAAATGGACACATGAACAAGCAACATTCGAATGATCTAGAACAATTATTAAGACGGGACTGTGTTCTTCTATCTTTAGAGTCATTCCATTAGTTTTTGTAAGCCATTGAAAGACTACTATCAAAAAGTGTTAGAAGTATATAAAAAGTAAAGTGTTATTATATCTATTTTGAAAAGGTTAATGTGATCGTTTCGACCGATCACAATCTGATTCTTGCAATTTATACAAATATTTACAGATATTTATCTTCCATTTCTACCGTACCAGATGGTATTTATATATCTTCCAAATTTTGAATAGTATCTTAGAAGTAAGGTAAAATAAATTCGAATCTAAAAGTTTACAAACTTTTGATCACTTAAACCATCAATAACGTTATACAAACAAGACTCTCGATTATGGGCCTATATGATAAACCACAAGAACAATCATTTGTAAAAAAAAATTTTACTACATTTTCAGTGTCATAAACAACACTTTATAATGAAAGAACAAAACGAATTTAATAGTGTATAGAAGTAAAATGATCAAGGATCTAGAATCAAGAATGTTTTTTAGAATTGATCAGCCTTACGATTTTATATGTAGGAGTTTCCTATTCCGATATTAATCGTTGGCTACGTTTAATAGACAAATATTTTTAAGAATGATCAGTTTTCTACTAAGGCTTTTGAAAGAATTGTTGATTTGAAAGGAAAATATATTTATTTATGAAAATGTAAGTTTTGAAAATCAATGTCAATTTGATATAATCATTATTTCTAACTGAACAATTTAAAGATGGGTCTTCTATTATATACTAACGTTTTACTAATTTATACGCCAATTGTATAATAAAGGGTTATGTGGGTTAAGAATGCTCCACTTAATAAATTTATAACAAATTTAATAAAAGTCTAATAGCAAATAAAAATGTTACTAGAAGTTTGTTTGACCAAAAGATCCTTTGTAAGCATGATGTGAAAGAATGCCGGGTTCAAAATTTTACCTCGTTAAACATTAAAAGTAGATGCAAACAACTATTATATATATAATATATATAATATATTGGATTATACGTTTCGTAATTTATACAGATTTCTCCAAACATGTGCTACTAAAAGAACCGCAAAACAAAATGCATTAAAAATAAAAAGAAGAGATGTAGTTTCAAGTTGGATTTCCAAAACACATTTTTTCTAAATCACTAAATAATAAAAGTACTCTTTCCATAAAAACTAAATAAAACATTAGTGCTTGTTTAAGTAAATATGGTTACCCAATATGCAATTTGCATTATTTAATATATTTTCACATTTTGTTGTACTATACTAACCTTTTAACTGCACCTCCGGATGAAAAATAAACGGGAACTCTTTGGTCAAAGTTCACTATCCTATAGATTTATAAGCTCAGATTGTTTTTTCGTTTCAAAGTCTTTCAAAAGTTTAAATTTCCTTTTTTTTTTTAAAGTTATTGCTTTTAAATTGTTGCACACACATCCACAAAAAACAGCATTTGAATATTCGCAAAGAAATTGATTGTTGGCTTGTAATTTCAATTGATGACAAATATCTCATAGAGCCAAAGGAAGTCGCGAAAACACCGTGCTTTAATGACCGGCTGTCGAAAGGATGTGACCGCGATGCCGTCCACAAGTATTCTGCGAACCTAAACAGCTAGCGTCCGGCGACAAACTACCGCGGAGAAACCGAACGCAGAAACGTGAGCGAATTTTGATTTTCACGCGGCGAATTTCCGCACTACAACGACGGCGAAGGCGACGACGACCACGCAAAATTTAAAGTCGCACGTTCATGTTACTCGCGCCTCTGTCTCAGTTGTTTCTCCTGGCAGCGAGCGCACACGAGGTGGTTGGTATTTGGCTTATATGTGTGTGTGTATGTGGATATGTTAGTGTGTGTGTGAGTAAGTAAACGAGAGTGTGAGTATCTGTGTGTGTGTTTATTTACACGTGTATGGTCAGTAGCTTGTTGTTGTTGGTTTGTTTCTTTTTCTTATAGATGTGTTGCTGGCAATGCCTCTCAGCCCGCTCTTGCTCTCTTCCCTTTCCTTGCTGCTGCTTGCCGTATTCGCGGCCTTTTTCGGTGACAGCCAAGTGTACAATGATTAATAACGTCCAAGACGGCTGCGAAGACGGCGTCGCCGTCGCTGGATCCGTGTCCAGCGCCATTGCTCTCATTGCCATTTTTGCCAACGTTGGCCAACCCAACCACAGAGGCACACTGTACGTCTACTTGAATAGACAGACCGGCAAACTGGACAGACCGTTCAAAATCGCACACTAACATATACACACACACACACAAGTAAACTCATGTACATATATACTCATACATATGCATATGTACGTACTTATGTATGTATGTAGGCACCGACACATCGACGAAGACGACGCTCGTGCGGCCGGTCATTCGGCGCACATCCTTTTTGGCCTTATAAGCAGCAGGCCTACTTCTTCTGGTCATGTCTTGGTCTGAGTAGGGCTTATATGCCTATGTGTTGTATTTTTGTGTCGATGAAGATTGCTGGGCCAGCGGAGGGGTGGTCCGTCCATAGGTCGAAAGAAGTGTGACCGAGACCACGGCATGTGATGTTTATGTGCAAAAACGAGCGAAATCGAATGCTGCGTGCAACTAAGTATGTATGTACATATACGTACATACATGCTGTGCGTACATGTATGCGTGTTGTTGCTTAAAATTTGCTAGGATAGGGATAGGATGGTTGAAACATTCGGCATTCATATAAGATGTCTTGCCTCTTTTTGGCATACACAAGTATCCTAAAATTTTAAAATAGGATCTTGTGCGCAGTCAACCGGTTTTTTCTCAAAAGAGATGCCCTAAGAAGTATTTCTTTGCATCGCTGAAATAAAACAGTCATTTTTAAAAGTAGTATAGCATCCGGCAAGGCTAATTATACACGTTAGTTTGGTTTCTTACCACACACATGCACTTCGGGGCACTGACATGCCATATGCTGTTGCTGTTGCTGATATTGGTATTGGCTTTAGAAACATTTGCTTGGTTTGTTTTGATGCGCACCTTCATCACCGTTTCTGTTTGCTTCCCACTCTTTCGCTCTCACTCACTAAAGAGAGTTGATTCTCTGGCTATTAAACTCGGGAGAGCCAAGCATTTGCAAGGGGCAATGGCAGAGAAGCAGCTGTTGTGTTCGTTTCGCCTTGTGCAGCCGAATAGACCCCATCACATCAACTTAACTCAAAATCCCACCCCATATTAACAGCTAGAGCAACAATTCTTACACAATATGCATACAGTGTATGTACATACATGTATCGATACAATACACACACACGTGCACACATAAGAAAACTATTTTTCTTTCGGAGCTTTTAGAAATCTTGAATGCCCTAAACTTAACGATCATTTAAAGAAAACTATGCCTTACAAGTTGTAAGCTGTTTAGCGATATTATTTAAATGAAATAAAGAGAAGTTGCACGCTTAGGTAAAATTAATTATCGCAAATCTTTATTTTGCGAGTTTTTTTTAATGTTTTTAACTATAACTATATCATATTGAAAATTAATTAATATATTCTAAAGAGTTCTTAGATTAACAGTATAATATATTACTTAATATAATTCAATTATTTTTTGAAAGCACGTGTTTAGTAACATTTTGTATATAAGTAATACTTTTTTCAATGTTTTTGAAATTTATGACTAATTGATATAGTTCTATCTAGAATCAATTTCCTTAATGTGAATTATTAACTATTTGATGCATCTTTTTTTAAAGCATTTTTAGTTTCTCAATATAAAATCTTTTTCAAATATTTTTTTTAAATTTATAATTTGCACAAGATTATTTAAAGTCTTTTTTTTATCCTGTACATAAATATGCCAAACGCTTGTAATAGCCTATCCTTTTGTAATTTAGACAACATGCCGTATGAGTGATATTTTATATGATATTTTAAAGATTATGTTTTATAATTTTTTTTTAAATTTCTTTTCCGGTCTTGTTAGACTTCTTTTGTATACCCTAGAATTTTCATTTCTAAAGTCAGATGGAACGGACAGACTAATAGGGAGTACATGGTTTAATTAATCTCAAATATAGGCTCCTTTCAAAGTTTTCCAAATTAACAAAAGTGTTCATTCTGCTATATTTAAGACCATAATATATATACATATATGTGGGTATACGTGTAAGAGCATATTTCTTCTTCTTATATATGCATAAGTATATGTCCATCGGTATGTGTATTTATATGTATGCAAGGATATATGAACGCTTAACCAAGGGAGATTGCTGTACATATGAATATGCCAAATTGATGTGACCAACAGTGACCAGTGACTATAATAATACCAAAAAAGACGAGAATAATGTCACTTGCCGAGGAATCGAGAAGAAAGGTTTTTGAATTCATATGTTTGTATGTATTATATGTATTTACCCAGCCGCGCTCACACACACGGAGCAAGACAACAGATAGCAATAATAACAGAAGACAAGATTTTGCGATGGACAGGGCCAGCAATGGCAAGAAATACATCTTTGCTACTAAAAAGCCTGCCCGGGTCGGTCATCATCACACACACACACACATATATATATATATATATATATATGTAGTTACTCGCTGTAAGTATATGTGTGTGAGCACACGCACATTCTTCGCTGGCACATCAACATCCTTAGCGTACATTTTGCTGCTGCGGAAATTTAGACTTGCTGCTTCATGGTAACACACGTCTCTATGTGTTTGTGTATGTATGTACACATCTTTATATATATATATATATACATTCAGACATACTTCAGATTTTCATCGGCGGTGGTAAACCCCTCCCCCCTTCTTATCACTAGCAACCCGTCCTGGATACCGCCCGACAGTCCAACTGACTGACTGACTAACCAACGGACAAACAGACAGACCAACAGACCATTGTCCACCGAGGCAAAATTTTCCATTTTCGTTCGTCCTCTCATTTGCTGGCGTTCTTTCTCTAATATCTGTAGCTCCTTGCCGGCTGCCTTTGTGCCGTCCATCGTCCTTCCAACGGCCGATTTGTCGTCCACTATGGCAAGCAAGCAACCCCCTCCCACCTCCCCACCAGGTCTGTTTTCTACACGGTCCTAGAGTTTGCTCTGTGTGATGGCTTCGTGCTGTTGCGTGTGTGCGCACAATTACGAATTCGTCGTCCTCAACTAAACTCGATTCACTTTCGCCCCAGCACCCACCCGCCAGCATCTCTGTCACCAACGACCGACATCTCATCTCCATCTTTCAACCTCAAACCCTCGTCCTCGTCCTTTTCCTCTTTCTCGCCCTCATCACACCTCACTACGCAATGTCGGCGAAGGAAATTTTCGCGTGAATTGAAAGATGAAGGCGCATGGGGCTGGACGTTGGTCATCATCGTTGTTGGGCGATCCGGAGTCTGTGTATCTGTGGTAGATATATTCTTATATATGAACATGAATGTGTGTTTATGTATATATGTGTGTGTATGTGTATGTACGTCTCCGTTTGATTTCTAGCACATATCCACCCACTGCCCGAGGCAAACCATCCTCATCCACCTCCCGCATTGTCTTTGTATATCTGTTTGAAAAACAAAATTTTCAGTTTGCCTTCTAAAAAGATATGTTTGTGGGTGTGTTATGTTCGTACAACATACAGTGTACACTTTCGCATATATATATATATATGTAGTCTATATGTAATTCTACAGTTAGAAAATTAAGAATCTAACTAAAAGATCAATATATTCATTGATATATTGAAAGTAATGAAAATACTAGCTAATATATGTAGATTCATAGAAAAGATTATTTCTAGCTTCTATCATTGGAAATACTAATAATGGACATTCAATATTAGGCGTGGTCAAAGAAGATCAAACTCATTTATAATCTTGGACGACCTATAGTATTGTAAACCAGCAATCACCCACTTTCTATGAAGAAGATCTAGACTTGTGTTTAGGTAGATTTCGTAGTATATTTTGTAGCAGTGCGGCAAAATACAGAAACAATTTAATCCATTGTCCGTAGACCTCGCAGTCGAGTCGGGTCGCAGGCAATGGCCAGTCGAGCTAGTTAGTCCTTGTCGGCAGTATGCAACCCCTTACCCATTTGACCACCAAAAGGACTAGGCCCTCGACAAGCAACAACAATTTCTCCCCATTGTGTGCAGTTTTGTCTAAGCTAAGGCGATTTGAGCAAACGAAAACCGCAACTCTCGCAAGTTGTGTTCTATTCGTCCGCCTCGAAATCCTTTTCCTTACATTTCACTTTATTCCCATTTTGTGCTGCTGTTCTCCTGACGTTGCTGCTGTACACATTGCCTGGTCATTGCTGCTGTTGCTATGATTTGCATATTTGAGCTCATAGCTTCTTTGTTTTAATTCGCCTGCCGCCATCATCCGAGGACGAAAACGAGCCGATGTCCGAGCTCTTTTGTGTCAGCTATCGTTACCTGTGTGGAATTGTGTGTGCATTAGCCAGCCAGGACTATCCAGGATGCCGCGTAAGAAGAAGGCAAACGTGCAGGCTGGCATTTGTCCTTCCAATCTAAGCTAAATGCTGCCTTTGCCGCTACCACTACCATCTCTTAGTGCCTGCTGTTTCTACCTTAGCCATTGCCATCTCTGTCTCTGTGTGCAGGCGGAGAAAGTGGAGAATTTGAAACAATTGAAGCGGTAGAGTTGGGGAATGGCAGACGCAGAATTTTCGACCACCAACTACTGACCATTTTCAGACTCTCAGTGCATCTGCATCGTGCCTGCGCTCACCAGCACTGTAGCTAGACAGAGAACAACGAAGACGACGTATAGAGATGGAGCAAGCAAGTGGTATCCACACGTGCGACAGAGATGACTTTGGCAAAAGCTCTTAGCAACGTGCGGCCGAATCCTTTTCAAAATTAAACTATGTATTTGCAGTAAGGCAAGACATGTATACCTATTCCTCCGCATCGCAGCCATCCTTTCATTCTTCGTCCATAGTCCGCCCACTGCGTCAGCAATGTATGGCTGCATCCAGCTCTGAGAATCGTTCGAGTGCGAGCCACATGCAAATAACGCAGACACATGCAGTTTTTCTTGTATTCTTAGCAGAGCCACTGCCACCACTTCCATCACACAATCATTCACTTGCACCACACCAGCACATGTGAACCACCATCACCATGGCAGCCTCCCATATCTTATGTGTTCGGTAGAGCTTTGTTAAGAAATTCTTTGGACCTAAGATGGACAATGCTTGATACGAGCCGTAGCTGGAGCTGAAGCCAGCCGCTTGCAGCGTATGTGCAGGTTCAATCAGTTGCTAATTGCTATAGGTCCAAAAACATTTGCATATTCACATACATACATACACACGCATACACACACACATACACGTATATGTGTATATAAATATAAATGTACGTAAATGCTTATGCGGCGAGAATATGTAAATACACGCCACATGTATACCATGATATGTATGTACGTATATATGTATGTATATATCTCTATATATGAATAGCTGATGAAGAAACGCATGCACTCAGCTAGCTTGCATAACCATATACTATAAACTCGATCCCAGGTCTGGTGGCATTTTATTGCAATTTCTATTTGCACTCCCAAAAGGGGAAATTGTATAAGTAAAATTACGAAAAACTAAAGACATACACAAACATAAATAAACTGATGGCGGCGGATATTATATATTTCATATCTTAAGAAATCTAAATAAATCTTAATTATTAATATAAGAAATGCACTTGCTGTTCATAGTATATAATAAATATATATCTATATAGGAAATCTGGCTCATATAAGTCACTAAAAAATATTCATTTATTCTTAAAGAAACATATTTTGTTTTTTAAAAAAAAAAAAAGTATGTATAGAATGTAATAAGAATCAAAAGAATACTTTGATTTGAAATCTTAAATTCATCTTCAATTTTCAACAATTTATTATGTTTTTGTTTTATTTTCAAATCTATTTCATTTTCCAGTTTTATTCTCAACAAATTTTTAGTATAAACGTTTTCTTATAATACTTTTCTTGGCCTATCCTATCTGTTTTAGGTATTATTTTTTATGTTGATAGTTAAATGAATAATTATTACAAGTAATTTCTTTGTGGTCATGGATTATTAAAACCTGTTAAATAATAATTTTTAAAAAGTAAATAAATTTTGATTTTTAATTTTTCAAGCTTCAAACTCTTAAAAATTTGTTAGCTTAAACAAACAAATAATTACATTTCAAATATAGCATAAATAGATAAGGAAATATTGATGGGAATAGGAATACATAGGAAATATCAGATATTTTAACCTTAGATTTCATATATAACAGACTGGTTCAAACTGAAAAGTAGTTTTTCTCTACTGCAGTATAAAGATACTATATATCCTTTCCCTGGAAAATAAGCCATATGCTGCTATGTCATCATGTTTTCTCAAGCACTCAAGTGCGCAGGAAAATGCCTACAAGTCGAGGGCAGGAAAAGAAACTGCAGGAGAACAAACCAAAAAAATAAAAGAAAAAGAAAAAAAAGGACACCTTACTCTTTTCTTTTGAAAGTTTCATCGCACTCAATACAATCATGTTAACGTTGATTCGTTAGTGGAACAAACGCCACCACCGGCTAGTAAAATCCGCTATAGATTTTTTAAGTTAGACTTTTGGCATATCCTGCAAAGGTTTAAAAAAGAAAAAAGTATTAACAATAAGAAATTGCATTTTTGATTTCTTATATACTATTTCTAAAGAGCTTGATGTTTTGTTTAACTTATTAAATTATGCGGTAGTACATTGAAATTCAATTCATTGAGCATACCCTTCTCTGTAGGAATACGGGGTAGTAAAAATTGGCGACCCAGTGTGGTTCTAAGCAAGTGAAAGGCGCTGACGTTGTGTCTTCGAGAGTGATGTCCTTTACGGCCCACTTGTCGCCAAGGAAGACACGTTTACATGTACACTTTGCAGATGCGATGTAAAATAGAAAAACGCGATTCGACGCGCATTTTCTGCCGTTGCCACAAACCATTGTCTTATGTATGTATTTACATACATACATACATATATTGAAGAAAACGGCGGCACATGTATGATGATTATATCTTAGTCACTCTCTTGTTTAAATTCTTATTGATTTTTATTACCGATACTGATGGAGTTTGCCGCGAATTCCGCAAAAGATTCTAGTCATCAAAAGTACGCTCTTAAGAAAGAAGAATTTAGGAGTTGGGTATACCAAAAACTAATCATACATAGTAATCAAATAAGTTAAACTTATTGATTAGTTAATTATGGTAAAAAACTTTACTCTTTTGCTAATTTTCAAACATCAAGCAATCCATTTAAATTTTTTTCTTCTCGTGTCCATTATATTAACTTGTGATAGTTAAGATGTTTACCTTATTTATTTATCTGTATAATTGCAATTACATTTCATAAAGCTACTCTGAATTGATGACGTATATATATATATATATATATACATGTATACAAAATGTCAGCAAATAAGAATAAAAGAAGACAGCAATACCGTGTGATGAAACTCAATACAAATTTGCCAACGACAAGGGATGGAAACGCTGTTGCTTCCGGTTGAATGCACAAAGTCGCGAATTTTTATCAAAATAGAAAGCAGTGTATGCACAGTGATTCTGAAATCTTTAAATACGAATAATACAAAAAAGTTTGGCAGAGCTAAATATTAAGTGTAAAAGCAAGAGTCTATATATATATAAAAAAATAACAAAACATTCCTAATGAATAAATATAACACAAAGCATTCTTTGATAATTTATAATTCATTAATAGAAAAGTTCACCCAACACAGCCCACTGTCTGTAGCAGCAATCGCCGTCGCTGTCTGCGCCAAATGCTCCTTTCAATAGCAAAAGAAAGGCAGGACAAGATTTTAGCAGAAACGAGTTGCTGCACTCCCTACATCAATCAAAGCGCAACCCCATGCCAATTCAACTTAAATCCGCAGTCGCCACCCTGCGGCATAGCAGCAGAAACAACGACGACGATGACGACGACGTGCTCCGCGACGACTTCAATAGCCGCAGCCAAACATTTACACATACTTCGTCCTTCTGCCTACAAACACATCGCGATTTTAGCGGAGAGGACGCGCCTGACACTGACTGACGAACCGTAGGACGTGTGGATAGAACACACACATATGCGAGATTGTATGCATATGTGATAGAGGGAAGCCGTCGTCTGTCGTACCTCATTTACTCAACCCAGTAAAGGCACAATGTACAACCCACTTGAGATCAGAGCAATGGTGAGGCAAATCCAAGCCATCCAGCTCAGAGCCGCAATTTCGCGGCAAAGGCCTATAACATTTTCCCCCAACTCCATTTCTGTACCCTTTGGCTTGCATCATATTGGCACAAAGAAGGACCCCTTGCTGACGGGCAACGACTCTTCGCATCTAGAGACAAAACTTCGCCATATATGGACAAACGAACGAATGAAGCCAGCAGGAGCAATAGCAATACCATCGACTGTGAGGTGATAGCACTGGTTATGCCTGTCTGAGTGCCTCCTCCTGCTGTTTACCATGCCATGTCCAGTTTAAATCGCAGAACTTCCGCACTCGCGTCCCCACGACAAAGGCGCGACTACAACAGCAACATCAATAGCCTTCGTGACTGCAACAAAACTTGGATGCCAACTTCGCTGCCGCAGTCCTTACCAGCGACCATTGTAGACTGCAGAGCTCGCCGGCTTTATACGCTCTTCTTGCCCCAAACACCCCAAAAGATGGGCAGGCGTACTCCTTTGAGCAAACACACATCGACTTTGTGTCCAAGTCCTCGCACCAACATTCGCATCTGTCTGATTTCGCGCTGTTCCCATCGTTCTATCTACAATATTTCACCCTGTCTCTATTCTTAGCGACGTCTCGTATCCATCGCAAATATCCTAGCTGCGGGCATCTCCATGTGACTTGAACCGAATCTGTGATTGTAAGTTGTGCGACGTTGTTTGGTTGCTTTATGTCCACTTCTACTCATTCTGACAGTCCACATTCCGGGTCCATCCGTCCATTACCATTTTTAGACGTCACAGCAGACTTTCAAATCATTATAGTCAGTTGTGCATACGTGTATTTTTACAGACAGCATGTATATCCCTATTGCAGGCAACTGACTATTCAAGGACATGGTCTCCCTTGATGATGGGATTCATATCTTTTGTATTCAGCTTATTAAATGAAACACGTTATTAAATCGATGTAGAACTCTTGAATTATTATTGCTTTAATTAAGATAAAATGCAAAAATGTTCCTTTGCCTTGTTAATATTCAATTATTCTTTTTCAATTTTTTCTTAACTTATGCCTTATGTAGATTGTTTATGTCATAGCAGTCACTGATGGGCTTAAGTATGGAGCATTCACATTAGGACCACTGTTTTAGTACACAACGTGCCCAAGTTTAGGGACAAAAGTAACAAAATGAAGCTGACGTGTGCACGGTTTATTTGAAAGGTTTTGGCCGCGTTAGCGCGAAATCGAGAACGCCCTTGGCTAATTTTAACAAAACGACTACAAAATACACTTGTTTAAACAAAAAAACAACTTTGTAATATTACAAGCCGAAATCACTAATCTCAAGAAGGAGTTCTATAATTTCCTTTCTTCAAAATAATTAGCTGTTGTTCCCATTTCTTTTATAATGAAATCTAAAATGTAGAGTATTTACCAACTTTATGCATATTCAACTGACAAATTTCAAAATATACTAGTCTTGAGCAGTAATACCACACATATGTGGTATATATACATATATATATAGTGTGTGCCATAGCACACACTACTCTCATTTCACATAAATAAGAAGCCTTGATTTCGCGTTTTTATCTCTTAATCCTTTACCGTTTTCAAGATGCGAGCATTTACCCAAAAGCATTGATGAGCCTAGGGGACCGGAGTGACAGTGGCAACGCGAATAATGATAAAAGTTCTTCTTCTTTGTGAATGTCTATATGAGCATAAGTATATATGTATATATATATGCCGGCGAACGTAAATATAAACATATATGACCATATTAAGTAAGACGCGCAAACCTGAAATGGTTTCGGGTTTAGGGTTGCGGTCGTGGACGGCGGCGAGTATGTATGTATCATCATCATTGCCTGTGATTACAGGGCTCGGAATGGCTAAGGGAGACGGCGGTGGGTTTTGCGCGTATTATGGTCGCTAGTGTTGATGCCGTGTGTCCTTTTGTCCCCAGGACAATAACACTTCCGTGCAGTACATTATCATAAAGGGGTTAAGTCGCTGATTTTCATCGTGTGTGCTCATTTAAAAACTTACACATTTTCTCTGGCTTGGAGACTCGCCCGGGACATACAGTGATGAGACGTTAGAAGGATACGTTTATGGGACGCGCCTCGCAGCCGTACGAAGTCAAGGAATCGCGCTGAATTTCACCGCTTTGTTTCTACACTCTTCACACAAAGATGGCAGCAGCGGCTCATTATGCGTCCCGATAAGCGATGTGCCTGCCTCCCATGTGAGCATTTCGCCCCAGGTTAGTGCAAGTAACGGATGGGCTCGAGTGGGTGGATGTTCCGAGCCGTCACTGCATTATGCTGTCAATGCTGGGAGGCGAAGCAACGTGTCGACTTCGCCTCTATGCCCTATCTTAAGCTGTTGTTGTCCGCATTGTTTTGAATTGCGGCCCGCGAGCGTTAGCTGCCTTTCAGCAGGGTGGCAACTGGAAGTGATTCTGTCTCGCCAGACTTTGTTGCTTGCCATTGCCACCCTTTCTTTTTCTTTTTTTTCTTCTCTTCTCCTTTTTTTTTTTTGCGAATTTCGCTGCTTTTGGCGCAATTTTTTTCCTTCTTTCTTTCGGCTCAGATGGACGTTGTCGTTTTTGTAATTCGAGCTGTGCCCCCTGTTCAAGTAGCCGGGGCGCCCGTTCCTCGATGCTTTAGTGTGCAATCGTCCCTTTGTTTTCGTCATGTTCGTTTTTCCATTGTTGCGAATGCGAATACATGACTTGATCCTAATTTAACACGTTCGAATAACCTTGAAGCGTTTCTTATTTCGCGCCACCACCGCGACAACCCGACGACGACGACGGTGACGGTGACGACGATGTCGGTAACGGTGGACGAACAGAAACTGTAAACCAGAGTCTTAGGGGATTGCTCTTTCCCCTCTTCCTTTCCTGCTTTCAAGTCATTGCCGTGTGCTGAATTCAATTAGACGATACCGACTGACTGGCTAGTTGGTTGGTTGGTTGGCTGACTGGTTGGTTGGGATGACTAACCGATTTGAGGAGAATGGGTTTGACCTCGAACGCAACGATTTCACTGCCCCTGCTGAGAACAGACGACATTACTTTGCTACGCCTCCATAGTTTTGATTCCTACGGCTTCATGTAGCGATTTTACGATTTTCATAATATAATTTTGTTTCTAAAATCCCATGTTTTTTACATAAGGCAAAATCAATTTGAAAGGAAAGAACACACGAGGAAAACAGTTTTATATCGCTAAGTTCAGACTTCAGTTGTTTGATATAGAGCCGATTCGAGATAGATAAGTCCTGCTAAACAGATTGCAGCTACAGAAATAAATGATTGTTGATCGAAATGTTCCTTGTAAATATGTATTGTTGTCAGAAAGTGTGTGTGTATCTATATATAAATGTATATATAGTAAGAAATGCAATGTCAACGACTGTTGTGCAAAGGATAGAAGGAAGAGCATAGCCAACAATAATTGTTAGATATGCAAGCGTTAATGGCCATTTCGTTACGCTTCACAGTTTCACCCGCTGCGCCTAATTCCAGGCAATCGCAGGATTCCCTTCTAAGTCTTCCTTGAAAAAGTATAAAGATGAATGACACCAAAGCAGTGACATTAGGATGCGCACACCCCTACAAGGCAGTTGCTGTTGTAACGCAGGTAAACGCTGTGTACATAAGAAAACACAGGACGGATTTAAGAGGAGTGGGATTTACTGCCTTGCCGCAATGTGCAACAACAATAACAACAACTGACTAGTTCCTGATCCGATTCTTAAAAATGTTTCAATGCCTATATACACATACATAAATATATATATACAAAAGTATATATATACTTTCTTTATGTATTGTTTCCGCTGAAAGGATAAATTAACATAAAAAACTTTTGATAAAGTTTTTAAATATATATACTTTATTTAATTTTATCAAATGTTAAAATGTCAGTTTATTTTGAAAATTAAAAGTTTCTTATGGTGCCAAGTCCAATCTTTGACATTGCATTAACTATTTGTTAGATTGTCTACTTAATTAGACGGTACATGGCCGTAAAGTCGCACCCCAAGACAAATAAATAAATAGGAAAAAAAAACGAGTTTTACTTTTATCTCCAGCTGCGTCAGCGATTTCTTACAGCCGTTTAGGGAGGTCTCTCCTCGGATGGTTTTGTATGTAGGTAGATGCAGTCAAAGGTAGCTAAAGGATCTTCCTTTTGTCTCGTGCTGCGCAATGGTTTTTGCGACACTTCCTAGAATTTAGCTTGCTGTGTGCCAAGGCAAATCTATTTCGCCCCTGATGTGTCCATCGCGTTTACATATGTACACTCAATTTCCAAATGCCCTAATTAACGATAGGCAGGAATCCAACAACACAAATCAAATTGTGTTTCAATGCATTTGCAAACAGTCTCTTATATGTATATACATACATATATATTTAATAAATGCACAGGGAAAGCCTTAACTAAGTGTATCAGAAATTCAATCAATTCATTTTAACATTAAATTAAGCAATGCTAATTCTGCTTTGGTTTCTTTTAATAGCCCACAAGACTTATATCACCTGATACATTGCTACGAAAACGAAAGGGGAATTCATTTGAAATGGCAACACTTTTAGCTAGCATGCTTATAGGGGCAGGACATCCTGCGATGGTTGTATCTGGTGTTGCTCGTGAAGAGACAGTTCTCAATGATCAACTGGATATTCCCTATCCCTATCCCATTGACGAATTAGAAGCCGAAGAAAAGAAACCAATTGAAGAAAAAACAGGTCAAAAGTATAAACTACGTCCACTACCGGACTTGGAAAGTCATCTGGAGGAAGAAATGGCTGAAGTCCATCGAAAAAAGGCTGAAGAACTGAAACTAATTGAAGATGATATCATTCGAAAGCAAATGGAGGTAACTTATCCTGAACTTCCATCTGCGAAGGCCAAATTATTATAATATATCTTACATCTCCTAATCTATCCTTGTTTTTCCAAGGACTTGGAACTGCTTGCGGTAGATCGCTATCATTACCGTCGCTCACATGCCTGGGTGGTCATTGTAAACAATGCACCTTGGAGTATTAAGCCACGTATTACCTACACAGATGTAAATGGCGATGTTGTCGAGGCTCCACCTTCGGCCGTTTTCATAGAGCCCTCAACAGGATTTGTCTGTGATACAAACTGTAAGCAATACATATTAATTGACAGTGTTTGGAACGAGTTCAATTATTACGTCAATAAGCAAACCTATCAAAGAGTCGGTGAATTGCGCTGGGATCTTCGAGATACAAACGATTGGGAGCATTTGCTGCCAGGCGAACCGCCTGAAATGCGCATCTACAAAGTATCATCCGATGAAAATTTCGTTGAAACAGACCATGACATAAACGATGAGAAACATTTGGATACCATATGTATGTGGGTGGAAAAGCTACACATTGGTTTAGCTGATTTTGAACAACGTTTTCCTAGCTCCGAGAAAACGATACAATATCAAGGAGCAATACATGAACGCTTCTCTCCCTATGCCCAGGAAGATGGCAAAGTCATGCAACTGACTCTTTTCAATGACAATGAATGCATCAGTCCACGAGTGCGTTATGAGTACTATGAAAATCGTTTTGACCTTATGCGTTACCTAAAATATACATATGCCACGGATAAATATGAAGAGGTATTCGCCAAAGGAAGAAACGATAGCTTGAAATGTATGTAAAAATAATGAGTAACTCCAGACAAAGTTAAAATAAATATACATTTTTTTTTAGCTATGGAATATTATTCGGACCCCTCTCAACAACGTATAATGTACTTCTTCTCGAACTCCAGACTGGACTCCTTAGAATCTGTTGAACTAAATCCTGGGGTCACTATTTTACGTTATAAGGGCCGCTGTGACAATTGTTGGTATAAAGAGTTTGATTACAAACCAGATAGTTCAAAATTACAAGTTAGTTTTCGTTAGTAAGTTGATATAAAAAAAGAAAATAACAAATTTCTTCTTTTGCAGAAAGTAACAGAAAAATTTCAACGTGGACCTGCTTATGATGTTGTTGTCAATGATATAGCCACGAGAATATTTTTATTTCAACAAAATAAAATTATTTTAAAATTTCATTATACTTTTGGAGCTCTAACAGCTACAACAGTTGAGTTTACGAAACCACCGAAACCCGATTATGGCAAAGAGTTAGTCTATGATGAGAAACTTACTAAAATATATAAGGTAAATATGTGAAACATAAAGCATTATTATATTTACCATGTTTTTTAAGGCAAATCCTTTGGATCCTAATCGCACAAACCTGGAACTATATAGATTGTTATTGGATCAACTTCAAGAAGAGGATCGAGTAAGCAAGCAATTCGAAAAGATTCATGATGATATCAATAATATACTTGATTTACGCAGAATTGAAAAAACTGAACCCAAGGTATGCATATATATGCTGCTTTCGAAACTCTTGTCTTTATATTTATTTTCTTATCAATTTTAGTTGAAATTCAGTATATTTGATCCACTGCGTAATGGAGCAGCCAGAGCTATACGAATGAAACAGGTTAGTAGAATTTTGAATACCTTCTGTTTCTTTCCTTTTAAACAAAAACTAAATTAAAATTGTAGTTTGAGGAGGAAAAAGAACACAAAAAAGAACTGGCTAGCAAACCAGCGGATTTCTTAGCCCCATACCTCATACCCTATAAGCTTCAAGAGGAACTGACTCCTGAGCAATCACTTTACGCCTATAATGAGTGCTTAAACGATTTAAAAACTCGTTTCGTTAATTTACTAAATAATCTGCAGCGACAATACGAGGATGTAAGTGGTCGCTATTCCTGTCTGGGTTGTATATATATAACGTTCTATTAATGCCATATGCTCTTATTTCGCAGTTGACCAGCGAATCGAAATCTCTTACCCGATTCCTCAATAAATTTGAAAATCAATT
The DNA here is from genome assembly GCA_018903615.1 of Drosophila neocordata. Lineage (NCBI taxonomy): Eukaryota > Metazoa > Arthropoda > Insecta > Diptera > Drosophilidae > Drosophila > Drosophila neocordata. Next base: position 16,197,996 of record JAEIGI010000002.1, on the reverse strand, counting down.
TAACAACTACGATTATAAGCGCCTCGTTGAACAGGCAAAGGCATTAGAACTGAATAAACGCATGGTACAACAGCGTTTGACCTTAACACACGAAGAATCCCAAAAGAAATATGAAGAGGTTAAAGCATCCCTATTGAAAGATGTTCGATTGAATTTAAAATACGATGAAATTAAGAACTCTGACGAGTCTAAATAGTTTACAATGTAATTAAAATCTATAACCGATTGATGAAAACTTTAAAATTTTAAAATCCACTAAACGAAAATGTATTATTAACTTTCAAAGAAGATATTGATTGGACAATCTTAAGAATCAATATAAAATCAATAATACTTTCTATGATTATACAAAGTGTTAGTTACATTATTCATATGGTTCCATGGGGACATAAAATTTAATTTTTCTTTTTTATTTAAGTTGGTGGATTGAAAAGGTTCCTTAACTTTTTTTTGTCCACAATTGGAAAAAATTAAAACTCATTACGTATACAAACATATACAGATGAAAGTATGTGATAGAAGCTAAAGGACCAACGTAAAGGATATCAGTAAAGTCTACAGACGCAGATGCTAAGAAAGAATAGAGTATGAGGGAGAGGGCGAAGGCGAAGGTCTGCAGACGTTAACGAACACTCACTTGGTGTGGGGGTTGAAGAAAGTATGTTTAAGGGGATTCTAAAATGTGAATGCCAATTTCATGGCCTAGCATCACAGCAGCCACGCGGACAACGTCGCAATGGTCGGTGGTGTGATTGGGGGGATGGGTTGGTCGTTATGGTGGTAGGGGGGAAATTCGTTTCGAAAAGTGACCGTCTGAAAATTGGACAAAGTGGCTGCCATAGCCGTGTGTGTTCCTGAGCCCAAGGCATACAATAAGGCACACAAACATATCCAAAGGCCCTAACCCACCCACACATACACTTACACACACACACATTCACATTCACTTTCGTATGTGTATATACACCCCCCACACAAGCACGTGTATGCACGCCCGTCTGGGCTAGGCGGCTGTCCATTTAGCGCGATACTCATACTATCAAAACGCGCTCACACAATCGGCCTCGTCCCACGCACACATACAACAACGATGTCCGTGTCCTTCCATCTCCCCATCGTTGGCAACAGAATTGGGTTGGTCCCTTGAAAGAATCGTCCTAAGATGAAAGTGCTGTCCCTTGTCCGCCATCCGTCCGTTAGCATCGCTGAAAATTTGCTCGTGGCATGAACACATGTGGCGTAATTTCGTCGCAGATTTTTGTTCGCTAACTGGACAAGAAGATTTTATACACTGTGCAAATTTTGGTATACCTGAACATTTGATTGTTCAAATTCTTATTCTTAAAAATTATTTAAAAATTGAGAAGGATATTAAAATTTCAATGTGAAATGATTTTTAGTTTAATTTTTATGAAATTAAGAGCATTAAAGTCTTTGCGGATCCAATATGAAATGATTAAGTAGTTTATTGAATTTCGATCCTCTCCTATTTTCATGTTCACATATTTGCTTATACCAATCACTAAATTAATGTTTAATTATCATATGACTATAAAGACATACATAGATATAACTGTTTAAGTTAATCCTTAATAAATTTTCAGTGTAAGTTTTCAGCATCCTGGACGCGCGACCCTCTAAACAGCAGCTTGTCGTTGTTGTTGCATCTTTTGGCAAGGAATGGGCCACATCGTCGCCCACGTTGGTATGGTCTCTTGTCTCTGTCTCGTCGTCGGCTTCGACCATTGCCCGGCTTGGCGTAAGTACAGTTGTGCAAATACACTAGCGGACAGCGTCGCGGCCCAAGAATTTGTATTTTATCAGCATCATTCGCATCGCGTAGTCAAGGACTCCCAATATTTACGCGAAAAGTACACACACATACATGTACAAACTTAGGTATGTTCACATCCAAGTGTGTGTGTGTGTGTGTGTATGTTGTGTTTGCATGTGTGTGTGTGGGCTCTTGTCGAAGCAAATGGGATATGTGTTGGTGGCGGGAGACGTGTGAGGGTTTCGCAGGCCGGTTTGGATATGGGTTGGCGATTGTGCCCATGTGTGTGTATGTGTGTGTCAGTGTGAGTAAGGGAAACCGTATGGGGGTGGCAAGTAGGATGAGTATGAGGGTTATTGTGCGATCCTTTCATTTTAGTCCTAAATGTCCTTCTTTCAATATTTCAAACGTGCTTCGTGACGCGTCCATTTTGTAGGATGGGTGACTTGGAGGTGGGCCCTTGTCGCCAGGGCCAACGCTATCACCGTCGTCGTGGTCCGCGCTGTTTTTGTTATTGTTTGCTGCTGCTTCTGCTGCGGCCGCTGCTGACGTGTTGTCGCGACTCGGTAAGCTGAGCGGCAGCGGCGACGACGACGCCAGTGGACAGACGTTTTGAGAAAAAGGGCGTTGTGTGCTGCTGCTACTCGGACTCAGAGGGCTGGCTGGCTAGCTGGATAGAGGGGGGAAACTTTTATCACGGCGCATTTATTTTTCTATTCCACTTATAATATATGCCAGAAACAGGATACACACTCACATGAGCATATATTGGATATTTATTTTGTATTCGAACGCGCGGCTACGGACAGCGAACGTGTCAGCATCAGCGGTCTAGCTGGGCCGGACGGTTAAGTGCGGGCCCCAGGTCTGCCTTTAGATGCATACACACATTTACCCATACACATCTATATGGACAAAGATGTGTGTTGGGAGTGGGTGTATCTGTGTGTGTGTGTTTGTGTGTGTATGTCTTTTGTAAGTATCGGCCCTTCGTTTTGCCTTGGACAAAGCGACGGACACTGAAAAATGGCGTGAATTCACTTGGGTGATTTGCGCGACGTCGTGCCCGACATACACATGCGGTGATGAAAGAAAGTTATTTCTTTCCTTTTCTTATATTTTTTTCCTTTCCATCTACTTCTATTGCCATATATATATATATATATATACATATATATACATATGTACGTACAATATACCTATTGGGGACAAAATAAGAAATGTCCTAAAGAAATCAGTCTTTTGCAACTTTAAGTTAATCAAGTTTAGGTTGGAGCACTTTTTTTTATACCACGTGAAATATATATCTACAATATTATCTTGGGAAATTTGCAATTAATTTAGTGAACTTTTGTTCGGTATACTTTCACTTTGATCGAACCTTGAGAATGGGATAGCATGAAAAGTATTCAAACATAAAGATTAGCTAAAAATTTAAAAAAATCTAAGACTTAATCAATACATTGTTAGCTATTCTTAATATTATTCAATAGAAACAAAATCTGTCTTAACTTTGGTAACAAACAAATAGTTTCAAAAGATGATTTAATCTCTTCTTAAATGCTAGATAATGTTTGTCCTTCGTTGGGGTTGTATCCTTTTATAATAAACAAAAGTTTTTGTTGTAAAGTAAGTAAAACATCTTTCCAACCCAAACAATTCTTATAGAGACCAGATATAGTCATCATTTAGCAGCTTAAACCAAACAATTCTTAGTCTTCCATATTCCTTTCCTAAACTAACCAAAAAAGGATATTTTCAACCAGTGAAAGTTGGCCTAACTGAAATATTTAATGCTTACCCCAATGTTGGATGATACTAAAACTAGTAAAAAGCAAAAAAATAAAATAAAATAAGTATTACATAGAAATGTGCACCTGTAGTGCTGCTGGTGATGTTGTTTGATGGTTGTCGTTAAAAGCATTTCCATCAAGTGGCAAATCGCTGACGTGCAAGCCGACGCCTCTTCCGCGTTCTAAGACTCAGTTTATGACTCTAATTGCCCCCATCTTGGCCAGACTGGTCCCGGTAACTGCTTATCTGTGCCCAGTTGATATGTTGATGATGTGTTTACTGCAGCATAAAGTCCCTTTTACGACCCATTTTATTTATATCCGAGCAGTGAGTTTTGCCATGGGCCTGTCCTGCCGTCAATAAATTTTTATTAGCCATGAAGCGGTCGTTCTTGCTTCTTAAGATGGCCAAGATGCCAAGTAAACTGATTTCGATGCTTTATTATCCTTATTGTGGTCATTCACATGTAATTCGCGTTTTATTTTTGCTCACCCAGCGCCAAGCAAACAAATTAGTTTTCAATTTGTCACAATTTATTCAATAAATTAAATGTTTATTTTATTCATTATATAATGCCCAATTCAAGTAAATTATTTTATATATATGTGCCATTAAATAATACTTTCTTTCTATTACAAATATTTTTCGTTTAACTGACACAAATGTTGCAATTTGTACTAGTGACCTTTCTGATTAGACAGCCTCATTATCGGGTTCATTAAACTTTCATTGGGTTATAATTTTATGCGTATAAAGAAAACATTAGCATCTACAATATATATGTGTTTGTAAGTATATATTAAGTTTAATACATAAATGATTGTCTTTATGTAGTGTTCAGGTGTGCGTTTTGTTGCATTGACATTGACTTTCATCTCATTATAATGTCAACAAATGCTTATTTACCATTGCAATTCCAAACGCATGTGATGGTAACGGAGAGAGGAGGAAGCGCGGTGGTGGTTGGGCTATATGTATATGTGTGTGTGTGTGTATGTTAGCAGACCAAATGGACAACTGCCACAGGCTTTGGGCCAAATAACTTGTTTCATAATTAAATGATAATGAGCTATTTATGGCCAAGTACATTGGCCTTGGTTTGTGTGGCCAAGACATTGGAGTGGGGCAGGGAAAGTGTTTGTTATTAGTGTTGTATGTTTACGCATGCAGGATAATGCACAAATGAAATTGATACAATAAGTATATAATTACCTACTTATCACCTACACACACACACACAGACATATATAGGTATATATATAAATGAATTAAAAGTTTATTGATTTACTCTCACTTATACATAAATGAAAAGCAATGCAGACATTCTTCAATAAATGTTTTCGCATTGGTTAAAAGTTTGTTTATAGTTAACAATGAAAAGTATAAATATGTTAAATATGATCTCTGAAGATTTTCTAAATAATCTTCGTTTGATGTCCTGTTAAAAAGAATTATTGAAGCAAATGTTTAGTAATACTCTTTTACATTTTATGTTAATTAATAGTTGTGTAAAATCGGGCTAAATAATCAGCGACTCAGCAAGTAAGTTCTAGAATTTCAGTAAGATAAAGAAATAGAAAAAGGAAGGAAAGAATTTAGCTTTCCTTGTCTAAAATTATAAGGATTGCAAATTCTGATTAATATTTCTTTAGACCTTATCTCATCAATATTCTCTGTTCCACATATTCTTAACAAATGCAGCTACTCCACATCTTTGAACTCTGTTTCGATAGAGTAAAAGAATAAAAGGTATTAAAATCGCTAAAATGTATGTTACAGAAAGAAGGAAGCATTTACGACCTTATAAACTATATGTATTCTGGATCAGCAACATTAAGCGACCTAAGACATGTCACTCGATAGAGTGACAGATATATTAGCCAACAATTTATGTGAGAAACTATTAGAAAATGACTAATTGAACAAATTTTGTCGAAAACGGACATTATATATCTAATATATATGCAAGTTATTGAAATTTTATATGAAATTGTTGACCATTTTAAGGGAGTTTAACTATATTTAGAACGTCTACTTATACAGGTTTTACTAAGTATCGACAAGGCCCACTTGCATGCTTCTTTTTGTTTTTCAACAAACTGTTTAATTTTTCTTAAGCTTTTATTAATGTTTTAGTTTTTTTGTATATGTACATATGTACATGTATTTATATATAATAGTATATTTATTATAATTATTAAAAAGTTTTAATACCCAAATTGAAACAATTTGTGAAATTAAGCCTTCTTTTAGCATTTTATTTTCTTAATCTTTCAGTAAATCAGACAACATATTAAGAGTTAAACAGTTTTAGCAATTCTTTAATACATTATAGCCATTTTGGTATATAAAAGAAAATTGGCTTAGTAACATAACATACATATTTAAGTATGTATGTATGTATCAATAAGTTAAGGTTTTGGCTTGATGTGGATTAATAGAAATAGATGAAGAAATTTAACAAATTATAGAACTGCTATTATTCTGATTGTTGGTTAAGCTATATAAAATATTTATATAAATATTTTGGCAGCAGTTTGCCGCAATCTTAATATATATTTTCGACTGAAGAGCAGCTTTTAAAGATTAAGTAACTTGATGGCAGCGAAGAAAATAAAATTATACACATATTCAACATATGCATATATAAGTTTATTAACTCGCATGTATATATATATATATGTATGTATATAAATTTTGGTATGTATTGTTGCAGTATATATGTATGTATGTATATGCATTGAAGTTTTCTATTGCATCTTAACACTAACAACTATACGCTTATGCAAATACATACATTTACGCACAGATATAATGCTGATATATATACATATACACACACACTCACAGAGAAACAGAGAAGATGTACATATGTATAGTGACTATTTCTATTCCTTAAAATTTAAGTGTGTATACTTTTAGATATTCATATACAATATGCATATTCCAGCAAAAATGTGTGTTTGTATGTGTGTTCTCGTTCTAATTCTAATGTCCAGCTTCTGAAAGTTTTCGGAACTCTTACATATGTGCATACATACATACATAGATATATATATATATTATGGTTGTTTGTATGTACATACATTTGTATGGAACGTCGGCAACTTGGTCTGGTACGGTCCGATCCGGACTGGTCTGGTCTGGCCTGGGCAGGTGGTCTAGAATGCAGTCTTGATACATGAGCAACCGAGCAACATCGAGCAATCGTTGAGGCACAAAATCTGATGTGGCTGCTTCTACGTTGTCCTTATTGCTGCAAGGACTCCTGCTCCTTTTTAGCCTGCCATAAAACTCTCGGCCTCAGCAAGTTTATTGTGCAAAGTACATACAGTTGTACATCTGTATATATATCTCTAGTTTTGTATGTGCACACCTACATACACATCTTCATATATATATATATATATATATATATATATGTATATATAAAATGGGTGGGCTTTGCATCATTGGCTGTCCACCTTCACGGAGGTCCAAGAGTGACCGAAATCAACGTGAAGATGTTGCACAGTGGGCAGAAGTTCCTTACTAAGGAATGATTTATAAGATGTGTATTTTTCTATATTATTTCATCAGAAAATCAAATGACATGTCTTAGATATATATATAGTGAAAAGAATAGTAGTTAATTCTGCTTTGACATAAAAGAAATTACAATAACCTTTTGAATTGAAAAAGGATTTTAAGTTACATTTTCCATAAGAAATCTTTATGTATAATTACAAATAAGATTTACATTTCTTAAATATTCTATTTTTAAGTATATTTTAGCCACTGTTTTCTATATTATATACTAAATACAAACGAACATATATGCAAATGAAAACTACCCGATGATTTTCAAGCAGCCAAAAAGAAGAGGACAGTGCTGGCTAAAAGAACGTACAGTCTTTTACGGTCTTGGTCAACTGCGGCGTCGGCGGCATTCGTGAAATCGCCAACTTTCTTATATACAGGCGCAGAACACTTTTGTTGCCTCAAACCATCTACAGTTCCCTCTTCTTACTCCACCCCTTTAATTCTAGCCCTTTCTCTTTTCAGTTGCATGTATGCTTGCTTGTGTATTAATTTTTGCCCACCCACTCGCACACGCACACGCATACGCCGGACACTGGACACTGGACGTTATGTGCAAGCTGGCCATAACAACTTGAAAAGTCGAATTTTCACAGACCCATCCCGACGACTCGCGCAGTTACCCCAACCACGGCTTCTACTTTTGCTGCTTCGGACCCAATCTCAACCTCAAGCTTCACTCACGACGACGACGACGACTACGACGACGATGATGATGATGACGATGGCGACGCAACGAAACGTGACCTAGCCTGGTTAGTACGTAGCCCATATTGCCTCCATCTCCAGTAGTACAAATGGAGAACCCTTTCACCCATTTCAGTACTGAAAATACGTTACCCCAAACCAATACCAAACTTTTGCCTTGCCACTAACACCGAGCAACGAACACCGGGCAATGGGCACCAAGCTACGAACCCATCATCCTCATCAGCGTTAGCCGGCGATGTAGCAAGCAATCGCAAGCCGTATGCAAACAATATTTTACATAGCTACAGTCTGGAGGTTCTTGCTGCTCTCCTTCGTTGAGCTTCCTTCGTACTCTCGTCTATGTCAGAGCCTTCTTTGCCGCATGGAGGTCCTTTGCTTCTTCTTCTTGCATCCTGTGCGATGTCCGAGCATGTACACACATACACAGATACACACAATCATATACGAACACGTATAGATACGTATATGTGCGATGTTTGTGTTTGTGTAAATGTCCGCATCTAAATTCGCATACACAGCAGCGGTCAACTATGGAAATTATCGATCGACTTGGTGTCAGGTGGCCGGGCGATGGATGTGGTGGCAGAAAAGGCAGCAAGCAGCATGATGGACACGCGGCTGGACTGGAGAGCTCTACCGATGGTCTTGTGTGCCAACGAACTGGCATTGCCCGCAATGGATTTCGGGGGCGGCATCTGCCAAGGCGGACATGGGCGCAGCTTCTCTTTATAGATGAAAAGGGGTAGAAGAAATGTGTTGGAAAGGGGAAGGTTGAGGGGGGGCAACACATCACAAACGACAGCCTGCTACAAGAAACATTGGCGACGACGACGACGATGACCGCTTGTATGGCATATACAGAGTCGGTGGCTTAGTTGGTAGATGTTAAGGCAATGCGACACTGACGGTGGTAATGTTTTGGTGAAGAGCCCCCGAGAATAAGTTGGCTTCAATGTTAGCGACAACGAAATACCACTGCCATCTCATTCGCCTTCCTCTATCCCCTACCTTTTGACCATTTCTCCATCTCTTCAATATTACACACTGGGTCTGGGTCTGGGTCTCCACGACACAACGGCGAGGCGGACGACTGAGATGACGATGACCAAAAGGAATGGGAAGCTACTCTGCATTTGTGAAGCATTCAGCGGAAATATTCATCCTAGCTCGTCTTTTCAGCCATTGCCATCCAGTAGCCAAGCATTCTACTTTAACCTCTCAATCCCCGTCCCCCTGCACACATATACACACACACATCCACATATCAAAAAGTTGTTGGTCGAATGAGTGAGCGGGTTGGTATGTCGTAGTCGTCGTCGTCGTTTTGAACGGCCGCGGCTGGCACAATACAAGGATGAGAGCAAGGGGACCGGGACCGGGACCTGTGTTAGTGGCGGAGGCCAGAAATTGCTTATGCGACATCCACATCCAATGCTCTAGCAGCTATCGCCTGCAGTATTAGTTATGGCAGACCAGTAAAGGCAAAGAGGCAAAGCCAAAGATGTTCGTCCAGACGGCAGGCTCACTGGACGTATAGAAGGTCCAGAGACCAAAGTCCGAGAGCTGGAATATGTATATTCAAAAGTGTGTGCTTGTGTGTGTGTAGCAACAAGCATTCAAATGGAATGGGGGGATGGGTGTATGTGTATGTGTGTTGATTTCCATCAAGTGGGAGCTGGGAACTAGGGAACTTGGGGTTGTATAAAATGAACGAATGTTCGTTAGTTGGGTAGCATTCGTCGTTGTGGTAAAATTCAGCTCCGTTAAGTTGAAAGTCGCTGTTTCCGACAACTTGATCTGGGCATGTTCTCAAGTTAAAACACACAGAAACGTTAGTCGTGGCGAATCACAGAAGAGCAAAAACGGCAAAGCCGCCGATGGTCCAAGCTCCCCCTTTTGGCCTGGACCTGAACGATACAGGACTAACGTATACAAACGAAAGTTGAAGGTTTTGCAGTTTGGAAGGTGGAAGATGGAACTTGGTAGGTTAGAAGGTAGAAGGACGTGTGCTGGCTGCTCAACGAAGCATTAACTTGGCCGTCAGATGTTGTGATAGAGCGATGCAGCCTCAACGCTTTGCCATTCGGGCCTTACTTTTTATTTTTGTCTTTGCTCCGTTGGAGTCCAAGGCGATGTCTACGTATTTGGTTTGCTAGCTGGCCAGTCGACTGTGCCATGCTGGCATTCGCTTCACTGCTGATTGTGAGTACCACCTCCCAGTTGCTCCAACTATCCGGGGGTTATTGAATTGCGAATGCTAAATGCTCTCTGTTGCGTTTTTCTACTATTTCGTATACGTATTACACACAGAATCCATATAGCCCTAGTCCTTGCTCATGTCCTGTGTCCAGGAGGCTAGTATCAAGGTTCACTGGACTTGAAATTAAATTTTAAATTGGCATAAGAAATGCAATTATTCCAATTTTTTTTTTACTCTACCAGCATTCGCGGTGAACTCGATTGCCAATTAGTTAACACAAATCCTAGTATCTCGCAGGTGAATTCCCAATGTATGTAGATGCCATTCCAAAAGGTATCGAATGGGTGTCAATGAATGGTGGTTCAGTCATCATCATTATTATTGGTTAAAGTTTACTGTTTTTTTTTTCTTTTTTTTTTGTATTTTGAGGAAAGTAGGTAGACGTCTGGGCTTGGTCATCATCCAGGGCTTAACCTAGTCCTAGTCTCATCGTCCAACAAGTGGCTCATAAAAATACAGCCAAACATACGGACGGGACATAATAATTTATGCGCTTTGCTACACTTTCTGTTGCCTTCTGCCTGCTTTATTTTTATTCTTATTCTTTTTGTGTGCTTATACGATATGTTTACTTTTTCTTTGCGAGCCAAGGCACAGACAAAGATGGTGCTTGAGCAGGGACAAGAGCAGCCGGTGACAGAGGAAACCGAGAAACACTTTCCAGAAATATCGCTAGGGCAGAAGCAGTACTTAAAGGCAAAGCATAAAATATTTATTCGTCCATTCTACATTTCATTCATGAACTCTTACTATTTCTGGTCGCACATGAACTTGGAACATGGGCAATGTGAATGGGCACAAGCACGAGCGAGGGGGAAAGGGAGGCTAACACTACTACTAAACACCAGGACTGACATCCCAACCCCAACTACCGTACACTTTTATTTTTTTCCATGTATGTTTGTTTTTCCAAATGCTCTTCTTCTTTGTGCTTCTGTGTTTTTTTCGTTGGTTTTTTTTTCTTTTTTTTATTTTGTTCTCCACTCAAAGTTACAACTTAACTGTTATTTTATTACAACATTTAATAAAAATCAACAAGTGCATGAGTCTGCTAGAAAGGAGTGCGCTCCCGATGCCCCGTGTGCCCTGTAAGCCCTGTGAGTCCTTAACCATTCCCCCCTCCATCCCTTACTGCCCCTTCCCTTGCCCCAATACAGGACCTGGTGTAGCTGCAGACGGTGCTTGAACAAATGGAGCGTGATTTTGTGGCTCCATCAAGTTCATATTAAGTGTCGGTATTAAAATAAAAATGCTTGTTATTTGTCTTGCCTTTTTATTTAGTTGCCGTTGCCCATCTTTTTTATTGCATCCAATATAAGACGGCATAGAGATGAGCATGAAATGGCAGAGGGGAAAGAAGATGGAGATGTGTACGGGTACATGTATTGTATTTATATTGGTGCCGCTTGTCTTGCACGGGAGCACCAGTGTCAAATCAAGCGTATTCTGATTACCCTAAGGCCTCAGGAAGCGACAAAATATCGAATTTCGATTAAAACCAGCATGTCTCTTAATTTTGCGCTTAAATTTTCATCACCGACCGTAACGGTACCGAGACCAGCGAAGCTGAGCTGTGCTCTCCGTTGTCGTTCGACAAATTCGCTGAACATAGTATTTGGTTACAGAGATTGGACCCCCCTATAAGCCACAATCAGATATGGTAACCATGCCAGACATTTTTTTAATATATAATTAACAATTTTGTGTTTAAATTTTTTAAAATAATAAAATTTAATAAGAAACGTTTTACAATCTTTAAAAATATATAAAAAATTATATAAAATATAATAAAAATTATCAAGTTTATTACAAGAAATAGTTTATTTAATGTATCCTTTTCTAAAAAATTCACTTCAAAATATAAAAATCTTGATTAAAATTCAATTAATTCAATGCATTGCACAGAATAAATACAAATTGAAATCTGAAATTAAATATAATTAGAAATTTAAATAAAAATAAATGCGCCAAAAAATAGATTTAATTTGGCATGAATTAAGAAAAAATAATCCTGCCAATAGATAGAGTTAAAAAAAATAATCAATTCCCCTGTTTATTTAATATAAACAGAAATTAATATAATTAAATATATCTTATAATCATTAGCAACTATTAAACAATCAATCTCAAATGATTCATTGATTACAAAAATCATTCTAATGCAATATATACTTTTGATTTCAGAAGTTAATGAGTATCGATTACTTATAAAATATAAAAGATTACTAGCCCAAACCAGTTTATAACTAAATTATATAATCACAATTTCTCTATACACATATGAATGAATGCAGAATCAATATGACTTTCACTATTTTATATCTTTGAAGGCCCTGAAAAAAAAAAGAAGTTTACCCCATAAAAATAAAGCACAGGAAAAAGAAAGAAAAAAAAAAATAAAGGAAAATCACATCAAATAAAGCAAAGCATACAAAAAGAATTCTTTTAAGTAGTCTGACACTGACCTAGCCTAATGTCTTTCATGTTGGGGCACATAAAAGAAATGAAATAAAAACTCTGAATGTGGCACAACATCCTGCTATCCTGACACACACACTGACAGACGTAGTTATACATACATATATATATATACTTACATACATACATATGTATGTATGTTATAGATTCATAAGTATGCAGGCAACACATAAAAATTTAATACCCATTGAACTTATATCCCCCCCACAAATGTAGATATATATTTACACAAAATATATAACAGACAGATATATATATATCTGTGTGTTTGTATGTTGTGTGTGGAATTTGGTACGAAACTTATAAATGCCGACTGGAAGGACAAACAAACGCATAGTTACCTACTTATTAACGTCTTCGATGTTGGTTAATATATATTAGTATGCCAAATACCGATACACAATTCGTGTTCGCATTAATTTGGGGGCGGGAATCAGATGTGTTGTTTTGTTTGTGGGGATGGAAATCCTTTCAATTTGTACATGGATTAGCAACAATGTTCATCAGTGTTACAGTCTCCTGTATGATTTATTTGAAATACAATCCTCCATAAGCAGTCGACGCCAGTTTATATACAAATATATATACCAATTGAGATGTGTGAAAGACCATTGAACTACTGGTGAGAAGTTGTGAATTGAATATAAAAACAAACATAAAACTTTGATAACCACTACACAAGTATACGTACATATCATATGTACAAATGTACATACTAGATATATATATATATATATATATATGGATGTATAAACATACTGTTGCCCCTTTCAGTATACTTGCATAGTCATTCGACCGGCATTGAGTCACCTAAAAGAATAAAGCCGGTTATGTCTAGCCCAACTTCAAATGGCCAGTTTTGGTTTGAGACCAAAAGAGCACCCAAAACAAAATGCCTGAATGCGATATATGTATATATATATCTATATATATATATATATATATAGTTATATATATGTGTATATGTTTTTTTTTTATACAGAGAAAGTCTGCACAAAAAAGTGCAAACAAAAAAAATATAAAAAAAAGCGAAGAGAAAAGAAAAGGAAACGCTCACACATAAACACAGGCGTAGAAAAAATTGGTCTTCTGATTCAAGGACGTGAATCACATTATTTTTCCAACAGGACAAAACTCACACAGACACTAGTAGTGGGTTACAGAAAGGTACTCTTGTCCAGTTCATTCCTGCCCCAGTCCCCATTCCCAACGAGACACGATTTTGTGGTCTTCTGCTGCTTGCTTTCGGCTCGCTCCGAAGCAATAATTTAAATCCAACATTTTTATTGCTACACATATGTACATATATACATATATCCATGAATATATGTACATATACATATATACATACATACATTCACATGCGAGGTCCTTGCACATAGAGTGGAAAAAAAAACTTTCGATTTCGTTCAATTGGACTTTGAACTTAAAAATAATAATAAACAGTAAAAAAAAAGGAAGAAATGGCAAGAGTAAAAAGTTGTATAAAAACGCTTTTCTCTTTTTCTTTACTCTTTGTTTTCTTTACAATTCTATGTAATACAGAATGTAGCCTAAGAGGGAATCAAAGAGGGTGGCAAAACTAAAGTCGAGGGCAAGGTCATGAACTGAAACAAATATATGTATGTATGTATGTAGAAGCAATATATGTTTCTATATATTAATGTTAAATATTCATTCTACACACAAATTGCTTTCCATTATTAAAGTATTTAAATTGTAAATTCAATTACATCTTCTAATTATCAAATTAACATCCTAAACACCAGATAATGATAATTAAATAACTAATAAAAGAAAGGCAAATAAAAGATAAAAACTAAGAAATAATAGCTGACAAAGTAACATAGTTTTCTAATAAAATAAAGTAGTTATATCGTTAACACATCGTCAATAGATCATTTTCACTGAGTAAATTCAACTACAAGAAACACTTATAAAGTATCCATTAGTTTGACATAAGCCACGTATAAACGAAGTCAGGTATATATATAATATATATATATATATCTGTATATAGAAGCACACGTTACTCCATTCAAACAATATCATGAATGGCAAGTCGTAGAATGTTGTGAGGGAGTAAAAATGAAAGTAACATTTTTATTACAATTTTACGAGCTAAAACCAGTAGATAAATGCCCAACAAGTAGACAGTGGGGCAGAATACTTTTTACGATTTGATTTACTGTGAATATTTCCCCATTTTGTAACCCATAAACTTGCATACTTACAAGTATCCTTGAAGCAAGTTCACATCTTTGTCAATCAAATAATATTATATTAGATTGGAATGATTAGGTTGGTCTAGTCACAGCTTAAAAATAAATCCCTATATATAATTTTATATATGTTCAAGATATCATGTTTGAATTCTTCGCTAAGTTAACTTTTTCCTTTCAAATAGCCATAAGGGGTTGAATAATAAGTATGTGTGTGTGTATCTAGTGAAATTCTGGCATAGAATATATTTTTCTGTAGATGTAAGTAAACTAAAATCCGCGCTCTCGGCGCATATGTCATTTAGGTATTTTCGCTGGACATCGAGGCTTTTCTTTACTTTACAGCCAACACACACATACACATGAGCACACACATGCGCAGACCTTTTAACCAAAGGCTTGACTAAGAAAAGGACTAATGCCTATCCTTCAGACAAGTGCAAAAGACCAAGGGTCATTCAAAATAGGATGCTCTTCTTCCCTAGTCCATGGTTGGTTTGATAAATATTTGTGTTTAATTTGCAATCACAAAACTAAAATAAATTTTTGAAGAAATGCGTTGCCTACTTATGGGAGATAGTTGAATATTTTCTTAACTTTTAGAAATATTGACAAATACATTTTAGTAGGTATGGAAATAATGTTGACAATTATAGAAAACACACTGTAGATAAGCTAGCATTATTGTATCAAATAAAAAAGTATATTTATTTATCGTGATTGCAACAAAGCTATTTCCCCGTTAATCAAGTTATGTTAAGTTCAAATGTTCTGTTAAAAGCTATTGTTCTGTAACATGCTAGTGTTAGTCAACGAGTACATGAGCCAACCAAACAGCCTCAGTATATAACAATAACTAAAAATAAAAGAATAAGAATCTTCCCATAATTGAATACTCTGAAATTACCTATCAAGGAGTGAACAAATGATGTGTTAATTGCATTATCTCATTGTTGAATCATAATTCAGAAATTTATGGTGAACTTTCACTATGTTTCGAGAATGGAAGTGTTTTCAGGGAGTTGGAGATTTTGGTGGCACTAGTTGCGTGGAAACTTGCTGCGATAATTTTAATGGCAATGACATTGACCCTTATTTACCCAATTGGCAGTGAAATCAAACACAACATTAGGTTAAGGGTCACTTGTAGCGTCATTCACATAACGTTAAGCACATAAAACCATGTATATACATAGTTTTGTACATACTTATCTGTACATACATATATGTACTACACACCTTTGTACATGTATGTTGGTCTGTCTACGCTCAAAACTATGTACATTAGGGCCTCTTTAAGCATATGTTTGCTTACACAATTTGATATAAATATGTATACATAGTATGTGCACATAAGCACATACTCGTTTTATATATGGCTAGACGTTATAATGTGCATTATAATTATTTATGCATGTATATGGCTATAATTACATACCTATAAGTTCATCTACATATATATGTGTGATTCCACATATATATAGAAGGCTTGTTTGTCGGTTTCTGCTCATAAATACAGTCGGCGAACACATTGGAACACAACAAATTAGGCCAAACCAGAGCGCATTTAATGATAATGAGCTGCATCCGAATGCATTTAAACAGTTCCTCCCCACCTTGTCTCCACCCACCCCAGCACGCGGTCCCATGTGTAAGTACATATTAATGAATGTATGTAAGTAACTTTTATGTACATATTATTTCGAGTTATATGTATTTGCACGTATATAAATCCATATATGTATATATATGTATATGTTCACTAATTAGCCAAGTTCCACTGTGAATTCAGGCATATGTATGTGTGTGTGTATGTGTATATATATACATAAGTATATATGATTTGAAGCTAATAATCATAACCTTGAACTTGAGCAGACTTTGCCGTTTAGTGGATGGCATATTTCTAGGTCATAGACCACTTACAGTTCTTTCAGTTTTGCAAATAATTGCCAATAAGGGGTTCTCCAAAAATAGATTAAAGGTAAAATGTCTTTCTATAAGGGTTGGTTTACTGTCCGTCAATAACAATCAAAATGGCATTAGTTCTCTGCCCCATACTTTCCTTGTCCTTTTCAAACTTGCACAGGAATCTTTTTCTTACAAATTTTCAGATAGAAATGAAATTTAAAAGAAATGTCGAAAGCACTTTTATTAATATTCAACTTAGCATTTGTCCTGATACTTTATATAAATCAGAGTTCTAAAATTAATATTTATTATTTATATTTAAATTATAGTTTAAAGTCCAAAAAAAAAAAAAAAAAAAAAATGGTATTACAATGCACTTTTTATAGTTATATTATAGTTATATTATATGCTGTATTTTGTACATTGTCATTGAATACATTTGGGTCGCAATCAAGGATCATTAAGAGAAGTATAAAATATTTGCTGCTTATCATAATAATAAAAAAATTTCCTAATTTCTTTTCTATTAACTTATATTACTAATTGAAAAATACTTATAAGTTACTTTTAAGCAATTCAAAATGAATATGATAAATGTCAAAATTTGATTACCGTATCGTTTGTTACACTAAGTACGCCTTTTTTTAATATTTTATTTATTTTAAATATTTTTTTTTTTTAAGTACCATAACAATCGCATCTCTATTAATTAGATTTTTTTTTATCAAACATGCAAATTCATAGTCCGATTCAATTAAATCGTTTATATCTTACAGTCGACTGATTCCAAAAAATTGAAATTCAATTTGCTTTTAGTTGTTCATATTTAAATTATTTAATAATTCTATTATAAGGAAGAACTAAGTAAGTAATAAGTAATTGGTAGTAAAACCATTTTTTGATTTTCAATCTTTAAAAAGTAATGAATATTCTGCAATATTAATAATACAAAAATTATTTAAAAAACACTAAAATATATTTCCTCTAAGTTTATATTTTATATATATTTCAAATGCTTCAAAGAAATCCAAATGATAATCAATCTTTTCAATTATTGATTTACTATATTTCAATTCAAAGATACTACGTATAGCATATAACCAAGCTAATAGTTTATGCTTTAGCTTGTGATACTTTTAAGTTAAGTTCAATTTGGATTAACTCAACTTATATAAAACAAAGTTATTGATCATTCCAAATACATGTTATTCATTTATTTATATGGCATTCAGTGCAAAAAAAAGTTGTATTTGAAAAATAGTTGCCAAATAATAGATTTTCCTAGATCAATTAGATAAAATTTTTCCTTCATTCCAAGTACAGAAATTGTTGAAATTTCTGTATAATGTGGTAGTTGGATTTATCTATGTATATGTATCTATGTGCAAATATATGTATATGTCTTTCTATTGTCTGTTATTGGCAAGGAATTGTTGCACTAATTAACATCCGTATCTTAGATTATATGTGCTTGCAAATGGAATGCGTTGAGGTGGTCCTTTGCAAAGACTTTGGATGGGACTTTAACATCTTGAATATGCAAAATTCCCAAAAAATATCAAAACATTCATTTTCTTGTTTTTCCATGTGTGTGTGTGGGTGTGTGGATATACACACAAACCAAATGTAAAACCATTTACTTGTATATATACATACAAGATTTTAACTTTCATACAAACAAACTTACCAATACATACATTCAGAGATGTATGTATATATATTTTTTAGCAGTGGTATATATGAAAACACACATATACATACAAGCAATAGTTGACTGGACATGTGTGAGTTTGGGCCCAAGTAAACGTCTAATTCTCTAAAATGTGAAATTTTACAATCGCCTAGCGCACATCTTTACCTCCTCCACTTTTACCTCCACCTCCACCCATCAAATACTCTGCCAACGCAGCCAAAGCTCGAGAAGCATAGACGTTGCTGGGATAAGCCTCCGCCTCCATCTCGTCCTCTTTCGCATCCCACCTTCATTTCAACCATCAAGTCGTCTGTCCCCAGTCCATGCTAACACCGCGTTGCTTGACCAGAATCCACACCCACTTTAGTTAGGTCCGTGGCAACTGCCCTCGACGAGTTCGCCGGTCCCCAATCGCGCCGAACTCCCACTCATGTATTTGTTGGCAACGTCCGCTTTCCTATCCACATTTATACACAAGCAAACCCCGCAACCACCCACCCACATACATACACACACACGCATACACACACATATTCACTCTTATCCTTTTCACATGTCGCAAGTCGTATGCAAACAACATTTTGCAGAAACAGTTCGTTCCTTGGTCTTCGTTTTATCTTCATGGCAGACCCTTACTTATTGTGGGGCTGACCAGCACCGTTGCCGTTGCTATTGCCATCCAAGCACTCCCACATGCCTGGGCAAAGTCGACGTCGTCGTTGCCGTTACCGATGTAGATGATGTGGATGCTGCTGTCCAAACTTGATTCTGCCTCAGCTATGGCTACGGCAACGGCTTCGTGTATGTCGGCGCTACTTCTAAGAGCAAATCCTATATGTATGTATGTGTGTATGTATGTTTGAGTGTTCATGTGTGTGTGTGTGTATGTCTTTTGGGAGGCTGCGGCTGGATACTGGAGCGGGGTACAGGTTAGAGGGTGACTACGTCCGTTTGCTTGTGTTTGTGTAGATGTCCGTTTCAAAATTCGCATACACAGCAGTGGTCAACTATGGAAATTATCGATCGACTTGCCTTTGGCGCCAGGTGGTTGGGTGCTATGATGGAAAAGTGGTGACGGCGGCGAAGGAGACGGCAAGGACAACGAAAACGGCAACGACAACGACGACGACGACGGCAGAAGCAATCTGCGCTACGCTGCTCCGCAAGTTGCTGTGCCGTGTGCCACTGCTGACGTCGTAGTCGTACAAGTAGTGGCGCATTTGGAAATGGAAGGGCCTGCCGGGAGGGACTAAATGGCAAGAACACAGCAGCAGCAGCTAAGAGATGCCCAAAAAGAAATTGCGGACATTTACATTATGTGTCCATGTGTGAGTAAGTGTGTGGGCCTGGGTTTGGGTTTAGGTTTAGGTTGGGGTTTGGGCTTGGAGTCGGAGTCAGAGTTGGGGTCGGGGTCTGGGCCTGGTCATTTGTGCTTGAACATGCATGCATATACCAAAATATACGTGAGCTTAGAAGTTGTCGTCGTCGTCGTCGACGTCGTCTACTGAGATGTCCCCTTGCTGCTGGTCCAGACATTCGAGGTCCGCACACCAACGTCGCTGAACGGGCTCTTTGGTCCTTTCTAGGCTCTGGACATGGAGGTCTCTGCATCTACATCAAAGTGGACAGGCTAACGGGGCGATATTCCTAGATGGACGGACGGTGGGAGACATAACAACGGGGCACATTTGAGGAAACGAATGACTAACGAAGGAAATTGCTGATATTGTATGGAGCGAAAGTTGTGCATGTCTGGCTATGGCAACGACGCGTTTTAGTTTTGACAGGACCTAGAATAGCTCGACTTGTACGTAGTTGTAGCCACATACAGACGCTCTAGACCCACTCATATGCTGGCCAGGAGAGAATATTCAAATATATACACACACAAACGCAGATACAGACAATACCAGTACGGTAAAGTCCAGTCCGGCCTGCTGTGTCCGGCATCTTGGCTTGGCTTAGTTCAGTTTTCTATTTCCAGAACACAACCCCAACCATGTCTATGCCTCACCGTAAGCAATTATGCATCTACAGCGAGCCAAAATGGAAGGACAAGAAATGCAAGATACTGAACATTGGAAATGGACAGTATGGGCAAGTGTACACAATACACTCGAATGTGTGTATATGTGAATACAAGTGTGTAAGTATATTCATCTTGGTTGGGGAATTGGGCCCTCCTTCAATTGCTGCGGAACTTTCCAACCATAAGGACATCGCAAAATACCAACTCTAGAACCGCAACCACTCCGATGATAATCAAAGCCTGCAAATCTTTGAAAAGGCCAATGGCCAACGATTATATCTATCATGTATATTCATCGCATAAGATGTTGCATTCATAATTATAAATGTATATATGTACATGCATTAAAATCCGTTTAATTGCAAGTGTTCAAAAACAAATTCTTAATCTATTATTTGAAACTTTGTCTGTTTTATATATGTATGTCTTTTATAATTTGCAAATTATAGAAATTGTATAAATCATACATATAGAAGAAATTACGTTTTCAATACGTATACTTAACTATGTCACGAAAATCAATACTTTTAGATTTTTAGTCATTTTTTGGAAATGTCTTTTTGTGACTTTTAGAATGAGCTGTTTTTATAAGCTTTAGGCTAGTTATCTTTTTATTATATACAATTAATGAATAATAATTGGAAAAGGTTTTAAAGGCTGCCAATTTTTACATGTGATGTTAGTTAGTGTTTCAATGAAGGATATTATAGTATCTGAACTCTGTTAAAAAGTAATTAATTGAGATCTTAGTCAGGTATTTAGTCACTCAACCAAGTAAGGCTAGATAAACTGTTGATCCAGTTCAGAAAAGTATAAGAAATGCATCCAATATTTAGCTTGCTTAATATGCTATATGCTAGTTTAAGACTATGGAACAATGCATAACAATATATTTAGTTTATTCATTTGTACAAATTTATAAAAAGTATAAATTACGTTTCCTTTGGGGCAATTGGAAGTTACCTCAAACCATTTCAATCTTCTAGAGTTTAACACAAAATTAGTTTAGGAGCCTATTTCTTTCCAATTTATTGATATCTCCGTTAACATTTGGTAATTAGAATAACAACATACATATATTTGATATATCTTTCATATGAAATTCAAAGTTCAAGTCTTAATTTTCATTATAGTCACACTCAAGTGTTGAGTGTGAACTAACTTATCTTTTGCTTAAAGGACTCCATCGTCAAATTTTCATCATTTAATTAATTATTATAAATGGAAATGTCTTCCTAATGTTTAAGTGAATAAACTATTATTACTTAAAATCCTTCTTCACGCAGTAATAACCGGGTCATAGAAATACAGATATTCACTTTCGTAGTGCAAGTAACAACAATGTGTTCAACAAACAATATTTTTCAATTAAACCGTTAAACTGTGAACAGAAAAACGAAAAGTGCACAAGACCCAGGGCCACGGGTCACAGGACACTAGTGTTTTGTGGTCAAAAAAAACTCACTTTTTTACGCCGTGTCAAAAACCAACAAACATGCAAAACACACATCACAAGCACTTTGCACATCTATACACGCCTAATCGGCGACAGTATCGCATGACATCCAATGGTCACCTCCATCCAGCTATACAACTATCCTACATCCAGGGCATGCACGCGAATCCGGTTGCTATATACCGTATGCCGTTGATGTGGATGCAGAGAAGGAAGGCAAAACAAAAAACAGTCAAGTGCATCAAGCTGCATGCCACTGGGCAAACAAGCGGATTCCAACTGACTGCCTAATCCCCTTAAACGACGCGGCCTGGTCTGGCCTGAACTGGACTGGCTTGGCCGTGGACTTGCCTGGCCTGGCATGCTGCGTTTCAATTTTTTTCATCTCTGTCTTCACAAAACTCCACAGTTGAGTGAAAGCAGCAGTTTTTGTTTCACCGCAATTTTGGCACATTGGCAAAAGGCAGTTGGCTGAAACGACGCCACTTGATTGACCTTCGCATATGCGACTGCAGCGTTTTTTTTCGCTATGGCGTCAACCATATCACGGCAGTTGCCAACTAAATTTCCATATGGTGCAATTTTGATGCGTCCAAACGCAAAAATGCCGTTATTCATGGCCAACCACGACCATTTTTTTTTTATGCCAGAAAGTGAATTTTTTCCTACTGCTATTGCTGCTGCTGCGGTGCAACACCTTTGGCATCAGAATGACAATACTCGTAGGCGATGCTGAAAACCAAAAAAAAAAAAGCAAAACACAAAAGAAGAAAGCAGAGAAAAAAATTGGGGCATTCAACAGCTGCCAGCAACACTGACACCGGATGGCGGATGGCTACCACCAGCCAATGACGCAAGATGGTCATGAGTGACAAACTGAATAGATAGATGCAAAAATAAAAAGGAAGACAACGAAAAGAAATGAAAAAAACGAGTCCTTTTTATAGGTTTCTTACAGTAGCTCTTGGAATATTTAATGCAACTTAAATTGAGTTAAATTTTATTTTATCTAATACTTCTGATTAATTGACAATCTTAAGATTTGCCCAAGGACATTTAGGTGAGACAAAAAAATATATATAATGAAGTTTTTCAACATTCGATAAGAAATAAGCAAGTTCAGTTAAATAAAAGCGTTAAGTTGAATGCCCTACTTGTTGACTCACGTACTTGTGCGTACTTTTTGACCCACTGTGTAGTATGGGAAAGGAAACTTTCTTTGAACGTCTGGCTTTGGTGAAATTCTTTTTATTTAAGACGAAAAGTTTACAAGGTCAAAAGGAAAAACTTTTTCGGTCTGTAATACTATATTCTTGTGTATACAATGCACTTATATACATACATACATAGATATGTACACACATATATAGGTACAAATGTATTTTCATATATGTGACTGATTTTTCTCTACTCATGTGTAACTGCTTATATACCAATCAATTGTATATAATTATATGCAAAAAAAAAAGTTAAGCTAAGTTAAGGATAAATTTCAAACTTTAAGGAAACATTTTTGTATTGCTTCAAATTCAATGTTCCAGCTTGTTTCATTTTGGTTAATTTTTAAAATGAGGGAATTAATAGAGGCTGTGACAATTATTTTGGATAGAAATTCTCTTACCACTGCTGCTCACTTTATACAATGCCACGTGTGAGCTCTAAAATTTATGTCAATTTTTAGTACTTCTAACACTGGGCACTTCTCCACTGGTTACACTGCTAACCCTATTTCAGGATATTTGGATTTAACTAAACATAATATCGTAATAAGGGTGTGGGTACGGTTGTACTCATTCTCCACAATAACCTCATTTTAGGACATTTGTAGGCTTTACGAACCATCACCAATCTGTTGACCACTACCCTGGAACGGTACGGTTGTATACAATAACTATATGCATGCTTACACATACATACATACCTACATATAGTATATATATGTATATACTAGTTTATACATATATGAAAAGTATATATGTATATGTATATGTATTAGCCTTTTATATACATACAAATGGAGCTATGTATGTATGTATGTAGTAAGTAACATTCCATGTTCGCAAATATATAGATATACATATATACATAAATATATACATATATATATACGCATGTCTGTATGTATATCAGCATAATATATTCGTAATAACATTTTACAAACACAGCGTAAGCATTTTTCAGCCGTTTCATCCCTTTTCTGGACACTTAAGGGTTACGGTTACCAAAGGAGTACGGTACGTGGAGTCCATTCTGTCAATGTGTGTTTATATATATATATATATCTTTGTGTGTGTATGTGTGTGCGGATAACACCTCACGCGGACCGTTGTCCAGCCTCCACAAACCGCATCTATCACAAATTTCAGCTGCCAACAAATGGGCCGGGCGTTTCAACCCGAACCCAAGCTGAGCCCGTCCTGTCCTGTTCTGTCCTGTCCCTGTCCCGTTCCGTCCGGTTTGTCCCGGCTTGACAGGCCTAGCGACACGGTTGATGGTCCAGCGACCCAAGGAACTAGCTGCTTACCCAAACCGCACCGCTCTCTGAGCAATTATTAAACGAGTCGGTGGCACGTTAAATTCTGTCCACTTTAGGCCGGACCATAGCCATCTGCGCGCTTCAATATGAATGTGTAACTATGTATGTATATATATGTAATGTGTATATATATATAAATATATATATATATATGTATGTGTGTGTATAAGTTTTTGTATGTCCGAATTGAAATCGCAAAAGTTTGTTTAACAACAAGTGAAGGGGGTTTGTTTTTATGCCGCCTCCGCACACAAATGAAAACTTAACCTAATGTTCCAGTATACACACAAAGTAGCAAATACATATATACATACACACACACATTAATATCTGTGTAAGTATTAGTATATGTGTGTGTGGCTATTATAAAAAACGTCACTAGCCTATGGAGGAATAAACTAGTGACCGTTAAAATGGACCCCATTTCGTGAAATAAGTAAAAACCAAAAAAAAAAAAAAAACCAAAAACTCATTAGATGTGGCACTTTACTACGCACTCCCTTAACACATACGCACATGCCCTTAATTTAGGAATATTACAATAGAGAAAATTAAAGGAATCCCAAAATTACAAAAAACACTTTTTCACCATTTAGTAGACCATTTTGAATTTGGTTTCTAAATATTCAAATTGTTATAAATCAAACTGCGAATTTTAGAACAAATCATTGTTATATTTTTGCTGTCTAACCAATATGTTTAGATATATGTATACTTGAAGTCCTGAAATATATATACTTAAAGCCCACAAAGGAATTTAACAGAGTTAAGCAATTGATCTCTAACAGTTTATAATTAATTAGAACTAGATAGGTAGATTTTGTTCCTTTTACTCTTTCAGTTTCATAGTTTAATCCAGATAAATGATAGATTCACTCGTCGATCTTGGAGACGAAACTCTGAAAAAGCTGTAAATGACCGTTAAAAACATTCTTACACTGAGCAAGGATCGCCCAGCCTATTTAGGAACAATCAGTTGACTGGTTGTTATAAAGCATTTATATTTACATATCCCGTCGATTTGACGTCGTCGACGACAACATCAAGTAATTTGTTTGGATTAGTTGTACACACATAGAGGCCTGTTTAATATTCATATCCAAGGACATTTGCAGGACTCTTTCCTTGTGTATGTTGAGATTTCTTAAGTAAAATAAACACAACCGGTATTTAGATTTAATATCTCATTCGTCATGTATTCGTCTTGCTGTAATCAAACCGGACAGAAATTACCACTAAAACCATCAACGGATTGGGTTATAATAAGCAGTTTTCTCACGAAACGCCTTTCCACTGACATTTTCCTGTCCCGTAACGGAACAGTATTGGAACCATTAGGACTCGTAATTTATTGGCGCCATGCCATCTTCAGCCGTTGCAAGTAGGGATGACCATGACCTCAAAATCTTGTTTACCATTTTAGAGCAATGATAAGTTCGACTCTCGCCACCGAAAAGAATAAGGGTTATTTAACCACGACAACTTTGCCCATTATCATATACTAGATGGCAACAATTCTAATGTAAATATCTAACTATTTGAATTGAAGTTTTTTTTGTATGTTAACGTAATGTTTTTGTATTGGGTTTTACGGTTTGTTTTTCCATTGTATTCCAAATTAGCAGAAACATATATATGTAAATGATTTTTGATATCAAATATGTAAACAGGATAACACTACATGTAACCTAATCATTGTTTCTACTTTTCAAGTTTCTTTTTTTGTTCATTATCTAAATACAATGATTAAAAATATATGAACGAATAAGAGGTTACTTTTTTATTGATAATAATATTAAAATTTTGAAATCTTTTAAAGTCTTATTTGAATAATATTAAAGTTACTATTAGTATTTTCGAAAATATCGGAAATCGAAATAATAGTTTCAATAATAATAATTAACAGTTCAATAGCTATTATTGAATTTTTTAAATATAATTTATAACTATAATCAGAAGTATATTTTCATATTACTAGAAATAATTTATTCTCTCTTCAAATATAAAATCAATTATTGTTTTAAAAAGCATTTACATTCATTTACACATGATCAGATATTGATTTCTCACATTCATAGTTAAAATTAATAATGTGGACTCTGAGGAGCAAGGAAAGTCATACCATTATCATACCAGTTCGAAACCTTTCAAAAATTGCTACAAATACGTTGTAAAAATAAAAAAATAGAATACAGCATTTTCCACAACTTTATTTAGACTTAAAAACTGCATTAAGAGTAAAATATAGAGTATTTTCTGTTGGGTAGTATAAAAATATGAATCTAAGTTTCAACATTTTCAAAATAAAATTATTTGTTTTAATATAACTTGCTCACCTGTTAAAATGGTAAAGATAATTCTTCAAAAATGTCTTCAGAAAAGAAACCTTATATTTAAGTTTGTTGATTTCTAAATTAGATCTTTAATTAAAATTAGGTTTTTTCTTGATTTTAATTGAAATTTAGATGTTTATATAACTAAATACATCAATAGCTGCTGTGAGTCAACTTTCTATATTCTAAAAGAGTCAAAAAAGAAAATTTATAGTCATTTATAAATGTATATGTGAAAATCTAAGCAGTAGGATAAATTGTTTTTCAGCGGAGCAAAGACATTTACATATATATACATACATAAGTACATAGTACTAATGTGCGTGTAGTTCTACACATATACATACACTCCTAGATTGTTTTTATGTATATATATATATATATATGTATGTATGTATATAGTGTTATATACATTTAGCAATTATAAAAGTGCTGCACACGTTCAATGTCTTTAACAAGAATTTGGCATGTGCTTGTTTGTATAGATGAAATGCAAGTGAAAACTTACCAGGAGCGTATGAATGTACATACATATGTATATGTACTTATGTATATATGTATGTAAAAAGGAGAAGAAATGCTACATCTTGGGCGTATAAGCTCATGTGCTGTATGTATATATATATATGTATATATACATTTACATATATGCAGACAGTCATACGCATACACACATACATACATACATATGAACATATTTCGTATAAGCAATACAAGTTACTTTTTGTTTTTGCATTTGCCTGCAAGCAGTTTTATCAAGCATACTAAAATGCACAAGGGTTTAATGTTTTATACATAGGCGAATATACATATATACCCAAAATATATATATAAGCTGAAAGCTTCTTTTTTGCATTTTGTATACTTTTTTTTTTTTTAATTGAGATAACAATAATTGGTGCTTAAACTTAAAACTCTCCTATAAACTTACACATTTTAAGACTTACATATCATGCAAGAAGATCAAGGAATAGCAATCTATATAAGAAATCCCAAAAAGCAACAAAATCTATATCTAAGATCAAAAAGTCAACAAATTATGTTTTCCTTAAATCTGAATATAAAATCATTTTTAAACATATATAGAAACTTAAAGTTAAACTTAAATATTATATAATTAATTAAATATAAAAAGTATATAATTTCAAACAATTTCTTCTTTCTGCTGTTAGTATTTTCAAATATCAATTTCGTATATATGTTCTTTTAAGAAGTATTTTAGATGTCTAAGCTTTGTTATAACACGTTTGTCAATTGTCAGTTTTTCAGTTAACACTCGAGATAATAACAAAACAGAGATTTAAGTAGCCCTTGTCAAGAGCACAAGTCGTCCTGTCAAAGTTTTTTCATACAACCGGTATCTGTATCAAACATTTTACAATATAATGAAGAAAACATTTCACCAAAAGACCGTTCCCTTTTGGTTGACTAAGCCCTTTGCCACAATATATTCCACGTTTGGTCAACTAGGCTCGCGATGATAACGAGACATTTCTGACAATAAAATGAACATTTTATCTCGCACATTGTGACATATTCATTAGGATGTCCTTTGTCAGAATGACATCAGACCACAGGGCTGGATCTTGATTTTCGCGCGCTAATCATAAGGGGTTGAACATCCTTCGGACAGGAAAGTTTTTCCTTGATGTTGTCAGAATGAAAATGACACGAATTCCGATTATAGTTTCCCTCAGGTAACAATCCAAATATTTTGATTAGCTTGTATAAACCAATAAAAAATCAACTCTCAGCATTTAATTACTCTTACAAATTATTAAAAATTTTAATTTTCTTCAAACTTTTCTATATAGATACTTTATTTAGATTTTGCTTAGATATTTTAAAAATGTGCCTTAAACGGGAATTGGACTCTGTAAACTAGAAGCACAAAAGGAAGGAGTGATAACAAAGGTATAGAGTCGGCTTTGATGTTTACAAGGACAAAAGAGAAACAATGCAAAGCAGAAGAGAATGCCAAAAAGATATATTAAAGCAAAAAACACAATTTCACCAAAAGACAAAAAAAAAAGAAGGAAAAAGAAGGAAATTTGTAATTTTTGCAAAAGATGTTTTTTGCAGCAAACATAAATACATATATACTGACGTATATACATACATAGGAATACCATATACAAGTTCATCTTTGTTTTAGACAATATAGTTGTATATACAAATCGCAATAAAAGAAACATAGCCTAGTTTTAAACAAGACAACCTTTTATGTAGTCATCTACATATAAATATGATTCCTATGAAATCGACTATTTGCTACTTATCCTAGATATTTGTATTTTTAAACTAAATATATTTGCAAGTTAATAAATTGACCCTTTTTTTGTTAGTTCACATAAGTTTTTAAACAAATTTAGATATTCAAAATGGTACCGCTTGGAAGATTTTGAATGTTTAGAAGAGTTTTCTAACTTCATATTGTTTCTTGGTATTTCAAACTTATATACTTTTTACGGGAGCACTATAATATGTCAAGTTATACCATATAATTTTATTTTACATAACAATTCTTTATTTTAATTGCTATCAATTTTGAAAAAGGGAAATTCCTTACTTCCAAATTAATATTAAAGGGTATGAAAACACATTTTTTCGATAAGAGAAAACTCTTTTGTTTAATTGTCGAACGACGAAGATTTTTATATATTGTACAAAAGTTAGCAGTCGAAATTATTATAGCATAATTTTAAATGTCTGTAGACTTAATTTCTTATATAATTCTTTAAAAATAACTGCATTGAATAAAATAAACTTTGATTATATAAAACATTTAATGTTTTTTTGGACATTTTCCTAACCAATGTACATATTTGTATTTTTGAAAGAGTATTTAAAAATTAAAAACTAATTTTCAGGTTTCTGAAATAGTTTTAATGCTGCTTTTTTTTTTGATACAATAATTGTTAAGCTTAAGGCCAGTCCAATGCCAAGATTGCACCCAAAAGGTGATGGTGGTACAAAAAAAAGGAGGCATTGCGTGAAAAGACAGGCGATGTGACGTGTGTTCCCATCATTGTCTTCAAAGTATCACGCGACACAGAGATTTCTCTTTAATCCCTTGCACCCATCAGTTTCAGTGGCTAAAATTTCTTGAGGTTCGCGGACGTCGGACGGATGAAACAATGACGCGAATATACATACAAACATACAGACATACATACATATATACAAACCGCGTTGGAAATAATGGCGACTCTTATACGCAATCTGTTGTCGCGAATTTTTTGTTGGTTCTCTAAAGGATCCATGCAACTAATCTGATTGTAATTGATGCATGCTAGAGAATTGGAATAAGAATGTGGATTCAGAGGAGGAAGCACTTAACACGCAAAATACAGAGGACTCTGTTGGATCTGGTCAAGGTAACTTTTGCGAGCCAATTATTCAAACGCGATGTGATTAGATCGCGAATAAATTGGTTTCAAACAACACAAGTTTATGCCTTATACCACCACATGCAATCGTTGCCACAAAAAATATTAATATCTAAAGGTCAAGGTCATTTTGCTGTAGACAGAGAATATTTGTGAGTAGGATATGTTGTCGCAATAAGTTCTAACTTTATCATTATATTACTTACATTTCATATAAATGTTACTTGCAACTTCTGCAACCACTTTCCTTTGCTTCTGCCTTGCGTTTCGATCGCTTCAACTTTTTTGTATCATGTATCACGCAAATTGATCGGCTTCCATGCACATAACGACAATAATTACTAAAGTCATCTACAAGCGTTGAGGATGTGGCATTCAGATCCACATAAACATACACATGTACATTTATATGTATATATATCATCATGTTGTACATACCTCCATGTCAATGTGATCGATCACGCTGCTGCTGCTGCTGCTGCCGCTGCTGTTGTTGTTTCGTTGTCAATCAGATGTTTGGAGGATGCCAGAAATTCGAAAATTCGATCGCCGACTTTCATACGTACTGTATGCAGGCAAATTAATCCATAGAATAACTATAAGCATATATATATATATGTATTCCCATAAGAAAGAAAGATAACTAACTGTAGCAGAGATTTCAATATAATGGTAAAGTACATTTACCATTTTTTTAAAAGTTTTCATTCACTCACATGTGTACAATGTACTATGTATTCCTTCCGATTGTTGGAATGTGTTCGGCTCAGCTTTGAGATCACTTTCGGTCATGCGGGCCACAAGGCGTCACAATATTGACAGCGCTTGGTTGCCGTCGATATGCCCAGGGGTTTCGGTTTTAAGTAATTTAATCCTCGCCCAGAACCAGAATGCCACGGATATGTCCACAAAACACAGCGTAGAACACATGCAATGTGAATGGATGTATGTACATACATACATACGTACATACATATGAATGTATATATGCAACGCACGGTTGGCAGGCCGGATGGTCGACATGGATGCACTGTCTGGAAGCACTGTCAGTCGCGTAATCATCGTAATAATTCGACTCAACTTCAACCCGTTGGCAGCATTGGCAACGAGAAGCCAAGCGGAAATTACCTACACGCGATATTTAATTTTAGTAAAAGGCAAACCAATAATTCGTCTTTATTCTGCTGATGGTGCCATTTTTTTTTATTTCCATTTTTTTTCTTTTTGCTGGTCAGTTTTTAACTCTAACAAGGCTTCTGTGGCCTTCTTGGGATCCCATCTGGCAAAAGAATGAGAAACTCATCCTACAGGAACTGACGCGCTCTTCATATGAATACACTTTAGAAAAAGCGCTCACGTAACGAAGACTACAGTTCGATGCCTCATCCAAAGTTGCTCTGCAATGTGTTTTAAATGGTGAGATTACAACCGCCAAGGGCAGACTACAGGCGAGTTGCTGGTTTTAAATTACGTCGGCTTAGTATTTTGTGGTTAGAAATCAAGTGAACCGCTTCTTGACGCTTCTTCTGATCAGAAACTGTAATGATATACATACGTACTACATATATACACTGTCTTTTTAAAGAAACATGAAAGAAATCGAGTTCATCTCAACTCAATACAAATTTTTTATACATTTCCGGTCTTTCAAAGGCACATAAGTTTTTTGTAGAAGAACTATATTTTGATATTAAATAAATTAAACTCAAAATTGTTAATTTATCTCCAGGTTCATTAGACCATTTCTATTGTAAAAGTGAAAATGAAGATCCAAGAACTGAAATTCTTTTTTGAAAGCCTTAAAATTAATCAAAACTTATGTGATTAGTTTTTTTAACCAACGAAATCATTGATATCAGCTAATTTTTATTCCTATAAAAGCAAAATCACTCATGTAAAATCTTAAAATAAATAAAAACTTATAGTCTTAAACTTAAAAATGAAACAGATATTATTAGTGGTTGTTGGAGAAGTCAATTTTTAAAACCAACAGAACTAACAATTTAAAACTCTATGTTATTATAATTCTTAAAATTTATGCCATTGTATTATCTATCATTTGTCCTTCAAGCTTACTCGTTAATTGCTCATGAAGAGCTTTTCTTCTGTTTAAAAGTATTTATTAAAACACTTCTATTTGATTTTTTCAATTACTTTTTTGTTTTTTGGGGAATATATAATCTGCATTGTTCAAATATTCGTCGAAACGTCTACAATTGAGCAGATCAAACAATGGTAATTTATTTAATGAACTTTTAAATACTTAAAGATCCAAGTCCTGACCGATCTCATTTGCAAAGTTTAATTTAAAGTCTCAATCAAAAATTTATGGCCTTTCTGTATAAGTCTACCAGGCAAATTTTCCTAAAGGGTCCTTTTTATACAGTATTCTAAACTGTATATAGTTTGATCCACTCGGTTAAAGATGCTGAAGAGTCATTGGAATACAATCCTTTATTTCATTTTAAATTCTTAAAAATTTCAACTAAAGTTAAGTTAAATTTTAAAAACTAATTATTTAAACAATTTGCGAAAACATTCTTTTTTTTTTTAATATTGGTTGATTATTATTATTATTTTTAAAACTTTTCATGTCGTCGTAATAAAAAATTAATTAAATTTGCGCAAATAGTTTAAATATAATAAACTGTTATATAATAGAGAATATAGAATTGATTCCTTAGGATCTCTTTAGTCATCTGATCGAATTAAAAATACTAATAATACAGTAAAGAAGATATTCTTTTCGTTAAACTCTGTTTCAAAACATAAAAATATGATTTTTCAAATTTTTAAAACTGGAAAATATTACCCACATCTTTGCCTTATGATTCCTACGATATGTTTTTCTTGTTCACAAGAAAATAATTATAAAAATAATAATGTCAAACATTCCCAAATTGCATAATATTTAAAGAAATTGAAAGCACAATTATAAATTCATATTTCGAGAACATTTTATTTAATTATTTTGTATTAATAAATATTGATATTTATCAAAGTCACGGTGATTACAACAGGAAAAACAAATAAAAATGTTTTACACGATATGTTTAATAAATTAAGCTACCATTACTTAACACAACTATTAAATCTAATTACATAGATGAATTAAATTTGGTTTTTGAAATAAATTTATTTTCCCCTGGTCGTTGATACTAGTTGATTGCTATTAATACTAGCTAGAAAGTAGTTTTTTGAACACCTATTGCTTTTAATTGTTATTGTTGAATTAGTAAAAATGTTTAAAATGAGTGTGCAAGAGAAAATGCACGTGTACTCCGTACATAAGTTTTGTATATTGAATATGGGATGTACATATTATATGTATGTATGTATTTGTGAGTGCATGGGATGTGTGTGTGTGTGTCTGGTATGAATCTTAATAAATAATAAACCATCCACTAATATGTAAACTAATTTGGCTTATTTACAAAGTAAGTTAATTGATTATGAGCACTGGAATTGACTATTGTTCGCCATCACTGTGGAGCACGCTGGAAGCGCTGCTCTTATCGGGACTCTGCGATCTGCTATTGGCCGGACTCGGACTAGAGGCTTTCGATGCACACGAACGGACAGACAAATCCTCTGGCTCGCTGTCACAGTAGCTCTCATTCGATGCATCGCTATGGGCCAACGGGCTCAAACGTTTCAGTAGAGTATCGTTAAGACTATAAGGCTCATCTCCTTCGTTTGTGACCAACGTTGGTGGTGCAGCAAAATTGGTCCCAGATCCGCCTCCAGGTTGCATGGAAGCTGCCGCTGCAGCAAACGCAAGAAAATTTAGACTAGCATTGAATATTTTGCACCAATCCAACAGAGCCGATCCTTGGCCATTAACATCGGGGGCATTTGGGGATACCATTGGGGCTTGATCCGGGAATGTGTGAGTGGGAAACGTTGCTGGTGAATCAGTAAATGCTGTCGACTTGCCCGTTTCCATAATCAAATTCGGTGATGATGACGAAACTGCTGTGTTAGATGATTCAACATCATTGTTGTTCTTATCGTTTATTTGTTGTGGATTCTGATTCAATGGCACATGTTTGGCTGGATCTTTCGCCCAATTTTTAACACTAAGTAAGGGGCTATTATACTTTTTAGACTCATCCAGTTGTATAGATGCTGCACTGGTGTTTGATATAGTATTATTTTCCGTTTTTGGCATGGCAGTGGAGATGGCGGTGGCATCCCCCAGCTCGGGGGATAGTTTTGAATTGAGCAAAGTTAAAAGATTTAGTTGGTTGAGCATCCCATTACCGGAATAATCCACGACATCGTTGGCAGGTCCGCCTGGACTTGTCGAATTCACATCTCCCAATTGTTGCATAGCTTCAGGGTGGAGCCCATTCTTCTTCATAAATTCGATCAATGCTAATTTTTCCAATAAAGACTCATTATGGGCTGAGTAGTCAATGGCGGGAAATGGCAAACTACCAAAACCGACTTCATTGTAGTTGGGTAGAGTGGGGAACTTGGGGGGCAGCAGCTGCAACTCGAATTTGGCTCGCTTCTCGGGCGGTGTATCGAGACCCAAATGATCTGGACCCAATTGTCGGCACATAAATCTTAACTTTTGTTCATTCTTGCACCAGCCACGTAATGTTGATTCTGGAACGCCTATATCTCTGGAGACACTAGCCTTTGTTTCGCCATTGTGAATCCGCTGTATGGCTCGAACCTTGTCATTAGGTGTTAGATTTCTTAGCGGTCTCTTGCCACGTGTGCTCATTCGTATATTCATATGCTGGTAAGCGGAAATGTCCATTTTTAATACCGAAGCACAAACGACAAAACCGGCGATATCTATTTAAAATAACTTTTCACGCGGGATGCCTTTGATTCGATTGTTTCACTAACTGGTTAAGGAATGGTTAATGCGAGCGCTGCGTCTGTAGTTGTTCACTCTTCGGATTAACAGAAGGATGTGATTTCAATTTCGCGAGCCTTCTCGCTTCGTAGCTGTTCGTTGTGTGTCCGATGCGAAAGCAATTGCGGCGAAGAGAACGATAAACATAAGAACACACACACACTACCAAACCAATGCCCATATCCCAAAGCAGGAATCTCACTCACATACACAACCCATAGAGAACACTGTGCACCCTCTCTCAGAGAGAATAAAACAAGAACAACATAAGGCTCTGGCACCCAACACCACCACCACCATCAACAACTTGTTACTCTTGTCCCGTAAAACCCGCTGCTTAGCGCAAACTCTATGAAAGACGCGAGGGTAAATAAGAAAGAAGCGAAGCTCTCAGTTAAGACACAACTGGCCCTACTCAGCAGCATATCGTCCAGCCTCTCTTAAAAGACGAATACGAATTAAGGTTGAGGTGCTTTTGCCTTTCTTTTGTTTTCGCCTACCATCTCATTTTGGGAGACTTAGTGCACTTTTTGCATTCGTGTAGAGGTGGTACATGCCTATGCGTATGTATGTATTTATGTTTTATGTGTTTGAATCCCAAAGTATTGCGTATATGTATATTCATATCTTGTACATATACATACATGCACATACACATGTATGTGTACATAGATTAGGTATATTCGTGCTTCCCATATGCGTGAGCGAATCTGATACGCCTAAGATCCATGGTAAGGTTAGGTCGCGAGTCTTTTGCCATGCATACACCTACATATGTAATTATGCGTATGTGTATTCATACTTGTCTATGTATATGAGTGCAGTTTTTCATTCGCACATACCTTGAGAACACACAGCACAGCCTTAGAGCCTATTTCGCTAGTCAAGAATATAATTTAAAAGTTTATTAGTGTTCAAAAAACTGAAAAAAAAACTTAATTAATTATTAAGGAACATGGTACCGATATTTGGTATTACTTTCCAATTACATTTACAAAAAATAAAAATTCTGTTTTCATATTTTCTTGGCCTTAGAAAAAATCCTTTTAATACATTAAATATCTACATAAATACTATTTATATTATAGACTTTTAACCGCTTTGTTAGAAACAATGAATTAGGTCAGAAATCTAATTAATCTACGTATAGTATTATATTATTGCTCTTAGGACGGCTATTTTAGTAAAATGTTCATTATTTTTTAAAAAAAAATTTAAAAGTTTTTCCAATTCATTTCCATTTATTTAATTGATCTAGATTTTAGATGTTCTTACTGATATTTTAAAAACTTTATATATACAAAATGTTGTGTATTTAAGATAATAATTGAAATACTAAAATTTGAAAAATACTTC
Organism: Drosophila neocordata; assembly: GCA_018903615.1. Lineage (NCBI taxonomy): Eukaryota > Metazoa > Arthropoda > Insecta > Diptera > Drosophilidae > Drosophila > Drosophila neocordata. Next base: position 16,161,602 of record JAEIGI010000002.1, on the reverse strand, counting down.
AAATACTATAATATAGAACAATTCTTTATAAGGAATTACTCTATTCAAGAAAATAATAATTGACATGCTAAAATATGAAAATAAAAACAAAAATTTACTCAAAAATTTAATTGAATAATTCGAATAAAACAAACTAAATTTATTTGTTTGTATCACAACGAAATAAATAATTAAAATATAACAATGAAATAATAAACAAAAACTACTATTTCAAATTAATATTTGATTTCATTTGTAAAAATAAATCAGCATTATCCTTTTGTCATAATTTTAAAACCCTTTTCAATTACAATAAAACCTTTTCTTCTTTTATGATTATGGTACAAAAGAACCCCAGCACACATATGTCAGTATACATATATAAGTAGATATTCTTAAACAAGATCGACAGCCTAATCGAGAAGGATCGGCAACTGAAAGAGATATGCGACGATCAGTATTTTATTTTCATTCTGAAATATTTTAAAACCACAAAATAAGTATCTTATCCTCTTGACACTCATCTTACGAAATATTCCCTGACTAATGCGAAATTGTGAATATTTTTAAAAAATTCCAAAATAATAATATAACATCCTCATATAATCCATTATCTCACCAACACTCCAAGCTAATTCAACTAGTTGAAATATTCAAGGAATGATTATGATTATTTTTAACGTCCGACTATAGCTGGATAAAATATTTCTGGATATGAATTGAGAAAGTGGTACGTCACTCCATCATTAAGACATTAATTTCAATTTCAGATACACTCAACACAGAAAACTATATAAATTTTTGCATTCATAAAAACACAATTTGTATTTGATTTATTTTTGGATTTATGTATGTATTTTTAAAATTACTGACGTGGATCACTTAAATAATAATTAGCTTCAGCTTGGAGGACTTAAAATTACATATTCTTTATATCAGTTTTACACATTCTTATAACTATATAATATTATATATATATTTATATATATGTTATTTATTTTTTGGTTTGAATTTATTAGATTATACCTACATGTAGATGTGTGTTAAATATTTAATTATTGTATTGTATAAGTAATTTTAAAGTGTCGATTACTTTTAAATCAAATGTGTGCATAATGCTCTGCAACAAAAAATTAATATACATATGAATAAACATTTGAATTAATGTAACTATGTTCATGCAACTGGAAAGAAATGATTTCAAAATTCGGTTGTATGTATTTATGTAAGTATGTATGTATTTCATTTAATGTGCACTTTACTAACCCTACTTGTTAATTGTAAGATTTTAACACGAATAAGCTAGAGTATAGTACAAATGGAGTTTCCTGCAATACTTCTAGACTGCGCAATTTATATAAAATCTAAGCCCCCAGAAAGGGGGCGTAACAATGAACGAAAATCAGATAGACATTGGCAAATATTGCCAAGCTTCTGGCCCATATAAACGCTGAACGTTTATATAAAAAATATCGTATTCAATACCTGATGATTAAATTTATAATATTAAACATGATATTTAAATGGATCGATCGGACAGAAGCATTAGGTTATATAGAATATAGTCTGCTATATTGCTGCATCTTTTTTACATACGGATCAATAAACTTATTTACATTTAGTTGGAATATAACAGATTGCATTTAAATATAAAAAACCAAATTGGAAAGCTGCTTTAGAGTATCTCTCGAGTCAGTGCTTTGTCGCTTGGTGTTGGATTGGTCATAACAAAAAATATTTAGAAATCAAAAAAAACCAACATACATTTCATTTCTTTCTAAATTTTATAAACCCTAAAACTTATTACTTTTTAAATACGTATATACATTCATGGTGCACAAAGGCAGAGCTATCTAGACAGTAACATTTATGCCAGGGGCAGCAGTTAGTTGCAGCCAAACAGACAATGATGACAACAAATAGCAGCTCAACAAAAGGACTCTTGGGAGTTAAGGTGAGAAATGGGTGAACCTAACCCGCACATGTTCAACATAATGGTGGAGTCCTTTCGACTGGTTTACACACTTCCCAGAGATGCAGTAATTCTTACATGTCCTGAAATCTTTGAAATCGAAAAACTGTAAAAGTCTGGCGTTGGCAGTCTTTTTCTTTAAATAATCATCATTTAGAAGGATTATAAGGGGAAGATGAAGAAGGATTCCTTTTGGCCAGATATACTATATGTTGAATGCTAGCCTATATAAAAATCAGTTTTGGAATCATCGAATCAAAAATCATTTATCATTACTTGAATGAAACCCTTTTTGGTTGATTAATTTTTTTGTGTTTGTTCTTGCGTAGGGGGCAATAATTTTATCAATTGAATTACAAAAAAAAAAAAAAACGTTCTAGTATACATAAGTTTGTATTATTTTATCATAAACAAAACAATATTATGTGTACATGCGGCTTATTGGAATTTTTAGTATTATACACTTCATTAAATGATAGTGAACCGATGACCTCACCTTTATGTTTATATTCATACATATTTATGTATGTATGAACATATTAACAATCATCTACTACTTCCTACATTTATGGACTCCTTAAATAAACAAATTCATTTACAAGTTTAGCAACAAATGTTAATAGCTTATAGATAGTGATCCCATTTGCCCTATGCAGCGGCCGCCCTCTTCATCAAAGGTCGCCAAAGTCAATCGAGAGAGTTTATTGCATAAAACTCCGTTACCATTATTTTGAATTGGATTTGGTTCTGAAAATTAGAAATACAATAGTTGAATTACTTAACATACACTCGAAATTTGTAGCATAATTATTTGGGAAGCACACGGTGTACACACACGCACACACACACATTTATACAACTACAGAGATCTATCGTTCGTCTAGCCGTTAATTTGAAAAAAGTTCGCGTTCAGATGCGCAAGCGCAAGGGTAAGAGATAGGTCTCTTCTCTCTCTCTCTTTTTCCCCATTGTTTTGCTGCCTCTCCATCCCTAATATTTGTTGACTCATAACTGTATATATTAGCTTCAGCGGCCAAGCAGAATCATATGGTATGTCGGCGAACAGATTAGATCAATCTGCTGGGTGACCTTAACAACACAAGTAAGCTTAAATCTTTACGTTTAAAACTGAATTTAAAACTGTTGTTTTTTTATTTCCCTGATTTGGTCACTCGGAAACGGAAGTCAACCACAAGCCAAAATGGATGACAAATAAATGAGATAAAACGCTATTACAGAAATTCTGCATATCTCTGTAATTCTTAATGCTCTTTAACGCTTTGACTTCTAATAACCGCGTTTAGATTAACTTATTTGCTATGGACGTGTTAAGATTTAATAATTTGTAGAACTGTTAAATATCCTAAAAGCCTGGATACACTGAATCATTTAAGAAATTAATTATTTTAATTTACCATCATGAAATGTTTCTGTTGTGTTTCCTTCTTGTTTCCGGTTCTTTATTTGATCCGTAAAATGTGATATAAGTGCGTCAATCATAGCGGCTTGCTTTGAAAATACCTGTACAAGTTTTGATACTTGTATTCCATTTTCAACAGCATCAAACTGAAAGATAGGTTATCATTAATAATCAATATATAAATAGAAATCTTATGATTCTATTTGTATACCTGCAAAAAAATACATGTCAGGCATTCCGGATCATCACTGGCACTTGGCTTTGCATAATCCCAAGACAATTCCTCGTAACGCAGTCCCAACAGTAGAGTCTATAGATTAACCAACATAATTTGTAAATATTTTCATCCTATCAGTATGATTCCTCAGATTAAACATCAACTTACACTTTCTATCGTGTCTATTATAAAAACGCCTCGCTCGTTAACAGCAATTATTACTTCCATATCTCTGTGATTCATCAATGACATGATACCTCTAACAGGTTGTTCCATTTGTCCATGGAAAAATGCAGCCCTAAGATTAAGAAATATTAGAATAAAATTTACTGCAATTTTCATGAAGCTTACCCATAAAACGGCAGTGCCCAGCAAAACTCTAAATATTTTCGCATTAATTTACGAGTTGTTGCTGTTTGTGGGACTCGTTTAAATTGTTCTAAAAGCTTGACTTCAGCAGAATTCTTTTGACTTATCGGCAGCCACAGCCAAGTTGAACTCTTGGCAACATGTGATGGTAAGAACCTCGATTGATTTTCACTAAAAAACATATTAAAAACAAGTTGAATTGATTAATTTTAGGAAATAAATATTCAAATTTATAATTCCCACCGAAAGAATCCTATTGTATGAGTGTGAGAATTATATGGGCCAAGCTCAATTCGTGCCTGTATACCTCCCAACATGAGTGAATGCACAGGCTCCATAATATATCTTCCTATCAACACATTATTTTTTGCCTCTTCATACAAAAGCTCCAAAATTCGATGATCTCTGCAATTAACAAATGTTATTTAATAACATTGTTGAAACAAAATATAATAATATTACTTTATCTTCTCTTCGTCTCTCTTTGAAAAGAATACATTCCGTTTCAGCATAATCATAGGTTCATCATATTTTCGGTCAATTGGACTGGTGTTGCTAAATTTTTCCAATAGATTCGGCCACGCCACTCGTACAATATAGGGGCAGTGATGAGCTTTAAGCTGCATTTCTAATAGGGCACTTGTCATCCATAACCCAAAAATACTTTGCGCCAGCAATTTGTTGGAAATCCCTAATTCTTCGCATCCGAGTGCAGCTGCCAGCATAACTTGAGAGGGACATTGCGCTGTTCCCTCGATCTCCATGTGAACAGCAACTCGCGACATAAGATATACACATGTTGGAATCACCTAGAATGAACCACAGTTTTAAAGGTACTCGTTTGATAGACTGTGGTATGAAAACAACTTACATTTTGTAGAGCACGTGCTACTGAGGATGATTTTCCGGCACTTGTGAAATTGGAAGTGGCGTTTATGTTAGGCATTCGTTTTGAGTTTGCGGGAATTTGTTGAGCGTCATTGCCATTATTGCACTTTTGTGGAACTGGCAAAAATTGAGTATTTGTAAGTACACCTAAAAATTACAAAAACCATTATTGTAGTAGCACTCAAGAATGATATTTTTAACGGTAGAACTATAGGACTGGAAATTAAGTCACTTAATAATACTTACCGGAAGGGCTTCGTATTCCTGTCAGAGGACCAAGGGCATTCGCATTATTAATCAAATTGCCGCTCATATCTGTTAAATTAAGTCCACCGTGGCAAGGACCATTAGCCGTCACAGCCATTCCTGTCGGTACTTGAGCGGATGCCATGCAATCGTTATCATTTCGCCCAGTACTCACAACACTCGACACACTTGCTGACGAAGCAAATGTATTCCCCACTGCAGTCTGAATTTGAGCTGTGGTCACTACACGATGCACCGTGTACATCATAGGTGGAACAGGCACACTAACAGGACCCATTGATACTGGTGTTTGGGGCATCGTTTGGTCACATGCTATATTGGCATTATTGTGATGCGTTTGCGTTGCCACCACCCGACCGCTTCCACTGGCATTGGAATACATTGAGCAACTGGGCGCATCGTTAACTTGATCTAGTGCTGAATTTGAGCAGCACATGTTTTGTTGCTGATTATGTTGCAGATGATGACTATGCTGGATATGACTTATCTGATGGTTGTGCGGAAGAGGCTGCTGTAGGTGGTGAGCGTTCGTTTGTTGTGATTGTTGGTGAGATGGTAATGTTGACTCCGGGTTGAAGCGGCCATTATTTGCGCTGGCATAATAGTCATCCCGACATTTAACATCAGTGGTATTGTAATATAGGTGTGATCTGTAAAAAAAAAAAATTAATTAATTGGCTTCTAAGTTATCCGAAATATTTAAAATTTTAAAGGATACTTACTGATAATCCTGAGATGAAAGCTTTTTTCGATTATATTGCAATGTGTTTAGGGGCACTGTCATTATATTTATGTAATTTGTGGCATTACTGGCATTTGTGGCATTGGCGGCATTACTGCTGCACTGCCCACTGCTATGACATCCACCCCCTCCATAGGGATTTCCCATATTCTTATTTCCGTGTGGTGGTTTTGTGTTCCCATTTCGTACCAACTGCGACTGGTTTGGCAGATATTCTTGTCCAGCAACAACTCCATAATTTGGTTTACTTGTTGACGGTTGTGCATTTGATGTTGATGGTGATTGCTGCATAACATTCCGGCAGTAATAATGATTTGACTCCATGTTTCTTACTCATACCAGCTATGTGGTTTGAAAATGAAATCAATGTTTCATTGTGGCTCCTAAAAAGAAATTAATACATCATTGTCTATATATTTAAGTCTTTTACAAAAAACAAATTCTAAAATTTAAAGCAGAAACTTAATAAACTTGAGCCGAGAATTTATTATTTAGTTTTTATTTAATATCATTTCTTAAAGTAACTCAAAAAAACCGAAAAATCTTTAAGAATAGATTACAATTAAACATATTAAAATTTTCATATGACATCCAACAGTAGTTCATCAACTTGTGAAAATGTTTGCCTGGCAACAAAATTTGTGACAAGGTACGTACATATATTTGTTTTAAGCCAGTAACTTTTGTTAAAAAACAAAAACCTCACCTACGAAATCTTTGGTACATATAGATTTGTGGTCATAAACATAACATTTATGTATATATGTACAAAAAGAAACATCTACGAATTTATATTTAAGCCACATACATCAAAGTGAAAGTGGACTGCCCCTCATATACACACACACGCAAATATATATGCATTTGTATGTAGAATGTTATACTCTGCGCACAAATGTATGCTATACTTAAGTACCATATTTATTAAATGCTCAACTTAGAACGAATAATAAACATTTAATTCAGCCATTTAGTATACACGCAGATATTAAGCACAGACATCAATCAATACACATATATACATAGGTATGTACGTTCGTATCTACATTGTTCATACGTGTTTGTATGTGTGTAGTTATGTATACACATGAAGAGAACTTCAACACTTACATGCATCATGCATACATACAAATCCTGGGTGGGACATTGAAGGCCATCGTTTTTTCATTTCTCTTGAAGAAAAGGATCCTTTTTCGTTTTGATTTTCTTATTTATTTAACAACTCTGAACACCTTATTTGTTATATCTGCACATGTGCATACATACATATGTATATGTATGTATCAAGAAATGTGTAACACAACTTCCACAACGGGAAGAAATGATTTTGGTGTCATGTCTTAGATTAACGATACTTTTTTTTGACGAACAGTTTTTCACGACTCCCGACTCATTACAAGTCCCCTCACACGTTCATCGTTTTCACTTAGTGGTTATCCATTTCCGTTTTGTTTGAGATTTTTACACGACAAATTGGGAAAGTCCTTTTTAACGATTTAGTACATAAATGCCAAAACAGGCTAGTTAACACCAAAATATCTACTTATACAACATCATACACGAACAACCGAAGTAAACAAACACATACAAACATAAGTTCCACATACACCGCATGCGCAGACAATTTTCCATCGATTCTTCGTTAAATGGTTATATCGATAACTTTATATAGGAACTAAAAGTCTTGTATTTGAAATATTTAGCACATATTTGTAAATTTAACTTCTATTATCGCATTAGCTATACGGACAATAAAAGGGAAAGACTTTGCTGGGCGATCACAAATAATATGCACTTCTTGATTGAAACATGAATAGGAGAACAAACTCGCTACTTCTACTTAAGAGTTTCATAAAAATAAACTTAGATAAAGAGTTTCATAAAAATAAACTTAGATAAAGAGTTTCATAAAAATAAACTTAGATAAAGAGCAGTGGTGCAACAAATCTTTATTCTTCAAGAATATTTATGTGACACTTTATTGAATTATATTTTAATTATTGTTTAATTATCTTTGTTTCATTGTATTTAACTTCGGTTTTTTATTTTTTGTAGCTGAGGCGCTGATATTTTCACTTTTCCGGGAATATTTCTGGCTAAGAATTCCTCCTTTATACTTTTAAGTAAATCTCTTTCACGATTGCTGCAAGTTTTATCCTTTGAAAACATATGAAGTGCCAATTTCGCCGCTTTTCCACGCTTTCCAGTACCTGGTGTTAGCTTAGCCTTGAATCTGAAATAATAAAACAGTTTGTCCATATAAATACAATAACATTTTGCTTGGCTTCAAATTAAATATTCTAATGCTTTGAATTTCAATGTAATGTTCTTTTGAACTAGATACACATTTTCGAAATTTAAGAAAATCAAACTTACTTATATTGTTGCAAGGCTTGGTACGGAGCAACCACTGGAATGGCAAATAATAGCTCATCATCTTCATGTGGTTGTCCTGTAAGGCTATTAAGCATATCAACATCCGCTCCAGTTGGCATTTCATCGTTGTCATCAATATCAACTTGGGGTTTGGGCATGGGGTTTCTTTCCCTTTTAACTTCAACGGCTTGAATTAAGTCTGATTTTTCGTTAGCACTGTTGTTGGCTACTTTAGCAGTCTCTTTTCCAGACGAATTAAGTATCATCATTCTCAATTTCCTTTCTTCCTCATCTTGATCTTTATATTTTTGTTTCATCTTCTTTAATTTGGATTTCTGTCCACGCTTTAGCACACCTGAATTCGTTTTTGGCTCCACTTCGAGTTCAGCTAATTGAACTTGTGGTTTATTTTTACGACCTTTATCATCTTTGCGTTTATTAATGTTCTTTTGCTGCTTCTGGCGTGTCGGGGCGGCGGCTATTAAGGTCGTTTCTTCATCAGCCGTATTTTCAACTTTAGCAATTTCTGTTTCAATGGCAGGATCATTATCCTGGTGTACTGAATCAGATCGTATAGTCACTCGACCAGTATCGTGTTCAATTTTAACTTCAGTATCGGGAAATGCATTGATTATCTGATCAACGCTTTCGGCATTAGTGACATTTTCGGAATCCAATGATTCACTATCTTCAGGTATATCCTCATTGGTGATTTCACATTGTTTTAAATCCATATCATTCGGATCCTCATCAGTATTTCGAATTTTACGTTCTCCGGCATGACGCTGGACAAAACTGTCTTCTAGTTTAAATAGAAAACTTAAACCCATAATAAGATGACAAGATGGTAGAAAATTCTTCTTTCCACGAATCATAAAACTACCAGTTCCCAAATATTCTCCTGTTGGCGCCGTTTTACTAACTTGATCACTTGTTACCCAGTATGCATTTGTTATAACCTTTGCATCCCATGCAACACTGTAAGAAATCGCCATGGTTCCAGCTTCCAAAAGTGTTTTAGGAGGGATTTCATCCGCATTTGGATTACGAATTATAACACTAGAAGCACCTTGAATCTCTGCATGTACATAAATATCCTTTGGGCGCATATATCTGTCAACAAATTGAAGAATACTTTTTTATTAGTAGTCATAAATTTGGAATAAAATTTTTGCATCTACCTTTTCACAATCAATTCATTTTGTTGAGCATCTCTTCCGCCGATCACAAGATAGTTTTCAGAACTTATAAACCAATAAAACTTCTCAAACCAAAATACTTTTCTGGCTTTAGCTATATTTGATATAGTGCGCACCTCTTTAAGAGTTTGCTGAGTCTTACGTTCTGCAGACTTGAGAGCCTTTTCCGAAGCATCGACAGTTTTCTGTTCCTTCTTAGCAGCTGAGCGTTTCATGTCATAATATCGTCTTGCATTAGCCCACGCTGATAAAGCTAGATCAACATCAACAATCATAGGTTCATCAAATTCTTCATCGTCCTCGCTACCATTTGTATCACCATAGGGATCGGAAAGGATTAACGATATGTGGTTCACTTCCAGCTTCAACTGTTTTATCGAATTTGCCACAACATCTCCGTTGGCTTGCGCTTCTTTGACAAGCTCACGTATATCTGGCCATGGAAGCTGGCTAGCAATTGCCGATTGCACGGCAAGAATCGCTTTGTCCACCAAACTTTGGTTGCTTGTTATTAACTCTGCTTTTCGTTTGTCAACCCCTTGAACCTTGTTTAGGTCTTCCAAACGCTGGGCATGATCTTTTTTAATATTGGAAAGTTTTTTTAGGGCATCCCGTTCTTGACTTAAAGTTTTCATATCAATCTTCTGCGACTCCTGTTTTGAGAAAAACTCGTCAACAGCTGTCATGAATGTCTCGTGTTCCTGATAGTCCAGATTCTTAAGCTGAGAGAACAACAATGGATGAAATTCAACATTTCTAAAGAAGTACTCTGTTTTTCCGCTTTCTGTTGGCTTCTCTTCTTTCACTTGCATTATATAGCCCTTGGATGGACCTTTATGTCCTTCAGATATAATTTCATAGGCATTCTAAAAAACAGAATAAATAGACAAAAACATAAAAGAAACTTATTCAACTATATACTTACCTTAATAGCTTCCATCAATGTTGGAAGATCCTTATCAAAATCAAAAGGCACAGCGTCTGATTTCGGCGCATGCTTGTTCTTTTGTTTACGCTTGTTCTTGACGTTTTTCGAATTCGCTGACTTGTCATCTTCAACTTCGGGTTCGTCCACCGAAACAGCAGCCTTTGGAGTACAACGATCTTCCAAGCCATGCAAATTGAGAACATGTTCAATTACAGCCGGACCACAATCAAGAATTGTCATCAACGTGCGTCGAATATATTCGCCAGGAGGTGCTTTCTCTATAAGCCCACGAAGTGCTTCCAGCGATATTTCATCGTTGCCTTTCTTGGGTCGATCAATGGGATATTTTTCACGTACTGCAAATCGAAGGGTTTCACCCTCTGTATGCGGACGGAGAATATAGAGTATGGTTTGATCGTAATCAGTTAAAATCACATTTCCTCTATCATAAAGCTCTAAAATAACATGGTAGGCAGCTTCCCCAGTACCAAATTGGAAATCCACAATTCGGTCCACACCTAATTGTTGAATCCGCTCAATGCGTTTATTTTTTAAATGCTTCCGCAGCTTCATGCTAAAGCCAGAGGGTGCTACATTTTTGGGCCATTCAAAGGCTGTTGTGTGAAATCGTGTCCCAGACTCGATAAGCAAAGTAGTTTTCTCCGCTTCACCACCACCGCCTTGAAGACGAATCAAATACGTTTTATTGTCGATATCATAAATCTGATTAACGCGCAAGCCGACCAACCTGGAAAGTAGATGTAATAAGATGTCAAAAAAAAAGGCGTATGATTAATGCTTTTTACAAATAATAAGAAAACATTCTCATACCTCTGAAGTTCGGCGACTCCGCAAATTATATCATATGTACTAAAGCGTGTTTTCATTTTGCTTGGCTTAGGGACGTTGCAGTCCACAAGTATTTGCTGTAAATGAAATAACGAAATTATTTAGCAATGTTATAGATAACAGTTACGACGTGGAGTGATTGTTGGTACATATACTATTGTACTTTACCTAGATTCTGTCACCTCAATAACAAAAATAATTCGCACACTAAAAGAATAATTGAACATTTATGGCAACACTACTAAGTGCTTTAGTGTGCCCGTATAAAAATTAAAAAAAATACTAACTATACATTAGTACTTAAAACCGAAAATAATAAATTTAAATTTAAATTCGATTTCTTAGCGATACATGTTCTTATTACCCAATGTCTAAATATTTATATCTTGCCTGTTCTTTGCATGTGTCCATATGCTTAGTTTCACTAAAAACGCCCTTTTGATTCAATGGCAACCAATTAAAATTCCTTCAGTTCAGTTAAGACAGCTGACACCAAAATTTTAAAACTTTCTTAATTTGGGAAATAAAAATTTAAAAAACAAAATTGTAAATTTATATTTTTTATATATTAGAATAAATCCTGATTTAATTTCTTTATAATACCAGATTTGCTATTCAAAATATACAAAATTAAAATATAGTCTTTTTTAGTTTATTTAAATTTGACAAATCACATGTTGTGTGCTACTTTTGACAGAATAGTAAAATAATTATTGTAATCAACACTAACATTTCAGGATCTATGTAAACTATATTTAAAGCACATTGCAGGTTTTTTGTGTATTGATCATAGAGCCCGACGGACATTTAAAAACTTCAGTCGCACTTCCTCCTTGAGCTACAAGCCAACCCAATCTGGAAAATAAAGATAGATTTTAGAATGGTTTGGCTAAACAAAATACATATTTAACATTGAAACTTTTTTTAATTTTTTATAGGACTTTTGTTAGTTAATTTAAATTATTCTTAAGCAATTCTTAAAAAAGTACTTACATGTTATCGAATTCAGGTGCATTTGTATCAATTCCCAAATAATTTGATTCAGCACAAAGTTCTTGAGCGGAGACTAAAAAGAAAATTTGTGTTGGTGTCAAGTTAAGACCAGGCAACCGTGCCATCCCTTTGATTGGACCAGTTAAAGAAAGCATTGAGTGGTATGAAATCTGCATTCCTCCAGAATGGATTAAAATATCCATTCGGCTAAAATTTGAAAATATATTTACGGAATGCGGTACACAACGCATTGCCTTGTCGTCGAAGGATTTCGTTATCGAGCGTAATATTTCCTTGGCAATTGAAACACCAACTGATGCGTAATGTAAATACGGAGGCAATCGTGCATCAAAATATGGAATTAATATGACAGATAATGGAACAACTGAAAAGAATAAATTTGATTAAAATTTTGTTCAATCAAACTATTATAGATCATCTACTAACCAATTGAGTGGCTCAATGTATCATAAAATATTGTTGAGACAATGGGATATGCCCATCTGTGGTGAAATTTAAAATAGTAAAATTTGAATATAAGTACTTAATATATGGAAAACTTACGCGTCATGGGTACTTGATCCCATATTAATTACATTCGGAATTAGTTTATTTTTTTTATAAATTTCAAGAACATTTTCAAACCAGCATTCAGAGTTAATGTTTAACGATTCCAACGTCTGCAACAGTTGAGTTACATTCGAAAATCCTTCCCAAGTTTGCGATTGTATTTTTAAAGCTGATAATTTTACGAGAGCAGCGCCTTTTAATGAAGGAGCTCTTTTTAAGTGTGCTTTCAAGGACTTAAAAACGATTTCAGCCTAAGAATTAAGCATTTATTTATAAATATATAAAAATAATAATGTGTAATAATACGTACTCGCTTTATAATGTCCTTTAAATCGTCGGATGTGTGTTGAGCAATATATAGGGCGGACGCTAATTCGGGCAAAGCCCACATGGTGGATCGGGTACAAACTTCAGGACTTGGATAATCCTTCGGCAAAATCTCAATTGCGCATAACAAAAGCATTGAGTTGTGAGCTACGCGTGATGGGTATTTTGTAAAAAATCCTTCTAAGGCTTTAAGGTAATCTGTATTTCTAACAACAATGGGTCCACTCCAATTTCGTGGAATTAACAAAGTCCAATTGAGCTAGAAAATAAAATAATAAATGTAATATATATGGAACGTTTTTAATGAAAACCTACAACGGGATACATTTCCTGTAAGCTTGAAGTGTTATATAAAACAGAACTGTCCCAAAATCCACGACGGGAATGCTCAACTTGAAGCTGTAAAAGATTAAAAACTAATTAACAAAAAATCTTCAATTAAATCTGTGTTTTTAAATGGCTGACCTTATTTAAATCTTTAATAAATCCAAATATTGTATCTTTTTCTGATATTCTTTGAGCATATGATAAAGATGACGGTAAAATATTTTCAATTAAATCTCCCAACAGTTTCGGAACGCCTTGTCGCATTCGATTAGGCGGTGCTTTTGGGCTCATCCAGCGTATTTTGTTCTTAAAAGAATAAAAAGTTCTAATTATGTAGAATTTACCTAAAGCAAATCGAAATAAAGTTAGCATTTCTAATTAAGAATTACACTAAATCCAGATTAATCGGACATTTTTTGGCCCAAATGATAAATATATAATTCAAACTTAAGGAAGCTATAACTGAACACACACTTACCTCTAAGATTGTCGACGATGTACTGGGTCCACTAATTATAAGAAGCACGTGGGGTCTTCTTCCGTAGCTAAGATCATAATATAAATCAACAATGGGACTTGGACCAAGCTCATAAATTTTTGCTATTAGAGGTGCAATAGACGAAGGACCTAAAGTGCCGATCGGTAAATATCCACCTAAGCTATCAAATATGCGATGCATTATAGTTGAGTTAGTCGTCTGTTTTAAACAGCTTTCAAATAATTTATGTAGTATTTTAAAACTTTCGTTCATAACCTTATTCTGAAAAAGGACTGAAAAAAAAGGAATTCAGAATAAATATGGTCAAAATAATGTATTCATTAGGATTCTTACACTGCAATTGACTATCGACACTTCTTTGAGAGTTTCCCATTTCTATAAGATTTGTCAAGCTTTTATTTTGACTGCTACGCCAGCAGCTAAATTTTTTAAATTCTGAACATGGGTCCTTGTTCCAATTAAGTCTGGCTTGAATATTAGCTGCCACTGTCCCACAAATTGTTTCCGAGCATTCTGGTGGTGCAGAGACAGTGGGCGAACAACCATCCCCTTCCATATAACAATCTCGGGGCAAAGGGGATGGAGCCGTACTGATCAGAAACAATATTGGCGACGCAACGAGTAGTGTAGTTACTAGAAGTGTTGCAGATGTTATTGCCATTTTGTGCACTGCCGCTGACGTTCTTAGCCATATGCATGGAGCACAACATATCCACCCGATAATACTATCCTAAATTCAAAATATTGTTTAAAAGTATGTCCTAAATTGTATGGTTATTATCTACCTTGTTATACCGTCCAGCTAAGGTTTCTGAATTAGAACTTTCAATTACATCTATTTCATCTGATTTGCCAAACTGGTTTGATCCAATGGGTGTCTTAAAGGATAGTTGCTTTTGAAGTAGCGATGCACTACTTCCACCCGATGGGTTTGCCGTTGTAATAATACTGCGGCCATGTCCATTGATACTTGCTCCCACGCCGTTCTTTCGAAATGTATTGCGGGTATTAGAATCAGCTGTCATTATTTTTAAATGAGGCTGAAAGTATTTACGCATGAATTGTAGTTCCAAAAATGTTTCATTACACACATATATACAATTATATACATAGCTGTTTGTATCGTATTGTATATATGTGTATACATTGCTCATTTTATTTGTATTCCATATTTGCAATGTACATAATAATCAATAATTTCGGCAGACGTCAAGTATTTATATAAATCTAAAAATTTTTAGAGGTGTATAAACCAAAATTTACTTACATAATTTCACCTTGTAATTAAACCTGGATACCCATTTCGATAACTGAAGTATTTGTAAAAAAAATATATATGTGTATATTTAGCTATTTTGTTTTCATTTCCTTGGGATATAAAATATATACTGACAGCAACTCAGCCTATCTGCAAAGCTTGTAAAAAAGCTTCAACTAAAAGTAAAAGCTTTTGCAATGGCGCTTTCTACCTGTATATACCCTTTAGGTCGACATCAAGGAGCCATTATTTTAATCCTACCTAAGCACTGCCCGCTTAAGTCCCCTCTGTATGCTAAAATCGTCGGCAGGATAATTCTCTTTGAAAACCACTTTAGTAGGCTGTATTTACATGGTAGATTATATCGATCCAATGTGTTCATGAAATTTCTTATTAATGTCAAGTTAATAAAGTTCTTCTAAATGTTGTAAAAGCACTAATTCAGAAATAATTGTGAAGAAAAAACTATAAACAAAGGTATATTTAATTCCTTTTATTTAAAAATTTATGTATAATATAAATATTTGAAAAATAATTTGTGCATATCTAATTCACTTTGAGGCTTTTCATTTCGCATATCTTTGGCGTATAATTTTTTATTATTAATGTTAAAAGCTTTGGTTAATGCATATAGGAAATAGGATAAATTAGTATTCCTTACAAATTAGTTCATACTGTATTTAAGGCAGTTAATTTGAAGCATGTATGCATTTGTGTATATGAAGTAGTGTTCAATCGTTGTATGACTTAGATTATATTTTAATGTCATCCGGCCTAAGTGCTTGGAAATTTTTAATAAAATTGATTTAGATTACAATAAATAAATTAGCTAGATATTAGATATTAAAATATGACTCGATTAATCTTCAATTAATTAAAAAATTGATTTAGAATCTTCTTGTGCTCTTGGACCTTATGGAATTATCTTGTACATTTTCACAATCTTTATCATAGTTCTTAAAATAACCATCATACTTGCTAATTTCTCTTGGCATTCCAGATAATGACACCATGGCAGGAAGAGCCCGCAAAAAGCCATGTAAACCGGACGGAATGGGTGGTGTGGGTGGTACTGACAAGCCACACCGATTATACAAAAATGGCATTATTCCAGTAACATTCGTGTGAAGTGTTAGTACAGCCTCTAGATCGGCCTCCTGCGCATGCATTAGGAACTCATTATAGGATCTAGCTGGTATCATTCCAAAATGATCAAATGAATCCACATATGCTTCGGTATCTCTTTTATAGAATTCAAGAAAATCTCCAAGTAATTTGGCTACCATAGCTGAACGAGCTTTGCTTATCACTTTAATAGTTTGTGCATTTCGAAACAAGACTGGAGGCTTTACAACTCCTCCAAACTTGTTTAAAAATTTCAGAATTATTTTCTCGTGACTATCTTTTGGTTCTTGGGTCAAACGCCTTAAGACCGACTCCAAATATAAACTGAAAGTTTGTCGTGCCTGGAACTGGGTCAATTCCGAACCATTCGCAATCTTTTTAAGAAACTGTTTACGCAATTTCCTGCCTTCTTCTTCGCATTTGGGCATAACTACTTTCTTAACAAAAGGTATTTCAGCGTCGGTTTCTAAAGCACGTTCATATTGTTTGACTCGATTTAGTTGAACATTATCTTCTTTACTGCATCTTGGATCCTGACAGTATAAATTTGAATGCAGCATTTGGTTATAATTGTGCTGCATTACCGATGTTTGGAATGTTTGGCCTTGCACATTTGGTGTAGAAATTGGAATGCCATTTGCAGAGTCCAGAAAATTTCCATATCGTTGCATTGTATCATCTGTCGGAAATATGCGAACAAATCCACCGCGTCGAGAATACTGTAAGCGGGCATTACGTAGAATACGCTGCTCTTCAATAGTTAAATTAACAGCACTGCTCATTCCTTTCTTCTTAGATTTTTTTGATCCTAGCGAAGCGCTTGAATCCGTGGAATCTGTTCTTCTTTGACAACTTGAACTGCGATATCTTGTCCATTTGCTGTCTAAATGCGATCGCATTTCCGGACTGTAAGCTGGTATACCAACGCAAGTTAGTAGGTCAGCAATAAGACAAGCTTTTACTTTTGTATCTAAAGGACTATCCACACCCATTGATGGTGACAAATTTACTTCCAATAGCCATGGCTTAAGCGCATTATCAATTAGTATATCAAAGCCGTAAAGTTCAAAGCAGTTGTTGCTACTTGGTACAAACATTCTGCATGCAGAAATTATTGTTTGCGCACAGGCGAGAATAGCCTTTATTATTAAATCTTCGATATTTAGCATTAGCAGATGAGTATCACAACCCTGAAGTTTGAGATGCCTTAACAATGCTGACAATGTCCACTTGTGGCCAACATCCTCATCCTGAGCATCCGAAGATCGAATATAATCGGAGTGATATTTGTTGATACTATAATTGCACAGATGCATACAGGGATTCCATAGATTATCCGCATCTCTATCATATCTAACAGTGGCCAATCTAACAATGCCCTCTTCGTAAAGATAAACAATAAGTGGATCGAAAGATGTAACTAATACATAGACTCGTAGGTCACATTTGTGACCATCTATGCAAAGAGGATCCACAATGTATTTTGATACCAGTACTTGCTCATCTTGGGGAATCTGATCGGGCTATGAATGACACAGTTTTAGTTTTTTCTTTAACACATCAAATCATTGTATCTTACCGAATTAACAATAAATATTCCTCGCCCTCTGCTCGAAGCTGCTGGTTTTACAATCCAAGGACCTCGATACTTGTTATGTGCAATTAATAAATCCCGGTATTCCAGTGGTAGAATAAACGATTGTGGCACTATATCAAAATGTCGCATTCCTCGTAGATGCTGCATACGCTCAATATTTTTATAAAGTCTATCCTTCCGAGTCAATTCGTATGATCTAAAATAAAAAGTTAATTGTTTGTAAAAGCAAAGTATAAATATATTCTTATCACTTACCTCGGAAAATGGTTAACTCTTTGGTAAGGCAATAAATTTCTTAAAGTATCTAGCTTCATGTGTACTCCAGTCCATAGTAAATTGAAGTTTGTTTCTCCCTGCACTTCAGTAAGGCCATGCACGTTAAATATCTTTCTCAATAATTTCGTTTCAGTTTGTATAAATTTATATGTGATGTTAAGCTTATGGGCAGGCATATGTGTTCCACACTCATTGTCCTCCTCACTGGATATTTCCGCATCCTCCTCACTTCTATTTAGAATCGTGTTTACTTCATCGCCCATTGAGGAACTATAACCACTTTCCTTACTTAAATCTATTTCCACATTTGTTTTTCCTGGATTCTTTTTTTTCTGCTGCAATCGGGGATTGTTTTCATTGTTTTGCGTGGATTCATCGCCATCACTTGACATTGACATGTCACTGGATGAAAGATCATGATGTATTTTACCAATTGCACTTTGATTCACCGACTCTTCATTTATTTTGCAATTTAATGGATTTCTTACAGATACATAAATCTTTCTAGGTGCTGAACCTTTCAATGTAACGTTACTACTAGACGGAAGGGATACTAAATTACTCGTATCCTTCTCATCCTGACAATTTTCTGTCACTACGGCTTTGATATCAGCGGCTACTTCAACTGGGTTCGTTGTTTCTAATGATAAAGTCTTTCTGGTTTTTGGATTTAGAATATTGGTTCGAAAAACTAGCACAGCATCGCGCGAGCCCAATTTACCACTCGTTATCCACTCATTCTGATTTTTATCACTAACGATTTTTGATCTGAAAATATTTGCATATTTAATTAATTTAAGAAATATATCTGAATGTGCGCATTCTGTGTAATGGGCAAGAATTTTAAGAATTTACAATGGCAACCATACGGAGAGAAACTACTGACATACTGAGAGAAGCCCGATCGGATCTTCTAATCGATTTGACTGTAAGTGCCTTAATATAAACATTTGTATGTACATATAATCATGTATGTAACAGCCCTTTATTTATAATTATGTAACTTACGCTGTAGTTGTATGTACTTCACATAACGAAGGAAGCATGACGTAGTCTGCAAATAGAAATAACAATAAATTATTTTTAGTAATATATTAATAAAAATTACTTCCGGCAGCTGCTTGAAATGAAAGTCCTTTTTCACATTCAATGGATCTTCTGTATCAGCAGTCCGATATTGGCAATTCCAGAGTGTATCAGATAAAATAATTCGATTTCTGTACAAGAAATATAGCCATTTTGCCAAAATGTTGCCTTTTTTGTTCATATTTTCCACCAGACATTTCAAAAGCAATTTCAAAATGGTTTGGTTTTAATTACAATCTTTAAATATTAAAGTTAGGTATTATATTAATATTAACTTCATATGGGAATTATATTTATTAAGATATCTACGACCTTACCGTAGATTACCTACCCCTACAGTTTGTTGACTTAAACGACCAATCCATACCGTTCCCTCTCTCTTGCTAACCTGTCTCACGATTTATTAAGAACGCAATAATAACAAATTATTTATATTAAACAGTTTCTATTTTGGGAAACACTCTGTTTATGACACCTGGCATTAAATTGCCTTTCAATTTCCCAAGCAATTTTCGTTGTAATTGTTTCTATGGCTGCCAATGTTTATGTGACCATACACATATTAAAAGTCTGCGATCTGGACAAAACCTAAACAGTTCGTTTGTTAAATGCTTATTAAAAAAAAAGAAACTATGTTATTAGAAATATGGTAACTAATCCGTTCCCATTGGTTTGAATAAGTTGTAGCAACCATTCCCACACATATAACAAAAGTGAAAAACAAAAATTAAAAAGAGTGTAGTTTGCATAGAAACAGACAGACGGACATGCCAACACGGACTTGGCAAGTGATGCTATCTGTATGCTTAATGGGGTCGTTGCATTACAAACCAAATATTTGATTATGGTAATTTTAAAGCTACCCCTGCTGGGGTGAAATAGATGCGCAGGCGCAGACCTTAGCCACGAAAAGTCCTTATATGTGTATATCTCAGCTCAGTTGGTTCCGGTACAATCGTTAATGTTTTCTATAAAAGGACTTTCGAATTGGAATTATTAATTTATGTTGTTCTTGTGGCACCTAGTTGTGTCGTGCTGCTATGCTTATTTTCTAAAAAAAATTTACTCATCACATGCAAAAACATCAATGTTTGGTTAGTCACCAAGATCAGTCATATTGTTGAATGTGATATACGTATACATAAATTTATTTTTATATTAAATTTCATTCCTTATATCTATTTATCTTATGGTATTTTGTTTTACATTTGATTATACTTAAGTATATTGTTTTTGATATAGCTATTAAAGTTTCTCTTTTGAGATACATCATATTATATGATAAATCTATTTGTTGTCAGATCTTTACAAAATCCTAGAACAGATCCAATCAACGGAGAACTTATTCAAAATACAAATTCCATGAAAAAAAAAGTAAATGTTATCGACATTTTGGTGCGTTCTTTATTCTATACAAGAAATTGTGTTTCAAATATATGACATATTGGTTTGTAAACATTTCATCGTATAGTATTTCTAAGTTGCTTATAATTATTACAATTATTTAAAACTTGTGATCGGTCAGATGTACAACAAGGTTATCTAAGCTTTTAAATTTTTTTTTTTAGTATTCTGGCAAAAGTATATTCCCCATTGGGAAACATACAAATATTGAAATACCAATTTAATATGGATTACAATAAAATTAATATCCAAATTGGTAAAACGTTTCCACTGTAATTAAAAACTTATATCAATATTGTCTACGGCATCCTTCTTGGGCCAAAGTTGTTATAAGGATTGGAGTTTTGAAACGGCGGCAGCACCTGATCCATATTACTTCGAATGTTGTTATAATTCATCGAGTAATCCCTACCGTCAGTCTTCTCATAGTAGTAAGGTCTAGATTCAGCATCGCGTTGATTGTGGAAGTAACTGCTCTCATTATTTGGATTATTATAGTTTGTGTTATTCATGCGAGCCACATTTGCAGATGAATAATTTCCAGCTGCTTGGAAATTATTAATATTATTCATTATGGAATTGGAGTTGTCATAGAAAGATCCTCCCACTCCTCTTACTCCTTCAGGTGCATCCACATTATTATTATTATTATAGATTGGGTTGGGCAATCTTTGGTAATCTCCCAGACCAGAATTATTAGAATTCCGATGTTTTTCGTAGACAGGTTCTTGATAATTATTGACAGATGGTTGGTTTTGTTTTTCATGCATATCCAATTGACCTTCCAAGTTTGTCAAAGTTTCTGTAAAGTTTGCAGCGTTTTCCAGGCGTTTCTTTTTTTCAATCATGGAATAAACCTGCACTATTTGTTGAAGCTGTTCACGGTTAATCGACGTTTTTCCTTGGGATATTAGTGAAGATGCTAATTTGGCAGCCAATTCGGTTTTACATAGAGAGCTATCGATTTGATTCGATTTTGAACTAGAGGTTGGTATATCTGGTTTATCTGGTAATGGATTAGGGGTTTTTAGAGTCCGCTCGAAATTTATATCAACGTTTGCCGATTTCCGATTTGTTCTTGGAACAGACCTTAGTAATTGATTTGTTTCCTTAATGGCCCTTTTTACAGCACGTTCCTTATTGGGATCTAATATTTTTGATATAACAAGGCCAGTGAATTTCTCTTTAGCCGTTTCCAAAATGGCACAGTTTTCGACATTAAGTATCATAGAATTAAGTTTATCTGGATGTATTTTTTGCAACTGTAATGCTTTGCCCAACATTTCTGTGACAAGTGGTCCCAAACTTCCTAAATTATCTTCCATAGCCGTTAGAAGGCGAAGCACATGAATTACATTTACATCTTCTTCTGGTTCCTCCTCAACAATATATCTTTCCTCCTCAGAAGGACCAACATTAGGAGAAACCGGCTTTAAAGCATTTTGAAGTATGTGGACATGATATTTTGGATCTGGTAACTCATCATTGTTCATCGGTAAGCATAGCCTCTCGCGACATTTAATTTTAATATTCTCGACATCTTGATTGTAGAGTACTTCAATGCGGTCATTAAAGAACAGAATCCATTCATTTTGATAATTATATGTACGATGATTAATGCCAGAAGCAATAAGTTCATCCTTTCGTCTTTTCCAGAATTTTTGCCACTCCTCCTGATACTGGGGATGTTCTTCAGGGTCGCCTTTATATAACTCAAAGAAAACATTTAGTTCACGTACTTTTTGATCAACCATATGGCGATATGCCTGCCAAATATCTCCCTCTCTTAACGGTGACAGCGACCTGCGCTCAACATCCCATTGGGAAGACATTGTTCGTCTCTTTTTTCTTTCCAATGAGTTTGATCTGGAGCGTGGACGTTTAGATGCTCGATTATGGCTTTTATGCTCTTGAGACTGACCTTGTTTATTGCCCCTCAAAAAGTTTTCGACCATACGTTTATGTGTCTCATCATCGACCACCATTTCCATAGAGTTTTGCTCAGGAAAGTTGTTAATATAATTATTAGGCATGGAATTTGGATTATAAGGTAAAGGTTCTTGATAATGCGAATTAAAGTATGTATCGACATTAATAGCATAATCTACCGGCGGTTGTTCAACAACCTTTTTCGTATTAGCGTTTTCTATTAAAATGTCAACTTCATTGGAGTCAACGACGTGAATAAACGAAGGTCCGATCATTTCAGATGAATGCTTTCGGTTCATCACTTTTGAAATAATTGTCTGTTTGTTCTTATGATATGTATATTCATAACATAAAAAGGCAGATCCACGCCCATGATGTTTCTCAATAGCAATAGCCAGCTTTTTTAATATTGGCATTAATACTTTGCACACTTTATGCTCTGGCACATTTGCCATATACTGCCGGTACTGGGCCATAGCTGTTGGAAAATGTTTCTCGGAATATTTTAGCATATGATTGTAACCAACTAAATGTTTTTGCATTGCAGCCTGATCTGTAGTTATATCACAAAGGGTACAATGATATTTAGCATTTCGTTCATTTTGAGATCTGACTATTTTAATAACATATTCGACTCCCAAAACTCCATAAATTTCAAGAGAGTTTAGTTTTGATTCAAATATTTCCACTTTTTGGAGATCGATTCGATTATCATCAAAAGTTAAAGCAGGTATTAACTCACGATTTCGTTCATTTTTATCCGAACGAGCTGCTTTATCAGTTTCTAATTGACCTTGGGAACTAGAAGGTAATTCTCGTACAGTATTTTGCTCTGGATCAGTATCATCAAGCGTAATCACTTCAATTTCATTTGTATCTTGTGACTCCTCTGGTTTAATGCTCATCAATTTTGAGAGCGGAACGCATGAAATCATTGTTTTACTGTTCTTTGTTCCTGAAAGCGGATTTTTAACAACATCGGGTATAGTTCCATTACTCTTCTGTTGAGTATCACGTAGACCTTGATTATTCGAACTGCGTTGGGTTTTATTTGATGAACTTTCGACTGGTTTTTTAGTTGTTAAAGGTATTTTTGATTGGCTCGATAAAGTTTTGTCTTTGTCAAAAACTTTGACAGCTGTTGGATTTAGAACGTTGTTACTATTCTTTTTAGCTTCAGTATCATTACTTTTGGTTCGGGATTCCTTCACTTCTGGTTTATTTACTGTGGATGGTTTTCTTAAAGTTAACTGCTGTGATGCCTTGACTTCTGGCTTATTTACTATGGAAGATTTTTCTACATTCGCTTCCTTCACTTGCGATTTATTCGTAGCGGATCCTTTTC
The DNA here is from genome assembly GCA_018903615.1 of Drosophila neocordata. NCBI lineage: Eukaryota > Metazoa > Arthropoda > Insecta > Diptera > Drosophilidae > Drosophila > Drosophila neocordata. The sequence continues at coordinate 16,137,660 of JAEIGI010000002.1, read as the reverse complement.
CCACTGGTTGCGACTCCTTTACTTCTGGCTTATTTGCTGTGAGCTTTTTTCCTGGAGACGATTCCTTCACTTGCGATTTATTAGTAGCAAAACCTTTCCCCGCAGATTGCGATTCCTTTACTTCTGGTTTATTTACTGTAGATGATTTGCCTACAGTCGAATGATGCGTTTCCTTAACTTCCGGGTTTTTTGCATTAGACGATTTCCCTGATGTTGACTGTTGCGGCTCCTTGACTTCTGGCTTATTTGAAATGGAAGATTTTTCTATTGTTGCCTGTTGCGATTCCTTTTTCTCTGGTTTATTTGCAGTGGAAGCATTTGCAGATTTAGTGGTAATATGAATATTTGCTGAGGTTGTGGAACGAACATTTTTTGGATCAGATTTCTTTTCCACTGGAACTTTCGGAGTTGGTTTTGTGGTCGGTTTGGGAGCCGCCGTTCTTGCATTGTTTGTTTGATTTTGAAATGTCATTCTTTTGTTGTTTATGTTCATTTGCCTGACTGACGCCATAAACAAATTATGCCTTTTTCCACTTAAATGGCTAAACAAATTTTTGTCCCCGTACTGAACTACACTGCAAACATTGCATAGATATTTTTTTTTCTCTATTTCCTGTAGTAAGATCATGTTCTGCCATTTCTCGTGTGGCAAGTTTCGATATTCAAGATTCAAAATTTCTTCCAGAGAAATGGTTGATAACATATCCAGAAAATCCCTGGGTTCCGCCGACTTTCTGTTGTTCATATTCCTGAAAGCCATTTTGGATTTGTGATATCAGCAAATCATAGACGATGAGATGCAATTAATAATATTTCTGCATGTGGCTCGTAATTTTTTCGAATTTATTGTTTTGTAGTTTTATTTTTTAATTTATCTATCGATACATTCAGAACGCTATAAAATTAGAGGGGGAAAAAAACTTTTATATTTATATTAAATAGTTAAAAACCAAATACACAATAAAAAAAAATACTACAAATAACTTGTTTATATGGAGACAGTTTTAAACCAACAAAGTTTTGTAAACTGAACTACATAAAGAAGATAGTTCATTAGAACGCACCAATACCCTACGAAAACTAGGCCTGCCTCTGAGCCATCATTGAGATTTTTCTCACGTTAATTATGAAAATTTAGAAAATTAGAAGCTTAGCTGGTACTTTATTGGGTCCAGTTAGCTCTAGACTAAATAACAAAGATTTAAAGCAGGCACTAAGAGGATCGCTCAATTTAGACAGAATTGTTCTTTCTTACTACATTTGTAACATTAGAGATAGCCCAAATTTATATATAGCCGTCCGTTAAAGCTTCTTTTAAGCTGGGTATGTTAAAATATGTAGATATAAATAATATAAAATGTCATCGTACAAAACAAAACTATCGTACGATAACTTGGCGCACCTTTCATAATGTATTAAGATTGATTAACATGATATGACATATTTGATCTTAATGAAATATGTTGTTCATTGCAAAAATCTAAGCTCCAAACTTAATTTCGACCTACATATTATTATATTATTTTTCCATTCTACTGTTGAATGCCCAAAATTGGTGCAATCTTATTTAATATGAAAACAATATCAAATAACAATGATAAACTCAATCGGGCATGACAATATCAACTCGATAAAGGTGTTATTAGGGGGTCTCAGAATTAATAGAAATTAAATGAAAGCTCAGGTAAAGTCATAGGTCCATCCCGTATATCCACTGTTATTCAAAGTAGGAGCTTGAACGTGACTTCATAAATACGTCCCAACTCGTATCTGCATAGATTAAAATAAACATATCCTACTATATTCGTACAAATTCATTTGCATATATACATATACATAGTGTGTATGTATAAATGTTATAATGCGTGACCGTGCATATACAAGCAAATCGTACATCAATATATGAAACATATACGTATGTCGATATATGTATGTGCATACACTAACAGTGTCACGCAGGAATTGAATATGTTTGGAAACGCGTGGAGCGCATGAGGTCATGCATTACCATATCGATTTTTAAATGTTTTTAACCGTAAATATACATATATATATGTATGTGCGTACATACGTATGCATTCACACATACATTTGCGCAATTCAATACATGTATGCATTTTAGCCTTTTTAATTATTTAAATAAAATTTAAATTTGGAACAATTCATGTTGTTTTACTGTGAAACTTACCGGCACAACTAGAAGGAAGTTTGCTTTCTTAAAAATCAATCCTACAAGCGGGAGTATTAGAGACACCCACCAATGACCAAGCAAAGATTTACGATACTGATGGTTTCCTTATTTCCTTGATTAATGCGCTTTAATCGCATTCATTCGTTGTATTTACAATATCGACAAAACTACATTAAATTTTAATTCAAATTTTTACTTGCATTAGGCCGAAGACGGACTGAAAATTTCGATGACAACACTGAACAAATCTCCAATAAGTTTTGTCAGTGCTGTCAATAATAATTACTAATAGAAAAAATAGTGATGGACTAGCTCCGATTATTAAGTCCATCTATAAAACTCATAGTTTGCGTTCTCACAGTTTTGTTAATTGTTGACGCTTGGAAATGAAACACAATATTGTGTTATAGCTTCACACCCATATTTTTTCGATTATTCAACGCTAAGTAAATAAGCACAATTAAATGGATAAACCTGATCATATAAACCATAGAAATGTGCTGGTTTATATGGTAAAAAATAAGAAATGCCTTTGCCTTTTCTAAAAAATAAATCGTATATAAATAACAAATCAAGAATAAATTTATATTATTGTAAAATGCATATTATTGTTTCGCCAACTTATAACGTTATAAATGTTATGGATAGTTAGGCACACATTTTTAACATCTTTATATCCTAGTGAACTAAATGAATTTTTTTTAATATATATGTACAGTGATTATATATAAAATAATAGTACAATAATTTTGTTTAATTTTTTTCCAATTGTTACATGTGAAACACAGAAACGGGAAAATAAAAACAAAGATAGTGGGAAAAACTCCATTGTCTGTTTAAATTTATATGTATCGATACTACTGATTCATCGACCTTATGCCCATCTCTATCTCATTCCTTTCTCCATGAAATGACTGTAAGTATGCCATTCGAATATTTGCTGTAAATACATCGAAAAGTAATCCTATAATAGCATTGTCATCCTTAGGTTAGCGTTTATTTTTGAGAATTGCTTACATTATGGACAGTGCAGGAAACAATCGTTATGAGTTATTGTTCATGGATGATGACGGTGGAACCCCAGTCGTGCCAGTGGACATAAGTGCCGGTGCCGGCGCCGGTATTGCCAAAAAGAAAACGGAACGCCCGGTAACTGCCCCACAAAAAAAAAGCAAGCCTGAAAAGGAGAACAAGCCAATTGTGCCAAATAAAACGAATGCTCCAGCTAAAGCTGGTGCAAGCGGCAATGCGGTAAAGGGTAAATTGCCAGCGGCTGGTGGATTGGTGCGCAATAAAAATGCTGTATCAAACGGAACATCTAATGAACCAGCACGCAACATTAGAGGCAATGCGCGCGGAAATCCACGCGATATTAACCAATCTGGAGTTGCTGAGTATGGCAATGAGCTTCCCCAACGTCAGTTTCGTGATCGTGAAAATCGCGGTGGACCAGCTCCACGTTTCCGTAATGGTGAGAAATTTGGCAAGCGAGAATTTGACCGTCAATCGGGTTCCGATAAAACAGGTAAATGTCAAAGTTTACTCATTTTTCTTTTTTACGTATCTACAAATATACTTGTAATTGATGCTCTTATTTTACACAACATTAAAAGATAACAAAAATATTAACACCATTACGATAAAAAATTATATAATTATTATTAACTATCAATCTAACAATTTTTATGTTTTGTAGGCATTAAGGCAGTTGATAAACGTGATGGCGCTGGTGCACACAACTGGGGCTCTGCCAAACAGGATATTGAAGATATTAAAACTGGAGAATCTGCTCCATTGGTGGACAAAGACGACTCTGCAAATGAGCAATCTGGTGAACCTACAAATACGCTGGAAGAGGACGAGTCCAAGCAAATGACTCTTGACGAATGGAAGGCTCTTAATGAAAAGCGTGCAAAGCCCAACTACAATCTACGTAAGGCTGGTGAAGGTGTCGACAACTCGGAATGGAAAAAGATGGTCGTATTGAATAAAAAGAAGGAATCCAACAGTGAGGACGAATTCGAATATGACCCATCAATGTATCCGCAGCGTGTTGGCCGTCTTCAGCGTATTGTCGATATTCAGTTTAACTTCAATGATGGTCGCAAAGGTGGCTTCCGCAAGGGGCCTCGCGGACCACCACGAGCAGGCGGTCCTCGTCCTGACTTTGGGACCAACAACAACAATAACGGATTTGAACGCCAAGCACCAGTACCCGGTCCAAACAAATTTGGAGAGAAACGTCGTTCAGGTGCAAAACCATTAAAAGTTGATGATGAAGACCAATTCCCCACTCTTTCCTAAGCAACTTAGGCACCATACACATACACATTATACCCATTAATTATTATGGGTATAATTTATTTTGAGAGGAGTTCTTCAAACACCGCCTCAATAAGGTTTTTACACGGTGTCTGTGTTGCTTGACATTCAATTACTAAAACAGTCAGCCATGCTAACTCATATTCCTTAGACTTAAACATTTTTGAATTTTTCCATCATTTATGCATTTAAATATTAACTATTGAAAATAGTTTGGAATGTTGATGAAACAAATATACATCATTTATAGAAACTAATTAAATTATGTATTTTCGTTAGTTTATTTTCAATTTAAATAGTTAACTTTCATCGCCATCCTTAAAACTTTCTAAGAGTTTGCTTAGATCGTCGGCGCAGTAGATTTTTCTTTTAAATCTTTTCGGGGTCCTCTCTTCCGATTCTGTCAGCAATAAATTTGTCTGAGGAGAAAGCAATTTGTGTGAATTTTTGAAATAAGAATTAACAAACTAAAATATACATACAAAATGTTTGTATTCAGGGGAGGTAGACTCTAATAATAAAATGCGGTTTTCCAAAAGCTTTAATCGACTCAAAAAACTTCCGTTTCCATCCGTGTTTAGGGCTAGATATGTCTCTACAGTCCTTAATCGTTCATTTAACAAATCCTTTTTTGCTTGTGTAGTTGGGTTTTGAGAGCATTCATTCGATCCCATTAGCTTGTTTAGTTCTGCAGCATAGTTGGGTCGCAGTTGCTGGGGTCCGCTTTTATTATTAACACGGCGAACTGCAACAAAGATTGTGTATGGGTACGTAAGTACATATATATATATATAATATCGATTATCAACAATCTGATCTAAAAAACTACCTCTGTTTACTTAGCACTTAAAGAAAGCGTAAGTCTCTTAATTCAGTTCTTTGTCATGTTGAAAAATTTACTGTATTTGTTATAAATTCTTATTAGTAAAGAATTATCAAACATTAACTCTTGAGTAATAGTTATTTTGTTATTTCGTCGTATTAATCTTCGATGTTTTAATTATCACATTTGGATTTTATGTGTAAAATTATGTATATGCTAGCAGACCTTTAAGATGACAATTGGATCGTTCTTGCTTTATGACAGCTCCTTGGGTTCGGGCACAAGAGACTTCGGCTTCTTCTTTGTGAACATCAGCAGGTAGGCTTTGGTTACTGGTAAAGTCCCTTATATTGTGCAAATCAATTTCCATTCGCTTTCTCCTAACGAAGCATGTAACACGCTTCTTTAATTCGACATCATGAACTCTTATTTGTACTAATTTTTCAGAAATATCTTCATTTTGCTTTTCAATTTTACAAGTTGAGAAATTAAAACGACTCGATGAGACATCAAATTGTTCTGAAAGTTGTAAATATATTTACATAGACATAGGTTAAAACATTATATAAACAATTGAAATGTAACAAGGCATGCAGCTTCCTTCTATAAGATCTTACTGGGCCGCAGCGATTCGCTGTTTTCCTTCCATTCGCCAGGACTACTGCCCTCATACATTTCCTTTTTCCAAATAGGAACTCGCGTTTTCAACTGATCCACAGCATAAGTAATCGATTCCAAAGCTGGTAGTCGGTGCGGAGCCGAGGCTGCAATCACAACACTAGCCTCGCCCACTGGCACTGATCCCAGGCGATGAAATATTACAATATGCTTTAGATCTGGCCATCGTCCACGTAAATCTGTACAAATTGCTTTCATTTCTTTAAGCGCCATTGGTTCATAAGCTTCATACTCCAAAGACAACACCTAGAATCAAAATTTAAATTGTTACGATAAAATGAATATCTATAAATATGATTGCATTACTTTTTTCCCATCGAAAGAGTCCCGCGTTGTCCCCACGAACACAGAACATGCTCCGCAGCCAGGGTCGACTAATAGTGTATGAATAGACGCGATGTCAAGGGGGCTTGAAACCAATTTAATGTGGTCCATTGTATTAAATTAGTTAGCCTCCACTTATGGGCGGAATAATAGCAATTTCGTCTCCCTTCTTTAATACGATTTTATCGTTAAGGTTTTCAATATATTCTTCGTTAAGAGCTAGTATAATGTTGTCCTTAATTGATGTCAATTCAAATTGTTGCACAAGTTTTTCATGCAAATCCGACGCTAGAATTTCCGATGGTAAACTTAATGATGCAGTAGATGTTTTTGCTAATTCACGACACTTTGCAAACAGTAACACGTGCACTTCTACACTCATCTTCCTACCGAATAAAAAATAATACTTCTCATTGAATGCAAAAGTGTGACCTTTTACAATGACAAAAGAATTTCACAACTAATGTAATTTGTTATCTACATGTATCAAAAATATTTGAAATTTACATAGGTGAACACAGTGCACGGATAGCCTTAATATTTTGAAAATTACTTTATACGAGCTTCGTTTTCAAGTGCGGTCACACTAAAAAGTCTTTTTGCTGACCGCGTAAAATCCCGCAATTACCGAGTTCGTGTGTGCTGTGTTTTCAAATATCAATTTTTAAAATATTTAATCTACGACACTATATGTATGTGTGTATTGCAAGTAGAATCGTACATTCCTTTGTATATTTTTGTTCATTAAATGTTTCACATTTCCTACGTTTATGTATAAATGTACATGTATTTGTTTACAACTTTAAAGCTGATAAGAACATAGCATGCGATTTCGCCACTAGTTTCATGCTCAATCAGTGATTGATGGTCAGCAGCGCCCCTTTACATGCAATGTGTCCACAGATTAAACTTTATGTTGCAGTCCGAACCGCTGACGAGATCGTACATATTTAAACTAATTATGTGATAAACTAATTTTGTATCACTGTTTCTAAATTAGAGTAACCATCTTATAGAGCACGATCAGGCAACAGAATTAACAGTTAAACTTGTCTTTCTTAAAAGGTGGAAGGTACTGGCTACACATTCGATGAATGGAAATGAATCATTAAATATTTCTTGCAAAAAATGGAGGTCGTGGAACTTAAGTATTTAAGAAAATATATTCCTTTCATTCGTTATTTATTGGATAATGGCGAACAGAATGTAAAATTCAAAGAAATGATGGAGTGGATTGAAACAAACAAAAGGTATTTAAGGTATACCTTTCTCTCTCTTCTTTTCATCTTAATTTATTTTAGGTTTAAAAAAAAGGTTGCTAATCTGATTGAAGAGTCTCTTAAAGTGCGCTATACCAAGCAATTGACCAGTAGGGTAATTATAAAATAATTTAAATAATATATTGTCCCAAATATTTTTGCTAACTTCCTTTTTTCTATCTTGCAGGACTTACCCCTTTGGATACACGAACTTTTTAAAGATAAAATAGAGATTATCGACTTGGAAAGCTCCGATGATGAATCAGTCATATTGTTAATTCCTGGGTCAATTGAGGAGAGCAATGCCAGTACTAAAAATTTTCAAAACGCAAACGAGAAAATCAGTGATGAAAACATTGCTGAGACAAATAATACGTCATTCAACGAAAATAATACAATTAGAGAGAATAGACAAGAAATTTTTAAAAATCCAGCCGTACTTTTAAAAAAACTTAGCCCCAAGTTCTTGGAAAAACATAAAGTACATCTGAATAACAACGGAAACAAGGAATCAACGCCATTGAATGTTGAGCTAATAGAAGGTTATAAAGAAACCGCTGGAGACCCACTAAAATCCTCAAAGGGTGAAAGTAAAAGACGTAATACTCAGATATTTCCTACAAACACCGATTCAGATATGACTGAACAAAATACAAGTACTTGTATAATTTGTTATTCAAAGCCACAAAATCTGACAAATCATTTTGTCCGCGTACACAAAGTAGAATCCTATGTTTCTCGATTGAAAGAAGATTTACTTAATGAACTGCGTTCCAAAATACGCTTAGCTCACCCTGTGGAAATGGAGAACTCAAAGGAATCTCCCCAATGTACGGTTGTTTGTGCGTTTTGTGATGAGATTGTTCAGGATTCATTTGTTAATTTTTATAACCACTTCTCATCGCATACCGGAGAGTATGGATTTTACTGCAGCTTCTGCAAATTAAAGAAACCCTTTCTTGAGGATATGTTATGCCACCAAAGAAGGGCTAAAGTATGCAATAAAGCAACCATTTTAACTGCTTATCGTTACAATGCCCAACATACTGTGATATATCTCTATAGATGTAAATTGTGCAATTTTGTGCAACTAAACGCGGCGAACATAGAAAAACACATTCTTGATCATCATGGAAGTCATTACGACAGCAATACTATTGATAAATATATAATTGCATCAATCTATAAAGAAACGGAAATGGTAAATACCGGAGAAAAATCACAAGAAGATAGACGTAATCAGTGTATACGTACTGAACGCCTTGATGAAGATATAATAACCACAATTAATGCAGCGGTTGAAGAATCGTTAATTCCTTCAGATCAAGCCGAGATAGGTGATGATTATTTTACCTCGATAATGCTAAATGCAGATGATCTTAAAATCGAAGTGGAAGACAATTAATTAGTTTTAGAAAAATTTAAAATATATCTATTTTAAAACTATTTCACAAAAATATATTACCAATATAAGGTATTAATTAGGTAAGCTTCAAGCTGTTAACCCATTTACTATTTAAGACCATCTTTATTAAAAGTGAAATATATGATCTTTGCAAATTTAGAAGTCCGACTGATAATGTTGGTTTTAAAACCTTTGTATTTTGACATTTCTTTATTTTATTTTAATCACTCAATATCCTCTTTGATATGTTTAAATTTATTTATCATATTTAGTTATACAGACAGCCTGGAGTTAAATTGTTTTAATTAGCTTAGAAATAAATGATATTTTTAACAATTGAGTTACTATGTTAATAGAAAACTAAAACAAAAAATGGGCAGACAAATTAAGATATGTGCTGTTTTAAGTGTAATGCTATATTTTCTTTCCTATCAAACTTTTGCCAAATGCATTAACGATCATACAACTTCGGCCAATTTAAATTCCATATTACTAAAGTGTCATTCGAATAAAAAGACAGATAAATCTTGTGAATCACAGCTATTGATTAACATTCACATCAGTCCAAGTTTTAATGTGGATAACTTGGAAAAATTTTTAGTTTTGGATGAAGCATATGAACCAATTAAACAAGCCAAAGTTAAAATAATGTCGCCATACTTAATTGTAATTAATCGCGCTGAACCAATTATTATGTATCCACTACAATATGAAAAAGTAAGTAAAAAATCGGATACTTAAAGGACAATCTCTAAATAACTCTCTCCCAGTCAATTAGTACCAATAACAATATGCAATGTCCTACCAATCTTAACTCTACTAAGTGTCCCAGCGAAATTTCACCTAGTGAATATATTAAATGTCAACATCCACTGTTTTTAAAAGACAACTCTATCATAGCTACCAAGCATAGTAAGTGTAATTAGTTTTTAATATTAAATAATAATTCAAACTAATTCTATTTTAGAAGAAAGAATGCAGCGTCATACCATATTCAAAAGAACATCAAGAAACAATGCAAATGATCTTAAACGCCGACGATCCCTACATAAAATAAAGGAAATCGAAACAGATCTATCAAAAAGAGACGGCACATATGCGAAAGATGTAAAAGAAAATATTCTAACAAAAATGGGACTTATTCGAATTCTTGAATCACCAAAAGGTAAATCTAACATATACAAGCTTATGTAAAGCTAATTGAAAATTTATTACAGATCATGAGTACTTTTCAACAACTCTACTACCAGAATTAAAATATTCCCAAGTCGAACAAATATTATCAGAGAATGGGCAGGATGTTTTAAAGAATGCTAAACACCATTGGGAAAAACAAAATGACAGTCAATTAAAAATATACCCTTTGGATAAACAAAATAACAGTCAACTAAAAGAATATACATTTCAAAAATATGATGTACAATATGGTATAAGTCCAACTCAAGTAGAAGAATCAAACGTGAATTCAAATGATGTTAAAATAAAACAAAAGGTATTAGTTCAATATAAGTTATGTTATGGATACCAATACTTATTTATAAACCATTTGTAGAAATTTAAAACTAACACAAAAAAAGATTGGTTAACAGATTATTATAAGCCTGTCAACGAACCGAATGTATATGAAAAACCCGTTGAGCATTTTATTAAACCAAAAATGTATTCAAAAAAAATTCGCCAATATCCAAAGGTAAACACGAAACCTGTAACAGTAAAACATAAGGTAAAGTTAATGCCTTTTTTATTTGTGCTGTTAGAATATAATTACTAATATTTGGTTATTCATTAGAAATCGAAAACTAATAGAAAAAATAATTGGTTGACCGACGACTATGAACTCGACAATTTCCATGATTCGTTGTTAACAACAAAGAAGGATAGATGGCAACCTTCAAGAATGCATTCCTTTTTTCCAGTGTTAGTTAAAATGATCAACCTAAATCCTATTTGCAAAATGTAAAACTTTCGATTGTTTTTTTTATTCTTTTTTACGTTTTCAGTGAAGAAAAGTTAAGCACAGAAGGACTCAATGAAAATGTTTTAAAATATGATAAAGGGATGACATCAAAATTTAGCCTCTCTTCAAAAAATGATCTGGACTCCTATAATTCGCCCATATTTCATCCATATTCCAAAAGAAATCCCTTCGATACTTTTAATCTTAATGAAAATTTTGATTGTGAGTGTTTCTTTTTACCAACCTGTAAAACTTTTTTTGAGATTTCATATGTATGTATTCACATTTCAGATAACTTTAAGCCAACCGAAGCAGATTTATTTAAAAGTAACTACCTATTTTCTAATTCATATGATATAGACAATTTAAAACGAAGATACAGTTCAATGCCGTCTTATCAACTTACTAGTAACAGAAAAAGAAGAAGACGAGGTAAAAATTATAATCAATTTTGAAATATTTAGAATTAACTCAAAAATTTCTTTTGCAGATGCACTCGACAATGAAATTTCTAGTTTAGAAGATAATCTGTACTTGCGAGATTATGATATAAGTCCTTGTGATACTTGTGGAGGAAAAAATAAAAAGACTAATGGAAAGCCAAAATTCATGTCACCAAGCACAAATGATGATGCTATACCTTGTGATAGCTGTGGTGGAAAAAATAAAAAGACTGATGGAAAACCTTGTTATATGCTGAGCTCCCTAAATCCATCGAAAAGCAATGACATTATTTTTGGAAACGTTCAAACTAGAGATAATGATGAAATACCTTGCGATACTTGTGGGGGAAAGAACAAAAAGCCCGGTGGAAAATCATTACCAAGTTTTAATGTTGAAAATTTACAGAAAATACAAGAAAGTTTTAATGAAAATCCTTGCAATTGTTGTGATGACATAAAAAGTAGTTACAGAAAGTCTGGTCATCACTCTTGCATCTGTCTTACAAATTCCGAATCATGCAATTGTGATTCCTCTAAGGCAACTCGCGCTTTATCTGAAACAAGGTAATCTATATAAAGAATCAGTAACTCACCATATTTAGAAACAATTGTAATCTTTCTTATAGTAAAAGAAATTTAGATTATTCTATATATAACATGAGTATGCCGATTCCGTTTTTGACAACAAAGGTACGAATTTTTAGAAAGCGTCATAAGACTTGGTGGCGGATCGCCCCAGAAATAACGTAAGAGAATATTTACTTAAAAACTATTCATACACATTTATTTTTGCTTACTTGAATCTCGCAGATTAAATAGCCTATCAGGAATATTTGCAAACGGAAACCTCTCAATTTTGTTATCAACTCATGCCGATATTTTAGAGCTAAATAAGTCATTGTATTTTCAAAATCATAAACTTGTGGTACCAAAATGTGAAAAAAATCATATTCAACCGGAAGAAAGTTGTGATTTAAAAGGATTCGATAATATATTGGAAAATGCCTTTCTTTTTGACTGTTCAGAACACGATATAACCGAGTCTGATATAAAAAAGACTCTAAAAACCAAATACAAGAAAGAGGCGAATAGAAATGTTATTGGAGTCAAAGACATAGCTGACTTGGGTTACTTTCCCAGTTCATTAAATGTACTGCAGAAATGTCCAAATAATGAGCAACGATTATGTCTGAATGTATTAGAAGATAAAGTGCCAGGTAAGAGAGAATTTTCGCGTTAGAAATATAAAATAGAATGGATATTTTTATTGTCAAAATTCTCATTTAATTTTTAATAGCATTTAACATTAAAATCAAAATGCCTTTTCGTGAAAACGCAGTCATAGTACATAATATTTTTAAAGTGAAAATTTCTAAAATTATTACGGATGCAACTACAAAAGATGCACTTCAAATATCGTTAGATGTTATTAATAAAGGCCTGCAAGCTAATGAATTCTTAATATATGTTAGCGATTGCCCATTATCACACACTTTTTCAACCAAGACTAATGTTAAGAAAATGCTTCTACCCAATATTGGTGAGACTATAACTTTCTTGTTACCATTCCCAATGGGATCGAAAAAGAATCGCAAATTTAAATGTGATGGTAAGAATTGAATAAAAAACGTCAATATTAATTATTAATATATTCTCATTTGATTTTACAGTGATTGTGAAATCTATTTACGTTACACCATTGACAGAACCGGGGCAAAGTGATACAAAGAATTCAATAGTAGCAAAAAGGTCCATGGATATACAAACTCATGCAAGATGTTTTTGCGTGTGGCGATGTCAATGCCATTGCATCGATAAGCTGGAAACCCACGTTAATTTCAACGTATGCAAGAAAATGGGGTTCTCCGCTGAAAGAGAGGCGGGTTTACTTTTAAACTGTCCACCAGGCAACGAAGAACATGACGTATGTCCTATGGATGGGGACAATAAAAAGGACACTGATAAATGCGGCGTCTTTTGTCAGATTAAACGATTTACAATTGGTTTTTTGATAATACTATTATTGTTGGGTATGTCTTACACTGAATAATAATAATTGAGTTATATAATTTGCTTACAATAATTTATAGGATTTTTGAAAGCTATCCTTGGTCTCTGCTTTCATTCAATTAATCGGTTTGGATTTGACACGGTTCACCCAGGAAAAGCCTATGAGTGCACATCTTTTGCAAGAATATTTTTAATTAACATTTTCTTTTTTATAATTTTCATTTTTACATTTTGGTGTAAATGCTTCAAGCCTAGGGAGGAAGATCTTATGGTCGCCAGCACGGAATGGTATTGCAAGCCTGAGAACAACAGCGAAAATGATCCAGACAATGTAAATAAATTTTAGACACATTCAAATTATTTTCCATATTATGTTTTCATACTTCTATTAGAAAGAAATATCAAATTCAATGTTACGATTATCTGGTGGCAATGCCCAAGCTTACAATATACCAGACTTTATAATAAGCGCATTTGGACCACCTGAAGAAAATGGCTTATTCAAAGATGACATAGATGATGATGATGAGCAAAGTACAGAACACATTTTACAAATGTTGGGAGAAAGCAAGCAATCATTAAGTAATATGGTAAGTAAATACATTAAATTCTGTAACCAGCTAACCAAAAAACTCTCATTTCTGCTAGCTAAGTCATCGTAAAAATGATGCTGAAGTAAATTCACAAAATACCAAGATTGTATCTCCTGCTGAGAAATTTGTTCATATCTTAACAACCCAGCAAGTTGTTTATAGAGTGATGGATTCACCAGAGGGAGTCCTAACTCAAATACCACTTTATTATCGATATTGTGTTCAGGGATTCTTCGTACGTTCGCTGGGATTTACTTACCAATTTGTTAATTATTGTCCATTTATTCAATATTTTGTAGTTAATGCTGAGGTAAATTTAGTTATTCTAAGAAATTAAAAAATTTGATTGATTTATTTTATACATTTCTTTAGAACGATGAATTGGAACAATTGGAATGTCCAATTCATACATACACTGATGTCTTTTGTAGAACATATGAGAGCATATCTGATTTATTTGAGGCAAATGACCTTTCAATTATCCCACCCGCTGGTGTGCCTTGCATAAACGTTTCCCCATGCAGTTTATTGGAGACTTCATTGGGGAATTTCACCACTGAAAAACAGGAGGGCGACAATGAGGATCAACTCAGTGATTTAGGTTAAACATAAATTGAAGTTTTATAGGTATGCATGACCTTTTATTGCCCCACAGAAGTATATGTCCACTGGGGCATTATTTCCAATCATGTAAATTTGGAAATAAATGATTGCATAAGCGATTTTTATGCTAATGATAATTAATAAATTTCTCTTTCTCTTTCACAGTCTTTCTGGTTTTGGCTAAATAGCTCGATCTCTTGTGGATGCTATTATTTTGCATTTGTATAGTTGTTTTTGTTTTCTTCTTTCTTTGTTTGATTTCGAATTCATGTATATATATTCATTACATTTTGTTAAAAGACTCAGTTTGTAAACACATCTGGTTATAGTCAAATCTCGCTCCCTTAACAATGTTAAGGTTCGCATTATTTATTGGATATTTTGGCATTGCTTTCAGTGCTCCACAAGGCCAAATTCATGGACATCGTGGTGGATACATTCCTCTTTCATCACCTTGCTTGGACCAGCATCACGCCGCTTCACTGATACAATCACAATCGATTGGCCGAATTGTGAACCATCAAAATCATAAAAATGTCGAACACAATTTTGAGACAGCTGCCAGTAACAATGTACCGAACGCCGTTTATGCTGGCGGTAATCCTGCACTTAATAGGGCCCCATATGTGTACGGAATTAATCAAGGAGGTCCTGTGCAAGGAGCTGTAGCGAATGCAATTCAACCTCAAATACCACAAAAACCACAAATTACTTATCAATCACAACATTCCACATATAGTAGTGGCTCGGCAGCTTTAAATACTATAGCGGGACAACAATTGTTTACCCCAGCAACTATGCCGGTGCAAAACCAGAATGGACAATCAGCTCATTTACATCATCATTACACAGTGTCCAACAATGCACAGTCTAACTCTAATGGAGGATTCATTCCTGTAACAGGTCAAACTGCATATCCCGTAAGATACACCAATTCAGGCCCAAGTGCTGGCTCTACGAGTCACTATCAAAACAATTATCCGTTTGCTACACAATTGGGAGAGAAACTTAAGCAAGATCAACAACTTGGACAAGTAATTCATGAAACATTTGCAAGTACTCCACTGGACCCATCGGCGGAAAAGCATATTTATGTTCATATTCCGCCCGAAGATTTCGAGGAGAGCAGCAAACATCAACAATTGGTTCATCAGGCCCAATTACCGCCAAAGAAGCATTATAAAATTGTGTTTATTAAAGCACCAACTCCAGCAACACCTAGCTATAAGCAACAGATTGAGGCGGCCCAGCAACAATCGGAGGAAAAGACGCTTATTTACGTATTGGTAAAGAAGCCCGACGAGCCTACATTGGAGGAAATTCAAAGCATCCAAGAGACTACATTTAAAACCGATAAGCCAGAAGTGTATTTCATTAAATACAAGACGCGCGAAGAAAATAAGGGCCAACCAATCGAAACCACGATTCCAAATGAAGTGAATATAGCATCAGACAACCAGATTTTCGATGGTAGTGGCTTAATTGATATTAGGTCAGGCATAGGTGAAAGTGGTTCTGCAGGTGGTCAAACCTCCCACGTATCCCCTGTTTTACCGTCGACGTCATACAATGAGCACACAGCTTACGGCGTTCCGTTGAATTAAGTCGGTGATTGTGTTTATTAACACCAACAACTACACTTTTTATAAGATTTGAGATCAAAACCATAAATCATTTATTTATTTAACATTATTTATGTATATAATAAAATTACATTTATCAAAACAAACATCTGAAACTTTCTAAAATGGATGCATTATGTAACGTTATTTACGCAAATAAGTGTCAATGATTCATATCAGTCAAAACACTTCATAATACAAGTAGGCACCCCATCTGAATTTTAAATCTGTGCTACTTTACTCTTTGTTGTTTCTTATTTAAAAGTTAATTAGATACGATTTAGTTGAAAAAGTTTAACTCCTATTTTTGAAGTCTATGATAGCTGTTTTATAAAATAGACACGTCGTTCAAAACTAAAATGTTTTCCCGCCACAATTTAATTTGCAATACAGTGTTGGTAAATACACATGTCTTTTTTACGTTTGGTTTTCTGTAAAAGCTTTTTACCATAAACAACAATTGGTCACGTTGAAAAAGTGCAACACAAAACTTATAAAACCATCCTATCGATACTTATTGGTAATAACAATCGAAATCAGTAAGCTACCAGTGATCATAAACATCTCTAACTTGTCGTGTTGGTAGAAAGATGTTGCTCTATAATTTAGTTCGAGCTTGTTTTATATGTCTAATTATAAATAATGTATATGGCTCCGACATAGACCGAGTGGATGACACGGATTTGATTCATATGTTAACCGGCAAAGGCAACGTTATTGCTCTGTTTAGTAAGTCCAGAAACAATTTCATTGAATATGACCTCATACACACAGGCAAATATTGGTGTTATACAGTTAATGACAAAAGTATTTGTGTGCCTTGACCGGTCTAACAGTTGTGTTGCAAGTTGTGCTTTTGTGATGTCATCTGAGATACAACTTTCCATATAAGGTTTCCACTCATTCAATATATTCATTTATATTTCCTAATATGTAGCCAAAAGCAAATGCCCGTCTTGTGTGGAATATGAAAATGTTATTGTTAACATTTGGAATGAGCTTAAAGACACATTAAAAGCGGAGATTGTTTTAGCCTCGGATAGTAATCTAGTTTCCATTTACGATCCAACAAGAGAGCCTGCTCTGATATATTTCCGTCGAGGAATCCCCATCTTGTACCACGGGCCTATCAAAGGAGACCAAATTATTGAATTTTTCAATGAGAATCAAGAACCAGTTGTCAAAGAGCTTTCCGATGATAACTTTGAACATTTAACCCAAGCTTCAACTGGTGCGACAACTGGAGATTGGTTCATTTTCTTGTAAGTATATACAAAATACAGTAATTTTTCTTATAATTAAAAAAAATATTTTTATTGCTATAAACAGCTATTCTGCTGATTGTGTTCTTTGTCAACGCTTGTATGCAGTTTGGGAATCAGTTGGAGGCAAACTAAAGCGAACATTGACTGTCGCAAGGATCAACAGGCTAGAGGCTGGAGCGTCCACCGCGAAGAGGCTTAAAGTGGTTGAATCACCCGAATTTATATTGTAAGTATTTTTGCTGACCAAAATTTTAAATATACAAATCTAATCTACAAACTTTTACAGTTTGAGGCAGGGGAAGATTTATCGCTATAAATCAAAAGATTATACTCCAGAAGCTTTTGTTGAATTTGCTCAAAATGGTTACCTGAAGCAATCTCATCCAGAAGTTGTGCCGCCAGAAGCAGACTTCATGTAAGTGCAAAAGTCTTAATATTTATCAATAACCCACAAAATGTGCAGGATATTTGTTTATATTTAAATGTGCTATTATGGACCGTACTAATCCTTTGTTTTTTTGAATAATAATTCAACATCCTCATTTTAGGAACGATATAGTATTTGAAGGCGTTCAGGACTTTATAAAATCTGCAAACATGACGTCGTTGTTAGCCATTGGATTAGCCATAATTTTAATACTCTTGTTTACCATAAAACGTTTCTTTAAGAAAACTCAGCAGCAGCCAGCAGCAAAAAATAAAGTTAAATAGTGTATAGTATTTCAAATTTAGTATAATACTATCACATTCCAAATCAATTTACTTGAGTGTATATATTTTATAAATGAAACGAGCATTTGGCAGCTGCGTCTGCGCGGCTTTCATGACGACTTTTAGAATGTATATATGTATATATGCAAATGTAAACGTCCATTAAAAGAGAAGTTCATCAACTTTTCTGCGATCTTTTCTAATTTCCATATGCTTTGAATGTTTGTGAACCCTTTCTGCCACAGGGGGTGTTAAACTCCGTTGACCTCTTAAAGACATTACAATTCATTTATCTCTACACAGTTAACTAGCCAAAAATTAACTCGAAACTGATTTAAAGTGCACAAAATTGATTAGGTTTTTTTTTATATATTATGTGAAATCCGTAAACTAATAATACAATACTTGCTTAAATGTACATAGTTATTAAGCTTAAAAAGACTTTAAGCTAGTATTTTCATTTTGTATATGCAGGTTGATTTCGTATTATCATAACTAAAGTCTTGCAAATAATAATACAAAGCAGTGGTTAACTTAATAACGTATAATATCCAACTATTCCACATTTTGTGCAGACGTTATTGTTTAAAACTTTCTATTAAAGTTTAATAAACATATATTGTTTTTAATTGTGGCTTTAATTCGGGAGGTATCACTGGCGCAGGTTCCGGTTTTCGAGCTACCAATCGTTTAAATCGTCCACTGAATTGTTTGCGGAATCCTTTAAAGCTACCTTTGTCATTTGCTACCAATAATTCCTGCAAAAGATTTTAAAAAAAGGCTATAAGTTTTTACAATTTTCAATATATAATCTAAATATTAATGACAGCTTCCTTCCGGTTCGTGTACTGTATTAGATTTCCTACAATTGAAAGCCATTTGAGCTTCGAATTATGAGTGAATTGGTCGCCTAGAAACAAACAGCTTGTTGTTAATGCTAATTTGGGTGATATGTATGCATATACATACATATGTACGAAGCCATTCACATACATAAATACATACATTTGTCTCTATATATAGAACGAGATGTTTGTTTCTATGATGTCGAGCGATAATAGTCTCCAAGGGTATTTAAAAACGAACAAGATGTTTTTTTCCGCTTTAATTTTAGCTGATGATTCAATGTTAGGGTATATAAATAAGTAAATGTCGCTTACAACAACCTTCTACTTTAATGACAAAATAATGTATTTCCCATTTTATTTAATATCGCTTTCAAAATTATTTAAATATATGTCCGTATATATATTGTATATACATATATATACTAAAACGTCGTATTTATTTCTCAACTGTGACTTTTTTTTGCTTGTAAAAATCTGTACGAAACGTCGCTGTTGTTAACCACGTCCGACTGCCTATATACATACATACAAACAAATGTATGTATGTATGTATGAATATACGTCAGCGTATACATATGTATGTATATTCGTTTGCATGTGTATATGTTAGCACCCACATACATACATTCATGCAATACTAATTGTATTTGAGCGCGTGTCGTACATAAAATGGAGAGCAATCAAATGTATGTATTTGTATGTATCTATGTATGTTTGTACATACTTGTATATGTATGTATATATTTTTTTATATACGTAGTATTGTTTGTTGGCTTAACTCTCTCACAATTTTTGATACTAATACAATTTACTCTCATACATACATACTCAGAAAATTTGTGGGCACATGTACATATGTACATACATACCGTCATATGTATTTATTTGCGACTGTACATACAAACAGAATGTATTTGCGAATTGTAAATATTTTCTTCTGAATCGTAAAGATACAATATCGAAATGTCATAAACAGAAAAACGAAAACAATTTGTTGTGTATATAAATAGCTACATCATTGAGTATGTATGATGTATTTTTCATTTTGGTGTATTTCTGTTTGTGCATCTTCAATGTTAAAACCAAGTATCTGAAAAACCCCAACTACGGAAGTATTACTCACTACCAACACTACATTTATTTAAACATATACATATGAATAAATGGTGAAAGCGTGGTTTTTTTTTTATGAGGAAAAGAAGTTTAATCACCGGAAATGTAATCGCTACAGGTTTTTTCAATGTACTCTGTGAAGTTCAATCCGATTTGTGCTCAATTTAAACCATGGATAAATGTATGTATCTTTATACATTTATGTACATATGTATTCATTATTCGATATGCATCAAACTGTTTCTAAGGAAGTCACATTATTTGCAATGCATCACAATGTGACTACATCAGTCACGGTGCGATCATCTCACATCAACAATAATACTTTTAAAGTTAAGCATGAGCGTAAATATGTATTGTATATATTGTGTATACATAGATGTATGTTTGTATAAATTTGTACTTCGCTTACGTCAACAGAAATAATTTATAACGGGAAAACAAGCTTTGTGGTGTTTCCATAATTCAAAGAAATATCTAATC
The DNA here is from genome assembly GCA_018903615.1 of Drosophila neocordata. Lineage (NCBI taxonomy): Eukaryota > Metazoa > Arthropoda > Insecta > Diptera > Drosophilidae > Drosophila > Drosophila neocordata. The sequence goes on along the minus strand of JAEIGI010000002.1, from coordinate 16,117,010 downwards.
ATATTTTTATTCGTCATATTGGGACAAGTTAAATCCAAAATTCTTTTTAAAACCTCAGTTGTCGATATGTCAAATATTAATACCGTTCACAAAAGCATGATCAAGTAGCTAAATACAACATATCCGATTCTCAAATGTTCCAGTATTATCTCTAGGAGTGAAAATGTGAAGCATGTCTATATGATACTCTATAAAATGAAGGCACTATTCGAACCAGTATTCGTTTTAAAATTATGTTTTGTATAAAACTGTAACTGAGGGTCATTGTATCTATTAATATATATAAGTATAATATGCACTTATGTGTAAATAATATTATTTACTTACCGGGTTAATGCAATGGTAGATGTGTGGTGTTGGCGCTTTCGGAGGAAACGTCCACTCAGAATTATCAATAACGTTTACATGGTCGTTTGTCCCCGTCCCTTGGGTCCGCACAAATGTAACTTGTTGGCCATTTTTATTCTTAACTATTGCTTTGCTATTGTTATTGGACTCTCCATTAGGTTGAGACTTCTGCTCCATGTTTGGTTGGTCGATTCCGTGCTGCGTCTTGATAGCATTCTCCTCGTGGACTTCTATGGTAGTCGTATTTGCGGAGGGACTCAGCGTCGTTTCCTCGCGTTTACGCAGCTTACTACGGACAAGACGCATTGTTAGTGTTCCAGTATTACCGTTGACCATTGCAGAGTACACTTAAATATTTCTATAGTTTTCTCTAGTTTTAAATTTTGTTTGTATATACGTAAGTATGTATATCACAGGCGGGCGCTACACATCCAAATTTGCGAATTTTGTCAGCTTGTGTGGCAGATATGTTTCTAGATACATATGTATCTCAATGTATGTACATATGTATTGTTATAGACACAGCACACAAACAAAGGTGAACTAAATCGACCGAGTGGCGAAAAGGTCTTCAATATACTAACAACACGCTACCGTCAGGTAAGCACCAGCAGTTAAAATTTGACTAGAATATCGATTTTCTGTACTTGGGTTGGCATTTTGGGTGGGTTGATTTGTTGTCGTTGTTGGTTTTGGCTTGCCTCCATTTAGCCCTACTACTGATATGTATGTAACTATGTACTATTGTACGTACGTAAGTATGTATGTATATATGTACGTTTATTGGTGTCGTAATAGCAGCCTTACGGCTGCAAAATTAGTTAACTGTACGCCACAAGATAGTACATTTGGTTTAGTATCTTTATTCTGCCTATCGTATAAATTTGTATTGGTTGAAATTTGTTCTTTCTTATGCTTCCAATGTCACTGTTAATAACTTTCACAGTTTAAGAGCACATATATACATAGATCTATATATATATATATATATATATAAATATATATATAGATGTATATATGTACTACAGAATACTATTCTGTAGACTCGCAACGCGAAATGTTTCACTTCACCTCGGATTGAACGATTGAGTGTATCTGAACAAAGTATCTGTATCTGAACAAAGGCTAAATATTAGAGCTGGAGGCACATCGATAACAACGATGTTTTTTAGTAAGCTGTAGCCATCGATGTTTTTTGGTTTAAACATCGATGTTATTGCAACCGTTAGAGCGTGAAATGTTAAACTTAACATTATTTATTTAGTTAGCAGAACTAGTGATCACTCTTTCACTCTGCCATTCAGCTATATGTGAGTTTCACAAACATTCTGGGATATGCACAGTCACAAAGATACAAAATAATGTGCCCATACATATATAAATGTATCTACATTTTGAAAATATGTTTTCTACCCGCAATGCTAACTAACACTAATGCAATACAGACATTTTGACGTCAAACAACCTGCTGTACATACATATATACATTTAGACATATCTAGATATCTGCGTTGCAAAATAATTGTATGAAGGAACGATGTTATTTTATTTCTGACAACTGTACGAACAAGTCGAAGGAGATTAGGTCGGGAATTTACCCTTCTCTGTCTCTCTCTCTCTCTCTATTTTTCTTACTCTTGCTGGCACTTATGTATATACACATATGAATGAATGTGTAAATCATAGATACAAATGCATAGATACGAATACATGCATATACTTTTTAAGTGTTTTTGTTTGTATAAGGAATTTGTCTGTTGACCAATTAAGAAACGAAACTGTTGTACAGTAATACATACATACATATATACATATGTTTGTATGTATATTCTAACGCCTTAGTATTATTAAACTTGATGCCTTTTCCCTCCAATATTTGCAAAACTAATTCTATTAATTTATTTTTAATCAATCTGTCTGTTGCTACGCCAACCGGGAAATATACATTGTTCAATGGCCTCATACATCTGATTCCGTCAACGATTGATAAAAAAAAAGTTCTGAACATAATCTGGAGACTGTATTCACACGCGGCAATCAGTTAGAATTTGTTAGTATTGAGTTAACTAATTTTATGTGAGGCAATTTAGACTTTTATATATATTTAGCTTTGTACTTACATCACAAATAGTATTATTAATATTATTAGTAAGATAATTCCAATCACAACACCCCCTATCAAGTAGGGGAGTTTGTTTGAAGAATCTGCAAGAAAGAGTTAAAATGATTATAAGCCGAATAGAAAAATTAAGACCATTTACATCTGCTTTAAAAATTTACTTAAATTTGGTAGTCTACTTTTGGGTTTTTTTTAACCAATTAATGATTTGCATGCATGTCGGAAATATTTCCGTATTGTTTTTTTTTCGAATTTATTCTTTATGAAATCTACAAAATTTGTACGTAAAAAGTTTTTATCCGTGTTCCCCATTCTAAAACTTTTTGCCTGCGTCTTAAGCAGCCTTTTCTCATTCTTGGGCTACGTTGCCTTCTTTTTTACAAAGATACTTTTCCTTAATCCGTTAGGAAAGATGTCCATGTGTTTTGCCCATCGGGTTTCCATTTGGTTTCTACTTTAAAGATCTGCTTTCCAATGGTTAGATTATGTGTATTTGTTTAATCCATGGGATATTCACTGAATGCATAAACATTTTAAAGGATTCCTTATGTATATAAAGGGCTCCGATAATGCGAAATTGGTAGTCTTAGTTCTTCTTTTTTACTTATTCACACAATCACATAACTAGAATGTTTACTGACCTGGATCATCGGTGGCCTTGCCATTTTGCACGTATGTCCAATCTCTGTCACTTTGGAATTTCATTATTCGAGATATAATTTAGATCATTTTATCGTTGGTATACGAACTTAGTTAAACCATTTGATTATTTACAGTTATTTCATTTTAGTTGTTTGTTTGTTTTTTTTTGTTTTATTTTTGGTTTTTATAACTAAATAATTGTAATTTAACCGAGCTGCGCTCTCGGTTTCACGTCAAATACGGAAGCGGACAGAAATGAAATTAAATGTTTATTAATCAATCCGTTTTGATAAAGCTAAGACACATTAAATATACATTTTTTCTGATAGCCTCAATTACTTTATTTCTTATCGTTGATTGCCTTTGATAAACCTTTAAAGCAAAACATGTGACAATACAAGAAATTTATCAATTTATGTGTACATGTAGGTAGACTTTATACACTATTATAGATTAAATATTTCGCTTCGTGTTGCCTTTACGGATTCCCAGTATCACAATTGCGTTAGTCGAACAAAGAATGACTTTACCTTTCTTTCACATATTTCACTTTTCCTCGCGGCGTTATATATATATATTTTTTTTACCTTTCAAGTGTTTAGACTACTGCAAAAAAAAAATACATTTACTCTGATAACTTAAAATGAGGTAGGCGTTTAATAAAATTGTAGTGATCGTGATGAAGGACATCCACAAGTCCTTAGATAAAATCCGTTAGTACAGCATATAAACTGTGGAATATTGTGAAGGACTTAAGGCATATAACATACAAAATGATGACTATTCTGCTAGTAGACATTATCTTTATTTTAAAAAGTTTGCGATATGATGATCACTGAAGATCAGTTGAAGGCATCTAATTTCAAAGGTATAAAGGTCATATTCTATTTTTTTGTTTTATTCTATTTACATTTCATGGAGAAACTGGTGAGTTGTTGGGATATACCTAATTTTATTCACTAATTTTTATTACTTTGACATGCCAGCACGCCCACGTGAGGTCTTAAACTGCAGAAGATTAATCTGGACTAATCAGCCAATGGCCGTTTAAAAGATAAGTCATTTAATTTATGAAACTCTTAAAATTACTATTATTAAATAGTTTCAGCTCAACTATTAACGAGCTCTAAGGAATATAATAAACTCATTTAAAGATTAAAATAGTTTATTTAAACATAATGGATCTCAAAACCGAAGCGATTTAATATACTCGACGAACTTTTTGATTTAAAGCCTGTAGTTAAAATAAAATTCTACCACGTGCGAATATTTGATAAGTTAAGCACTGATTGCCCAATTTTTCCTTATCAAAGGTAGTCTATTTTTAATTAAAGATCAATGCATACCAGACACAAGTCTGAATTTACTTGGCAAAAAGATAATTATTGCTGTTGAAGTGAATAAAATGTTATCAAAACACAAATAAAAACAGAAGGCGGCAGACAAAGAGAAAGGGGCAAATCAGTAAATCATTATTATTGTTGTTAGTTTTCCCTTTGGGTTTGAATATTTGCTAAGGTCATGGAAAATCGCAATTTTATCATTTATAAAGCTTGGAAAATAGTCCTAGAAAAAACAGCCTGAAAGTATGCTACAGTTTATTGATCTCAAAACGCACGCAATAGAGGTAGTAATTTTTCTGTGCATAGGGCACCGACATTAAGATGCTCTTTTCCAAAAAGAGGTTAACAAAATTTATTTAACGCCAAAGGAAGCATTTTTCATTTAACAATTCAATTTTTAATTAAACTTACTGTGAAGCAGCTTATAAGCTAGTCCAAACTCAAATTATTATAAGTTTTAGTTTACTATAAGCAACTTTTAATAATTTTAAATTATTAAAGCAACTTGTTATAAACATACATATGTATTTATATATTTATAATTATAATTGCATGTACGAATAAGTTCTTTTTTCCCTCAGCTCAAACTTTGAAGATTCTGCGGTGAAATTTATTTTAATTAAATGATTGTTTAAATTTGACATTTGCCTTTTTAACAATGAAAGATAATTACCAATTATAATATGGTCAATGTTATTGGCCTTTATTATGGCAGCTAAATTGGGAACGTACATAAAGGTTTCTTAACGGTTTACGTCAAGTTCTTTAAAATCGGATGACTACGTCCGGTGGGGCAAGGTGTGAATTCGCAAAGGTCTACATACCTACATTTGTTTTGTATATGTTCTGAAATACTAATCTGATCTAATGAGGTGCAAAACACCTGAGAATCCTTAACCATGTAATTAAAGGTGTTTAGTCTAATTCGGCCTATCATTTAACAGCTGTCTGATGTTAATGATGGAAAACATGCTGTTAACTAGTTTCCGCAGACAGCAGTTGGAGACGACAGCCTATCACTGGCAATATCGATGATCAGCAGGCAGGAGCACAAACATACAAACACACACACACACAGACTCACACACAGCACACCTTACCACACACATACAAATGCATACATATGTATTTTGCCTTGTTTCGGACAACCGATACAGAAATACAATACAAACATACTTACAATCGTTTGGATGACCAAGAATGAGAATGATATACATTTGTATGAATATCTCTTTGCATGTATGTGTATGTCTACCTTTTTTTTACCTTTATATCGCCCTTTTCTAACACCTTTTTTCTGTGGTTCAGTGCCGAACAACAGGCGTGCCGCTGCGTTGTCGGCGAGTAAAAAGTGAACAAATGTGTGCCCCTCGATTATTTAAAGCCAATATCTCTAATTACGGTTCTGACACCTAGCACAGCAGTTACCTTTTTAAATTTATGGGTTTCATTATTTAATGTAAACTATGACTAAAGGCATTGTTGGCTTCTATACGACAGGTGGTGTTATTGCTAGACCAACTTTTTGCTAAAACTACATCCTTTAGCCACATTTCAAGTGCACTCCAAATAAAAGAATTAATGATAAGATAACAAGAATTCCACAATGAAGCTTCAAGCTAAGAATTGTTTAATAAATTATCTAAACGACTAATCAACTGCAACAACGTCTTTACATACTACACAATTTTTATATTATTAACCGTTTACCCTTTTTTTTATGAAATTTTTTATACAATTTGTTAATTAATTTGGTAATTTCCGAGGCATCACAAAATGGAACAATTTGGGGAACATAAATTGTATATTTATAAATTATTTAATTAGTTAATAATACTAAAAAAGTTATTTAAGTAACGTTTGTAGATAACTTTAAAGTGCTTTTGGCAAAATGCGCATTTAAATTATCAAGAGGACGGACTAGCTTTGCTTTTCCGTGGTTCGAATATCTTTAAAAGCGGTGCTTTCAACAATTATATATAATTTAGAAGAGTCATAAGAGAGTATAGAAGTCTAGTCAAACCTGAGCCTAATGTTTGTGTCATGATTAAAACAGTTTTGTTTTTGAACCGATTTTTCCAACGGAAGCCTTACCATATAGTTGACAGCATCTGCTGAGACTTTTGACAAATATTTTAAAATATATACAAGGCACAACAATCTCTTTAAAATTAACTAACTTATTGATCCAAAACTATATTCTTGACCTATATGTTTCGATTTTAATAAAACTGATGCTAGGAAGTGTATAAAACTTAGAAACATCGCGGAAATCGCTTGTAAAAAAATTAAATAATTAAAAATAATTTTTTTAATTTTACTAGAGATTATAAATGCTAAACTTTATTTTTGATTCAAATTTTCTATAAGACCCTTTTTTTATTCCGATCGGATATCGGAATAATTTAAATACATAAGCTGCCTGCAAAAATAAGATACCAATGTACATAACTTCAACCCTGTACCTGTAAAAATCCAGATGGGCGGACGGACGGACATTGCTTTATTAACTAAGATCTTTGCGCTAATGAGGAATATATATACTTTATATAAAGGGAGATGTTCTTCCTTCTATGACTTCTAAACAAAATTAATCTATAAAGGAGCTTCATGTTAACTTGCTTAACAATTTCAAATTTACTTTAACAATTTAAAGTTTAAGTTGAAGGCGACGGAACTTTAGTTTGGATATATATTTTTAAGAACAAAACAAAATAAATCGCAACCATAATAAATGTAAATCTTAATTTAAAAACTAAGAATTTTCATTCTAGATTATATGATTTATAGAGATTTACATCACAACCCTTAATGTCTTAGTTTTGCAGTCTCTGTGGTTTTATTTCCACGGTTTTAGTGGCTCATTACTAACTAGAACATTTACTAATTAAAGCCAAGCATACAAAATGCTAACTTGGCTACTGAATAGCGATTGAGTTGTTGGTAATGGAGTGATAAGTGAGTGAGATCTTGAATTTAATTAGCATACTTGGCACAAGGCAACTTAAAGCTGGTTTCTGTTGATGTAAAACATTTCTTAATAGTAGATTTGTTACTCTTTAATTAATGTCTTATACTTGGGTTTAGAGTCATAATTCAAAACAATTTATTTGTAATCCATCATTTGCTTGTTTCTATTGTAGAATTGTTATTTAAAATATACATAATTTATAAGCATTTTATAGAACTCCTGACGCCACCATTTCCTGTACAATTTATGTTTTTTTGTCTCTGGTCCGGTCTATATTTTGTTCTGTTTTGGTTTCGTGTTCCTTCTGTGGTCCAAACAATGGATAATTGTAACAACTGTAAACCGTATACCGCAACCAATTACATTAAAGCGTTTATTTGGCAGTTCACATTGCATTGCAAGGATAGGAAGTCCTGATTATTACGCATTTACAAGGCAAATGTCAAATCGACTGGGTGGATACCCACAGCAAAGACAACAACAATGGCGCGGAATATACAAAAGAGATTTATGGTCTCGGGTTAAACAGCCAACCCATACCATCCCAACCCAATTCTACCTACCCATAGCTATATATATATACATACATATATAGTTCCGTTAACGAATTTCCTATGTTGTGTTAAAATTGTTTGGCGTGAAATTTGTTGTGATTGTGGTTGTGATTACATTATTTCACAAACAACAGAAAAAGGGCATAATACAATTAATTGAGCAAACGTCAGCAGCAATAAAATTGTTGTTAAGAATATGCTTCTTTATAAAAATGAAATTTATGTTTCAAGTTAGTCACGCTTCACAATTTCTCTATGCCTGTGCATATTTATGTAAACTATTATTTTTAAAATGCACGCTTAAATTGAATTACACGACGTGACATGCCATCCAAGGAAGTCCGCCACACTGAACTGATTTCGACCTGAAAATATATATATATTTTACAATTGTACAATTTATTTTCCAAAATATATATATATATATATTTTGACTGTTTCTGCCTGTATCGAATTGCAAATAAGCGAAACCTTTATTTTTTTTAAATTATTTTTAAAACAGTATTGCATATTCTCATGAAATTTTATATGATATGATATAGGCCTATGACAAGTCAGAAATATTATAATATATTTCATGGTATTTAATAGACTTCGATATTTTGTAAAAAGAAATATAGGGCTGTTCTGGAATCTCAATTTTTAAATTGTTACTATATCCAATTTTTAATTTAAAAAAAGAATTTATAATTTCCATATATAAATACCAAACATTTCATAGCCAATATGAGTTTAATTAAATTGTAAATAGAAAGGTAATTAATATTAAATTTTTCTGAACAAAGTCTATTTAATAGGAAATTAATGATAAATAAAACTGCTAATAGGCACAAAAGGAAAGTTATTACTCATTTCACATTTGTTAATTCAAAATATTTACTTTTAAACATTTCATTATTTGAATATTTCATTTAGAAGTGTTCGAAAATTATTTCAATATTATTATTTCAACTTATTATTAACTAAAGAATGTTCTAGTAATATATCAAAAATGTATTTCGGTTTGTTTTATTTTAATAAAAAGATTGTATGAGATTTTCAGTTCTTATAATTGTTTTATTTTTATTAATGAGCCATTTTAAATCAATCTGTTTTTAACTTTCAAATGTTAATACTTTGGGAAATATTTAAATATTAAATAAGATAACTAAATCAAGATAAATAAACTATTTTGGTTTTTGGGCCGCATTTTTAAATAAAAGTAAAATTTACTGACAAATAAAAAAATTCTGTTAAATTTTTTCTGCCCCTTTTTACCATTTCACTTTCAAAATTTTGCTTTTTTTTAAATTGTGTATATTTTAAAGAAGATTAATTGAAATTTACAAAAGACTATTTACTAATTATATAATTAAAATATATATATAAAATATAATATAAAAAATATTTAAAAAATGAGCTTAATTCTGATTTATGTAACTTCTATTACTATGAGTTACTTTTAATAAGACGGTTAAATGCACTAATTCATCTTTTCTAAAAGATATTAAAATAAAAGAACGCTTTTTTTTCTCATCCTGAAACATTTCTGAGTTGTACAATATCAACCTAAACCTTTTTCTGAATTACGCATAAGTTATTATTAATAAAATTAAACTTTAATAACCATTAAACAGTTAATAAACTTCAATGTAGTAGTTATCAGTAATGATTGTTCAATCAATAAAAATTATACAATTGAAGCCTAAATAAATGTTGGTTAACAACTGGTCGACTCGAATTCATCAAATTAAACCAATTAGTGCTCTCTGTCTTTTTGTAAAACAAATGTATATAACTAGTTATTAATGGTTCAGTACACATAATATTTGGTATGTAGGTATATGTAAATTTTGTATCCTGAGCTTTTTACAAATATGGTAGAATGTGTATACTTGTTTGTATGTATATACAAACATACATAGATTAAATATACAATTTGTATTTGTCATTCACCAGTAGGATTTCGTGAATATGTGAATATGTAAAGTAACCACCAAGAAACCTGGCCAATAGCCGCTCGCAACTGCTATAAAGTATGTGGGGGGAAAGCGGTGGGGTTCGGTGGTGTTTAGTAGGAGGAGTTATAAAATTGCTTGGTAAATTGAATTTAATATACACATCCGCCATATAAGGTTGCCTGAATGAAATTGTTGTTTTTTTTTTTTTTATACTTATAATTTCAACGCGTCAGAAATTCATTGATTTTAAATGGGTCTGCATATCCGGAATGGAGAGGCATATTCTAAAAAGATATATTGTTTATATTTAAATAATTGCAGAATGCTTAAAACATTAAAATGTCAAATGCTTTCAGCAAGAAAAATGAATAACAACCTAAAGTGTATCCTTTTATATGTGATAACATATTTTAAAGGAAGTCCTGCAGAATTAAGTATTTGAAGTATTAACTAGACATATTATAATACTTAAAAGTATTTTAAATTATGTTCTTTTACAATCTGTTGCCGTTGGAAATTTCTGCACAATATAATTATTTCAATCTGTATTTGTTTAAAAAGTTAAATGGTGAAGATGATGAGGAAAGTTGATTGGCTGCAAATATTGAATATCAGATACCAAAGATGGATAACTAAAACATAAAATAATTATTATATTATACTTAAGTAATAAATTTAAGTCTGATTCTAAATTAATGAAACATAACTTAATGCTTTTTAAACATTATAGAACTAAAATCGGCAAAAAGTATCAAATAATACTTAGAAAGTTTGCAAAAGTTAATGACTTTATAAAAGAAATCTAATTATTACTAAAGAGAATCGTTATAAACAATTTGTTAAGCTTTCATTTCAAATTAAGTGGCTTTGAATTCTTATATTCTTAACTAAATAACAAAGCTATAAAAAGTTATAAAAGACATTTAGTTACTTAATTCGCGACAGTACTAACTAGTTAGTTGACGCAACAATTCAGTCTATAGAGACAACCTGTTTTGGTACACACTTTTCTTTGATAGATTTTCCTTTTCACAGTCAAAGTCATTATTAAGTTTAGCAGCAGCATAAACATCCGAGTGCCTATCTGTTTACTTCACTGCAAATTAACAACAATTTAGCCATTGTCTTTAAATAACTTAGATAAAACAATGGCCAAGTTGTCTTAATTACAGCATTAGTTACTACTAAGTTTCGGACATATTAGAATTCAGGCTTTCAAGATTGGTAGTATACTTTAGTATAATAAAGTTACCCGTATAATTGATCAATTTACAAAAAAAAACAGCTTTAAAATTCTATTTTACGTCTATACATCATAGTACCCATATAATAAAGTTTCTATATAATGATTATTTTTTATGACCCGTGCGAATTCCTTATAGGAAAGTTCGACTATAGCAAACACAACCATTTAAAAACTAAGTGTTTAAAAACTATATTTTTATTAGAAAAATTATATGCTCTTGTATAAAAGACCATGATCCAGAAAGCTTGGCTACGTTCTATATCTTTCTAAACTCTGATATCGACTGATAGTTTTTATAAAACTTACATTATGTAGCCATCTGACTGTATGTTTCTGTCTTTTTTGTCTTTATTCTATTAAAAATTTAATGTTAGTTAGTTGAAAAAAATTCATTTATCCACTAAATAATGGTATTTAAGATCTCCGTTGTCCTTTAAAAAAATCCACTTGTCTTGCTTCTTCTTTATTGGTTTTTCTAAATGTAAATACAGACGAAGAAGACAGATACACTATCCAAGTCAAAAATTTATTTCTGAACGGAATGTACATATATGTGGAATGCCCGTGTAAGCCTATATCGCAAAATTTTGTTCTAATTTTATATGTGTTTTATGTATATAAAAAATACAAAATACATAGGAGTTGACGTTATATTAAGATTCCAGAGTTCATATAGATGGCTGTCCGTCTATCAGGATCAAATCGAACTAGACCTTTGGCAATTTATCTAAAATTGCTTTGAGTTACATGGAATTACTTTTATATTCTACTCTTTTTTCATATTCTATTTATATTCTCTTTAATGCATAAAAATAATATCATTATATGCTTTGTATTGTCAAAACAAAATGTTCCAGTACAAACTAATGAAATATAATTACATTTGCGTGATTTTGTGCAATTTGCAAATATTTATACTCGCAATATTTATTGCTTGTTAAGTATTTTAAGAAATTGAAACTTTGTAAATAAATGATGAATTATCATTTGGTTACATTTGTTTAGCGGCGCTACTGAAAAGATATGCCCATAATAAGCATTTACATATCAAGATTGCGAAATAAGCTGTAAGCCCCGCCCAACAAAATGTATAACCAATCCCATTGAAGTTCCATTTTGTAAAAATGAGCAAGCTTGCGTTCGACCCGTTGTCTTGCTATCTCTGTCTCGTGCAAACCATTTACTTTGTGACTACTCTCTCGCTCTCTCTTTCTTACACACACTCTCTTGCATTTACTCTCTGAGAGTTGTTTTGCTCTCTAAATGGCTATCGCTGTTGCCTGTTATTGTTAGGGCCACATCGTTTATTTCGCTTCTTCTGGCTAACTACATATTTGATGACGAGTTCCTTATTATCGCTATGAACAGCCTAATTATGACCAAATTAAATGTTCTCTTTAGACAGAAACGGAAGAATTAATAAGAAAAAAGCAATTATTGCTAAATTGAATCGAGATTGAAAAAAGAATAATACCAATTTTAATAAATCATATCAATTGATAGGTAATTCCAGATGTATCTGATAAGTATTGCAAATACAGAATCTGCACATCAAGAACAAATAGAAATAAGTTCTTTGGTTTTTTAATTAGAGTTAGCAAAAAAATAACAACAAAAAATGAAGAAGTCCGCCGTAGAAGTACACGTGCGCTGAATGTAGTGGCAGTGGCAGCTTTCTGTTTGTGTATTGTATAGAATCGCCGTCAAGTTTGTACCCAACCAGGCAAATTAACTAACAAGATTATGAAAACGTAAAATCAGTAAATCGGTAAAGTGGTTGTAATTTTCTTTTTCAACACCTCGCGCGCATTGGGCCGCTAGCCAGAGTCAGAGTCAGAGCCAAAGACAGAGCTAAACCAGCTGCCGGGGCGGCTGCTCTTTTGTCGATTGTATTGCTGCAGTTTGGGACTAAGCCTGGTCGGAAACACTATCCCCACCACCAACACTTCACCATTGCCTCTTTACCATAGTTCGTATTGGGTAGTGTGGTTTGGGCTCTGACCAGACTGGTTTCGTTGCTCGTTCGCTTAGTAAATCTCAGACTCTTTACTTTGGCTCTCTTCTTTGAAGTTTCGCCGTTTTGGAGGGATGATGCATGGCCGTATTCGCATCGCGGTGATTGGGAGAGAGCACGGGGGCAACGATGTGAGTGATTATATTTTGATTGCATTGCTCACTGTGGTTGGTTGTACTGCATTGCTCACTTTAGTACTTAGTACAATAACCGGCACGTCGTCTGTTAGTCTGCTGAAACAGTAATTTTTTGTTTTTTGTTTTTTTTTTTCTGTGTGCCGTGTTCTTCGTTTGTTGTCGTTTGTTTTGTTCCGTCTCTATCGTTATCTTCGCCTCAACTTCGCTGTCGCTGCCACTGCCGCTCACGTATTCGTATTTCAGCTTTAGATGGTAATTTGCCAGGTCCGGGCCCAGGCCAGGGAAACCTCAGTGAGAGCGCTTTTACATTCGGTGTTGGTGTTGTCGCTGGAGCGAGCTTATCACAAACGTAGTAGTCGTGCAAAGGCAGAGTTTATTGCGCCGCTCTTATTTTGCCGTCGCTCCCGTCATGTCGTGTGGGAGCACTATAGAACATTGTGTTCCTAAATCGGATAATACATCATTTTTGCACACACAAATACATATTGCCGGTGTCATTGTGGCGAGTGAGAGGTGTCGTGCTAAAAGAATTTCATAAGCATAAAACCATAAATCCAAAATAAACAACAAAAATATTACACAATAATAATAATAATGTTTAATGCAAGCAAACTAACAATAAATCTTGGAAAAGAAGTTTGCCGTGTCAAATAAATTAAAGTGCATATGTACGTCTCAAAAGTCAATAGAAATAATATACCAGTGATGTGGTTTTAAATTGCAAACTAGCCCCTACTGAAAAAATAAACTAAACCTTAAACTACCGCACAAAAAATAATGCCAAGACCCTCGCGTGAGTCCTACGGCGATCAGAAGCCTCCATATTCATATATTTCATTGACTGCAATGGCCATTTGGAGCTCACCGGAAAAGATGTTACCTCTTAGCGACATATATAAGTTTATAACCGATCGTTTTCCGTACTACCGGAAAAATACCCAGCGCTGGCAAAACTCTCTTCGCCACAATTTAAGCTTTAACGATTGCTTCATAAAGGTTCCACGCCGCCCGGATAGACCGGGCAAAGGTGCCTATTGGGCTCTACATCCACAAGCATTCGATATGTTTGAAAACGGAAGCTTACTGCGGCGCCGAAAGAGGTTTAAACTTCATAAAAACGATAAGGACCTTCTTAACGAGGAGCTTACTGCTCTGGCAAATCTTAATCGATTTTTCTTTACCGCACGGAATGGCAACAATGTCGGCCATTTGCCGCCGTTGGACGTCAATAATGCATCCATGAGGATTGATTCTGCTGCTCATATGCCTCACTTAACAAATCGCCTGCCAACACCCATGGGACACAGTGCAACTGTTACCGATCCTGCGCAGATTGCGTTATCGAGCACTGATAGCACATGTTTGGCCGACATGACCATGTCAAATTTGCGTTCACTAACCAATTCGGATAGTGAAGGAAATGTTAGTTTCCGACCAAAGCGTTCCTTTACAATTGAGAGCCTTATAACTCCAGATAAACCAGAACATCAGTCGGAGGAAGAAGACGACGAGGACGACCGAGCAGACATTGATGTGGTGGAGTGCGGGAATTCCTATACCGATATTTCGAGGCATTCTCGAACGCGAACATCATCCGACGACTTTTTGTCAGTATCACGACCCATCTGCACTGAAGATCAACGCGAACGTCCACTCCCGCCTTTGCATACAATTACTGCAGCAGCGCATCTACCGTTTCTTCACTACGCAGCGGGTGTCAATGTTTCCGGCATAGCCTCGGGAACATTTCAACCATCTGGAATTCCTAGCAGCACCTATGAACTGGCCATGTCGCATCCTTTGTTAATGATGACAACACCCATCGCAAATATGCATAACAGCTACTACAATAATGTGGCACTTACAGCACCGTCGCAAACGTATCGGTCGCCGGAAGTCCAGAATAGAATTGAAGATGGAATGCGAACGATATAGTAGATGGTTAGAAAGAACACAATGAAGTGATCTTTAATGTGTAGACTTATTAATGGGCATGTATATCCTTATAAACGTAGTTCCTTTTGTATTAAGGTTAGTAGGTCCAACTTGACATACAGCTATACTATAGTTCTAGTTAGTAAGTAGAAAAAGTGAAAATTGCAATTTAAAATGTTATCCATAACAAAGTAAATTAAATGTAAAAATAATTTATTTATTTTAATTAAGACTATTTATCTAAAGTGATCAAAGTTCCAATGATAAAATGAGAATATCGAACAATTAATGTAAATAGATTGATTTACCTAATGAATGTATGTATATGCTGATTTTGTAAATTAGTATTTCGACTCTGCAAAAAAAAAACCTTTAACAATTAAAAAACAGTTCCAATACAAAATATTAAATGTATATAAACATACATACATATGTATACTTTTATGTATAAACATACTATGACTGGAATGAACTTGGAATGCAAAATGCCTACCGTGAATTATCACAGATGAAGAGATCAATCCCATAACAAGGATGCGTTAAGGAAACTGTGCTGTTTAGCTTAATGTTCTTTGTACGTACATTTACTATATTCATCATTGATAATGTGTGAACGTTGAGGTAGAATGAACATTCCGGAGGACCAAGCAATGCCAACCTGAGGGTTGCTCTGCTTTGCGCAAAACAAGACTCGCAACCCACCAAATAAATAAATAATCATACCTACATAATAGCAGACTTTGTTGTTGTTATTATACCTGGATCCAAGAACTAAATAGGACTAAAGGGAATGACGAGCTAATGCAACGTTGTGGCAACTTTAACTAACAGTGTACACATACATCTAGTAAATAAAGGTAACCCCATCATAATGGGTACTTTAAAAGTCGACTCCTTAATACAGTTGCTTTCTAACTTGTGTTTCAATTGATTTTTCAAATGGTAGTTAGCTTAATTTGGGAGACTATCTAATATCAGTTCCTTGGTAATTCTACTTAGACACGAAAGAATTCAGACAAAACACACGTTATACAGCAAATACAGCAATTTTAAATGTTTGTTAAGTTGCAAATTCTTATTTATTGGCCAAGTTTAAGCCAAGTCAATAAAAACCAAACGTTGTAATTCTACTTTATGCGTTTACTGTAGCCTCTGATGCGTATCAATATAAATATTAGCCCTCTGTTAGTGAATATGAAAATATTTAATTTCTATATTCCTTACATTGACCTTTTTTGTATATCTTTCATTTCACCTTATTGCATATTATTCCTTTGATATTCTAAATTGATTTTAAATCATAGAAATAGACTGCCGATCAAACAAATAAATTTATGGTTTTGTTTTTAGAGAATTGAGTTTCACAAAACAAAGAAAATGTATTAGTGAAAGAAATATTGTTATTTATTAAATTTCGAAGGAAAGTATGTTAAGTTGAGCCCTTCACGTTTAAGGTTAAATTTGGAAGATTTTTTTTTTAGAGTGAAGTTTAAAATTTGGTCTCACTTTTTGGCATAGTCAAAACACAAATTAGTAAAAAAAAAAGAAAAAAAGCCTTATTCGAATAGTCTGCAATGTGTAAAGCCAATTCGATATATCTTTATAAATTCTGTCAAGGAATTAATTCTTAAGGCACTTTAGACTTTACTCAAGAAGTTAAACAACTGAACATATTTTTTTGAGATAGGCAAAGCAAAAACATGTATTTTAAAACTGCTGTTCAACATAGAAAGGAATCTATCTCTATCTATCTCTAAAAAAAACTGATAACTAACTAATAATATATAATAATAGCCTAAATCACAGAGAAGAAAATTGATTTATATATAAAAAATTCGTTGATTTTCTTTCGTTAATCGGGATTCTATAAAAAATTTGATATGCATATAAATATAATATTTATACTGTGGATTTATTGGAACATTGACTACTAAATACCTTGAATTAATCCAGAAATGCTGGACTTAAGTTCATCTCGAAGTCATTTCAGTAGTTTCAGCGTTTTTCGTCAAAAATCTGTATTACTTGGGCCTTAAATCAAAGATATTCTTTACAATTTTAAGAATCTTAAATTAATAATTTAGTTAACCTAGAAATTGTAATTTACAACACTGAATAAATTTAACAGAGTCAACATGTTAAGATTAACAGTTTTAAGGTATAAATGAAATTTGTATTTTACCGCTCGGGTGCTCAATATTTTATAGTTTTTTTCCGTATGTTAAGCAAATGCGGTTTAAGTAAAGTTTATATTAATTGGTACGCTATTTTAAAAATATGATGATTAGTTCAAGGCATCAGAAACCGCTAACAAAATTAACATACATACTTCAATTTAGCTCGTATAGGTAAAAAATTGCTAGATCCTTTAGCTGTTGGCATTTAAATGAATAATTACTAGTTTAAAAGTTTATTAGGCTGTATTAAGAGTGTCTTTTTGAGACTTTATTTTTTAAAGATAAAGATTTTGGCATTACCTATATTTTTTTCCAGAGAATAAATTTGTAAACTTTAGTAAAAGCCATAATAATTGGTGTTAATAGCTGTCTCATAGGATTTTGGTAATATTGCTTGTATTTTAGAAAAGTGTCATAAATATCAGAAACTATATAATGTGTTTTACTTATATTTTTCACCGACGGGCTGCAAAAAACAGGAACACCATCTGCTGTAGGATAACCATTATGAAATCTTTGTAATTAACTCGCTTAATATATACAACAACTTCCAAATGCAATTTGTGTTTCTAGAACTGTTTGTTAAATGTACAATTTATAGTTAACATATTGAAAAAACTGATCCAAACTAATCGATTTCTTTGCCATCGCATTCTTAACGTTTTAATAACGTTACAAAGTGGTTCCTTAAGTTCCGAACAACTTACAGAATATGGTAATGAATCTATGAAGGAATAACAAAGGAATGAGCGAACAAATTTCTTAGATTAAAGAAATAATAATAGAAATTCTTCAGACATAGTACTAATTCTAATTCATAAAATGCTCACTAAAAAGTTTATAGTATCTGTAAAATCAAAAATAGTCTTGTTGGCTTTAAGGACTAATAGAAGACTAATTTGCTCGTCTGTTCTTCTTTTACAATGTAAACGCATTTAATCAATATTTTCTGCAACATGTAAATTAGTTTTAAAACTCGAATTTTAAGTATTAAATTTCTTTCAGCACGAGCATTGGGAATTCTTTAAAACAATGCCTAAATTGTAAGTAAGTTTATGGATCAATTGTTTTTTTCTTCATTGCTAGACACTGCGTCAGCGGTAAAAGAAAATAAGGTTAAAAACGAATCCAACTCAATTACAGCTGAAGCCAACACCTCGGTGAAGCTTTGAGTGTATTCCTTTAACTTGGAACTCAAGCAGCCGTCAGCGATTATTCATCAAATTGCTTTAACCAAAAGACATTCCGTCGCCACTCAAGAAAAAGGTAAAGCATCTCCAGCATACTGGTTTAAGAGATTCCCTTACTCTTCCGCGAGCTGCTTAACTTGAATACATCTTACCTTAGTTAAGGCGGCCAATTTGCTTGTTGGCCTATATAAGTATGTAGGTGCTCACATATATGTAGGGTGTCCAGCGTTTGTGTAGATTGTAGAAATTTGCAATACTGGAATGATGGTCATGTTTGGACGGAAAAAGAGTTCGGGCCCCGCGTGAGTGGTTTTTCTGTGTTGCGGCCAAAATGTATTATTACTGCCGCCATCCAATTATGTATGTTCATCGACACCATCGCACCGCAAAGAATATTTTTAACGCTTAATAGTGACCGTACCGTAAACAAACCATCATCAATAATTTGGCAGATTCGTTCTTCCCTTTTATGTATTGACTTAGCCATATTATTTTGCCTTCATATCTCATGCAATGATTCTTTATAATCGGGAATATAAACTACGAAAATGTTATATTGAGAATGATTTACCACAAATCGTTCATCGTTCTCCTTCGAGTAATGCCATCCATATATGTACATATGTAAAGACAAAATATGTATAAGTATATATACTATATAATTACAAAATACCAAAAATATATAATGGAACAGCAAAAGAAGTGGTTACTTTGCCATGTTAAAACGGTAGGAGTTAAAAACCGGAATAAGCAGTATGTATATCATGGAAATGAGAACTTCTTTACTACAAAAATGTTGGTTTATTTTGTTACGAAAAAATAATAATTATTATATATAAATGTATAGAAACCAAAGTAACCTTTTCTATGCGGAACCATTTTCTTTGGGAATTGTAAATACTTCAAAATATCTCAACTTGGGAATATTTTATTTTAACTATTTTTCATTACCGATTAAGTATGGATTTGAAGAAAAACATAAATATCGCTCTAATCATAGTCTTTAATTTTGTTTACATCGTTTATTTTTCGAATTTTTGTATTTTATATTTTTCTTATTTTTTTTTTTTTGGTTTTACCTACAGTGAGGCTTTCCATATGTATTTAAGTATGTATAATGATGAAAAATGCCGCTCTCACATTAATTTTGGTTTTAACGCTTCATTATTTAATTATATTTGTTTTGGGATATACACTTGGTAATCCCTATAGATCGAAACCAGTTTGTGATAGAAAATTAGCGGCAAGTTGAAAGATTTGAGCTCAGCTTCTCTTTTACCTCCCGCTGTGAATGGAAGTGATGTTTCTCTTTTGTTTGTAATAATTACTTAAACGAAAACAGTCATACAAAAAAAAAAAATACAAAAAAAAATGATTTTTATTGCTCTTCACCTACATAGGTATGTATATATATAAATGTATAATCAGGGCAAAACAATCATTTTGACAAATATATTGTTTGTTTTAACAAAAATCAATATAGATGACCGAAACTCATAAAATGCCTTTGCTAAAAGTTGGCTGGCTGGTTAATACATATGAGTAAGAATCCTTTGAAACCAGTTTTTCTTTTTAAACATGGTTCAAAGCAGGGGGAGAGAAAGATACCAGTTTATATAAGAACAGGCAAACATGCAGTCAGACATGTTGTTTAAAATATACAAATTGATAAAATTATAATACCCCAAACAAGGATTTAAAAAGTTAACCACCGCTAATATGCATAAATTATTTGAAGAAAGAACATGCATTCTCAAGAGGAAAACCACTTTGGAACTTTTCTTTAGTAATTTGCTCGTTAAAATTCATAGACTGTTTAATTTGTTTAAATAGACATAATTGTTTTTATGTATACAAATCGATTACTTGTATAGATTGCTACTGATAGTTATATATTTGTTTTCGGTATTGGTATTGGATATAAATGTTAGAGTAGTTATAATTGAAAATTTAAAAAATTAAGTTTTTGGGTTTACAGTTTTATATTTTAAAATCTTATAGATCGGTGTATCAAAATTGGCATTATTTATATTGAAATGTATTGTAATATATTGAAAAATAACTACAGGTAAAAAAAGTATAGTTCAATTTAAATAAATTTTAAGTATCAACAATTTAAATTAATAAAAATATAAAGCTTTAGTTACTTCTTTTCAACAAATTTTAAGATCTAATAGAAATATTTGAAATTTCCATAAATAATCGTATTCAATTTTGTATAAATTGTTGGCATAAAATATTACAATTAGACACCAGTGTAATTACAAAATCATGATTTTTTGGATGATGTAAATATTGAATTTTACCAAAACCAAAAGATAAGTAGTTTCACGCATGTTAAGCAATTTGTATACACAAACGTTTAAATGTATTAAATATACATACATACATATATACATTCATACATATAAATGTATGTACATACATACATACATACATATATAAATAAAAAGGTGTGATGGCTTCAAAATTACCGCCGTGGGGTTTCTTGCAAGCGGTTTCTTTAACAGTTGGATACCTTTATAGAAATCCATTAACAAAACCATCGAAATGCCCATGTTTTCTTTTTATGTTTTAAGCCGGGCAGATCAAAGGAGAATCCAATAAAGTTAAAAACTAACTTGGTACCAAAAACACCTCCTTTGCTCAAGTTTGCATGCGTTTATATTTACTAAATTTTTGGCATTACTTTCTTTTTTTTTTAATTTAGTTGATCAGCTGATCATTTGAATATAATAGATAATATAAATAAAAGTATAATTGTATTAATTATTGTTTTAATCGCGATTAAAACCTGCCGACGGACATATGTTTGAGTTAATTCTTTAGTACTTATCGGAGTTTGAAATGCTTTCCGTTCAATTCAAATTTCAATTCATTTGGGCATTAAAAGATATATTATAAATCCATGGTTGTCTACACACCAATATAGAAAATAATATATATTTAACACTATAATAATTTAGTTGTAAATCATAAATCCCTTTCGTAAAGTCTTGGTAGTAAATCGAACAAGTTGGCAAGGACTAATCGTATATGTGTATATATCCAATTGTAAAGCTAGACAGGTTAAAAACCCCAAATAGAAATTATTACATCACGTTGTTACTTTTAGAAAATAAATAAATCAAATGGCTTTCGTCATTTGATGTGATTACATCCAATCAGATGTAATCCAAAATAAAGAGTGAAAAGGCTAATAAATGTAATGATACCATAAATCAAGGAAATACGTATCAACATAACTTCTTAAAAGGATCGTCATGGTGTAGCAGTTTAATATTAACAAAATGATTGGCCTATTTACAATAAGGGATGCTGAATGCGTTAAGATGACGGGCGACAAGGGTAACGGCAAAGGCAAGAGCAAAAGCCAAAGCCAAACCCAAAGGCATTGTTGCTGAGAAGAAAGAAAGGCAACAGTCCTGACAATGCAACAAAATAAGTTTCATTTTACCAACAGTCGGTTGTGTGGCTTTTAAATTGCCATGAAGAGTTAATGAGCCGCAATAGCATTGAGCCACTTGTTATTGAGCATTCGCCTGCCACTTCATAATTTACAACCACAAATGTCACGTGTACATTCTATTTAAGTTACTTAGCATTACTTGGCATTTTCATCTGGATCTGGGGTTGTCATGCAATTTACCAAATGCATACCTAAATATAAATAATAAACATCTATATAATGCTATTGATTATACTAATTATAATTAATATTTGATTGCAATATATCTCAAATGTTTGCAAACTGTAGAATATTTGGATTTTGGAAAGATATTGTATCTACATATTTTGCGGAATGCAAATAACTTTTTTACAGAAGGTTTTTTTTACACAAAATTAAATATCCGGCTTTGCAGATCAAAAGCAGTTAAAAGACCTTGGCAAAAAAAAAGAAGTTTGATAGCTAATTATCCAAGCAACGAAGTTTATATACCCTATGCAGTTAAATAAACTGAAGTACAAGATATTCATTTGTCTAAGAAAGCTTTTTCATTTACATTTAAACCCAAAAAACAAGCAGTTCATAATTTCTTTTAAATTCAATTGCTCACATGCTAAAACTAATATACCTTAATTTGGTTAAAAAACCCCAATGCAATCAACCCCTCGTGCAAATGTGAACTAAAATACGTTTGCACAAAACTAAAAAAGCCCTGTTGCACCAAAAAAAAAAAAAAAGAGAATGAAAGAAGGAGAAAAAAGACAAGGTAAAAACGCTGGATCCATGGACTCGCTGAGAATATCAGCGTTCTCCACTTTTGCATCATCAAATGGTGTTTCTTGATCGAGCGGGAGCACATCGCCACACTGTCTCGCAAGTCAAAGGCGGCATTTTCAAATTGGTAGTCATTTCTTGGTTCGTAGAAAGGAGCTCGCTCAAGCCATTATGGCTTCCATCGAAGTGATTTTACTGTGGCTGCTTGTGCGCGGCCTGTTTGTTAGCCTGATGTCTGAGCACACCTCTTATTATACGCATAACCACACACACACTTTCAAACTTTAAAGACTGGATGCCGCAACTTGAGGCTGTTCAAATTGCAAAATATACAATGTGTTCCGCCTTCGTCTACGCATACACACACATAAGAAAAGAAACACCACTAACTTTAATTTGATTTCGATTCAATGCGAAATGAAACGAGAAAAACTCTCGGCAACCTTCTTGTCAAATCATTTACGCACACATCTATAAATCTGCATTGTACGAAAAGATGCTGAACTCTAATTTCAAAATTCTGCACAATCTGCAAGATGAATGATGTAAGGTAAAGGAACGAGTTGACGATGTTCGTTCTCACCTCGTCCACGTCGACACTATAACGATAAACAAGGCTTGATAGAGCTTCCAGTGCCTGTAGAAAAGGCACTGTAGAAAATAAACAGAAAAAGGGAAAAAGCAGTAAATGTAAATACATACAAACATATGAATAAAACTTGTTAATTTAAATATTATAAGATGTAGAAAAAGGGTCCAAGTTGAAAGATGCAAATAAATAAAATAAATTACTACACTGCTAACTTTTTTTGTGAGTATGATATATGTACATACATATAATATTTATAGAACTTTTCCACAAGTTCTAAAAGTTTCTTCATGTTTTTAATTAATATTTTTGATATGTTTAACAAACAAAACTTATTTGAATATAAATGCGTACATACATATAATAGGTCAGAATAAGCTTCATAATTACTGTTTAATTACTAGTTTAAGTATAAAGAAATAAAGTGTTGAAATACAAATTATTATTTTAGCCAAATTCCAACTGGGCATCATGTTTTGGCATATTTATGTTGCAGGTAGAAACATGAAAGATGCACTGCGGCTTTGGCTTCAACCAAAATACATACGAGCATACATACATCCTCAGGGTAAACACAACTCAACTCCTCAAATTAGTGTGTTAGCCTTCAATAAATTGGCGGCTTGTTGCTTTCAAACATTTATTCCTGACGAGTATAAAGCAATACAAAGCAGACAAAATCCCACCAGATGAAAAATAATAAATACTGATAGTTATTAGCCCGACGACTACAGACAAAGATTTTGTCTGTGCTTAACGTTTGCGAAGCGTTCTGTATTTGAAAGTCAAAATCGAGATCGTGTTGTTAAACATGTTATTACTTCACACCATTTATTTTGTAGGTCGTTATTTAAAAGATTAATTAAGTATTATCCGCTTATCCTCTCGTCAATATAAGCCGCCATCGTTTATATGGCAATGCACCTTTCGTATTTCGTACGTTTATTTTTTTTAAACATCGCATCCAACCGGAACGAAAAATTTCAATAGTAGCGACTATTTCAACCCTCTTTGGGTTAAGTGGATTATTTAACTTAAAGTTGAAAACAAACATGGCTAACAATGATGATGTTTAGTTGATGCCACGGCTATAGAATAGTAATATATGTATGTATTCATATAATAAATATATAGCTTAGACCTTCTAAAAACTTTTAACTGTTACAAATATACCAAAATTTAAAAAAAAAAAAAAAAAAAATTTATTTTTCACTTATTCCAGAAGCATCTCAGAAACATTGGTTTAGATATCCTAGGAAGGCATCATCTCTTTTAAAATAAATGAATTAAGGGAAAATTGGAAAAATTAAATCAAAAATTTGGTTCAAATATTTGTCTTATTTTCTTATTGTCTATTTAAGTTGGAGTTCGTTTAATTAGCTGTTTTTTAAACAGCATTTTTTAGTTGTAGTTAGTTACTTAGAGTTACTTGGTAACAGAACTTGGCCTAGTAAGTACTTTGATAACTATGATTTAAATTTATACAAATATAAATCTTTTGTTTTATATAAAGTGGAATTAAATTGTGAAATTGAATTTAAAAATGAATTCTTAAATCTTTTTATGTTCCCTTTTTCAAGATTTGTTCTTATTGATTCGGAACTAATGTCCTTGAAAATTATTTGTAACTATGATCTGTTGAGCAACTTATTTTAACTCAAGGCATCAGTTAAAATATTAAGGACTAAGGTTGAATCCGCTTAAAATTAAAATAAGTACTTAATTTCTTTTAAATTAAGCTCCATCAACTAAAATTTAAAAAAAATACTATACAAATAATAATATTTCTAGCATAATGGGTTTATTTATTTTATCAGGAATATAGCATATGGAAACTATACTTTGCTCTGTTGTAATCTATTAGAGTCTATTAGGATTCAAAAATTTAATAAATTACTCTAGCTACTAAATATAATTTGTTTCAATTAGGTAAATAAAAATATATGTACATACATACATTAAATAGCTTCCTATATATAAAGTATGTTTGTACGGATAATTTTAATGAATTTAAGGGATGAATATAAAAAATACGGAAATAAATTAAAAGGTGAATGCGAATTAAGGAGTGATAAATAGGAAATGTTTTATATAAAGGCATCCCCAAATGTTAATTCAGCGTACAAATGTACATATGTTTGTATATATATGTATATATGTATTTAATTTTTATATTTTTGCCCAATTTTCTTTGCCTGGATTAAGCGTATTAGTGTCTAATCAAGTTGGATATGATTGGGCATAATTGCTTAAACATCCCATTTGAAAATTTTCTCAAAAGAACACCTTGCGTTTTTATTGGTGCTTAACAACGAAAGGGACAGCTAGATGTTTAACCAGTGTGTGTCGCAAAATGGTCTGCTTGCAAATAGCCATCTCTTTCACGTAAATGAGTGCTCTCCTCCCCAGAAAGATATGCTTCCATAAAACATGGGTTTTCTTTACTTTTACGTCAGTCGTATACAGAATATCGTGATCAATAGAAGTCGGAAATTCGTTGTCGGTGCAAGACCCTGCTCAATCCAGTTTCGAACGTCAGTCCAAACGCTGCTGCCGTCGAGTAAACATCGTGTACGCAAGAAAAATATCCATTTAACTAAGGTTACAATGCCACGGCCACTGAAAATTACCTACAATGACCAGAAGCCTCCATATTCTTATATTTCATTGACTGCAATGGCTATAATACATTCGCCGCAAAGAATGGCCCCACTTAGTGAAATATATCGATTTATTATGGAGCAGTTTCCCTACTACCGCAAAAATACACAAAAATGGCAAAACTCCCTGCGGCATAACTTGAGTTTCAATGATTGCTTCATTAAAGTGCCTCGTAATGTAACCAAATCCGGTAAAGGATCATTCTGGACTCTTCATCCCAAGGCATTTGATATGTTCGAGAATGGAAGTTTATTGCGAAGGCGTAAACGATTTCGGGTAAAACAACTGGAAAAGGATTTACTTAACTGTGAGATGGCAACCTTATCGACATATAGGAAAATGTTTTCCCAGCAAATGTATGAACCAACGCCACCTCATTGGAATTTTATGAAAACATACAGTGCCGGCAAGGAGCAGAACACAACAAGCGATATTGTCAACTCATCCGCATACCAGAATCCACAATTTCATTTTCAACACTTATTAGTTCCATCAAAGTTTGGCGAACTAGACCATAATACACCGGTTAGACCTAAACGCGACTTTACAATTGAGAGTCTAATAGCTCCAGACGACAAAAAGTTTGAGCATGTTAATTATGCAATTCAAGAAGGCGTTATACGAAATAATGCTAGCGAGGAAATATTGCCATTTAGTTTTAATCAATTAGTAACGCAATATCAATTTTGTTCGCCAACATTTACAAATATGTTATATAATGTTCAACACGGCCTATCCGCTCATCAACAGATTCAGGAACAATTACTGGACTATTATAATGGACCCTTACCCGTATTTTGATAACAGAGTCCATCCAAACATCTAAATACCATTATATATGTATATATGTAATCATATGTAACAACATCAATATGAATTTATAGCGAATTAATAATACTTCGCATATTACTTGTGATATTCTAGTTTTTGAATTATGTGCGTGTTCACATAAGTACGTAAATATTTATGCAAATTAGTAAAGTTTATAATAAGAATTAAGCAGTTATTTTTTCACACCATTTTATTTGTTTTAAGTTTTTTAATGTATGTTGTGTAAGTAAAACAGAATAAAATGTTTAAGACAAATCCCTTTAACAAAATTATAGATTTCATTATGAATTCATGGACTAGAGCTATACAAAACCATAATAAATACAAGGTAAACATCTAAAGGTTTTTTGGATTTCCGATGTTTTTTTATTCTCCAAATCATATTATATGCATTATAGAGAATATTGATATATCAAAAAAATATGTCAAACATCCTTAGGAACTTTCGGCAACTGGTTTGTATTTCTATAGATCAACTATTATTAACTAACTCTTTAGCCCGATTTATTGAGGTACGATATAATGCGTTAGAGTGGGCAGTGCCTAATTGATGATATATAGACATTTATTCTGTAAAGAATCCGAAAACGGTATTTTCCTGCAGTTCCCGTTTATTAACCAATGACAAAGGTCATTGTTATTTAAAATACAAATTCTAAAGTTCTAAAGACTATTTTGCAATTTCTATGCAAGGATAATTAGCCCTGATTTCTATGCAATTGTTACATACAAATGCCATGTACATATAAAAAAAATGCAGTTATATACATAGATAAGACACGGACTATTAAAAATATACGGCTTGAATTAGTTTAGCAAAAATTTTTCACTGCAATTGCAATTACAATAGTAATAAATTAAGATTTTAAAGTCATAGCGAATTGTTTTTATTTTTTATAGTTATTTCAGCACAGTAATATTAAACTTAAGTGATTCGAATACAGTAGCTGTGTCTTAGTTTTTTACTCGGATTGGTTTTTCAGCTTTTACTAACGGCAAAAACACACAGGCAACTGTTACCGTTACAAACAACTATATCAATTATAACTTAGAAGTCGTTATACAGTTTTGTTATTGGTTTTTAAACATATTGTAATTTGGATGAGAATTTTGATCAGTAGCCAAATTCGGACACGTTAAACTTTTAGAGTTTAACGCAAAGTATATTTTTCAGAAATACATCGCATTGTTCCCGTACCAATTATGCCTACATTTTATTCAATATTATTGAATTATTCAGTTTAAGAAAGCATTTTGTTTTTAATGTTACTAGTGATTCGTTTTATAATTTAAAATTCAAAACGTTCTTTATTTAGGTTTATGTATTTTTTTAAATAGCAGAAAAATAGTCAAAAAAAGAAATCTGCAGCGCTGAAATATTTTGACATATTATTTGTAATTAACAATAAATAAATACCTTTTACCAAAATATGTGTATTCATGCTCACATGTGTAAGTGAAGTACAAATACATACATCGATGTGTTTCATTTCTCTTCGTTTTAAAAGAACTCATCTCTATCAAAAGACAAATTTAAGTCTTAGGTATGTTTTCTTAGACCGCTGCCGGTCACACTGGTCATAGCACACATATTATGGTATTTTTTAGGTCGTTTCGCAGTGCATTGGTATTGGTAGTTGTGGTTGTTTCCCTATCTCTATTAACAGTAAATTTTGAGTACTAAAATTAAACAATACAGTTAAATTTTCTAACTGCAGATATTTCACTATGGCGAAAATTGTGCCTAAAATTGCATTGTGATGTTCGTGTTGTGATCTAATTGTTCATTCGATCGGGCCGGGCTTTTGCAAATGAGTCTGAACTTACATATTCTGCGTTTTTCTTGTCCTTTGTTCACCTGAAGAAGCGTATCGTGCGAAGTTAAAGTAAAGTTACATTCCGTTGTGTTGCAATTAACAAATAGTGAAATATGTTTAGCATTAGCGAGTTGTGCTGCATGTTCTGCTGTCCGCCATGTCCAGGGCCAATAGCTGCCAAGTTGGCTTTCCAGCCGCCGGAGCCGACGTACAAATTGACACCAGCTGATGACACAAACATCAAATACAACTTGCAACTCTTTGACCGAGCCGAATGGTTAGTTTAATGCAAACAAAATAAATATTTCAACACTGTGAGATGTCACACAATTGCTATCAAGACAAAAAAATATTTTTAATAATAAATAAAATTGCTGTGGATTAGTGACAAAAAAAAAACCAACACCAAAAACGGCAACTGCGCAAGCAAAATTAAATAAACAACAATTTATTATTCGATTCAATTCTAGGCAATATTCTGAACGTGAGAAATCGAAAGTGGAGGCCTTTTTTACTCGGACATCGCGTGGCAATTTGATTACGTGCATTTATGTACGGTGCAGCAAGAATGCAAAGTACACTCTGCTCTTCTCTCACGGCAATGCCGTTGATTTGGGTCAAATGAGTAGCTTCTACCTCACCCTGGGATCGCAAATCAATTGCAATATATTTGGCTACGACTATTCCGGTTACGGAATGAGTGGCGGTAAACCATCTGAAAAAAATCTATATGCGGATATTGAAGCCGCTTGGCAAGCAATGCGCACTAGGTAATACCCTTTCACTTAACATTAGCCTATGACAAAAAATTGATCCTTTATGAAAATGCATTCACAGATTCAACATAAGCCCAGAGACAATAATCTTATATGGTCAGAGCATTGGCACTGTCCCTACAGTTGATCTCGCATCGCGTCACGAAGTTGGAGCTGTAATTCTTCATTCGCCGTTAATGTCTGGACTTCGAGTTGTGTTTAGAAACACGAAACGAACATGGTTCTTTGATGCATTTCCCAGGTAACTTTTATTAACTTTTTGGCCACTTCTTAAAATTATTTAATATTTATTTTTCTACCTAAAAACAGTATCGATAAAGTTGCCAAAGTGAAATCACCTGTGCTTGTAATTCACGGAACTGACGACGAAGTTATTGACTTTTCCCATGGAATTGGTATTTATGAGCGGTGTCCGAAAACTGTAGAACCCTTCTGGGTCGAGGTAATTCCTTAAAAGATTTGGACAGCAACTTTAATGTAATAGACAATCTAGATTTTTGTACTTTGTGTTTTTTTTCTCATTTCAATTCTAGGGAGCTGGACATAATGATGTTGAGTTACACCCGCATTACTATGAACGCTTACGAAAGTTTCTTTCGGTGGAACTGATTAAATGACAATTAAAGAACAATGTCGATGGGGTAGTCAATAACACCGGTTCTAGTGGAGCATCTAATTCAAATCCCGTGGCAACAACCGTGTCACTTAGTTCAAAACCCCAGACTACTTCAACAGCTACCGGTAACGAAACAACAAACAATAAAAGTCTGGATTCTACAAACAAGCGAAGAGAAAATGATGGTTTGTAATACATAATATTTAAATTTAATATCATAATTAATTGTCTTAAATTTTTTAATCTAATCCGGTATTACTTTTTACAGGTACTTCAATTTCCAGCTCGACTTCAACAAAACCTCTTGCAGAGAAATTTCTTTAGCAAAAAATTATGGGCTTTCTATCCACAGCCCAAGAAACCTCCTCAGAGTTATCAAATATAGGTATTTCAAAGAATATGTGCGAAAATAGTAAAAACAAACAGTTAGGAAAAGACAAGCATCAAATTAATGAAAACTCAAATGGATTTATTGTAACTGGTACGAAACCAAACAAAAGCGCTGCACCCACACTACCGTTGTTATCCCCTCATTCGCCAATTCATCCAAATTTCCATCCGAATAATCAAAATAATAAACTTTCCGGTCGATATATAAACAACAAAGTGCCACCCCCACAAAAAGATGCCAAGGAGGTGTACTCAAAAAGCGCAATGTGCAGCTGCGACAAAAATTCATCATCTAATGTGTCCGATTCGAAAAAGACTAGTACTAATATATCGATTTCAAAAACACATCATGTGAAACATGATACCGACATGTATTCCATGCCATCTAATCGCACAAGTAACGATCTATCTGAACTCCCAATGGGATCTGTGGATACAACTGCTTCAATAGGCGGTGTTAAAAAGAAAATTAAATCTCCATTTCATCAGAGAAATCGTTTCCAGCAAGCTATTATTGTTTCCGATGAACATGAAAACAACACTTCAGTTACCATTGGAACACCCATAAATCAGTTTTCTAGAGATCCAGACAATCAAATCAATCGACAACATCAAACTTTGACCATTAGTAAGTCAGAGCAAACTTCACCAAATAATATAGACGTAACCAAGGCAAACTTTTCATATGATAAAACAAATAGAAGTACCGGCTGCTTAGCGTATCCATTGGATCCATGGATTAAGAAAAAAGAAACGTTAATGGCGGCCAGCTCTACCAAATTAGAGAGAAATATAAGTTTACCATATAATATTGATCCATGGGTGAAACGTCAAACTGATGCTCCATCGGAAACATTACACGCTCAAAGGAAAAGCCGATTTCAACAAATAAAATCCACTTCTTCCAGGAAAAACGAACTTTATTCCGTATCATATGATAAATCATACTTTTTGGAACCGGAACGTAAACAGGCTGGTAATGAACTGAGCACAATGCTATCTGCCCCATCTTCTCCACAATATTTGAACGCGCCAGATAATATATTCATGCCAACAAACCATATGACAAAAACAGATTCTCAAATCAAGTCAGCTAGTTTTTCACCCGGCAGACGAAAGGAATTTCAAAATCCCTTCGCAGAACCGAAACATGAAACTACTATCATAAGCCCAATTGTTTCCAACAGTCATGAAAATCCTCCACCGTCACACACTTTATTTAAAAAAGAAACTTCAAATCGGAATCTACTTACTGTTTGCCACCCGAGTCTAACACAGGCCAGACATAGTTTTTCATCTCTATCGACCCAGTCCACTGAAGAGTTACCGCTGAATATCCGCCGATTGTCAGATCAAATGCGTCAGGAGCCAATGGAAAAAATTGCACAACTGTCTTTAAGCTATTGCAATGTGAACAATGCGCGAAACTCTAAACGTAATGATGATGATCATATTCAAAGGGAAAACCAAGGCGATAATACAGTTAAAGCGGTGCTTGGTCAAAGCTTTAAGGAAGACTATTTAGCTGTAAAACAGAGCCCCAAAGATTCCGCAAGCAGTCGCAATAAAACGCCGTTTACCATTAACCATAAGCCTGATCCATTACTAGAAACCACCTGTTAAAGCCATTGTCTAAAAAGATGCATACAGCTCAACGTCGATATTACAATGTCTACATTTAAATTCATTTAAATAAAAAAAAGAAAATACTGCACACACACATGAACCTTCATTAACAAATATATATATATATCGAATCAAAATAAGAATAAATTAATTTGTAGTAGCTGTTCATAATTTAAGCGTAAATTTTTTACAGTAATTTTGCATTTATATTAAGTAAAATACATATGTCTAATGATACGCAATGAGCAATGGGTTTAAGTTATAGATTTAATTACATTCGCAAACATTATACGTACGTTTGTACTAATGTATTATTTACTTGTATTCATGTCATTTTATGTACGTACATTTTATTGATTGTAATAAATTCTTTATAAAGGATCTTATTAAAAGCAATCTTTATAAACTTTTAATACATTATAAGTTACTGCCCCCAAAACTCTGCAATTTCAGATCGTTCGAGCTTTGTGCTTTAGAGTTAGAATGAAACATTATTTTAAATAACGTGCATAATGAATGCGTGCGGAATTGTTACTTATGCAGACTTTTGATTCTCCAGTCATAAAGATCCTCTACGGGGTTTTCCTCTTCACTTGAACTTGACTCTGAAATTTCTTCCTCTTTCTTCGCAACTCTCCGCTGGTTATGTAAAATAGTGTTCTTCTTTTCATTTATTTGTATAAATCTGTTCCATTTGTCGATTTGTTCATCAATTTCTTTAAGATGTCTTTTAATGTTAACATCATCCTGTTCCTCGGCTATTATTATATTAGATTCAGTAGCAGCTTCTCTAATTTCTCGCTGAAAACGAGTCCATTCCTCATCTTGGGTGCGATCAGATGATTCCAATTTGTTGGACTTCACTGGATCGAAGAACTTGTCAGGAAGGGCTTCGGTTGTAACTGGAGTGGATTCCACAACAGTAGGAACCTTCACGGGTAATGCATTTTGCAATTGGGACGTGTTCTGTGGGGTAGTGTTTTTGACGACTGCAGGTGTAACATCATTAGCATTTTTGATAGTTGATTCTTTTTTAGTCGGTAGGTTGACTTGTGATGGAACGGTGCCCTTTTGTTTGGCCAACTCCACAGATTGCTTATGCTGCTTGGAATTAATGTGGACCTTCCAGACATTCGGCTTAATGGGGATCTTGCACATTATACATGTCAAAATACCTGTCGAGTCATACGTGTAATGCTAGTTAAGAAAGCCCAATAAATGTTTCTAGTACCTAACGAATTTGAAAAAAATAAAATAGTTTGTGCATATCATATTAATATTAATGTATTGAAAAGGATATTTTGCTATAGGGGAATCCACTTTAACGACTCCCTTCCCAGAAAGTGTTGTCTTCTTCTGTAGATGTTTGCGTAGTCCAGTACTCATCTCTAAAAGTTAGTTAATTGATTTCGGAAATTGTATACAAAACTAAACAAACACACATGTTAGTGTGACCGAAGCAGAGTTCAGTTTAAATATCCATTTACCTTTATGTAATGACAAGTCTATCGGAATATTGATGGAGTGCTGAAATAAAATAAAGACAAATATTTCATACAGTGAATACTATTACATATAATGTTAGGTAATTGTTAAATTGCAACAATGGAAGCATTGATTGAAATTTCGTTCGTTATATTTGTTACTTTTACCCAAACAATGATTAAATCATCATTTAGCACTTGTTTTACACAATCGTTCCCTTGATTTTTTTTAGGAAATTAAAGTTATTTTTATGAAGTTAATGAGGAAATACATTTTGGAATTGGAATGATTAAAATTTTTTCAATTATAACTGTTGCCAACAGATAAATAGGGAATGGTTGGTAAAATTCATTGTCATAGTTCATGTAGAATTTGTATGGTAAAATTAGAATGGTTAAAGTTTAATATCAAAAATTGTCCTTAATATCGGCATATCCACTAGCTGCTATATATCAGTATAATAAAAAAATATATATTCACTTATTAAATTAAATTTTTGTAAATAAAACAAATGTTTCACTTTTATTATTCCAGAAACATAAAATTGTGTCGTTTAATTGCCCCTATATCGATTACAATTTTAATCGATAAGACACATACGTGTATATTGTCAACACAAGCCGGTGGATTTTCAGGCTACGTGTCGAAGTAATGTTGGTTTTGTGTTCTCTCAAAAGTGGCGTTCATTTTAAGTAAAAGTCCTGGTTCAGATTAAAACACAATCATGAATCGGACACCGAAAATTTTAAATAGCAAAGTTGCTGGCTACAGCAGCCTCATAACATTTGCTGTTTTGCTAATAGCCTGGTTAGCTGGTTTTTCGTCACGCCTCTTTGCTGTCATACGGTTCGAGTCAATTATTCACGAGTTTGATCCGTGGTTCAATTACCGAGCCACAGCGTATATGGTACAACATGGATGGTACAAATTTCTGAATTGGTTTGACGAGCGCGCCTGGTACCCTTTGGGCAGAATTGTTGGCGGCACGGTGTATCCTGGTCTTATGATAACTTCAGGTGGAATCCATTATCTCTTGCACATTCTAAATATTCCAGTGCATATACGTGACATCTGTGTATTTCTGGCTCCCGTGTTCAGTGGTCTGACATCGATTTCCACATATTTATTGACAAAGGAACTATGGTCGCCTGGCGCGGGCTTGTTTGCGGCCAGTTTTATTGCAATTGTACCTGGCTATATTAGCCGTTCCGTAGCCGGATCTTATGACAACGAAGGAATTGCTATATTTGCCTTGCAATTCACCTATTTCCTGTGGGTACGCTCCGTAAAGACTGGTTCCGTTTTCTGGTCGGCTGGTGCTGCGATTTCCTACTTTTATATGGTCTCAGCCTGGGGTGGCTATGTTTTCATCATTAACCTGATACCGCTGCATGTGTTTGTGCTGTTGCTAATGGGTCGTTACTCACCGCGTTTGCTTACTAGCTACAGTACCTTCTACATTCTTGGTTTGCTGTTCTCCATGCAAATTCCATTTGTTGGCTTCCAGCCAATCCGAACAAGCGAACACATGGCAGCTATGGGCGTCTTTGTGCTTCTCATGGCCGTTGCCACACTGCGTCACCTTCAGTCGGTGCTATCGCGAAACGAATTCCGCAAGCTGTTTATCGTTGGAGGCTTGCTGGCTGGAGTGTCCGTTTTTATAGCGGTTGTCTTACTGACCATGCTGGGCGTGGTGGCACCATGGAGCGGACGATTCTACTCGCTGTGGGACACTGGCTATGCGAAAATTCATATTCCGATTATTGCATCCGTCTCCGAACATCAGCCAACCACTTGGTTCTCCTTCTTCTTTGACTTGCACATTCTGGTGTGCGCTTTTCCAGTCGGAGTTTGGTACTGCATCAAGCAAATCAACGATGAGCGCGTCTTTGTTGTATTGTATGCCATAAGTGCGGTTTACTTTGCTGGCGTCATGGTGCGTTTAATGCTTACACTTACTCCTGTGGTGTGTATGCTAGCTGGTGTTGCGTTCTCAGGACTATTGGACGTCTTCCTTCAAGAGGACGCGTCGAAACGAATGGGCACTATCGGTCATGCGCCCACCGAAACCGAAGATCACGAAGAATCACTAGAAAAGAAAACACTGTACGACAAGGTAAATAAAAATATTCTTACCGTATAAAATGCCGTAAAGATAAGAGCAAAATGAACAATGTTTCATAGATTGTTAATAGTATCATTGTTTAACTGTATTGCAATATCATATCGTAAAAAAACGAAAAACTTCGTGAAGCATATTCGTTATCAAGAATTTTTATGACTACTTGCTCTATAAAAGGGGATTAAAAAAGATATCAAAAAACATTAAAGGTAGCATATTTTCGATCAGCATTAAACTTTATATAACCTAAAAAATAATGCGAATCAATATGAGTTTTCTTATTTTTTTACGCTTTCTGACTTAATAATTATGTTTTTTTCTTTTTAATGCAGGCCGGAAAATTAAAACACCGTACTAAACACGATCCAGCTCATGACAATGGAATTAGTTCAAACTTAAAGAGTATTGTTATATTAGCTGTTTTAATGATTTTAATGATGTTTGCTGTACATTGCACCTGGGTAACTAGTAATGCGTATTCCAGCCCCTCCATTGTGCTTGCATTTCACAACAGTCAGGATGGGTAAGTATTTACTAAAAAATATGATCTCGTTATTATTCTTAAATAATTTCTTTTAGATCACGTAACATATTAGATGACTTTAGGGAGGCTTATTATTGGCTATCCCAAAACACTGCGGACGATGCTAGAATAATGTCATGGTGGGATTATGGTTACCAAATAGCAGGAATGGCAAACAGAACAACTTTAGTAGACAATAATACGTGGAATAATAGTCACATTGCATTGGTTGGAAAAGCAATGTCCTCTACAGAAGAGAAATCTTATGAAATAATGACATCACTGGACGTGGATTATGTTCTTGTTATATTTGGTGGCGTAATTGGGTATTCTGGTGACGATATTAACAAGTTCCTTTGGATGGTTCGAATTGCTGAAGGAGAGCACCCCAAGGACATAAAAGAGAGCGATTATTTTACCGATCGTGGTGAATTCAGGGTGGACGCAGAGGGCGCACCTGCCCTACTTAACTGCCTTATGTACAAGCTTAGCTACTATCGCTTTGGAGATCTCAAATTGGACTATAGGTAACTCAATTCAACCACAAGAATCTTAAATTTAAAAAACAAAAATAATTTTAAAATGAATTATGTTTAAAATTTCTTCGCTTTTTAAATTCAGAGGACCATCCGGATATGACCGTACTCGAAATGCAGTAATTGGTAACAAGGATTTCGACTTGACTTATTTGGAAGAAGCTTATACTACTGAACATTGGCTAGTTCGTATCTACAGGGTTAAAAAGCCCCACGAGTTTAACAGACCATCTTTAAAAGCAAAGGAGAGACATTTTCCGCCTACCAACTTTATATCTAGAAAGGTATAACATTATATTATGCCCTTAAGACAAAAAACTTCATAT
This sequence comes from Drosophila neocordata, assembly GCA_018903615.1. Lineage (NCBI taxonomy): Eukaryota > Metazoa > Arthropoda > Insecta > Diptera > Drosophilidae > Drosophila > Drosophila neocordata. The sequence goes on along the minus strand of JAEIGI010000002.1, from coordinate 16,079,874 downwards.
TTTAAATGATTTTTACAATTACAGAACCTTAAACGGCGCAAGGGATATATCCGAAACCGCCCAACTGTTGTTAAGGGAAAAAGAACATTGAAATAAAAGTTATAATTATTTGTAAGAGAATTACAGCAATAAATAACATAAAACAAATTTTGTTTTTACGGAACAAATATAACTTAGAAAAATAATAAGTGTCTTGGGTTAATTAATTCAATCATTCAAGTGTCTTGGGTTAACTAAGCAACATTTTTGCGTTTTTATAGGTTATTATTATCTCTAACATTTTCCATACAAGTTCACAACATTCCAGATATTTGGAGCCACCCTTATGTTAAAATGTTAGCGTGTAGATAAGCCTTGAACATCCACCATGTATCCTGTCATACATACACAAAAATTTTCATTCTTTTGTAGGTAGCCGACATAGACGAATGGAGCAATTGAAGATGATGGAAGCCATTAGTGAAACAGAATTTATAGTTATAGTTAAATTAAGTTCTTTATCAAAGCAATTACAAATCGTTAAATTGTTCATAACAAAATGGTGTGAAACATTTACTAGTATTAATAGTTTGTTCTCTTCACAAATATTGATTTTTACATTTATATGCATAGACATGTATTTACTCGTACATATACATATCTATGCATGTATGTACACACAAAAGTATACATTAAGTTATATGTCTGAACTTTATAGGAGTTCATCTGCAGTTTAAAAAATACTAAGGCTTAGCTTTAAGATTGTGAAAAAATCAAGAAAAACAAGACAGACGACTCAATAACACAAGCCGACTAATAAATAATGTGTCCTGGTTTTAAGTTTAAGTAAGAACACAACATGCTTTCAAAAAGGACTTTGATTCTAAAAGGGGAAATAGAAGTCAAAGCCTTTTTGCGGGCAACATAAACTGTCACATAATTTAATTTGTCGGCCTGTGTATTGTTTAGGTATGTACTACATGTCTGCATAATTTTAACATTATGCACACATCTATCTACATACATAAATAGTTAATTTAAAAACTAAGGTCAATAGACTTAAGATCTTTTGAATAAGGGGATCAAAAGTAGATGTAAGTGCTTAAAACTAAATGTAAGATTATTTCTAAAATCCAAAGTCCGCGTAAATTTAAAAAAAAACCTACTTCTGTCCGATTGTTTATCTTTTAAATTAAATTTATAACAAACAGCAATAGATAGTCTAAATACAGGTTCTATACTATAACATATTGTCATGTTATTTTGTCCGATTGTTTTTTATATTTGCAAAAAAATATAGAAAAAACTGTTAAAAGATAGAATATATGTAAAAGGCATAAATAGCCACTTTTGAAACAAGTAAGTATAAGCTTCGGGAATTCCGAAGAATATTTTATTAAAATTCAAATTCAGCTTCCTTAAACTCGGCTTAAGTTAAGAACAAGGCATTTCAAAAAACAATTTATGAAATCAAGTTACCCATTAACTAAAAGTATAAATATTAACGTTTTGTTTTCTGTTTCGTTGAACGTTTTTTATTTATTTTTTTTTATTTTTTACCTGTGTTACCATAATGTTTCATAACTCATCAACATTTTGGCTAATTCTAATGATTGTGATATTAGTCTGCGATAAATTGTGGTTTATCTTTTTGTATTACAGGCAGGTGAGGAAACTTATTATAAAAAAATGGAAAGAAATGCAGATTTTAGGCAATCGTATGAATTATTGTATTATTTGTATACAAATATTTAAGACACGCTCTGAAAAATGTACAGAGAGTTTAATAGCAAGAAAACTTTGTTTGTCGGGCTGTTGAATCAATACACCGTAAATGCATTTAGTCTTCAAATCTATTGTGAATTTTATAAGTAATTAAAGTAATAGACAACTTTTATTAAGTTTATCTTAGCTCTTTGTATGCAAATACGACTGGCAAACAATATCTTTATATTTGTTTTGTTTCGAAATTGAACTTTATTTGCGATTGTAGCAGTTTATCGACATTAACAGCTTTCATTTATTTTTAAGTATTACCTTTTAGTTCTATAAATAAACCATTTGTAGAAGTCCTTCTATAGAAATAATATATGCACAATACCAAACATCAATTTTACAGATTGGTGTGCTCAAAATATCACATAATGTGCCACGAATTTTAAGCAAATACATTACACAGAAACAATTGAACCAATTACGGGTATTTGCACTACATAGAATGCGATTCAATATTTGCAAAATATTTATTAGTGCCTTAATGTTTGGCTGCTTGGAATTATATCTCGGATTATTTCCCTTCCTATGGACTGTTGCGCAATGCTTATCTCAAAGCGACAATGAAACGATTCTCAGCCTAATCTTTGTTTTCTTATTAAGTTTCTATATCACTTTGAAGTTAACCCCTGCACTTGTGTATGAAAAATGTATTTTGGATAAAGAAGAATCTGGGGAAAATAAGGGCTCATCTGTGGTATTTCTGTTATCTAGTATAAAAGCGATTATTATTAATCAAGTTTATCTTTTGCCCCTTACATATATGATCATCATAATTGCACATTTCGGTGGTAGATATACGATATTATTCATGTGGCTTTTAGCTGTTGTAATGTCTATGATAATAACTTTTGGGGTACCACTTTTAATTGAGCCTATAATATTTAAGTTTACAAATGATATCCCGGAAAGGTTTTATGAAGAAATACTCGACGTCACCGAATTTGTAGGATTTCCAATATCAAGAATATATATAATGCAAATGAAGAATGCACTTTCATGTGGAAATGCTTATTTCTTTGGCATGTCATGTTTAAAACGAATTGTATTAAGTGACACATTGTTCCTTAACGAAGGAAGTGCCCAACAAAGGAGATCTTCAGAGACCGGAAGAGGTCTACCAAGGAAACAAGTAGCTGCTGTAGTTGCCCATGAATGTGGACATTGGAGCGGATGCCATTTCTTTATAATAATTATTTTAACTCAAATTCATCTGTGTCTTAGCGTTTTGCTAATTGGATTATTGTTCAAAAATAAATTCATTTATGAAGGAGTGGGCTTTGAACCAGGTTTATGTCCTATTGTTGTTGGAATAACATTAGCGCTATGGTTTATTATTACACCATATACTCGTTTGGCAGATTTGTTTTTATTATGGGTTATGCGGAGATTTGAATACTCAGCTGACTCCTTCGCACAGGATCTTGGATATGCTAAAGATTTACAGGCTGGTCTATTAAAAGTGTATTATGATTGTCCCTATTTTCCATTATTTGATAGCCTTTATCTACGATTTCATAGAACACATCCTACAATAATACAAAGAATTGAATATATTAATAAGCGAAACAGCGATGAGTGATCAATTATTGAAAGTATTCTGTCTTAAACTAATGTGTACAATGCAATGGGAGACTAAATATTAAATAGGATATATATTGGCGCATATAAATATAAACCTTATTTGATATGATTGCAGTATTCTAGAGATGATACGAATTCAGGATGAAGAGTATTCTGAAGATATTAAGGAATCTGATCCAGAAGAAAGTACTCATCAAAAAGAATTAGCAATAAAATCAAGATTTCAACTTTCCCTGCCATCAGATATTTGTCCTGACAATACAAAGAGTAATTGTTTTCAACAGAGCGGATTTTTACATAATACAATATCATATGCTTCGCATATCGTCAAGTGCAGCTCTCCAGCATCAAGTATAGGTGAATCCCAATCTGCTGGACAATTTGCCACAAATTCCCACATTCATTTGCCGCAAAGTCAGCATATGGGACCCATACCAGATCTTAATTTCTACAATATGCCCGAAATGATGTCTGAACAAGAGAAGATTATTATGTCAGATGCTGAGAGATTCTTAAGATCGAAAGAGAATGAAATTTGTAGTAATGAATATACATATACACATATGCATGATGAATTTGCAATGCGAAAATACTATCATCCGCTTTTTGCCCATAACGGTTGCCGTTGGCCTGGATGTGAGATGGATTTGGAAGATATAACTGCATTTGTAAAGTATGTTTTCTGTTGGTTATGTTTACATTAGATAATAAGATAATATATAAGATATTATTAAATTTGTAGACATCTAAATTCAGAGCACGGATTGGATGAACGATCTACTGCTCAAGCTCGAGTTCAAATGCAAGTAGTTTCCCAATTGGAAACGCATCTTCAAAAAGAAAGAGATCGATTGCAGGCAATGATGCATCATTTATACTTATCGAAACAATTATTATCACCAACAAAATTGGATCGAAAAGTAAGTAAACTTAAGTGGCTACTAAATTACAAATGCAATCTAAAATCAATTTTAAATTTAGGATATACCAACAAAAGATGGAACATTCTGCAATATGACTAGCCCAATTACGATAAATAGTATAGGTCGGCCGTTTCATCAGTCCAATTCTCCAGGATCCTTAAATTTGCCCATTGTAAACTCATCCAATATATGCGGATTAAAGAAACGAAACCATGATAAAAATACATTTTCCATAAATGGTGGTGAGTATGTACTTAAATCAAACATACAAAAAAAATTTAATTACTATTTCAAGCGTTTACTTCAACTGTTTATTAAATTAAATTTTACTCATTTGGTTTTGGAACTTTTAGGTTTACCGTATATGCTGGAAAGAGCTGGATTGGATGTACAACAAGGTAGGAAATCTTTCCATAAACTAAGAGTTGTAAATAACTTCCATGTTAAATAACAGCCTGTCTTAATAATTTGTGGAATATCGTATTTTTCTCTATTCCGTTTTAACATTTTAAAATTGCCTTGTTAACACTGCTTTACAGAGATCCAACGAAATAGAGAATTCTATAAAAATGCTGATGTTCGTCCACCGTTCACATATGCATCTCTTATCAGACAAGTAAGTTGGAATAAAAAACCATTAATGTTTATATTATGTTTCAATTCACTTATATTTTTAAAATCCATGGTTTATACGTAAAGTCCATCATAGACTCCCCCGACAAGCAATTAACTCTAAATGAAATTTACAATTGGTTTCAAAATACCTTTTGTTATTTTCGGCGTAATGCAGCTACATGGAAGGTAAGTTTTCTAAATTTTCTATGTCCTACATTATTATGTCTTGTAAACAATAGATTTACTTACGTATTTATACATATATTTACACTTGTTCAGTTGACACGAACTTCTTATATAACTTGTCTGTGGAAAATCAAACCATATGAAGGATTGGAAGTTCCAAGTTTTACAAGAAGATAAGAATTAAAAACAAAAAGAATAATTAATGGAACATAAGTTAAACTTGTCCGTCTGCAAAAGAATACTTGTACAGGAACCAATCAAATCCAAGTTCGAATACTTTTCCACCCAACTTGAAAAAGCATTACAGATTCGAAACTTTCTTTTATTTCCTTGTATATAATATACGCAGCTTTTCTGTAACTATTACTTAATTAATACGAAACACATTCAATTTAGAATGCAGTTCGTCACAATCTGTCACTACATAAATGCTTTATGCGTGTTGAGAATGTGAAGGGAGCCGTTTGGACCGTTGATGAAATTGAATTTTATAAAAGACGTCCCCAACGTACTGCAGCTGTTGCAAATAATTTGGCAGCTGCTAAAAGCTCCGTGGATTCAAATTTCTTTGTTGCTCTTAACTTTGGGTATGTGGGAAATTTAGATAGCTGTGTTTACTTCCAACTTTTTATTCAAAGATTATTAAATCTTTCTTAAATTCTTATTCCCACTACTTAAATAAGCGTTCATTTAAATTTTTAAGTTGTATATCGCTATCTTAACAATTTGACTAAACAAATATATATTAAATTAATTATATTATTACTCTTAATCAACATGTTAAATTTATGTCTTTCAGTTTGAAAGTCAGTCTGTCTGTTTATCCGTTTAACTGTCTGTCCGCCTTTCTATCTGAAGATCTATATCTCTGATACCAAATAAAGTACATAAAGTGTAAAATATGATGATCATATTTGAAGGCAAATCTGTATGTATTTTGGTGTCTGTCTGTTTATGTGTCTCTAAGTTAGTCTGTCCGTACTTTTGTATTTATTTTTATCTTTTGAGCAGTTCTTCCGATTGTCCAAATAAAGATTAATATCCGATTGTCCATTACTCTACTATTCTCTCTCTATTACTCTACTACAAATTCCACTTTGTCCAGTGTCTATGCCTAACAATAAGTATATCTAACAATACTGATGAAAGTAGTTATTAAAATATATCAAAAAACTAGTTTTTCTCAATACCCTTTTTCATAAAATATGTATATAAATATTAAACTTTATTAAACTATATTTTATATTTTTTCATTTAATATGTGAATTGCTTGCGCTTGCCTGGTTACTGACATTTGTACTTGGTTTCTTTATTTATCAAACAAACAAATGTATTTCATCTAAAATATTTTATCAGAATGCCATTCGAACAAATTTATCTTTACACAAATGCTTTGTGCGCTATGAAGATGATTTTGGTTCTTTTTGGATGGTCGATGATAACGAATTTATTAAAAGGCGGCACTTGTCACGAGGTCGCCCTCGTAAATATGAGCCGTCTTCGTCACCAAACTCTAGCCAATCTGGCAGTGGTGTACGAACCGAAAAAAACTCATGTGACAACTGTACCCAGCAATGTTCCAACATTGCTTCAGGTGCTGAAAAGAATGTTAATGCAAGCCCAAGCGAAATTGATAGAATGGATGGTTTTAATATTTGTAATAGTAGCAAAAATAATAATAGCGAGGGTAAACTATTTACCGAATTTTGTGTCAGTGATGGTTTAAGTAGAAACTCAAAAGGTATATTAAATACTAAAGCAATTAGTAGCGATACTCAGAGTAGGAACAGTTTAGATGAATATTCCAATGCGATATATCAATCTAGCGTAAGTGAATTTCCTAATTAAGTAAATAATATTGTCTATCCCTAGAATTAAATGCATAATTGTCTAACATTTCGAAAATATCTTTGGTGGGATCGTAATCAAATTATCAAAATAAAACTATACTCTAATGTTTATCATTCATAATCTTCATTTCAGTCAAGTCTATCCAAAATATCTGAGTCGGCACAGGTACGAGTATTGTAAATTGATGATTAGATGTTTGGCTTCTAAAAGAGTTTTCGATGGACTTGTTCTCTTAATTATAATTTATCCTTGCCATTTTGAAAAGCTATATGGATAAGACTTGATAAAGTTTACAATCCACTTGATAACAAATCTAAAAAAATAACTAAACCTTAAATCTTTAAGCTAGTTTTCAATTTACTTACTTTTATCTTTAAATTTAAAGAGTTATACTACTTGGTTTATAATTGACATTGTCTGCCAATTGAAGAAACATTTACGGATTTAAAATATTTTCACTAATGAAAAATATGTCAAAATTTTCTTAGCGAAACTTATTGAATCGCACTTGAATATACGACTCAAGGTAATTCTTTTTTATTTTTATATCAAAATCTAACTTAATTTCAGTTTTTGAACTACTTAACAACAGCGTATCACCTGAAATATAAATTGGAATAGACTGCTGATCCCAACATTTTAAATGGAACACTTTGATTAAATGTAACAAACCATACACAAACCAAAAAATTAAAACGTGATAAACAAGATTTAAACATAACAGCAGAGGGAAATGTATTGTAAATAAATAGTTTTAAAACAAACGATTTTATACTATTTTGATGCATATTACTTCATTGACTATGAACACAAACATGTATTATCTAAATTTGATTTTATCCATGGAATAAATTTGCTCACACGCGTATAAACTCCTGGATATCCTTCACGGCCACAACCAACACCCCAGGACACAATACCCACTATGAAAAATTTAACTCCATTGGATAGTAGCAATGGACCACCACTATCGCCTTGACAAGAGTCCATACTGGGTCTTCCAGCACATAACATGGTCGTTGTAATGCGAGTGCTTTTGTATTTTTGATTTCTGCATTCCGTTATCGACATAATGGGCACTTTAACTTGGTTAACAATGGACGGCAGTTCGCCACCTTCAGAAGTACGACCCCAGCCAACAACAGTGCCTATCCGACCTTAAATAATAAGTAAAATAATTATCATTAGGCTGAATAAATTAAACTTTCAACAATTGAAATAAACAAGTACCTGCTGGATCATAGTTATATCTGGGAAGACAAACAGGCTTAATAATTTTCGAGAATGCGATTGGTTTTCTTAATCTTAGAAGCGCAATATCGTTATTGTAGGTATCGGGATCGAAACTCTTATGTTTAATTACTGCCGTTACGGCGCGCTGAATGGCTTGAGACTCTGAAGTGATTTCCTGATCATGGTCTCCAAATATTATTCGTATTTTCGATCTTCTTAACTTTTTCACACAGTGAGCTGCAGACAGAACATAATCTTTTGTTAACAAGGAGCCCCCACAATGGAATTTGCCATCATAAATAATCCGAGCCATCCATGGATATTGATTCACTCCTGTTGGTTTTCCACCAACAATCCTTATTTCCTCATTTGAAAATCCACAATCTGAAAAGAAAAATGATTATACATAATGAGTAAAATAGTTTATTATTTAAAATTATACAACCTCAGCAAAAGCGGCCTGAAAATTAATTACCTACAACCATAAATTAAACATCAAAAGAGTGAAAGTAGTACTATCATATAGAATTGGAAAGACTGTAATAGTTTTTCATTAAATTTTCTTTTTAAATTCCGCACCATGTGTCTTTTTGGTTGATATTGTACCGGTAAGGGCTAATAAAACTTAAAGAGGCTTTCTTTAAATGGGTTTATGTACTTTAACAACATACTAAAAAGATTTTATACGTACTAGCCTTATTTAGAATACTTTAAGCTGGCTTAAAACCAGTCAAAAAACAATTGAACCTTTATTTTTAAACGGGTTTTTGGGGAAAGTTTTTCTTTCTGAAGATGGTCCGTATTTTGCACTAAGTATTACCAAAGTTGTGCTTAACAATATAGCTAAAATTATGTATGTACATATGTATGTATATACAAACATATACACTTAAAATAACGCTTCATATGTTTATGATGATGTGAGAAATTTTAATAATGTATTGTATTGTTTGTTTGGGCTCTTTTTAGTGCTTCATCAAGTGTGAATTATTTGAAAGTCCAAGTAACATAGCTGATTCTTTTCCAAAAAATAAAATAAAGACCACTTTAAATATTGAAGTTGGAATAACAAACAGTTTTGTTCTTCAATGAAAATTTATATCAAAAACTTTTCAGAAATAAATAAATATGCTTATTTAGTTAAAAACACAATGAAAAAGATTTAAAGATTTTCTTTTGTTTGTCCGGCAAAGGTTAACTTCAAATACCAAAAATATGAAAATGCCCTAAACTAATTATAGCATGCGACCAAGAGTATTATGAAAATGCTAAGTGGAGTAAATCAACGACAGACACGAAATAGGCACGGGAAAGTAATTTTGTTGAATCACTGAAATGGGAGACTTTTGCCTACCGCCTGTGTGCTTTCTCTGCCAAAAACTGGGTCGATTCATGGATTTAATCAAGAGATGCGCAGTTTTTTTTTTTTTGTTTTTGAAGAGGAATTAATATTCTTTTGTAAAGATAGACAAAAGATTAATGTGTGCATTTCTAAGCTTCTGTTTTTGTGCTACAAACATTTCACTGTATTTTAAATACATAGAAGCGACTGGAATTTAAATAATACGTGGTTCACTTACCGCAATCACAATTCTTAAGATTTACATTTTCAGTATATTCCGTTTCATCTTCTGTGTCAAGTCCAAAAGCATTTGAGACTCCAGAACTGATCCGAAAAATTGTATCAAAAAGAAATTTACTGGTTCTATTTGAGTGGTTACTACGAATATCGTTTCTAGTTTCATATTTATTGCAGTGCTGAGTTTTTGCAAAACATATATTTCTATTCAAAGTCAGCATCAAAATTAACCAGCAATATATTAAATTCATTGTTACGAAATAGTTGACATTGTTTTAGTCGTTAAAATTATTTTTGATACTAAATACTTTTGTTTTTTTTATAATCAATAAAATGGATTATAAACAATTACATTTAATGTATTTATCTTTAATATAAGTCTAGAGCAGTAGATTAAGTTACTTAAAAAGTACTATTTATTAACACCTATAAAATCAGTAGTGTAGCGTACAAACTCACTTTAAACTAAACGCAAAACTTGAGAGAAAAGAAAAGTGAAGATGAAATGAGCACCTTAGCACTGGTACCGGCTTACAACAAAAACTAGTTCTTTCCATAATATAAAGCAGATTAGCTGGTGACTTGGGTAACGGGTTTAAAATCTTTAAAATATACATTTTTTTGCATTTATGTTTATTTTTAGATAAATATCATTTATACTATATAATTAATTATGACTCATATTGACGTTTCCTCGACAGCATTCTGTCAAGGTCTCGCGTTTTCTGTTTCTTAGTTGGTAGATGAACTGATGGGCTTATACCATTATCAGATTCCAAATTGTCCAAAGAAGAGTTATTTCTTGTTTTACACAAAATTAATTCCGAAGTATCGAAATTGTATTCATCATTGCTGTTAGCCAATTGCCTACGAAACATTGCAGCACTGAAAGACACACGAGCTTTTGGATGAGATGGCGGTAACCACGATACCCTTTGGGTTACTGAGTTATAAAAGTAATAAGAACCACATCCACTATCATAAACATCTTTCCATCCAGCTTCTAAGGGATACTTTCGGAGCAATCTTTTGTAACGTCGTAAATACTTTTCAGATGGCTTGGAGCGCACATTGGTCCACTTATTGACGCAATAAAGGTTGCATTTATGCCAAACATTATATTTGTTAGGGCACAATTTGTATCCATGAAATGACTCTGTAACACCAATTCGCTCTTTTATCCGATCTGTCCACATATTCTCATCGGTAGTATTCCGTTTGGAAGAAGTGTTTGTATTTTCTTTATAAACGTGGTGCCGGTTTTTATCATCGTCATCATAGTTTTCAGCAATTATTTCTTCTATAGCTTCAGGAGCTGAACCGGAGGCTGCAAGTAGACATTCCCAAAAATTAAGATTTTTTATATAAACAGTGACTGTTCTAGAGTTTGTTAAACAAGCCCGTGAGTTGAAATGTTGTTAATAAATATACTTATACACATTTGTATACATGGATGTACATATTTACAGATATGTACGTTTGTATTGTTTTTTCTCATGTATAATATTTACAATGTGTGCATGCACAAATGTGGTTTTATTAAACTGTATATTTACCAGTTTGCTTTTGTACAAGTCCACGATTCTTCAAACGTTTTAATAGCATTGGTGGTAAGCTCATTGTTGGTGATTGTAACAGTTATTGTTGTTGTATTTAACTTAACAAATAACACCAGACCGGCCAAGCCACCGAATTATCCAGTATGTAATGTATTTATCTACAGAAAATACCTAAATAAGGTAGGTAAAGGTAGCGTCGCTTGTTAGAGTATGGAATATGAAACACTAGATTAGTATTTTTAGGTCGTCTAGCATTAAGAGCAAACTAAATACCTACATCTTTATACAATATACAACTATGTCGGAAAATTTTTGGAATTATTTTATAAAATATTTACATATTAAATAGAAATATTCATCAAATTATACAATTTCGTACAACTGCAGGTCTGTTTAAATTTTCAGCTCATATCGATAGCTTCATCGATAAATGATATGGTGGCAGTGTCATCTCTAACTTCAATCACACGTTTTGTGAATATGGCTGATGGACAGGTAATTCTATAAAAATGAATGAAAAGAGCAGAAAACCTAATTAAAACGATTTACAGTTGGCAAACGCTTTACGGGACTTGCCCAACAGGGTACTAAATGTGGCTGTGGAGGAGCGACCCACCTTATTTCAAAATGTATGCGCCGTGCTGACAAATCCCGGTAAGTCATAATATGCAGAAAGACATACATACATACATACACATGTAAGAATCTATGCAAAATGCACGTACATATGTTCACATCGAATTTTAAATTTATGTAGAACAAATGTAGACAGACTTAATAGAATAAACCATTAATACTTTACGCCCTATAGTCATGTGTGAACAATGTATAGAGTTGTATACTTATTAATCCGTTTATTCGTAAATACATACATACATTTTTGCAAATTTAATTTCATATGAATAAATACTTACATAGAATGTTTCTACGTAGGGTCGGATGCCTAATTTAACTAGCTTAAATTTGTAACACAAAGTTATGAAATAAAATTGACTTAGTTCTTACCCTTCCTTTATGTGTTTTTGGAAAGTTTTTGCAAAATTTATAGATGCCCCAATTGTTTAACTATTGATATAATAAATTATTGATTTTTATACAAAACTAGGGTGGTCCATGGACAGGATTTTTCAATCCTGCCTTAAGTGACAGAACACACGCGAAGTTATTTAAATAATTAGCTTTTCGTAGACTAATCGGATATATACTTTGATTATCTTTACATAATTTTTAACAAACGTGGCATTTTTTTATTCACATTTTCAAGTATATAAGCAATGAAATTAAATACAATGATATATTTTGTTTTTTCTATAGGCATAAATTCTTCAATAGTTCGAGGTATTTGTAAAGTAATTGGAACTACGATTGCTAAATATAAGGATCCTCCATCTCAGCTTTTGGTTCGGAAGCTTATATCCGATCTGATTAAAGTTCATCATGATTTAACAATAGAGCACATGCTTAATGTTTTTAAAACGCTATTGTTCAAAGAGTTTCCATCGACATCACCACAGAAGTCGTCAAAACCAGCTGTTGTTGCTCTAGGATGGATAGCTTTAATTATAAAGCAAGCGGATTGCAATTCAAACATCTTCAAAACGGAAAAGCAGCGCTTTATTGAATATCAGTCGTTGCTATATCAAATTGCGTTAACAGCTCCAAACACTCGAATAACAGATGCTGCTACGAAAATCATATTCGAGCTATGGGATAATAATTGCATCTTCGATGACACACTGGCTACACTATTTCAAATGGAGCCAACTTCCAATGTTACCATTATGATAATGACAATGATACGGTTTGAGAGTAAAAGTAACGAATCGGCTTTATTAAAAACACATAAGAGCAAAATTGCCGATTACTTTGTGAAAAGCATGATTTCATGTAAAACTAAGCCTGATAAATCATTCATTATATGTTGTCAGCCATTTTTGTCCTCACTAGTGGAGACTGAGTTTGATTCACATATACATCCTCCCCTCCAGAGGGCAATTTTACGAAGTCCTGAAAATACATTAGAAAGTGTTGGTCTTATATTTGACATAGTAAACATTGACTGCAGTCGTTATGCTGGTCAAATTGGAAAGGTATTAATTAAAAACCTATACAGCAAAGGGGATGCGGCGCGACGCGAGTCTCTGGAATCGTTAAAATATTTAGCAAGGAAATGTTCAGATGTTCTCGTTGTGAAGGAACTACTAGAGCATATTTTTGCAGTCCTTAACGGAGCTGATGGCAAAATAAGCGTGGTCGAATACAGAATTAATTTAATTCAGGTAAGGATTTTCTTTTTAATAAATTAATTTAAATATGAATATGTCTATAAAATTATCTCTATTTTAGGGTGCCGGTTACTTGAGTTATAATAACGTTTCTCAGGACAACTTGAATAATATATTGGATGAAGCAGTTAACTTATTCTGGAAGGCTTTGGAAGCTGAAACACAGGAAAAGGTGATATGCAGTACTTTGGATATGTTCGGTTTATGGACTGAAAAGTTTCGCAATGAGTTACCCAGCGTTATTATAAATATTTTCAAAACTGGCGTGGAGCAAAAAAATACGAGTCAGGCCATCAGACAGAGTTATCTTGATTGGCTGCTATCCTCAATACAAAACACGGAGATTAATAATCCAAGTAATATTGTACCAACCCTTATAACCTTATACAATACCGCAATGCAAAATGTTACTCAATTGTCCAACACTTCTGAAGCGGCTTGTATTGCTTCCATTTTATTGATATTGGAAAAACCGTCCGATAATTATGCCTCGTTTTGGAGCTCTATTTTTGATATGAACAAATTGTGCTTCTTTAGTGAAAAGTTTTTAACAACGGCTACTCCTGAGACATTGTGTCACATTTCTCTGCTTGCGAAAATATTCCTTAAACAATATCCAGATAAAATTAAGGGCCCAATAGACCAATTGTATCGTGCCATAGTATATAATTTGTGCAACAATTCGCTCAAGGTTCGTACATTCACAATACGACAAGTAAAAGAAATTACCAAAGGGTTAGGGGCACTTGAATTTGTTAGGACTGCTTTAGCTGAATTTGGTAGGCGTATAAATATTGCTAAAATTCAGTACGATAGTGATAGTAATGATCAAACTGGCACTCCATCTCAGTCATTTGTTGAAGCTTTAGAAGTTTTGAGCTATTTAGAAAACATTACCAATGAAGAATCGATAGATTTAGCTTTACAACTTCTTGGTATTGCACATCATCCGGCAATTGTAACTAATAATCCGCATTTTTGGGAAACTACCATCCAACAGCATTTCCAGTTAAGTCCTGAATATTTTATTACAACCAAAAAGCAAGAAATAATTACTGAGTTCATTGAAAACTTTAAAGTATGCCCAACATATGAAAATATAATTTCCACATTGGTTCGAATAAGTCCCGAGATAATTGTACCCATTGTTGTATCCAAATTCAAAGTATATCTACAGGATCGACAAAACGTATCCGTCACAACTGATGAATATCAAACATATTTAACACCGGATGGAGAGCTTTATGATAAAAGTGTTATACCCCATATAGACGCACAATATGCAACAGTTGGTGTTAAACGTGAGAATAAGGTGTACAGTTACAAGGAGCAGCTGGAAGAGATTCAATTGCGGCGGGAGATTGATGAAAAACGTCAAAAGGAAGGCAAGTCGAAAACTATAAAGCTAACGCAGAAACAGGAAGAGCTAATCAAGAACCAAACCGAAAAAGAACTCCGCATTAAAATACGTCTTCAACAATTATTTGAAAAATTAATGTCGAAAATATGTTTATTTAAGGCATCATGTGCTGGTAACTGTGAATATATTGCCTTATATTTTCATACCATATTGGACGATATCCTCAAAGCAACGGAGAGCCCATTAAGTGCTGAGCCGCTCACCGACTTGTACTTTTACTTGCATGGGATGTGTCTAAAGGAGGAACAAGATTTATGCCGCGACATTGCAATTGCTACAATAAAGCTACAAAAACCTTCATTCGTCTTAAAGGATGAATGGACTGCATTTAATTTAAATGAGAAAATTGAAAGTACAATATCAAAGCTTAAGAAACTGACTCTTGTGGATGAGAATTGTTTGGATGCACCATCATTTTCATATACTTTTGAATTTCTGAAACGTGCGATTTTGTTCCTGAATGTCGAATCAAATGAAGAACTTATTTTAACAATTATACAATTGATTGAAGTTCATGCACAACCAAGGGAAAGTGTACGTAATCATCCCAAATATTTGCCAAGATTGGGTATGTTTGAAATCTTACTTTATCTAATTAAAAAAAATAATAAAGTACAAGTGCAGGCAATTTGCGCAATTTTGGAAGTTGCAAAATCTTCATCCGGCGGTACTTCAAATGCTTGTCCTGATAATAAAATAATTGAATTATTCCTTAGATCATTGCAAAGTCATATAGACTCGGTTAGAGATGTAGCATTACGTACATTGCAAATTATGGTTGTAGCAATTGTTGATTATTTAAATACTAATGCCGAATTGAAAAAAGAAATTATTGCCAGATTCTGGATTGCTAAATTTGATATTTCACCCGAAAATGAAGATTTGGCCATCAGCCTATGGGAAAGTGCCAGCCTTCCCTTTCCAGAATTTGATGATATTCTTTGTGATATCACACATCCGGAATTGTGCATTCAGAAAGCATCGGCAGAGGCCCTAATTCCCCTCATTCAACGTGACAAAACATTAATCAAATATGGAATTAAAAAACTGTTGGAAATTTATAATGAAAAACTTACGCTCATACCACCAATATTGGACCAATTTGATCGTGAAATAGAACCAGCTATGGATGAATGGAAGCCCAGAAGAGGCGTTGCAATAGCCTTTTCACGAATTGCTCAATTTTTGTCTGTTGAAGATATTAATTATATTATGCAATTTATGGTTTCACAAGGACTGGGTGATCGTGAGGAAATTGTGCACAAGGAAATGCTCGCAGCAGCATTGAAAATTGTTGATATACATGGTAAGGAGACAATAGTTAGCTTATTGCCTGTGTTTGAGGAATTTCTTGATAAAGCACCAAAATCCCAGAGTTATGATAACATTCGTCAAGCTGTTGTTATATTAATGGGTTCATTAGCTCGACATTTGGAAAAAGATGACAAACGCATTGATCCTATTGTTAAACGATTACTAATGGCTCTTTCTACACCTTCTCAGCAAGTACAAGAAGCAGTGTCCAATTGTTTGCCCCATCTTATGCCTTCTGTAAAAGATGAAGCACCGGCTATGATTAAAAAGCTATTACATTCATTGGCAAAATCAGAAAAATATGGTGAAAGACGTGGCGCTGCTTACGGTATAGCTGGTATTGTCAAAGGACTTGGAATTCTTTCATTAAAACAATTGGATATTATGTCAAAGTTGACCACATATATACAGGAAAAAAAGAACTACAAATCGCGTGAAGGTGCTCTGTTTGCATTTGAAGTATTGTGCACAACACTTGGACGTCTATTTGAACCATACATTGTCCATGTGCTCCCACATTTACTACAATGCTTTGGCGATCCTTCGCAATATGTTCGACAAGCAGCTGATGACACAGCAAAGGTAGTAATGGGAAAGTTGTCTGCCCATGGAGTTAAATTGATTCTTCCTTCATTATTGGACGCACTGGACGAGGATTCGTGGAGAACAAAGACCGCCTCTGTTGAACTTCTGGGTGCTATGGCATTTTGTGCACCAAAACAACTATCATCTTGCTTGCCCAGTATAGTTCCTAAACTAATTGAAGTTCTTGGAGATTCTCACACAAAAGTCCAAGAGGCAGGTGCCGATGCACTCAAGGTGATTGGATCAGTTATTAAAAATCCCGAAATTCAAGCTATTGTTCCCACTTTGTTGAAGGCGCTGGAGGATCCGTCTAATAACACATCAGCATGTCTTCAAAGCTTATTAAAAACCAAATTTGTACATTTTATAGACGCACCTTCATTGGCCCTCATTATGCCCGTTGTCCAAAGAGCATTTATGGATCGATCAACTGAAACAAGAAAAATGGCTGCACAAATTATTGGAAATATGTATTCACTTACTGATCAAAAGGATTTGGCACCCTATCTACCAAGTATAATACCTGGATTGAAGTCATCTTTGCTGGATCCAGTGCCAGAAGTCAGAGCAGTATCGGCACGTGCTCTTGGTGCTATGGTTAAGGGAATGGGAGAATCTTCATTTGAAGACTTGCTGCCATGGTTAATGCAAACGTTAACATCTGAATCGAGTAGTGTGGACCGCAGCGGTGCTGCTCAAGGACTTTCTGAGGTTGTTGGAGGACTTGGTGTAGAAAAAATGCATAAATTGATGCCTGAAATAATTGCTACAGCCGAAAGAGTTGATATTGCTCCGCACGTTAAAGATGGTTACATTATGATGTTCATTTATATGCCAGGAGCATTTCCCAAAGAATTTACACCTTACATTGGACAAATTATTAATCCAATTCTTAAAGCTTTAGCTGACGAAAGTGAATATGTACGTGACACAGCATTAAAAGCAGGACAGAGAATTGTTAACTTATATGCTGAAACTGCCGTAGCACTTTTACTTCCTGAACTTGAAAAAGGTCTATTTGATGACAATTGGCGTATACGATATAGTTCAGTTCAATTACTCGGCGATTTACTATATCGCATATCTGGAGTATCTGGAAAAATGACTACAGAAACAGCTAGCGAAGATGATAACTTTGGCACTGAACAGTCGCATACGGCTATAATTCGTTTCTTAGGCGATGAACGTCGTAATAGGGTATTATCTGGTTTATATATGGGACGTAGTGATGTGTCTCTAATGGTACGTCAAGCTGCATTGCATGTATGGAAAGTGGTTGTTACAAATACACCTCGAACTCTGCGTGAGATTCTACCAACGTTGTTTGGTCTATTATTAGGATGCTTGGCTAGCACCAGTTACGATAAACGGCAAGTTGCAGCACGAACTTTGGGAGATTTGGTACGTAAACTTGGCGAAAGAGTTCTTCCAGAAATTATACCCATTCTGGAAAGTGGATTGAACTCTGATCATCCAGACCAAAGGCAAGGTGTGTGTATTGGATTGTCAGAAATAATGGCTTCAACATCAAAGGAAATGGTTTTGTCATTTGTAAATAGTTTGGTTCCAACTGTACGGAAAGCTTTGTCGGATCCCTTGCCGGAAGTTCGAGAAGCAGCTGCAAAAACATTTGAATCCTTGCACAGCACAGTGGGATCTCGCGCTCTGGATGATATACTTCCATTCATGTTGGAAGGTTTGTCGGATCCAGATCCATTAGTTGCTGAAAATACTTTGGATGGTTTGCGTCAGGTGATGTCGATTAAATCTAGAGTAGTACTTCCCTATCTTGTACCTCAGTTAACTGCTCCACCCGTTAATACAAAGGCCTTATCAATTCTTGTATCTGTTGCTGGTGATGCACTAACAAAATATTTACCCAAAATATTATCTGCATTGTTGGAGGCATTATCTCAATCCCATGGCACAGTTAATGAGGCTCAAGAGTTGGAATATTGTCAAACTGTCATATTATCCGTAACCGATGAAGTTGGCATTAGAACAATTATGGATACTCTCATGGTTTCTGCCAAATCTGATGATTTGTGTACGCGAAAATCTTCAGCAAGTTTATTGTCAGCATTTTGCATTCATTCACCTGGAGATTATACACAATACATTCCTCAGCTTCTCCGTTGCCTGCTAAGATTAATGGCTGATCACGATAAGGAGATACTTCAAAAGTCATGGGAGGCTCTAAATGCTGTAATTAAGGGTCTAAATTCCACTCAACAAATCGCTCATGTAAGTGATGTTCGACAAGCAGTTAGATTTGCTGCCAGTGATCTAAAGGAGAAAGAGTTGCCCGGATTCTGTTTGCCAAAAGGCATAACGCCATTATTGCCAGTTTTCCGTGAAGCCATTTTAAATGGTTTGCCTGAGGAAAAGGAAAATGCCGCTCAAGGTCTTGGTGAAGTTATCTTCTTGACAAGTGCACAATCTCTCCAACCATCAGTTGTGCATATTACTGGTCCACTGATTCGTATATTAGGCGATCGATTTAACTCTGGAGTTAAAGCAGCTGTATTGGAAACGTTAGCTATTCTACTTCACAAAGTTGGTGTTATATTAAAACAATTCTTACCGCAGCTACAGACTACTTTCCTTAAAGCATTACATGACCAAAATCGAAATGTTCGCATGAAAGCTGGCAAGGCACTTTCAGAATTGGTAGCAATTCACTCAAGAGCTGATCCTTTGTTCAATGAAATTCATACTGGGATCAAGAATTCAGATGACTCTGCTGTAAGAGAAACCATGTTACATGCCCTTCGTAGCATACTTACGCCGTCAGGTGATAAAATGTCTGAGCCGATACGAAAACAAGTATACGCTACGTTATTAAGTATGATTGGACATCCGGAGGATATAACCCGTAATGCTGTTGGGGGGTGTTTAGGTGCTATGCTTAAGTATATGCCATCAGCCCAAATTAGCGATTTGTTAAATAATTATGTACTTGCTGACAATGCCGATGATCCATTAGTTAAGCATGGATACACAATTGTACTATTTGTTGCTTTGAAAGAATGTCCAAGTGAAGTGTTGACAGGTAAACTATTTGAAGGAATTACAGGAAACATTTTAGCTAACATTTCATCAGACAAAGTGCCGATTGCCTGCAATGCAATTAGAGCAGCCACCTATCTTTTGCAGCATGTCCTTCTTAATAGAGCTGATGTACCAACAAATATTGTTATAGCACTATCTAGGGCAATGAATCATAGTAGTAACGATGTCAAACAATTAGTTGCTAAAAGCTGTACTCATCTATCAAAAAGTCTTACTGCTGATGAAATCAATTTAGAAGTGATGAGGTATTTAGTTCCCATGTTAGTAAACGGTACAAAGGAAAAAAATGGTTATGTGAAATCAAACTCAGAATTGGCTCTAATATCTATCTTGAGATTAAGAACTGATGACACAACCTATTCAAAAACATCCGAAATTTTAGAATCTGGAGCCAAAGAGTCATTAAGCGAAGTTGTGACAAAAGTTTTGAAAAAGGTAGCAGCACAGACACCAGTTAAGGAAGAAGAACTAGATGATACGCTACAGACATAATCGTACTTAGCAACATACATATTACATTGGTTTTTTCAGAAACTGAACAAGCCCCTAGTTTTAAAAAGCATAGTAAAAGTTATGTACACCCTTTTTGTAAACAATTGCAACACAAATAAAACATTTTTATTACAATCAAATAAAGGTTTTCTGATAATAAGTATTTATAGTTATACATCTGTTAAAAAAAAAAAGAATTATAAATCTGTAATAGGAATCAGAGTTCTGGTTCGATTAGCTATAAAGCGAGGCAAGTATATGCAAAGATTAAATAAAGTGTAATTTTGTTGCCGGAATAAGTTGGAACATCATATTAAACAGGAAGTATTTCACTTATAAAATTTACAGTTATCTTACCACACTTTAACCACAATCATTACAAATTTTTCTCCTTGATTTTAAGTTTTGTTTCCAAGATTCGTTTATTTTAATTTTAAGTTTCATTATATTTGTGATTATTAATAATTTACATTAGTTCATGGGGAAAAACTTATTTTAAAGGTTTTTATTTGTGCTTACCATTGCTTTATTAATTCACTCTTCAATTCAACGCCAATCCACTGATCAAAACACAATACGTATTGATTGCCATTGTAATATTTCAGTTTAACAAAGCTATACTGCAACCAATCTAGCCATCTTTGTTAATGTTCATTCAATCTGTGAAATATGACATTAAAATTTTATATACGGTAGATAAGTGAAGAAGTCTGGCTCCTTATATAAAAGGTAATTAATTAGTAGACGACAAACTTGAAAAAAGCTTTGAAAATGAAAAAGTTTAATGTTAACATTATGGGATATAGGATTGAAAATGTGGTTAGGAAATGTGTTTTACGGGAAAATCAAATTGCACTTGTCGTGCCTTTGTAATTGCCGAAATAAGTTGGAGTCCCACATCACACAATTTTCACTAAATTGAATAACGGAATTATTTCAAGTAGAACTAGAAGAAAAAAAATCAATCACAAAACAAGCTTCTGTGTTTCCATTGACCACATTCATTACACATCTTTTTCCTTGATTTTCATTTTGATTTCCTAAATATGTTTGTTTTGTTTTGATGTCAAGTTTTATCAGTGTGAAATTGATAATTTACAGTACTACATGAATGAAAACATATTTGAAATGCATTTATTTGTACTTACCTTGGATTCAATATACACACTGCAATAAAACTTCAATCCACTGTTAGCAAAACAATTCCTTCATTATAGGCGATGGTCCATATTGATTGCCATTGTAATATTTGTGGTTTAAAAATTTTTTTTGGTTTACACAGCTTTATTATATAAAGTTTAGTCACTTTTTTAATTTTCATTAGACCTACAGAACAGCAAACGATAATTATATATTAAAGGCAACACTATCAAAAAAATAATATTTATTTTAATTCACTTTATTTGTCATCACTGCACAAAATTTCCGCCCGTTCACTTCGACACCTGCGCAACTAGTAAATTTTGGCGCGATAAGCAGCGCTTTTACCTACACGATCGTGAGTTAGCAAATTAGTGCTGCTAAATACCATCATATCAGTGTTGGAATGCGCTAAAACCAAGTGTTGCATACCGAAAACGCCATAGCAGTGTTGGAAAACAATGCCACATCAGTGCTGTAGGCATTTACATCATCATGTAAGAGTCATGTTAAGTTCTTAGTCTAATGTTAATTTTTTACAGTCCAATGTTAATTTTTTACAGTGTTGGTTTAAGGAAACGCATAACAATAATTTACCAACACTAAGATAAACTGTTTTGGTTGGTCGCGTTTTTTAACACTAGTTCTAACCAGTGTTTTGAAAACAACGCAAGTGTTAAAAAATACTTCTTAAGTGTTGAAAAATTCAGACAGAACAGTGTTAGCAAGAGTCGTAGAATTTAACGTGATCATGTAATAAGGCTCTGTAAACCAACATGCCACTGTAAAACATTAACATTGGACTGTAAAAAATTAACATTAGACTAAGAACTTAACATGACTCTTACATGATGATGTAAATGCCTACAGCACTGATGTGGCATTGTTTTCCAACACTGCTATGGCGTTTTCGGTATGCAACACTTGGTTTTAGCGCATTCCAACACTGATATGATGGTATTTAGCAGCACTAATTTGCTAACTCACGATCGTGTAGGTAAAAGCGCTGCTTATCGCGCCAAAATTTACTAGTTGCGCAGGTGTCGAAGTGAACGGGCGGAAATTTTGTGCAGTGATGACAAATAAAGTGAATTAAAATAAATATTATTTTTTTGATAGTGTTGCCTTTAATATATAATTATCGTTTGCTGTTCTGTAGGTCTAATGAAAATTAAAAAAGTGACTAAACTTTATATAATAAAGCTGTGTAAACCAAAAAAAATTTTTAAACCACAAATATTAACAATGGCAATGAATATGGACAGTCGCCTACAATGAAGGAATTGTTTTGCTAACAGTGGATTGAAGTTTTATTGCAGTGTGTATATTGAATCCAAGGTAAGTACAAATAAATGCATTTCAAATATGTTTTCATTCATGTAGTACTGTAAATTATCAATTTCACACTTCTGATAAAACTTGACATCAAAACAAAACAAACATATTTGGGAAATCAAAATGAAAATCAAGGAAAAAGATGTGTAATGAATGTGGTCAATGGAAACACAGATATAACACCTGTAACTTATGCTTGTTTTGTGATTAATTGATTTTTTTTCTTCTAGTTCTACTTGAAATAATTCCGTTATTCAATTTAGTGAAAATTGTTTAATGTGGGACTCCAACTTATTTCGCCAATTGTAAAGGCACGATATAAAATAATTATGTCATTTTATTTTACAGATCTGATAAATATTAGCAAAAATGGATTGATTGAATGCAAGATAGCTTTGTTAAACATAAACATTACAATGGCAATTAATATTGACCATCGCCTATAATGTACAAAATGTGTTGCGTTCAGTGCAGAGGGAATAAATAAAACGAAGCAACAAAAATAACTTCTAAAATATATTTGCCCTTATAAACTGCTGTAATTGTTAATAATCACAAATCTGATATAACTTGAAATAAAAAAGAAAAAACTATTTTTGGAAATAAATAAATACAAAAATAAATACGCACGCTCTTTTAATCGGTTACAGCTTAAAAAAAAAGAACAAGAATCCAAGTTTAAAGAAAAAAGGCAAAATTTACTTTTCATTTAAAGTTTCACTATTTGGAAGGCCTGAATCGTTTGAAAAGATTTTGTTCTTTAAAGATGTATTTAAATATGGACGATTAACCCATTCGGTATCGGCTGCTTTTATATTTTCTAATGTTCCCAGTTTTATCTGATACAGCTTTAATTGAAATCTGGGTCCAACTTCTTTAAGCTCCAATTCTCTATTTACGTATTTATATTGATGATGTCGGAATATAATCGAGTCGTCGTGGTTCAAGAAGGTAATAACTCTCTGCGACGTTTCTTTTGGCACTGGAAACAAATGTTTCAGGATTTGGACTGTTCTTAAGCCGATGGGAGTTTTGAAATTGTTGAATATTAAATGAGGTTTCTGCTCACTCATAGTCCCAATATCAGGAATATCATGTCGCATTACAACATCGGATATATTGAAAAATGCAGTTGGCCCATATGGCAGGTGGCAAACAACGAGCCCATCAGGTACTCCGCGATGCTCATGAACAATCATAAAGTCGGTCACATTGTTGGCACGACAAGCATGCATCAAGGTGCTTAACTTGTATTTTCCTCTGTTCATCTGCTGCGCATTGGGAAAGATCAGCCGCAGCTCTTTCATAAATATTTTTAGACGCGACGAGGGATCATGCGATGTGGTCAACATGATTTTGGGATCTTCGCAGCCGGCAAAAGTATATTCGTCATTCACACTAGAGGTTTCACCACCTATTAGAAATACAAATATTTATATAAACATAGTAAGTTAGCTTTTTTAAACATACCTTTAATATCATACTTCAGCGAGTTGTACACATTGAAGCCTTTGGATATCATTTTAGAACTAACCGGCTTATTATTTTTTATATTATTTTCAATGCTTTCTTGAAGCTTCTTTTTGGATTGTACGCGCTCATCTCGAGCTTTAGTGTATAAATATTCTCTTCGTTGCCTAGCTTGTTTTCTGAGCATGTTTTATAAATTTATTTCAACACGTGCTGGGTCTATGTTTACTTTTATTTTAGATAACAATTTTGTATTGCTGCTATCGATAACAGATGTATTCGATACCGCTGTTCCAAAAGGTTTTGGAACGATAACAGAGTATCGCTTCTCGTTTCACAACGAAACGATTATTGAACTGCAACCCATGATAAAGTAAATTATTAAATACCCATTTTTAAAGTTTACCATATAAGTGACTTAAATTATAAAAGTAAATGATGAACATAAGCAGATTATAACACAGTTTTCAGTTTCTTAAATTGTATTTAATTTTATTAACAATTAACATAGTTCACTGGTATTGTGGTGTTTGGTTTGGTGTACCGCCAAAAGAAAAATTATTCCCTGGATCCCCAAGAGCAGCTGGATCTTCTGTAGGCGGGCTTGGATTTCGGAATTGATCAGCGGAAATTCGTGTGAATAAGATTCCAACGCCTTCAATGAGCGCTAGAAGAACTCCCCCTATTATTGCACTTCCAGCCATCGCAGGAACACCTATAAAGTAAATAAAACATTTTATAAAAAGTTTACTTTAAAAGTATAACAAACTTACCATTTCGTGCAGCCAAGATTCCGCCAGTTGCAGCGCCACTTATAATAGAATTCCATGGGTCTTCCTTTTTCCGAAAGTGAACGAGGGTGCAATCAATTGTACTGAACATACCTCCCCAAATTGCAAAATTTCCTGCTATAACCGGTGAGCGGGTTTTAATTGCAGTTAAACTTCCAAGCTGAAATATATCAAATATAGTTTCTATAAATAAAAATAAATATATGGTTTTTTATAAGCTGCTTCTTTAAGACCTTTCAGAACTTTAAAATGTGTGTCCGTTGCACCTAATTAGAATTTGTCGCCTATTTCACCACTTCTGTACTTTAAAGTTAATCAGACAAATAATATAAATTTAATAGTTTTACTGCATTTTTGGAAAATTATCCATGGGAGGAATGTTTCTAGCTTTAAGAACAACGACTCAGAACCTTCTTAAATACCATTTATAATATAGCATGACTGCTTTCGTTATATAAATGTTTACATACCAGTCGTCTGTTCATGCCGGATGGAGCATTTCGGAATCCTTTAATTGCTTGAAAAACACCGCCACCAATGCAGCCCATTGCAAATGCACCACCACAATCATCTACAATTCGAAATGGACACGGTTCTCTTGCATATTCCTCCATTTTATAGATGTTTTACAGACAAATGAAGTAATTGGGCTTTAATACAAGAAGCACATGTACTCGGTGTGACCAATTAATGAAAACCAAAATATGCGATGTAACAAACTAGTACGATTTTTTTTTGAATATTTTGAAGTATTCGGTATTTTAATAAGGAATTGGACCAATCATCGTTATCGAAAAAGCATACTGCTATCTCTAATCAGAACGTAATGATTGGTTTTTTTAGTCCAGATATTTAATTAAATATAAATTTTAAAAATATAAAAATGAGTGGTGGTAGCGCGTCCTTTTCCGAAGACCAGTTCGGCAAGAAGTTGGACCGATGTGTAACAGATACCATTGTTAAAGGATGTAAGTTCTTATAATTGGACTTATGTAATATCAGCTTTTTGGGAGAAAAAAAATACATGGTTCACTTTTCTGTGGATTGCCACACTTTAATTGAATAGCATAAATTTATCAGGCTTTTAAAGTCTAAGCTTGTAATCTGCAAGATTACGTTTTGTATATACTGACATAGCGGCTCTAACCATATTTTTCATTGTCACTTTGTATGCATATTTATTTACACAAATACACACACATAACATAAACATTTCCACATTTTTTTTGCAT
This sequence comes from Drosophila neocordata, assembly GCA_018903615.1. Taxonomy (NCBI): domain Eukaryota; kingdom Metazoa; phylum Arthropoda; class Insecta; order Diptera; family Drosophilidae; genus Drosophila; species Drosophila neocordata. Next base: position 16,053,456 of record JAEIGI010000002.1, on the reverse strand, counting down.
GTATTTCAAACGTAGTCGGCATCCTTGCTTTGGTAGTGTTAAGATTGAAAATCAAACTGGTTAATATAAATGCAATTATTGATTTTGTTACAGTTGGTGGTCTAATAATTGGATCTGCTGTTTCTTTGTTATTCTTTAAACGACGAGCGTGGCCTGCATGGCTGGGTACCGGATTTGGCGTAGGTGTGGCCTATAGGACATGCGAAAAAGACTTAAACTTATTAAAATAATTGTATTCGCGCATGAAACCCATAAATAAAGAAACATCAGTTCAGTTTACCTCTTAATAGTTATTGTAATTATTTTAAATCATGTTTTCAATTCATTTAAATAACCACCATTAAAGGATGTAGAAACGGCAAACAAAACTCGTAAGTAGATCAGATATTTTGGCAGCCATCCAACACAATATTATTTATTAACGGCAAATTACCAATTTATTTTTTATTGTTTGTAATTTTACGGTGGTGGCTGATTAGGTCCTGGAGGTGGTGGCTGATTAGGTCCTGGAGGTGGTGGCTGATTAGGTCCTGGAGGTGGTGGCTGATTAGGTCCTGGAGGTGGTGGCTGATTAGGTCCTGGAGATGGTGGCTGATTAGGTCCTGAAGGTGGTGGAGATGGACCATTATCATCATCTTCTTCTGAGCGACGTTGTCTGGATCGAGTACTAAACAGTGAACCAGATGCCTCATCTCCAATATCGTCTTTGTAGCGGGTCCATTTAATCAAAGTTTCTGGTGATCGATAAAGGAAGATTAGTTTCGCGTATAAATCCTCCTCTAGCCGATATTCCTGCGTCTCTCGAACTAAATATATATCATTACATAGCTTTAGTATACGGTCGACATAAGGTAAGTCTTCAAACATTATTCTTCTATGATTATTGGCGATAAGGGAGCGGATTATACGTGAAACAAGAAACACAAATGTAGTATATAGTCCAATAATACTATATAAAACAAAAAAAAAAAGAAAGAATTTGTATGTCCCAATACTAATTTTAAATTTATCATACCCAGTCTTTTCTATGTAGCTCATAGTAGTCGGAAACGATTTGTCGTAAAAAACATACACTACGACGCCCCGTTGACAATCATGTTGAGGCAATGTAGAAAGAATCTCATAATAGAATTTATCCTCGCAGTAGTCGTGCATCTCCCACCACTTTTTTCCTTCAGCTTGCTGTTTATCCAATATCATAGGACGCGTATATTTTCCTAATGTATTAATTAAAAAAAATCGTAAGTATTTGACGCATATAGGAACCCTTTTATAAGGGGAATAACGATAGTTAAGAATACAAATTCAACTTCTTCTATATACTTCATTATCCCCAATATTTTTAACAATTGTTATGTTAAATCTTTTAAAAAAAGGTTTAATGTAATCAGTATATTTGCAGAATTATTTGTATATGTTTCATAAAAGCATGTTATAAGGGCCTTGTTAATAAGAATGAGTGAGACGGTATGTGGCTGTCATTGCAGAAGAACAAAATTTAATTAGTATAATTGGTGGTTATTTCGGAAGTGGTTATTTTTCTTCATGAATTTAAAAGCCCTTGCACATACCATCAATGTGTTTTAAATAAACATATTACCGAATACTAAATTGTTTAATCAGGTGACCGATAATAATTTACAATGATAATATTCCTGGTTGTAATTAAATTTATTGTTGTGACACACTCACCATCGTAATCTCTTATGAATTTGACGTTAACCTTCTGCTTTTGAACTGTTATAAATTTTGGCATAATATCAGGAACCAATATCCTTTCTCTACTGTTATCGTCTGATAATACTTTTATTAACATTTCCCGTGTTAATTCTTTGTTTTTTGTTAATGTATATGAGGTCTCATAATTTGTGTACTCTACTGTATCACCACTTGTCAGTGTGAGGGTAACGCGAATAATGATTTTTCTGCCTAAGGAATTTGAACGAAAATAGTTTAAAATTAATTAACTAAAATGATTCTTTTTACTTACCCGTTTTTAAATCGTCCAATAAGCGTGCTTTATCGGGTGGTGGCATGTTCCACACAATTACTGAGTTCGCATCGAATTTGATTGATGAAATATCCACTGCATCATATATCATAATATGATCAGAAGCATAGTTATCCGATGAAAAACTGTTAAGTAATTTTTGATAATCTATATCGGAAAATTGATGAATTCCTGCGTAGCTTTGTGAAATATATATAGGCTCATATTGACCGATTTTAACATCAATTTCAGCCTTATGGGGCACATTTGGCTTGCCCACAGTTCCGACAAGAGCAAATAGAAACAATGGACTCCAAATAAGAGCTATTAAAATGAATATTATAGTACCACCTATTAAAAGTTTTATGTATAATGGTTTTGGTTCGCCCCTTAAAACTGGAAAATCAGTTTCCAGTTGCCTATAGCATCGCACTACGAAAACTGATTGGAAAATATCCTCCATTTTTATCCATTCCATTACGCTGAGAGTAGTATCAATGCATACCCAGTCTAACAAAGTTCTCAATATATAAAGAAATGGTATTTCCATATAGCTATGAAAATAGGTTATTAATAATATGTTAATAATGTTAATATTCACAAGACAATACTTACATTTTAAATGCAATATAGTTGACCAAAGAATATCCTTTCATGAATACGTTCCCCAAAATACGTTTAGGGTAGCCGCAACGTATCTGATATGCAGATAAAACCATGTGACAACATTTTATAAGATAAAATGTTACTGGTGCTGTTGCTCCAAAACTATGCGCCGTTACATACGGAACCAGAAAAAACATCCAAATATGTATGCCCACAACCGTAATGAAATGGAATATTATTTTATAAACCAGAGCTTTTCGCAAATAAATGGCACGTTCTGTCACAATTGTGAAGAACTGTACAATTAGCATAAGCAGAAAACTGAATGGAACTTTATTGCCTTGAATATATGTTTCCAAAACACTAGTGCTATATTTGTATCGGTACTGCAATGAAATATATATTAGTAAATATTGTTATTGATAAACTATTTGTTCTTGTACCAACCGCAAATTTAGGGAATCCAAAAAGCAAGACGAAGAAGTTTACAAAATCGCATAAAAATAGTAAGGAATAAACATCGGTTGATAAACGAGCCTTGTGACGTAGAGCTAGGAAGAATTTGTAAAAACAAGACAAAAAGCCACCTTTGTTTCTGCGTGAAAAACAATAGTTATTAATGCTTTTTCATTCTGCTTAAACTACTTAATACATACGCTAAACGGTACATAGCCCGACGGTAATATTCGGATTCAATATTTTGATAAACATATTTATTTTCCATACCGGGACGCAATACATCATCCAAATCCCGATCAAAAACGCTAGCACGCCGTGAATCAGAACCGGCTTCTTCTCTTAAAAAATAAAACATTATTATGTAATATTATATCTTATTTAGTAATTTGTTTTTGGTCTTAGACATTAATGAAATTGTAATATGTATATAAATCTTTATGTACCTTAAACGTTCAAGTATATTACGGGGTCCTTCCTTACTGTACGTACGCTTCACTTTTGATACTAAAAGAATTATTATTCTTAATTATTTCCTATAGCAGTTAAAAAAATTAATTAACATACTATTTGTGTCTAACGACATAATATCTGTATTAGCATTCTGCACAGTCCATATTCCCTGTTTTTTTAACATATATCTATGCCAAAAAAGAACTACAAGTAGCAGTAAATCGTAAACAGCGTTGCCATGTTTCATAATTTGTTCAAAGGTCAGCTGGTTGGATCGTTTTATAAGTTTTTGCTCCAGTATTATTCTTTGATGCATAATGCACTTGAAGAATATCATTGCCAGAGTATAGGTTATTAATGTCACCCAGAAGGTTTTAGTTGGACGCGGCAAGGTGAGAGCCCCCCAACAAAGAACCAACAATGGCAGAGGCAAGGATGTTATTGAAGAATTAGCCGATTGGTTGATGAAAACCATCAGGTAGCAAATCACCTCAGTATTCGCAATGATTGCATACCACATCGCAATTAGCATTTGGACAAATTCATTGTGGTCAAGTGTGGTAAAGTCATCGCCTTTGGAGACCAGATTCAATGAAGAACCTTTTATAGAACCATCAGTCAACCTACTGTTTTAAACAATAAAAGTAACCTCATTTCTAATTATAGAAGTATATCCCAAATACAAAAACATAAACTTACTCATTTAAAGATTGATTTAAAAAATCGAACATTGCAGCTGTATTAGAAAGTCCCAATCGATTCATTATACTAATTTCCTGTAAAGTCTTTTTTTCAGCTGACAGAACTTTATGCACAAAGCGATAGTTGCGTGAAAGCCGATTTAATCTAAATGTTATTAATAAAATTAGTTCAGAGGTAAGTTTAATTACTGGATGCGTATTGAAGTCATCATTATCTGTAGTTGAGGATTCTTCTTCTGCATTGAATGAGACACTGCTGCGAGACCGTCGATTTTGGGATACTTTAGTTCTTGACTGTAAGCAAACATGGCCTGTAATATTTGACTTATTTTATTTTTCATAATGACTTACTGCCATTATAATTTGTCGACTGCGTAGATCTTCTCTTTCTAGAAAATCGTATTCTTCATTTACATCGACATCGTCACCATCATCTAATTCATCAAACATATAGTAATCTCCGGTTCTAGTGGCATGAGGATGAAGGCGTAAATCACGGCGTTTTGGGTGAAACGGACGTGCATAGTATATATCTGTTAAATGTGTGTTCCTTATATGTCTTATGTGGCTGGAATTGGTGTCTGGGTCTCCAACATGTATTTCGGAATCATACTGCACTCGAGAGGCACCATGTCCCATTAATCCAATACTACGCATCCCTGCAAATTGCAAAATAATTCAGATAATTTATGTTTACTAAAGACATTAGATTATATTATGCTTTGCTATGTTAAGTCTTGTATTTTTAATGCAAGGAAAGCTCTTTAAAAATACATATAATTCTATAGATAAACCCCCTAAATGTATGCAACAGGCAGGAGAACTCGTATTCAGCCCTTAAAGTCTGTTTACCAATAATTGCTTCTCTTTTTCATATCTATAACTTTCTAATATAATATAAGTTACATCGATCGATCGAACAAAGAGCACAAATTTTTTGTTTTAGAATCTTCGAATTGTTAATTCTTTTAAAATATTTATATTATATGTAAATTAGTTTAAAGCTCATTAACCTGCTGCCGATTTGGCGTTGTTTCATAAATACTTCAATACTTATTTTGTAGTTTTCAGAATACTTAAATTTACACTATTTACTTGATGCTTTAAAAAAGAGTATACTTTGAACAACCCTAATGTATGTTTGGTTATATGTATGTTAATATATGTTTGTCCATCGATACATACACACGTTTGTATACATATGTATGTATATGTGGACATGCGCTCTGTTTGCCTCTGCTCCAGTTGATGGCGTTGACGTTGACGTCGCATTTCATCTCGATTGAACATACTGAGCCATCTCTGTATGCCAAGACACGTCCTCATTTCATGGAACACACTGAGACAACTGAGTCTTCACACCAGTTATTAAAATATCATCATATAGTAGACGAAATATTTAAACGTTTTAAATGTAAAAATTATATGTGTTAAATTAACTAATCCTTGTATTACAGTTTTAATGGTATAAATATTACAAATAGTTTTTACAAATCTCTTCAATTTAAGTTACAAATCTCAATAGAAAGGTGGATATGTGTTGTCTACTATTTGGTCAATTGAAACGGTTGAGTCCTGACTGATTAGCACAATAGAATAACTTATCCTTAGTGAATTTGTGCGTTTGTTAAAAATTCTAAACACGTTTAGATAAAAGATTCAACCTAATTAAGGTTATAACAAAGCTAATTGAATTTGGAAATTGAAATGCTAAAAGGAAGAAAAGCTAAATACTATTTTTACTTACTTTTATAGATTTTTCTATTTGTATCACGGATTTTCTCCATTTTGGCTTTAACACTTTCCAAAACATTTTTCTCATATTCACGACGATCATAAATTTGTTTATAATGTAAATTCTCAATTATGGCAGCACCCCTGTAAATAAATATTATATTTATTTAGTTAACATTCTGCTTTAAAAATATAAAGTAAACTTTAAAAGGTAATTTTAATTAATTTCTCTTTCTTCCAACTTTTCTTTCATGAATATTTATGTGAATATTAAACAATTATTGGGTTAAATTTATTTCTTACCTTGAAGCTAGTATTGAATTGGCATGGGTATCCATAATTACATGGCAAAAATAGTATGAGCAAAAAATTCGATGTTGAAAAATGATGAAAGCAAAAATGATTGCGTGCCATACCAGAGTATTTCTAAAAATCAAACCTTCAGGTCCATAGTGATAAGTATTATATGTTTCATCCACATTATTTATTGATTTAGTAAATTTGTCAACTTCATTCAATGTCTTGGTATGATGAACGACTAAGAGAATACCTTGTAAGAATATGCTTGAAGTATCTAGACTTCCGCTTAAAGCGACAACGCTGACTTTTACAAAAATGTTTAAAACATTGAATGCAATCAGACAATTCCAACGACAGATAATGTAGTGTATATTTTGAAGATACACTTCCGAGCCTTGAAGCAAGAATATTAATGCAAATATAAGATAGCCCAATGAGAGCATATCCATGCTGCATACTCCGCCCATAAACACAATAGCAAGTGTTACCCAGAAGAAGCCACAGAATATGGCTGTTTTAAAGACATCCGAGTAGTTGCGTACATACGAGCAGAAGTCGTGTGTGGGATTATCAAAATAGACATGACCCAGTTGGGCTATATTGTGTATAACACTCTTGTTGTCGCCACCATCAAACATAGGGTCATTTAAATGACGCATTTCTAACTTAAAGGCTTTCCGTTGCCGTGATATAAACACAAGGACTATAAAATCAAGCATTATCTTTGATTTTATATAATTTTTCGCTGAGTCATCGTCCACACTCCAGATATCTCGACGTCCCATTCCGTCTACATTTTCATATGTTACTAAAAATACAATTTGCCATTAAAACGTTAATTTAAATAATTATTTAGTTAATGCATACATACCCACACAAAGGCTCGGAGGAAAGCTTAATAAATATAAATATTGTAGCATAATCGAAATCATAAAATATAATTGAAATACTTCCCAAATTCGCGCACATTGTATTCGGTTCAGGCAAAGTATAAGTATTAACCAAACAATATAGGTCAGGCTAAGTACATCACGGCGATGGGCAATAGTTGCAACTAATGCGATTAATGTGATTTCTAATCCAAATTTAAAAAAACCATAGTTCAGTAAATATTTTAAAAGACCAGGCAGATCTTGCTCGGCAACTTCTCTTCTAACATTTGGAAAGAGTACTTTATGCTCTTTATAATCGGATGTTGAATAACGTATTAAATGATCTCGAAGTTTTACTACTGCATGCAATGACGTCACAATCATATAAACTATATAGGGCGATATATATCGCAACAATGCACCCCAAACCTGTTGTGTTTTCCGTAAACCCATCCATTCGGCAAAATTCTCGGTGACATTTTTCTAAAAATTTACACAATTAACTAAAGATAAAATGTGATGAATTAAAAATAGTTACACAAATATAATCATATTGCGATTTGTCCAGATATTGAATTTGATATATCATTTTCATGAGCACCAAAACAGATACCCAAAATGTCACTAAACGAAATATAACACGTCTTATCAATCGATTTACGGATACACTAAGCAGTGTTAGAAGAGCTATAAAGAAGTTAAAAAAGCAAATTTCTGAAATTGCACAATAAAATGAAGTTATCATGACAGCTTTTATCATATGCATCTGAAGGAATCCCCAAATAATTATCTTTCCTGGTCGAAACCAACGACGAGTTCGTGATCTCAGTTTTCGATATCCTGCATAAAAGTAAACTTTCCACGATTGCCTATTCGAATCGAAATTATGTTGACTGGCAATATTGAATGCGAACATGGAACCTAAACTTTTTCGAATCAATGGTATGGGACGGCGTACCGAATCCATAAATCGCTGATGAAAATAATGCAATTGAATCACTGTAAATATAACCGTTAGTGTAGGTATGAGTAGATGTAAAAATAGATCCTTCGTCTTGTAGCGGCGCAATCCAATATCATTTTGTCTAAATCAATGTTTATAAATTAATATCAAATTTTTTATATAGTTACTTGGGCTTACTTACAAAGTCGGTTGTACATTCAGATAGTACTCCCAATAGTAAACGAAATTGTCAAACTGATATGTGTAAATGACAGTCAATATGGACATTGCGTAAAATATAAGAAACATCCAATAACCATAAAGGAACTTGATCCAAAGTTGCAGTGACATTTGAAATACCATTAGGAATAGAAGAAATAGTGACATATAACAGATCCGAAAACCAGTCATGACACGATCAACCATTGCACAGAGAAAAATTAAAAATATTAACAACCACATCCAAACTCTTGCCACAAAATTTGAAACACTTTCAAATATGAATACAATGAAATGTGGCGCTTGTGATCTTTCAAAGAGGGAGCGCTCAGAACGAAAGTGTTGAGGACCAAAAATGAGTCGAAGAAGATCACTTTGCATTTGATCTTCAGCTTTTTCTTTAAAATATTGTCGAGACGTTATCCAGAAAATAAAAAGGAAACCTGTTTTCACTGCCAATGGTATCCATGGTTGACTGCCATTATTTTGTGGATGAACAAAACCGATTTGCTCTAGATTAATTCCACAACTCTAATAAAAAAATAGTTACTAATAAATTTAAAAAAAAAATACTTTTGTCACCTTGACTTTAGTAGGCAATTCGGATTCATATAAATTCATGCCATAAATATATTGTGTAACCACAAGAAATTCGGCATATAGAACTACAAAGAAACTGGATGCCATCATTGAAAGGCGATGATTCGGTATCATCCATAGAATATTGGCCCAAATGAGCAATACAAATGTTAGCCAGCTATGATAGACAATTGACCAGATCTATAAAGTATTATAACAAACGCAAATTATCTGTTTAAGCAGTATTAGCTTTGCTTACCATCATTATTATATTTAGTAATAGATAGCTATTCTTGTAAATGAACGATGTTATGTCAAAAACCATATAGAAAAATTGCTCAAGCATTGAGGGAGGTTCCGAGAAATTATTATTGACAGTACTGGTAGAATCCGCATTTGAATTACCCGTTTTAGATCCTAAATTCATTCTAATAGTATCGAAAGTCAGTTCAAAGCGAGCACGATGTATCAGACTAAGTGTTGTTATAAAATACGCGAACATTATGGCCACAGGACTTAGATATGAATCTATATGTAATTCCGGATTAAACTCAAGTCTACTAACACTTGGATTGTCACGTAGAAAGAACAGAGCTTCCATTCCCATAATTCTATTCAAACAAATTAAAATAAAATTAAAAAATTATTAAATTAATTAAATACATACCTGGCCCAAATGCTTTTATAGTCAACATACTTCTGAACGATTTGAAGCTGAAAGCTAACAATACATATTAAGTGAAGTGTCAGGGCAATAACCATAAAGGTTAGAGCATAGTACATTCCACTTGTAAAAGAAAGAATACGTTAATTAAGCAATTGTTAGGTAATTTGCCAATAAGAATATTTACCGAGACAATGGCCGATAAAGAGCCCAGTGCGTTCCGAACACAATAAAAACAATAAAATATATGCTACCCGGTAAAGATGGTCTAAATGTGGCAGCAAAATAAAGTACAATAAGGGAGAAGATGGGAGCTGTCAAAAATAAGATTTATATAATAGCTAATGAAGGTCAATGACCCATAATTACATGTCTTTAAAAAAGATCTTATATAGACTATGATCAGGAATCGATTGAGTTCAGATAATCTTAATCCCTCAGGTGGTTCAATGTTCTTTTGAGACTCATCATCATCTTCCACGTACTTTTTCTTTCGTTTAGCACTAATTTTGACAAATATAATTATGCCTAAAGCTGTTGCAAAAGCAAATATATCTGGTAGTATCCAATGGACAACGAAGTGCACTCTGCAATTGAAACTTGTTAAATCTAAAAAAAACAAAAGATTCCATGCGCACCGTAAATTAAAAAAACTAACAAATCCAATTTGTCGCAATAAATAGTGAACTGTTGAGTCCGATTCCATAGCTATTAAAAACATATCAGCCAAATTGATCGCTATATGGCCAATAAGAAAGAGACCACTCCAAAAACAAAGTGTGATTAAATACAATAACAACATAAATCGTTGCATTTTCCTTTTCGTTTGTAATAGCCATGGAGTTAAGAAGAACATGCAAAGGTAAATCAAGGATATGGCCACCGGTCGAACTAGACAAACTTAATACCAGATTAACAACTGTACCTTATAACCAAAACCGATTAAAACTTACCATAAATTAAAATAAAAGGTAAGAGTAATCTTACCAATAGAAATAAAGTTAATCCATGCATGATTTCATTATATTTTATTTGTTTTATTATTTGTATATATATATAATACAATTTCTAAATTGGCAGATTTATAAAAATGATCTTAGATATTTTATTTTTCAAGTTTAATTAAAATTTATGTTATATATATTACACAGTTCTTATAGGGAAATTCTTTGTTGAATTGGAATTGGAAAACCTATTTTTTGTGCTTTAAAATTATTGTTAAGATTGTTTAAACTTTAATTAAATTGTTTGCTATTGCATAGGTCAAAGATCGTGTTTCGGAATACTAAATTTAATATATTGTTAACTTACAAAAATCAAATCAAATTCTTATAGTTTTCATTACAAATTTTAATTGCAATTGCTATTACCAACTAGTTTGGATTGCCTCTTGAAGGTCAGCACGTGTCTATATTTCGGAATCCTCTACATCAAATATAGATCAGAGCAATGTGAATGATGGTTCTGTGATTCATAAAAGGGAAAAGAGTCGAAGGGAAACAAATATAATCAATAGATGCGCATATATCGGCAGCAAGGACATACAATAGGTATTTATATAAAATATCAGAGATGAGAATTTAATCTGTCGCACCTTTTTGGTAAAATGTTGATTTACGTACACGTGTATTTTGCTGGACTTTCTTTTCTCTCTTGCTCTCAATAATAATGCATTGAAAATATTAAGCAAATATTTTGTTCACACATTATCATCCCCTGGAGTAAAATTTATTCTTGACGTCTGGTGGTGTCGTTAAGCACTAAGTGAAATGATTGGACAGCAACAACAGGCATACGTGTATACACCTAGATATATATATATATATATATATATATATACTTATAGACAAAAATCACAAACGTTGGCAACGCTACGTTCAACTTAAATAAATAAACTTACCCCCAAATTTGATGCACGTGGCAAAAGACACGTGCACACAATTCAGGTTAAGCCCACGATTAAATTAATCGCTGATTAGTTACGGACAATATTACAAAGGAAATATAAAAGGCTCAATAAAAAACACCAGCATCTTTCGAATATTTTAAAATTATAATATATTCCCTAAACAAAACAAAGAACAATACTATAAAGTCATGTCCCATTACCAAAATTGGTAGAAAGGTAAGTTATTTACCATTTTACTTATACATACACACAAATTTATATATTGTTTTAAATCAATTAGTAAAAAAAAAACAAACATATTTATAATACTTTTAAACTTTTTATAAACTTTTTTTAAAATGGCGTGAAATGAAATGAAATGAAAAGAAAAAGTTTTTTCCTTACCTTAAATGTAAAATAAAGCTTGAAATTTAAAAACATTTGTTTTGTTTGGATTTATATTTACTTTGCCTATAAAATTAATTTTTTTAAAGAGAAAAAATTCAAACCTTTTATTAAATTCTGTTCAAGCTCCTGGGCAACGCTTTCTTTGTGGGAGTAAAAATATCCTGTAGATTCTTTAGGGGAGGGTTTTTTTTTTTCTTTTTGTTAGCTGAAATAATGGATATAGTAATCATTTTAGTATGTATACATATGAGATGTTTACGTTTGCTGAAAACTATAATAATAAAAGCGTATCCAGCTGAGAAAACAACAATAGTTATCGAAAGTCCAAAGTAAAAGATTGTATCCCATTTTGCCAAAATATCGCATCCCGTTGAATAGGTGGCTTGGATTCGCAATTTGATATGGCACAACAAAGAGAAATTCTTAAAGGATTGTAAGATATGTGTAGTGGGTGAGGTTAGGTTACACCGGTAGACCACATGATGGTGGTTACACTCAAATGTTGGTTTGTTTTTACCCGTTAGTATAACCCCATTGTCTGCAGTTGGGGTTCCTTTGGAGTCTTACAACCTGAAAGCCTTGGCTTAAATCTCAAAATAAGATCTTTTAAAAGTAGTTTTACATCTAAAACTAGGACACTAAGAGAATAACTGATATGTAAGCAAAGCATTGGAATTTACTCAACAAACATCCCACATAGTTGGCGGAAAAAAGAATGGAAATGTTTTGAGATCGCTGTGTGTTGGTTTTTTGTCTTCCCTTTATTGTTTTGATGCCCTTTCATCCCCTTTTTTTCGATGTGGCCTTAAATTGGCGAGAAAGAATAACCGAAGCAGCAGGATCAAGTGCTTTGGAAGTCCTTTACACTAGGGTGCATACCAATATTTTGTGTCCGCCTCAACACGCTTGTAGTTTTTGAAAGTTATTCACAATTAACTATAGTAATGATAAGGTTTAGATTAACTGATTTGTAAAGCTGTGATAAATCGTAAAATTTTTAGTTTAATTACTTTAGAAAATTAAATTTACCAAGCAAATTAAATTTACCCAACTCATTATTATACTTTACATTTAAAAAATTTGACTTTATAGATATATTCATCATTAAAGTACAAAATTCCTAAAGAGAATTGCATATTAAGAATTAGGGAATGAGAATGCAATTAATTGCATACATTTTCTTCTATTACTTGCATCAATTTATTTTACCTTTAAAGCCAAATTGATTTTACTTTACCATTTCATTAGGGTTTGTTTTCCAGGTCAGTGGGTTTCTTGTATTAGGTCTTTTTTCAAAATCTGGCATAAAGTTTTCTTTTTATATAGTATTTTAAAAAATTTTTAAGTTTATAGGTAATGATTTTCAAGTACTCTTGCATATTGCTCATATATATATATATTTGAAATAAAATACTAAGTATGATCGAGGACTATTTCAACGTTTTGTTGTAAGTCTAAGTGCCTATGTATAAAAATTTTCCCACCCTGTCGCCTGTATGAATTTAATTTCATGATCTCAGCAGGACATGCGTTTTCAGTTGAGCGATTATATAAGTTCGATCCTCAAAAGTTAAATTACATTATAAAAGATGCTGGCAAATTAAAACATGCAGAAAGAGCAACCAAGAGAATAAAAAATAATCATCCCCTTTAAAGAAAGTGAACAACAAGATGCAAAAAAAAAAAAAAAAATTCTGAAATGAATTGAATGTATAAATTGTGACAATAAGGGTGTTCAGATTGTGGTACATTTATTTCTTTGTATTTTATATTTCTTTAGGTAAAAGAATTCTTATTAAAAGAATGCCTGCTAAGAGGTATTTTTTTTTTCCACTAAAATCCAATTCTATGCGAATTTTGTATGTTGACTCCTTAAGCTTGAAAAATGTAATTGATCATATGAAATACTTATGAAACATAGTGCAAGAGTTTCCAAATAACAATTTAGAATAATTGAGGATAAAGTTAGATAGAAAGATTACAAGAATATATTATAATATATAAAGAAACTACAGGCATATGGATCTTGTTAACTAAACTTGGTTTAATCTCGAATTCTCTCACTGCATTTGGTTGGCAATTGCATTGAATGCTACTTAAGTACATGTATTCTAAAATGTAAGCTCAAAACCCTTCCTGTGAAAGCCATAAAATAAAAAAACGCCGTCGTTGAACGTGATAAAGCTTACGAACAATAGCGGCTTCAGAGAACAGCGTTCGAGTACCAGTACCAGCATTTCAAGAGTTTTGAGAACATCGGCTTCAAAAATATATTACTACCATGTAGCGCCAAGGGCTCGGTTAACGTATACAAAGTTTTAATTCTGAAATATTCTCAATGGAGGACCAAATTTAGGGTTGATAGAATGAATGCCAGTACAAATAATTGTGATGACATGTGGCCCGTTGCCGACAATAAATTATACCTGAATGAAATGACAAGAGGAGACCAGCTCTGTGACCGATAATAATAAAATACAGATTTATTTTTATATGAGCTTACAAAATGGTTTACAAGATGGCTTTTCTACTAAAACATATTCATATTTCTAACTATCAAAAGATCTGTACTTTAAAACTTCATTATGCATTTGCAAAATTGAATGACTTACAAATGATTTGTTGATCTCTTGATTGATCGATCGATCAATAAAAAAAAAATACTTGTAATTCCTCATTATTTATATTGGCAGCTTAGGCTTCTGTTCTCAATTGTTAAAAGTAATTGCATTGTAACAAGTATTTATAGCCTTTGGCCTTCAATAAAATTCAAATTATTGGCTCATGAATCGAGATTCAGGTGTCATCTTAGCATGAGCTTAACATTTTAAAGAGCTTACAACTGGCTTAAAAAATGTTAAATTCATTTTGGCCCAAAGTTGAACTGCAAGTATGAATAAATGAAATAAATTGATTGAGTTAAGCCGTTTATGTCAGTCTATCATTTGTAATGCAAATTGGCGCATCTTATTGTTTATTATATATTAAAATTTGAAATGAAAACATTTATAATGAGTGAAAAAGTAAACACATGAAGTAAATATTGTTTTATAAGTTCATTAACTTAAAAAAATTAATTCATTTTTAATATATGTACATATTTCGAACACAGCTCCATAGACTTCAATGCAACCGCAGGGAAGGAAGGGCAATATCTTAACAGCATGAAGCGCCTGTAACAAAACTATGACCGCTTAATATAAATTTCGAGTCACTGCATTCATCATTGATTGACGAAGTACTTGAAAAAGCATTGGCATAGAATTAAAGCGCAGGGCAAAACTCACCCTAAAGATGCATTCCAGAAATAAGTTAGTAGTTTTCTTTTTCCAAAGTAAATTGTTAATAATATTTAAAAAATACTAAATAAATATATGCAACGATTCTCTGCTATATATACTTGTATTAAACAGATTAGTGTTACCTTTTATATATGAGTAAATATTTTAAATTCATACTTTCCAATTATTTGTATTATTAAATTGATATTAGTTCATTCTGCAGTTTTTGCCATTTAAACATGTTTCAGAACGATACATTAATTTGCTCTATTTTAAAGATTATAGTTAGTATTTGAAAGTTATATAAATAATATATCTATACACATACATATACACATACACATACTCGGTATACATGTGTCTAATGAGTTTCTTTTTTTTTTCATCGTGTCCCTGATAACCATATTTTATACTCATGATTACGTTTCTCTTTTATACTTCTGTGTGGCCTCAATGTAGTAAATTATAATGGGGGCGGTTCTTGATGCCAACCAATGAGAGAACGCGAACATATGCTATGATGTTTCTGCTCCTCCCCCATCAACATGTTCAAGTAACGCCCATTGATTTTGGGTTCGGTTCATTTAGTCTGTGTCAGAATCAATGTATGGAATGAACAAAGAATTACCAACTTTCATGGCGCCCGAGATAAATCTAATACATATGTACCTTCAAGCCATACATACAAATGCACTACCTAATAATTAAATTGTTGTTTTTAGCTTTTAGAATTCAAGTTAAAGGCCAATTCACTGGGCAGTTTTCTTCTTTTTTTATGCCCAGGTCAACAAAATACTTCCACTTTGCCATAAAATATGTAGTCCAGCCAGTGGCTGATTAAAGAGCTTGCGGTAAATCAAATTCAAATCTCTTTGGCCGAACCCCTCTTTCATTTCTCTATTCAAAAGGAACTCTTGAAAACTCGGCAACATAAGTATCTGCTGCGAATAGGGGATTAACACCTAAGCTAGCCAATTGTAAAATCAATTCATCAAAATGCATACTAAATGTTAACAAGAACTTTCTTACAGTGGTAATTTTGCTAATAAATTATTTCAACTAGAGTAATATTACAGTTTGAGGAAACATTTTGTTGAGTTACTACAAAGTAAAGATATTTATAAAATGCTGGCTCTTAATATTGAAATAAGGGTGAGTAAAACTTAACCGAGATTGACATCGAGTGGAAGAATAAATAACTTCAATAAAAACGTGGGCACGATCAAACTTCCGGTTTGTTTTTCACCGATCATTTCCAATGATAGAACCTTAACACTAAAATTTTAAACGTCATGGACCACCAGGCAGAATGTTGCTAAGCCGCCATGTTGCTGACCAGCCATATTGCGAGCCAGCCATGTTATTAAACCGAAATGTTGCCGGTGATCCCCAATGTTGCATTTACCTTGTTGATGCTTTAATTCTTGAGAAAGATAAAAAGCTATTGTTGGATGGTGCGATAATTAATATAATTAAACTCAATATGCCTAATTCTTAGAAGAGCCTACATAACTGCATAACAGACCTTAATGCACATTTTTTATAAAATCTAAGCATACCCGTTGAATCAATTGTTACAGGGTAAAATAATAGGAAAAATAAAACACAAAGGCAGTCAACCAACACTTGAAACAACAAAAGCAAAGCAAACAAGGGCACAAACGTAGACAGCTTCGTCTTAGAAATCCTCGGCAGTTATCTTTCCAAGAATCGAGGCTCCATCAGCATAGCCATCATATTTTTTATGTAACTTTTATAATATACCCTATAAAAACTTTTAATTCGGAAAGGGACTTTTCATAAAGTCTGTGTTTAAAAATATTTTCTGCGCTTAAAGTTCATTAATTTTCAATATGTTTTTATTTACATTTTAGTGTTAACTGATTTTGAATTTTAAGCAGAACTTGTGCTTGAAAATTTTTAATTATTTTAAAATGATTTATATTAATTGAATTTGAAAAAAGTGTTAACTAAAATTAGTCAAATCTTATATCACCAAATATAATATATGATTTATATTTCAGCAGAATGAGTTGACTTGATATAACCCTGTGCATCTATCCGAATACTCGTCTGTCCGTCTATCTGGATATCCTTCGTCAGCCTTAAAGCTTCGGTGAAGCAAAGATTTTGAAACACGTTTTGTTATAATCATTTATTAAGTTTATTTTTTGCTTTCAAATCTTTTCAGTTTATTATTTTCCAATCAATTTATACTTTCCATTTCAAAATATTTATAATTTTTAAAAATTATTTAACACACGAGAGTTTTTTTATACTCTAGTTCAGCACTTTTTCCCAATCACACAAATTCCAAACTATTTTGGTAGTCGTGAGCAAACCATCTACGGGGAGAAATCGCAAATTGTCTACCGCAGATAAAAAATCTGCCTACTTTGTGGAAAAGTTTTTTTTTTTATTTTTATTTTAGCGCTTCCTTATCCATGACCATCAAATCACCCCATCCAAATACGTATGTATGTGTGTGTGTGTATGTATGTATATAGTAAATACCAGCCGGATGAATGGTGAGATTCCCCTTCGTGCGTCCAATCATTTTACGGGGTTGCAGAGTACTCACATATGCAGCAAATTTAATTCGAATCAGCTATGTAACTATCGAAAAGGTAGAATAAATTTGCCGGATTTTATCAAGCGTTTAAAATTTGTTATTTTTTTTTTCCTGCTTAGTTAAAGTCTCTTTGTATTAAAGCGACGAACTTGTGTGTATATCGAATCGGCGGCAGCGAGAGACTGCGTTATGTATCTTTTTTGGAAGTTCCAGATTCTTAGCTGTTAGTATAAATATACATATATGTATACATATACAATGGATACTGAATAGTGGTTATTTTGATTGAATGACAAATTTAATGGTTCATTAGTGACACAAGTTAAACAAACCCTTCTCATATTCCATTTTTGGTTAGTGGATGGACAGTTTTAAGAACCGCTCGATCCATGAAAATGTCAAATTTAATTTGTCGTGCATATATAAATAGGTTTATATATATATTGTACATATGTATATACAAAAATATGTATACTAGATATGTCGTGTTTAACTACAATAAATTAACGTGCTGAATTTAGAGTACATCAGAGGATGTCAAAAAAAAAAAAAGAAAGAAAGAATGAATGAAAGAAAAAGAGGGAAAATCAAAGCCATGTATTTGGAGTTAGTACTTGAAAGAGTATGGGTATGCATTGTTTGCTTGTGTGAAAATACAAGCTTAGAAATCATTTTATTGTAGGGAGCGACACAATAAAAGAAAATTCAACAATTTAAGAATTCCTGCAGCGTTTCTGAACTAATTCCGAATGGGGGAAACTTGGAGTAGCAACGGGGGTTGAAACAACATCAACTGCCATTGGTTGAATTTCTTTTGTCAGCTTGACAATTTAAATGTGTATGGGCCATGCATTAGTCATCTCTTTCCAACGCGCATTGGCCAACTCGTGGTTAGCCAGGGTGAGTGAAACAAACGGTGTTCATAAGAAGGCCGGAGTTATTATAACAGGCTGCATCTCAAATGTACTCTGCTCTGTTATTGGCCAGCTACAGCAAATGAATAAGCAATATTTTATGTTTGTTTTGTTCAACGAAGTGTGTAGCCAGTACGAAACACAGTACAAAGTCATCGTTAATAGGAAAAACTTATTCGAGGGCTATCCAGAAGCCATCTGAGGAGTACTCGTCAGTACTGTTCAGACCTCTTATTTCATTTGACGGAATCGTGTCGAGTGGATATTCATAATAAATTCACTGACGTGGGCTTATATGTGTTTAAATTTACATACATACTTATATTGTGCTGAAGAAACAAAAATCAGGTGTTACATACTCTGAGTGGTTTGTCAATATACATTTTTAGCTTCAATTCTAAACTTTAAATCCATCAATTTGTATCGGTGCTATAAATAAATAAAGTTTTAAATTAGTGAAATGCCATGCAATTAAAAACACCAAAACAACAAAATGTACTAAAACAAATTTAATTGATGGATTATGCTCAATTTACCAGGATATTATAATTAATATGAATCAAGTAAAAAAGAAATCAGAAAAGACTATCTGATATTTCTATGAACCAGTTTTTGAATGATAAATATAATATAGATTTTCCCCAAATCGAAAAGGTGATAAAACTCGCGATCTGTGAAATAATTTGTTATAATCAAAAGGAAAACAACGTTCAAATATGTAAAACGTTTTAAATATGCTAAAATTAATAAATACTCAAGTGTTTAGCTTTCTCGTAGTCTGTGTGAGCGAGAGAAAGCTATAGTTAAATCTATATAGTTTATAATGTGTCAATATCTGGTGCATATATTCAAGATGGGAATACAACAGTAAAACTACTGTATCGGTAATTGTAATATCTGAATGTGATATATTATTCGTGTTATAGAAATTTCTATATCAAGTTTTATTTAAAAATAAAGAGCTTTTCTAAAAATCTTACATTAGTTACTCTACCGAAAAACTACCGCAATGGCTAAAACCTTTTGATCTATTAATAACTTGAAAAGAAAACGTTAGAAGATGATGCCAATTCAATATACAATATTCAGTGTCAGTTTACAGTAGAAAATTGGAATAAACTACGGCTTTCATTATCCAATTGCCACAAAATCCAAGTGTTAAAAACATAAGAAAAAGTGAATGGATAATAAAATAATTTATTTATATCTATCTTCTTGGTCTCTATGAAATTTTTATATTTTGGCCGTATTTATTAGTTTAAGGCAAGCAAATATTTCAGTTTTCAATAAGTTTTTTGACTTAGTCTTTCATATATATTAGTTAAAACCAAAAAAATGGAAAAATGCGATATTTATTTAGATATTTTGAACAAGTTTTACGTTTTTTACTGTTTTGAACTTCCAAATACCAGTCTCTCTTATATATATCCTTTATAGCCTAAGTGAAAGTGATCCGTCGGAATGTTAATACGATAACTCTTCAATCTCTTCTATCGAAAGTTTTAGTTATTCCGTTTCGATGTTTTCAAATTGGACTCAGATACGAAATTTTAAAAGAAATGTTGTAGATAAACATTTTAATTTGTTTTTGAAATCGAAATTTGGGTATAACCATATTCGCTTTATTGTGATTACCGAAATTATAAAAGACCAAAGATCACAATTTAAAAAATTCCATTTTTTACTGACTTGTGCATCTATAAGAAGAGTTAGTTAAATGGCAAAAGAGAAACTGACAGACATGACAGAAATGCAAATTAATATACAATACAATTCCATAAATATATATATATACATATATATACATCTATATATCTATTGACAAGTACATTTTCTTCTAGAATTTCTTGGTATTATGACCGGAAACATAAATTAGTGTATATAAAAGTAGAATAGCATGAAATTAATATTCAATGCAATTTCTTTTATTGTTAAATGAAGTATTTCTTTAATTTTAGAATAGATACATTTTGTGTGGACAATTGAATTCATGATCAATTACTTCGTATGTCAGGCCAAGGAATTATTTATCCATCAGCAAATGAGAAAAGGTGTTTTACCGATTTAGCTGCGGAGGCAGGCGGAAATTTATTAACTAACCTAAATGAAGCGGATTTGGTTATGAGTTTATCTCCAAAAGACATACTTATACCTCCAGCCGCTTCCCAACATCATCAACCAGAACCACTATCCAAATTAACAGCTAACGAAACATTGACGCAGGACACGGTTTCAACAGCAGCCGCCGCAGCGGTTGCTCATCACCATCATAATCTATCTAGTATTCATCATTTGCAAAATCTGCATAGTCAGCATCAGAATACGTTATTCAATACAAATCATACAACACCCTTCAGTGTGACCGATATTTTGAGTCCAATAGAGGAGTCGTATCGTAAACTGGAATTGAACGGAAATCCACCATCGCCTTTTCGGTAAGTCTACTAATGACTAAGATACATAGCTTACTAGAAGAGATATAAGGGAGTTATTAGGGTAACATTTTAAAATAGGAGATTCTTAGGCAGTTTTAATTGAAAATAGAAATTGCATTTTTTTGTATATTTGGCATCTTGATTTTTATATTTTTAAAATTTTTCAATAAGAATGTTGTAAACTTTTTAACAGAATTGTCCAAGTAAAAAGTAATAGTTGCTTTTTTTTAATTTAGAATTGTATAATGAATTTCAGGGGGAAGCAAACATGATTATGGTGATATTTTCTATATATCATTTTAAAAACTAATTCAATTAATTATAGACCAATTACAGTCTTTTATAAGTGAAATACCAAGTAAGCGGTAATCTACTGAATTATTTTTGCCTTTAACTGTGTCGTAATCTCGGACAGATTGAAATTGTAAAGTTTACTTGATTAACAGTCGTTCCCTGTTGATTTCCTGTGTGTGCGGCGGCGGCGATTGACTCTTTTCCGACTGAAGTGGTGGCACTGGTACATGCGTTTAAAAAACACATGAATCCAAATACTTGGACGTCTGCGATCTTTATCTGAAATAACTGCAGTAACTAGTACTATTTGTTATTCAAAAAAATTAAATTTTTTAATTATTTCACAATCTTAGGCAATCTTTTAGCTTTAATTAATTTGCCTATTAATATTCTGATAAAGGAAAATTATATGCAAATTATATACATATACATATGTAGCATGGAATATTTCAAAATATGCTAAATTTTATACATATGTATGTATGTATGTACCTCCATATTTAAGGACCTCATAAAATGCTTTCAACTTTTGATTTTTAAAAAAGTACCGAGCATCAATTAAAGCTTGTTAGGGCTCGTGAATAAAAAACCCCGTGCAACTCAACTTAACTTTGAAATTGTGCACATTCATTATACGAGGAGTAAGTTAAAACTCATTATAATAACTTTTCTTTTTGCTTAGATACCCCCATTTGCCACTGACCTAGCAGTCAATGTTGCATTGAAACAAACTTTTAGCCTCTACACACACATGCATACATTTGTCCGCCATTTTGTATCCGATTATATTCCATATTGGATACATACATGTGTGCCGATGTGTGCATGTGTTTGTGCAATTTGGTTAGGTTCATGATAAAATATTTCAAACAAATTGTGGTTGTTTATACAGACTGATATGTTAAGTTTAATCAATTTGTTAACGCTGATTTAGAATATATATATTTGCTTGATTTTAATATCTTAAGTCCATTGTAAGAAATATCAAAAAAAAATCAAGGCCATTGTGTATTATAGGATAGGAGGAAAGAAAGAGAATTGAATTTATAATTAATTTAAAGACTTTAAATGTTAAATAAATGGTTACATAATATCAGAAGTTTAATAACAACTTTGATCAATGTTTAAATATTTATTTTATATTTGACAAATTATACAAAACTGAACTATAAAATATCTGTTCCTAAGTAGAAGTCTTCTTTAAAATGGTTTATGGCCCATTCCTTCTGATTTTAACACTCATTAATATGCTAAAAATATTAATCAAGTTTGTTAGACTATTGTTAGAAGTTTATTTGTAAAGTGTAATTGACCGTCAATTGCTAGACAAACACATTATCAGAAACAGGTTTAGTTTCTCATTTATAATTAAAATTCCTAATTGAAATCTGTAAAGTAAAATTTCTATCATTTGTATTTTAAATACCTGCGAAAACAAATTATACATTATTACAGGGGATCTATAATGAAAGATCTTGACCATACTAAGGTTGGAATATATTTATTACTGCATTAGTCTTTAGCAGAAGCTTTCCAATGTATCAAGAAATCGTCTAGAATATGAACTCTATATATCAGAGACTACGCCTTGGATAGATTTTTCTATATGATGGGTTTATCCTATAGAATAATTGTTTATCAATTCAAAATATTGCATTTGGAAGATGATGGAACAAAACTGAAAGCTTATCAATATATGTACTTCGAAATATACATATGATCTAATTAAGACAGTATTTTTATATGCATTTTTTTTGTATAATTTTTAAATACATTACAATACTATTTAAATATATAAATTTACTTTATTTGAAGGTCTAATTCAAGTGGTAGTAGTATTAATTCACCAGGAACACTTAGTACTTCAACTATGGCTAATCCATATGCAATGGGTTCACTGTACCATAGTCCAGGCGTTCAAAGCTATTGCGGACCAACAGATAACTTATCATTGGCGGGCCATTACACGGATATGAGAAGCTCTGCATCGTGGTATGGATCAACAGCTAATGATCCAAGATTTGCAAGTAAGTGAAAATCTGTATTTTGCCTTTTATTACTATCGTTTTCTTTATAATGTTTTAAGTTTAGGAACTTAAACCATATGTTGAGATTGAACATCTTTGTGTGAAAGTGAATTTATGGATATAGCGACGGGCATTTTCTTAGAACTATCATTTATTGGCTATCTAAGCCAAGCTTAGCAAATGTTATGTGAAGAACTCCAATAAAAGACTTGATGTACTTGACCAATAAGAAAGTTAGAGCTACCAACCAAAATAATAATAAATAATCCCTATATATATTCCTAAAGTTTCTGTGGAATTATTTTATATATTTTTAAATTACTCAAATACTATTGTCAAACTTAATAAGGAAAAATTCAGATTCCAACTTATCGGTTATGCAAAACTTCCTTTTTTTTTAAATTAAAAAAATCTATTACAGTGCTCTCTGATTACACAAAAGATCTAATATTACTCGTTAAATGAAGTATTTGAAGTAAGCACGTATTTCCGACGATTCTTTGCGCAATAATTTTGAACCGTCGCTTTGGGGATGACGGCGCAACGCCTTTCTGTTGCGATGAATAAGTTTATTTGGGTCCGAATTGGCATGAAACGCTTGTCTGCCACAGACGACCACACACATACACACCCAGATAACGGTATAGATGCATATAAATAATAGTCTGGTCAGATGGGCCAGAAGACACA
The DNA here is from genome assembly GCA_018903615.1 of Drosophila neocordata. Taxonomy (NCBI): domain Eukaryota; kingdom Metazoa; phylum Arthropoda; class Insecta; order Diptera; family Drosophilidae; genus Drosophila; species Drosophila neocordata. The sequence continues at coordinate 16,029,430 of JAEIGI010000002.1, read as the reverse complement.
GTTATTTAAGCGTTGCCGTTCTAGTTAAAATGGGATTTATTGCAATGTGGTAGCAGAGAAATGATAAAATACTGAAACAATTTGAAAGGTGAAACTTGATGTCTTTAAATTGTTGGTGTTGATATATAACACACACACATACATGCATGCATACATATTTATGTATATGGAAATTTAAAGAAAAAGAGAAAAAAAAAGCGAGAAAAAACTGGTACTCGAAACGTCATTTCACCGATGCAAACTAAAACAACAATTCACACAAAGCACTTGAAATTTTGAGATTTATTTTCATGATAATCATAAATGCTGCGTCATGCAATCAATGTAGATTCTTATTAATTCTATGTTTATTTAAAAAAAAAGAATAAGCAAGAAAACTCGAACAAAAACCGAACTCGACTATAAAATACTGAGGGCATGGATAGATATATGATTATTATATAAACGGTAGTTTTTATTCATCGATCTTCATATCAATTTAAAAGTGGAATATATATATTATTATCTAAAAGATATAACCAATAATTGCAAATGCATTTGTATCTGCTAGTAGGTATTATGTGTCTTCTATTCATTTTTCTGTTACTCAACATTACACAGATGCACCAAAATTTTCTGAAATTTATCCATATATAATTTTGCATATATTTATGCAAATATCAAGTAGTGAAGATGCCTCATTCTGTCAGTTACATTTGCATTTAGTCTTTTGGCCCAATGGGTACCTGGTGTAACAAGAAATGTGGGAAAATAATTGATTTTGAATTATTTTGTTGTCATTGTTTATTTAAGAAATTGAAAGATCATTAAGAGGTTTTTACACACATAAAAGACCTTTCCATTTTTGGTACCAGTTCGTTTTCAATAACGCTATTCGACGCACATATTTATGTTTGTATGTATAGGTGTGCGTACATAAATACTTATGCATAGTTAGTTTTATGCATATTTAAATAAATTTGAATATTTTATTAATATACCTCACATATATAAGTATTAGACGCTAACCTGGCATTTTAAAACTTTGCGAATAGACAATTAGGAAGAAATTTGAAGAAAAAGAAAACAAAAATGGAGTAGATGCGTTAGTTAATGTTATGGTCCTAAAGCTGAAATTGGTAAAACTGCCTAATTTCCTACCTTTCAATTTACACAAACTTGTGTCTATTATTGAAAATTTCTCTTTGAATTAGCAATTTATTTTCAATGTAAGTCAGTTGTTAAGTTATAATAATAGTTAAAGAATTCAAAAAATTATATTTTGTTTAGCAATGTTTTGAATTTCCTGCAAACTAAGTTTGTTACCGATCAGTTTTTATGCATATTTTTAACCCGTCGTGTTGTTAAACTTACGCTGCTGGGCAGCCATGTTGCTGTACGGTAGCAAAGGTCTGTGGTACCGTAAATAAATAGTATCGATCCGCTTGATAAGCAGAGGTTTTTTTTTTGCAATTAAATCTTTGTCTCACTCACTCTTATTTTGACTCCATCCCTCGCGACCATCAATAAAAGTAACAGTTCAACGCCAGCAATGTCACACTCTATCTCTTCCTCTCGCTCTCTAATTTCACCGCTTTGTTAGACATGCTGCTGCCGTCGCTGCTGCTGCTGCCAACAGCAGCAACCAGGAGCTCAAACTCACCCTCTCACCAACAAGCTATTTGCCCTATGTTGCCTCGGCATTAATCGTTTATGCATATTATCCGACTATAAAGGTCTCCGTTCTGTATAAATCTTGACTGGCTTTTATGGTCTCCATGTGACCAGGTCTATATGATGCACAGTCTGAAAAGCGACTGGTCTATGTGTGTGCTAATTAAGAATATTATATATATTTCTTTTTGCATGGTCGCATATACTAACTTTTACCGGCAACATACACTTTTACAGGGCTTAGATACCACAGAAATTTAGCTGATAAATATTATTTTTTTTGGGATATAACCTTCTAAATAGAGCATAATTTGGTTTACTAAAGATTAAATAATTATCGATACTTGAATTTAATTACTGGCTGAATTTTTAGCAATTTTCTTCAAATAAATCTACGCAATGCAAGATTTAAGTAACTCTTTGTTAGTTAGAGTAAAAAGAAACTCTGTAAAAATGCCTTTCTTTATTTCTTTCTATTTTTGTTTCCATCCATACACCTTTTCTGAAGGCAATGTAATTAGATGCACATTGCGCTTTTCATCCTGTGTATGGCAAGGATAAGCACTTGTGTATAGTATAATTGCAGTAAACATATGTATGCATATATATATATATGTACATATGTATGTACATTTTAAAGAAAAGAGAGTTTAAACAGTTGAAACAATTCAAAGAGTTCATAAATTTCAGCTTGAGCCAAAATTATGTAGGTTTGTCCATTTCAATATAATCAAATCATGAATAAATCTATTTTATAGTATCACGTCTTATGGGCACTTCTTCATCTTCAATGGGTCATATGGGTAACATGAGTGGCCTGGCAGCATGCAGTGTGAGTGATACCAAACCCCTGCAATTTCCATTGGCACAGAGGAGAAAGCGCAGAGTTCTATTTACACAAGCCCAGGTGAGTGAAAATTGTTTTTTGATTCATATTATTATAGATTAATTAATTTAATTTCCAAATCGGTAATAGGAGATAGAATCTCCCTTTAAATAATTGCGCAAACAAAGCTGAAGAGTTAAAAAATTACATCAATTATTTAATATTCAGTTAGTTTTAAGGCGTGACAAGTTAAATTAAGGGGTTAAGATCCAAGTTTTTTACAAATGACACATCGGCACTCCCCTTGTTTAATAATTCCATGTAAATAATGACAGTTGAGTAAGTATTTAGAATACCATATTATGGAATTTAGTCAATATCATTAAAAAGTACTTTATCTACTTAAATGAGCTATTTAAATCAATTGTATTAGACACTATATCAACTAAAACTTTGATCTCATTTTAAAAGAGCAACTTTTCAAAATAACTTATTCTATTACTATTGTCCAGATTATAATGAAAATGAAAATATAGCAAAGATACAGAGATTATATTAGAATGATGGTAATCGTTGAAGGAATATAAAAATTATTGAAATAATTTCTCCAACCTTAATCATAAAATATTGTTGTGTATATAATGATGGATGTATATAGATAGATCCAGAACTTAAAAATCGTTTTATGCAGAATTAATTTGTTTTATATATTGCCGCTTAAAAGAAACTAAGCACTTAAGCATGTTTCAGCAATCAGTTTTACTTAATTCTGGTAAAAGGAATTTATTTATATTTGAGCTTTTGTTTTTAAGGACTACTGCCATATTAAACAAAGCTCACGTATCCATTGGATACAGGTATACATTTCTTACCTGTACCATATTTCCAATCATGAGCAGATACGTTAGCGTTAAGTTAAGGCCACTTGGCGAATATTGTTGTTATGCCGTCGCATAACCGTTACCTAGCAAGTTGGCTAAAAAAAAAGGGCCCGTTGGTAAATAAGGCTCGCATACGCATATCTTTGTACATTTTCCATACATATATTTCTATATACATATATAGACGCACACACACACATTTGAACGGTAGTAACCAACAAACGGCTTGTATGTAAGCAAACATGCATTTGCACAATGTAAACATAAACTCATAAAGATATTTGTATTTATTTAAGACTTGAGTCTTCAAGTGTATAGTAAATATAAAATTCGTTTTTCATTATACCATTCTAAATATTCGAAATGGATTTTATTTGAGAGCAGTGCCAAAATAAAAGGCAAAAACTACGTAAAGCTTTATGCGCCAATTTTACATCCCCCGTTTGATATTTGTTCACACATTTAAGATGTATGTATTGATGTATGTAGATATGATGAAGACATTCAAACTGGGACATATTTTAATACAATTTATAATATTGATTTATTTTTTATAGAATTTTTGTATAATATATATGTATATTGTATTTTAACTGGTAGGTAAATATTCTTAAAGTCTATTTTAAAATCTCTTTTTACAATTGATTTAATACAAATTTTTAGGAATTTTTTTTTTAAAACTTTAAAAATTTTATTACGGGTAACTTTTAAATTCTATAATGTTGGGATTAGTGAATAAGAAAATTGTTTCTAAACATCTAAATCTCAACTAAACAGAAGAAGATTGTCCAATCGGTAATTATTATCTATAGCTTCTCTCTATTCTACACTCTAAAAACTATTTTAAGGGAACTCTTCTAGACTCGTTTTCTTTATCAGAAAAAAACAAACTCTACTGACCTTTAACAAAGTTTTGTTTTCTCAATGTCCTTTTGTATCGATTTATTCGTTACAGGACCCAAGGCTTTTAATGTGAACATCTTGGTTTTGTTTTCATTTTGGCAGCTGCTTTATATTATGTCAACATTCCACGTACGTATTGGTTTAGGGGAGGCATTTACCTAAAAATTAATTAAAAGTGAACAATAATGGACCTTTTGGAGTGAAGTTTGCCAAGTTCAAATATATACTTGTTATAGTTAGATAAAATCACCTTAGCTTTCGCAAACACCAATTTTCAACATTGTGCGTCTGGTTTCAAGAACAACAAATTTGTTTGACAATTTATTTAAGTTGAATATTCATTTCTGCAATAGAGTTCTGTGCAAATAGACCTGAAATTAAATATTTTGATCGGACAATATTAAAAGAAAAAACACTCAGGATAACATTTTGGTGGGTAGGTAGCTAACTTAGTTATTTACGGTATTCCGGGACACACCCTTAAATAACTATTGTTTGTGCAAAAACTGGTGAGAAATAATGAAATCCAAAAAATTGGGCTAAATTTGCACTAAAAGAAGTTGGGAAACTCTTGCTACTTTTCCTTTTGATAGAGCAATATTTTCAAATGGTTTAATTTTATATAGTTCTATGTATAAATATGTGTAAAATAAATAATAAAATAAATATATTAAAAATTTAAGCAAGTTTTTATCGTTTGCTTCTAAATATATATTAAAACATGGAAAATCATTTCTTTACTGTTTCAAAATCTGTAGAATATATTGACTTTCCTAAAATGTTTCATCACAGATCTTGTTTACATAAAAATTCCTTTCCGAAAATGATTACGTTGCTTAACAAAAAAAATGTACGTCTTATATAATATAATTTGAAAATTACAAAATTTTACCGATTATTTTGTCAAACCGATAGTCTACATTTAAATATTTCCATATTATTTTATAGGTTTATGAGCTTGAAAGGAGATTTAAGCAACAGAGGTATTTATCCGCCCCTGAGCGAGAACACTTGGCCAGTCTTATACACTTGACACCAACACAGGTAAGAATCCTATTCATATATATAACAATTATATTAAAAGGCTGGTGGTTGATATTGCTAAGCCACTAACAGAGATATTTTGTTAACGAAAGATTATATAATCATTGGTTGTTGGTAACCATAACAAATACAATTCGTACAATTCGGCAATATATAAATAATGATATTATATAGTAAAATATATAAAAATCCTGTAAAAATGTTATCCAATGTTGGTTATGTAAACCGACGGATAACTGTTTGAACACTAGTTCCTTAAAATTTGTGTCGGCAAATGTTTATACTGTGAAATCACCGTAAAATGCTGTGAAATGTGGGGTGAAATCTGCTTTTGACCCAAATTTTGTTACCCTGCCATCCCGTATATATTGAAAATTACTATATACAAATAGTAAGTGTCTGGTGGTTGTTTTTTTTTTACAAATATTCTTTTAAAAAAAAAGGTTCATCTATTTAAAGGGATGAGACAATTGTTGAACTAACAGAAAGAGAAACTAACCAATTCCAAAACTAGGTTTTCTTGAAGATGTCATTTGGAATAAGCCACTTTGATCTCCATTGGAGTCATCTATGCGGTATCCGGTAGTCAATTTTCATCCGTGTTGATATATTTCTTATTTTAACCAATTAAGGGTCGCTGACATGAAATCCGAAACTTGATGTGTGCCTCTTCAGTTCTTATTGGCTAGACAGACAAAAAGTGAATTGCCATTGCCCTCGGCTGAACACAGAACCACAATTCAATGGCTCATAAAATTTTCATTTTCATTTCATGATTTCCTGATTAGTTTTAATAGAGAGAACGGTCCATGGCTAATAAAATAGATGCCTTTGTAATATGGCTAAAATATTTTCCGCGATTTCCAATGAATAAAACTGTTCATGCACAGTTCATTAATATAATAAAGAAGATATCAAGCTAGGTAGGAAAAACCTCGGGACAATGTACGTATGTATGTATGTTTATCCATATGTGTAGGTATCTATATATGGTTAGATGTGTGTTCTTGTCTGGATAGTTTTTTAATTTAGATGGTTTGTTACCTTTATATTAAACACAATGGCCATGCCCTCAAATAGCAAAGAACATGATCAAACAATGACCACATTTCAATACACTTTAGGGGTGAGTTTAAAATGTATTATTTTTCTTATTGTTTGTAAATGCATTTTTATCTTTCAAAAACAGCCACTGTTCAGAACACACATATATATACACACACACACACACACACACACATGTCTGTTCATGGTTGGGATCTGTTTTATTTAAAGGTAATCACCACTGCTGTTTATGTGGGTAGACCTATTGTACGAAAAATTTCCACAAAATAAAACTGAAGGGTGACAATACACAATTCGAGTGTTTTTATTGTTATAACACGTCGCATCCTAAATCTATTGTGAGTACCGCAGAAGTAATTGCTTAACCTAATGACAATTATGTGTTAAGTGGTGGGCATTGTTATCATCACGCCCTTATATTTGTTCACTGATGTAAATATTAGTTGGTCCTCAAAGGACATACCTCATATTATACACAAATTCCATAATGAAAGCAGAAAGATAGATATGTTTGCTATAATTTATTGGCATCAATTTAAACTGTATATGAGATGCACAAGTTCCTAGTTTTGAAACCACAAAATAATGGCTAAAAAATGTTTTTAAATTTTGAGAACGTTCTAATTGAACAGAAGCAATCAAACCTTAAACAATCCAACCACCAGCTAAATAATATTCCTTTTCAGGGCGGCATTATAGAGTTATAATACAGTATAATACAATATGTAAAAAATGGCAGCAACAATTTACAATATTAATTTTAAATGCATTTATTTAATAACTTTAAAAATGAAATATAAAAACGACTCAAGATCCAAATACATATACAAACATAACAAATCACCGATTGAATAATAAATATTTTTCTTTTTTACAGGTTAAAATATGGTTTCAAAACCATAGATATAAATGCAAGAGACAAGCGAAAGAAAAAGCAATGGCAGAACAAAATCAACATAATCAGGTAAACAGAGAGACTCTATGTCAAGACTATACAAACAATCTATATGAATAAGTCAGTGTGTTGTAGCTTTGGGTGGCTCTATAGTTGATGGCCATAGGGGCCAGGTAACTAAAATGTGTGTCCATCAATTAGAACTGTATTGATATTCTGGCAGCCTATTTAATTTGCTCCAATGTAAATTCTTTTATGTAAAATTTCAGTAAATGATGGTTATTGCAATCTTTAAGATCTGCATGCCAGTCTTTTGGTTCAATTGATGTTAATTTTGCTATTTTTTTCTTTCGGTCCAAAATATTTTCAAGTATCTTTTTTACTTAAAGAAATGTTGGGATTTTATGTAATATTTCTCGTTAGCAAATTGGCTATACCTGAGCTGTTCTGCCCTTAAATCTTCCTTTGAGATAAAACAAAATTTTGTCAGTTTGTACAATAGATTTGTCTAGATATGCACAAGCTAGACTTACATTCAAAACAATTTGATCGCATCCCGATGCGAGACTAGGACAAAGCAGGAAAAATGTAGATTTGATCAAACAATGGGACTCTTGGTTTACGCTTTTTTGGGGTTGAAATCAAAGACCTCTTCTATTGCTTATTTAAAATAAAAATTTTTAAAAATTGGAATTTTTTAATTTTCAGTCTGCAAGCTCTCCAAGACGTGTCGCAGTTCCAGTGCTGGTTAAGGATGGCAAGCCCTGCTCTGGAAACAGTAATGCAACCCAACCGCAGCCCCATGCTAATAGTTCGACAACGTCGGGTAATAACAGCAGCAATAGTAATAGTGGTAACGCAAATAGTGGATCAACAGCCGTTTCAGCCAATGTGACGGGTGGACTTAACCTTATAACTGGAGACGCACCCAATTCTCACTCACCTGACACATCCTCATCTCTGCTAGCAAGTTATGGAACAGTTGGAGGTTCCAATGTTGCTATGTTACAGCAACCCTGCAATAATACACTTATGTCAAATAGTTTAGCTATGGCATATAGAAACCAAAATAATTTTATTTCTAATGGGCATCAACAGCAGTGTGGGGGCTATTTGCCGTTACAAGGTAGAGCTTGGTAAACATATCATAAGTATAATTACATTCTTTCGGTCATGCTTCAGTGTACTCGATTCAGTTCAGTTATGTATGTATGCAAATAAAGCTTATATATAAATATATTAGTGTTATAGTCAGTTTACATTGAAAGATTTTGTAACTTAAGCTTCCAAGTGTCAACAGTCCTTAACAAACCAGATGTAAAAGGATGGAGTTTCTGTTCAAATGTCACCTAACAGTAATATCTTTGATATGGTGCTTCATTATTATAATGAATGCCTTTCTTGAATTAGCAGATTTTATGTCGTTATGCTAGTTCATTATGGGTGCTCTCAATGTAAAATGAATATTAAGTATATTGGATAACAATTTCATAAAATGAAATATATGCAACATATATATAACAGCAATAGAAACAAATTTAAATATATACAACTCCAAAAAAAATCTCAATAATATAATGGCGACTATGTATAAGTAAGTGTATATAATTAGGCCAATGTATGCAATAAACAAAAAAATCAATCACGCTTTTATGTCTTACACTTGCACTTTTGTAAGGACCTTAAAAACTTCAAGTATTGTCCAAGCCGAAAAAAATTTGTTTTTATAGCGGATTTATATTTGGAAGGTTTTGCTGCATCTAGTTATGTTATTTCATATTCTAAATTTCAAAAACGTAAAAACGTTATTCTACCTTTATCAAATTAAAGATTAGTTTAAAGGTAAGTTAAAAGAAGAATTAAATTATAATAACCTCAAAAGTAGGTAACGGTGACCTAATTCTAAAAAAACATGAAGTTCTCGATATTAACATTTAAATGAAATTATTTTGACTGACACAGTCCAATAATATGTCAATTTCCAACCGAAAGTACTTGTTTGAATAATATAAAAATTAGATTTGGTATTTTTTTGCATTGAACAACTCGATAAATATTATATGTTCGATTTTTGGCCAAATTTGTATTTTTCCCGTTACAGTTTACGGTCACACAGAAAAATATTTGTAAACACAATCCCAACATAGTTTCGATCATAAACATTATTTATTTAATTTTAAAACAGTTTTTAAAACCAAAATCATGAACAAATATGAACAGAAATATCGAAGGCTGAAACGCAGTATTAAAAACTACCTACTGGTACACAAATTTCTATACATTTAGTTCTTTTTTTTTTATTATATATGTATGTGTGTTTCTATAAAGAAATGTGAACTACTAGCCAAATTTTTTGCAGTCATAAGTTTAGAGTATGGTTAATATTAATAACTTTGTATACTCTTTAGGAAAACAGCTCCATTGCTGATGAAATTTGCTTCGTCCAGGGAGAACTCAGTTCAGCCCGCTCTGAAAGGCTGTTTTTAATTGAACGCCTTATGTTCCATGAAGGACTTGCTAAAAACAACCATATTCAAAATAGTGGATCAACTGAAAAACACGAATTTAAGGAAAAATCTAATGGAACACCAAGTATCAATACGCAGGAACAAATTTTACCAAGGACCACAAACAACCCAGACAGCAAATCCAAAAATTGCTCAACTATTCGTAAAAAGAAATCGATATTTCCTATTAACCTTACAAACATTTTGCTTCACTCTCTTGGTGAGATAATTCCAGGAAATCCAAATTTCCACACTTCTTGTTGGATATATCCAGTGGGATATGTAGCCACACGAATTTATGCACACCCAAACGATCCGCGAAAAAAATGTGTTTTTACGTGTAAAATACTTAACAACGCTGGAGTTCCTCAGTTTCAGATAATTCCCGACAACGATTTGGATGGGGTCTTTTTCGGAGAGACGGCTGACATATGTCATCAAGAACTCATTAACACTATTCAACGTTCTTTTAAAGATAATACAAAAGCACATTTAAAGAAGCAGGGAGAAGTGTTTTTTGGTTTATCGAATTCAAAAACGCAATCGCTTTTAATGTTAGATACTGGTTTCCGACATTGTAGCAACTTTAAAGGATTTAACTTGCCAAACACGGAGAACAAGGATCCAGCATTATCATTTGAAGAACTTCAAAACTACTTAACATAACGCAAATGAAAGACTTTGGGCAGTTTACCAGATATTTTTATCAACATGAATAAAAGAAACGCTACAAATAAGTGGTAGCAACAATTGTACAAATAAAATTTAATAAATTTTGTATTCCTGGTCAACATTGGAATTTTTTTAAATGGTCTGGCTAAAAACATATGAAAAGAAACAGAAGATATCGTGTTTCACTGTCAACGTTTCAAATTTGACTTTAACTCAAATTACACCAATCGATAGTTTAATTATTTTTGTGTTCATCCAAGTGGGTCACACTAATCAAAACAAACCTGAAGAAAAAAGTTTTTGTTGCCTAAAAATATTATTAGTTTAGCTTCAAAATGGGAAGAAGGAAGTCGAAAAGGAAACCACCCCCAAAAAGGAAAAACATTGAACCACTTGACCAGCAATTCAATTGCCCGTTTTGCAACCATGAAAAATCATGTGAAGTAAAAATGTAAGTGCCTAAACCCGGTACATTATTTGTTTGTTTATACATTCCTACAATTTTCAGGGATAAGCGAAGGAATACTGCTAAGATAACATGTCGCGTCTGCTTAGAAGATTTCCAAACTGGAATTAACTTTTTATCTGAACCAATTGATGTTTACAATGATTGGGTGGATGCTTGTGAAACTGCAAATTAATACATACGTCGTCTATAGATATACTTACAACTAGTTCTATTTGTATATGCATCTGAATTTATGTACATGTTCATGAAGATACCTTTGTGAAGCCGAGATCTATATCAAAACTATTTGATAAATAGCTCGGGGATCCTCTGATTTTCAATGTATGTATATATTAGTTTTGACATTGTAAAAATAACACATTTTAAAATCTCAAAATTCAGACTTCATTTAAATGTACCTACCTACCTTGTTATCCCACAAAAAAAAGAGACACTTGTTTTTAAGATTTGGATCTAATCGAGTGTCGCTTTATTATAAATACAAGTTTAAGCTAACTGCGTTAATATACAATGAAGGTTATTCCAACTATGTTGCTTTAATAATCAGCTATTTATTGTTTTTTTTTTATGTAAAGGTAAATTAAAAGTGTATCGGTTCAGAAATTCGCATCTCGTAGTTTACATAGTGATTTACAATAAAACTATTTTGAAAAGAAGCAGTTTGTTAGTAAATACAGGTTAGCGATCTCAATTGTACAAAAACCAATATTTATAATTTAAATATAATACTGGCAACTATCACTTTAGCAAATCTGGTCTTACCGAATGAATGTACTTATACAGGGAATAAACATAAAATATGGTTATTGAAAAAGAGAATTAACATTTTGTAGGATGTTATTTTTATAATTTACCTACGAAATTTATTTTCCTTTATATATATGTGAAGGTTCCAGTTAGTAAAGGGTATTCTAAAGTCAAATTCCAGCTTTGTATTTTTGAACCCTCCGTTTTGTTTTTTTTTCTTATCATTAAAATTAGGTGGATTGTGTCTTGTACCACTTGTTGATAGTATTTTAGTATTTTTTCAAGAGAAGCTTTGATATTTTGAAGTTAAAAAAATATGGTTACTTTTATTTGAAGCACATGTAGATTAAATTCTGTTGAGGCTCAGTTTAATTATCAACGCTCCCGCGCTACGTCTAATTGTTTTGGCAGATAGATACTGTATTTAAGATGGATTTGATTTCAAACGGATGGTTCAGCGAAATACAAAATGAACTCTGGCCTGGGCAATCTTTTTCTTTAAAAGTTAAAACAGTACTCCATAAAGAAGATTCAAAATTCCAAAATATCCAAATTGTTGAAACGTGAGTTCTTAATTTGAATACATTTGTAAACACACACATATGCAGGTACATAAAAATATATACATACGTTTCTATTGGGCACGCAAGATAATTTTTATTAGCCCTGGGACGGTAACCTTCCTTATCTGTAATATCGCGTTGATATTACAAATGTGGCTTTTGTAAGCAATTATGACTGTACACACAAAGCCGTTACATTTAATGTTGATAATCCACAAAATTAATTTCTGTTTTAATTCTAAAATACACCAAGATTTATATGGGGATTGTCTACTTATCTCTCTAATGCTAGGCCTTTTTATAAATTTTAGGGTTTCTTAATCTACACAGTTGTGTTCGGATTTTCTTAATTATCAAATCATCTATAATAATCAATTTTTTCTTTACTTTTAGCGAAAATTATGGAATGTGCTTGATTCTAGATGGGATCATACAATGTACGTTACGAGATGAATTTTCTTATCAGGAAATGATATCATTTTTGCCGCTTTGCTTACATCCGAATCCAAAAAAGGTCCTAATTGTCGGAGGTGGCGATGGGGGCGTTGCTAGAGAAGTCGTTAAGCATCCTTCGGTTGAAGAAGTACATCAGGTTGAAATTGATGAACGCGTTGTTGAACTTTCCAAGCAATATTTGCCGTCAATGGCTTGTGGCTTTAAAAGCCCAAAGCTAAAGTTGACTATCGGAGATGGTTTCGATTATATGAAGAACCACAAGAATGAATTTGACGTTATTATAACAGACAGCTCAGATCCAGTTGGTCCAGCAGTTTCCCTGTTTCAAGAAAGCTATTATGAGTTGATGAAAAACGCTTTAAAAGAAGGTGGCATTGTTTGCTCTCAAGGCGGTAGCTTTTGGCTAGATATTAAGCACATTAAAAAAACTATGGTTGGTTGTGGACAACATTTTTCGAAAGTAGCCTATGCTGTGACATCGGTTCCATCCTATCCATGTGGCCATATTGGCTTTGTCATAGGTTCCCTGAACAAAAATCAAACTTTTAATACCCCCGTTAAGAAATTCGAAAAGACAGAAATTGATACCCTAAACTTAAAGTACTATACAAGCGAAGTTCATGCTTCTGCTTTTGCTCTACCTCGCTGGGTCGAGAAGGAATTATACGAATAACTAATTAATAAGTTATTGTAGCAGGGACAGTAATAAACAGGGTTTATAATAAATACAACAATTATATACAATTTTTAAACTGAAAAAAAAAAAAATGTTAATTCTTATCCATTAAGTAATGCGAATGTGGTTCACAAACTTTCAAGTTATTTTCAGACATGGATGCAAATAAATATTAATTTTTTTACTGATTATGAAATATTTCTTTATTTTTAAATCCTGCATTGTTTAAATGATCATATCAAAGTTTGACAATATTAAATTAAAATTGAGGAATGATGATTATATTAGTTGCCAATTTTTTCGATGTCGTCAGCATTATCAGTATTTAAAAATTTGATATCCTTTTTAAAATGATTTTCAATAGAAGAACACACTTCCATGCTCTTCTCACTGTCGACGAGATTAATAGCAATTCCCGATTTTCCTACAAAATTACAAACAATACATTATAAAAAGAATTCAGAGACGTATGTAGGGGATATTTACCAAATCGGCCAGTTCGTCCAATGCGATGCAAATAGGTTTCACAATCTGCCTTGCCACGAGCATCTACAGGCAAATCGAAATTAACCACTATTGTAACTTGCTCGATATCAATGCCTATATACGAACAAATAAAAGGTTAATTATGTTCTTTTATTGGTTAAGTAAAATTAGGATTACCTCGGGATAAAACATTTGTAGTAATAAGTACTTTTTCTAGACCGGAACGGAATCGGTCCAGCACAGCAAGCCGTTGCTCAACTGTCAAATCACCAGAAAGCACAGCAACTGAATGGCCTTCCTTTGACATTTTACCAGCAAGCCATGAAGCAGTTTTACGTGTCTATCGATATGAAAAATGAGTTTTAAGCTACATAAAAATTAAGATTCCTACTTACATGGCAAAATATAATGGCTTGACCAACGCTGATGCAGCCATAAATATTTTGAATGGCATTATATTTCGCTTCTTCGTTTTTGCATTTAACATAATATTGTTTAATATTATCTAATGATTCCTCCTCTCGCATTAGCCTAACGATGCAAATTTCCAAATAAGAAAAAAAATACAAATTAATTAATTAAATTTGAACCTACCTTATAATAGTTGGATCCGTCACAATCAGCCGTGCAAAGTCCATTACTTCTTTATTGTATGTTGCGGAGAAAAATAACATTTGACATTCTGGCTTTAGCATTCTAAAATGTGGAATGCAATTAAAGACATGCATATCTAAATTTTGTATATAAATTTAAGATACTTACTTATGAATTCGAATGCATTGATCATGGTGACCCTGTGTTGCAATCATAACATCAGCTTCATCCAGGACAAAAACTGTTATCTTTTTCATATCAAACAAACGAAACTTAAGCCCCCAATCTAACATTTTTCCAGGAGTTCCAATTAAAATGTGTTCCGTGATTTTTGAGGAACGATCGACTGAAAATGAGCCCTTAACGGTTAAAATTTGTTGTAAACTTTAAATGTTTGGCATACTCTACCTTCCTCACCGCGAACAGCAAATCTTAATCTAATATCAGGTGAAAATTGCCCCATGCGTGCTGCAGCTTCCCCTGTTTGAATTGCCAACTCATAAGTTGGGGACAAACAAAGTACCTAAAAAACAAATTTTTAGGTAAATGACTATTAAAATATATGTATTTGTAATATAATATATTTAGCTCAGCTCTTTTACCTGAGGATGATTTAGTTTAACATTAACTCGGCTAAGCATTGCCAACACAAAAGCTGCCGTTTTACCTGTGCCCGATTGGCTTTGGGCAATCATATTTTGTGGCGGATCAGCCAGCAAAGTAGGCAAAGCCGTTTCTTGAATTTTCGATGGCGTGTTAAAGCCCATGGCATATATGCCCTTCAAAAGTTCTGGTTTCCTAAAAATATTTTAAAACTTTATATTAAAAGGGTATGTTTATTTTATTATCACAAGATATACTCACAAATGTAATGCTTCAAATGTTTTAACCGAATGCAAAGGGGAATTCGGATTTTTCTGTTGGATGTCGAGAGATAATTTTGTGTTTACCAATCCTTTCCCCAATATTTTAATCAATAAACTTGTTTCCGCAGGACTATAATGTTAATAAAGGAAAGCAACACAACTTGTTTAGGATTAGATATTAATTCATATGAACCGTTAATTAAACATAACCATGTTAAAATAATTATAATTTTTGGTCAGAATCCATTATATACGTATTTATATTCAAGAAAACTTTTATTTCTATACATGGCGGACTTGCCGAAGATCAATTGGAATGCAGTTCAGCAAGAAAAAATGCGCCGAATTTTGGCGCCTAAATGTACGTATGTATTCATACACATATACATACATATAGTCGAACATAAAACAAAACGAAATACATAAATTAGTTGATACACGCATACATATATACGTATGTTCATACATACATATATATTTTGCAAAAACTATGAAATCGTCTCGGAGAATGTATATACGGAAAAAGATCAAATTGCCGTATTGTAAGACACCCAATTGGAATTTAGTTGGTCGCGTCCAAATCTTATATGCATATATTAAATAATGCTGATTTATGCAAACTTACTCAGCAACGTCCGCTTGAGCATCCTCAGCACTTTTAGATACCGGCTGATTTGAACTTTCGGCATTCTGCGGGTTGTTAGCATCAGTAGGTTTAATATGAAGTTGATCAACCTGCATGAGATATCATTGGAACAATAATAATTAAAAGCAAACAAGTGACATTTTGTGTCAATTGCAACTTGCTTACCAGTTTAGAGACAACTTGGTTTTCAGCTATTTTATCCCAGGTCTCCGACATTATTTCGCTTTGTTTCCAAATTGAAGAAGTAAAAGCCTGTGGTTAAGCGATAACAATATTTAATGTAATGTTCACTCTATCGATATAATATCTGATAGAGCTTTCAGAAAATCGTTTCAAACTTTGTCTCTTTGAAACATGAAAAAGAAACACTATGAAAATAAACTTAACATATTTACATACATTGAAATTGAAACCAATTTAAGTTCCGTACATCTTACTGCGATCAGGATTAAAAATTGTAAAAAGCATAAAAGTATAAATTTTAGCAAATGAACAAAACCTTGGTTAAAATCTTTAATTATTGTATTATTATATTCCCATGAAAATGTTGAAAAAAACATATTTCTTTGTTTTTTTATTAGTTTACTAAAAAAATTCATTTTCAATTTTCTTGGAAAGTTCACTAACTACGGTCAAAAGTTTGAACCAGTTCCACCGTCGACATATTTTACACTAAATCGATTAATCAAAATCAAATATCAACACTGCGTTGATTTTTATCAAAATAAAAAATAAGTCGACTATTATAATACAAATATGAACATAGCTCGAAATCTTATTTCAAACCCACAAGCAAGAAGCTTTTTCTATGGAACCATTCTAAAGAACAAAGTAATCCAACGCCAAAGTCATGTGTAAGTAATTATTCTTCTGTAATAACACAGTTGCTTAAAATTATATAATAAATTTTAGAGTTTCGTACCGTGCCCCACCGCCGCCGCATTCAAAGGCGACTAGGATTGGAGCTGTTGCAGTGGGCGCAGCTATGTGGTGGTGGGTGATCTGGCATCTGTGGCACGAACCCGACCACATTACCGTAAGTTTTTCTATCTTTCGTAATTCTTAAACTTATTTTAAAAATGTATAAATTGTAGGGTGAATTTGACTATCCGAACCCATCAAAATGGAGCAACGCAGAGTTGGGTATTCCAAAAGATGCATAAAAAGTTGTAGTTAAATATTTACGCATTCAAATAAATGTCGATACATAAAATCTACTTTTTTAATTTTAAACATCAATGCCCAATGAAAGGTTGAATTGTGCTCTTATAGCTTTTCTGACGTTGCAGCCCAACATGGGGGAACTGTTTGTGCATTTGCTTAGTTTGCAAAGAATAAATATCCGATTGATCTGAGCCAAGTTTAATTACTTCAGAAAGTACCCACTTGCAAAAGTAGAAGAGGGTATTCAAGTCATCCGAATTATATTAAAATTGGAAATTTAATTTCAGTTTTTTGACAAATATGATTTGATACAAGGTGCAAAGACCTGTGCTGAACATAGGCATTTTATTGTAGAAATGTCTAACATAAATTACATTCTGAAAATGTTTAGCGCTTCCTGTGCATGTGTTCGCGGTTCTTGCGCTTCCAGGCAGCGCGCCTGGAACCTCCAATTGTCTGCGAGTACCTGTATCCCTTGCCAAGGCCGCGGGAACGCTTGCCGGCAGATGTCAGACCACGCAATTCACGGTGCTTGTGCACGTGCTTGCAAATCCAGTTGATCTTAGCATCACGGCGAATAGCATTGTGGTGAATGTCAACCAAAATAACTTCGAAATATTTGTACGAAGCATCCTGGGCCACCCAGTACGAGTTAAGAACTCGCAGACCACCAAGTCTACGGCCAACACGTTCCTGGAATAGACAGAACATACATTAATAAAACCACGCGAACAAATTTGTGTTCAAATTGAGTTTTTTGTTTAGCACTGTCAGACATCTAAGGAAGGTAGAAAATAGTCAACATAAATGATTTTTGACCAAAGTTGTTATCATCACCAGAATACAGATATTTAAAATAAATCGTCTGGTTCTTTCTTCAACTTACCTCAGCAATGGATTGCAAACCACGATACGGTTTCAATTGGTTAACACCGTGACTCTTGGGCTTGCCATAAGTGCAACCCTTAGGGACTGGGCGCTTGCGACCACCACGGCGCACACGAATTCTGTAGATGACGTAGCCTTGCTTGGCGCGGTATCCCAAACGACGGGCCTTGTCTGGACGCGTGGGCCTGGGCGAACGGTGCAGCTTGGTCAACTGACGGTACTGCCAGACGCGGATGCGGAGCAAGTAGCGCATAACATCGCTCTGCTTCTTTCTGTACAACTCCTGCATATACCGGTATGCCCCCATTTTCGATTATTGATAGACCTAGTAACAAATTGAATGTGTTATTTATATTTATAATAACTGTCACATCATCGGTCTATCATCAGCCCAACGGAATGTGGTGTTAACTTTGTTTGTAACATTTGGTATTTCTGCAACTGAAACACAGATATTTATATTAAATATAAAACCATGTTCAATCAACTTATTTATGAAAACATCCACACTGTTAATCTGTCAGAATATCCATAATCGTCACTTAACCATTTCTGGTTTAAGAGTGGTGCATGGAAAGTATCATCATTTCAATCCGGACCATTGTCACAAACGTATATTCGTTATATAGAAGAAATTATTTACCTGTCTGAAAAAATAAGAAAGAATTTAAATTATATTATTCTGCTTTTATTATATGGAATATTTTTGAAACATTTTTCTATTGGGATGAACCCAATAATTTAAGATAAAGTTCCAGCAAACCCACCTCGCACGCCGACCAATTTGCAAAAGAAAGAAGCTCGGTGAGTGGCTAAAAAGGAAACCAACAATCAGAGAAGCATTGAATATGTCATCGATATATGTCGTCAAATAATTGTTGTAAATTTTGGTACGATGAAATAGGAATTAGAGTTTAGTTGATATTCTTAGATTACGTACTAAATACGTAGACAGTTAAAACAAGAATATAAAAAGTATATTCTTTATGAAATTAATGGTTACAATGTTCATTTGTTTTAGGCTTCATGTAATTTAATTTATACGAATTTAAGGCCGAGACCAATTTCATCGTTTCAAAGTTAACATTATAATTTGATTTGTGAAAAGTGTTTGTAATCGATTTTGTTATCGATTTCTTATACCATCCCCATTTCCGTCAGTCGCCCTTTCTTCCTTTTGTTTTGCACCGTCTCAGAAGAGGTACGTAAAGCAGCCTTAGTTAAAAATCAGTTGTAATCTGGATTAAAGTATACAATTTTTTTAAAGTATATATTTTATAAGTGAATAGAATTTCTCAAAGAGAAAACATTTATTAATATTTATCTCATTATTCTTTTATTTAAGGTTCAAAATGGGCCGCCGACCTGCAAGATGGTAAGTAAAAGTGCCATCTCATTCTGTGACTCATTTAAGCTAAATTAATTGGTTTTTTTTTTCAGCTACCGTTACTGTAAAAACAAACCATACCCTAAATCGCGTTTCTGTCGTGGTGTTCCCGACCCAAAAATTCGCATTTTCGATTTGGGCAGAAAGAAGGCAACAGTGGAAGATTTTCCACTATGCGTGCATTTGGTTTCTGATGAATATGAACAGCTTAGCAGCGAAGCCTTGGAAGCGGGTCGCATTTGTTGCAATAAGTATTTGGTGAAATACTGCGGCAAGGATCAGTTCCATATTCGTATGCGTCTTCATCCCTTCCACGTCATTCGCATCAACAAGATGTTGTCGTGCGCTGGAGCTGATAGGTAAGACTCGGCTTAAGAATTGTCTAGAAAAAGTCTAAATGGTGAAATTGATAAATGACTAAGGTTTCTCATTGTATACAGTTGTATACCTTTGTAAATATCCCACTTCAAATCTGTGTGTTTTAAAGTAGATTACTTTGTTCACATGAGAATATTTGTGCATTTTGCATTTGACTTTAAAATACTTCATTATTTTAAGCATATTAATTGCCATATAAATTTTAACAGATTTGCATAGTACGTTAGGATACGTATTCTATTTCCTGCTGTTCATACAGAATTTTTAAATAGTTTAAGTTTAAATATTTAAACTATAGTTTAAATATTTCGTTGGCATAAACAAATTATTTTAATTATATAGCAAAGAAAGCTATTCTTTTTCATGATGATGCTAGATATTTGAGCACTGGGTTATGACATATTACTATGATTATGTATATATCCTCAACTGATTCATAAGAATATGCTTTAGTATGTTTATTCTAAATACTTGTGTTGATATTACAAGCTTAATTTAATTCCTTGTCTTCTCCATATGTTTATGCATCATGCAGGCTTCAAACTGGAATGAGAGGTGCCTTTGGCAAGCCACAAGGTACTGTGGCTCGTGTGCGAATTGGACAACCCATTATGTCTGTTCGCTCAAGCGACCGTTATAAGGCTCAAGTTGTGGAAGCATTGCGTCGTGCCAAGTTCAAGTTCCCTGGCCGTCAGAAGGTACGAGCTTTTCTCATTATCTTTACATGAGCATATAGTAAATTTTTTTTGTTTAACTAATCAATGTATGTTTAAACAAATAGATCTACGTTTCCAAGAAATGGGGCTTCACCAAGTACGATCGGGAGCGCTACGAGGAACTCCGTGACGACAATCGCTTTGAACACGATGGTTGCAACGTGAAATACCGTCCCGAGCACGGCCCAATTGCTGCTTGGGAGAAGGCTCAGCGTGATGTTTATGCTTAAAATAAAGTCGATCTGAATCAATAAAACGTGCAAGACGGTAACATTTTAACTTTTCACCGAATAAAGTGTTGAATTTATTGTGTAACAATGCGACTATAATATCTCGCAATATGAAAATGTAGAATCCTGCTTATACTACGATGTACCCGATTATTTAGACAAGCATTCAAAAGGACGCAAATTATTGGCAAAGTGAATAAGTGCTTGATTTTATTCCCTTAGGGCCCAGGGGTGCCATGAATAGTAGCAGTTAATTGATAATATGGAAGCTTGGACAGTAAATGAAAAAAGGAAATCATTAAACAAACAGACTGGGTATTTTCGGAAGGCTAAAAGCGCTGCTCATTGCAAAGTTTTTTGACAAAACTATGTGTGTTCCAGTTTTACAGTTCCTATGTTATCGATAGCATAGAATGCAGCGAAATGAATCGGGAACTTGAAATTGAATCGATAGTTATGTAGAATAATTGAATTTAGTGATAAAAACAAATTAAAGTACAATCAAAATGAGTGTGTTAGAGTGGAAGAAGCTCGACTTGTTTCACCTAGTGGCCCCGCCCTGTTCCACCTTACAATCCTTGAGTGGTGATATTACGGCCCACTGCTTTAACAGAAATACGACGGTCTTTTGTGACCCAAATGGAAAAATTCATGTCTACACAGAGAACTGGGAGTCAGTTTCCTTTATGAGTCAATTTGGTGATAAACAGCGAATAAAGTTTTGTGCCTTAACGTTTAATGATTTACTTGCAATTGCAACACAAGACGATAGCTTTGTTGTCTACATTCTCATCTACGATCTAAAAAGATTAAGCAGAAAACAAGGAGCCCCAATTATTGCATCGGCAAATCTGCCCGCAACAAGTACCGTCACCTGTATGCAAGCAGAGTCTGTTACGGATAAGGTGTTTGCGTTAAGCATTGGTTTCGACAAAGGAGACATTCTCCTCCACTATGGTAAATTAAACAGAGATCTCTCCTCGAGTTTCCGCCAGCATTCGATTGGTCTGCGACCCATAAATGGAATCCATTTTGAAACCACTCACCGATCTTTGGATACAACGCAGCCGATGGGTAACATTTTTGTAATAAGCCTGGATGGAGTATTTTGTTTTGTAGTGAATGATAAGGGACAGGCAGAGCCAAAACTTACTCTTGACAATGATAAAACGAAATGCAATCGCTGCTGCACGATGCGTCAGGCAAGAAGTCTGGAACTGAATTATCCGGACTCGGAAGCTTTTTTCGTTGTTGGTAGTGATGACGCCATTTATTGCTTTACACGTGATGGAAGGGGTCCCTGTTATGCCATTGAAGGACAAAAGAGATACCTTTCATGGATAGGGCCCTATATGATCGCGGTTATACAGCATCAGTCATCAATTTTGTCACCTCAGCTGGGCCCTACCCTAATTGTGGTCGACACTGAAAATAAAATGATTGTATTTTATCAGCAAATCGAAGACGTATTTTGTGTTATCAGTAGAAAGGATTCTTTTTATGTCGTCACCAGATTAGAAACATCTAGCAAAAATTACGCATACAATATACAGATACTTGAGGAACATGATTTATCTTTTAAAGTACGACTCCTAACAAAAAATGTTATGTATGATACAACATTAAGGCTATTGGAGAGGGAAGGACATGGTGACTCAGAGGATGCTGCATTTGTTAGGTATCAGTTTGGTAACCATTTGCTAGCGAAGGGACATCCGAGCAGAGCTGCAAAGGAATATATTCGAACGATACAATTTGTTAAACCGTTTAATATTATCTCTAAACTTTTGTCTCCCAAATATAATGAACATCTCATTGAATATTTAGAGGAATTGGTTAAAAGTGATGTGGCAACGGATGAGCATAAAATACTTCTTCAAAGTTGCCTTGATCGAAAGGACTTAAGTAGTGGCATCGAACAACTGTCTACAGTTGAGGATGGTACCCACAATACGGATAACATACAACTTTCTGATTTTAAATATCCATCGAATCGTGCTGCCAATTTTCTGCTTTTTGCCAATGTGTGGCATAATTTAAGAAAAGATCAAAATCTAGCTGAACTCTATAAGGAAGAAGAAATTCTAAATTTCTTCTTGGAATCTGGACATGATTTGTTGGCGAAGTATTCGGAGACTGTATTACGTACAATTAAAGCACTTGTTCAAGATAAACAAATTGACAATATTTTAAATTTTCTTTGTATTTTGTCACCGAATATTGAATTTAGTCTCAACATCTTATCGGACATTATTAAATTGAATCCGGATTGCGATGATAACTTATATTATTACACGCTTATCCTTTATCTTCAACTTTGGCGGGACAAGAAAACTTCATCAGAAGATATTTTAACTTTTTTACAAAACAAGCGATTACGACAAGATAAAGTACTTATTATATGTGGCCTATATCTATTCTCTAATGGAATTAAACATATTCAAAACAATCCGACAGATGCTGAGCTTTGTACAGGTGGTGAAACCATTTTAAAAGAATGCATGAACAGTCTCATTAAAAACTATCCTGATCATTCAGTTCTTTTTGAAACCAGTTCGAGATCATTTCTAATGCTGCTAAAAAGTGCTTGTAGTAATATGGCCATGAACGCTTTACATCTGAAACAATTCTTTAAGAATAAAGCCCTATACACATTCTTGGATACGGACAATGAACTGCAGTCTATTAATGAAATAAAGGATGAAATCAAACAATCAACTTCTTTGATTTCTCGCTATAAGCATAATCCTATTGAATTTCGCAATACATCCTGTGATATTTGTAGGCAACCGTTACATATGCCATCTGTTTACTTCCTTTGTCAACATTCCTTTCATAAAGAATGCCTTAATTATAATTCAAAAGACGTTTCTAATGCCTCTTGCAGTGTTTGCT
Organism: Drosophila neocordata; assembly: GCA_018903615.1. Lineage (NCBI taxonomy): Eukaryota > Metazoa > Arthropoda > Insecta > Diptera > Drosophilidae > Drosophila > Drosophila neocordata. Next base: position 16,005,823 of record JAEIGI010000002.1, on the reverse strand, counting down.
GTGGAAATGTAAATTACTATGCTGACAAACAGGATACGAATCCATTTAACGATGAAGAATCGGGTGATATAATAGCTGGCATTTCAAAGAGTTTGGCAACGGGTATTATTGAAATGATTTCTGGTAATAATGTCAATTCCGAACTATGGGCAGGGAGGTTTCAAGAAAAGAAAATAGCCGCTAGCACCAATCCCTTTGACTCGAATTATAATTCTTTTGACTAATTATTTTAAATTATTAATAATGTACACAATAAATTGTAATATTTGTATATAAATACGATATCTTTTTATTGCCACAGGAAAGAACGTAAAGATAAAATAAAGAAAAATGTATAGCTGAAAATTTAAATTTGCTTCAGTTATTTTTCGAGAGCATTCAATGGGAATGCTATTGTCATTATAAACAATACACATTCGATAGTCAATAAGTCCAGCATATTTGATTAATATCTGGGTATTAATGGTATAAGCATAGAGCGCGTTTATTATCTAAGGTTCTAATGAATTTGATAGAAACGAAGTTTATTATTGACTAGAATGATTCACAATAAATTGGGGTAGTTTTTCTCTTTTTCTGTTTTTTGTTTTAACTAGGTATTACTAACTTTTGGTATTTATTTAGTAGGAAAGTCTGGCCAATAGTTGATATAGTATCTATGTGTGGTTCCTTCAAATAAACGTTCAAGCCAATTGCTAAGACCATCCAATAGGTTATCTTCTAGCAAAACATTTGATTCGGAATCGGATTCCTCCGAGTTACTCATCTCAAGAAATGTACCAATTTCGGGGTCGTCACTACTTTTAAGCAGTTGCTTGGTTATTTTAAGCATTCTCTGAAAATATATAGTTATATGTCTTTTAGTATGGTAAAAGCAACACAAATTACCAAAAATCCAAATATTCGTTGATCTATAATAACCTTTGTACCACGTGCAGATTCCGGATGTTTAGCATGATACATGCAAAAGTATTTCCGGTGGCCATTCAATGCAATTACAGTGCCAACACAGTTTCTTGGATTAATCTGTAGATTTTTGTTGGTACATAAGGATAGCCGAAGAATTTCCGAATACCAAGACATTCCCTTCTCAATAAGCATATGTCCAAACAATAATGTCTTGTTTCTTCTATAGGGCCAAACAGCTTTATGATAATGAGGTATTAGTTTTGTGCGACTTTGATAATCCGTTATTAATATAACAGTTCGACAACCCGGCTTTAACAAACGGATCATTCCGTTATATTTCTCAGCTCGAAGTTCATAAAGTTTTAGTTCCGGAGTCTGTTGATTGACTTTAGTGCCTGCAATTAAAATTGCCAAAAATTTAATTTGATTCTTTAAACGTAAAAAAAAAGTGGTTTATTACCTGAATTTTCATTAAGATGTCCTTGAGCTTTAAGGTTTTCCTCCTCGGCCCTTACAAAGTACATCATAATATATCCAATACCAAACATAAATGCAATGGTTCCCAAGAGTGACACTGCCGCTAGCAGGTGCTCATTTTCTATATTATCTGATAAATAGTCTACCAAATAGAGTAAACGAGCGATCCATTTAGTTAATATCCCTTGTGCGTGTTCATCAAGTAAGTTCTAAGAATACATTATATTAATACAGAACTCTTTATATAGATATTTGTTAGGCTTAATTACCTGCACGAAGGCTTCATAGCTCAATGCTTCAGATGTTTGTAATAGTCTTTGTATAGTATGGGTAATTTCGGTTTTTGTTGTATTTATTATATTCTCCCTTGGGTTATCAGAAGTATTTCTAACATCCAACTTAGTTCCATAAATCCATTCATATTTTATATGGGTATTATCCCGACGCCAAATAATTACAATACGTAACAAATTATCGTCAAATGAACCCTTCGAGATGGCGTTTATAAACTCAGGCTGCTTTTCCTAAAAAGAAAAAAGAAATAGTATTAAATTAGATGAAAATAAATTAAATAGAAATGTAAGACTTACTTTAAACATATAGGCGAATCGAACTCTCTCCAAACTATATCCACTTTGAAGGGCTATTTGTCGCAAAGTTCCTCTTGCGGAATCATGTTCGACAGAATTTTCAGTGATTAGAACAACGCACAATCGCTTTCTTGGCCTATTCCATTCAGCTGGACAAACACCTTAAATAAAAGAAAAAACACATGAACATTAAAACATAAAAACTACACGATTTCGGATGTAAACGTTGGTTCTTACCTTCTAGCATATCTTGGCACGATAATCTTGGTAAGGTTAAAAATTGATTGGAAGTTATGACGTTTGTTAATGTTTGTGTTGGAATTTCTGATATTGAAATACTGGCAATAGGTCTAGAAGAATCCTCATTAAAAAGAAAAAGAGTGTCTAGATTAGGATTCACTTTATATCGTTCTAAAATTGCCTTAGTAGCTTTACTTCGAAGATCGACAAATCTGTAAATAATATAATAGTCATTATTGAATTTTTATTCAATTTATTAAGTAAAGGAAACTTACCCGAAAGCTACACGATCATTAAAAGCAAATGCTGATACTAAATAACGGAGTCTCGGGGTTGTTCTCGGTTCCAAAAGTAAGGCTCGTACTCTGTTGTCCATCCAACCACCAAGAAACTCATCTATGTTGTCATCATTAATACGTTTGGCAATATTAAAAGGCATCTTCTTGCGTATAAAATCTAAAACAAAGTTCACATAAGTATCATCAAGAATAAAAAGTATATTCTATATGATTATTAAATCAAAAATATACTTATAGGTGTATATACTAACCTACAACTTTTTGCGGCGTGTAGATATTATCTCGGTAGACATAACTGTGGCCATCTAAAACAAGAACCATTTTTGGAATTTCATCTACTCCGGCTTTTCTAAGTATATTTGGTTCATGCACAGCATTAATAGTTGCAAAATGTATACCTGAAACAAACATATTTAATTATTATTAATAATCAATAATTGTTAGTGAGTAAAAAATGATCATACCCAATGGTTCTAGAGTATCAATTAATTTTTTGAAGGCTCCAACTATTCGTGTACAGCGGAAACACCAGTCATTATAAAACATAATAATATGCAATTTCTTTGCACTTTTCGGTAGAATTGTTTGTTCAAAATACTTTGATGTTATTGATAATTTATGGTAGAGCCCTATGTCTTGGTCGAAAAAGAAATGCTTTCCAAAGAAATCATCTGTTGGATCAAATCCAAATCGATTATATGCGCTATAATCATGTTTTTGTTTTAAAAAATGTGAATCTTCATTAGTTATTCCATGACGATCGAATATACGTCTACGCTCATTGTCACTTAGAAGTTCATAAGCTTTTTTAATCTCCACAAATTTTTCTTCAGCTTCGGGATGTTTATTTTTATCCGGATGCCTAAAATATATATTTACGAATTAATCAATTTATTTATTTAATTTGTAAATTAATCTTACCATTCTTTGGCCAGCTGTTTATATGCTCGTCTAATTTCCTGTGTTGACGCATGGCTGTTAATCCCGAGCGTGGTATATGGATTGCTGGTAATACACAAACATATTTGCACTAATAACAAAACAAGGATCCCACAGTAGTAGGCTGAACTACATAGATTCTTGTACATTGTGTTTTTTTTTTTAATCTTTTTGCATTACATTCTTGATTGAAACATCTGAAATATTCTTAGAATCGCTATAAAAAAAAACGAAACTTTTTAATTAAACAGCAATATCAAAGTATTTGCATGATCGTTAAAATAAAAGTTTAATGAATTACTTATTCTTTGAAAATGTTATACACATATTGTTTTAAATTGTGCTGAGAATATTCAATTACTTTAAAGTACATAAATATTTATTCAAGCTAGTCTCCTAAGCTTTCTTACTATTATTGGAGGACCTAATTTTCGCCTTTTTACTTAAAATCAATAAAAAAAAAAACGTTGCACTGATTTGCGAAAATGTTTAAAAAAGTTCAATTAAAATTATCTTCTCCGCATTCTCATTATCATTGAACATTTTGATTTTTCGTGGTGGTAATGGAAAACTTTATATATACTTTTTATTTGTCATTTTTTGCACTTTAAGAATGAATAAATGTTGCTTATGTATGTATCACACCATTATTTGCAGCCCACAATTCAATATTTAAGAAGACGTAAATCTGTTGAATGGCTCATTACATTCGTCTGAGAAAGTCTCTTTGGTTAATCTTTGTTTTCCGTTTACAAGTCACTTGCTTTAATTATTTATATTTACAAAATAAATTACTCTACTCGAAATAACAGTGCTGAGAAGTTCAAGAATGCAATAAAAAAAATAGTGTTGGCAAGAAAATTTTTTTAATGTTGCCGGACTGTAAAGGCAGCATTGTAAGTCAATTTTGACTCTGCTAACGACTATAGTAGTATTGGTGTTTCGATGTTTTTCCACTTCCATTCCTCATTTTCCAACACTTATCTGGCTTTGCAAAGAACGCTTTTTTTTTGTAAAATTTACAATTGTTGGCAAAATTAAGGAAAAGAAGATAACTTGTAAAGCAAAGTATTGCCGTGGCCATGTCTGAAACTAATGGTAGGTAAACTTACGGAAGTGAATGCTGGGTTAATGTGTGATGAAAAGCCATTGTCAAATTTTGCTTCGTTTTCTACATGTTGTGGCTCTTTGGTTCTTTTTTCAGAAGCGTCGGTTGAAACCAACTGTTTCCGCGGAGGCTTCACCTTGAAAGCCTCAAGATTGGGAGGCACAGTGCTGCGACCAGCCGTGCTGGCACCATCAGTGCTGGGATTGACGACTCACAGCAGTTCCAGTTCCACATCATTAGCCGGCACTGGATCTGATAAGGCTACCGAAAGGGAAGAGAATAGGGATAACATTTCAAGCAATCCGTTTTTACGTGAGTTAAAAGACGATGAAGAGGATGACGAAACCGTACAGGTGGTGGCAGCAGCCGAGTCGTCAACTGAGAAAAAAGATAAAGAGGATGATTCAGATGAGCGGCCGGATCCGCTAACTAAACTGCGTAGCAATGGTATTGAACGATCAAGCATGTTTGCTGCAGCCAAGACAAACATGCCACATGTTCAAAGCAGTGGCTATGTCTTTGGGCAAAATGTACACGAACGGGTAGTGGCACCGACAGAACTGGCTTCAACGGATCCACACAATGCTGAGTCTGCCCCTGTTGCAGCTTCTTCTTCCTCCGCCACATCCTCCTCGTCAGCGGCGACGTCCACGACACAGCTTTTATTTTCCAGCGTTATTCAAAAGGCTGACGAAGAAGGAGCTTGCTCTAGCTCCAGTGTTGCCGTCAATAACAATAGCAAAGAGGTACCCGAAGGCAAAAGCCTGACAGATGTGGCGCGAGAATATGAAGAAAGTCGCGCCCAGAAACGCAAATACGAAGAAGTAGAAACCTTTACTGGCGAGGAAAACGAACTCAACATTGTCGACGTCAATTGCAAACTGTTTGCCTTTGTAAACAGCAATTGGGAGGAGAGGGGACGTGGCAGTCTACGTCTAAATGATGGCAAAGATGGACGCGATAGCTCCAGAGTGGTGTTTCGAACATCGGGCAATTTACGGCTGCTGCTAAACACGAAAGTTTGGGCAGCCATGGTAGCTGAGCGGGCAAGTCAAAAATCTTTGCGTCTTACAGCCATTGATAGTAGCGGCTCGGTAAAAATATTTTTGGCCATGGGCCGTCCAGCGGATATAGCACAACTTCATAAGGCATTAAGTGAAAGAATTGCCAAGCGCCAGATCACACATCCCGAGGAATGTTCGATGGAAGAGACGAAAAACGGAGTAGCCACTGAAGTGGCCGTTAGCTTGCAGCCAGAATCCACGACTCATGATGATGAAGATGATGCTGATGATGGGTTTATTGCGATCACAACCATTGCCGAGCCGGATAGCCACGAGCCTAGCCAAAAAAAGAAGGCGGCGATTGTGCAGCCAGATAGCAGTGCTGATCTTCCTGAGGCGGCAGCGAAGCTCCACGACAACGATGATGAGGAGACCGAGGCCGAGGCCAAGAAGCAGAATTAACCATCTTAATTTGTTTGCTTCAATTTTTAATATTTTCCTGTCTTGGTAATGATTTTTCATGAATAAAATATGCCGTGAATTATTATAAATTTATTATAAAAATTATAATAATTTATTATTAATAATTATTACTACAAAAGTCAAATAAATGAAGTGCTGAAAAGGTAACCACTAGCATCGCCTCAAAAAGACAAACAATCCTGTAGCCACCTGTCTTGTGAACTTTTATTGGTTTTCAGTTGAAGTTTTGTCTTATAAGAGCTTAACATTTTTTTCCTAAGAACATTGCATTTTTCCGTTATGTATTGATATTGGCCTGATAAAATAATCAATATTTAAGAGGTCTGTTCAGAAACTTTGATTTCCGTTGACTCCTAAATTTTTTTATCTATTTGATAGCGCTCACCCCTTAATTTTAATTCAAACAACTATTTCGATAACTTTATTTAATGAATAAAAAAACGATACCGATTAAATTTGAATTTGATATTCCAGCCCTGAATGGTTTTTTGTTGGCAAAAGTTGCAGAAACGTAGACGCGCTTAGTTTATTTATCCAAAATTCTCGGATCCCAAGTTCACAAAACAGAAGACACACAATGGGCAATAAATCGTCATTGTTCCTGTTAAACGAGGAAATTGCTCAAATACAAGATGAGACAGGCTGTAAGTTTAATAACCAAATATTTTCCAGCGACCTTCATGACAGCCAATACCAAAAACAAAATACGTTTTGAAGCATAATACGCAATTTAATGGAGGGAAAGATTTTTTGGATAAATTTGCACCTATATGTTAAGATCTTTGCCATTTATTGGCCAAATATTTGCAGTCGCATTGTGGAGAAGGTGAAAGAGAGGGAGGACGCCATAGATAATTGTTGTCTAAGGTGATCAATAAATATAAATGCCAAGGAGAAATATATATTTCCCTTTATATAATTACTGACTGTGTTCAGACATTTTCCAGATACATTTGCATTTTCATTGCTTCCGTCTATTGTACTGCACTCTTACCCAGTACCACCTGATTGAAGTCCAACTTTTTATCATTATCACAATTGAGTTCATTATCTAGTGTCCGAATATGTGTAATTTTATAATTGCCGATAAGCTGCCTACTGATTTCATTTAATGTTTCACCTCAATTGAAAGGTGTATCCAATGCTGTTAACCACCTTTAATATCAATATCAAACTTTCTGATAATTATTATTATGTTTGCTTATCTTTCCCGTTCGCAGTTACTCCCAATCAAATTGAACGTTTATATTCACGCTTCACTTCGTTGGATCGCAACGACTGCGGCACACTCTCTCGAGAAGATCTAATGCGCATACCGGAGTTGGCCATTAATCCGCTATGTGAGCGAATTGTTCATTCCTTTTTCGCAGAAAGCTCCGATGATCGAGTGAATTTTCGTCAGTTTATGAATGTTTTAGCTCATTTCCGGCCGTTGCGTGATAATAAGCAGAGCAAACTGAATAGTCGTGAGGAGAAATTAAAGTTTGCCTTTAAAATGTACGATCTAGATGATGATGGTGTGATTAGCCGTGATGAGCTGCTCTCCATATTACACATGATGGTGGGAGCAAATATAAGTCAAGATCAGTTGGTTAGCATAGCAGAGCGGACCATATTGGAGGCGGATCTGTGCTGTCAGGGCAAAATCTCTTTTGAAGACTTTTGCAAAGCTCTGGATCGTACAGATGTCGATCAGAAAATGTCCATAAGGTTCCTCAACTGAATTACAAACCGAAAAGGACGAGTATTGGGTCTTAGTCAGTGTGTACCAAATAGTCTAGCAACATGGAGTCCAGAGGCATTCAAATTGTATTAGTAGTTGTTATATATCAAAGAGAGATCATATAAAAAATCGGTTCAAATCAAGAGGCGGATATTTGACAATATTCACATCGTAACATAGTACTAAATGATTTTATCTAGGGAGCAGCAGATTTTTGTTAATTATTTATGTTTATATAATTAAATTTGCTTGTTTATTCATTCCGCTTACTGTAAATTTCGCATAGCATTTGTTTTTTGAAAAAGAATTAAACCAAAAATATAAATTTAACTAAAGGCTTTAAAACATTATTCATTGGTGTTTAAACTGTAAAATAGAATACAATTTAAAACAGGTAAGTGTTTTTAAAATATCCTCATTTTTATTACATAAGTAAATATTAAATAGAGTTTCCGCCGCTACCCAGAATATAATAACAAAATTATTGTAATTTTTCGAACATAATTTGCATAGTTTATTGTTGGAATATGTTTGTAAATAATTGCTTAGGCATGATCATCAATTTCTTCTTATGTTGTGGTGGACACGGCCAACTTTTTGAGATGCTCCATAAACAGTTGCAGCGATACATCATCCGTAAGGACTGGAGCACCACCATCCTGTATGAAAAGGGGGTAGAGGAACATAAGTTAGTCAAATGATGGGCAGGGTGGGAAAAGATGGATAGAGGGAAATGTGAGAGCAAAGCGATACCAACACCCAAAACAAAGAGGATCTAAAACCAATAACCGTAAGCAACTTAGTAACTAACGAGAAACCAAAAAGGTAGATCCGAATGAAACACAAAAAAGTTACTACCGTGGTCTGACCAATAGGCGGCTGCGCATGACCATAACAAGGGGGGCACACAGGGTGGACACAATGAGAAGTAAACGAATTTACGAATCAAATTGAAACGAGAAATTGTCAATAAATATTAAATGACAAAACCATAAAGTTAACCGGGATTAAGATGAAACATACCTGCCCATAGGCATACATATTGTTGTGCGTCTGCGATGGATTGACCTTGGAGAGCAGGAATCGTGCTTGGGAGCCACCATGTTCGGTGTCTATGTAGCGCGGCATGGGGAAACGGGTTTGCAATATCTCCTGGGCATCGTCCACGGGAGCCTGCAGAAGCTGCTTAAAATTGTCATACTCGGGCATGTCCTGATATTTGAGAGCACGCCATTGGGCAATTGTCTCTCCATGATAAATGAGTATCTGGAAGAAGGTGTCCATCAGCAGGATCCGATCTGCCTGAATTGACGCCGTGTCCAGTAATACAGGCTCAGGTGCTCCATTGAACGAATAGCTATAGAGAATGGGTTGGATCATGATCAGCGACTGGGTGAGGTCCTCGCGCATCAGCATGTGTCGATAAAATGTGGTCTCGTCGGGCGAATTATTGAAGACCTGCAGGAACTGCGAACGTCGCAGATGGTACATAAACTGCGGGAATAGGCTAAAGTTTTGCGATAGTCGGAAGCTGTTCGGATCATCCTTGGAATACTCGCCAAACTTTTGGCACTGCCAAAGTAAAAGAAACAAAACCGTTAGAGAAAGACATCAGCCAGAAAAGTATATTCTTACCAAACGTATAAGCTGGCGATCCACCCACCGCAAAATGTCTGGACCTTCATCTGTTTCTGCGCGATAGACTACCATTCGAGCCATAAGTACAGCTGCTGCTTCCTGATCGAAACCTGCGCTAATATGATGCACATTTGAGGTTGCATCAGCCCAACTATGGGATGGGAATATAAAAGTGACAAGAAAGATTAAAAATATAATTAATTTGTGCACTCACTTCCTCGCCAGTGTGGTGACCCTAATGCGACGCTGCCCACTCGGATGCTGATATTGCGTTATGAACTGTATGCAGCCACGTCCGCCCTGCGGTATGGGGGCCGCATGCTGATTTACTACTTCAAAGAAAAAGGCTACTGTCGAGCTGGGGCTTAGCGTGCACAGTTTCCACTGTACCGTATTCCCCATGCCGATCTCCACATCCGACACCGACGGGCTCTTCACATTCAGCGACACACACGAGCCAATGCCGCCTGAGATTTTCAGCTCGCGCGAGCACTTCACCTCTAAAGTGGCATTGAAAGCCATTTTTAAGTCGTTACGAGTGTCCCGGACGAAGACACGTTGGAACGTCTGCTTGAAAAGAGACGAATTAAACGAGTCGCCCATGACCATGTGACCACCGGTGGAGTTGCACAGCTGTTTCATTTCGAGAAGCCCAGTCTGGTCAAGGGCACACGAATAGATATCGACGCTGTGACCATTTGTGGCTGCCCTAAGGGCTAGGGCGTCATAGTGCTTGATAGCTTTCTTCATGAACTTTACATTATCTTTGTGAATGTCATGGTGGGAGCGAATGGGATGCTTTAGCTCATCGTCGACCACTTGGCCGGGTCCCTGGGAGCAAGGGCCACCGACAAAAGTCATAATGCGCCCACCCGTGTTTGGGTAGGTGCATTCCAGCAGACCTACTGCTATAGAAAGAGCAGCGCCTGTGGAACGCAGGTAGCGCTTGCCCTGCGGCACCGGCCAAGGATCGCGTTGCAGCTCACTGAGCAGGTCACCCAGTGCTGCATCGCACTGGCTGATCGGCTGCAGGAAACGATGAGCCGGTGGCATCGGTGCTCCGGCTGGTGCATTGGGACGTTGCTGTTGGCCCGGTAGACCTGGTTGCCCACCAGCCGGCTGGTGAGGCCCTGCAGAAACTCCGCGTCCAATGCCCAACATATCCTGTACTTGCTTGGCCGTCAAATCCTTAGTACCACGAAACACATAGCTCTTTGAGCAGCCTTCAGCTCCAAGTTCGTGGACCTGAATCATCTTTCCAAACGTAATCAAACCGACCAGAGCATTCGGAGGCAACAGGCTCAGCGACATTTGCAGTGAGTCCTTGAGAGCATCTAGTTCCTCCTCATCCATGCAAGTGTCTACCAGGAAAATAAACACCGGTGGCATCGTCGGCGCCCGGACGATAGTATACTCAATGGTGCTGAATCCTGGAATAAGCTCAGCTGGTTGATGTTGCTCCGAAATGGCCGCATATTGCGGTGGAAACTAAAAAACAACACAATTGAATGCCCAGCCCCCAGACAAAAATAAGCCAGTTTTAACTTACAGGATTACGTTGAAAACAAAAGTTGCAGACCCATAGCTTGGCTCGATAATCAACTTGGCACAAAGGATTCAAAATAGCCCGACAATTACTACGAGTGCAGAGAACTGGCTCATATTGTATCGGTGGCAAGTCAGTACGCTCCTTCAACGGCTGGTAAAGACACGCCAATGGCACCACCAGGCGACTGGCGTCAATTCGACTCGAAGGCCAAACATTCCACGTCAGACGCACTCCGTCGCGATCCTCATTTTGTTGGATGAACTCCTCGTAGGTAGTCATCGTTTAATCACCTAAAATATCTCTTAGTTTAACTTGATTACGAACTGCAACTATATTTTTCGTCTGCTTATTGGAAAATCGCTGGCCACGTCACGGACATTGACAGCTGGTTGCGTAGCAGGCAGCTTGACGGTGTACTTACAGCTGATACAATAACGCAAACGTAAAACAAAACAGAACAGAAATTTGGTGGCACTATATACTGAAAACTCAATAAATATTTGTGAAATTTATAAGATATACTGTTTGTAACGAACCGTAAATTGTAATTGTTTCTTAATATTTTTGAGAATATGACTCAAATCGACACTGTTAAGTTACATTTAACTGCTTACAGTTCACTGTGGCTCCATCTAGCACAAACTGATCCCTCAGTGTAAGGTCAGCTGTTTACTCGCCGTTGTGTGTGTGTGTGTGTGTTTGGTTGTTTCTAAGATGGCGGAAGAAAAAACGCGTCTTATGTGAAAAAAATGCAAATGCAATCATAACAACTTATATTAAATGCTAATTAAATGTACGGTTTTTCTAAATAAAACAATTGCAAAACAGTGCTAAATAAGTGCCGAATAATTTACATGTGAAGGTTTGGTGCAAGGTGTAGTGAAAATGGCCACAAATATGTATCGAGTCGGAGGTGAGAAAATTTTTTTCCATACTCGCTTTTCTATCATCTTCGTTATCGGCGCCCGTGCTGTGCCGTGCTTGTGTGTATATGTATACGTGTGTGTGTGTTTTTGTCTGAGAAGACTTGAAGGAAAATCATAATGAAAGTGCATTTTCATTTATCAAGTTGTAGTCCAATTTCCCTTAACTCCCACGCACTCAATGTGGTTATCAATGATGTGGAAAACTGTAATGAAAATGCTTTAACCGAATGGCTAATAAGTGCCTACATCACATTTACATGCGTAAAAATGTATATATGTATGTACATACATATTTTTAATGGTTGCTTGCCGGAACGAGGCGAGTTTTAAACAACGCAGCCATCAGCAAGAGTAAAAGAGTTTGTATATTGGAAGAGGGGTGGGGGTTGGTAATGTGTGTGTCCAACGAAATTGTCGCAGCTGCAGCAAGTGTTGCCTTCTTTTACCTACCAATAAGCATTGTTAAGCATGATAAAAATTAAATGAAATTGCATTTTCCAATTTTGTGATCTCTATCTTGAATGTGTGCGTGTGTATCTAATTTTTGTCTGCTTTGTTGTGTTGTTTTCTTATGGTAATGAGTTTGCAAGTTCCGACATAGCATCTTACGGTTCATTCTGCCTCGCTCTCTCTCTCTCGCTTTTTCATGCTTTTTTTTTTAATTTGTCAACTCCAATTTTGTTACGCACTTTGCACATTAAGCTAGTTGCTTGCTCACTCACTCCCATTGGACTTCAAACTCGAAATTGGTGGGGGAGGGGGAACACAAGGTTTATGATTATGATGACGTTCACCTGCTTTTTTTAGTTGTCTATGTATGTTAGTCCACGTTGTGTTACTGTATGTCGATTTTTTTGTTGTTGCAAATTATCCAAAAGAAGAAAAAATTAAAATGAATGATTAGTACTCTTATTATCTATGTATCAATAATAGATAATAAGAGTATGCAAATACATATATACATACATTGTGTGGGTTAAAACAGAACTTTTACTAGCGCTTTTTCTTTTCCCCATTTTTAATGGCCACGCGCACACACACATTCAAACTTTCTTTTTCATGTCTTTGTGTAATTTTTTATTTTATATTTTAAGCAAATGCAAAAGTAAGATTTCCTTTTGCCCAGTTAGTTAGTAATTTTCTCTTCTATCGGGTTTTGATTTTGGTGAGACAGGTTCCAATTCAGCAAACGGTATTTCTTGTTGTATTTGTTGTATACAATGGATGGATGCCCACATTTGTATCTAATTGAGCAACTCTCGCAAGCCTTTTGCTTAAATGCAGACATTTTCTGTGAGTGTAATTAAGGTGCACACACACTTACATATTCATGTAGCGTAGGCTTGGCGATGAATGGACTTATACAGCAATGCAACCCCTCTTTTCCCCATGTTGCCCCCTTCCAGACATACATACATATACACATTGTACATCATACACTTGTAAGATTTGTAATAAGCACAATTTTGTTTTTTTTGTGTGCCTTTTTGTATTTTTTTTTTTTTGTAATTCTTTTGCAGACTATGTCTACGTAGAAACGACGCCGAATAGTCCCTACCTGATACGCCGTATCGAGGAATTGAATAAAAACCAAAGCGGCAATGTGGAGGCGAAGGTCATGTGCTTCTATCGGCGTCGTGATCTGCCAAACCCACTGGTACAGCTGGCCGACAAGCATCAACGTAAGTTCATTTCATACCTATAAAATTTAGGTAATCATTTCATTTTGATTTCAAATTTTGGCCAACAAAGTGAGGTTATGTTAGAAATTAATACTGCTATTGTTGCTATTGCCATTACCATGTCCTTCAAGGAAACCAAAAAGTTAGAATACCTCCAACTCCTAACACCCTAACAACGGTCCTTAAACACTGAGTACATTTCACCACAAAATATTAACCAAAGACACCCAACACCAAGAAATATGTATGTTCTATGTATATATACGTACGTACTTGCGTCTGTATGTGTGTTATACAAAAAACCAAATTGTTAGACTGGTTTTATTTTATATAAAAACTACAATGATTAATGTTAAAATCTTTGAAACAGTTGCCGACATGTCTTTAAAAAATTATCAATAAGAAAATTTCTATTGTTGAATATTACTTTAACCAATTACTATTTGCAATTCTTTTTAAAAGCTTTGCACATTAAATAGTCAACAAACTATATTTCGTTATCATAAAAGGACCAGTCTAACGCACATTTATACGCATTTACCATCACACCAAAAGACAGGCATTGCAATGTGTTAAGGCATGCGCCCGCCGCCCAGTTTTACCCATCATCATCATCCGCCCTTTGGTAAAACGCAAGCCAACATGAAGAGCAACAACAACCGCAATGACAACAACTGTAAAACACACTGAGGCGGCGGCGGCCAAAGGATAGAGAAAACGGAGTCGCAGCTTCCGTCCTATACGTTAGCAACAACATGAGCATAATGTGCACTGTACCCCCACAGTTGTTGCTGTTTGAATGTGATACTCTCTCTGCTGTTGGAATTAGGAATAGGAATGGGGGGTTAGGACTAGGTAGTAGGAACATCAGGTAGACTTGCTGTCTACTTCGGTGAGCGAATGTACGAGTGTGCACGAAAATTTTCATGAGTGCTTTTGTGGGGATGGGGGTAACGGGAGATGGGGTGGGCATGCCATGGCAGTAGAACAAGGCAGCAAACACAGAGAGGCAGCGCTTTGCATTTCTGTATACATACACAGAGGAGGATATCCCAAAAAAGGCAACAACAAAAAGAACACCAACACCAAAAACACAGCAACACTCACACACACTAACAGACAAGTCCGGCCAAAAAATAAAAGACTGGAGCCGGCTTGTGTTGGGCTACGACCAGTAGTGCCCGCCCACTTGAATTCGATACGTGACCCCAACGAAAATGCGTTTTCCGTGCGGTCCCCACACTAAAGTTTTTTGCCTACACCACCACCCCTTATATCAGCTTAACGTACAATGCGCCTGAAAAAAGACTATTAAGACCACCCCTTTTGCATCCCTCACCAAGAGAAGCAATTGGCAATCATTATTGTGTGAACATTCGATACGTAATGCTTGACTTTTGGTGATTTGTAATGTAAACGTTAATACAAATATTTTATTAAATTAACATACGTATATGTATTCACTTATTATTGTCCCTCTCTTGAGCTTAATTTCTTAAAAAAACCAATCATGTATAGTGGAATTGTGCAGGAATGGCTCGTCCTTCTTATCTATTTTCAAAAGCGAAGAACTAACATCATAAAAAATCGAAATATCCTCCTTAACTAGGGTAAAAATTGATAGGCTGGACGGGATAGCAATTGTTAAATACCCTTCAGGACTATAGTAAAAATTATCGATAAAGTCATACCTATAAACAAATTATTAAAAGTACAAAAAAGTATGTTTCATTTAATGAATTTATAGTGTTCAAAATATATTAAATAAGTAGTTTTTGTTAAACGAATGGAATATATTTCCATGTTCCTTTGGACAAATAAAAGATTTTTGTTTCTACTAAGGGCAACAGGGTAAAAAAACGAAGTTAATATTAGTCGCACGACTACGGCGACGACTTTGACTACGTTGATGACGACGGCGATGCCGACGAAGCTGAGGCGCACAAAAAATTGAAATGCGCGAAGCAGACTCACCAACAGCCTCATGCCGCCGTGTTCTGTGTGTCCTATCTATGGCCTCCAAACCAAACAGTCAGGCAACCACCCACTTCACAGCCTGACTTCAAGCCGAAAAAACCCCTTACTGGTAGTGTGTACTTCTTCTTCTGATGTTGTCACACGCACACACATACACATACATATATATATATATATATATATATACACCTACGTTGCTGTAGCTTCAGCAAATGCACCCACAAAGCTCATGTAGCTGTTTGTTGGTGGTTGGGCGCTGGCTAAGCAGAAACATCAGCCCACCCACTATCGTTTCCCCTTACCCTTACCATTAACCTAACCCTTGGCAACATTTTCATGCCTCTCTGTTTGTCGTTGGGTATTAAAAATAAATTCCAAAAGTTTTCTATTTATTCTGTTTCTTGAGTAGCAAAATTCTTGCGCTTCTTTTTGTCTATACCACCGGCCTTCTTTCGCCCAGTAACCCCGTAATCTCCACCCTGCACCCTGACTCTTATGTGAAGACATGTTTTAGTGAAATTACTTTTTGTACTTAACCTCACTTTAAGTTGCGTAAAATTTGTTTCCATTTTGCAACTTTTTTTTTTGTATTTTATAAATTAAGTTTGATTGTAAAGCATCATAAACCATTTGTAAATATATTCATTTCCCTTCAATATCAAAAAACATTTTAAAATCTTCAATGATGCAGTGGCAACCGCCGAGGACTCACCGCTGGCGACGAAACTGAAGAAAACCTGGCTTAGAACACCCGTGAGCGAGGAGCAGGCGGCGCAAGCTGTGCTTGATCCCTCAATAGGTACACACACACAAAGACCATTCACAAATATAAGAATGCTAGTATTTCCATTAGTTGATATGTAGCTCGAAATATGTAGAACACCTATTTAATTTAACTATTTATCATTTATATTTATTAATTAGTATTTAGATGGTTTTCATTTTTACTGTAGTCTGTAGATTGGATTGGTTTTAGTGGTGGATATTTAATTGGTATGATCAAATTTTTTTAAATTGGTTGTTGGACTTTTTACAGCTGCCCTCGACGAGGATCGCACCAGTCCGACAACGCAAACGAGTAGCGGAAGTTCGGCCAGTGCCAATACCACCAACAACAATAGTAGCGGTTCTAACAACAACAACAATAATAACAACAGTAATAGTAGCTCCGGCACAGGAACCGGTGGTACTAGCAGTGGAACCGGTGACACAGAAAAGGGTGAAACACTAACCAGCAAACAACGCTATCAGATAAAGCATCGCGAACTATTCCTGTCGCGTCAAGTTGAATCCATACCCGCCACACAAATTCGAGGCAAATGCTCCGTGACCCTTCTGAATGAGACAGAGTCCCTGCAGAGCTATCTCAATAAAGACGTGAGTCGTAGTTGGTAGACGCAACAATTTATACTTCAAGCTTAATTTAAATGAATTTAACATATACTGAACATTCTCTTCTTTCTCTTCATTTATGTATTAGGACACATTTTTCTACTGTCTGGTCTTCGATCCAAATCAAAAGACGCTGCTCGCCGACAAGGGCGAGATACGTGTCGGCAGTCGCTATCAGTGTGATATACCCGCTAAGCTAAAGGACATCGCCACAGATGAGCGAAAACTAGAGGAATTAGAGTCGCTAGTATGGACACCGGAACACAATTTGACCGATCGCAAAATCGATCAGTTTCTGGTTGTTTCGCGATCAATTGGGACCTTTGCCCGCGCCTTGGACTGCAGCAGTTCAGTAAAGCAGCCCTCTTTGCATATGTCGGCAGCGGCCGCAAGTCGGGATATAACACTGGTTAGTGTACATCACAAGATAAACAATAATTTTAAGATTAATCGCTTTCTTTTGTTATTCATAATGTAGTTTCACGCCATGAATATTCTGCACAAGCACGATTATTCAATTGAGGACTCAATGTCCTCATTAGTTCCTTCCACTGGGCCGGTGCTGTGTCGCGATGAAATCGAAGATTGGAGTGCGTCAGAGGCAAATCTGTTTGAGGAGGCACTCGATAAATATGGAAAAGATTTTAATGATATACGACAAGACTTCGTAAGTCAACAAAGTAAACATATAGTGTCGTATTAAGTAAACGAAAACATACCAATTTGCCTTGCAGCTACCATGGAAAACGCTTAAACAGATCATAGAGTACTATTACATGTGGAAGACCACCGATCGTTATGTGCAACAGAAGCGTGTAAAGGCCGTCGAGGCGGAGCTAAAACTAAAACAGGTCTTCATCCCGCAATACAATAACACAGGTGTTAAAGGCAATGGAGCGAATGCTAAAGTTGGCAGCGGCAGTACAGGTAACATCTATAATGGCACCACTAACGGAGGCACTGACTTGTCCAACAGTGGTAAACCCTGCGAATCGTGTGGAACAACAAAATCATTGCAGGTTAGAGCAGCTGATTCCAAATATTTATTCTTAAATCTAAACACACTCTGTTTTTACAGTGGAACTCATTTATTAGCGGACATTTGACGAGTCGATTGTGTCAGAATTGCTGGGATTACTGGAGAAAGTATGGCAGTATGAAGTCGGCCAACAAGGGCGATATCAGTGATGGTGAAGCAAAGAAAAAGGGAGTGCTACCGGTGACACCAACACCAATTGTTGCAGCCGGCGCAACACCCACCGCAGTCGTTGATCTTAATGATGACGAGAAAATCGGTGATCTAACTAATCGTCAATTGCATAGGTAACGATAGGATATATATTTCTTTATCAAATAAAACTAATTCCTCAAATTCATTCTTTGCCCCAAAGGTGTTCCATAGTCAATTGTGGAAAGGAATTTAAGCTAAAGAGCCACTTCGCCCGGCACTACGCTCAAGCGCATGGTATAGCCATCAGCTCTAGCTCACCCCGGCCCATTATGAAGACGCGCACTGCCTTTTATTTGCACACGAATCCGATGACGAGAGTGGCGCGTGTTATATGTAGGGATATTGTTAAACCCAAAAAGGCGGCACGGCAAAGTGCGTATGCTGTCAATGCCCTGCTGGTTAAACAGGAATGTAAGTAATACACACCAATGGCGGATAAGTTGGCTGATCATTTGCTAAATGCTTAATTTCTCGTTTCCAGTTACGAATCGTATTAGCGGTAAATCGCAGGCAGAGATTAAGAAACTCCTTTTGCTTAAGCCGAAGGATCGCGGAAGTGTTACCAAAATTGCCAATCGTTTGGGTGCGCCCGGCAGCGGTCCACACGAATGGCTGGTGCTTACACCGAAGGATAAAATTCCACAGCCCCTTGTTGTCTCATTCCCCAAGCCGCCCAAGGCACCCGATGGCAGCTTAGTGTACGATCGTGTGCCTAACAAATCGCCTGATGTTGTGGCAGTGCCGGTTGATAAAGAACTATCCATAATTCCAACGCAAGCAACATCCACGATACGGAAGCGAGCGCATGAAGAACAGCCGCTAAATGGCACCGAGGGTATGTGTGAGTTTAAGAACCAATTTCATTTGTAATTTTCATTTCGCATTTATAGTCACTATAGTGCCCAGCGGTCCTCCAGCAAAGCGACCAAACAAGGATCCGATGCCCTCGCATTGTCCCAGCCCCGAACAGTTTGCAGCTATGATGGCGGCATCGGGGCAACCGCTTTCTAGGCATCATGTGAGTCAATGTTTTGCAGCATATATCCGCCTTGAAATATTCAAACGTTTGCTTCATTTTACTTTTAGCTCAATGGCAAACAAAAGATTGCCCAAATGGCTCGTGGTGGAAATGGAAGAAAACAGGTGATCAGTTGGATGGATGCACCGGATGATGTATATTTCAGAGCCACCGATGCACACAAGTAAGAAGAGCAAATCATTAAACTTAAACGTTTCTTTATAAATAAAATTCTTTCTTTTTGTGTTAAGGAAAACGCGAAAAATACTCCCAGCCTTGGATTTGCGTCGTGCAGCGCGTAAACCATGGCGCACACTGCCTATTCAGCCTATGGCTCCAGAGCCAAGTAGTAGGCCTATTGAATCACAAATCGTTATACTGGACTGACCGTCGCCGGCACACAACCCATATGCAACAACAGCAACAAATGCCGCGGCAACAAAATTGTTGTCGTCTTCAGCAAATAGATACGAGCATCAGCAACCTCCATTTCCATACACCATGGATGCGCTGCTTAATTAGCGACCAGATTTTGGTTTTAATGGCTTGCCATGTACATAAACTTTCCTTCTCCACAACCAACCCCCCTCACACACACATTACACACACAGAGAGCCACCCACTACATCCATATATACATACGTTTTATCTTAAGTGTAGGCAACTGAAATACAGCATCACTGTAAAGCATTGGTATTTGTGGCATTCGACCACCAATCAAAAGCAACAGCAAAAGCAAACGAAAAGGATAAACCACTTTACTACCGCCTAAATAGATGTCTTTTTTAAACAAAACACAAATAGTAAGATAATAAGTGTTAAGTAACAGTAAACAGTAACGGTAAGCAACAAAAAGCAAGAAAAAGTGAAACAAAAATATTTATAAATATTTTATATATTTTTTTAAACTTAAAATCTCAATATACCCTACACAAAAAAAAAAAAAGAAAAAAACAAAATAACTACACTGCATGAAACTCGAGAAATCCAATTTATGTTTTAGTAATTCATTGTTCATTATTTTCAGCATGTATGTATATGTAATGATGTTTCAGTTTTCCCTAGGCATATATTCTTTTAATTTGTTTCAACTCTCTATTATCCTAGCGAAAAACCAGATACGTAAATTTGAAATTTAAAGGCCTCTGCAATTTTTAAACATTTTTCGCTCCAAAATTTGAAATTTCTCATTAAACGACGAAAAGGATTTTCAAATTGTTTAAATGCTTTAAAAGAAAAAAACCTAATAAATATAAAAGTAAAATCAAGATCTTAAATTGTTACTAATATTTCCCACGTGCAAGTTTATTTAAAAGCAAAACAAAACAAAAAATTACCTAAACTATTGTACAGTCAAGGAATAAAATTATAATTCGAATAAAATGTATTTTCATAATTTATATAATAAAAAAAAAAAAAAACAGCGATGCATAATAACCCACACACATGCCCACGCATATAATGTATTGTATATTTACGCATATAAATATATACATATTTGTATGCATGGGAATCTAAACTTCATTATATACATTCAAAAATGTATGATTTATAAAAACTGTCGCATTATAACATGTAATGTGTAGAAGTAGATCAGCCAGACAAGTGCATAAAACCAGCAACAACAAATTCAGCATCAATTTAAACAAAAAAATAAAAAAAAAACCAACAGCAAGAAAAGGAGCATATTATTATAAGCAAATTGTATTTGTAAGCCAATATACTTTTAAATTTATATGTTAAGTAATTTTGTAAAATAAATGAACTCTTCAAATTAAAAAGGTTTAGTTAAGCAACAAAACAAATGTGGGAAAAATGCTGCAATTAATGTCATTTAAAAAACACTATCCCAAAATCAATAAGACAGCAGCAGAAGCAAGTGCAACTCGAAATCAATTGTTTCAAAATCGTTAGAATCGTTCTGTTCGATATCATATGCGAATAGTTAGCTAGATAGAGAGATAGGGAGATAAGCAACAGAAGCAAATCAAACAGAGCTATATACATAATTATATGCCTATATATAAATATATTCATATATATTATATACAGATATACAAAATAACAGTAAATTAATTGCGAATTGCATAATACAATTCACATTCAACATTTTTACAAAGCCAACAACAGACGACGAAGACAAAACATACATTTAGTGTGAGACAAGCAACCGAAAAGTTTTCCAAATAAAGTTTTAAAACTTAACATTTTTCCTAAAAATATGCAAAGAGTTAACAAATTTATTTAAATATACATGTATGTGCACATATATAAAAGTAAGGAACAATCTACTATGGCGTGTAGCTGGCTATACAAAGTGAGGCATTGGTGCCGCCAAAGCCAAAGGAATTCTTCAGAGCTATGCGGCGTTCATTGTGCCCCCAATCGCAAGTTTTAGTCACTACATCGACATCTACATCCAACTGTTCGATGTTTATTGAAGGTGGTAGTTTATTCTCGGCACAGGCATGCACCACAAACAGAGCTTCCAGATTGCCCGATGATCCTAGAAGATGACCGTGTGCGCCCTTCGTTGACGATACCCGAACCTTGGGCGTGTGCTTACCAAATACACGACCAATAGCATGTGACTCAATGCGATCGCCAGTGGGTGTGGATGTTGCATGTGCATTTACATATGTGATTTCCTGAGGTGCAACACCGGCATCCGCAATTGCTCGCTTCATGGCTAAAGTAGCGCCAGCTCCATCTTCACTAGGCGATGTGATGTGATGCGCGTCACCTGACAGGCCATAGCCGAGCAGCTCTGCAAGAATGGGAGCTCCACGAGATCGCGCATGTTCCAGCTCTTCAAGAAGCAGCACAGCTGCGCCTTCACCCATTACGAAACCGTCCCGCGATTTGTCAAAAGGTCGCGAAGCCACAGCCGGGTTATCATTGAAGTTTGTGCTTAATGCCCGTAATCTACAGAATCCAGCTATCGATAAGGGATCTATACATGCTTCGCCGCTGCCAGCCAACATTACGTCTGCGTCACCATTGCGAATGAAGCGGAAAGCATCTCCGATGGCATGTGCTCCTGTTGCACATGCTGTGGAAACGGAATGATTGGGTCCTCTTAAGCCGTGACGCATGCTGATGTGCCCACAAGCCATATTTGGTAACAACCTTGGCACGAAGTAAGGACTGACACGGTTGTAGCCCTTCTGCAGTTGCTGCCAGGTGTTATATACCTCCGATAAATCAAACATTCCCATGCCAACGCAAACGCCAAAGCGCTCCCGCTGGTCACTACTTAATTCGTTGGGACTCAAACGTCCAGTGGCCAGTGCTTCGTCTGCTGCTAGGACAGCCAGTTGTGTAGCAGGGCTCATTAATTTAATATCTGTTTTGCTCAAATGTTTGTCCAGCTGCAAAGTGCCCCTTGAGATTTGTGCAGCTACCTGACATGGTAATCCTTTAAATTCCGGTCCAAGCTGGGTGATGGCTGAATCCCCAGCCAAAATCCGATCCCAGGACTTTTGGGCATTATTGGCCAAGGGTGTTACGGCGCCGCTTCCAGTTATTACCACACGTCGTCGAGAAGCCTGAGTCGAGGCGTATCGTACGCTTTGTTGCTTTAAATTGCAAAACAATAATCTTCGCATCTTCTGGCGTAACCCGGTAACGTATTGTCGATTATCTATTTGTGCATCCCTGCTTAGGTCTCCACTTTATAGGTTTCTGTCACCGCTAGTCTGGTTTCCGTCTTCGCTATTCAAGACTTTTTGAAGTGTATAGCATTTAATAAAATTGGCTTATTTTTCGCATACGTGTTCTTAATCCAATTCTTTAGGAATATATATGCACAAGTAAACAAGGTTATGTATATATGCATAAATATTTACCCATTTAAAAAAGTGATGAAATTGATATATTGAGAATTTTCTACGTTATCACTAATCAGCAGATCTAATTAATATAAATTGACCTATCAGCAATTTATATTTTAATGAAGAAATCTGACCCGGCAGCGATTCTTATCTTAACAAAGGTATAAAAAAATCTAATTCTATGGCTGATTTGGTGCTTTTATCGGACACTGACCAAATTCAGAATGTGATCTTTGGCATTGTTTATACCGCGCAATCTTACTTAGTTTCTCTGAGAGCAACTTGATTCGATTAATGAGTATAAAATGACAAACCGGGAGAGCAGTAATATAAAAGTCTCGCTCAATTGCTGATCGTACTCAGTTTGCTGTTATTATTTGAAGACAACAATGTCCAACAAATGTTAGTTTCCGCAAATTAATAATATAATAAAATGTAAAAAACAACCGTGATTAGAATTAAATGCTGATTTTGTTTTTATATTTTTAAGCTTGCTGTCTTGGCGTTGGTCCCGGTTACGCAACACCCCTGGATGCTACAAATGGTCCAAGGGAGAAGCTTTTATACACGGTTACAATTCAACCTAATTTAAATGAAGAACATGGTGATTATTTATCAACTATAGATGTCGATCCACAGAGCCCCACATACAGTCAGGTAAACAAAATTCTAATATGAGACAGTTAACCATGCGAGTTTTTTTTAAGAGCCCCTCCCACTTGTGATGTTTAATAGATAATACATCGCACTTTTTCGAATCGGAAAGGCAACGAGTTGCACCATTCGGGTTGGAATGCTTGCTCTAGCTGTTACTATGTGGACAAGAATGCTAAAAAGGTGCCTAAGAGAGATCGTTTGGTGTTGCCTGCATTAAATTCGGACTTTATCTATGTACTCGATGTGGCAACAAATCCGAAGAAACCAGAAATCGTTAAAGTAATCGATGGAGATGTATTGAAGAGCCACAATGTTACAGCACCGCATACAACCCATTGCCTGGCCAATGGAAATATAATGATATCTGTCATGGGTGATGCTAACGGATATGCAAAGGGGGATTTCATCCTTTTCGATTCCGAATTTAATTGTATCGGCACTTGGACTAAAGGAGACAAGAAGGCACTGTGTGGATATGACTTTTGGTATCAGCCGTATTTTGATGTTATGGTAGCATCAGAATGGGGAGCGCCCAACAAGTTTAGACGGTTTGTTTTGGTATTGGTTATTAGTCCCAAATTGGAAATTATGTTTGATGTGTTTTTAGGGGCTGGAAAGTAGAGGATCTGGAAGACATGACCCAGTACGGATGCCGAATTAATTTTTACAAGTGGTCAACACAAACTCTTTATCAAACCATTGATCTAGGAACTGAGGGTACAACACCATTAGAAATCCGCTTTTTGCACGATCCTAAACGGGCTGAAGGTTTTGTTGGGTGTGCCTTGTTTGCTAAAGTTTTCTACTTTAAGAAAAAGGACGACTCTGATGAATTTGAGGCCAAAAAGGTAATTGACATACCAGACAAAATTGTTGATACCGGAAGTGGAACTAATGAAACTATGGGCGGCATGATTTCGGATATTATTATCTCTTTGGATGATCGGTTTCTATATGTAAACTGCTGGCGTCATGGCGATGTTAGACAATATGATATAAGTGATCCTGAGAAGCCAAAGTTAACTGGTCAACTCTTTTTGGGTGGCGCCATTTGCAGTGATCTACCTAACGTAATTGTTAAAGAAGACAAGGAATTGAGTGTAAGTTTAACCCAAAATAATGTGGTTAAAGATTGTTTAATTGGCTTTCGATGATTAGGAAAAACCATCACCACGTTATGTAAAGGGTCGTCGCTTGGAAGGTGGCCCACAAATGATGCAACTCTCACTTGATGGTAAACGTTTATATGTATCATCCTCCTTATATTCACCCTGGGATAAACAGGTAAGCATATTATACTTACAAACCGCTTTATATGAAACAAATTGTTTTTATAAAAAACTTGTATTTCCATACTCTAGTTCTATCCCAGCATGGTGTCAAAGGGAGGACATGTTTGTTTAATTGATGTAGATACCGTAAATGGCGGAATTACATTGAATGAAAACTTTTTAGTAGATTTTGGAAATGAGCCCTATGGTCCCAGCTTACCACATGAAATGCGATATCCTGGTGGAGATTGCACTTCTGATATTTGGCTCGCCAACGACGCTTAAGTCAGATAAAATTTTGAATATATATATTTCTATTATATAATAATAGAATAACAAAAGTTTTCCTATTAAATTTGTGCAATTTTTCATCGTTATTTCGAATAATCTAATAACTTTGACTTTTAAACTTTGTATTAAGTGATGGTACTATTATATTTTGCCTTACCAAAATGGCATAATTGGATGTTTATTCACCGTAGACAATATAGTGTTAATATCAGGTAACTGCATTAAATTAAGTAAACGCTGACCGCTGTAATTGGTAAGAAAAGTGTAAGGAGTGTTACATAAAGATTTTTCTATATAATACAGAAAGTTATATCTGCATCGATCTATTAGCATACTTACTTTCTATCGCAGGTAGAGTCTATAAAATCCCTCGCCAGGCTATTTATAATCTTTTCATGGAAGAAAAAGTTATGGACTAAATATGCTAAATTACAGGGTATCAACAATTTGGCCCAAGGTATTCTCTTCAATACAAGTAATATTGTGCTATTTGTGCTAATTTGAGAGATCTGTAACCAAATTACTTGAATGGCAATAACAATAGCAAAACTCATGAATGTCAAACGATTAAGAAAGATATAGGAACAGCCACTTAAAAACCCGGCCAATAAGTTTGTTTCTCGCAGATCAAAATCCTTTCCCAGCAGCAAACATTGGACCAACTGTAAAGGCAAAAAAGTGTAAACTGTCAAATGAAAAATTTTATTGTATATACCTTAAATATTCCAATGTAGCTGGTCAAAAAGCTTGTTGATCTGAACTCCAGAAGTTTTCTAGCGTTCTTTTGCGTCAAAGCGTTTAGCAAATCTAAAGTTAAACCAATACTTAGATATGTGCGAAGTTGGATCAGGCTATGTTTCAAACGATCGACCAGAGACCAATCACAGAAATCCTTGGGTAAGGCAGTCGGTTTTATAAACCAAAATCCCGAGTACTTTCGCATTTGTTGAAAATGCAATACAACCAGTGAACATATCATGAATATTAAAGTCTGTTGGAATCGGGAATGAACTAGACCAACATTTAACTGGCGCAGCAAGGACTCCAAAGCCTATTAAGGAATTGGTTAATTTTAAATCAATTTCAATTTAGCTTTATACTTACAGCATGGGTAATTCCCGTGACGTAGTAGAGAAGGACAGGGGGTGGCATCCAAAAACACATCTGACTAGATAGCCAACAGGATAAATACGGAGTACAGCTAAAAACAAACCGCCCATTGAGGTTTCTTGCCACACACATAAAATAAAATGTGAAAGCATTTATGAATGCGGCAAAGCTTGCTGATTGGGCATAATTTTTAACTATATCCTTTAGGACACTCTTACTCAGTTGACGCCATTTGGTAAGCATAGGAAACTGCAGTTATAAGACATACATGACAGATTGCTTAGTAAATCTTGGTTTATCAAGAGCTAAATGACCTTGCAATGGTTAATTTATGTTATCATAAAAAAATATTATTTTAACTCTATCTCATTTCAAGAAAGGAAATAACCCGAGTATAAGAACATGTGCCTTATTTTAATCTTTTATTACGAATACACTTGACGTTCATGCTAATCTCACCAGCAACAAGGGTAAATAATATTTGCCACTGGATACATGATTACGTAAAAGATTCCAAAGTAGAGCCTGTGTACAGCTTTGATTTGGTCGGCTATGTAAAACACGAGAACAGTGGACTTGATTCAAGGGCCACTCCAAAAGTTTGCTAGGTGCCACGGCCATATCACGACAACTAAACGTTCCAGATTTCAACAAATTTAAAAAACCAACGTTGCGCGACTGCTAAAAAGTAAAAACATATGTGTATATGAGTCGAACAAGTCAAAGGTTAATTAGCAAAGAAAAAGTACGAGAATATATCTGTATATATTTGTACTTTTAGTTTATATATGTATATACTAGGCATAAAATCAAGTCGCTTCCAAATTAATGTAGTTGAAGCAAACGCTTGTTGATATTTCCAGCACTGTGAGGAAGGAATAATAAGGAAATAACTTCAATAATCATTGTTCAAAGTAAGATTTCGGATAATACTCACTAGTTAGCTGTTGTACTATTAATAATGACAGCGGCTAGTCCAGTAACGCTGCATGGATCCAGAACATAGTTGTGTATAAGAAGGGCAAGAGCAATGGGAAATAGTAAATCACTAATGT
This sequence comes from Drosophila neocordata, assembly GCA_018903615.1. Classification (NCBI taxonomy): domain Eukaryota; kingdom Metazoa; phylum Arthropoda; class Insecta; order Diptera; family Drosophilidae; genus Drosophila; species Drosophila neocordata. The sequence continues at coordinate 15,978,421 of JAEIGI010000002.1, read as the reverse complement.
TAAATGGGTATTTAAAAGTTCTTTTGAGTCTTGCCCAAAGAGAACGTATGGCTTCCAACAGTGCAAAGCTTACAATTGTCCGTTTTGGATACCACAAATAGCTAAGCCCGGCTAAAAAACTAGCCAAGATATGCTTTTGGTTACTCCGAAAATTCAGGCTCCGTGTCAGAAAGCAGTGAGTGGCCTTAATATAAAATAAAGAAGAATTATTGGCCATATTTTATAAATTTTCATTCCTTCTCCTTACCCTGTAGACTCCCACATAACAGACTAGCCAAGAAACAGACTCTAAGCTGAAGTGCCCTAGATTAACTTGGCCACTTTTCATGCAGCTAATCAAAGCTTTAAACAGATCTAAAACCAATCCTATTACAAAATAGTTACGCATTCCATTGACAATGTGAAGACTACAATTTGGTTCCTTGTGTTTGCAAAAATTACTTGAATCATCTGAAGAAAATATCTCAGGACTGAGAAACCAAAAACCCTTGTGCCAACCTTTTTGCTTGCCTTCCATAATCACGGCACTGCAGCACATAAAAACCAATGTTTGCAATGTCATCGATGATGTTAAAACTCCAATAATTGGAATTCTACTTTGAAGAAGTACACTTCCTATTAGCTGTGTTAAATATAGATTATTATAATCTTTCCCTAATTCATTCCCTTTTTTTTCCATTAAATACTCACCGAATGAAATGTTCCCGTGTGCTGAAGTTGCTTAACACGTTCCGGCAAACAGCTAATAAGGGCTCCCCCAAAAATGGATGGCACGAAAACTAAAGAGTACAGTTGAAACTTTCCAAACAGGTGCCTGAAATGTCTGATTTTGATCATAATGTTCTTTAAGGAATAATCGTTGTCCTTAATTACCGTAAAGCACACATTGTTGTAGCAATTACCCAGCCATTGATTAAACCTCCAAAAGTCAGCTGATGATGGTACAATATGGCATCTACGAGTATATTCCAGAAATTGGCATTGTATCGTATACTTCGCTTGACCAGATATAGCACAGCCACGGGTATGTAGTACTTGCTATTGGACCAGTAGAAACGCCAAAAATTATCCACTGCTGCCCGCTTGCAGCTATGTGGATGGAGCAGCTCATTGCAGCTACGCCAACTAAAATGCTCCTCAAACAATTTACTCAAGCCAGCCATAAAAATTCAACTGAATAGAATAAATGAAAAACTGTTGTCCCGTTTTTAATGACTTGCTAATTTAATACGAAATACATATGTATGTATTTAACAAAACAATACAGCCGAATAAATTGATTGTGAGATACTTTGTTGTAACTTAGTCAACCTCTTCCACAATTGGACCACTGTCACTGTTAGTGCGTTTTTGCTGTTTGCCACCAGCAGGACTTGCGCCATGCAACTTGGACATTATAGGACTACAAATACGTTGACTCTCTTTCAAATGATGATCGTATTCCTCCTTTTCGGCCAGCATATTAGCATCTAACCAGGAGCACTCAGTGGAACACTTGTCCCGTACCTTCTTGCAATCAGCGTCGGTCAGGACCCCAGCAGGTGCTTCATCTATGGCCTGCTTACAACCGTAGACATAAGACTCCAGACTATTGCGTGCCTGCATACGTTCTCGTTGGAGGTCATCTTCAACCTTGTATTTTTCGGCGTCGGCTAGCATGCGATCAATATCAGACTTGGAAAGGCGACCCTTGTCATTGGTGATGGTGATCTTCTCGGACTTGCCAGTGCTGTTATCCTTAGCACTTACATGCAGGATGCCATCAGCATTGACGTCAAACGTTACACCGATTTGAGGAACTCCACGCGGTGCAGGAGGAATGCCAGCCAAATTAAAGGTGCCCAAGAGATTATTGTCCTTGGTCATGACGCGTTCACCCTCATATACCTGGATAGTCACGGCGTTTTGGTTGTCACTGTAAGTGGTAAATGTTTGCTGCTGTTTGCACGGAATTCTTGTATTACGTTCTACCAATTTGGTCATTACCCCGCCGGCTGTCTCGATGCCCAGCGAGAGGGGTATGACATCGACAAGCAGCAAGTCCTGAATCTGTGTACTACCCACCCCGGTTAAGATAGCCGCCTGTACGGCTGCCCCATAGGCTACAGCCTCGTCCGGATTGATCGACAAGTTAAGCTGCTTGCCACCAAAAAAGTCCTGCAAAAGGCGCTGTATTTTAGGAATGCGCGTCGATCCTCCCACCAAAACCACATCATGGATGGCTTTCTTTTCCATCTTTGCATCACTAAGTGCACGCTCTACGGGCTGCATAGTTGAGCGAAATAGATCCATGTTCAACTCCTCGAAACGAGCCCGAGAAATCTTTGAGTAAAAGTCAATGCCATCGTGCAGAGCATCTATCTCAACTGAAGCCTCTGTGCTGGAGGATAATGTACGTTTAGCTCTCTCACATGCTGTTCGCAAACGACGCAGTGCACGGGCATTTCCCTTCAGATCAGTTTTATGTTTACGCTTAAACTCTTCCATAAAATGATTGACCAGACGATTATCAAAGTCCTCCCCACCGAGATGTGTGTCACCTGCTGTAGACTTGACCTCAAAAAGAGATCCTTCGTCGATTGTAAGAATTGACACATCGAACGTACCACCGCCCAGGTCGAAAATAAGCACATTCCGCTCACCTTTCAGATTCTTATCCAAGCCATATGCCAAAGCGGCAGCTGTAGGCTCATTAATGATACGGAGAACGTTTAAACCAGCAATTGATCCAGCATCCTTTGTGGCCTGGCGCTGTGAATCGTTGAAATATGCCGGTACTGTAATTACAGCATCCTGTACCTTGCCTCCCAAATAGACTTCAGCAATCTCACGCATCTTGGTTAATACCATCGAACTAATTTCCTCTGGCGCAAAGCGTTTTCGCTCGCCTTTGAATTCCACTTCAATTTTTGGTTTCCCCTTCTCGCTAACAACTTTAAATGGCCAGTGCTTGAGATCATCCTGAATTTTTTGATCATCGAATTTACGTCCAATCAAACGTTTGGCATCAAAGACCGTGTTACTGGCATTCATAGCGACCTTTAAAATAAATTTTATTAGTATATTGGAAATATTAATTTTAATATTTATACTAACCTGATTCTTGGCCGCATCGCCAATCAAACGCTCTGTGTCATTGAAGGCTACATAAGATGGAGTTGTGCGGTTGCCCTGGTCATTGGCTATAATCTCAACTTTACTATTTTGCCACACACCCACGCAAGAGTAGGTGGTCCCCAAATCTATGCCGACGGCAGGTGCCTTAACCATTTTATAAAACTATTACGAGTTGCGGAAATTTAATGTTTTGAGCAGTTTTTTAAATTTTGTGTTTGTTTAGCACATAATATAATATTTATTTTATCCAAATTATGGTTTTGTTAAATATACCCACGGTAACTGATTTCAAAACAGAATGGAGAATCTCAGGTTATGTTGTTATTGTTAACATATTGACGTATCAGACGCAGCAGACTTTGGCAGGAATTTTGAAATATTTATGCGATGAAGAATAGTTAAGTTTTACGAAGGGAATCATAGAAATTGACTTATCCGGGTGATCTATAAATTGAAAAAATGGCCACTGATATATTTAGTTTTAGCGTTTGCCCTTCTTTTTCTTCTTTTGACCATCTGGCCAAGCAAATCCACGAGATTTCAGCACATCCTAGAATATACATTATTAAATTGTTAATTTGTTTATTCAAAAATCGTCAATCATTACAGCTCGCACACCTGAACATTATGGCACACATAGTAGGCATTCTCCATGGCAGCATCATTAAAAATATCACATCCAATAGATTTGCCCACTCCACCTTTCTTTTTTCCGCCTCCGCCGCCTTCTTTCTTCTTTTTCTCGTCGCCCTCTCCACTTCCAGCATTACTGGAAGTAGAATCTTTACTATTACGTTTCTTCTTGCTCTTGACAACCATTAAAAAATAATGAAAATTCTAAACTGATTTCAATATATATCTTTATCGATTTAATATTTAAGTAAAGGCGATGTTGCCGGGCAACAGTCCAGCTTGAAAACGTTAACAGACTACTTAACATTATGGCAAAGAACCTGAGCAATTGATGAACTATTGTATATTCCCTTATAAACTATCGTCTTGTGGAATATTCTTGATAGTAATTGGGCCAAACTATAGATGCAATCCAGTCTATATAGGAGGAAACTCGTGTATAAACCCCTGTTATTTAATTAAATTGTAGTTTTTTAGCACAGCATTGGAATATAAAAATGAAGGACTGCTTACCCGGATACTCGCTGCGACAGTAAGTGCCGTAGGACGTGATACCCACCAGATAGTATCGAAATCGTCTTCGGTTACGATGACGCCTTCGTCGACGCTCTAAATTAAGCTGAAGTGGTCCACCTGAATCGCCCTGTTTTAAAATACTTTGTACTAATATTTGCCAAGATATACAGAATTTTAGAATTATTCACCTGACATGTGTCCCGATTTTTTTCATAGTCATGGGCACAGATTTGGCTTGTTAATATGCCTTGCGGAGCACTATCGTCCTGTGGCAACGTACTATTACACTGTTCCTGCGGTACTATAGACAAATCCAATTCAGTCAGGATATTTGTTTGTGCCTGAGCAAATCCTGTTGATCCATAGCCCATGGTGTGCAACTTGCCATAAGGAATTTCATTTTTTACCCAAATACGCACAGGTTTCACAAACCAAGTGTATTCAACAGGTCGGTTTAACTGAATTAATCCAATATCATGATAGTAATACGTATCATTATATAGGGGATGCAGATAAATCTTTGCGACGCGACGCCGCTGGGGAGCGACATCGTTTTCCCATTCCTTTAACTTTATGTCACCGATTTTAACAACATCAGGAGCCGTTCTAAGTCCAACAAAAACAAAAGCATACCCATCTGAGCAAAGATTGGAAAAGAAAAGAAAACATAATCTTTCCCAATTCTTACCCGTGTGTGATTAAACAATGAGCTGCCGTTAGTACAAAATACTCGCTTATCAAACTGCCTCCACATTTGTAATCAATCTCTCCATTCTCATTGTGAAATCCCAAAGCGGCCTGCAAAGAGTAGAGTCAAAAAATAGAGAGAGAGAGACAAAGAGAGCAAAAGGTAAAAAGACATTAGCAATGAGTTGAGCTAAGCTTAATAACTGTTATTTAAACAAAAGTTCGAGGAATCGATTATGATAATCGAGTCTTGAGTTAGTTGCCGCTGCGCTGCCAACCAGGTTATAGCAACAATTCGCGAGATTCCGGTTTTGTGTGATTTTTTTCAGTTTGTCTTTTTTGTTTACTCACCATATGCGGGTATTGCCCTGGGGCTACAATTGATCTCCCATTAAAGTCGTCGTGCAAATCCTCAGCTTCAGCTGTTTTATTGTACTCCTGCGAGTTCATTTTTTCTTCCATGTTATGAAAAATGACACCAAAGTCACGATAATGATCCCTTGGGGGTGGGCGCGGTGCAAACCATTCATCTGGTTGACCTCTTGGTGGGGGGCCTCTAGGTGGTGGACCTCTTGGTGGTGGGCGTCTACGATCACCAGGACAATCTGGTGGTGGTCCAGGAGGCGGAGGACCAGGCGGTGGTGGTCCTGGAGGGGGAGCTCCGCACGGTGGTGGTGGCGGCGGTCGCCTATAATATGGGTTAAAATCGCCTTGTGGCCATTGATTGTAATTCCATTGATTATAACCGTAGCCCCACCTGTTTGGCTCCGGCTGCTGTTGGAAATCATTGCCATTGTCCCAATACTGACCGTTGACATTCACTTTAATTAAAATTAAAATAAACAAAAAAATTGTTTTGAATTTAGGCAACGGCAACGGTTTCAGCTCCATGATATGTCTTGTTTGCTTGAGCGACCGATTTGAACTGTTAGATGCGGACGCTACTTCTCTCGCACAGTGTTGTTTTTATTGATACTAAATGGAATTTGAAATTAGGCACCAGCATTAATTAATGAAAATTCATTGAAAGTCGTTAGTACATATATACAGAATCACAAACTAAATAAATATACAAACACAAAGGTTTGTTTATGTTTTTTACATAGTGTTGAATATTGTACTAATTCCAAACGAACAGATGCTTAGATCTTTAACAAATTTAAAAGGAAAACAATTTTATAGATATTTAATTGACTTAAAGATTAATGAACCTTTTATAGACAATGTTTAACACCTGTGATCAGTTCTTCAGGCACTTAAATAGTATGAACAGTCAATAGAAATTCTTTTAATAATCAAAAACAATGAAACATTGGCCAATAAATAGCCATTGGCAACTTCCATTAATTGGTCTACAAGTTCTTCTGCAAATGACACATCAACAAGGTAAATCTTATAACCAATTGTCCAGTTATTAGTTATTTTAATATGCTGCATTTTGGCCAGCTTTTGATGCTCTCGAGATAATCAACTATCAGACAACTAAATTTTGGTCACAGGATTCTGTTCCGCAAACTGAAGTGGAAGATGTCGCCAGAGAGAGTAACAATGATATGGATGATAGCTATTTAAAGTTTGACGATGACTCGGAGACATTGAGAATTGTTTCTGGAGCTGAACAACTTCATGAAGGTGCCTTTTGTCGACGAAGCTTTGACGGACGAAGTGGATATTGCATTTTTGCCACACAATGCCTACATGTTATACGTGAATATCGGCTACATGGGACTCGCATCGATATATGCACTCACCGTAGCAACATTCCAGTGATTTGCTGTCCATTGGCAGATAAACATATTCTTGAGCAGCGTATTAGTGCAACAAGTGGGTAATACTACAAACATAGTCTTTTCTAGTAAATTCGAGTTTTATCCGAGTTTTATCCAACTTTTCCCGTTCCATGTAGAATGCCAGGAGTATAATACAGCTACCAGACGCCTACAATTGGCCGATTCCATTCGTTTCTCAGGAAAGCAGTGCGTACCCAGCGTACCCTTAATCGTTGGGGGTACGCCCACCCAAAGAGGTCTTTTTCCTCATATGACAGCCTTGGGTTGGACACAGAATAACGGTGAAATCAAATGGGGCTGTGGCGGCACACTGGTGAGTGAGTTCTATGTATTAACTGCAGCCCACTGTGCCACTTCGGGTAGGTAAGTTATGTAATCAGATTAGTTAAGGCATAATTGATCAGATATAAATCTTTGTAATAGCAAACCACCAGATATGGTGCGTCTGGGCGTCCAGCAGTTGAATGTCAGCACGTATGCTCAGCAGGACATCAAAATACTGATAATTATCCTTCATCCAAAATACCGTTCGTCCTCCTATTATCATGACATAGCGCTGCTTAAGTTGACAAAACGTGTCCAACTTTCGGAGCTAGTGCGTCCAGCCTGTCTATGGCAACTACCAGAGTTGCATATCAAAACGGTTTTAGCAACAGGCTGGGGACGTACTGAGTTTTTGGGAGCCAAATCCAATGTTTTGAGGCAAGTCGATCTGGATATAATATCCCAGCAACGTTGTAAACAGATCTATCGCAGAGAACGTCGGTTACCAAGAGGCATTATAGATGCCCAATTTTGTGCAGGTTACATTCCTGGCGGCAAAGACACATGCCAAGGAGATTCAGGGGGGCCGATCCATGCTATGCTCCCAGAATATAATTGTGTAGCCTTTGTCGTGGGCATTACATCGTTTGGCAAATTCTGTGCAGCACCTAATGCTCCCGGTGTATACACAAGGATATTTAGTTACCTTGACTGGATTGAAAAGATAGCTTTTAAGGACCGATAGATGTTTGTAACCTAAGTTTAGTTTTTTAATAATGCAACTTGTTTAACTTTAATCGATGTTTGTCATAAATTGTAGGCCTTTTGATTGAGTAAATTAATTTAAAAAGTCACATATATTTATTAAATTCTAGAAAACATATTAGATATAGTCTTAATGTATGTAAATCGAAAAAATTGTGTTCTTATGTTTGTGTGATATTTTTAACTGTATTAGAGGCCATAAAATTAATACGAACTTGTATGCAGATTACGATATAGCTGATCACTCCAAAAAGAAACTAAAATCGAAACTTTTATTTAACAAAAATAATTAAGAAACTTATTATCATTGTCTAACCTTGCCGAGCATTTGATTATTTATCAATAAGAATCCACCGACACTAAAGCGGCAACTCTCTTGTCCCAACTGCATGGTGATATTTAGTATCTGGGATTGTGCATTTTGTCGATCCAATGAACAGCGGTGAAAAAGTGACCGAAATTTTCGTTGCATCAGATCGCAACGAGTGCAAATATAACAAGGCATTATAATTTCCATTACTTTAACGAACTCCTCTACTGTGCAGTCTTTAAGAAAATAAAGACAAAAAGTTAAATATGAAATATATCGTATTGTGATTGAAATCTTACAGAATTGAGTATTCAAATATGTTGGCTCTGAAATATTTAAATATATCCAATAAGGCAAAACCGTAATATCCACAAAGTACTTTAATAGAATTGTAATCAGGCTAAGAACAAAATTGTGTTCAATCTGGCGTACCAATTCCCATAACAAACGATGAATCTCTTGTAGAGCACCTAATTTTTCCGGGGCCTGAAAACTCTCAGGACACTCTTGAAATCTCGGCCGGCGTAACTCGTTTAGAAGGCTAGAGCTGACTTCAGTAAGATCTCTATAGATGGCTAAAATTACGGCTGCATAGAGAGTAAAGTGGGTAAAACGTAGCATTAGCACAAGTTCCGAGTATAATGAATATAGTAATAATTCGGATGTCGTGGTTACAATAACACAGTATATTGTCATGGCCATCAAAAGAGCTGATCGCATAAAGAGTGAGGCATAGACAGCAATGCAATATCGACGAATCCTTTGGTAATTCACCTGCCTGCCCAATTGAACATAAAGTCTATGGCATATACACTCAATTTGTTGCTGAATCTCAACACTGTAATTCCGCCAAAGTAATTCCATAATTATAATAAAATTTGTACAAATTAAAGCTACAAAATTAATCAGATCGATGAAACGCGAAAAGTGATCATGTAGTAAATCGTAGACCAAATCATAATTGAAACTAATGCGCCAACTAAATAGCACACTTAGATAAATTAAAGGGGACAAACTGTAAAGCAGTTTCATATAGAGATGTGGCCAAGGCGGAATCAGGCCCATCCACTTCATTAAAAGGAGCATGCCACAAGGCGAAAAGAAACCCGATTCACTTGAAACAAGACACATGACTGTTTTATTTTTCCCCTATTGAGATAAGTAATTAGCAAATTAATTATGTTTATCAAAAACCATCAAATTACACACACTTTAAAGTGGAAGAATTTTAAATAAACTGGAAAATACATACATTAAAAAGTAGCCAAAGGAAAGTTTATGAGAAAAGTTACGATACCAATCCAACTTGATTGATTTTTAATATTGTAATTCAAGTTTTCTTTATTTCCAAACCCGCCTTTCTATCCAGGGAATGTAATGTGCAATTCGTGTATAAATGCCAGGAGCACCACTCGCACATATTCCACCCAACGAGGTAATACCTATTACATAAGGCAATCGGTGATGTCCGTGTCTTTGATACATTACCAAAGGTCCGCCGGAATCACCCTGTCCATTAAAAAAGGAACGAATTTTAATTAATCATAAAACATTTAAATGGACACAACTCACTTGACAGGTATCCATGCGACCAGAATAGTCGCCAGCGCATAGTTGGCCTGGTCCTATGCCATTTTTCAATTTGTCAGCTCCTTGGAGAAAGCCACCACATTGTTGATTATTCAGAGGATACAGTTGGACCTGAAGTAACTTGTTTGATGGTGGTCCCGCTAAATGAATTGCATGACGAACCAATATTGAATATCTATATATAATATGTTGACTAACCAAAACTCGTCTGACCATAGCCCATGGCAGTCAATTGTTGATCTGGCACTGCTTCATTTGTCCACAGGCAAGCTATCGGCTGATGTGTTCTCTTCTCCAGTTTAATTACAGCCAAATCATTGTATATGCTTTCATCATCGTAATTGGGATGTATTTTAATCTCCTTAATACGTATTATCTGGCTCGACTGGGTATCATTCAAGTCAGCACCGCCAATTAGCACAATCTCCGGGGACTCCCTAGGCGAAAACTCATTAGTATGTACATATTTTGAGTTATTGTATCTCTCTCCATTTGCTCTCACCCTCCAATGTTGGCACAGTGAGCTGCCGTTAAAGCAAATTTACGTTCAATAAGCACACAACCACAATTGAATACATATCGATCAGTGGTCTTGCCTTTGGCTTTCCCTTTGTTGTTGGAGCGCCAGCCAAGTGCGCACTGAAAATTATACCTACTTTATATCATTAATGTGTGTTTAGGTCAAAAAAAAAACCTACCATATATGGATGCTCATCGGGCTGAGTAAGACGGCCGCCAACTACTCCGGTGTCACTAAGCTTGACTTTACTTATAGGTGCCTCGATTGCCTCCGCCTCATCACTATTTGTTGTTTGACGTCTACGTCGTTTATGTGAACCCCTTATATAAGCTTTCCAACATGCTGTGTAGTTAAGTTTTAAAATGAAATGGTTTAATTAGATCCCTTCTTTTAATAATACTATCCAAAGGGTAATCAAATATGGATTAACACAAACCTCGTTCGCTTTTGGATTGCCTTGGCTCTGGCTCTGGCCTTGGCACCACATATCCTCCATGAGGGCAACATACATATCTATCGTGGTGATTATTTGAAGAAGGACACTCTAGAGGGATTATGTCGTGGCTTGCATGAATAGCACTGATGCACTCCCGATATCTTACACAACGACCAACTAATGGACGATCATAGGCATAACAATTGCCATAAGGATCAATAGAAATTGGAATTGTTGGCGAATTTGGAAACACGTTATGTTCCTTTCTGTGCTTTTTCGATGAAACAAAAAGAGTTAATATTAAAACATGGCTTAATATCAAATATAATTTGGTCAGCATTGTTGCCGATACACATGCTCTAGCGTCCGATTCTGATGGCCAACTGAAAATTTATACGGAACTCATGGCGTACATATGAACTTCTAGTATAAACGAACATAAACGTTTTTTGTTTTACTTTTTCGTTTTGCTTTTTGACTCGTCATTCCAATTTGATTTACCTTTGTCATGAAATATTTCTAGTGTCGATGCAAACGTTTAAATTGATAACCAATTAATATTTATTCAAATAACATCAACTTAAGAACAAAAAAATTAACATATATAGGTATTATATATACACAAATGTGTGCTAAAGTTCATGCCCATTATTAAGGAATAATGTTCCATGGAGTGTAGCTACCGGTTTCTGGCATTTTAATCTGCAATAAATTGGAAAAATCAGTTTATATACTTTAATCTATTATCCAGTTAAAAAACTTACCAAGCTGGTAAAATTATCCTCGCAAGCCATGCGTATTCTTGCCGAGGTTAATGGTGCCTCAATTGAGCATTCTTCACTTAATCCACGATCTTTGCGGGCAGCTGATATTGCATCTTTGATAGCAAAGAAGACGGTGGATCCGATGAAAAGTGGAGGTTCTCCTACAGCCTATAAGAAGCATATATTAGAAACGATTCCCAATGATTATGATCTACTTGTGGTTTACCTTCGATGAGTAAACAGCTCGTGGATTAGGTGCACCAGTTAGAAGGCTAACATTGAATTCACCGGGTATGTCCGCAAATCCGGGCAGTTTATACATTCCTGGACCACGAGAGTATAATACACCTTGCGGCGAATACATGAGCTCCTCGAGTGTAAATAGACCGTATCCCTGCATAAAAGCACCTTCTATTTGGCCGATATCAATAGCCGGATTAATGCTGGATCCTATATCCATTACAATGTCCGTGCTAAGCACCTGATGATCTCCAGTAAGGCAATCGATTTCTACTACACTCACCCCCACACCGTTGGTATAATAGCTGTATGTGCGACCATTTGGATTCGTCTCTGGATGATAGCCAAGTCCGGGAATTGCATAAAAACCGGTTGCTGACAAACTAATACGATCGAAATATGCTTTGTTAATCCACTCCTTCCAGGTACCGTTTGGAAGATCCTCCTTAATGGGAGCTAAACGCTTATTAAGCTTCTCGCAAGCATCCAGAACCGCCATGCCGTTTATATCTGAACCCACACTGGCTGCTGTTGCCGAAGTATTTGGTACTTTGTCTGTCGATGTTTCCGAAATATGTATCATTTCAATGGGAATGCCCAAGGAGCGCGAAGCACACTGAATCATCTTAATGTTGAGACCCTGTCCAATCTCAACGCCGCCATGGGCAAGCAATACCGAGCCATCGGCATAGATATTAATCAGAGCACCGCCTTGGTTTAAGTGCATGACACCAAAAGCTATACCATACTTGGTGGGCACCAAGGCAATACCACGCTTGCGCCACCGATTCTCCAAATTGAATTTTGCGATCTGTGCACGTTTCTCCTCGAAACGCGACTGCTCAAGGCAATCCTGAAGGCATCGCTCAATGGGGAAACGCTCCAGCTGCTGGGAGTAGTGTGTTACATCGCCAGTTTTATAGAAATTTAGTCGCATAACATCAACCACATCACGGCCCACAATACGTGCTACATCTCGTATAATGTGCTCCCCAGCGAACATGCCTTGTGGGCCCCCAAATCCACGGAAAGCTGTATTAGAGGGCAGATTCGTTTTGCAGATCCAACCACCGACACGAACATTTGGTATCCGGTAACAGTTCTCAAAGTGTAGCATTGCTCTATCCAAAACCTGTGATGAATGTAGACCCATTTGAATTTTATTCTGAAAAACCACTTTACAAATAATTCACTTACTGAAAAGGACAAATCCATTGACCAGCCAGCATTAGTGTAGCACTCAATGTCGCAGGCTGTAATTAAACCCTCCTTGGTAAATCCTATTTTGTACTTGAACAGGAACGGATGGCGAGTTCCAGTACTGACCATATCTTCGTCGCGATCCAGCATACAACGAATCGGACGACGAAGACGGTAGGCGGCCAGTGCAACAGGCAAAGCTGTCAAGATACCTCGAGACTCCTTTCCGCCAAACCCACCGCCAAGACGCTTAGCACGACAAACAATGCGATGAGAAGGTAGTCCAGTGACATGGGACACTAGTTTCTGCACCTCCGATGGATGCTGGGTCGAGCAAAACAGTTCCAATTCATCACTGTCTCGTGGGATGGCCACAGCTGCCTGAGTTTCCAAATAGAAATGCTCTTGACCTCCCATACGGCAACCACCCTCGTAAACATGATCAGCCATTGCAAAGGCATCCTCCACATTGCCTTTATTAACATAACGAGGGCTGTCGGGAAAATATGATTCGTGTTCGATGGCTTGTTCGATTGTAACTATTATAGGGGACAACTCTTCGTATTCCACCTGAACAAGCCGTGCTGCCCGCTGGGCAAGAGCCTAAAAACAGAAAAAATAATAGTTAATTAAAACATTATAATAATTAAAAAATTAATTAATTACCTTATTATCAGCCACTATGGCTCCAACAACCTGACCAACACAATGGACTTCTTCGTCTGCAAAAACATGTTCATCATGAAATACTGGACCCACTTCGTTCTCATGCTTTGTTAAGTCCGTATGGCTAAAAAAGGCATGGACTCCTGGCAAGGACAGGGCTTTGCTGGCATCCAAATTGGTAATTTTGGCTCTTGCTTTAGTGCTAAGGACAAGACTCAAATATAATTCACCATCCATACGAGGGATGTCATCGGTGTAGATTGCTTCACCAGTTGCCTGTTTAAGCGCCGAAGAATGTATTTTGGGTCTTCCTATAGGATCACAACTGTTCTGTTCGCTGGAAACGCGCTCAAAGAGCTGAGCACTACGTAGAACTGGAGTGTGAAATGTGTCAGCACCACTGAGTTCCTCCTGGGATAATGAGTTTTGCGGAATAATTCCAGCATCGCATAGCTTTCGACTGATGGCCAAAAATGCTTTGAAAAACAGACTTACGACCAAAGAACGACGGTAAGCAATCATACCACCTGGTGCAGTGGCATCCAAGGGCAATTCGGCACAGAGGCTCTCACCGACACGTTCCACCAATTTGTGGTCCCATGCCTGCTGAACCATTAGCGCGGACGTTTTCGGTGTCAATACAGTTGTGGGTGCCATACCACCAAATGCCATGCTAATCTCCTCGACCACATTCGAATTGGATTCAAAGCGAACATTAACAGCGGCATTTACAATAGCTATATCGTCATCACGCCGACGAGCTTGTTTAAAGGCCACCACATGTTGATCTTCATTTGTTTTATTAAAGTAAATACCCAGGAGCACCTCATGAGGTTCAATAATATTTCGTCGATAGCCGGTAAAAAATCCAGTTCCCATGTTAACAAAGCGTTCCCTTAGTTCACCGTCCACTAAACCGGCTACCTTTAGGCAAGCTCCAGCTGCCGTGAGCACAGGATTCATATCGGAAATGGGACTTCCAGTCATAATGTTACCACCCAGACAGGCTACATTTCGGATTTGTTTACCCGCAAAATAATGCAGCATATCTACAGAACATTGAAACAAGCGAGTCTGCCACTCCGGCAATTCCTCAATCTTCTGACGAAGATGACTATCAATTTCCATTAAGCTTACAGCTGCCCCAAAATAAATGCTCTCCTCTGTCTCCCGAACCTCCAAAAGCTCTGGAACTTGTATAGGATTTATGAGAACTGGGTAAAGAAAGTGTTTGAATTTTACTTCCACTCCGACTTCAGTATTGCCCACAATTAACTTGGCTGCAGGATGTTGAGCCTTAAGGTGTAACAGTTCATCCATTGTTGTTGGGCGATACCAAGTAACTCTATCCGAACGGAATATCAAACTTTCGCTATCATATGATGGTGTTAGCTGTAATTCTGGTGGAAAGATTGGCTCCTGGCTGACATCCAAAGGCTGAAACTCATTGCGCTCAAACAGTTCATCGTTGATGTCTGTTGACGTCTTATCGTTGTCTTTTTCTCCCTGTCCATTGACTTGACAACATTTATCACCCATGCCACAAGCAAACTCCTTGGTAAATGTCTTATAGCCCTCAAGAATTGGACGATAGCCGGTGCAGCGGCAGAGATTACCCTGAAAGGCTACCTCAAGGTCACGCATTGAGGGCTGTGAAGCATTACGTATCAATGCATACATGGACATCACTATCCCTGGTGTACAAAAACCACACTGCGATCCATGAGCTTTTGCCAAACGTTCCTGCGCCGGATGCAAACGTGTTCTGGTACTGCCAATTCCTTCTACAGTCGTTACGGCACAACCATGCATTGCGCAGACAGGAGTTAAACAAGCATTAACCGCCAAATGGTTGATCTTGTTATTGCCACGATCTAATCTAGATACCATCACTGTACAGGCTCCACATCCTCCCTCGGCACATCCCAGTTTTGTGCCACATAAACGTAGATTATCCCGGAGATAGGTGAGCAGCGTGCATTCTGGATCTGGATTTGCTTCTGTAACCTATAAACGAGCACGACGAATCGTAAAACATAAAATATTTAAAGTTTAAAGTTTATTCTACTTAGTTGAGGTAATGTATTATTATAATTTATATACAACTGAGACAACTTTGAATGCCACATTACAAGTAGAGTGCTCTATGTGCTATCTCTCACTATCAAATGAGCAAACAAATTAAAACACTTCATTGTAATTCCTATCGTGTCAGTTGCCAACAACTGGGTTAGGCAATAAACGCAAGTTTTATTTATTATTACTAACACCAGATGCAAATTACTATATAGACCAGATCAGATAACTTTTATTTTTATTAACATTTATAATTACTACTAAATTCCTTTGCTGGAGAACTATTTGTGTCTATTTAATCATATAAATAGATATTTTGATAACATAAGACTTAATATTTATCTTTAACTTTATACACACGACAACAAAGTTTGTGTACTAACATTAATTTATAAATAGAAAGAGATAGAATTTAAAACGAAATTGACTTGCTAAATAAATTCTATTTGTTGCATAGATTCTAGAAAATCAAATACAAATTATGTTTTGATAACGGAAATCAGTTTACTAGAGTAAAAATGCTAATCTATTAAAACAAATCAAATCAGACAGATCTATCATTGTATTTAAGCTTTTTAATTATAAACACTTCAGTACTAAGTGTATAGTATACTGAGCTCACCCAGTTATCATTCCCTATCAGAAACAATTAGCACATCTCAGAAATAACGGGTATTCAATAAAATATTGTTCAATAAAAACAATTGACCAAAGTGAAAAAGGCGTGTTTCGATTTTGGCTGATAAGATGAAATATGTGAACCCCTGCATAGCGGGTCAATTGTTATCAGTCATAAAGTAATAAAAAATAAATAAAATAGAAAATATGCAATGACTTTATATATACATACGTATCCATGTAGATATGTACATATATATTCAATTAATCAATTACGCAAATTTCAAAATATTTAACAGCAGTTAACTAACTGAAAGCAAATTTTAAAAACAATTAAGGCAAGTGTTTCCAAGCGGTCGTTCACCTTGACTGATGAATGTACATACATATAGATTAAATGTTTTTCAAACACACGCAAAGTTTATTTACCCAAATTACTAACTGCAATACTTGTTAGGCTATTTACCTTTTTTCCATTCACAAAAAACACCAATTCAGAGTTCAAGGCCTTGTCAGACATGGTAAAACAGTATCTTTTAGTACGCCAATTTTTTATATAAATACTTTTACATCGATTGTAGAACAAGTTTGAAAATAGCGAGCCCGCATTAACACAACCGTCTCGCCTTGCTAACGAAAACGTTCTGAGCATGATGGAAACGAACACTGGCGACAGACATCGTTTTGAGATAAGAACATCACAAGCAATTACAACTTACCAGGATCGTCTATTTGTTTAAGAGAGTAAATTTAATTTTTCAATGGAATTATATGTTTATTTTTTAATTTTTAAACAAAAGCTGAAGGCTTTTTCTAAGATTGAAAAATAGTTGGTTGAACTTTACGTAACCAGATAATAAAATGTAATTTAGTTACTAAGAGGAGTCTATATTTCAAATAATTATTATTGGCTTGTCGTAAATAAAAAATGGTCAATAGAAGTATAATCTACTTGGCATAGCCTGCCTATACCTGTGAACGCATATTAAAAACGTTGAACACATCTAGCTTATATATAATTTAATAGTTTACACAATTATCAGCAAAGATAACAATTATAGTGAAATAACAAACTGAAGGGATTATTAAAAAAAGATACTTTTTGTACCTGAGTAGGTCATATGGAACTACCACATCTGTTCATAATATGTACACACATGTAAATGAATGAATGCATGTTACGCGGGCTTAAGATCTAATTCTCGTTCCACTTCCGTTCCTTCGTACATTGCCTGACGGCGCATAGCTTCTCGCAACTGCTGCTGCTCAAACCGGCGTACGGACCACTGATACCTGACAATCCAAAACACATAATTAATCATTTATATAATTGTGAAATCAAATAAAACCGTAAAGATACCTGCAAGCCATCCAATATACAATGGTACCACAGAAAAAAGATCCAAAACCCACATGTGTAGAGAGATGAGTGCGGGAGGTACCCAAAAAAGTAAGAAGTCCAACGCCTATGCCGCCACTGATACCATAGAGAAAACTGTTACGAAAGCATGGTATTTGGGACACATCGCGTCCAAAAATCACGAAGCTCTGTTTAAGAAAAATAGCGAAATTTATTAATATGTAGATAAATTTGATATGTACACAAACTTTGTTTTGGTCAGCCGATTCGTCATCCATGTTCGTCTCAGTCTTAATTATTTAAAATATTCACACTAGCGGAATCAAAACAATTATTAAACCGTGGGGAGAACAGCTGTGCTCCGTCAGTGCTGCAAAACGCCAAATCGTACAACACAAGATTGATAATACAAGCATGACGAACAAATAACAAATGCATGATACAATTTAAATGGTATCAAAATTAAAATTATACAGACGTTGTGTCCGTAGTTCTGCCAAAATCTTTAGACAAACATATGTTAACAATACACTCATCCATATGTATTTATTTTTCTCAAAATTTGTACATATCAGTAATTTTCCGAAAACACTCAACGGAAAATCCGTCATATGCGGTATTAACTGTCACAAGCGTCACGCAGAGTGAACGTCTTTGTGTTATCGTCTTTGTGTTACACCAGCTAGACAACACTGGTCTGCGTCGCGAAGAAGAACTTGCCACAGTCACAATTTCGTTTTAGTTTTTTGGGTTTTTATTACAATTATGTATATGCACTCAACGAATTCAAACAACACCAAAACGAATCCGAAGAATTAAAAGCAAACAACAATTATTTTGAGTCAATTATTTCGCCTTTCGAAAGTAAGAAATTTACAGCAACACCAGAGCAACAACGCCAACATCAAGAACAGAACACCCACGCCTAAGCCAAATTTTTAGGTAAGAATAAGCACCTATCTCTACACCTTCCTTCCCTTAAAACAAATTGAATTGATTTAGCACTGATTTTTCCATCACAAAACTCAAAATACTTTCCCTAAAACCTAGACCCAGCACTTTGCCAACAATGTACACGTAGACAAAACCCCAAAAAGCATTTAAATTTGCCGTTAAAGAGAGTACATTTGTTTCATTCAGTCATAGTCAATGAGAGTATTATCTATGTATATATATCTCCTCTAATCGCTCTTTAACTTTTGCACCTCACAGTTACTTAGCCGAAGACGACATCAACACACACACACACACATACATATATACAAACACAGCAAAGCACAGATGCCATGCCAAGATCTAAAACCTACGTGGACGCAGTCTGAGAATTATTTCAAACCGAATTTCAACTAGTAACCGATTCTTCCAAGCCAACTGTACACACAAAGCTGCTGCAGCACACGTTCTACGAATACTAAAGTGCACTATGGACTTATCAGCTTCAGCCTCCAGTTCGTTTGAGTCGACAAGTGACACAGACGACCACAAGAAAACCAGCTCATTGATTGGCGATGGAGACGGCAACGGGACTCTATATGACAGCGCCCTGGAACAGCTATCGACAACAACATACAAATCCTGTGACGGTGAGTCGGCCTTGAACATTCGTTCGTTATCATTTACAGCAAACGAGGAAGCAAATCTAACAATGACTAAGCATCATCGATGTTCAGAAGAAAATACAGAAAATTTATTGCAGGAGGAGCAATTAGACCAAATCTACCATGAACGCATTAATGCTATACGTGATCTATCAAGTTCTGAAGATTTTATGATCTGTAAGAAATGGCTAAATAATTTGCAAAACTCCTCCAAAACGACAAAATGTGACCAGCATCGTCTGTTGGAAATGATGCAACATCAGTTGGAAACTCTTGGCCATCTTGTTGCCCCCTTAAATGATCCAAAATGTGATATCGCAGATTTTCTGCTTCATGAATCTAAGCAGGTTAAATTCTGCAACGATTCTATGGGTGAGTGTAAAAATGAAGAGCTAAAAGATGAACAGGCGAATCTCAAGCGGCAGATAAATACGTTAAAGCTGCGCTCGTCTGCTCTTCGAATTGAAATCGATTGCATGGAAGAACAAGTGGAAAAATTAAGACTACAGAACGTTAATAAGGCGCACCTTAGTCGGAATATAAAAACCACTTTAATAGCGGCCGCCCAAGAGGCGATTAAATCCCAAATGTCAGATACTTTCCCATTGGGAATTCTTTCTAAGATCTTTTCCATATTTAACAATGACGACAAATTGAAGGAACATTTTAATGGCTTGGATGATGAGTTGGACAACATAATATTGGGGCTCTGTGATCAGGCATACGAAATGCAAAAGCCAACTTTGACAAAAATGGCTAGAGAAAAACTAGCAAAATTTAGGGAAAAACTAGTGGTAAAATATATGAATCAACTAAAAGAATCGGATGAAAAGCATGAATTAAATGGCTTAGCAATTAAACGTAAATGCTTCGATCTGCTCAAAGATTTTTTACATAATAATGAAAGTAACAGCGATGATTATCTAAAGGAATTGGAATCACTATACGAACAAGAGACTAAATTACTTTAATTTATATTTTCTATTATAAAAAAGATTTTGTTTACAACTGATTATATTTATGTGCCTAGTCTTAAATGACATTAGGTTCAGTTCATACTTAATTAATAGATTCCGTTTTGTTTTACTTTTTCCACAGATATTACCATCAGTGACCTGAACCACAGTTCGATGAACTCGAAACCCGCACATTTAATACCACACACAGATCTTGCTGCTCCGAATGGCAATAATGGCGATGTAAACGCCTTTAAATCGTATTCAACTGCTGCAACACCAGCAATGAATGCCAGCATGTTATTAATACAATCCGAGAGCACTGATACAAATACCTCACAGGAGGAAGTGGATCCAAAATCTCAGTTGGCCAACAAGACAATATTCAAGTCGGATAATCCCGAGTTGTCAATTATAGAGATAAACGAAAATTCAATAAAAGAGGAGGACCTCGAAAAAGAGGTGGTACTGATCGAGGGAGAGGAGGTGAAGAGTATTTTAAAGAAGTCACCAATCAAAGCACCAACAGCAGCCGCAACAACAACAGTGGATACTGCACAGACAGACAAAAGACGTCGCAAGGCGGACTCATTGTTGCAATCAAGTAAACAAAAATTGGATATCTCCATAGCCGAGGCATCTGCAGCTGCCGATGGAGCTGAGGGAGTTTTGGTGGCGGCCAATGATCAGCCTCAGACCAAACGCGAAATTGAAATCTACAATACTTTGGAGGAATTTGAACAACACTTGCCGCCAACAGTGACTGTGTTAAATACTCCATTTGGCAGCAAGGTCTACCTTGTTGGCACTGCTCACTTCAGCGAGGAGTCACAGGATGACGTTTCCTTTGTAAGTCCAAGCACTAAGCACTGCTGAATGATCTTACAAATTTAATCATTATCTGAAACCAGGTCATACGCAATGTCCGTCCAGATGTGGTCATGGTTGAGCTATGCCCATCCCGCATACACATTTTAAAACTTGATGAGAAAACATTATTGGAAGAAGCCAAGAATATCAACATACCAAAGGTAATGATTAAGTTAAACAATCCTTTATCGTGTTGTTGATTAACGTATTGTAAATCTTTTTCACAGATACGTGGCATTCTTCAGACGCATGGCTACATCAATGGCATCTTTTTTATTTTACTGCTACAGATGAGCGCACAAATTGCCAAGGATTTAGGCATGGCACCGGGTGGTGAATTCCGACGCGCATTTGAGGAGATACACAAGCTGCCGGGCTGCATTCTACATTTGGGCGATCGACCGATACGGATTACTTTATACCGTGCTCTACGAGCACTGTCCCTATGGCAAACTGTGAAATTAGTGTGGCGTCTGACTTTTACCGATAGCATCAGCATCGAAGAGGTGGAGGAGTGCAAACAACGTGATTTGCTTGAGAAACTAATGCAAGAAATGGCTGGAGAGTTTCCGGCCTTTTCCGATGTCTTTGTGCGAGAGCGGGATCTATTCCTGTGTCATTCCTTGCAATTGGCAGCCCTGCCTCAGGCGGCACCTGGAGCCCAGCAAGTGCGTCCCGTGCGTGTTGTTGGTGTAGTGGGCATTGGTCACGCCAATGGCATTGCCAAGATGTGGGGACATGTGGACCCAGAGAAGATACCCTCGATACTTGAAATTCCACCGGCTAGCCTCAGTCAGCGTATCTGCACATACACCCTAAAATATGGGCTTATCGGACTAGGTTGCTATGGTGTGTTCCGATTCATGCGGCCACGTTTAACACGCCTATTTTAAATCGATAGTCATGTGAGCCAAGCATATCCTAAGTTATTAACTTTGTTTTCTTAGGGGCATTGGCAACTGTAAGATTTGTATTAACATACAATATTGTTTTTGATAGAATTCATTTATACACAACATAGTATGTGTAATTATTGATGTATATACAAGAAAATGACGACCTTTACAAATATTCCTGGTTTTGAAAACCCAAACGAGATTGTAACGCTGCAGCTGACGATTAATACATATGTATGTACGTACAACTACAAAATACGCTCAATCCCCAAAAAACAACAACAAAAACAATTAATTATATATGGGATTTTGTTCACACTGTTCTTAACGCATAATTGTTAAAAGTAAACGAAACCACATATATAAAATAGAGTCTTATAATTAGACAGCTTATACAGCAGCGCTTTGATGTATGTACGTATGTATATTTAAATGGTTTCCTAGCTGGCGCTGGTGCCGTTTTTGGTTTTAGCTCAAAGATCCAATGTAAACATTAACGATATGTAAATGTATTAATTTATTTTATAAATGTAGATCTAAATGTGCCCGCGATCGCGCCCTCATACAGTTCAGCAGTAACCAGACTTTAAATGTTCTAATTCCTACTTGTAGTTGTTGTTCATTCCAAACATAAAACTCTGATATTTTTCTTAGATAGTAATATTCATAATTGAGTGCAAACGTGATGGACCTTCCAATAACCGTGTGTTACATTATACATATTAAAAAGAGAAATTTTACAAAAACAAATCCGAAACAAAACATACCAACCTACACATATATATAAATATATATGTATGTATGTCTTTATTAACGATATCATCTGTACGTTCGAAACGTACAAAACTGTTTTAGAAATACGTGAATATTGATAAATGTATTTCTATCTTATAGCTGTGTAGTTTGGCTCATTTAAAGATGATGTAGCATTTAAATTAGTAAACCACCCGAAAAACACGAAAACCTCTGTGAAAAACAGACTCAAAAATAAATGTTTTTATGCCTAAAAATGTCTTTATCTAAACGGTTTTACTAACTGTTTTTCTTGAATTTTAAAAAGGGTAAGTGTGTAAAATTTGATTCTTAAAAGCATTCCAAATCAGTGTGTATCTTTGCTCGACGATGGATTGGATTGGATTTCTACTTTAATTTCCGTTCAAATACAATCGGTTTGAGTGTCAAAGCTTGGAAAAAACATTAAACTCAAAAACAGCTTCTTTTGTTTCATGGAACACAAGATATAGGTAACTCCGCCCTTGCATTTTAAAACAGTTTTTTTATAAACAATTCGTTTTGGAGTTTGTTGTTATCTTTTTTTTTTTTAGTTTTTTGTTTTTTTTTTATTATGTACTTTAAACGTATCTTAAGCACTAAACGTCTCTCTTGTTTTGTGTTGATTTTTGTTTGCCATAATGTTTTTATCTCTTTTCGTTTCTTTTTTAATTAAAATTTTCCAACATTTTTTGTTTGTTTTTGCACTTATATGTAATAACATATTTTCACTTACAATTTGCTGCAATACAAATAAAAATCTTATATTGTAACTGTAAAATTCTAAATAGTTACAAATTAAAGTCTAAATATGTAATTAAATTTGAGGCGTGTTGTGTGTAATTAAGGGGATTTTTTCTTCTCTTTGTTTAAATGTTTGTGTGTTGTTTCCTTCTTGTTGGCTTTATGTTTTATATATATTTTCTTTTCTTTCTTTTTGGGGTTGGTAATGCAAATATGTATTGTATTTTTTGTATTTTTAAATTATAACATAGAAACTTGGAAAAATTCAAATCAAGGGCTGGCGCAGTAGCCTCATGGAATCCTTACATAGACCCAGGACAGATCATCATTTCACGTATACCATTATATATATAACAAAAAAAACATGTATATATATATATATATACGTATATATATAAAGATACATACATATATATATATATAATTGTATGTGTATTTATGTTTGGTGGAAACATGCCGACTACTTCCTAATTACAATTACATGATGTCAAACATATATGTATCTATGGGTTTGCTGATCGTCTCTGTTGTATTATAAATAGTAGTTCCATAATTTGACTGCCCATTGTCCTTCCAGCTAATTTCGGTCGGCATCCTGTTAGAGCTGGACACAGCAGTTTAGTAACCTACGGCGCCTCCGATGACTCGGCCTTTACTTCAGTTTTTATGCTCGATGACAGATGATTATTAGGGTCGGGCGCACTCAGGGGCTGAAAGCAAGATGCCAAATAATTAGAGATCATAATAATTTAAACTGTTGACAAGCTACGCAAGTCATTCAAATAATTAACACATTCTGTTAGTTAGGACCCTAACCTAGGCCTAGCCAAAACAACCAATTGTCAGCATTAGCAGCAGCAACAACAATAACGAAACATAAAACTAAATATGCTGGCCCACTGCACACAAACACATACACGTCTACCACAGCACTGAAAAACCGGATATCTAGACAATTATCTGGATATCGGTCTATCTCAGGTATATATGTGAGGGTGGAGAAGGGCGGGGAGTGGGGATGAATAACTGGCAAACTAGCGCACACACAAACACAACACAACACAACAGAGGTACGTGTACCTACCGATTGGCTACTCACAATTCCGAGCGGCAATCCACCAACTTGCGGCGACAAATGCGGCACTGTTGGCACAGCGTTCGGCGGCACCGGTGATGGCAGGAGTGCGGCTGCTGCTGCGGCCACAGCGGCTGCAGCAGCGGCAGCCATGGAGTTGGTCGGCGGTGGAGCCAGAGCAGAGCTGCTGCTACCAAGATTTGTTGTACTGTGGGGACCATCGTGCGGTGTTGTACTGTGTGCCCGATGATGCAGTGCGCCTGTATAATAGCCGCCATTTAATCCTGTTTTGTATTTCGATTTTTGTTTTGTATTTTTTGTTTTTTTTTGTTTTTTTTTTTTTTTTTTGATAATTAGGGTATAGATAATGAAATGTTGCTGTTCTGTTGGTATATTATGTGAGGGGGTAAGAGTGGTAAACATTGTTGACAGAATAAGAGTTCTGCATATTGTTTTGCGATTGGCTGCGTGTGTTCTAAGAAGAAGTGGCGACTATGAATGTAATTCTTCTTGGATAGCAAAGTTAAAAGAAATAATGTGGCGATGATATAAAAAAAAGGGGCGTCCCAATTCGGACAGTCTACGTTTAAAACGCACTCGCAGCTATGGTAAAATTTGTGATGTTGCTGATTATCCCAGTAATTACTTAGGGCTAAACTAAATGACACAGTCCGACAAATATTTCGTTTTGACTGGCCTTAAATATATTCAATTAACTATATTTTTTATGGTTTTATGATTTCTGAATGTGTTACTGTTAACCCCTAGTGGTTTTTAATGATTTATAAAAAGTGATAATATAAGGCAATAATGCATTTTAAGAATACAAGAAACCTTTTCTTTTTAGTGTTTTTGTATTATCAATAGACAATGCAAGAAGCGAGCAAAGTTTTCAGATATTGTTGAAAACATTTTCTTTTTGTTTTTTTTGAGAAATGAATGTAGAATGAATTGTCATGTTCTTAAGATATAGACACACAAGTTGAAAAAAATTTTAAAAATTAAAGTTAATTAAATAAGTCTAAGGTTATAGTTTTGAAAAACAGTTTACAAATTGCCAAGCATTATACAAGTAAAATTTTTGTCGGTCTGTGTTTGGAAAGGTTTGAAACGATTACATTACCGTGACTAACTGTTGCTACTATTTGAAGCTTACTTGTGCTAAAGGTAATTATTGCATAAATATTTAATTAAACTATAAATCACACTTGCTCTGCTCTATTCTGCACACAATGATTCCATCATCCCATAACAAAAAAAAAGCATTACAAACGATTTCGCAACGCTGCCACGCAAAAATATCAACAATCAATTTAATAAATGGCGAAAATGGCAAGATAAAACAATTATTATTGTTCATTAAAGATTTTGTTTTATTTCTTTTGTTTTCTGTTCCTTATTTTTCTTTTTGCATTGTTTTCTTCTTTTTTTTCTGGAAAGGTTTTGTTGGTTTTTCAATTTACTTTTTAAATGTTGCACGTCGTCGACAGCGTCAATTGTTACGTTTCTTTGTGTTTTAATTTTATTTAGCTTTCACAGTTATTAAAAATATTTTTTATACATTACAAAATAACAGTATTTTATTCTTTTTTTTTTTTTTTTTTTTTCTTGTCTCATTTACTTTTACGCTTAGGCTTATTTACTTTGCTCATTTTGTTTCTTTGCAGCTTGCTAAATAGGATCTTGTGTGTGAGTGTGTTGTGTGTATGTGTGTGTTGTGTGTGTGTGGGCGTGTGTTGGCGCATTGAGTATATCATTATGTATTAATTGTGTGTGTATATATATATGTATGGTGTATGCTTTGTGCTTGCTTGTAAATGGTCAAAAATAAATTTAAAAATTGGTTTTCATACGAAAAAAAATATAGAAAAATAAAAAAAAAGAAAAGGAAAAAGAATTCAATTTTTGATTTTTGCATATTGGCTGATTCTCGCGGGTCGTCTTGAGCATAAAATAATATAAATAAAAAATGCTAATATTAGTAATCAAGAAAAAAAAACTCTCGACTTCAACTGCTGGAAAACGGTTAATTAGTTTTAACTTAAATTGCAAACTTGTACAAAATTATACTGTCTAACAAAATTTGTTAGGCTCTTCTCTTTTCTATCGTTTTTCTCCTTACTTTGTTTAATGTAAATATATAAATTTTCTTTTCCTTTTTTTTTTTTTTTTTTATTACTTGCTAACAATTTTTACTGTGCCACTTTCGGTTGTTGTTGTTGTCGATAAACTTATTAAACTTCGTTCCTGGCCTTTAAAGTTTATCTTTAGGGTAAATCTAAGTTCATTAATATTACATAATATAATATTCCTTTTTTCGTTTTCTTTTTCTTTTTTTTTCTTTTTTTTTTTTTTTTTTTGTTTTGTGTGTTTCTATAATATAATTTCTTCTTTATATATTGTTTTTTTAAATGTACATAGACTATATACTTTAATTTTAGTTGTTTTTGCTTTGTTATTTGTTGAAGATGTGGGTTGCTGATTTTTACGCGCCGTGTTGTTTGGGTTTTTCTTTAATGTTTATCCATCTCAATTTTAAAGGATTATTTTATTTTTTTAATCTTGACATAAGGCGAAAATAAACTCGGATGATGAGATCATTATGCATTATAGAGCAGAGTGTTTGTTGAGCAGAAGACATTGTAATGTTGTTGATTAGAATAAGTTAAACACAATTCTTGTAAGTAATATATCTTGATTTGAAGTTAAAATGAAAAAAAGTATAACCAATTCAGGAGTCTTAGAATAAATAGTTTGCTTTCTTGATATTCTGATTCTCGCTATATACGTTTAATATATATATATATATATATCATTTTTCAGTATTAGCTACTCTCTCACATAACTACTCTCACATAAAACCTTTTCTCTTTGTTATTATTTCTTTGTTGCTGTTGTTAGTAATATTTATTACATTGTGTAAATACATTAAATACATAAAAATAATGCTAGGGTAGATATATGCTCGCTCGAAAAAGAAATACATAGACGAAATAATGAAGAACTTTAGTTATTACACATACGTATAATGATTGATTTCTGATTTGAGTTAAGCCGGTCAAAAGTGAGTGAGGAAGGAAACATTATTAACAATAATCTATCATATTGTTTACTTTCACCTTTTCAATAAGTTTTCTTTTTCTTTACTTGTTTAAACGTTATGAAAATAAATTTATATATATTTGTATGTATATTCGAAAGGAGGGTCAAATATCAAAAAGAACACTTAATTTAAATTTGAGGCAACGAAATTAAATTTGATGTGATTTAAAGAGGAATATGGACTTTACAATTTTTACTTAAAGGTTTATATTATTTAAGACGATTGTTCTTTTTGTTTTTGTTTAATGTAGGAGTATTCACAGTCGGATCGAAAAACGTTGTTATATTATTTATATTAATGTGGGAGAATTTCAACATTTGAATTTAACAAGCGCGATTCATTTATAGAGAAAATGGAAATCTTTCTGTGAACATCCAGTTGGTTCTACATAGATCACTAATCAAATTGATTCCATATACATACATATATATATATAATTATTTAGTAATTATAATCATTTCAACATCGGTCGCGCTCTAGTCCTCCTCCTCATCATCAACATCATCGTGGCATCATCGTAGTCAAACATTCCGTTTGCAAAGCGGCTTCTGCCACCTCCAGATATATGTACATATATATATATATATAACTATGTATATATATACATACATATATACATATGAAAAGCTTAAACTGTGTAACTTATCATCAACTCTTATAGCTTGATTTCTTGAATATAGATAGAGATGACTCTTGAATCTCCCTATATATATATATATGTATATATGTTCAAAATGAGTCAGAAGAGTAGAAGCATGTATGGGATGTTTAAATGAACGTATGTTTGTATAGTATAGATATATATATATATATATGTATATATATATACATATGCCTGCAGCATACACATGCATACATATATGTATGTGTGGGTGGTAAGAGTGCGGTTGTGGTGTGCCGTGGTATGGTATGTTGTGCGATTTTGTTTGGTTGTCTGCATACATATATATATATATATAAATGTATGTATATACATTTATATATAATATTTGCATATTATACATAAATATTAATACATACATATATAAATATATTTATATACATATAGAAAGTATGTCTGGTGTGGTGTTTAAACGATTTCTGGTATTATTATATTGTTTTTGTTTTGTTGTTTCACTTGTAACGCTCTCTCGCTCGCCTGTCTCTCGCTCTCACTACTTTTCTTGATTTGATATCATTTGTAGTTTACCTTCGGGATAAACAGCCGCTGCTACGCCACCAGCAGCAGCGGTTTGCGGCGTACGCATAAAGTACTCCTTGTTGACACAATTTCTCAATACGTCTGGAATATTACCGACAATCGCTCGTCGAATTTCAGTGGCTGCCATCTCGCGCAGCTCCGTGGCGGACGCATCGCTGAAGAAGGCGGCATGTGGTGTGCAAATTAGATTGGGGGCATCTTTCAGTGCACCCTGTAATATGTTTAAATGATAAATAGGTTAGCATTTCTCTTGTCCAGTGGAGGCGCGGCGTCTACTCAGATTGCGTAAAATGTCTCGTTTTACAACAATCTCTTACTTGAAATACATTGTATGGTTCATTTTCATGTACGTCCAGTGCGGCGGCTCTTATCCGTCCCTGCTTTAATGCCAACGCTAGAGTCTCGTCATCAACCAAACCACCTCGGGCGGTGTTCACCAAAAATGCACCGGGTCGCATCTGTATATGTATGCATGGGAATTGTCATTAATTTATAGTTATCAATAGAATATTTCACCACTTTATCTGTTGATCTGGACTAGTTTCGCTGTTCTTACCTGTTTAATTGTGAATTCATTGATTAAATGATGGTTGTGCTCGTTGAGCGTGCAATGCAGTGAGACACAGTCGGACTGAAACAGCAGATCCTGCAGTGTATATACGCGTGTGAGGCCAAGGGACTTGTCAATGCCGTCGGGTAGGTAGGGATCGTAAAAGATAACATTGAAGCCGAATGCTTTTGCTCTCAAGGCCACAGCGCTGCCGATGCGACCTAGTCCAACTAAGCCTAGAGTATCGCCGCGAATTCGTGCACAGCCCTGGGCAAGAAAACAATCGAAGCACAAAGAATTAAATAATAATAATCAAGTAATTGATTTTTAACCACCATTCACACTTACATGTGCTGCTTCTCGCACTTGTTCCGGGCCCGTGAACTTTTTACCTTCCCGCACCATATTCGCCAGCCAATACGTTCGCCGGTAGAGGTTCAATATCAAGCACATTGTTGTGTCGGCCACCTCCTCAACGCCGTAACCAGGGACATTGCAAACGGCAATGCCCAATTCGCCGGCTGCCTTCACATCAATGTTATCCGTGCCGCTTCCAATGCGCACAATGATGCGTAAAGCTTTAAACTTCTCCAGATCCTCCTTTGTCAAAATGATGGTGTGCCACATTAAAGCTCCGACTGCTTCATTTAACACCTGAGAAAATAGATTTATTTTATTATTTAAATTTGATATCATTCATTTGTCCTCCACTTACCTTCTCATGTATTTCGGATGTGCTTTGTGCATCACAAAAGGCCACTGTAGCCACATCCTTTAGTATGGGCATCTCAATCGAGCAGTCGCGTCCATCCAGCAGGGCTACCAGCGGTCTCGCCTGCAACGGACCATTGGCGAAGCTGCCTTTAACATCAATGCGTGAACGCTTCGGCATCATCAGATTTTTGTCCATTTTATTTGATTCGGTCGGTCGGTCGATAGGTTGTGGTCTATCTGGTGTTTGCCTTATCGGCTGGCTGGTTGGCTACTTTTATATCCTTGCCTCGCTGATTATGGTTAACTGATTTTTGATTAAGCGCTGAGCGCAGTTCAACTTTCTGTTGAATTGTTGTTATATACTCTATAGGTCACTTTCTGTCAGCCAAACCGTTTACCTCGGTTGCTTTAATTAAATCAATGGAAAAAAAACCTTTTCAAGACGACGATGCAAACGTTGCAATCATTTTTGGCGCTTCATATTGAAATCGAGAATCCTGCAATAAAACAAACAAACAAAAAGAAAATTAATTAAATTAAATGGAAAACATGAAATGTGATGTAGTCGTTAAAGTACAGAAACAACAGCAACCAATGTCAGCACAAATTCGCCGATGACAAGTTTCGTTTGGATTTCGCAAACATCAGCGATAAAGACACTTTTTTTTTTTTTCCTGTGCTCACCAACTGTCTCAACCACAGACAGAACAATAGACAGAGAAAGCAGAACAGAGTGCCAGAGAGAGAGGGCGAAACGAAAGCGAATGTGTGATAGAGAGTTGTTGGCAGACAGAGAAGATGGAAGAAGGGGACGAGGTGTTTAGACATAAACATAGATATTTAAAACTGAATTCAACTCATACAAATCATCATCATTATCATCCCTCCCTCCCTTTTCACAATGTTCCCTTCGCTTAACAGACGGTTCACGCTTTTTGATTAGAGGACAAACACTCTGTATTCTTAGGTACATAGTACACAATAAAGAACACTGTGAACATATTGCATTGAGTTGAATTTTGGATTACGTGTTAACGTATCTTATCAGTAGTGCTTTAGTACACCAAGGCACCATTTAAATAGCCCATTGACGTGGAATACAACAAAATGTCAATGTGACCGACTTTTAACAACAAAAAAGAAATACATACATATGTATCTTGTTCAAGAGATTAAACTTCTTTTTAAGTATTTATGGTCTTAAAAAACACTCGCATTTAGTTCTTTAATGCGTTTTTATAAAATCACATCAACTGACTAAAAATCTTATCACCCAAGGTAAATCTAAATAAAAATAACAAAAATAAAAATAAAGAGAAAAAAGAATTTAATGATAAGCCGTCAATAGCTTGGTCTATGTATAGACCGGCTGCCAGTCAGTCATCACATCAGCCATGTGTCACGTATTGTGCAAAAATATGAAATACGTTTACACAAAAAAAAAAAAAAAAAAAAAACAACCGACAATAATAATAGCAACAATAGAATGATACAAAAACTTGCACAGATACAGCGGGGGAGGGGTGAAGGAGAGCAAAAGAAGACGGGGACCAGATAGGGCCAACACACTCGTCTATAAAATGGCAAACACAAAACAAAAAAAAACGCAACGCAATTATGACATAGAGCAATGAAATACAAAACAAAAAATTCTCGATTGAGTTTTTGGTTCAGTAGCCGACATCAGAGATACCTTTTAGTTTTGAAAAAATTAACACTAATCACAATAATTAACTATAGTTAATTAATTGTGGTGAAATAATTTGACTCTATATAACTGACTGAGTTTTAGCAGTAAATATATGTATATATATATATAGACATATATATGTACTGCATCTGTAAAAAATTCTCATGTGAATATAAAGTTCATGGCACGTATATAACTTATTTTACGTAGCATTTAAAGGGTATTCGAAAAAAAAACCCCCGTTGCCGCCCAATCTCACTTGTGTTACCCCTTCTCTCATGTTTTCCAACAACCCAACGCCATTAACAAACTGAGCGTTGTTTATTTGTAAATAATTTTCTCTATGCTTAGATTATTGGCTCCCCCTTCTCTGTCCCGCGACATGCATGGATGGTGCGGGAGAGGCGAGCGAAGTGAATAAAAATGAAATTTCAATGTTTGCATGTATTTCGAAAACACGTTTCGCCAAGAGGCAGACAAAATAATAAAAGAAAAAAAAGACAGACAGAAAGAAAAGAGAGTCGATAAGTTTATGTGGCGACCAGCAGAAATGTGGAAAAATGTCAGATGAACATTAAAAAAAAAAGAGGTTTCAGAGCGCGCGAAAAACAAGTTTGTTGTTGCCTTGCCAGGATGCAATGGGTGTATGCATGTATATGTATGTGAATGTAGTGTGTGTGTGTAAAAGTGCCTGTTTCTGCGCCCACGCTGTCGTATCTGTTCGTTTTTGTACCCAGTAATTATTGGAATGAGCATATCTACATTAAATAATTGCGCTTATCTAAAAGTAGAATATTACTTTTTCACTTTCACAAGAATGCCAAATGTAATGATTTGCCTAAAAGTTAAATCCAACTACAGATTTCTTTTTATTTTGCAAATGTTAGAAATCAAGTTGATTTTGGAGAAGTAGAACACGGTACATCCTTATTTTTATATATCTATAGAAAGTTGTGGGTTTACTGCAGAAACCGAAACCTGTTGATACCCATTGAAATACACGCACACATAAAAAAAAAGGGAATCATATCCCACACATTCATCGAATCAACACAGGATGAGAGGGGGAAGCCAGTCAAGGAAATGTTATAAATCATCAAACGTGTGTATGTGGCTGTGTGTATACAGTATCTAATATATAAAAAAAATGTACATGTATGCATGTACCTATGGATACATTCTACGATTGGCTTGACTAGTGGCTACCTGAGCCGCTGCTGCTGCTACCTTTGCCGGCTATGCTGTTGTCTGACAAAACAGTGAATTGTAAGTCCATAAAGTCAGCCAAAACCGCGGAATGGCAGAAGAGGGGGAGTTGTGTAGTTGATGATGGTGATGATGACGAAAACAACAACAACAACTGCGACCGATGGTCGTGTACATATCTTTTTATGGACAAGGGGCAGGCCAGCAACAAAAACGAGAAACCGGTTTATCAACACGAAGCAGCAGACGGCAACGCCGACAACGGGGCACGATAACAGAGCAACGAGGAACGGCAACGGCAGGGTCCGAACTCAATGGTGAAGTTTTTTTTTTTTTGTTTCTTTCGATTTTATTTCCTTTTCTTTTGTTTTTTCTTTCCAAAAATTTTTTTTTGCCACAATTTCAGGCAGGAAAAACCATGTTCGTTTAAATTGTTTGTTGGCTTAATGCCACTCCAACCATTGGATGCCGCCGTCGCCGGGAGCTTGGTTGGGACCGTGTCCCCCCACACTCTCCTTGCCTGCTCTTTCATCACAGTAAAAACACGTTAAATAAGTCATGCGCATTTGAATTGTTTGTATCTGTGTGTTTGTGCAATTGTATCTATATTTGAGTGTATATGTTCGTATGGCTTGGGCAGGCAACGTATAAAACGAAGAAGAAGAAAGAAGGAAAACTTTTTAAAGCTATGAGAGACTGTAGGAGGTGGAGCTGTGGGAAGGAGAGGAAGCGTGTATTGGGGTGTGCTGACTGCAACGATTTAAAACTTTTCAACTGGCGGCAGCAACTTGTTTTGCCCAGTTTAACGGCTTCTGCTTTAACTTTACGATGTGATCCGATGCGATGTGGTGCGTTGTGTCGCGTGTGTATATGCGTCTGTGTGTATGTTGCATTTCCCGCGTTTTCTTAAGCCGGTAAACGATGAATGTCGACCGATTTATGCAAATCTGTTTTCAATTGCGCAATGAAAGATTCTCTTTATGTAAAATTGAATTAAATAATAAATTGTGTATACATTTTATAGTAGTTTGTATTTTTCTTATGTTTCTTTCTATCTCTTTCTCTCTGCCATTCTTTTTTATATGTATATATTGATTGTATTTGCTGTTGCTGTTGCCGTTGCCGCTTTTCCGTCTCTGCTGTATGACGCAAATTGAAAAACTGCAGCAGTCAGCAGAGCAGAAGGCAACAATATATACATACAGACATATAAATCTATATGTATACATACATATAATATATTGCCCTTGCACACTGGTACAAGTGGTCTGAAAAAAATAAAAATCATGCTGTGACTTTATAAAAACGACAATAAATACTTTTAAACCAATGTCTTTTTTGACTAGGATAATTGGATTATCTACATCTCTATCGAACCGACATGTTTATATGTTGATTATATTTTTATTTAAGTTTCACACACTGTGCTCCGCACGCTTACAAATTGCTGATTTTGCTATTTATTGTTGATGCTGTTGTTTTGTTGTTGCGAAAAGGCATTTGGCACAACAATCCCAAAGTGTGTGGCTGCTGCTGTCTGTTTTTATTTAGACCGAATATCGCGTCAGTGAATTTGCCCCATAGATCGATATACAGTACCGCAAAGGAGGAGCAGCAGCAGGCGGCAACCCATAGCGATTGATGTTATATGAATTCATCTCGCAGCCATTTAAATAGAAATGTTTTCTTTCTATTTTGGTGCTGCGGTCAGTTTGCATTGTTTTTAGTTTCTCCCCTCTTTTGTGTTTGGTGCCTACTCTTTCTTTTGCTATCTACCTCTCTCTCTGTCTTTTTTATTCTCTTTCAGTTTTATTTTTGCTTGAAAGTGTGAAATTCTTTGGGCAGGTGTGCATTTTTTTTTCTCATACGCGCAGTCAGCAACAAACAAAAGAAAAAATAAAACAAAATGATAACAACATGCTAGGCTAAAGGCAGGGGAGAGGGAAAGTGGTGGTTAGTGATAATAGTAGATAATAACAAGCGTTGGTAGGCACCAACACCAAAAAGCTTAGCACAACAATCAAATTTATTATTTTGCCCTACACACACTCATAATTGGGTTATAGGAAAATTTCAAGTATTTAATAGTAACAATAAATAGCAATGCAATTTTCAAATGGTAATAAGCCTAGGCTATGAACGTAAAGTTTTCATAAATAAAGTACAACCAATTATCAGTTCGCAGCCAAAAATTTATCCGGTGTTAAAGAGATACATTTAAATAAAAAAAACAAAAAACACAACACATCCCCATGTTCTATTCCGACCTTTTCATTTTTTGTACAATTTTTTGTTTTGTACGTTTTGGCCATTTTATAAGTGACACAACTCCAACAATCCTATTGCCAAAAAAGGAATGATGCGGGGAAGAGGAGGCGCTTCATTGTCTGTCTGTATATCTGTATTTATGTGTATAAGTGTCTGTTTGTGTGAGTGTGTGTGTATGTGAGTGTTGGGTACAGGCACGCCGCCCAGTGAAAGGGCGAAACAACGACAAAAACACGAACACGACAAGCGCAAAAAATTGTAATAAAACTAGAAACAAGCTTCAATTTGAATGGAAAACAGACAAGAGAGTTAAAGTAACGGGTAGGGAAGATGGGGGTAAGGGGAGTGGCATGTGTGGATAAAATATTTATGGACACTGACAACGGCAACTATATGAAACTTTTTTTTAACATGCATCCATCCCATTCCATGGGATGGCATGCCATTCCACTGAACAACAATGCACAACATATGTAATTCGAATGGCGAAGAAGAGGCTGATTTTCAATCAATATGCAGCATTCGCAAATGCTATTTATATCCCTTACTCAACGCTGGTCAGGATAGGGAACAGGAACAGGAAAAGATGAAACTTTAATGCGCACACGTCATGAGCAAAGAATATATATACATGTATATGTATAAAGGCATGTGGGAGAGCTTGCGACTTTAAAGCTCTTTAAAGTTAAAGCGGCGGCTCTCAATCCAGTTACAGTTATAGTTTGCCAAAGTAAGAATAAAAAAAAATGAAAAATCCAATTGAAACCAATGAAAATCGCTAAAAATGGAAACGCACACAACGAACACACACATACACTTTCACCCTTTAAAGGACTGCAATTGCTTAAAATGTGTCAGCCATGGGTTCTGTTTCTGGCCTTTGGCTCTCACACACAAATACACCCGCAAACACTGGCAGTCATGCAAATACACACATACACAGACGCCTATTACTCGTTAAAAACAAAATGAAATGAAAGAAACTCCTTAGAACACACAGATTGCTTAGTATGTTATTAATTGAAATTTCTAAAACGTAATTTACACAAAGCGGCGCACTAATTTTTCTATTTTTTAATTTTTTCTCGTTTCGTTTTCATTTTTCTTCTTTGTGGTTGGTTAGTTGGCGGCAGTGGCGGCGACGGCGGCGGCGTCTTTGCCATTCTATAATTGCCTAAAATTCACGTGTCAAACACAAAATTTTATTGAAAACACTTTGCCACTTGTGTTATACATTATTTGTATATGTTTTTTCATCATTTTATACACTTTTTTTTATAGTTTGCAACAATTTTTTACCAGCAACGCGTCCAAGTTCCACTCGCAGCTTTCAAAATGGCGGAAAATAATTTTTTTTTTTTTTAGTTTTTAGTACAGCATGACGCGATGCTACTCAAAATTTAAGAATGCCGCGATGCTACTCATTGCGCGTTTTAGTGTGTCGCTGGCAGGGTTACGGCGTTAATTAAACACACCTGGTTATTGGTATATATTTTTGATTAATCACTGGTGATTAATTTCCGAATTGCACAAAATTACACAAAAAACTGCGTTCGTTTCTTTCTCTTTCTTTCCACTATCTTCTAATTGCCATTCGCGTGTCTGCAGAAAACTACTTGCGACGAGGCATCGATATTTACCGAGTGGCATCGATAATATTGCAATGCATTGTCATCGATAATCTGCACAAAAAAGGGAAAAAGGAGAACTAACGAAATTTGAAAAATTTTACTATATAAAAAAAGATAAATGTCGTCTAGAAGAGCCACCCACGCCGGTAGCTGGTACACGGATTCCAGTAAGTAATTACTTCCTGCAGAAATGCATATTCTTTATGAATAAAGGTGTTTGTATGCAAATGTACTACTACATATGTGCATTGCACAGTGGGCCACAAGTGGCACTTGTAGTGTCGAATAGAAATTACAAAGCAATAGGTCAGCAAGTATATTTCATTTTAATTACATGCGGTACCTCCAAAATGCATATATTGATAAAACTTGTGTCGGTGTTGGAGACATTTTGAGACAAACGAAAATTTTTTGTGTAGAATAAACTGCAAAAAAAAACAACTGTTAATACAGGTAGATAACGGAATTGTTAATTGTCTTTGTCATAAAGAGAACCTAACCATTAAAATATTTGGGCTAATTTAAAAATTGGTTTCAGGCTTAGAACCCACTGCATTTCGTATCTCGTCCACACGATCATAAGCTATTTCAGTAGCCCAACAGAGACGCTTTTCAAGATCGCTGCTGCGGTGACGCTGCTTCTTTAGTGCGTCCAAGCCGCGTTCCAACTGTGTGCAAGCTTGAAAAAATCTACTCAGTTCGGGTATATCACCAAATTCACCCGGATGACGGCGAAAACCCTGACTTACATCCGAGGTCAGTTTGTCTAAGCGATTTTGCAAGTACCGCGTCTCGAACATCTTTTGCAGCTCTATTGTAGTTAGCTTGCCCATCTCGTTGTTAGACTTGTTTAAATGCAGGTCGCGTATGCGATTCTTAAGGCCACCAAAGCTAATGGACTCAAATTTCTCGCCAATGCTCTGGAAGAGCTCATAGCTTTGTTTTAACTCCAATTGCATTTTTTGCATGTCATCGTCTATGCTCTTCGCTGCTTGCGAATCCATAAACTCGACTTTCAAACTGTGGTTCATGGGCAAATCCCATTTAATAGTGCTGTCAGCTGCATCGGCTGTTGGCTTTAAGTTCACAGATTGTTTCTTTCCCTGATGAGATGGTCTTATATTTATGGTCTTGCCACTGTTTGCCTGTCTGTACGACGATCCCTTACTAAAGCTGTTGGGCTTCTTTACACCAGTCTTGAGCTTATATTGCATTTGTTCCTTTTCCATATCAACAAGGGGTAGAGTATTTGTTTTCAACGGCGTTTCAGGAGAAACCTTTCTATCTGGATCGCCAGAAACCCTGGAAAAGGACCATGTTATTGATATTATACATACATATATGTATGTACATAAGCGCAGTAACTTACTCCTCCTCTAGAATGGCTGTTAACTCGTTTCGTATACGATTTAGTAAATCATCGTTTAACTTATTTTTTTCCATTTTTAATTAAAAATAGATAATTACTAAAATTTTTGATTTTAGTTGAATTCAATGGTCTTTTCAGTTGTTGTCAGAGCAGCAGTAAGGTGGAAAGTGAATATAAAAACTTTTTATTGTTGTTAAGGCAACCCAAGGCTTACTTTGGCTTCAATTTGCTTTCTTAGTTATTGATTAAAATTTGTTGTTTAGTGTGTATTATTATATTATTAACTTGTTTAGGTTCGGAGCTGTCCAGGCAATTGGATCGCTGGCTGGCAGCTGCTGAGTTGTCACACGGTCCAGCACGTGCCATTATTGCACCGTAAGTTTGATTTTAAAACTGTTCCCATGGTACATTTTTATAAATAGCTTAATTTTTATATACTTTCGATCAGACATGCCGGCTATACGTATTGTGGTGCCTGCGGTGCATTTGCCTATCGCCAAGTTAGCCCAGTTGTTGTGTAAGTTTTGTCTTGCCACATTCCAATTGGACGTCAATTGACATTATCGAGATGTCTTTTCGCTCTTCCAGGAAACGTATATTCATATTGGGTCCATCTCACCATGTTCGCCTGCGTGGGTGTGCCTTGTCGGTAGCGAAAAAGTATAAAACTCCATTATATGATCTCAAAATTGATTCTCAAAGTGAGTACACTACACTTTGAATATTCTTTTTAATATTATTTAAACTAACTTTTTCATTATTTAAGTCAACGCCGAGCTGGAGAAGACCGGTCATTTCACATGGATGGATATGAAAACTGATGAGGATGAACATTCAATTGAAATGCATTTGCCTTATATAGCCAAAGTTATGGAGGAGTAAGTTTTTTTTACCTCTATGCAAATATGTTGTATGATTTTTAATTTTGTATTATTTACATTTTAGCTACAAGGATCAGTTTACCATTGTTCCCATACTTGTGGGCTCTCTTAATCCTGATCAGGAGGCTCAATATGGTAGCCTTTTGTCATCATATTTGATGGATCCAACAAATCTATTTGTGATATCTTCAGATTTTTGCCATTGGGGCCAACGCTTTAGTTATACTTACTACGATCGCTCCTGCGGTCCCATACACAAGTCCATTGAGCAGCTGGATAAGCAGGGTATGGACATTATCGAAACCCTCACTCCGTCCGCTTTTACGGAGTATCTGCGTAAATATAATAATACAATATGCGGCCGTCATCCAATTGGTGTGATGTTGGGCGCTGTTAAATCTCTGCAGGATCAGGGTTATAACAAAATGAGCTTTAAATTTCTAAAATATGCACAGAGCAGCCAGTGCCTGGACATGGAGGACTCCAGTGTGAGCTATGCCTCCGGTTCGCTTGTATTTGAAGTTTAACCACAACTATTTGTGCAATGGAGCATCTGTTTTGTGGAACTAAACATTAACACATTTTTACAATTATTAGCAATGAATTGAAAATAAAAAACACTGAAAATCAATACAATTATAAACATTAATTTCCATTTGAATGAATTCGTTTATTTTTCTCGGATTTTTGTTGAAACATCGAAATTGACTTCTAAGCCATTTTAATGATTTCCTGTGAGTTTTCGTTTTTTTTTTTTTTTTGTTTTGTTTTTTCCTTATCAATGAAATGTCTGCGTTATGTGGGTGTGACTGGCGCACGGATGTATGTGAGGGATGTGTTTTTGCTGTTGGCAATGCAACCAGGCAATCTTGTCATGCGATGCGGCCGCCCTCGGCCTCTCACTCTCTAATTATCTGTAATTTACCACCAGGTAGAACTGGCTGCGCCTCCGGCTGCAGCATCAGCAACAGCCGTATCATTGGCGACTCCTGATACGTTTAGGCGCGAACACTGCTCGGCATCGCTCGCGGCTGTGGCTATCTCTATTTGTAGGGCGCTCATATTCTGCACAAAAGTCTCCAAAGCTGCGTTTTCGTCAGGACTATATGGCGAAGTGCGTTGGCTGTGCGGGCTGCGGCGTAGGAATTCGTTCAGATCACTAGCCACGCTAGCTGGCTTAGAGCCGGCGGACTCAAAGTCATAACTAAAGGGATCAGGTGCCGCTGGAGGCTGCGGTAAACGTGGCATCATGCTGCTCTGCACAAACAGGTGGGTATCTATAATTTTGGATATTATTAATCATTTATACTCTTTAAATTGGCTGCCTTCTTACCACTGCCATAATCCGCAGACACGTTGTCGCAGTAATTGGCACTGGACTGTGTTGACTGCTGATCATAAGCATTTGAGGAGCAAACACGATTACCAAATACACTGGTTATTTCAACGTGATGCGGTGATGGTGAGGTGTTGTTGCGCACAAAGTTGGACTCCGATATGTTATGTATGGAGACCTGCAAATAATGCAACGGAAAAATACACGTTAAGTTCATTATTTTACATATTTATCACATATTATTTTTTATTAACTAAATTACATAAACTTGATGAAAATATGCAAAAATTGCTTGGGTGTTCTCGATCATCCACTTTGTAGTCAGTTTGACTCATAACTTCCATTCAAACCGTATGAGAATAGTGATGATAATGTTTCTTGAAAATAATGATTTGAATGGATCTTATATAAATCACACACCTCGTTGTTCAGATGTTGACCCGGTATCAAATTCTTAAGGAATGCCGCATCATCGTAGCGTATGACGCCCGTATTGGGTATACCCTCAAGATAGGAATTGAAACCGGTAATTGTTGGCGGCGGGGAGTCATCGCCACAGTTATGATGCTGATGCATATGGCAATCAGCAGGTCCGCCGCTACCGGATGCTGCTTGCGAAGCAGACGGCGAGAATACCTCAAAGCCGTTGTAGTAGCTAGATTGCTGATACTTTTCCTGTAACGCAGACCCAGATGATGCACCACCCTGGCCGTACTCCGACGGTTGGCCAAAACTGGACCATTGACTGCTGGACGAGGATGAGGGAACTGGATAGCTGTCTTTGGTCTTCTGCTTCAATTCACTGCCAATGGCGGATAAACACTTTTGCGTCTGTTTTGGACGGGCAATAACGGCAGCATCGCCCACCAGCCGTCCGGGACTGTTGCTAGAGGTAGACACACTTGCACTTGGAACATTTGTGCAACTAATACTGATATTGTTGTGCGTGCCGTTGCCATTGCTATCGCCACTATTAGCCGTAGAGCCACTGGAGGAAAAATACGAAAAATTGGTGGATGTTGCAGCAGGAGGCGGGGCAGCAGTAGAATTTCTATTGGTTGGCACTGTCCCCTGCTGCTGTTGCTTTAAAAGCGTTGCTCGTGCCGCTTCTGCCACAGCCTCCTGGGGTGTATAATAGTTGACATTGCTGCCAAACTGACGGTATCCGCCCATCGACAGTCCATTCGTCACCGCCTGATGTAGGGCAGGATTTCGAATAGTAAACATCCCGTTCTCATTCTTTATAATTGCAGCCGGTTGATCCATGGCCATTGGCGGTGCAACGGGAAGTCCACCGCCATAACTTCGAGCTGTCGGCGAAGATTGTAAATATGGTTATGTATATTTTGATGATCTATTTTATCTAACGGAACTCACCTGTGGGCATAGGATTGGGATTTGGCGGCAATATACCCCCGGCCACGGGTCCATTACATTGGTGGAACATGGGATTTCGAAGTGTGATTATATTACCACCTGCACTGGTCTCAATTGTGGCCCCCGTTGAAACTGATGCTTGGCTATCGGCTCTGCCTCCTCCGGACCCTCCTCCTCCCCTTTGCTTGTTTCCAGCACCACTGCTGCTGGCGCTTCCACTGCCGGACATGCCGCGATTGCGACGACGTCGTCGGGAAGATTTACCGCTGGCACTGGCCGCCGCTGCTGCTGCCGCTACATTAGCCGTTGCCGTAGAGGCTGCAGATGATGCCTGACTTATGCGATTGGGACGCGGATTGGCTTCTACCATTATCACACCGCTGGGATCAATACCTGAGCCAGGCAATGCTCCATGATAACCTGCCATAAGATGATGCGTCTGGAATGGCATCTGCTGCTGCTGCTGCTGCTGCTGCTGTAGTTGCTGCTGTTCAGCTAAAGGCTTTGACAGCAGACGAATTGACTCACTTTTCTGACGCAGTTGTTCACTTTTGGCCGGATCCACCTTCGTTAGAGTAATGCCTGGAGGTAGTGCGAGATGTTCCACCTGCACGCCTCGATTTAGCTGATCCATTATACTGCAATTGGCTGACTGCTGGGATGACATTTTCGACGAGTTGCTGATCCGCAAATTCTGCATCTGATGGGTCAAAGTATTGGCATAACTACTGGCTTGCTGTGGCATGATCATTGAAGGAGGAATGGCAATTTCGTTAGGATTGAAATAACCCATATTATTGGGTATGCCAGACATATCCTCTGCGAATGAAATTGAATTTTATTTATCAGTATCTGTGTAATTCTTAAACGAATTATCTTACCCTGCTTTTGTCTATGTCCACGTTTGCTGCGTTGTGACCGTTTCGAATCGACATGGGCAGCTTGGTGATTGGAGTTGGAGTGCTGCTGTGTCTGCTGTTGGTTACCGGAGGATTGTTTTGAACGACCGGTGCCACGAGCTCCACGAAGCGGTTGCTGCTGTTGTTGTTGTTGTTGAGCTGATACAGTTCGATTTATGCCAACACACACTTCTTCCGGTTGACTTTTCTGCTTTCGCGTGGATTCTGTTGCCATACGCTGAGATTGATTCTTGCCCAGAGTCGTTTGTTGTTGATGCTGCTGTTGGTGCGGCTGAGGAGCAGACTTGGCAGTTGATTTTCGCTGATTACTGTTGGTTGTCTGAGGAGGCTGTGCCTGAATCTTGTGTGTTTGTTGTTGATTTTGTGGCTTTGCAGCAGTTTCAACTTTGGTCTTTTTTGTGGGAGCAGGCGGAGCAGGGGATGGTTTGAGTTTTCCAAGTACTGGTGGTGGCAATTTCGGTGCAGGTGCCACTGCCTTTGGCTTCACTGTTATTGGAGGTGGTACCGGCTGCTCAGCACTTTCCGCCGAATCCGATTCGCTACCGGTTTCCCATTCGCCCTCTGAGGAATCTTGCATATGTAACGATTTAAAAGGATTGTTATCCAACTGACCCTGATCCAATCTGGATTTTATCCGCTTTTGTCTTTTTTGTGGTGCAACTGGCTGCGGTGTCACCGGTTTTAGCGGTTGCGCTACAACTGCAGTCTTGTTTAGGTGTTTCACATCCTTCTTTACAATTGCCGTCGTTTTCGACTTAACCCTGCATACGGAATTCTCCCGCGTGTTTACAGCGCTGCTTTGAGGAGTTTGTGATTTGGAACTAGTATTCGATGTTGAGCTAGACGCATTGGCTACCATTACGGATGTCTTTGACTTCTTTTGTGGTTTTTTGCTCTTCCCATTGTTGGCTTTGCCTGCATCCAGTTCAGTGACAGCTGCGGTAGTCACAGCCGCAGCAACAGCAGCGGTTTCTGCTTTTCTAGCCTCTTTTTTCTTAGCTTTAAGACTTTTCTCTGGGATAGTTTGCGATGTGACTGGAGGCGGTTCAGTCTCCGGCTGGGTCGAAGCTACCATATGCCCATTGACAAATGTGTAAAGTAGTTTATCCTCATGTGGTGAACTGCCTTTCGCCACCACAGTCACTTGCTGATCGCCTCCAGAGTGCGGCATTTGAATCCTTCGTATGGTTACAATACGCTTTGAGGGGTCAGTAGTTATGGCATTGGCCAACGCGTTAGTAGGGACCTCACGCTGTGGTAGAAGTTGTTGCTGCAGATGCTGGGGAGGAGCGTAGCATATTGGAGATACAGTTGGTGGATAAAAGGAGGTAGGACTGTTAAAGTCTGGATAGCGGAATGTGGCCGGAGTTGTTGATGGTTGTGGTGCTTCAACTGGAGGCGAAACCGAAACATTGCCGCCGCTAAGCATCTCCTCCAGTTGGGCCATTTTGGCCATCTGCTGCTCTTTGGTGGGCAGATAGGAGAACTTAAACTCAGAATTGGTTTGCTTTACGGTTGCAATTAGCTCGAGTATGACCGTTTCCACTTTACCCTTGGCACGCTGCAGGTTCTTTATGTTTGCCTCCAGTTCGGCGATGCGTTTCTTTTCACGTTTACGGCCGCCCGCAGCCGTCAAATTTCGCATTTGGTATTTCCCAATAAACTCCTTAAAATAAATATCAAGAAATTGACTGCGCAAATCTTCCAACTCCTTGATGCGCTTCTCCTCCTCTTTGCGCTGCTTCTGTTTGGCTTTCTTGGCAGCTTTTTTCGGATTCAAAGTCTGGGGTTGTTGCGCTTTACCCTCAATAAAATTCAACGTCTCGTTGATCCAACGCTGCTGATCCTGTTCACGTGAATAGCTGCCCAGAAATTCGGCAAAATCCTGCATCATGTCCTCCTTGCTATAGTTGCCCAGCTCTTGAGAAACATTGCCACCACCACCATCAGCCACAGCGGCAGAAGTTGCATCCGTGTGCATTTGTATGCTCTTGCACAGACTGTCTAGACAAAGAAGACTATTGTCACAGTCCTCGGCTATATTTTCGCCAATATCATTAAGAGTTGCTGCCGCAGCGGCGGCTGCATTTGCCGCTACTGGCACCTTGCGGGAGCCAGATGACGACTGCAATTGGGCGGTGGCAAAAACTTTTAATGTG
Organism: Drosophila neocordata; assembly: GCA_018903615.1. Taxonomy (NCBI): domain Eukaryota; kingdom Metazoa; phylum Arthropoda; class Insecta; order Diptera; family Drosophilidae; genus Drosophila; species Drosophila neocordata. The sequence continues at coordinate 15,933,554 of JAEIGI010000002.1, read as the reverse complement.
GGCGGCTGAGATTGCTTAGTATTGTTGTTATTAGTTGTTTTATGGTCGGTTGCCAATGGTTCCGATGATTTAAGGCTGCGCTTTGTTGATGCCACTGCCGGCGGAAGTTCAGGTTTTGCTCTTGACGTATTTGTAGCTGATGATGATGAAGTTGCTGCTGCCGCCGCAGCATTATCCTGGGCACTTTTACTCTTCCGATCGTTGACGATCTGTGTAAGCTTTTTACGCAGGCGATCACGTGTCTCATTAAAACGGGCATGATTGCATTCTTTCTTTACACGCTTCTTCGAATGATTCTCTTTGCACGGCTCACCAATGTCTGCATAATCGGCACAACCTAATGAAATCGAAATTAAGCATTATTTAAAAATAGATTCAATTTTTTTTTTAAGGATCGACTTACATTTACGCATCTTTTCCTTACACTTTTTAGGATTAGTTGCTTCGTTGTTATTTCCTGCACCGGTTTGCACAGATTCGTTAGTCTTCAATTTGGCACTTGCCATATTTGTTGTGCTATCCGGCTTGGTTCGTTTGCTGCTCATCATCCAAAAGGGACGAGTTAATTGAGTTACAAATTGTGTCAGTGTGGTTGTGTCGTATAAATGGGCACTTACATTATTTGCGAGTCATGCAACATCATTAATTGATCTACACCAAACTGCATCTTCTCTATGTTGGCATCACCCAGAGTGAAACTGCAATAATAGAATTAAGAAAACAACTGTCAAACGATTTGACATAACTGAGCATAGCATATTACAACTACAACTAGATGTCTTAAGAAATTTTGAGTTTTCTAACTACTGAGAACTTCAGTTGTTGTGCAACACTACAAATTACTTAGCATTGGTTGAAACCAAAACAGAGTTTTGACTTACTCATCTGTAATTTTGAACGGGGAATATCTGTAATTCGTAAAATAGAATTTTAGCATCTTTTAAAATACAGAACTTGGATGCTTACCCAATCACCTGAGCCAGAAATTGTTCAAATCGCCCATCATCCTTATCACCTACTACGCTGTTTAGTCGCAAACGTAAATCTCCCTTGAGCAACTCTAAATGCTTAAAGTCTGTTGAGCTTGAATTAAATTTAACAAAGAAATTGGCATAGATTGAGAGCACAAAGGTCCAATAGGTCTTATAAACATAATGCTGATTCTTAAGCTCATGCAACTCGGCCGGTGTAGGTGCCAGTTTACGATTAAAAAACATTAAGGATGGTAAAGTCGAGCGCAATTCTTCTCGAGTAAAGGACAGAGGTTGAAAGCAACGCAACAGATGCTTGGTCAATGGCGGCGATAGTTGATTGCCGAGAATTTTGCGTGCCAATTGACATGCCGATACACGGCAGTTTTCACCACAAAAGAACTGCGATTCGATAGTATCGTGGCGATAGCGTTTTCTTGTCGTCAAATGTTGGAATACAGCCCAAGCGATGTGATAAGTTGTGCGCAGGGTCTCGGTGGTTTCTTGACGCCGAAATATAGCGGTATTGTTGTTACCACTACCACCACCCACATTACTGGGTTCGTGTTCAGCCTCAGTATGCAATTCATTTCGTCGCTGCTGTGCGGCTGCAGTTGCCGATGCAGCATTATGTTTAGCCTCGTCACTAGTACAAGTGCTGAGGATCTTTGATTTCATCAGCTTGGCATCCTTTTCAACAATGCCGAGCGTTGTGCACTTGGCGCAATGGCCCGCTTGTCTCGGTCGTAAAGGAGTACCGGCTATGGAACAAGTGATGCATTTGCAGTTCCTGAAATATTTAAAATCAAGTCCTAAATTTTTGTTTTAAATTTATATGAGGGAAGGACTTACTCGTCATGATGTTCCAGCAGCGAGTTACACTTCTTACAAACATCCTCATGCACTAGCCTATTGGGCGGATCATAAAAGCCATCGGGCCATTTTAGTTTCGTGAATGCCATTATGTTTTTCCATGCTAGCTGACGATCGACAATACGCTGAAAATCAATAAACTCATCGTCGCTAATATCCGGTAATGAAAATGATGTGGCATCCATGACAACCTTATCGAATATGTTGTACACATCTAGCAGGCCCATGCGACGATCATGTTCCGTTTGCGACAAGTTGAACTTGTTAAGCTCGATCCAAATGTCTGTCCAGCGGCGTTCAATTGAGTGCATATGCTCATCAAATAGCATGTAACGCTTAATTAGGGCTGAACTTTGGGTCGAGGGGGCCGTTTCCTTTAAAGATAGGATGCAGGCCAACATAGTGTCCCCCAAGGGACTGAACACATGTTGCTGAAATAACCGTTGGCATAGTAGCACCCACGATAATTTGAATTTTCGCAGAAAGTCATTTTCGAATGCAAAAAGGCTGAGGGAGATTTTCTGTGAAATGCAATTCAGATCAGAGTAGCCGTCCAACAGATCTACAAATGGAAAATTAAAAAATAATTATTAATATTAAATCCACGAATGACTTTATAAATATATATATGTTATATCTATTTATATATACAAACTATATATAAATTCACTTAAAAATTAAACCTACATGTCAGCATTCTTTCGGCGGAAACCTTCTCGTTCTCTTGCACGTTCTGAGCAATTTCTATCATGCCCTCGGAGAAAGCCTTTACAATGCACTCCACATTATAGGCGAGTATTTGTAGCAGCAGCATTGGATTATTAGCCATTAAACTATAATATAAATATGCGTTAAAATAAATTGTAGAAATAATAATGTCGTCTTACATGGCACTGAATAGCACTAATATCATATTATCAGAGATCGCTGTATCATCAATAAAATCAAGATATTCGGCATTCTTATCGTAAAGATAACCACTTGTGATCCAATATATTTCCTTATTACACTCAAGCAGCTTCTCAAATTTATTATAGGCAGCATCGTTTCTATAATAAATACATAATAATAAATATAGATGAAATTTTTATAAAATGGAATTGGAGCGAAATATTACTTCAGCATGGGACTGTAGGCCTTGATAAGCACATCGAGCAACATGACAACCATGTGAGCAGCCTTAAATTGATCCATCATAATGGCCATGATGGTTTCACGGTATTCGAGGCATTCCTTGCAAGAACAAAATGTAAAGAATTCCTCCTTGCGATGTTTAACAAATATAAAGGCAAGATTCTGAAAATAGAGCTGTAATGGATTAGGCTTGAGTAAAATAGAGTTTTTGCCTGCCGGCGAACGAACGCACCGTAATTGCACGCAATTGTCCATCGGCATCGCGTAAGGGATTTTTTGGATCCTCCGAGAATAAGCGCATATTCTCAATGGCCATCTAAAAACCAAAAACAATTGGGATGTCAACAGGTAAACACGTAAAGCTTTCATATGAATGCAATTACCAAATATGAGCGCGTCTCATCGTTGGGATCAGTGCTCTTATGGTCACATTCATGCAGCAACTTTTCACTTAACTCCAGTTCGATGGCATTGTCATCACGCAAGCTCCACTGCATCAGTGAGACAACCTCCTTATATATTGTCTCTGATTTGGCGGGCGGAGCATATGGATCAAATGGTGGCAGCGCCAAGATCGTATGAAGCGTATTGATTATATTGCCTTCTGGAAAATTTAGGCGCTCCAAAAGCTGACACTGCGGCGTGCTACTCTGCGCTGGCTTCGCCAGCTTGGCGGCCACGTTGGCGCTGGAATTGGCGGCAGTTGTAGTAGAAGCGGAGCTAGCCCCCGATTCACATTTAACTGGCACCATTAGTGCATCTGAATTCTCATGGATTTTCATGTTTACATGGTAGCATGAGGCATCCAGTTCACCATTGACAACCACCACTGATTCAGCCCCTTCCGTGTCGCCACCATCAGGATCGGGATCTGGGTCGGGTTCGCCACCAGAGCTAGTGGCAAGTTTTTGTTGTTGATTTTGGTGCTCTTTGGTGTGCCTCGTCAATGCATTTTTCATTTGTTCAGCCATTTTCAATTTCCTTCACCTTCTCCACCAAGTCGTCTCTTTTTCTGCTCCACTCACTGAGTTCTCTCCTCCTCGTTTTCTGTTTTGTTACACTCTTTCGATTTTCAACCGCACTTAATCTTTGGCGTAAGCGTAACAAAAGTTTGCGTATGCGCGACGCATTATTATTATACAAAATCAAAATCACAGATAGATGCACTTCCGTGAGGGAGAGAGACACTTTCACTCGTCTTCGTCGTCTGCGTGTGTGTGTATTCACTTCACACTCACACAATACTAACGCACACACACACGAAAATGGGAAAAAGAACGCAACGCGCGCGCCTTCAGCGAAAACTTTGCGTTTAGTTGCTTCACTCTTGATTGATTTTATCCAATTTCCTGAATTTGCCGAGTTAATATTGACGGACCTCCTAACTCTATTGTTAATCTCTATGAAAATTGTTTGTGAGTTTTTCTTCTTTCTGCCTCACTTCGTTTTGTCCGTGCTCGGTGCAAATGCAATTTTCTGCCTCGCCGTGCGTGTGTGTGTGTGTGTTCAGTGTTGCAGTGCCACCAAATCATTGATAGTCAGCGACAAAAGTAATCGATATTAAGTTTTCCAAATCTATCGATAGTTTTGGGCGGTACCTATAGTTTATTTAAAAAAATTCAAGTTTTGACTGGACAAAACGATTATACCGTGTTCAATTCTGATTACTAAAATCTATAAAAATGTATAAGGGATTTGAAGAACTTAATGGTGGAAAAGTACTGTAGTTTTTCTTTTGGTTAGGAAACCTTTAAATTATCTTATTTAGCGCAACTGTATTGATTCTTAAGCCAAAAACAGTTTAAATTCTCAATGAATAAATTTTTAAACTGCATTATCCCAAAATTTTATTGATAATTTAAATCTCAAAGGTCAGTGATATCGATAGGTCAAAATGGATTTGCGGGCTCCAACTAATTTAAAATGCTGGTCAAGTGAAATTTCAATTTTTCTGATTTAGTAAAACGGATCTGCATTACCCATGTCGAGTACAAATACGAATCGAGCGTAACTTAGAGCGCAAACAGGTTTCGGTATAGCGATTGGAATCATATATTAGCAAAAAATTTCTCCTATCAATAGTTTGTCAAAACATCGACGTTGAATTTTAATTCTCAGTCGCTTCTCGGCAGCTTTATCGTCTAGTAGTAGATCGGAATGACGGGAAATGTTTTTAGGCTTTGCCTAATCTGCTGGCTACAGATTATTGTTGTGCAAGGCGAGGGCATGATAGAGGTCTTTAAATGGAAACAGATGGATTTTCATAATCGCGGCGATGAGACAGGCCAAAAACTGGGACACATGAGAAGAAAGCCTACTGAAGATTCGCCTGTTGTTTTTCCGGGTCGTTATGGACGCGATCGTAAAAAACGTGATGTGATCACTTCTCGTGATGTCATGCCCCTGTCTATTGCCTCCCGAACTCTTGATAGCAATGAAAATGCTTCGTACATTGCCTACAACAACGTACCCATGGGTGCAACCCATTTCCAAGGACGACTGTTTGTCACGATGCCTAGGAGGCGGGTAGGCATACCCTCGACTTTGAACTACATTGATATGCGTCGTGACGGAATGCAGAGAAGTCCCAAATTGCATGCTTACCCGGACTTCGAAACAAATCAATTTAATCGCAGTGCTCAGAATCTGGTATCTGTCTATAGGACAACTGTGGATGACTGCCAACGATTATGGTTTATTGACACCGGAATGCTAGAATATCCAAGTTAGAAAACCACTTATATTTATTTTTTGACATTCGTAGTTTTATTCCATGTCTATATATTTTATTAGATAATCGTCAACAAATCAGACGTCCCAGCATTTGGATTGTTGACTTAAAAACCGACCGGCTTCTCAAACGTTTTGAAATCCCCGAGAGCATAGCAGAAACTGGACGAGGTTTGGCCAGTCTTACCATCGATATTGAAAATAAAGGGGATTGCAATCGGGCATATGCGTATATACCGGATCTAGTCTATCGTCGGTTATATGTGTATAGTCTGAACCAAGATCACATATGGTCCTTTGAGCACAACTACTTTAATTTTGATCCGTTGGCAGGAGATCTAAGCATTGGAGGTCAATCATTCCGCTGGGATGATGGTATTTTTTCTATCACATTAGGTCCACATCAGTCCGATGGCAGCCGTATTGTTTACTTCCATCCCATGGCCAGTAACAATGAGTTTATGGTTTCCAATCGAGTGCTGCAACGAGAATCCAACGCTGCACGATCCGATCATGGAAATGACTTTCGTGTTTTGGGTAGTCGGGGCGAGCAAAAGCAATCCACAATGCATGTTTATGATCCACGCACTAAAGTGGTATTTTATGATGAGATACAAACCAATGGTGTGGGCTGCTGGAAGACTACTAATCCATTTTCGGTCGCAAGTCATGGCACTGTTGTGTCTAATGATAACGATATGATCTATCCAAGTGACCTAACAGTAAGTAATAATAAGTTTTAAAATAATTTCAATAAAGTTACACCAATTTCCACAGATCGATGGCGATGGCACCATTTGGGTAATGACCAATTCCATGCCCATTTTTATATACTCCACATTGGACACAAATGTGTATAATTTCCGCATCTGGAAACAGAATGTTTACGAAGCTAAGCGCAATACAGTCTGCGAGTGATTTTTATGAAATTGCTTTAATGACCATTATATTCTTATACTAAGATGGTGGAATATACCCATTGAAACTTACACGTATATAAAACAAATCAAAAAGCATTTACAATTAAATGTCCATTTAAAAATTGCCTAAATTTGAGTACTCATTTTTATCACATCCAAAAGGTTACGTAGATGTATCAATTTTGCTTTTTCAATTTGTTAATTGTCTTTTTTGATCAAATTTTTTCACATAAAATAAGTAAGAAATATAAAAAAAAAAACATTTAACAAAATCAGAGGCACTCTAATATTGCATAAGGATACTAAGTTGCACAGTTTTCTTTTTATAATACGTTTTGACAATTAAAATATTCAAATTATTATAAAATACTTGTTCTTTCATTGTTTTTGTAAAATTTTCATAGTTTCTCTTTCGAAAAACAGGCTTATTCGAGGTGTACATTTCATAACTATTGGAACAAGGTGTTAGCTAATAAGTATATATGTATATATAATTCCAATATAGATTTTATGTATATAATATATATATATATAGATATATATAAAAATTTTGCAAAAATATATAGGGATTTTTGTATTCACTTGTATATGATGATCCTTCAATGCTATGTCTAATTCCTTTAAGTTAGTGATTTTAATATAGTACGAATACGTATATAGCAAAAAGTTTCTACATATACATGTGTTATATATATAAAGTTATATATGTATGTAAATTAGTTGACTATGTAGCATGTTTGTTCAATTTGAGTAATTTGCAGTTAGACGGTATTGGAATGATTACTGGCCCAAAGTTATACAAAAATAATTCGAGTATAACAAAGCATATAACAGTTTCGAGTTAATTCATAGCTATATGGACTTATTGTTAGAACTATTCACCAGATAACATTACTTTTGAAGTGACGGGGCAGGCAATTACTATTGCACCAGATAATCCTTATAGCCACGCAACGATTTTAATTGTTTCTTCAATTTGGTTATTAAATCGGAAGGTTGCACCAATATCGATATATCACGACCTACCGAATTCAAGCGATCCCGTATCTCCATATCTTTGAAGAACAAATTCAGTGTTCTTCCGTTGATTTCGGTGAGCATCCAAAATGTTAATGTACTGCCATCGCATGATTGTGCCTTCAGAAAGTTGTAATAAAATTAGTTTCTTTAATAACCCTTCCTAAAATTTGTCTTTTTTTATACACACTTTGGGCGGCAATCCATGACGGGCCGCTAAGCTATTGGGGACCACATCCACTATTGTCGACGTGTTTCCGTCGCGAATTAGACCCAAGCATTGTCCTTCCCTATCTCGACGAATAGCATAGGCGCGTCCAAATGGCACGCGTCGTAGTAATACTTCAACCTAAAACAAATTTTGTAACAAAGTTAACAACGGTTTAAAAGAAAAACCTGCTACTTATTAACTCACAAACAGCGTGTTAGTATTGCGTATAATTTTGTTTGCTTCCGCTGCACTACTGATGCTCACGCCGGCTATTGAGAGTAGTTGATCACCAATATGCAGAGCATTGTATAGCACTGGATGTTCCTTCTGCTTCCAGCCAGCAATCCTGAAATTAATACACTAGTTGGATAGTGGCTTAAATTGTTTTGGATTTAATAATTACCATACGCCGCCGAAGGCGTCAACCCAGGCAATGGAGCCCACACAATCCTTACGCCGTAAATTTAAGCGCACTCCTGGATGCATTATCTCTCTTCGCAGTTGCATGACCTGCTGTTCCCGCAGTGTTAAACGTTTACTGGGCGACGACTGTTGTTGGTTTGGTGGAGCCATACTGCTGCCTACTTGGGGAGGCTGTTGCATGCGAAAAACGTTTCCACGTCCTACGGCGCAATCATTGTTATTGGCACTACGTTGATTGCTTGGCTGCTGCTGCGGTGGTAGAGGCATGGCGGATCGCTGCAGCGGTGTCTGTGCATCAGATGTTGAAGAGCTTCGCCTACGCCGCTCTAAGCTTCCAGTATCTGGGGCCGGTATTGAGGGATTATTTTGTGGTAAAGGCGTGGCAGTTGTAGGGCAAGACGTCGTAGACTGTTGTTCGATATTATTGTTGGCAGCACTCGAAGATTTTTGTGTTGACGACGATGATTTTGTCTTTAAGGGAGTGTTTGGCAACTTAAGATAATGAAAATCCCTTCGACTGGGACGTGTACTGATAACCAGCTCAGTCAGTCCTCTGGTTAACTGTGGAGGCATACGTCGTCCATTGATGGGCGAAACTAAGCGTCGCCTTGGCAATGCAGGACTAGCGGCTGGAGCTGAAGTATTTAATTGAGTGCTGTTGGATAAGCTCCGTTCTTCCTGTAATCTTGCTGGGCTGCCGGTATGACTGCTGCTGCTGCTAATGGGTATGCTAGAAGAGAGAAACACTTTCTCGTAGTGGACGTTGCCGCTGATGACGGGATCACTGATCTGCTCAGTATTGACACTAATGCTTGTTATGCCTGAAGTATTGGCGCTGAGTATTATCTTCTTGCTTAGTTTTGGCGTCTTTGGCTTGGCAGACGAGACAACAATACCGCTACTACAACTTGGTCCAGCGGCTGTTTGAATGGGATAGCAAGTTCCATAGACAGCCACCGTAGTAGTGACAACGTCATTGGCACTGCTACAGTTAGTGCCATCAGCAAGTACTTGTACCATTGTAGTGTTTGTACTCGATATTTGTGGAAGATTTGATGGAATGGAAGCATTTGGTTTCAGTGGCATTGTGTAGGGATTGTTGGTACTACTGCTGGGCTGTTGTGCCAGCACTTGTATGGTACTTGCATTGGACGGAATTATTTGAACGTTGCTCTTATAATCGTTCTGTTGCTGAACTGATGTTTTGCCCTTGACACTGATATCAGGAAAGCGAAATATATCGGCAACTATATTATTACTTTTGGGCGGCAATTCGGGAGGTCCGGTTTGACCATTTGTGTTCGCATTAGACACCTGTATAATTGTGATGTTATCCTGTGTGTCATCCACAGCGGCTGAGGTAGTTCCTTGAATCTGCGGTTGTTTTCGTACTGGCCTTTTGGTTTTATCGGCTGCTCCGGCGGACATGGAACGTGATGTTTGGGGTCTACAAAGAGTAAGGTAAAAGCCAATTAGCAAAAAAAAAAATGGTTCATGAGTAACATCCTAGTAAGTCAAGTCATATATTTTTAAAATTTAATATTTCTCAATATTAAATATATTTTTTAAAATACTATGGCAGACTGCAACTTCGAGCTAACCGATGAAAAACTAGACGAGTTGTTTGTCAAAGAAGTGGACAGCGTGATTACATTGATCTCTGACGTTCCGGATAGTGATGTGATTATGCCTAATTGTACACGCTGGTTTAAGATATTTCAGCAAGCCACACCGAAAGAGAAATTTGCCCGTAATTGGATGTTGCTTGAGATGCACAAACAACTTAACGATCAAAACACTTTGGGTTATCCCTTTACAAATGCCAGTTTTAGCTACAAGGATCTCCTTACACTTCATCAGATGTGCATGGACAAGTCACTAACGAGCAGTTCAGATGATGTTAATAACAGCCAGACTCCAGATAAAAGTGAATGTGCTACGCTAGCCAACATAAGCACCTCTAATCTTTCTCACGGGGATGCCAATGGGCAATTCATTGAAGAAAAGGACGCATTGCTCAACGAGCTCCAAAAGCATCAACTTAAGTATGAAAGCTTGCAACGCCGCCGGAAAAAAATCTTAGAAATCAGGAAATCCTTAACAGAAGAGAACAAGTATTTCGACGAGAAACTGAGCTATATAAAACAAATATTTTGCTGGTCAGCTGTTTCCTCGATCAAATTTTTAAATACAATACAATTAACAAATATAAAATCTCAATATTTTGCTAATCTCTTCAGTATCTTGTGTGAGACTAATGAGGATGTAAAAGTGATGGAGGATTTGGATCATAAATTTGAAGAATTGGTACATTCACAAATTAATAATTATTTACGCAAGCAACGTGGTCCTGTGGTGCAAAAGATTAGCGAGGATTACGATACGCTAAAGGCCAAGGTTACTCAACGATATAAGACTGCTTTGCGTTTGCAACAGGCTGCTCAAGAGAAGGAACTGTCGTTAATGGCCATGAGATACTTGACTCTTTTGCGCAAACTATTTCTGGCTAGCTTTATGGGGCGCAAAGCAACAAAAAAGGCAACGCTTAAGTTCTTGGAAAAACGCTACAGCGAGATGAATCAAGATTCCTAGATGGCTATGTTTACCTGGGTATAAGACGTTCGCATTGTAGCATGTGTTCCAAGTTTAGTACTGGATCTGGAAATAAAGAACTCTACTTATTTATACTTGATTTGGGCATATTGATTGTGTTTTACCCGCAGAAGCTCGGTGTCCTGCAACTACATCTAGGCGAACCCCATTCTCCGTTGCTATGCAGGCCTTTCGGAGTAAAGGGGAAAGAAATTCATCGTCGGATAAATTGACGTCGTCTTCGCAATTGTTTTGTTCGATAGTAGCATCATTTTCTTCATCCACTTTTTCTTCCTCCTGGGTTTCGTTAGGTGATGGTGTTGTTGTCGTCTCGCTTATTTGTTCGCTATACGTACTAATAGGATCCGAAAGCAAATTGAGTAGATTTTGGCTCAGGGTATTCGACATGGCTGTTGGTAAAGGCGGTGCTGGAACTGTTATTGGAACTGGGGCTGGTGTTGGAGCTGGAGTTGCCACTGTAGCTGGTATTGTTATTACGCGCTCTACACCAGGTACCATAGCTGCTGGCACAGGTGGTGGTGCTGGAAGGGGTGATGTGGGATCTCTGGTAGGCAGCAACGGGGCCCGCACTTCAGGTAACTTTGTGTAGAGGTTTTCACGCGGCGAGAGAATTTTCATTTCACGCAGCTTCGATCGCAACGTTTCCACCCATTCTTGCATAATTTCCCTGAAAACGAAAGTAAAAAATGCATTATTGCGTGCTACAGTCTTAGCGCCAATGGGGGAGCTTGCCCCACTTACCAAGAAACTGCATGAAAACGCAACACCTCATTGCTAAGCGTTACAACAAACTCAAACTCATGCGAATTGGGTATCAAAGCGTGCGAAATGTGCAGCGTTTCCCGTAACGAAACCGTCCACTCGGGCAAATGGGCAGCCGCCTGTCGAGGTTCAGCATAACCTTCGAGCAGAGCGTCCGTATCATCATGAACGCAGAAAACAACCCAGCAGCACTCCGATTTCTGTGGGCGAATTCACAAGCAGACATGCAGATTATAATTTTTGTATGCAAATTAAAAATTGACAACTATGAATTTACCTTCGGTCCGACGGTTAATTTTTTTCCATCAGCCGTCAGCCGTTTTAACCAAGTATTCTTGTGTATTTCACGAAACTGGGCGCCCACTACCATAGACCCAACTCCAACGGCAGGTGAATTTGCGCTTTCAGGTGCTGCAGGTGTAGGTGCTGCTGTGGCTGCTGCCATTGCATAAATTTCACATCTCAAAACAGACCTCGAATGGCCAAATTAGTTAAATTCTCTTTTGAGATGTTACCACGGCGTTTATCTTTTATCTTTCCTTCCTCTTCTTCTACCAAGCCACAAATACCAAAAAAAAAAAGGTTTGTCGCGTGACGCGTTAGCCCGATAAATGCGCCTCGCTGTTAAGTCTAACATTGCTCACGAACGATGATGTTAAGTTAGCCGTTATCCAATTAAAAGTCAACTTACTTTTTAAATACTTTTAGAAAGTATCTAATTTCTACCAACCTACATTTTAAATCTATTCAAACAAAAATATATTCTTTTCTTTCAATTCTTTTCAATATTGATAAATCTTCAAATTTATACACTAAATATACCTTCACAAGTGAGAATGCCATAAGTAAACATCCACCTATAACTCAAGTAAGTCCCGCTTTAAATCTTTTATGAATCTTTGTAAAAACTAAGAATTTATTCAATATGTTAAGAAATACGAAAAGGTGTGAAAAATTATACTATAATACTTTTTTTTTATTGAGACTTTTTAAATCATTTTTTGATATTTTTTTGTTTGGAGTTTCTTCCTTTTATCTTTATATCACACACAACGTAATTAAATTTAATAGATCTTTTTTAATGTTGTCTTAAATACGTGACTAAATCTAAGCTGATTGGATGAAGTTAAAAAATTATTTTAATTAATAAGCAGAACTTAATAAATGACCTAGACAAAAATGTTGTATACAATACATTGTGCATTTTGGATTCCTGCGGACAAACAAGTGAAATTAAATTTTTACTTAAAATTACGACAAAACTATTATTGCAGCGTTTTAGATTAACACTAAGTATGTTTGTATATAATTGTTTAAAGAGAGTTTATCGTTTTAACATTAGTATCTCATGTTTTTAGTTACTAAATTACAAGTGTAAATTACAAGTATGCGAGTTAGAACGATGAGGTTAACAAGGGCATCTCATTAACTTAGGTATGTTTTGTATAGAACGTACAACAAGTTAACAGCAATGGGATTATATATGTTTATAAAAAAAAAACACAAAAAAAAGAGGAAACAATAACACTCACGATTAACTTAAAATTGTAAATAGACGACAGTGGCAGGGCGGGGAGATTAAATTAAATACAAACATACATAAGTTCTAAATTACAATTAAAGTCTTTGAAAAAAATTTCGATTAAGAGGCAAAGGACTATACATTTTTAAACATATATATTCCCGGTTTCCGGTTTTGTTCTTTAACACAATCGAGTCTTGTTTACAATTTTGTAGCTTTTTACAAGAAATTGCTGTTTAGTATATTATTTAGTACAAATAGAAATTGCATTGTCATTTAATTTGGTTTTTTGTACGTTAATACGAAAGTTTCACTAGCTTCAGCAAGCGCCTGCGTCTGCATTTACATTGGATTCTTTTTACGAATAGTTATAGAAATTGGAAAACTATCGACATACTGCTGCTCTATATATATAATATAGTTGTTAATATGCTTGTTATTGGTTATTCTTTTCGTTTCATTTACTTGTTTTTAAAAAATTGTTTTTGTATTTGTCTTATTGATTTTTGTGTTTATGCTTTTGATAACTCTTTTTTTCTTGTAAAAAAAAAAAACAATTATTCGTTTACATTTCTTCGGATGCCAGCGTTTTTTTGGGTAAGTAGAATAAAGTTATTCCTCGTCTTTTTGTTTCGTTGGGTTGTTCTTGGCCCAGCTGCATTGAATGGGGTTCGTATCTTTCATAGGATTTTCTTTGCTTACATATATGTGCATGTGAATGAGTGTGAAGGACTTTAGGAAGCAGGAAAATCCATTAGATGGCTACGCGGTATAAATTCATCAGCCATAGGATTTAATACGGACTTTTCCACATTACATTGGCTTTTTGGCAGGGCCGAAAGCGCCGTGTTTTGTTCTTCGGTTCTAAAAAAAAATTACATTCATATTTACACAATTTATGAAATTATGTTTTTGATATGAGGTATGTACACTTACTTGGCTTTTTCCCATTCATTGATTTGTTCTTCCAGCTCATCCTCAATCATGGCTTCAAAACACTCTTGCATAATCTCTTCCTCTTCAAGGCGTTGCAGTTCCTATATCCAATATAACAATAAAAAATGCTTAAGAAATTTGTTTCAAAAGAATTTATTTTAACAAGACTTTACGTTCTTGTCGAACTCCTCCTCGTTTTCCATCCACATATATTCGGAGAAATCTGGTTCATCGTCAATGTCCGAAAGGGATTCGTCATCTTCCACAACATAAATTATTTGGTCCGTCCAGTCAACAGATGGTACTTTTAACAACATGATATGTAATCGCAGTGCTAAAATTAAGTACTTTAATTTATTAGAAATAGGTGGTAATGCAAGTTAACAGGTAGTACGTTCCTTAATGATTACTAATAGATCTAAGATAAAAGTTCTTTTATTTAAAATATAATAATATAAATAGATTGTAAAAGGTGTGAATGTTTGGTAAAATAACTCAATCATATAATAAGGACTTTTAGGTTTCATATTTATAGTCAACTATAAGAACTTATCTTAAAAAGATGTATTAATAGAGCTCTGCAACACTGTTTATACCCAAATATGTACATATGTATGTATATATGTTATATTGAATGTTTATATGTTAGTTTGTATACGTATATCGTTTCGCCGGCTGTCATCTAGTTTTATTTTATTTTTTTGTTTATTTCTAGAAACCGGTTTGACATTTTTGTTTTCTTTTTATTAATATAAAAAATACGTATGTATATAAACAAAGACGTAAATATGTGTGTTACACAGCTACACAGGAATATATTTATATACATTGTATTTGTTGAAATTAAATTTTCTCTTTTCTTTTTGCGCAACTGAAGACCATTTTTTGCGTTGTGACAAAAACAAAAATGTTTTAAAAAAGAATGACTGAGCTCAAAGTATAAGTGCAAAAGAGAAAAATAGAGTTAACATAACCCAGCCAAACAACAAACATACATACAAAGTGTAAATATGTATATGAATATATACACGTATAGGTCAACGCGAATTGTTTATAAACAAGTGCCAGCGCCTTTAAATATGTATGTATGTACGTACACATACGATAAGGATTAATC
Source organism: Drosophila neocordata (assembly GCA_018903615.1). Taxonomy (NCBI): domain Eukaryota; kingdom Metazoa; phylum Arthropoda; class Insecta; order Diptera; family Drosophilidae; genus Drosophila; species Drosophila neocordata. Next base: position 15,918,325 of record JAEIGI010000002.1, on the reverse strand, counting down.
AAAGCAATATGAAATTCTACTTGATACACGTTCTTAACTTTTAACGGCAAAGAATAAAAAAATTTGACGGCAACTTTATCAGCTGTTTGGGGCGTGTAAATAACAAATAAATAGACATAAAGTATTAAAAAATTTATGCAAAAACGCAATAAGCAATCGTCATCAGCACCAGCACCTTTCCATAGAACACCGCTAACGCCACCAATACAAACATCTTATTTGGGAGCATGAAGAGTTCAAGGTAAGCGGGATAACACCTTTAAGCTTCATACAGAAAGTAAATGACCCTTACATTGCTAAGAAAGCTGTAGTAACTGATATTTTATAAGCATAAATATAATATTAAGTTTAAAAATGAAAGCTAAAAGCGCTTTTAGCTTTATACGGCTAAACGTGGTCACCACTGAATTATACAGTGTATGTGTGTACGTGCTCACAAACAAAAACTCACGCACACAGGCTTGTCTATGTATGGATGTATTGGTTGGCTGCCATATTTTAGTTAAAATTGCGAAAATTAAAATGTATTTGCTCACAGTCAATTAAAAACAAAAAAACAAAATACTGACATGTAAAGGTGTTAAACAATCATACAAATACATAAATATGTACATACATTCGATTGAATGAACCTCCATCAACCCAGGCCCCCACAACAACTGCGTAGCTTTTCTCAAGGTAACAAGTGTTTAAAATTTCGACAAAATGAATTAATATTCATCGTTTACTGTACTTAAACAACAATAATTAAACTAATCTGTCTACATACACACACACAAACATATCCAAGCACTCACGTAGGGTATTGTTCACCTTGCCAAACTTCTCTCCACCACCTTAAACACACAATTCCTAGCTTAGTCTTATTGCTGCCTTTTTATTGATTTATCGAGAAGAAACTACTCAAAGTTTACACTCGCGGAAACGCTTTTGGCCCAAGCAATTATAATCAGGAAGTATTTAGCTGTCGATTTCCGCCTTTCTTTTCCGCTTCTCCCCGCTCAAAAACGCGACAACAATAAAACGAAATATTTTTTATAAAAATTATAAACTATTCCTGGAGAAAACTGCCAATATTTTTTGTACTCACTTTACAAATTGGTTTGTTATTGTTTTTTGCGGGCTTTCCGATGTTTTGGTGGCCAAGGATCAATGGTCACTTTTTCGAAATTGTTACTTTTGTGCTGAGATCATCCACTGAGAATTTTGCGTGTTTGAAAGGAACACTGCCAATTTAAAGTAGCATCTAGAAATTATCCACACGAAAAATTTTGATATATCTATTGCGAAACGTATTTAAATATGTGCTGTGTGCGGCGGATACACGTCCGTAAACGTCAAGCAAATGAATTGAAAATGACTTTAAAAGCAAAACACATACACGCAATTTATTTATTATGTTTATTTCACAAATGTGACCATTTGCCGTGATGCAAAAAATACTCTGTGTTAAATACCGCAGATATTTATTAACAGTTATTTCCCTAACATAGGCGCAACAGTGTCTCTTGGGTTTAGCTGGCATAACATGAAAAAGATTTAAGTATGTGGCGCGAATTTTGAAAGTGATAAATTTATTATTTTATGTTGTCGCGATCATCTGCAGCTTGTACTTGGGGCTTGTTGTATAATACTTCGTGGATCCCAATGTTGCAGTTTTATGCTGCTAAATAAACAGAAGATAAGCATGGCTAGGCCATTAAAGACAGCCAAGGTTACCAGAACCGTATTCCACTCTGTTTTCAGGCCCTGTAATATGCGTGGGTTAATGTATTTTAGTTAGGTGAACTTCAACCTTCTTACTTACAGAGGAAACCAGAGAGGCAACAATATAAGGCGCCAGAAAACCAGATAAATGGGCAAGACAATTGGCGACTCCTGACAAAAGTCCAGCAAACGAAGGGGCAAAATACAACAAAGTTGGCCAATAGCCACCACTAAATCCCATATCACAGACAATCCCCAATAGAACGTACATCATAATAACCATAGTTTTTTGTCCGCAGTTTGACATTACGATGCCACTAACGCAGACCATGCTAAGGATCATACCTATTAAGATTTGTATTACCACTTTCAAGTTGTACAAAAAAAAAATTATTCCACTTACAAACAGCATACAGAAGGCGACGCATACAGCCCATATGTCTGCCTAGACGGCGTTCAATAAAGGAACAGCTTAGGATGCACATCAATTTGGAACACAAACTGCCTACATATGGAGCAGTTGACAGGAGGCCTACCTCAGTTAGGCTAAATTGCATGGCCTCTCGCATAAATCTTGGCATAACCAGTGATATAAGAAGATAACCATAATTGTGAAAAACATGCGTTAATATGAACGCGTAAACAGGCACAGAGGTTAGCAAACATCTCCAAGGAATGGCTAAGCGCTAGAAAAAGTAAAATTTAAATTTTGTATCAATATAAATAAAACAAAACATTTAATCCTAAACATATAGTAGAACTGGGTAACTCCAAGATGACTTGCTTACGACTTTTTTTTTGAAATTGTTAAATCCGCTAAAACACTTTAAAAACACAGTTGCAGAAAATTAATAATTTAATACAAAATATTTAATTAATACTAATTAAGAGTACAATAAATGACATTTACTGACCTAATTATATGCATATCTAGTTAATTACCTTTTAATTCGTACATACCTGTGTCGATGTTTGTGTGGAAATTTGTAACTCTGGTTGCAAATATGCCTTCTCCTTGTTGGAGAGACGGGGATGCTTATGAAGGTCGTCATAAACAAGCCAATAGCACGCTATGCCATATAAAAGCACCACACCGCCGACAACATAGAATGGTATCTGCCAGCCGAATTGGCTAAAATAACTAGCCACAGGATATATAATTATCGAACCAACAACAATGCCACTATAGGCAAGGGAAAGTAAGGCCGTGCGTTCTGAGGGATGTGCCCATATCGCAAAGAGTTGATATATCGGTGGATTGCCGCAGCCCTACTGAAATGCAACATGTAGTTGTTTGCACGGCTTAGATGACACTCATTGAATCTCTTACCGCAAATATGCCGGCAATCACTAAATTGGATGCGGCTGCAGAGAAACTATATTGAGCCATAACTGGGAGCAGCAGATATGTCAGACCCTCCAGTGTCAGTGACATAATGAACAATTGTTTACTACCAAACCTATCCGACAAATGACCAGCCACTGGCAGCGTAAGGACATATCCATAGTAAAAAATACCAGGAAATGCAAGCTCCTGATTCCGGCTCCATGGCAAATCCCCAGTAGAGGTCTACAACCAAAATGATAAACTCAATCAAACTATTAAAAACCAATGTAAACTTGCCTGCATTGTCTCTGATTCAGTGTCTGGATTTAGAAAAGATCCACAATCCGTCTGTGACATCGATTGATTTAGTCGGGAATGATTTAGTTGCGGCTGGAAATATTGGCTATCTGTGTCCCGATGCTTGACCATACTAAGTATTATTAATCCAAGCATATTTCGCAGAGCTGTGTGAAACATTAACGACAGAAAGGCACACACGGTGTATGTTAGCCTTACAGAGCCCCATAGAGGAGAATGCGAGGTTTTGGGAGCAGACGCCACCACTAGGCTTGGGAGATTCCATGATTTTTTTACCATTCTCCTTAACCTACTTTCCTTTTTTTTTCGTCTTCTTTGATTTGTTATTCTTTTTGTTTGTGGAAGTGGGACAACTTATGCACACAAATATACACACACACATACACAAATTCACAAAGAAAATATTTACTCAGACCTGCTCAACTGCTAAACATTGACTAACCTTAGATGTAATAATGAAAATAACTTGCAAATTGTCACGACTCTCGCGAGCCCAAGCGGTCATTTATCTTGTAACGGTAAAGCAAATAAATATTTTAAGAAAACGACTGAAACATACCTGAAACAAATTACCGATAAGAAAAGCTAATGAAAGCTCATTTCAAATTGCATAAACAAAACAGAGCAGATAATAATATAAATTAAAATTTAGTAATATACATAAACCTGGAGATTAACCTTTTTAGCCAAATTATTGGCAATTATCTTAGTTTTTAAGTCTTGAGTTTAAAAAAACAAAACATTAAAGTTTATATTTTATGTTCTTGAGTTGTACATTTGTCGGCGGCATTTAAGTACTAAACAATTTGTTTATATCAAAGGTCACATAAGGTATAAATCAGATAATCAACAAATTAAATGCTCTTCAATAAGTAAAGTAAATTCCTATATAAACATAAACATATACTATTTATCCAGAATTTTTTATTTATTTCTTAGAAATCGGAATATTATATATATATATAAGAAATGTTATTTACGTTAAATAAATTAGTCATCATGACCTTTAATTGCACTTAATTTTATGCCATAAATTATAATCGGTATCCATGTATTACACATATGTAGCTACATTTTTATATAACTCATAATATAAAAGTAATTAAGTTAAAAAATTTGAATTGTTTGCCCTTGAAAACTGGGGCAATTAACAAAAAATGAAGTATATAAATCATAATGCCAGCTTTTATTCTACTGTCAACTTTTGAATTTGCTCTCTGCTTGTTCATTCTTTTGGTGGTTCGGTTTTAAATAAAGTTGTTTCAAGTTTTATACTTACTTTTAACTAAATGGTAAAATTGTTAAATTTAAATTAAATTTTGCGTTTTAACCAAAATTAACAAATATTTAAAAAGCTTTTTTACGACTGTCACAACTCCTTTCAGTATTAGAATCCGGATTAGTCGTTAGTTTCTTAGATTTAACATATTTGTCTATATTATTTAAACAGTATTAAACGTATTCTTGTTTTTGCTAGTAGCAAAGTCTGTCTAGTTTTCCATTTAGCTGCAGTTTATTTATATGATAAGGTGCAGTCACTGTTCATGCACCTCATTCTACTGACGATTTATAATATGTCCGTGTCATGTAGTCGTGCTATCTGGCCTATTGCATCGCTTGGTGGCTAGACTATTGTGTTCTATTTTTGCTGCAAAGTTGTTGCACTATATTTCGATTAAAATTTTAAATATTTTATAAAGCTACTGATATATGTGGCACGTTCATTTCCAACTCATTTCGAATGTATATCGGCCTCACGGACTGGCCAGGCTTTTCCTCTAACCTGGCATGGCATTTTGATTGATTTTTTATTTATACAACGCATATGTCGCAGTCTTTTGTAAACTACTTTGTTGCTATTATAGTTTTCCATTTGTTTTCCATGTTTTTTTTTTTTGTAGCATATGCTAGTGCAGTTTGCTTCTCCCTTGGGTAAATGCATTCACTATTTACATTTGCATAGACCGACCATAATGGTAATATTACCCCCTCAACTTGGCCGCTTGCTTTGGGCCAGTAAAATAATGTGTTTGGGTCTAAAAATAGCTGGGTTTACCGCATTGGGTACTTGGTTACGTATACTAACTGAAATGAGATAGGGAAATTCCAACATATTATTCGCCCCACTCATAAAGCCGAATTAAATATTAAAACAAATATTATCACTAAAAAAGACAACAACAGGAACAAGAAAAACAAATGACAGAAAATGAAACATACAAGTAAATAAAGAGTTCTATGTACAAATGTATGTGTACATATATACATACAAACACATATACATATGCCTTCATTTAGGAAGGCTCTTCACATTCTCTACGTTTAATATTTAAGTATTCATTGGTTTCGCTTTTGTTTAAGTCATTATTGTGATGCCCTCGTTTGCCATCTGTCGCACTTCGTGGCACAAACGTCATCAAAAAATATATTCAACAACATGTGCCTCATATAGCCATACATATATACATAATATATACTTTTTTGTAAGTATAGGTATTATATAGACACATGTCTGTGATGTCTGACCGTGTTCTGGTTTTGAATTTTACTACGAATCAGAAGTGGATTTAGGTAATGGCTACTTATTACTCAGATATTGGCAATTTGATTTTATCCTTACACATGCAACATCAAGCATACACATAAACATTTAACCATTTTATTGTTTAAAGGTAATGTAAGCCATTTTTTTTATTTAAGTGTGTGTATTAGCTGGTGCTCCAAAAAGTATGCTATGAAATGCTATATAAAATTTTCTACGAAATGAGAACGGGGAATTACCTTTGACGCTGTGGCCTGTGTGGCATAATAAAATGTAGTTCAGTCTATGATACAAGCCGCCATAAAGAACACTAAAAATGTCTGACACTTGTGAGTTATGCACTCACACATACTTATATAGAAGTATCTATGAATGTATGTAAGTATTCCTATATGTCTGTATATGTACATATATACATATGTATATATTTATGTAAATGACTTTTTCGGACCAAAGGCATTAGCTTGTCGTGCCGCTAGTTGAGTGGATTACCTGGTATTGGTGTATGACGCCGACCACTGCCCATTTCATGTATTTTTTCTGCCCCTTTATTTCTTTCTCACTTTTTGTACGCAGTGGTCCGTGTTATTGTTGCCACTTTGGCCTTTTTTTTTTTTGTTCCATTTCCGAATCCTTTTACCGAGCATTTTGGGGAAAGATAGGAAGAGAGGGAGAGAGAGTAAAAGAGAGAGCGAAAAGGAAAAAGGTTGTATGTTATAGCTAAGTTGAATTTTAATGCGGCTACTTGACCCAATTTAGTTTAATGGTAAAATTTTCAATGTTCAAAATAAAACGAGTTATTTCTAAGAAAACAGCAACATGCATTACAAATGTAATTACCATATGACAAATTAGCATTTACTTTTTGTCAGCTAATGTATAAATATTTCATGATTTTTGCTTTTATCCTTTTTGTGGGCTATTTTCTGAATGTTTCAAAACCATTTCAAAGCATTAAGTTTTTTATTACCTACATTTGCGTTTATTATCATTATTCCTATTTGTTTTTACTTTCAGAGCATAGTTTGTTACACACACACACACACACACACACACACACACACAGACAAAATTTCAGGGTAATCGTGAAGCGTAAAATTGTTGTTTTTTTTGTTTTTACAACAACATCAACTCACTGCAAGTTTGATTCGCTACCGAATCAGACGAGAGTTTCGTGTTAGTTTCTCTCTTTTGTGCTCGTCATTCCGACTCGTTCAATTTGCCGACAGGCAGCGCAAGCAAGCATTGAATCAAAAGGAATCGTGCCAACAGTCGAGCTAGCTGGCTCATTTAGCAAGGATCGAGCTAATGCCCTCGGCGTGTGTCTATAATTTTCGTTAATATTTCGCGTATATTTTCTTTTCGCGTCAAATATGCAGTGATATTTTAATGAGCCATTCAATTTAATTATAAAAAATTAATTAAAATCAATATTTCAAATTTAATATATTAAAATAAGAGTGCATAAACGAGTGTGTCTGTGAGTGTGTGTGCGTACATCTGCTCTATAATAAAATGTGATTAGAAATTTTCACAAATTGTGTTTAATAAATATTGTACAATATTGATTATGAGTGTGCTCAGCAGTTTGCAGTGAATAAAACAAAAGGTGTACATTCACAATCATCTGAATATTTTAATACAATTTATAGTATATGTATGTCCTTCTTCATAAAGCACTCATACCAACATCTTTAAGAGTTTTGCTATTTTATATAAGTTTTGCATATATATAGAAAAGAAAATACTTAGAGGAAAAGTAGGAGAGCCCTTAAATTCAGTCTTGGTTTCTCAACAAGTAACATTTAGTTTAGTTCTTTGATATCCTTTTCATATTCGATTTTAGATGTTAAAGACAATTTGCAATTAAAAAGCTCAAGAAGTTTCATGCAGTAACCTTACTTTTCTATTGATTACGATGAATGGATGGAATGGATGTTTTAACTAAATTATAGAGTATGTAGTAAATTCTTCTACTCAATGGTTATAAAACACAATTTTCCCTCCTCTAAATATTGTCTGATAGCTTTGTGGTTAACCTAATACGTCATTGAATAATTTTATTAGGCTAATGGCATGCAGTATAATTAAATAGACATTATCTTCTATGACGATAGTTAAAGATTCCTTATGAAGATTATTAAAAATGCCATATAAAAAATTAAAAACAAAAAAAGAGAAAGTACTTTTATAATATAAAATAAACCATTTAAATTAATGGTTTTTATAATTTTGTAAAAAAAAGTTTCTTGTCTATTACAATATGTCCAAATAGAAGCGGTAGAAGTAAGTGTAGTTAAATGTGAGGGTCACTTAAGCATATAATTATTATTTATATTTATCAATTCCAAAACTAAAAATAAAGTCAAACGTTTAATAATTTGAAATTTAAACAAAAAAATCAATAAAAATCGTTCTCACTGACTAAAAAATGAATCTAACAGTGAGTAAAAGTTTCAGCAAGTGAAATAAAAATCATAAATTAAAGTGCAACAAATATAACAAGGATATGCTGAAAAGTTCTAGAAGAAGAAAATCAACAACAATGCATATTTAAATCTTAGGATAATGCTTTAAAGGATATAACTGATATAATTACTACAACTGAGACAACTACAACTCAAGTGCAACTAAAACAACGAATAAAGAAATGTAAGTTAATTTAGTTAAATATAGTAAGAGAATATATATATATAGTCACTCGTATGTATATAATAATTGGACCGATAAATAAGCATTTGTTGTGATCCCACGCTAGAGGTTAATGCCATCTGTATTTATAACTAATCAAAGAGCATGAATGATGCCTTCTATAGGAGTAGGTGGCATATCCTTGCACTAGCTAACATAATGCTATATACTTATGTATATTATATAGACACATATATGTATTTATATATATGACATATGTTTGTATATATATATATATGTATGTATATGTATTTCTTGCACCTGTCGCTGTAGTTTTGTTTTTTCTCTCTTTTTTTTTTTGTATTTTGTTAATTTCATCGCGTGCGTGGAAAAGCATTTTTTATAGCCACAAAATGTCCTTTAACGTAATGGTCTAAACAGAAGAAAATGAAACTAAAAATGAAATGAAAACTGGAACTAATTATACTTATGACGAAGTTTGTATACTCTAACGGATTTCTTATAGCTTTAATATGACGAAACCAAATTAAAATAAATAATTGACTGTTTCTTTTGTCTTTAAATCAAGAATATATATAAATATGTGTTATGGGTTATATAGATCTGATAAATTCTTATTAATTTGGGCTTTTGAAAGGGTATGTAAAGGAATATAAACAACCAGAAATATACATATATATAAATATGGGTATATATATACAAAACATATATATAATTTGAACACGTACGTGTATATATACATATGTACAACTATACGTATACGCAATGTGTATAACTTCATGAATTCCCAGTTATCCTGTATCGATTTCGATATAACACATACACGTGCCTTTACAAATATATATACATGTATCTATATACATATGTATATATTTCATCTGATAAATGGAACATTAATTTTGTTTTTTTTTGTATCTATTATTTGATATTTGAAAGCAGGTGACATTCATCTTGTCCGGTTGGTTTTTCTAGGCCATCACCTACTCAATAGACTATTTATAATCCATATGAGTATTATTCTATTTTGACCTTGCTCGTGAATTGATTTCAAGGTTCTTCATTGTCGCGCCGAATACTGGCATTTTGTTACACTATTTTTAACACATAATTCATATTAAATTATAAATGTTGCGATTACTTATTTACAAACCTGATGGACTGACAACGGTCAGAATAGAAAATGAAGGTCATACCATCACCAATAGTTATCCCCCATCCCACCCCACCCCTCCATGAGTAATTAAATTGTATGCAATTAATTATACCCTTGCAAAAGTGTATCATCAAGTTGCTCTTTTGTTTAGTAACCCTCTTAAGGAGGAGCTTTTAAATCCACAAAGTAAATAGTTTATGATTAGCACTTATAGAAGTTACGATATTTAATTGTCACCTTTTAAAAAAAAGGTAAATAAAAATCTATGAAAAAAGATTCTTATTGGTGCATATATATAAATTAATATAGAGGAAAACATTGGTCTGTCTTTCAAAATCTTTCTAAATAACTTAATATCCATATATATAAATCAAAAAATCCTATTCTGTGGAGGTTTCGAAAATGGTTTCCATAGAATATCAAAATATTTTGGTATCTATATATCAATCGTTATATCCTGTTCTGTAAAAGGAACTTAGGCCTATGAAAGGCTTTAAAAATGGTTTCAAAATCTATCTTTCTTAATGTTAATTTCGTTAGTTTATATAGAAAGAGGCAAGCATTATTGATAGCTGACAAATAGCTATGATCAGACATGCTTTATATATATATTTTTTTAATGTCGAATTCCTAACAGGTCTTTAACTTTGTTTTAAACCAAGTTAATATGTTATCTGTAGTCTCTACTAGAATGAAATTTCTTGCTGATTCATAAAAGTTGAAAAATTACCTATTTAACTAGTCAAATGGCTAATGGCAAACCTAAAAATGATTAACTCTTTACTACACTCAATAAATACACACAGATATACATACATATATACATACATAGCTCGAATGAACAGGTGGATGTCGGTGCCCAGGTGTTATATATAGATAAGTATAAATTTTACTGTTGTTAACGTTAAGTGGCGATTAGAAAAGGCTGAGACAAAAGGCAAAGAAATTTTTAGACCAAACTAAATGGCTATAATCAGTAACAGCAACAACAACAATAATGCAACAATGTTCCGTTAATAATAACAAACCAAGCTTAGGGATATTTTCCGGACCTACTAATCTATAAAGGCACTTTAAGTGCCATGTTTCCATGGTAGCATATGCAGATAAGATTAGTCTAATCAAACACTTGATACATTTAACTACTACTGGCTTTTGGCCACCTGCATGTATACATTGGTTAGTTGGCCATTGACTTGGTACTAAAGCAGTTCAGTGAAAGAAACAAAATCTAATAGAAATGTCCAAAATAAAATCCCTTTTGGCTCTTGTTGTCCTTTGTGTTATAGTTAAACCAAAAGGTATATTAAAAAAGAAAACAAGAAAACGAACGAAAAGAAAACTTTTATTTGCCTCAAACTCATTTCCGAGCATTGTCCGGTAATTGAATTAAAGCCAACATCAACGGGAAATTGTGTTTAGGTCTATCAAATGGGTCAAATAGGTGTACAAATAGTATAAAACAGTCAGCAGTCATAACATTAAAGAAACTGAAGTAATTAGTGCAAACACAATCAAGGTCAAGTGCTTTGTCCTATTGACCCAAGCCCTCCTACCTTTTCACCTGCCAACGATTTCATTCCCGAAACCATAATATCAAGCACGCCCAAGGTCCTTTGCCGGGCCACGGAAAATGGAAATTAAAGTGGAAAAATGGAGAGAGACGACGCCTTTTCACAATTGTTGTTAGTGGTAGAACTGTTTTGCATGGAAATTTCTATACCTCATCCGGAAGTTGTTGGCGTATACGTAATAAATTTTACCCGGACACTTGCGTGTTACAACTAAATATGCAGCAAATACTTGAGAAAGAAATTTTTAGGATTTTCCCTTCTTTTTTTTTTTTGGGTTTTTTGTTGTTACTCACCCAATCTATTTTCTAATTCCAATGAATGGGTAAAGGGGGAATGGTGGACCGAGGTGGATGGGGACACGCAGATTGTGAAAACTATTGAATCAATTTTAAATTGATTATGGGAATCGGAACTTTTTTTAATTATTAAGACTAAATCGTTGATTTTTTTTTTGACGCAGACACGCATGTGTTTTTGACGCTGACTGACTCGGGATTACAAATGGTAAATGTTTAATAAGATAATTCAAGAAAAAAAAAAATTGGTTTTTAATAACCATTTTAGGCGACGGCGGCGTTTTGGCCGTATTTTGGCCATGTGAAAATCAAGCGGACTGCACAGCTGACGGCTCCAGTTGCGATACGGATTCAGGCCAGTGCAAGTGTTCCACATTCGATACAGTCTTCTCAGAGAATTTTACGGCATGCCTGACGACGTCCCAAATTGGTGACACATGCAGCGATTCCGTTCAATGCAATCTTATGCCAACTGGAGCAAATTGTAAAGCGGGGCTCTGCGATTGCGCCGATGGCCAAACCTATTTACGTGGCAAGTGTAGGCCATTAAATGGACTTGGCGAATCCTGCATTACGGTACGTTTATCTATCTAATCTAATTTATGCATTAATATTTCGAATGCATTCTTTTATTAAGGACTTGGACTGCTATTTTGGCTACGATCGAGCTTCTGTGAGCTGTCAGGAAAACGTTTGCGCCTGTGCAAATGGCTATTATAACAGATATGGCAACATTTGTCGTCGCAAATCAATGGGTAAGTTAAGGATTATTTACAAATATTCCTTTTTATTTTTCTATTCCTCAATGAATTTTAAGAAAAAAATGATGCCTGCGTCGTGGATGAGGATTGTGATGCATTGGGCTCAAATGCCGCTTGTGTGAGCTTAGTTTGTACCCATGATGATGATGATGAGAATACAACTAAATCTGGTGTCGATGAAACCACTACCGATACAACTGAGGCCAATAACACTGAGGAGAACACAACAGAACCAACAGAAGAAACAACAACAACAACATCATCATCATCTGCTGCTGGTGGAGCATTTCAATCAGACATTTCCTATCCCACATTGTTGCAAACCAAAGCTTTTGTCCATTCCCCGCCATCCCCTAGATATATTGATGCTGCTGCCCAAGCTTCATTATTGCTCCCACTCCCTTTGACCAATGGCGATAGCGAGAGCCTGATTTCGCCACGACGCCGCTCACATGAAATCGCCGTCCAGACCAGCATCGAGAAATATGAACTGAAGGATTTTGAACCACGTAGTGTAAGAAATGTTGGCACCATCACTACCACAGCATCGACGAGCACCAGCAGTCGTCGCACCTCAACCCGCAACTTTAACTATCGACGACGATTGCCCGCCCTCTTGCATTTTGATGATGAAGATGTTAAAACATATTCCACACTTGGCTCAAGCCGAGATGATGACGATGCTGATGAGAAGAAATGTAAGTGCAACATTAAATTGATTCCATTGTCATTATCTAACCTATTTGTCTCCCGTTTATAAAGATGGCAGCAGTTGTACAGAGAATGGCAAATCTTGCAGCGGTTTGCCACATTCCATTTGTACCAACAGTGTTTGTCTATGTCGACAAGGTTATTATGCCCGGAATGATAAATGTTTTGCAGGTCAGTTAAACTAGTTTAGTTAATCAATACTATTCCTATTAATGTTTAATTCGTCTTATAGAGCTGGGTGAGATAGCGGAGAGTACTGATGAATGTGAATATGAGTTTGATGATTTGTCCAAGACTTGCATATGCCAAAAGAACTATTTTTATGAGCGCGATCTTCGCAACTGTAGAAAACGTAAGTTAACAATCACTAATCACGAAGTGTTACTATATAAAATATATATTCTTCTTTATAGCTATTCAGTATCACTTGTCCTGCACTTCAAACAGTCAATGTAGTCCATTTGGTGCCTCCTATTGCCATCCGGAGATACCAAGACGTTGCACTTGTGAGGAATATGCCATCTATGATGCCATTAAACAACTGTGCGAATACAAGCAGGGTCTGGGCGCTGAATGTGAATCGAATGATGGTTGTCCTGTAGATCACTCCATTTGCTCAAATCGCTTGTGCGTCTGTCGAGAGAATTATCTCGAGAAGGATGGGACTTGTGTGCCGGGAATTGATGCAGAGTGCCAAGAAGATACAGATTGCTTGGCAGAAAACACTGTCTGTAATAGCAAAGAGTCAGATGATCAGGAGACAACACGCTCATGCCAATGTCGAAAGGGATATGTCCACTTCAAGGACGAGTGCCTGAAGGAAGGTTTGTTACTTTAACTTTAACACATTTGGTTATTATAATATAGTATTTCATTTACTTCTATTCACAGCTGAGGAACTGGAAGATGAGTGCATAGAGGATGAACAGTGTAAGCCACTGTTGGCCAGTTGTAACAAAGAAGGCAAATGTGCTTGCACGGATGAGCAGCACGAAAAGAACGGACGATGTGAAACGAAACGCGGTATGAAACGTTTTTTTTTTTCTTTTTAATTACAAAATATTTAGCTTAAATTGATCAATTTTTAATATTTTATTTTTAGAACTGGGTGAATCCTGCGACAAGGCTGTCGAATGCTTTGTGGAAAAGGATCCTGAGAATGTGGAATGCAGAAATTCCGTCTGCCAGTGTAAATTTGGTTATCAGGCAAATACGGAGCAGCATACGTGTATACGTGTTATGCCCAATAAAAAGAGTAAGTAACAGTAAAGATATATCTATGATTTATCTTAAATAAGTAGAAGATTTGTATTAACATCATTTTCAATTTACAGATTCTTCCGGAAGACCCAGCGCTCTTAAAATCATCACCTTTGCGTTAATTGGTTCCGCATTTTTGATCACTAGTGCTGCCATCAAGCAGGCTTACTATTAAAATGAACACCCCGCGGGGCAATCCAATTGATAATGACTCTTGATGCCACGACGTACCTAGTCCTAACTGATGGGAATCAGTTATTGTTTATACACATACATACATATAAATATTATTATTAATAATATCATTGAAGCTAGTAGTATTAGACAATTGTGAAATGATGTTTTGGGCCAAGTAACCAGGCATGGATTTCAAGTCCATGCACACAAAGTGAATATATTAAATCATAAATTTAAGCTCATATTTAAGATTAAAAGCAATATATATATAATTGAGGACAAATCAGTGAGATATTTGCTTTTTCAATTATACGAAACTAAAAACATAAGTTTAAACATTTATTGCTTTTTAGTGAGCTAAAGCAATCAGTTTATGAACAAATTGTAAAATATACATACATACATATCTACATACATACATACATAATATATACACAAAAATGATGCTAATAAATAAGGCTAAAGCAAATCTACTTAAATTTGTTTTTAACAAACTAAATAATGGGAAACTAAAAGTTGCTTGTAGGTAAATTGCAATATAGATACAGATTATAGATTCAAAAAGTTTAAATGATTTTAGAAAATCATTTCAAAAATCCATAATTTATTAATTTACAAAAGTTAATTTATGTTGAACAAGAACTCAATAAGTTTTCCTGAGACAGAGAGCTCAATTTTTATATGTTCGAGTATTGAATTTATTTTTTTTAGAAATATTTAATATTCATTTCACATAGCCGCAGTACAGTTTTTAATATTGGTAGGGAAATCCGTGAAACTTGTCTTCACTTTATCAGTGGCGATAACAAAACATTGATTGGTATCTGATGGCAATTTTTTAATTTGTTTTAGTGTAGATTTAATTTGTCTACGGAGTTTTAGAATTGTCTTCACTAGTTGAACAAAACACTTGTTGGACGTTGTTTTGTCTCCATCTGTCTCATCATCATAATTGGCATTATTACAGACATTGGAGTTTAGATGAATAATATCATTACAGGTGGAGATTATGCTTTTGCAGGATTGAACTATTTTGGCAACACTTTTTGGTATTTCCACGCCACAGGCATCAACGGCATCTACATATTCGGTAGCTGCGTTTAGAACCTCGACAACAGCCTTAATGGTACAGTTGACACCACGCAAAGTTTTTAAGGCCTTCTTAAGAAAGCGACGAAAACCCTTGAAAATACCAAACTCTTCAATTTCCACATAATCGCCTTCAAGTTCAGCAGTTAGCAAATCCAATTCCAGATCCAAACCATCAAAATTAAGAGAATCAAGATCTAGCTCACTAGAGTCAATAGTGTCGGCCTTCAGAATGAAGAAATATATATTAGAGATTTCTTTGGTATATATTTTAAATTCTTTTTAACTTACTTTGGCGCTTAGTAGACAACTGACAGTTGCCAAGATTAGAAGACATAGGGTAATTATTCTCATATTGTCGGTGATTTCAATTTAAATACTTTTTAAGTACTATCTGAATCGGTGTCTAAGGCCCTCCTTTTATACCTCCTCCTTATCAATCAATGTCAAGTGTAGCCATTGTATTTAAAAATTCTATTGATAACAGTTTAGGGCATTGATATGCATCTACATAATTAAAAAAAAATTCAATTTTTAAACTAATTAAAATATACTCTTCACAAGATAAATGCTTCGTTGGTTTCCAAGGCTAACAAAGAACTAGATCGGAAAGTGCTTTGATCAAATAAATAAAATTAAATATATTCTTAAAATTCAAATGTTTGTTAATAGGCGAGTGTGGGATTGTTAAAGTAGTAAATATTTTTTAAAAGCTTTGAAAAGACGATTTAATCGATTGTCTGTTATTTAAAAAATCCTTGAAATTATTTTTTTAATGTTGATTGGAATTCTTAAAGGCTTTTTTTCATATAGCATTTATTCTTAATCGTGTAAACTTTTAATTATAAATATTTATTACACTTTATTTTTGCTATTATTATTGCTTTTTCCAAGTGACCCATAATTCTTTATTCTTTTTAAAACATAGACAATTTTAAAAAGAGATTTAATACTTTTCCTATGTCCTATTAAAAAGGAAAACCTTTTGTTTTAAGAAAATAAAAACAAAAAAAAAATTCTATTGCTCAAAATTGCTAAAATTAAAAGGACGCGATTAGTACTCCTTTGACTTACATTTGAATAGGAATTCAGAATCATAGAAACCAATAATTTATGTACAAATTGGAAAACTCTATCTTAGTAACACTTGAGAACATTGTCAGATAACAACAAGCACTAATACGTTAAATATTTATTATTTTTTTTGGGAAAATCAAGCTAGTTGTTCAATTATAAAGTTTTCTGTAAATTTGATGTTCGAAAATGTCTTGCCATTGTAATAGTTATGGTTGGGTACCGGATGTTGTTAATATGTAAGTGATTATATTTGGTATCCTCTTCCCTCCTATAGTAAGTAACAAAGATTCATTAGAAATAGAGCAGCGGAGAGTGACGATACGAAAATTGCAAAGTATGCTTCATTGGAATTGGCCGCTTGCCGTGCCGAGAATTGGCAACTGAAGCAGAAGTTGATGGAATATGAGGCTACCATAAAGAATCTGGAAAATATGGTTGCCACTATTGCGAATAAGCAACAACAGATTTTAAATGAGTTACATGAAGAGAATCGCAAATCAGCTATAATTGTGCCACAGCAGGGTCTTAACATGCTAATTTTGGATAATGATGAAGGGGAAATGGGCGATGACGAGGGAGATGATGAATTCTTGTCGCAGATCTCGGTGCCATCAGATTTGGAATACGAAATTGGTGAATCTGATGACGATGATGAAGAGGTACATGATGAGTCGACGAATACCACAGATGCCGACAGTGATTTAAACTAAGGGAGCCCAGATTTCAAATATAAATCTAGTAGCATTAATAGTCCCAACATTAAGTGTTAATTAAACGTCTTTAAGAGTGTTTCCTATTTGTCAACCAGTTGTTCATAAAATGTCACAATTTTTCTCCTTTTACAAAATTGGAAATTGTATTTTAAAATAAACAAAGCGAAAAATGTTTGGTAGGTAATAATACAAAATGATTCTAGTTGAAATGTTGTCAACTAAGCAAAGCAATCTGTAAATTAAAACACAGTAATCTACAACAAAGTTTCATTATTTATCGTACCCATAATTTACTATATAAATATCTATAAAATCAGGTAAGACAATTAATTTCCTTCTGTAAAACAAATTGCAATTTACATTTCCATCAGACATCGTCCATGTCCATTGTAAGACTATTCTGTCTGGATTTTCCCGCTTTAGTTTGACGCTCATGTTCGGCTGACCTTACCAGACATTCTTCGTATGTCCATTTGGGAAATACCCGTTTATAAAGATACATAAATGCTGTATCGTATGATTTTAATTGGCCATCAAAATAACATTTCATATGGCCATGCGTGCCCAATGATTCCTTTATGTGACCCAAACGTCCGCATTTTGTACGTAGTTTCACGGGCTTAAAGTATTCCACATCTTCTTTATAGAAGAACATGTAGCGTATAGTCGCCGATTTGCGATTAATACGCATGGGATGACCACTTAGGACAACACGTTTCAGTACTATACGATCCGGATTGCAAGAGAGCAAACGACCACGAGCAACTAAGGCCAAGGTCGAATCGGGATTCACTTTGAAAGCCAAGACAGCCGATGGTGGAAATTGTATGGGAGCATAGAAAGTGGCGCACACTGTTTCATAAGGACGGAAAAAGCGTTCAAACTGAAAAAGAATACGATTAGTTTCAATAAAGCTTCAGCTGGATTTTAATTTTGTTTTCATTACTTTATGCTTATCTCCATTGGTATGCTGACTGTAAATGGGATTTACCACAAATCGTCGATATCCACACTGAACAATCAATTGCTCTTTGGATTTAATAGGCACTTCCGAATCGGGTATACGTTGGAGCACCACATTCATTATACACATCTGATGTTCATGGGGCAACATACCATAAACTATAATGTTATCCAATAGCCGACCAGATTGAAAGGCATTCCAGCGGCTAAAGGGCACATTCATCAAGTGTAATGTGACATAGAGACCAGGCTAAAAGAAATATCATAATTGTCGTATTAATATAAGTGGCACTACTCCAGGATATTTTAAATCTCACCTCTATGCCTTCGAGTTCCTTAGATTCAGCAAGAATCCTTCGTTTTGTGCGATCAAAATTCTGAAATTGATAGATTCTAGCATAATCACTTGGCAAATTCTCTTTGGTATCCCAAGGTGAAGTGCGAAAAGATTCCAGGCCGCGATATTTCTGGAATCTCTCGTGAGCAGGCACATCCAGGGGAGTATCAATTTCATCCGGCCACAATTGATCGGTTCGTGCCTGTTGAAGTTTTTGAAGAGTTTCACGTTCTTCCTGGAAATCCATTTGCTGATCATATTTTTCGTCATTTAATGCCGCCTCGGAGGTCACGGAAACGCTATCCAGATATTCTTCAGTCTCAGAATCACGTTTTTCATATTCATCTTCGAAGGATTTGTTGTCGCAGGACATAAAATCTTCAACATCCTCCTCATCTCCTTCATCGTCTTCATCGCTCATATCAGACTCTGCTACCTCCTCTACTTCGGGAATCCAGGCAGCTTGGTATTCACTGTATCCCTTGGGCACTCGTTTGATAAGTTTCATTTTTTTTGTTTCTTCTTTGGAGGCCTCGATCTCTTCTTCAGTTGGCCAAGTTTGTTCGGCATCCATAGGATCAGGAATATTTTCACTTTGCAACGATGTCTGCTTGGCAGGATCACTTCGTGCCAGCAGACGAACTTCAACGTGCTCACCATCACGAGATTTATCCAGTTTATACGGATCCGGTGGAGCCACAACCTGACTTAATTGAAAGTCACCCAAACCTGGTACATGAACCAAGCCATTGACATCTAAGGATTGACCACGCAAAAAACCAGTAACTTCCAAAGTGCCCAATTCATCATTGGAATTCCTTTTAAACTCTACTATTTCACCGAAAAGATGCGGCCGATTGGCTACATTATGAAGAGTTCGCTTTTTTTGGCCACCAATGCGACGCATAACATTCAATCCCTCACTCGAGGTATCCAATTTCATTATCTTCTCCTCGGGCAATAGCTTGGATATGAATTTTTGAGCCGCCTGTTTTGCCTGTGTTCGTCTATTTGGGTTTAGGGACTCCAAATCCATGAGAGCCACCACTGGAGTTGGAATGCCCTGGGCGGATATCATATTAAAAATACGTTGACCCCATCGATCGAATATCTCGTCATCTCCAAAGGCAGCGGATGACAAAAGAAGTGTTGTGTCGCACACTTTGAGGTAATCCAAAACAGCAAGCTCATTGCCGCGTCCCACTGGAGGCACAACAAAGGCAAAACGTTGCTTAAATCGAGGCAAATTGATATAGACAATACCACTGGGTGAGTTCTCTACAACCAGTTCACTGTCACAGCCCATCAGAATGTTCAAGGCGGAACGAGGATCAATCTGCTCATGCATGGGAAGCAGACAGACGAGATATGGAGCCGTATTTTGGCCCCCCAATTTACGCTTCTGCTCTAGCACATCATTACGCTTGTTTTTTCTCAGTTGGTTTAGTTGATTACGTCGTTGATCCTTGCTTTGTTGTTGCTTCTGCCTATGGGAAATTGCCTTAAGACCCACCTTGCCTGAAAGTGATAGCAAATTAAGGAATTATTTTTGGTATTGGTTCGAAGGTTGTTTTTCGGCGTCTTACCTTTTAGAGCGTTGTCAATTGCACCTTTGGAGCGATGCCTTCCAGTTTTGTGGGCCTTATTGGTTTGCTTCAGCGGCCCAGGCCGATGAAAACCATGATCTGCCATAATTTAACTTTAACTATAATTCAAATAAAATTTTTAGCTTAATTTTCTGTTGTTTTTCCTCTTCTTCTTCGCCAGCAAGAGCACATGTTTTAATCAGTGATACCTAGTTAGCCTTAACATTACTTAAACTGGCTATAATGTTAACTACTATTTAATGTTTAACTGACACTGTTAAGTACTTTGATGTTACTGAGGACGTGTCCATGAAATTTAATACATCAAAATTAACTATTGAATATAAAATCTAATTTTTCTGTAACACAAGTAGTAAACTTCCCAATTTATCATAAAAATATGATCTTTTCCTAGATTTTTATATGGCAGAACCTTTGGCATTACTGATAAACTCAAATTGAGCTAGCAAAAGAACTCAAACAGTCAACCATTAATTAGAGTTGCCACACGTCTCGACTGATTTAAATTCAAATTTGAAACTGAAATTTCGATGGATGGCATAAAACCAAAAAATCTCTTTGTTGTAGCCGGCAGGGAAGGCCGGTCATCAATATAGTAACTAGGTGATTGAAATATCTCAAGTGGAAAACTTAAGTGGTTTGTAAAGTACTTAAAAACATAGATAGTATTCAACGCACCGATTAAAATAGTCTGTGTTTTGCTTTCTTAAATATAGGGTATTGTTAATCAAGTATAAGTGTTAGTGTTATACGATAAGAATGCCAAACAAAAACATTAGGTAGAATTTATTTTATTTTTTAGCGTCTATCAGCTCACCTATAGTTCATCTTAATCTAATCTTTTTATTTGTGATCCCATTCAAGTTTAATTACTTCAACCTTTCAAAACAATACTTCATATACGGAAACATTTGAACCCATCTTGTTATATAGACTTATAAATCAATCAAAAATATCTGTAGCAAAAATAACTAATATGCATGAATAATATATTTATAAAGAACCAAAATTACTGATTTTCATAGATCTTGTACTTCATCAATGGTCCGTCCTTTGAGAGAAGTCAATACACAAATCCCTATTTACTTAATGACTACGCTCCTCAAGCTGAACCCAAAAATCAGGAGGTGTGATTATTAAACCATTGAGATTTTTTGATAAATCGGGTAATGAATCGCCTGGAGCCAGAATATAATTAAAGTTTTGACACATCGCTGCTGTCATGAGGAAGAGCATATTGCGGGCGAAGGTTTCGCCAGCGCACAAACGTTTGCCAGCTCCAAAAGGAAATGAGACATCCAGCTTAAGGCTGAGTTTTCCCTGAGCATCAAGAAAACGTTCTGGACGAAAATCTTCAGGATTAGACCAAACTCGAGCATCATTATGATATGCATAAAGACTGGGTAAAATAACGGCATCCTGTAAATAAAACAATTGGTTAATTAGCCTAATAAGTTGCAGTGTTAATTTCTTACTTTGGGTAAGCTATAGCCCAAGAGTTCTGTGTCGACCAATGCCTTGTGAGGCACATCTGAAGGGACAAGAGTCTCGATACGCAGGCCCTCCCGTATGGTTGCCTCAGTATATGGCATATTTTTGCGATCCTCAAGCGTGGGCAGGCGTCCGAATCCTACAACTTCATCGATTTCATTCTGTATACGTTTCATAACATCCGGAAAGAGCATCAAATATTGGATCAACAGTGAGAGTTGAACACCCACAGCGGTAAAAGCCGGAAACGAAAAGTCAATAAGACCCATTATAAATTGGTCACGATTAAATCCATGACCCGAACATTTCCTCATTTGGGTGATATAGAGATCCAAAAAGTTGCGTTCATGACTCTCATCATAAGTTTCGATATGACGATCAATAAATTCAGCAAAATATTTATAAATAAACTGATTTGACTCGTTCAGTTTCCTGAACCCACTCCACTCGGGCCAAATATATCGTATCCAAGGTATAATGCTTAAAAGTCGTCCATAATCATCACTATTACGCTGAAATTGCATTCCCAGCTGAATGAGGCGAACTAGTTTTGCCATCTCAGCACGCGGCTGACGTTCATTATACATAATATGGAAAACGCTGTTTGCCGAGAATGGATTAAACAACAGCGGTAACTGTACGCGATAGCCTCCTGGCTTCACCAAATGGTGTTCGTGTTCATATTTTGGACCGTTGCGTATCAAATCCAGCATATCTGTTATCTGTTCTTTAATCACAGACTCCAGTTCAACGAAACGCCTTCCAAAACCAAAATCGCGCAAATAACGAAGTATAAAGCGTCGCTGTTCCTTCCATAGTAGACCCTCCTGGAAGAAGATTCCTGTTTGAAGGAAGAAAACATTATCACCAATAGAAAATTGACCAAATTTTTTTTACTTCGTATATATGATAAGACAAGACTTTACCCCCTTAAGGACCCACCCACTTCAGTAATTGATAAGAAATTCCCTTCATACCTCATACCTCTCCAAATCGTTAGCATTATCAATACCAAAGCGACTGTTATAGAGAAAGCTATTTTTAATTGATAATACTCAAACATCTGTATTATACTTAATCAATTAACAACATGCATGATTAGAAAAGGTCGTCTCAACAGATTATAAACTGGTATTAGTTGATTATATTAATTAAATCTAACCCTGCCTTTTAAGATAATAACTAACAATTAAAAAGCAAAGTGCAAGTGGGGTCTTACCTCTAACCTCGTAGCTCGGATCGCGCATGGCGGCTACAAACAGACCAGGACGTCCGTCGAATGCCTCATTAGTTAACACTTCCCGAACACCTTCACCGCTGTGGACCACAGCTACGGGAATTTTTCCCACATACAGACCAATAATATCCGATTTGTACCACTTACTAAGTTTTAAAGAGGCTTTATGAAGATATTTGAAATTGATTAGCATCAGGAAAAGATAACTGCCAAAGATGGGGATCCGCGGCGGACCTGAAGAAACACAAATCCTTTAGTTAATGCCAATTAATTGGCTGGGAATTGACTAACCAGGAGGAAAACCAGCTGGACGATCAAAGGCATATTTATATGATAGGTATATAAAAACGATGGCACAGATGCAAAAGAGCACTTCGGTGAGCATTTTCAATGCGTTGCGCTGAATTTCCAGACACTTAGTGAGGCGATCGATGTGAAATGGAGAGTTTTTGTAAGAACCGCTTGACCGATAGCTGCTGTTGTTGCTGCATATATAAATTAATAAAATAAAAGCGCGATGCGAACAAGTAATAATCACACGGCACTTGAAAATGTGTCGCTCTTAACACTAGACATCGTTCATTTTCCATTTTTTTTTTTTTGGGGTTTTTATATTATTATTATTGTATTTAGTTTAATTCCTTATCGCCCTAAGCGGGCGACCTACCTAAACAGGAAAGTATTGTGAAATAGGCAAGAAATCATTAAGTTTGCTTCGTTTTAATGGGCGAGGTTAGATCAATTTCAATTATTGAGGTTACGGGCGTCTTATTGGCATTTCGAGAAGCCTCCATGTTATCTTCAACAGCCGCTTCCATTTTAATGGCACCCGAAAAGAGGTTTTGCCATTTGCCTGTGTTCCTATTATTGGCACCGTATAGATTCTGCCAAAGTACCGCGAGTCCATTACGATCGCCAGCTGAATAGTTAAAGGGTATCCATTTGTCTTGCATCACAATAACACCTTTCTCACGTCCGGGCAAAGCTCCATGATTGATATATGTGCCAGTTACCTCCTTTAATGTGTGCATGCTGTGTGTGGGCAAAAACAATGCGCACGTGTCGAATTTTAAAAACAAATGCATATTATTTGTGTCAAGCATCTTTATAATTTAATTGCGTACTCACCATTCCATTATCTCATTATTGCGTTGTCTGACCGCCGACTTGTTCTGTTTTAAAAGATCTTTCTTATTTGAAATGCGTTCCCTTGTGGCAGCGAGTGCCTTCTCTATATGACTACAGAAGGATGCACGCTCTTCGACTTCCTTGGAACGTTCTGTTACTACCTGCATAAGTTTTTGTAACTCTTGTTTCTGTTTTAAAGTTGCCTCTATGGCATTAACTATAAGGAGAATATAAAATTAAATGTAAATATAATAATAAAATTATTTAATTGACAACAAAAGTCTCTTACTACATTTCTGATGAATCTTTGCGCTTTTTTTGCACAGCGTCGTTTCTCTTAATTCAATCTTTGTTTCGTTGCTCACCAAACGCTTCATGCGTCTACAATAGTTTTGTTTATCTAATGCATTAGAATCCAGTGCCATGGTGTATTTAGGCTATGCAAATGGATTTATTTAGAATTAATATTTTAAATTAATTGCGCGTTCTTTTTATGTTTTTAATGTTGTTGTTTGCATTACGTAACCAGCGATACGTTTATTTATTACGTTGACATAACGTAGTGTTGAAAAGTTTTTTAAAGTAAATCAAAATAAAGAGAATCTAAAGCGCGCAAGTGAAAAATTGAAGCAATTAAAAAAGAAAATTCGAAGCTGATAAAAGAAACATACTTTCTTTTCTATAAGACAATATTTTTCGATAAATCAATATTTTTCGATATTTTTATTTTCAATGAAATTAGTTTACTTAGCTTTGGCCACACTGTTGCGAATTATTTTGTAAATCATTTTTGTTTTTGCTTTTTGAGATAACGGGAAACTTGTTGTACGTGTTGCACACCGGCATTTTACTGTACTGCAAAAAAAAGGAATTTGGGGAAACTGAACTAATAAAAATTGTATTGTTTTATTAATGCGTCTGCTGCAGAACGCTCAGGCCTTTCGCACTTTTTTTACTTGGACCTACACCACCAGCCGTCGCTTAAGCAAGGTGAGTGGTTTAGACAAAAATCAAGAAACCATCAACACGATTCAACTAGCTGGAAGTTATTCGACACCTCGCCGTTCGGCAACAACAAAAGCATTAATTTGGCATTCTTTTTTCTATAAATAGCACAGAACAATTTGCAAAAAATAAGAAATACAAAGTCATCAACGCTATCTTTTTTGTCGCACCAGCTGCAATACGCATACACATACACAAACTCCCACAACGTTCCCCGCAGAGCGTTCAACGACCCACTTGTTGTTCCTGTAGTAATTCGCCTGGCCTCAAGGTCACTCACGAAAAGTCAGCGTCCATTGATGACGTCGCTATGCCGGCATTATTTATCAAAAATTGCTTCTGGACGCGCTGCTGCTTATCAGTGAGGGAGAATTATGAGCGTAATTTAAAATTTGTAGATTTTTGGCTACTATAAAACAATGATTTTTAGGTTAAACAGGTCCGTTTAACATGGCATGTTTAATGGGACTTGGTTTTAATCTTAATTTTGAATTATGGGGATCAAATCGTATTTACCTTTCATATAATTAGTTTAATATTTAATTAATCCATTTATTTATCAAGTTTTTTTTCTGGACTAATCAAATTTATTGAAGATGCCCCATTTTTTTTTTTGATTGCGGACCTGTGGAAAAGATTAAGAATCTGTGTCATGTGGCGGATTAGTGGTTGTACTACGAACTCATTGCTTGATAAGAATCTTAGTTTTATTTTGATAAGATTGAAAAATGCGTGCGATAAGCCTTTAGAGCTGTCTATATGGTATAAATTCACATTGTCCATTCTCTTGCTTTACAGATGGCTACTGACATAAGATTTAATGCCTCATTGAGTGAGAGCGATCCCCAAGCTCATCCCGTTTTGATAATTGGGCAGCTGCGTCACTTGAATTTAATCAAGTTTAATCAGGTGGCCACTAAACTGGAGCCTCGAGTCACCGAGGAGACTTTCCGTAATGCTTTGGCTTGTCTGCATCCGGCACCCACTGACAAGGTGTCGCTCTACTTGGATGTGGCTACAATGGCTGCCTTGCCCTTAAAAGCTTCGCGTCACAATACTTCGTCACGTGCCCATGCCATTACGAGGCTGGTAAAGAATCATGTCCTCAATGTATCCGAGGAAAGTGTGGTGTTAGTCTGTGAACGAGAGAATCTATTTGCTAGCGCTTGTGCTGTGGTGCGAGCCTTTCCACTCTACTCCCGCAAGACGGGTGGTGGTAATGGCCAACAGTTGTCGTCGCCCGCAGGCGGCGACTCTATGGATAATGCAGAAACGTCACGCAATGTGGTCAACGTGGAATTCATTGTGATTGACAAAGATGGCTCCATTGAGACTGATCCACTTTCAGCAGATGAAATAAAGTGTCTGACTGAAACAGCCCATGGTATACGTCTAACTGCTCGCATTGTTGACATGCCCTGCAACGAAATGAATGTGGATCACTTTGTCGAGGCCATTAAAGAGTTGGCAACAGATTTATCACTAGAACCGCAGATCATACGTGGTGAGGAATTGCAAAAACGCGGGTTTGGCGGTATTTATGGAGTTGGCAAGGCGGCTGCTGTGCCGCCAGCTTTGGTAGTGCTGTCACACGAGCCCAAGGGTGCCCAGGAAACTATTGCCCTGGTGGGCAAGGGTATTGTCTATGACACTGGTGGTTTGAGCATCAAGGGCAAAACTGCCATGCCAGGAATGAAACGGGATTGCGGTGGGGCTGCTGCCATTCTGGGTGCTTTTTCTGCGGCAGTCAAATGCGGATTCAAAGATAATCTCCATGCGGTCTTCTGTTTGGCCGAAAATTCTGTTGGTCCCAATGCCACGCGGTAAGCCAATTAGCAAATATATCCACCAATTCAAGATTCCTATTAACTAGATATATTCCTCTTTTATCATTTAGTCCCGATGATATACACACTTTGTATTCGGGTCGCACTGTGGAAATTAACAATACAGATGCAGAGGGTCGTCTGGTACTGGCCGATGGTGTTTGTTTTGCCAATAAGAATCTGAAGGCTAATATAATTCTTGATATGGCCACATTGACGGGTGCTCAGGTGAGATTAAAAAATATTTAATTGATGATTTAATGTAGAATATAAAAAGCGTCAGCAAAACAGAAGTGAAATATATTAGCCAGTTTTTACTCGAATAGTCGAATAATTATTAAAATTTAACAATGATTCGATATATTTATAGAATTCATAATGTATACATACACAAAGAAAACTCTGTTTTAATAGATTGTTAGTTTTTGCTTATTTTAAAAGAAAAATGTATTAATATGTAGGATGAACAAAATTATTGTACTATATGAGATTCCAATCCTTATTTTATTGTCATTTGGTAATCAGTTCTGTTTCTGATAGCTGTCGATTTATTTTGGTTTCATTTTTTCTTACTTAATCATTTCTAATGTTAATTAAAGTTATTGATTACTAAGTTACTCCTTTGTATTCTAGTAAATATTGCATTTAGCTTTGTGCTATATTTATTTGAATATTCAAATATATATTCACTGCAAGCTTAGAATATATTCATGCCGATCTTTTAAAATATAATATTAGTTGGTTAAAAAATTAAAAGAAAAAGTAAAGAATATCCCATAGTCATAGGAAATTGTATCGGTTTCTTACAATAACGCTTGAGATTCGCTTCGAATCATAATTAATCAAAAGATATTATTAAATAGAATATTATTTAAGTATTTGGCACAGGGTATCTCAAGTTATCGCTTTTCAGTACTTGATTTATACATTTCTAAGAAACATGTTTCATCTATTCTTTTTGAGCGTTTGGGAGCATTACATGCCACCATTCAATTAGTGGCCATTGGGTTATTATATATGTATGTATATGTGTTGTAACCCAAAAATATTTGATTTCTTTCCGGAATAATTTTACATCAATTCCTTGCTCCTTCTACTGTTTCTCTGCCTGAAAAGTCTTACATCTTTTTTAATGCGAATGAAATTTATGCCAAGTACTTTTTACCAAAAGTCACGAGGTTAATTGGAAAAATAAATTGCAAATTTTTGGTTGCTTCGTGAAACCTTGCCGTTAAACAAAAAGAACAACAAAGCCTTTTGTGATACTTGGTGAGAAAAAGAGAAAGAGGATGGAGAAGGTTGGTTGGCTGGCTATTGACTCCGTTCGGTTGCACCAAAAACGGAGAGAGCAACATTGAAACAGTGAACGCGTTGCGATGGCGCACAATTACCATAAATCTTGGCTGCAATTTGCTTAAAATATGATGCCAATTTACGTTATTTGTGGTTCGATGGGAAATAAATCGAAACTGGTTATGGCCAATATAGCTGGAGTGGCAAAAGTCAAAATCATTTTTGTATAGAGGAGACAGGGATAAAGCAGAAGAGGCAAGCAATAGTAGTTGCAAGACAATGATGATAAAAATTTTATTGCACTTTAATTTTAGGATTTCTATTTCTTTTTGTTTTATCAAATGTTTTGCTTGAATTTAAGATAAAATCGCCTTAATGTAGGCAACACTTTTTTGCACTTTGCATTCTCAACAGTTTTCAATTTTGTTTAGAAATTCGTTTTGGCGCTTGTTGTCCTTAATTTCATTACACACTCATACACAGACATATACACATAAACACAGAGCATGGACAGCATGCAATAATATTAATTGCCAACATTGGCGCAACTGCCACTGCAACAACAACAGCAACAGCAACAACAAGAACAAATTTTTTCGCTTTTACATTTTATGTTTGGCTGTTCGTTACACCTTTTGTTGTTGTTTTCAATTGAGTGTGTATGTATGCATGTTTTTTAGAGTGTGTCTGTGTGTGTGTGTGTGAGTTGCCTTCATTTGTCCGACTGCAGTTTAACACGTGCCATGAAGTCCTTGGCTCTCGTTGTTGGTCCTGGCTCTGCTGTGTTCCTGGTCTGTTCTGCTCTGCTCTGTACTCTGCGCTTGTTGTTTGGGTGTTGCTTGTGCTAAATAACCTTGCACCTTTTTATTGCTGGTCGCGTCGGAAGCTCGAAAATTTTCGTTTTCCCTCTATCCTTTCTACAATTCTCCTCCTGCCACCATCAACATTTTTTCCCCTTTATACCAAACTTAACATTGTTAGTTGGTGTACAGTTTTATTGCTGGCATTTTGTTGATTGTTGCTTGTTTTTCTATCAAACCAGGAGGGAAACCGAATGCCATTGCTCCAAACCCAGTTGGTTAGATATCAACATTTAAACTGCTTTAGAATTAATTTTTTTTCTCTTTTCTTTATCTTACAAAGAACGATATTTTAATTCTCTAAATGTTGCTTAAATAGAAGAGAATTTTAAAGTTTAATTTGATATTTATATGATTTAATAATCTGGTTCTATTACAATTCAATTGAATAAAATTTGAAGAGAAATCAATTTATAATGATTGATATATAGTTTCTAAGCTGTTTCTCTCATAATTTTTCTTTATTAATTTTATTTATTTTTGCTTGCAGGGTGTAGCAACTGGTAAATATCATGGTGCCATATTGACAAACTCGGAGACATGGGAGTCAAAGTCATTGCAGGCTGGACGCAAATCTGGCGATTTATTGGCCCCCATTATTTATTGCCCCGAATTGCATTTCTCTGAATTTGCATCGGCCATTGCTGATATGAAAAACTCTGTGGCGGTAAGTAAGAAACTTAAACATTAAGAGAAAATGTACAAAAAATGGAGAAGTGAAAGCATATACTCAGTCGTGTACTTAAGATTTTTATGAGATCTTTAAATAGAATATCAAATAGGTTGTATAATTGGGTAGTTCTCTTTAAAATCCAATATATGTTTTTGTTTTCCTTTGAAAAAGAGTTAAAGACTTTCAAATTTAGTTTTATATCCTATATTTTGAAATTCTTCTTTAATTTAACTGTTTGGCAAGAATTAATCAATTTATCCTTTGATGCTTCAAATCGGCTCAAGTTAATGCCAAAAACATATTTAACTTATTTTTTAATTATGTTTAACTGGTTTTGGGGTTTTTTTTTTCTCTCACAGTCCTTGAGTTCTCTTTTAATTAACTTTATCTCGATAGCAATCATTTTGTATTTCTCTTTCCCATCTTTGCTTTTTTACAATATTCTCTCTTGTGGCAGCGTTTTATGATTTTTCTCGTACAACCGCAATGTGGCGAAAAATGATGAACGTCATGTTTGGTTTAAAGATTGATTAGTATTACTGTGATTTATGCCACATCCATGTAAAAGAACATGCTCAACCTACAAAAACCCCCTATCCACAGTTCAAAGCACTGGCATGCATGTATCGGTGGGTGGTAGGGGGGTTTCAAAAAAGGACATAGAGAATGAAAAACTTTGGTGTTCAATCTATGCTAGCCAGCCACTTTTGCAGCCATTACAAAATGGAAACTATGCGCTTGGAGCAAGCGTAACACCGTAGTTGTTCCGACACCCGGCCAAGACCCCTCCAGACAAGCAGCGGCCACAACAGAAAACCAAATCGAGTTACCTTTATTGTACAACGTCTAAAATGCTTCGGATCAATGGTCATTCATCATTGTCACGCCGTGGGCGGATGGCCAAAATGGTGCGTAGAGGTGGCAGAGAGGTCAAGTGGCATGGCAATTTTGGCTACCTGCCACACACAAACAAACATACACACACACACACACACACACTCATCTTCCTTTACCTCTGCCTGTTGGCTGTTTGATTTTCCGTCGTTGCTGGTCTCTTCAAACCCAAAATATAAAAAAAAAAACAAGTCAGAATATCACACCATTGCTGTTGCTGTTCCTGCTGGTGACCTCTGCCTCGCCTCTGCCTCTGCCTCTATGTTGCCCCAAACTCTGCAGTAACTGCAGTTGATGTGACAGCGCCGCGCACTTTGTCAATGCTGTGCTCTGATAAAGTGTTTTAAATTCCAAATGCATTCAACGTTAAATGCAAAAAAAGGTAAAAACTTTTAGTCAGCTTTCCACTAGGACAAATGGAACAACAAAAAAAATACACAAAACGGGAGTTTACGCCTATTTTTGCTGCTCTGTTTTTCACGGAAAATTCCCATGCGTTGCGTTTAAATTACATGATGTATTTTTTTTTTTTTTGTGTTTTTGGTTTGTGTTTGAACCTTCTCCTCCTCCTCCTCCTCCTTCTACTCTGCAACATTCACTTTTTCGTAGTTCCCACTAAATGGACGGATTATGAGTGTAGTTAGTGGTCGCTTAACTCTGGGGGCTCTCAGCACTTTATTGTTTTTGTTGTTGTCTGTCAGAATGAGCCACATCTCATTTTGGCTAGCTTTTGTTGGAATCTCTAGTGAGATAGATGGTTAACTGGATATTAAAATGCATGCAATTCGTTTGCTTTCAGTTTTGGATTACATTTCTATGAAAGAGCGATAGGAATGTCAACGAAATTAGCTCATCTTTATATTGTAGATAAAGATTTTAATAATTTAAATAGTAAAAAAGAGAGTGACTATATAGATTATATAAGAAGAAAGAAAGGGAATATCATATCAGAGTGATTTATGTTTGATTCTTAAATTTTGAATAAACTTTATTTCTTATTGGCTACACAGGATCAAAATTTGGTCTTTGGTTTACAAAATTGTTTACTACTTAGTTAGTTGAAAAGTTAATCATTTAAAGCCAGTGACTCAATACTATTTAACTTTTGAATATTTACCATTTGTTTTGGTTTAGTTTCATAAGAATTGAATCATTTTATTGATTTTATTATGCTTTATTTTGTGTTTTTTCCATTTTGTTTTGTTTTATTGAACCGCTATTTGAATTTTCATCTTTCGCTTCAGCGAACAAAACATAAAAAACGATAAAGACCAAAAATTTCTTAAACTTTATGACCGAATTTTTGGCCTAGAACCTTTTGGACATTGAACGCGCGTTGCTGTACCGTGACCGCCGCCCACCACCACCCAGTTGACTTCTTTAACTTGGCTTCTTAAATCAAATGTTTTGGCTTCTGTTTAGCATCGATACGCTGGGGCATTGAGTTGGCATAAGTAATACATAAGAAACAGAAACAGAAACAGAACAATAAAATTGTTTAAACACATTTCATCCAATTGTTTCTCAATTTGGATCTCCTTCCCGCACAATTGCTTCTGCCATGCTATGGCCTCTCAGCCTATCGTGTTTCACCCACCGAGACTAAGTTAAAAAAGTTACTCAAATTTTATGACTGTGAAATTTTACCATTGTTGGTAATTGATTTTTATGTTAAATCGTAAAATGTGCGGTGGTTGAAGGAGAGTAGAAGGGAAACATGAATTTTAGATAAGTCCAACTTTAGGAAGGGAGGCGGTAACAGCAACAGCAACAGCAACGTGTTGCAACCTCTGTGGCATATGCGTAATTGTTTCTGTCTTTCATTTTTTTTTTTGTTTTTACGCTGGTAAAAGTTGGTAAATTTTTATTAAGCGCCAACATTTTACATTCAATTGCGAGGCGAATTTTTGCATTTCGTTGAATTAAATTGAACTTTTTATGCAGCAAAGTTTTCTTTTTATGACACGACCTCAAGGCGTCTAAAATGATATTACTATATTTTAATTCTGGTTGTTGTTGCATTTCGATTTAAATCAAGGTCCAGTTTAGCAGTTCATAGCATTAACTTTAAACTTTCACTCTCATCTTGGTAACAACTCGGGCAAAGGTCACGTAATTCGCTCAATAGCCGCGACTTCCGTTTAATACTAATGCTTGGATTGTGGATTGGTGGTGGCAGAGGGTGTGTCAGAAAAGGGGCGTTCACCATTGGTTGTTAACACAAATCTTTCCGCTTTGTTGTGTATCGGTTTCCGTGCAACTTTTGCACGTCTCGACAAAAGCTTAAGCAGTTTGCTGTCATTGACTGCTTCTAATACAATGTACGTATAGATATAGATATATATATATATATATATAGAAATTGTCTAGGAAGTTTTTAATACTATATAAACAACATTTTAATACAGTACAAAAGAAAAGCTTTTGTAGTAATGTTAACCCTTACGATTAACAATTAAAGATCATTTCATGTCTTTGCTTTGATTTAACTAAGGCTTATAATTATAATTACAATATTTTTAGACTTCTTGGAACTTTAATTAGTGGAAGTTTAACAAAGATAACAAATCTTATCTATATCTGTATAAAGTGTATATAAATTAAACATAGATATTGAATTAGTTGAAAGCAATAAATTTTAGTTACATCAGCAAGAAAAATATATCGAAATTAAAACGAAACTGTATAGAATATTATATTTCTTCTTATGTATCTAGTCCTATCTTTGAATTCAATTTTAAGAACAAAAAAGGACAAAACAATACTTATATGTACATATATAATAATCCTGTCTCTAAAGGCCAAATTGAAATTATCTATAAATAACTAACTTAATCACTTTAGTTAGTCTAGTTTTTAAATGAAAAACATGGCTCTATGAGGAGGATGAAATTTTGATAGGGCATGAAAAACTAAAATTTCTACTTTTCGGATTTTGACGGGAATGTTTGCCATAACTTAAGTAATATTTGCTATAATGTTCCATAATTTAAGTTTGATTTGATATTTCATTGATTAATAGGGTAACTTTTAAAGTTCTTTCTTCTTAAAAAACATTGAATAAAAACAGTTGAATCAAATGACAAAATTAAAGAAAACAAACTTAAATCTAAATAATATTTAAAAGGATTCAAATGCATTGAATATTGGTGTAGATAGATCGACAGAAATTCGTTGAAATTTGTTTAAATATATTGTTTCAATCGAAATGGGGGCTAATCATTATTGGCTGCTAATTTGAATTCTTGTTAATCGCAAATGAACCGTATGAGTTCATGTCATGAATGCCCGTGTTGCATCAGAAGTCCATCCGCTTCATCCTCTCGAGCTGACACTTGTGTTTGTCACACATGTGACAATTTGCGTGGAAATAAGTAGAGTGAGAGATAGAGGGGAAGAGAAATAAAGAGAGAGAGAGGGAGCATGAGCCTCCTATTGGGTTTGGTCACGTTCTAAACCGCAATTAGTTGTTGCGTGCAGAGAGTGGTTGGAAGATTGTCATCGGGGTAGAGGTGTTACATACAGACATACATATCTATGGGCTTTGGCTTTGGTTATTTACAAAAGGCTGAGAGACAAAATCAATGCGTTGCCTAATGCAATCAATGTTAATGACATTATGTTGACAAATGTTTGCCATTATTGTTGAAAGCACGCGTTGGTCCGTCATGACTGAGAAATTGGTTGGGGTCGGTCAATGAAAATAGGGCTACCTTTCTCTATATATAAAGCTGGATGTTGTATGTGTGCGCGTGTGTGGGTGTGTGTGTATGTGGGCGTGCTGTGGGTGCGTGTTCTTGATGAAATTCAATAAGCAACCATTCAATATTTTAGAAAACTTGCTATTTAAGTTGTCTTTGTTATATGTTGGTGTAAAGAATGTAGAATGTGAATTTTCAATCAAAAAGATATAGGAAAAAAGTGTTAATTGACTTTGTTTAATATCTAACCGAATGTATATAACATTTTCAAACATTAAAAAATCTTTTTGGGTTTTTTAAAGTTCTTTTTTTTTGGGTTAAAACTTACTTTGATAGAATCAATTTATGTTATCCACATCCCGCCGCCGCATCAACTGATTTAGTTACACTGTACAGT
Source organism: Drosophila neocordata (assembly GCA_018903615.1). Classification (NCBI taxonomy): domain Eukaryota; kingdom Metazoa; phylum Arthropoda; class Insecta; order Diptera; family Drosophilidae; genus Drosophila; species Drosophila neocordata. Next base: position 15,883,556 of record JAEIGI010000002.1, on the reverse strand, counting down.
GTACACACAGTGCTTTCAACTTTTGACAATCAAACTTACTTTAGGGATAGACGACAATGGCAAAGGGATGAGGGGGGGAAGACAGCCATAAGATTTCCCGACAAAAGCATCACTTGTTATTAGTTGAAAGAGCCGCCAAATGCAAGGGCCAGAAGCAACAACTGGGTAAAGAAACTCTAAGAAAAACAACAACTATGCTGCCAACCAGTTTCGTCAATGGACATTTGACTTCCGCTTTTCCGACAGACGATGTTTGCACCCTTTGTATGTATGTGTGTGTGTGTGTGTGTGTGTGTTTTTCATCTTGGGAACTAACGCAACGGGGGCAATGTTGCGCGTTGTCATGCAATTTGGACAGTTTGCTGTCTGCTCTCTCTCTCTTGCTCTAGTCTGTTGCTGCTGTTAGTGATGGAGCTTGAGAATCACCTCCTTTTTTGGCCAACTGTCAGCAGGGGTAACACGCATGGTATGTGTACAATGTATATATATGTATATATTTATATATGTGTGTGTGTGTCTGCTTCTTGCCTTTCTTTGTTGCTGTGTAAAGTGTACTTTATGTTTGGCATTTAAGCGCTGCAATTTCCGTTCGAGTTAGTAGAGCGACTGTTTCCGCTATATGCAACTGCCACACTGCGTGGCATATAATTTAGGCATTAACACACCCAGGCATTGCCCAGACTCATAAGTATCGTATCTTTATATATTTATAATGGAGGTTAGTTTGAAAAAAAATCTATTCTAGCAATTTAGTTTAAAATAAAAAGTTTCAAAATTTGTTTTTCTTTACTGTTTTGAAGGAAATTTATGTTGTTATATAAAGTCGATCAATTAAAAGATCATGAAAAGTAGTAAATAGAAAAAAATTAATCAGATAATATTATTTTTGTTTAAAGAAATTTTCAAAGTTTATCCTAAAGGAGAAGATTTTTTTGATGAAATTCCATTAATAAATATGTATTAAATTCTTGATTTGGTTATTAACTAGATGAGGATTCAAATATTAATTAGCTACAAAATGTTTATTAAATATTTTAATTTACTTTATATTTTCACAAAGAATGTCAAATTTAACATGCTCCCCCCCCACTTCCTCTTTCTTTTTGTAACTCAATAAATATGTCTTTGTTGCTCTACTCAGCGGGACACTTTTTAATAATACGATGCCAACTTTAGCTTGTTGCATGCTACATTCCATACACATACATATGTATAAAAGAATACACATACATAGTAATATTAACATTTAAACATCCGAGGGATGTAAGCCTTTATAACAGTGCTCTCAAATATATTAGAAAAATTGTAATTTCTTTATAAATGTATACGAATAATATATAAAATCTTTAAGCAGAAGATCGGACTGTTATATAAACTATATACAAAAATTCTAGTAAAAGAAATATAATATTTGTTGACCTGAATCTTTACAAAGTGTTGTATAATATTGATCATTAAACCATTTCTATAGGCGAATAATTGTTATTTTTTTTATCAAAGCTCATTTTATCAGTCTCCAATCATGTTACCCTTATCTAAAATTTTCTCTCAACATTATTTTGCTTTTTCTTATTCCTTTCAGGACCGTCAGAATGCGCAGTCATCGTGTGCTGGTCTCTTTGTAGCTGCTCATTTGGGTTTTGATTATCCTGGCGTTTGGATTCATGTTGATATGGCCACCCCAGTTCATTGTGTAAGTGATTTGCACATGTTGTTTTAATAGATTTCCTCATATTCCTTCCATTCAATTGTTATGTTTTGTTTTGTTTCTTTATCGTTGATAGGGTGAACGTGCCACTGGCTATGGTGTGGCTCTGTTGCTGACCCTGTTTGGCAATCATACAAACTCAACACTGCTGCAATCGATTGCCCCAACTTTGGAAGAGCCACCATCGAAGCGCCTGTGCCGCGATTAACAGATAACATGATCTTCTATCAAGTCTAGCCATATTTATTGTGCATTTAATTCAACGTTTGATATATGCCAATTTTATTAGCCGACAGGCACTAAAAAAATAATAATAAAAGATTGAATCAATGAGATAAGCGGATAAGAATTTAATGAGCCTTTGTTTCATCAATAAATTGCTTGAGCAAATTAATTCAAAATTCTCTTTCACGACTATTGAATTGCAAGTAGAAGGAGGAGGAGGAGGCAAGTGTGTGAATCATCACACATGGAGAGAATTCTACTATTCACTCATCCCTTGGCTGTTAAATTAAAGGATTCTCCTGTTGCTGACTTCTTACAATTAAGTGGATTCATCATCATCATCTTCATCATTATTATCATCACTGTCACTGCAATTGTGTTGGCAGCAACAATACACACCGACAATACAAATTAAATTGCAACATCATTGTGCCGCGTCTTCTCTGTTGCCTACTTTTGTGGGTGGTTCTGTGTGCGAATGTGTCGGTGGCTGAGTGTGTATTGTCGGCACTCGGGCGTTTGTCAGCTGTCAGTGCCAGAGTGAGAGGCGTGGCAGCATGCCCACACCCTTTTTTTCTAATACCATCACACCTAATTGTGCACTTTCATTTCCCTCTTTCCATTTTTTTGTTTTGTTTTATGTGTTCTCTCTTTTTACCCTCGTTTTCTTCTTTCAATTTGCGTTACTTTTTGCTTTTACTGTATTTCATTTGCTTTTGGGGCTGCGCATTCTTGCGCTTTTATTGTTTAATTAGCTTGAAATGCGTTTATTTTCATTTGTAAGCGTTGTAAACAACAGCGTCAGGTGAGACTATATAAAAGTGAGCAGGTGATTTGTTAAACCTCGAAATGTAGCGCAAGTAATTGTCCAATTGCATTAGATGGAATGAAGGCATGCTGTGCTCTATGTGTTTGTATGTGTGTAAGTGGATCCTACTTATGTATCTACATTGCTTAAGTTAACAATTGCATTTAAATTAAGTACCGTATGGCACTCGGCAGATGTAGGACAATTAGTTAAGAATTTTAAGGAGATTTGTCGATAAAGTTTAAAGGAATGGCCAAGTTACACGTTGCAGTTAAATTTAATGATATTATATACATTTATTTTGGGTCTATGCATCAGATGAATTGTTTATATTAAGCAAAGAAAATAAATTGGTTATAAAAGTTTTAAAAAACTCACCCGGCTTCAATCAGGTTCAATAGACTTGTTAAATTCATCCATAAATGACAGCGTTGATGTTTTATTCCTTGACTCCACTATGTTTGTCCTTTGAGGCGATATTCCCTTTAAAACTTTTACACTGATTCCATTTTGTTTATATGATTGAAGAGTTATCTGATCTGGGAAATAGAACAATACAATTTTCATATTAGAGACGAAATATAAATAAAAGAATAAAATTATATTCTATTATTTTTTTAAAAGGGAAGAAGATTATATAACTTACCTGTGTTAAAGCAAGTCTTCCTCATATAGATTCCAAACGAAGTGAGTTTTACCAAAACAAGTGACAAGTAATTGAGATAATATATATATTAAAAGAAATCCATAGTTTAAGTCCACTTCACCGGGTAAATAAGTATTAGTATATATAGCAAAGTCGAGATATATTAAGGCTTCATTAGATCTGAAAAATATTGGCATATTTCACTTGGCAAGCTGGCCTTCGTTGTATTAAGTCATCCTCAAATAATATCCATTGCTTTTGCATTATGGCAGAGTCCAAAATTATTGACTTCAAATGAATTCAGATCTGAAAAATATAGCACAAATATATAAGTTCATTTTCACTCACCTGATGATGAATCAGCAGAAAATTTGGCAAAGTCCAGAAATATTGGCGCTCCATTAGATCTAAAAAAAATATAAAATATGGAAAAATTATTTATTTTTACTCACCTGATGATGACTCAGCAGAAAATCCAGGTCCGTTCGGTTCGCCGCCCACGCAGTGACTGAAATTTAGTTCCGTAATGGGGCGCTACACATAGCCAATCGTCGCACTGTTAAGTTCACAGAGTTCTGTTAAGTTAACAGTAGTCTTTAAAAATAAGGGTTTATTTTATCCCAGTATTTAATTTTAACAGACTGAAATGTTAACATAACATTGCTCTGTTAACTTAACATAGCAATGCTAACTTAACAGTGGCTTGAAATTTTGACAGAGGCTTGGTCTGTTAATTTGACAGATGCGTGGTATGTTAAGTTAACATGGCTATGTTAACTTAACATTTCTATGTAAACTTAACAGAAGCTTTAAATGTTAACAGCGGCTTGTAATGTTAACTTAACATAACTCTGTAAAAACAGTGCGACGATTGGCTATGTATAGCGCCCCATTGCGGAGACAAATTTCAGTCACTGCGTGGGCGGCGAACCAAACGGACCTGGATTTTCTGCTGAGTCATCATCAGGTGAGTAAAAATAAATAATTTTTCCATATTTTATATTTTTTTTAGATCTAATGGAGCGCCAATATTTCTGGACTTTGTCAAATTTTCTGCTGATTCATCATCAGGTGAGTGAAACTAAAACTAATATACTTATGCTATATTTTCCAGTCAATAATTTTGGAGTCTGCCATAATGCAAAAGCAATGGGATATTATTTGAAAATTATTTAAACAAATGAAGGCCAGCTTTCCAAGTGATATATACCCATATTCTCTTAGATCTGATGGAGCTTCAATATATTTGGACTTAGCTAAATTTTTAGCTGAATCATCATCTAGTGAGTGACAACAATATTTTATTATTTTTATATTACATTTTGCAGATCTGATGGACTTTGGCTATAATCTTCGAGTCTACCAAAACATGGATTATACATATGTAAATGTAAATTAAATCAATTTTTCGTTTCAAGCGATCGGATCTGGATTTATTGCTGAGTTATCATCATCTGATTGAAGTTCTTTTTAATATGTATCGGAGTATGACTAGCTTAAATACGGGTGAGTTCTATGAATCCAAAATAAGTAAATAAGTTCTATGAATCCAAAATAAGTAAATATGTATGATTTAATAAAAATTTATTCTCCAATCTGTTGTTATCAAGTGGGATTACCTTTTGTAATCACACATTTATTATTATTTCTTTTTTATACGCCAACTTAACAGTAAATTAAAGAAGATTCTGTTAGGTTAAGCCTCTGTAAAGTGAACATGATCATATTACAACTAACTTTGGATTTAAATTTCGATTTTAAAGCAACATTTAATTTTGTTTCATTACTTTCTAGCATGCTGATTGGTAAATTCAAAATTATTCATCATCAATTGGACTGTTACAATTCGACCCATTCGCATTGAAGTTTTAAATCTAAACGTTTTAACAAAAGCAGAGCTTCCCCAGTCAAGTATCCAGTGGGCCATAAATATCTTCACACTGCGCCTGGGACACCAGCCTTTGACTTTTGTCGCATTGGCGCTTAGCCCCAGCGGCCCATGTTGGATAGCTTTAGCCTTGCACACAACTCAATTTGAAGTCAACTGGCCGACTGGCCACATTGCGTGTCCAGGGTAAAGGGCAGAACTCCCAAGAACAAAAACAAAAACAAAGACAAAATCATGAGCCAAAGGAAGAGGAACGGCAATATTAGAATTTGTTGCTATGCCATGCGTCGAGTGTCGACGACGGCAAGCAGCTTTTGTGGGCATTCTCATTGTTTTCCTGAGCATCCGCATCCTTGTTGCTGTTGGTAGTTAACCCCCAGCACAGCATTTAAGCTTCACAAGTTTCGAACAAATCCCGTCCAGATACATAATTCTTTTTCGCACCTCAAGTGACAGAGATCTGGCTTAGTAGTTGAATTTTTTTTTCTTTTCGTGTGCAACTTCTTAAATTATGCAAAAATTTCAGAGATTTCCCTATTCAACCGAATTCTCTCCTTAGTCAACTTCTCGTTTGTACCGCCAACCAGTTGGGGATATGAAAAATAGATAATAATTTCAACGCAACGCAAAAACAAAGAAAAAGAAACAACAACAACAATACCGAGAAAAAAAAAAACAAATTGTCAATTTATAAAGTGAAAGTTTTTGTCAGCTAATGGATGCCAAAAGTTTAATAAATAATAAATTAACTGAATTATGTAGCTACCGAAAAAAAACCCATAGCATAACTTAAGGCGCACTCTCAACGGAGCAATAGCTGTCATAAAAAGGAGAAGAAAAAAAGAACACCAAAAATAGAAGAACCGAACTGGGAGAAAGCCTTGGCAAACAACAACAACAACAACAAGAGCATTAGCCAGAGGTTTTAGGCCGATGTGGATTCTTCTTTTGTCTCAAAACCGCAAAACAATTGGCCTAGAGTGAAAGAGAGAGAATAGAAAAATTTGAGGGCACATGGACTGCAGGCCACAGGGCAATAGCTTAAAATTAGCTATAAGCAAAATTACTATGAAATGGTTTAAATGAGTGTAAAAGCAAAATATAATAAGCCCAAAAAGCAAGCGACTCGTAAAAAAAAAAAATGAAAAAAAAACATACCACAAGGTAAAATCAATGTACTGATGAGCAAATACCCTTATAAATGTTATAAATTTAATTTAAATAATTCAATTAATTAAAAATGATATATATGAAATTTTAAAAGTAATAATTTATAATGATAATACATTTATATTATATTTGAATATTTTGACTTTAAAAGTCCTTTATACAGAATTTTTTTATATATCTTGTAAATAGATTTTATTCTTTTATTTGGTATTAATTTTTAAAAAAAAACTATTGTCAAAGTACTATAAAAAACCTTTGATTTTAATTATAGCTTACTTTGTAACAAATGTCATTTAAACATAAAACTTTTTATTATATATAGACTATATAAGCTTTGTTAGGTTGTTTGCTTTTTCATTTTGAACATTTCTCTAAAAGAAATTTTGTTTAATTTTAGCTAAACAAATTCTATTCAAAAAGACTTAAGCTTTTGATTTTGTGTTATTTTTGCTACAAGAGAAGTAAATTTTACTTTATATTATATATATTTCAATTCAATTCATTCATTAATAGTAATTTTTTTCTTACTTTACAGAAACCATAGAACTTCAATTTTTACTTTTAAAGCTTATAACAAAAGGTATATTACCTTAGGATAGGGTATAAAAGGGACCAGCTTCCGTTTGGTGCGGTCCGAAAAGAAGAAGCAAAAAATAAAACAAAAGGCATCGTGGGTGGCCACGCCTCCCGTGGGGCGTTCTGTTAAATGAAGAATATGGCAATAGCAGATACAAAGTCTTTTTCCCGCTTTCTCTTTCATATATACATAAGTGCGTGTGTGTGTGTGTGTGAATCTGTGTCTGATGGCAAACATATTTTATGAGCCGCTGTTGTTGTTGTTGTTGCTACTGATAATAAAACTTTGCCTCTGGTAGGGAAAACACCCGCTGGGAGCATAATCGAGACTTTTGCATTCGGTGAGGGTGTGTTTGTGTGTGTTGGTGTGCAAACGCAGCTTGATTTCATCTTATTGTCAGTGTGGGTAAATACATTTATAAATATTTATAAAAACTTTATAATTTGATAAAAAAAAAAAAGAGCAATGCACTTTCTCTCCTTACCTTTTATTATTATTTTTTTTAATTTACCAATTTTTGGTAAATATAGTAACTATAAAAAAAAAATAAACTTGTGACCAGTAAATTTTATAAAACTTTAAATTTTTAAATATAAATAGAATCGGTTTTGAGAAAGATAGAAACCAAATTGTATGAGAAAATCATTGTACTCAACTTAATGCCACATTTTCTCCCACTTTGCTACATGGTGTGCGAGTGTCCTTTATATTAGCTCCTGTTGCGTTGTCCCTGCAGTTTTGGTGCACTTTTCCTTTGGTACAAAAGAAATTGAAAATGCAGTAAACGTAGCTGCATGAAGCCATGAGAATAACGCGCTGTATGAGTTGGTTTTCCTTTAGTTTGTTTTGCTCATTAAACATTTTTAAAGCAATGTTTCATCTTTGGCCAAATAATGGCTAACAAGCAACGAACTGCCGGAAGACAAAATATACTGCATAATAATAATCTTTGAAATTTCTTTTAAGCTTTTTCTTTTTTGTTCGGCTAGTTGACCGGATAATAGCATCGACTTATATTACAGCTCAATATACGTTGGCAGAGAGACATAGAGGAAAGCTTTCTGGCGCTGGTTTAAGAACTAAAGGACATGCAAAAGGATTGACATGAGCATATTCAAATTGCTTTTGGGTGGCTAATAAAAAGCATGTTATCAATGGGCGCTCTTCCACTAGATGGCTAGATTGGTGAATTGGAAGGAGAAACTTTTCACAAACTTGGACATGTCGGAGTAAGAAAAAAAAAAAAAAACAACAACAAAATAGAAAAAAGCAAGGATAAGAAAAGCAAAAAAAAAAGAAGAAATATGCCACTAGGATATGCATGAGCAGCAGCTTATGCGCAGCATAGCTCATGAACCTTGCAAGGCGTTCTAAAGTTGATAGTCGAAGGAACATCTACAGCAGCAACAACAGAAGACTTACTGCACTTATCATAGTATACAAAGTAACTAAGCAAAACACTCGTTGCTACTAACTTAAGGCTAATTTAAGTGACTGAATACCTATCTATCCTTCTGTTTGCGTAAGTGCCGAGTTTGTGTCCCTATAGTATCCACTCGCACTCTTCACCTTTACCTTTCTATCTTTCTATTACCTGTCCCATACCCCTTTGGAGCAACTGCAGTTCGACATCATCAATGAAAATGCTCGTAAATTATGCAAGCCTAGGAAAATAAGCTGCACTCAAGTGCGCTTCTTGAAGCCAAAGCCATCATCTCAACCATTAACCAGTCCTTGCAAAGATTTCTTTTTAAGTTATTGCCGCTACACTCTAAGTTTGTTGTTCAACACTGGCATTGGAAGTTATATCATTGTAAATGCAATCAAACAAAAAATTAAGGGGGGGGGTAAATTATGCTTTTCAATAATGTTTCTACCTTGTCTATATTAGTCAACAACTTTATGATTTCTTTTACTTGGCTTTAGCAATAATCAATTTCATTTTCAAGATAAGCCAGATGAAACTTTAGGTAATTCAACTTGGTTAATTCGAATATTTTACAGTTTTTGATTTTATAATTATTAGAAAAAATAGAAAGAACTAGAGAAATGTTAAAGCAACTTGAACTAATCAGCAGATTCAAAATTATTTATGAAAAAAAAATTTTCTGAATTTTTAAAAAATATATTTTATTTTTAAAGAAACTTTGAAATCAAAGTTCATGAACATTTCTAAAAACAAAGCCTTTATAAATTATAATAAAATTGATTAACTTTAAGAACTGAATTTAAAAGCTGATTCAGAGTTGAATAATTTCTAAAAGAAAAAGTTTCTAAATATCAATTGTATTTATAAATTTTTTTTAAATCAACTTTAGTTAGATTAACGGATGAATATTTTCTAAAAAGAAAACATTTTTAAATTGAAATAATATTCATTGAATTTTTAAATAAACTTTGTTATTAAAGTTGATGAAAAATATGTACTAATTATAAGTTAGGCATTTAAATTAAATAAATAAATTTTAATTAGTAAAGTAAATTAAGCTTACAATATTTAAAATAGTAAGTGAATTATAAACTCAGTTTCAAATGAAGCAAGCAAGTCGTCCCTGCCGACTTTGACTATACCCTGTACCAAGTAGAGTAACTGTATTAAATCAAACTCCTTGAAATTTGCCATCAGTTCAAACTAAAATTTTACTCACAAGCGGCAGTAACGAACGCATGCTATCTCGCTCACACTTACTACGCAATGTCGCACTGGGCATTTCAGTACAAATTGTACATAGATATATCTCCGATATTTCTTGTCCGATTTTAACGAAATTTACTCAGCTCATACGTTTTGGCCATATTATTGGGTGTGCCAAATAAGAACACGCTAACTTTAATATAACACTAGTTATTCGTTTTTCCTGAATTGCGGGGGCGGAAGTGGGCGTGGCAAAAATTTGAAATAAACTTGATCTGCGTAGACACCACACGAATTCTGACACCAAATTTGGTTGCTCTAGCTCTTATAGTCTCTGAGATCCACGTGTTCATACGGACGGACGGACAGACGGACAGACGGACGGACGGACGGACGGACGGACGGACAGACGGACAGACGGACATGTCTCAATCGACTCGGCTGTTGATGCTGATCAAGAATATATATACTTTATGGGGTCGGAGATGCTTCCTTCTGCCTGTTACATACATTTTAGCGACTTTAATATACCCTTTTACCCTATGGGTACAGGGTATAAAAAGATTTCTGATATTCTGATTCATATATAGATTGCCTCAATATATCTATGCCAAATTCACATTCCGCTTTAATAAAAATCATAGGAATTTGTATAAATATTTCATATGTCATATCTTTCCACTAGAATTTAGTTATTAATCATAAATGCTTTAAGTACACACTTTAAATCTCACAAAGTCATAAAAAGTTAACACTTATTCGAATTCAACAAGCTAAAGCGACGCATAACAAAGAAAAAACAAAACAAAAAAAAAAGTTCAAAATATATATATATAAAAGAATAATGTTGTGGCATATATGACAACAAGAGAAAAATTTATTACACCATAAAGTAGAATAATTGAAAATATATAATGATGGCAACTTTATTAATTACGCTGATGTAGTTTTATAACATTTTATTAAAATCACCGAATCAACGAGCCTACCAACCAACACCTTTCACTGATCCCTTTCTCCTTAGAGATGTAAATTTTTAATGAAAAGCCAAGAAAGAAAAATGATTAACTTTTACAAAATGTGTATTAAATGAGACAATGGCAAAAGGAGTAGGAGGTGAAGGAAGAGGAGGGACTCGTTAAAAAGGGCATGAAATTTGATATAATCAAAAGCTTTTACCCCATATCGACAGCATATTGATACCTCATTATAGAAAAAAAATGTATATATAAATTAAATTTTATTTTGACTTTAAAACAGAAAAATTTGTTCAAAAAATCTATGAAAAAGAATTTGCCCCCTCCCTTTTTTATATACAAAAGAGTTGAATTTTATTTTCTTAAAAAAGAATTTCGGTGACTTTACCAAATTATGTAACTGCCTTATTTTGATAGCAACTTTTCGATACGCTTTAAGTAAAGAATTTATAAAAAGTTATCGTATTTAGTTAACATCAAAAAGTGTTGTGTAAATATAATGAGAGAACTATAAACTTTAAATTAAAGTTAAAGTAAAATTACAAAGACTTAAAGTTAGGTTCTAGACAAAATGAACAAAAAGAAATTCAGAAAAGTAAAAGCAAAAACTGTGCAAGCCAAAAAACTTGAGACACAACTCGAAAATCACACAGGACACTTACACTCATTGTGTCACAAACACACAAAAGCGCACACACACACACACACACACACACACACACAGTCATATCTTTACCTACATACATACATGTAAAGTAGGCGTTACATGGTCGAAAAACTTGGCCCAAGTAGAACTTTGGCCTACGGAGTTTGGTCGCGCTTACCTTGGCCGTAAACTTGTCCCGGCGAGTTGTTGGCAATTAGTGCACCTTTCACAGCGTTGCTCTCCCTTTCTATTTCTATGCTTGTGTGTGTGTGTGTTTGTATGTGTATGTGCGTGGGTGGGCGTGGTCGTTTAATTCATTTGCTCCAGCAGTACCCGGTCTCGACGGCCTGACATTGTCGCTTTTGCACACAATTTCTCATTCAGAAGTTTTTGTACGCCGCTCGCGCGTACAAGTTTGTAATTCTTAGCCTGTTAACAAAGTTCATAAATACTTGCAGAAAGTTGACTTGGCTTGTCCTGCAACAGTAACTACATTCACAACATTCTATCCTATCCATCCTATGCCTTCTATATTCTTTTGTCGTTGTATCTTGATATTTGAAAATTTATTTGCTGTTTATTATTAACTGATTGACAAGTCGACAAGACCATCAATATGCCAGAACTTTGCAAAAAAAAAAAAAAATGGAAAAGAAGAGGTTTGGATCGTAAAAATTCATTGACCATTTGCAATTCTCTTTATGGCCAGCTAACTGCGCTTAAAACTACCAATTTTAATGGTTTTCAACCATTTTGTAAGTGCCCGGCTATTAAATAGAATCAAGCATATTGAATAGGGATATATTATCCGTGCAGTGCCCGCAGAGCACAATTTCTCTTTTGCCAATACCAACAACAATGTGCTTTGTGAAATTTGTTGCACACTCAACACAAACCAACCAATACTGGCCAACCTTCTGCTTTTCATCCGCATCTTCATCCACATCCACATATTCGTCCTTCACATTCTCTGGTACACCATCAGTATTAATAGAAGCTGCTCTGGCATCGGTGAATCCAATTCGTTTTATTTTATATAGATACATACATACATATGATTGTTGCTCAGTTGCTGCTTCTCTGGATTCTTCTCCTTTCTTCTTCCTGGCTAGCATTTGAAATTTTAATTATAAAATATAGTTGGCAAAAGGTTTTGTGCAACGTTCGACCAACTTGCCACTGTTTCTGATGTTTCCTCATCTAATGCTAGGGGAGAATATTTGCTATCAAAGGGCATAGCCAATAGTGATACAGTAAATACTTTTAAAGTGAACTAGAAGAATCTTTTGGCATGTATAAGTCATTGGTATAAGTTGAATTTATAATGGCTAATACTAAAGCATGAGTATATGCCCTAACTTAACAAAAAAGATTAAAAATTTGTACTAGAATTCTTTTGGAAATTACTATAAATTAAATTCTCTTTATTCAAAACACAGCTTAATTGTTCATTTAAAATAGAATAATAATAACAAATAGACTAAAAATTCTATTAATGCCATCTATTAGTAATTTTCATATATTCTTAGAATATCCCTTTTAGTCAATATCTACTATGAAACTGCCACTATTTGCAATCATGTAACACACTGTCCATGGGATGACAGAAGGCAGCTAGCATGTTTGAGCTTGAGGCATTCCATCGATGGTTCGTTATCTGGCAGTTGGAATGATGCTAGATCAATGTGGCACAGGTGAGAGGTGTTTCAAGGAGTGGGGGGCCTTTGCAGTACTTCAAAAAGTAATTGTTTGCGATTTGGAGAGTGTGGCGTATGTCAGCAGCACCAGCAGCAGAAATGGATAGAAGTAGTGAGAGTAAGAGTAAGGGTAAGAGAATGAGAGAAGCTGTAAGCTGGAGTACTAGTGCAGTCAGCCAGGCTGGCGAGACTCTTGAGACATTTGAGTGGCAGTTCGGAACGTTGACAGCAACGAGTTCCAGTTAAAGCTGACTCTGAACTGCCTTGGGCAGCAGATTTGGCTTTGGCTATGGCTATGGCTTTGGATTCAGCGACAAACGAGTTTATTTGCAGTCGAAATATGTCCCCAGACAGCAACAATAGCAATTAGTTCATTGTCAATAGTTTGCTTGTTGAAAATTTCAACTCTAGCAAGGACAAATGGCTGCCCAGAAAAGGGAGATAGGGCGGGGCTTGGCAAGGGTCACAAATTTAACTAAATTGTAATCGGAATATGTGCATGCAAATGGCATTAGCTAGAAATGCAAATTACTTTATGTCAGGGCAGTTGAAATGGCAGACGTGTAGGATGGCCCAAATGATGATGGGGGCCAAGTGAATGACAAAGGATATTTTGGCTCCCGGCATAGTTGCAGTCAAATTGCAAGCGATTAAGTGAAGTAAGCTAATTAATTTTGCATTGTGTATGAGCAGTCTAAGTGCCGTCTCTAGATTGGCTTGCTCTCTGATTGCCCCACACACACACACACACACATACACATACAAACAAACACTCTTATATATATACATCTATATACCTACTATATATACGTAGATTCAACAAGCTCTTTGTAAAGGCCTCGATAAAAGGTCGCCACATCGTCGTTGTCGTTGTCGTCGTCGTCTGTTTACTTTTCATTAATTGAGTTGGCAAAAGTCGTTCATAATTTTGACAATGCCGCGGCTGATCCTTTTGCTCCTTCTGCAGCATCAGTGCCGCTTGGCCATTAAACAATAAGTAGTGCACAAGGCCAGAAGAGGACCAGACCATTTCAGCCATGGGTTACCATGGCGTCATACCATTTCGTTAATGATGTCGTTGTGCATCTTTTGCCAATAACAATTCCGCAAACTTAACATTATCACCGACATTTGCCATTATGGCCCAAAATTGCATTATCTTTAACACAAGTTCTTTCAACTTTATTGAAGTTTTCATTGTAATTGTTGTTAACTCCAACTACTTTACACCAAATTTTACAGTTATCAGTTGTAAATTCATTGTATATATTATTAATTGATTTCGGATTTTTGGTCATTCAAATATTAAAGCGGAAATTTTGAAGAATAAAATAATAATAATCGTTTACCAATTAGTTACTCTAATTACTAAAAGTTTATTTTTCATTTGAGTAAATGTGTAAAATTGTGTTAAATTAAATTTAGGTAAAATTCGTAAACCCATTAATCAAATATATATATAAAATAATAACGATAACAAATAATTATAATAAAATTCCCAAATGACAGTGTGTTTATGGCATAATAAACTCTTTAAAAACTTATAGAAAATTAAACAAAAATGAATATATCCTGATTGTAAGGGTATAAAAAACCATCTAGACTATAGCTTTCGATTTTAGAAGCATTTTCCTAAAACCAAAGAAAGTAAACCAAACAATTAAGTCTTAGAGGTATAAAGTCTTAGTTTTTGTATCTCAAAACGATTAACTTAAAAGTATATATATTTTTTAGTTGTTTTATTTCAAAACGTATTTCAAGTATTTCTGAAAGTTTTTTGTTGATGCACATATGCACATCTAGCAAATTTCTGGCTCATTACATTTACAAGAACTTTATCATATTCTTTTCTTCAATTGCCATTTCTTGATGATATTTTTTCTTCTTTGTTTTTGCTCTTAAATTGGCATAAACAAAAAAAAAATAAGAAATAAAAAAGAAATAGAAGATGAATCAAATGTTCTCAACCACATTTGGAGGAGCAAGACGACAAATTGAGCGAATGGATGACAATTTCGATTTGTGTTGTAAAAACTGCAGTAAAATGCAAAAGCAGAAATATATAAAAAATATATATATATGTATATGTATGTATATGTGTATATACCTCCAACAATAGAAAATTGCAAAAGCAATGTAAAGCAAACTATATTTCCTCATGAATTTTCATAGCAACGAAATACCAATACTCTAAATAGAACACACAATTTGTTAGGTTTAGTTATGATTTTATATAAGAAACATTTAAGAGTCGCAAATCTTTTATTTAAACTCTTGGATTTAACTAAAGTTTTGTATAGTTTTTATAAACTTTGCATACATAATCTTTTAGTTTCAAAGTTTCCAAGATTACATTCATCTATAGTCTTCCTATTCAGGTAGATAAAACATTAGAAAATATTGCAAAATCTATATAAATGATTTAGATTCTTGCAGAGTGTATATGAATGATTTATATTCTTATGGGAATCACTAATATGATCCCTGCTGTTTATAATAAGTGTTCTGAAATCTTCCTCTTTCCTCTTTTCGTTAATAAACTATTTATGTGTAACAAAGTTCTTATAAGATATTTACTGTAATTGTTTTTATCGATATTTATATATTGAATGAAAATCAATTGTAAAAACTTAAACTAAAATCTGTTTAATCTAAATATGAAAATTTTAGCCAAGTGTTTCTGACTAAACCTATAGAACATTTACCAAAATCAAACAAATCTATATAATTTTTTTATATTTTTTTTGATGTGTTACCAACTAAATGATAATTTTATATACAAATTTGTTATACAAAGTGTATAGAAAATGGGGACACCTAAAGGCCACAGGGTTTATGGAAAGACAGGGACACAAGGAGAGGAGAGTGAGTGAGTGAGGGGGGAGGGACCATTTTCGCATGTGCATAAACATTCGCTTGTTATATGTTTAACTTTTTCCCCGTATAACAGAAAAAACATTTTTATAGAGTTTTGTTTTCATTTTATTTGCCATGTTTGTTTATTTTTATTTGGTTGCTCGAATGGTTGCTTGTCCCAGCTTCCATTGCCGAGTGGGTTTCCACTATCTTTAGCTATTTTTCTTATATTTTGTAAATTTTTTTTTTGTGTTAGCTCCTTGGCCATTGCCGTTGTCTTTGCCATGTTCGGCTCGGTTGCCCTTTTTTTTTTAGTTTTGTTTTTTATTTTTCTCTGTTTAGTTTTTTCATCACATTGGGCAAATGAAAAATAAGCTTTGAAAACATTTTGTGCCATTTAAAGAACAACATTTTGTTGCTGTCTTTTGTTGTTTTTCTTCTATTACAAGTTGGTCACCAAAAAAATTGCTGGACATTCCATTACTTGTATGTGTGTCCAATTTGATTTCTATATATCGTTTGTTTTTCTCAATTATACCCAGTAAACCCGAGGGTATATTTATAAGAGTATTTATTTTATATATATAGTAAAATTAGAGTTGGAGTTAAAATTAATATGTATATATATTTATAACTAAATTTAAAAACTTAAATATCTTGTTTTAATCCTGAATCGGAATTTGCTAAGCTTAGTTTAAATGAATTATTTATTTTAAAATTACGATAATATGCTTTTTGAATGATCTGAATATGAGGTAAATTATTGAAAATTTTTATATTTTAGTTTCGAAACTTTTTAGTTTTATTTTGAATCAGATTAGTTTGAATAAGATTAGTATTAATCCATGATCAACTAAGTTCTTCTATAACTTAAAGAACATGTTCTGGGGACTCTTTCCATTATACCGATTTTTGTCTTCAAAGAGAGATTTCATTTTATCTTAATTCACTTCCATTTCTAGGGTATCTTCAACTTCGTTCCACTAACTTCTTATAACAAAGAATTCCATTTTGTGGTTTTGGGTCATAGATGAAATGAGTTTCTGTTTCCAGTTGATGTGTTTAATGGTGTTTGGTTTTACAACTTTCTAATTTTCGTATAGTTTTTGTTTGGTTTGTGGGGTATTTCCTTTTCATTGGTTTTCGGCCTGCATATTTATGCTAATTTTTTATGTGTCACCCAACAAAGAGATGGCTGCTGATGGCAAAGGAAGAATCACCTTAAAAACGGAGCAGAAAGAGAAATGTCGACACATTGTGCAAGAAGAAAGAAAAAGAAGAAAGAGAGAAAGAAACAAAATGGAAAAGGGAAAGAAACTCGCTTGGCTGCAGCTGCTTTTAGTGTAATTAAAAATGCAGTCTACAAATCTTGCATCATTCTCTCTGTTCCCCCCCCTCTCACACTTGTCGGATGGTTATTTTCGTTTGGTTTCTTCTATGGATGCTCTGCTCTGGTGGTTGTAGTAGTAGGTCGGCTCCGTTGTGGTTTGTTGCCACGCGGTCCTTTTGGTTGCCCTTTTCTTTCATTGGTTTTGCCATTTTTTTTTTTTTTTTGTTTCTGTTGCTTTAAAAGCTCTTTAAGACAAGTGAAAATGATTTAATTTGCCGCATTTTGCAATTAAAGGAAAAGTCCTTGAAATGAGCAAAGCTGAGAAACACTAATTGCATTTTTTCACGCCATTATTTTTATTTTTTTTTTTTTTTGCCTTTTTATAGGAGAATGGCTAAGGCAGAAACTTAATTAAACGCCAGTGCCAACTGCCTACGGTGGTAATGAAAGAGAGAGCCTGGCTAACCAGAAACTGAATCCGAATCAGAACCGTTGTCGGTATTATAGTAAAACAGAACACAAGGACTGTCCACACAGAATCTTTAATAAAGCGTTTGGCGTAGCCAACTTGGCCGCAGGTAATGAAAATCCTGATGACAATTTTTAGTTGTTGCAATGAAAACATTTCAATTGCGGTTACCAGGCGTTGTCGTCGTTGCGGAAGTTAACGTTGCGCCTGATTGCCAGGACTCCAGCCCCTCCTTCATCATCATCACCTTTATCAGGACCCGGCACCAGGACTATAGCCAGTGTTGCTGTTGTTATTGTTGTTGTTTCAAACAAAAACGGATAAAGTCAATTCAAGTAAATGCTTTTCTACTTTGCTTTCATTTCCCTCCATATTCTTCCATTTAGTTTCCTTTTTTTTTTCTTTACGCTTCTTTTGCACTCTTTCCTTTTCCTTCATTCTGCGACAGCAATTGCAATTGTCATTATTATTGTTGTTCCTTCTTTGTTGCTGGTGTTGTTGTTGTTGTTGTTGTAATTGCAGCACTTTCTATTTTGTTGCATTGTTTCTATTTATCTTTTTGCCACTGCCTGTGGCAGCAGGTGGCATTACCACCGCCATACCTCTCCCCCTTAACCATTGTGTCATTCCCAATCATGAGTATTTCCGTTTACTTGCCACAAAAAAAAACTTTCATTTTTTCTTGCAACATTTTATAAACAAATCTATCAAGTTTCATTAAGTTTTTGTTTTTGAATATATATTTCAATTATTGTTATTTAAGTTCGAAAAAAAAACAATATAAATATGTAAAAAAAATACTTTGTTGACTTTGTCAAAGAATATTTCATTGAAATTCATTTTCTAGAAAAAATATCAAATATTTTATTAAACCAAAATTTGTTTTGTTTATTAGAAATGGTAAATCTTTGAAAAAATAGGCAAATAAATGGAAAATTTTTAACCTTTTTAAATTTAATTAAGACTTTCTTTGCTTAGAATGATTTCTGCTTACATATATACAAATCATTTGTATCTCAATTTAACTTTTTATACTCTTTAAAAAAGAGTATATTCATTTTGGTTAGAAAAAGTAAAAACTCATAGAAAGAAGCAATATATACATATATATTCTTGATCAGAAGAGTGAGGTTAGTTAATATAACCTTGTCCGTATGTCTGTTTGTCCATCTTATCGAATCAATACAATCTTTTTCTAAACCTTTAAAGCTATAGAGCTGTCATCTTCTTCTTACTGCAGGCATTGTATGTGAGGATATTTATATCCTTGATAAAAGTTTTAGTTTTGGTCAAAGGTTAGCAATATATAGAAGAAAGGATATTCGATTGTAGAAAGTACATATGTACTTGCTTGCCATGATGAGCTGAGATGATATAGCTCGGCCTGTCTGTCTGTCTGAATCAAATTTATGCATAGGTTTCTTCTTCTATCTGCGGCCATTGTATATCCTTATAGGGTGACTATATCTTATAACTAACATGAAAACGATCGGTCGAGTATATTATAATATCATTCTTTCTTAACCAAATCTCAAAAATTAAATTGCTTTGGTCGTGAGTTTTATATATTTCTTTACATGTTCCCTTAGGAACAATCAGCAAAGAATATAGTTTAAAGAAAATAGTTTAGTTGTTTTAAAAGCGATTATAACGAAAATTGATATGAAAGTTTGATATATATAGAAATATTTTAATTGAGTTTCAACTGCTATAGAAACAATCGAACTAAAAGAAATTATTAGTATAAAAAGTATTAGTATTCCAAGCTGAGGACATTAAATTTTGTTTTGCTTAGTTGAATATAACAATTTTATTTAATTTATATTAAAAAGACTGCGTGCAAGGGTATTCAATCTTCGGCACGACCATCCATTCAAGTTTCTATTATCATGTTGTTTGCTTTTGTTTAAGAAATCTAATACTTTATTTATACCTTTTATGAGTAGCAAAATTTCTATTTAATTCTTTTATTTTCTTTGGAAATATATTTTTAAACTTAAATTGTTATTTTCATACAAAGAAAAGTAATTTAATTCAATTTCAGCTATGCCCTTTGGTAGTAAGTGAACTTATTTATGCATGTATGAATGAAACTGGTATTGATATCATCCACTCATCTCATCTGGCAATGGTTCATTAGTTGGCCAAGAAATGTGCTGCCAAAGCAAATTGTATGCAATCTCAGCAATGGCATCAGCCATGTTGCAGCATTTTTGGATGCTTTTGAGTAAGAATTTTTTTTCTTAGCTTTGCTTTTCTATGGTAGTTTCCCTCCCGTGCGGCTTAAATAAATAATGCCAATATGTCTTTTGTTTGTCGACAGATCAGCTGATGGAGTAGATATATATATATTTATTTTCTTTACAATGTGGGCCTTTAAGATGTTTTTGTCTCATTTTACCCAAGTAAATCCTTTAGGAACCTTCGGTTTTGTTTTCCTTTTGTTGAAGCGATATAAATGCATTAAAAACAATAAATGTGCAAAGTAAAGAGTTGCCGCGTTGAAATGGTAGTAGTAAAGTGGAGCAATGTGAGACATGGACAGACCAGGGTAACCAGGGGAGTGCGGCAATGTGGCTGGGATTGGCAGTATGCCCGCTGCTTGCCACGGTCATTGCAAATTAATGGCCTTCAAAGTGGTTAAGAAGCAAAGGAAGAAAAGGAGATGCAGCTCGTTGGACTCTCGTTTTGCCGGACGCCGGCAGTTCATTGAGTCCACAAAGAGCAGCAGCAAATTTTATGAGTTTCCACGGTAAAATAAGAAATTTTGCACAAAATAATATTACCCAGTCAGTGTGGCATAGTATATATATATATATATATATATAGTGTGTGTGTGTGTGTGTGTGGAATGGTAGTTGGTTGTGGGAGTTGGTATGGGACAAGCTGCTGCTGCTTTTGCTCTTGCTTCTTGCTGTTACTGCTGCCTTTTCCGTGTTGCCATTAAGTGCAAAAGGATTTTCATTCTTATGCGCATCCTGTGCATAATACAGCAGCCTCGGCACACGCAAAACTCATTGCCATTGTGTCTGTTTGTATGTCTATCTCTCTGTCGTCCCACATGTATGTATGTATGTCTGTGAGTGTGTTTGTTTGCCTGTGTGTGAGTGTGTTTGCAAGGATATGCCAATTTATTGCACACACGAGTGCATTAGAGTGCCAGTATCCTCCAGTCCTCGAGTCCTGCGTCTACTCACTCACTGCTCCATCTCCTATTCCTCCATAACCATTCTCCGATTCGACTGGTTGGCTTCGCCTCAATGCTTTGCTCAAGTTTTTGTGTTCATTTGGCGATTGTGGTTGCTGCCATGTCTGGCAGAAATTACTTAATCCTTGCGGTTTTCTGGAGCAGCAAGTGCATTCTCTTTGTCCCATTCCTTTAAAAAATTTTCTTAATCGCATCACCGGCTATTTAAAAAGTTGTAATTGACATTTGTTGTTATTAAAGCAGCAGCAAACCAAAATCATTTATTTATCCCTCAAAATATATATATATATATATAATGTGCTCTTCCTTTAAAGTTCAGCTGTCCACATTGTCTGCCTCAAATGGCCCCCTAAGTGCCAACTGACCTCTTCCCCTCGCCACCCCCCTCCCCTCTTCTCTTTACATTGCTCTTTCATACCGTCTTTAAATATTTGCTTCAGCTATTTTTACCGTGAACTTCTCCAGCCGTTTTATTACCCCAAGAGAGATGCGATATCCTTTCAACTGCTACTCCCCTCTTACTTCCATGTTGTTTGACTGCAGTTCGCTGCTGGTTCTCATCGCCTTTTCCACAGCTAGTTGCATCATCAGCAGACAGGACCAGCAGCAGACAAGCCCACCCGTCCACGTTGCAGATTACAAATAAATTATCGCTTAATAGTCTTTTCACTGTGCTTGTTTTTTATCCTTCGTCTCCTTTTTCAGCTTTAACTTCCTCGCCTGCTGGGCAATACTCTTGATCCCTCATTTTTATATGATTCAGTTTGTTTGCCAGTGAGCTGTTTATTATTTCTTTCAGCTTTCAATGTACGTCTCAACGTTGTAGATATTAAACACATTGAAAATTACATATTTTGATGAGATTTAAGGATAATCTCACAATGAAAAAAGTTACTTTATCTATTAATTAAAGTTTTGTAGGATAAAAATTAGAAAAACTGTTAAGAAAAAACCCTTCAGCAATCTCTAAATTCAATAAATTAAAGTAATACTTAGATATTAGAATAAATTAACTTAAAAACAATAAAATAAATTAACTAAATTTATGTTATTTGGCTTTAAATTGTATAATGAATCACAATAAGTTAAAATGTAATTTATTTTATGAAATTGCAAATCAAAATAGAAAGCATTTGGAATGAATAATCTAGTTTAGGCCAATGATTGATCTCTTTTGATGATTCTTCTCTCTCAAATGCCTTAGCAAAGATCAAATGAAAGATTTAAAATGATACTTGGTCCATGGGCTTTGTGTTTATTGAATATTGGTTTTGAGGGGTGCGTCATGATGTAGGCAGTATCGATATATGGCTCGAATGTGCACATAGCCACAATCTTGTGTATGCAAAAGGGAATTGCAATTGAATTCATTGAATTCGATTTAAAAACACACAATGAAAACGAGACGAACTGTGTAGGGGTACTCACAGACACACATGTGTATGCAAATGGCATGGCCCAAAGGAAAAAATGAAAGAAGACGAAAAAAACGTAAAACAAAACAAAAAGCCAACAACATATTTAAGGGAAACTTTTGTGGTTTTATCGGTATGGGCTAAGTATACCAAAAAAAAATAATATTAAAAAGAAGAAACGAAGTTGTTTGCTTGTTGCATTTTTATTGATGATTTTACGTAATTTTTATTGCATACTTTTAGGCTATTTACACAGTTTGCTTGCCTTGTGATTTGTGTTTCATTTCATTGCTGTTTTTGTTGTTGATTTTTGCATCTATGACATTTATTAGATATTCTTATATAATAATTTTTCATCATTTATATTTATATATATATATTTTTTTTTGTTTTGTTGTAAATTCTCACGTGCATTTCAGTTTGCTTAGAGCTAACAAAATATATGTTTTTAAACAAAACATTAAATACATATACATATACACATCAAATAAGTATAAAACTAAATAAAATACATTAGTATATAGCTAAGTCGGCCGATCTAACGACGTGTCGCTACTGCGGTTACAGTCGATGTCATTTTATAACGTGCTGACTTCCGTGCATTGTATTGAAATGTCAGCGGCATCAAGAGTCGCGTTGCGGTCAAAGTGACTGCCATCAGCAGAAGCAGCTGCAATTGCAATGCATATCCTGGCTGAGGGACGAAGCCTGCCCTGGCCACTGCAGCAAAAAAAAAGAACAGAGACGGAAAACGATGTGCGAAAAGAGTAAGAGAGTGTGTGTGTGTGTATCAGAGAGAGAAAGAGGGAGAATACAAAGTGCACTTTTATTTATTTGTGTTAAAAATTGTCCAAATATAATTGTGACCGCGTTTGCCTGTCAGTCTGTTTGAAAATGTATTTATTTTTAATTAGCGGCCGCTGCAATTGCGGTCGAGTGCATTAAGGGCCATAGCAAAAAAAAAAAAAAAAACTAAAGTGAAGGCCATTTTGTATATGACAACGAAAAGGCATTGAAGTTAAAGTCAGTTGGCCAAAAATTGATGACATTTTAAAAAAGGTTTTTAAAAATGAATGAATTTTACATACGATTTGTTTATAGAAATTCTGAACTATGTATTATAGATGTATCTATTCTATATATCTACAGATGTATCTTTTATCAACTGTATAGAATATAATAGATATTTGAACACCTATTAAAATATATTGTTATTTTTGAGAATTAATTAGAATCTTAAGCTTATGGCTAAATCGATCATCATTTGCCAAGAGTTCTTAAAGGAATAGTCCTTTATAGAAGATTTCTAAAAGTTTGCTTTACAATTTTTAGGAAATTCAATTCAAATCGTTTTTTAAAAAGGAACATTCTTTTCAAAGAAAGCTAATTATCACTTGGATTTGCTTTTTATACAGCTTTAGTGACTTGAATTCTTTTTAACATTATAACAACTGATGTGGAAATTCTTGGTTTATATTTTACAGCATTTTCCTATTGTTAGTCTTAATCTTTACTAAAGGCAATCAAAAAGAGTTTATATGTGGATTCTAACATATTTAATGAATTTAGTTTATAAAATAAATAAAATGTGTAATAGAAAAATAAAAACTATTAAATTCTTGCCTACTTACCCGATTTGGAATTGATGAGTTTCTGATTTTTCAGATCGATTTCATCCCAAAATAGTTGTGCATACATGGTAGCCTCTCTATGCAATTGAGGATATTTATCTATTTCGGCCACACAACGTAGCTCTAGGCCCAATTTTGGTGGTGTTATGATACGTTTCTGTTGCTGTCGTTGGATAAGCAATTCTTTTAATTGCAATTGATGAAAACGTGGATCATTGGCATAGAAATTCAATTGAGAGACTATGCGTCGCAGATTGTATTCATGGGCTGTAATTGTTGTCTCAATGCTGGGCAATAGATCAACAAGAAATACCTAATAATAATATGTATAATAATTTATATTAATAATCATAATAATATTGGTTAAACCTTACCTTAACACCATTTATATACCATGTAATTTTGGTAAATAAACTAGAAAAATCTGTACTACAATTAACCTGAACAAAGTCATCAAAGTGATACATAGAGTGAAAGCTGCTGATGAGAGGATTATTTTGTGGCAAGGCTAAAAAAGAAAGGAAAATAGGGAAAAAAATATAATTTATTAGTTTTTGAATAAAAAAAGTATTACAAAGTAATTTAGAGATTATAAATAATCAAGGATATTCACCAAGTTCTGCCTCACCAATCATCTAAATTAGATAAACAATT
The DNA here is from genome assembly GCA_018903615.1 of Drosophila neocordata. NCBI lineage: Eukaryota > Metazoa > Arthropoda > Insecta > Diptera > Drosophilidae > Drosophila > Drosophila neocordata. The sequence goes on along the minus strand of JAEIGI010000002.1, from coordinate 15,859,016 downwards.
ATTCTTGCAAAGTTTTACTTTACTTTTGGCATAATTTGAATTTTATTCTATGAAAACTATTTAAGAAGAAAACTATTGTTGGCAAACGGCTTTTCTCTTATTTTTGTTGTTGTTGTTGTTGTTGTTGGGTTTGTTTTTTTGTTCTAGCTGTTGCTTACTTTACAACTTCTTTATTTGCTTTTGATAAATTTTTAAAAAATATTTTAGCTGCTGAAGGAACAAGACTACTTTTCTTTCTCGACACACACACACACACACATACACAGATACATACGCATCCTACACACATAGATATTTATTCTATATCAGCGGAAAAATAGATGATCATAAAACACATGCAGAGAAACATCCTCTATGCTGAGAGAGAGAGAGAGAAAAAAAAGGAAAAAAGTAAAAGCGAAAACAGAAACAAGGAAAAATGGGGAACACGTATGTATGAAGAAGGAAGCTAAGGGAGGACAAAATGGGAGTGGCAATGGCTGTGGCAGTGGTAGTGGCAGCGAAGCTTTTCATTTTAGCGATATCCTTTTTAAGCATAAAGTGCTGCCGTAAATCACAGAGGCGCGCACACAGATACACTCTTATATAGAAGATGGAGGGAGGATGGTTGGTAAAAATGGTAAGAAGACGAGAAGTAGAAGAAGTAGGTAAGCGCCATTCCTGTACGCTATTTCAGCGTCCTTGTAGCTGTATATATGTGTGTGTATGTCTGTGTGTGTGTGTGTGTGGTTGGCTGGCTGGCTGCCTTGCTGTGCGGATGTGAATCACATGCATCTCTTGGTTACATTTTATGAACGTTCGCTGTTCCATTCGCGGGAACATCCGAGCTGACTGGGTTGCCTGCTTGCCTGGCTGGCTGCATTGCTTATCCTGTGCGTGTGGCATTGGCCGACTCTCATCCTTGGTTACAGTATAGCAGTAGCAGCCACTTTGCCAGCTCGTCATATATGCAAACGGCTCTGCATGTTTCTTTCAGTATTCCTCTTGTGTTGTTTACTATTAAAATATCACGGAAATTACACATTTTACTCTGTTTATGCTCTGTAGGGCAGCAGCAAGGGAATATAACAACACACACACATACACACACATACACACACACCTACACATACTCGATTGTAGCATAAAAATATTTGCATTTACATACACTGACACACACACATTTATATGCAATTTTCTTTAATTTAAAAGTAACAAATTAAAATTGTATTGCATTACATTTACTTTTTGTTGATTTGGTGGAAAAAAAAAAGAAGAAATTTCATTCTGGAACTTACCTTCAACACTCATGTTGGCAGCTTTTGCTGTTAGCTTGAAATGTGGCGCATCACCGGATACTTCACACCTGTAGATGCCCGACGATTTGATGCCCAATAAATTAAGTTCCACACGACAAGAGGATTCATTGCATTCGTTGCCATCATCGATCAATTGGACGCCCTGTACAGGGAAGTTCATATAAACGGGCTGCATAAGTGGCGAGTATCTATGGAGAGAGAGAGAGAGAGAAAGATATTAACAGATTCCTTCTATCCAAAAGGCAACAACAAAGTGCTTTTAAATAGCGTCTAGTTTGAAATTATTTTAGGTTTTTACTGCTTCTTCTTCTTTTAGGCTATTGTTAGTCATATGTTGGAGGAGACTTAGCTTAAAAGCTTTGAAACTAGGCCAGGAAATGGAGATTTTGCGTTACCACCAGACAAGTGGCTTATATGCACTCAATTTTAACTGATTGCCAATAGTAATGTGGGTAAGCGATAGAAGAGCGGGTCAGCATCCTTTTAACTTTTATTTCTTTTTTGTTATGTGTGTGTGTGTGTGTGTGTGTGTGGCGAATTGATGCTCATTAATCCCTCAAATACTTCAAAACATGTAAAAAAGAAATCGAATACAAGAGTGTTCAAGTGGAAAACTTGTCCACCACACACACACACACACGCACGCACCCCTCACACACACACAAACATAAATAAAATGCCTGTCCCAAACGAATCCCTCCTAGTCCTCGACAACAACCACAACAATAATAAAATTGTTGCCTATTTCTTATTTTTTTTTTTTTGTACACTGTGCCAGTGTTGATAAGTCGCTTTGTGTGCCCTATTTGTTAATAGATGTTTAGGCTAGAAAATGGCCAAGAGAGTGTGGCAATCGGATGAGGTTGGACATTTAAGCATTATTTGCGGCTTAAGTCCGCCAACAACTGTGGCAGCAAATCAGCAAATTTGATAAGCAATATAAACGGTTGCTACAAGGGATTTGTGTGTTTGTGTGTGTGTGTGTGTATATATACACCCCACCATATCCCTTACCAATGTTAATGTTTGCTATTGCCGTTTGGGGAAATTACAAAAGAGTAAATGTTTTTAAGGGAAGCATTAGATATAAATTCGTAATTTAACCACAAAATATTTGAAAAAGAAAAGTTTTGTTAAAGAAACTCTACTTTGATCTAATTGTAGACAAATTCCTTGTAATAATAAAATAAATCAAGTAGAGTAATGTACTTTTAGACCAAATGCAGATAGAAAAGTAATTGAAGTAGAGTAATTTAACTCAACCAATGAATATTTAACAGATCATTGAAATAATCAGTACTTAGATTTGACTTTTAAATATATTAAAGTAACTATAATATTAGAGGCATAGAAATTTTCTGCTTTGATATATGTATAATGATTTATAACTTCTTAAACAGTTCAAATCGTACTATGATTACCTTTTCATTAATGTATTTTCAGATGAAAGTTTTATTTCTGATATTTGATATTATGAAAATAATGGATTTAAGAATCTTTAAACGAATATTTACACGTTTTTCTAATTTTAAAATAATTTGATAGAATTGAAGGAGTATAAAAAATTCCAAATTTTGTTCTCTATGCTATTAGTGATTAAGGATTAAATTTGTAGATATAATTTTAGTAAATAGTTGACGATTCCTGGACATTACTTTTTGGGCATATAAAAATGAGTAGATTTAAATTTAAAAGCTAAAACTAAAGTTTTCCTAAATTAACATTATGCAATAGTTAAAATAATATAATAAACTCTTTTGCTTACTTTAACTAGCCTTAAGTTTTAACTTTTGATTATTATTATTTTTTTTAGTTGTCTACTTTAAGTTGCATTTATTTACTTTCATTTGCATTGCAAGTTCAAGTCAAATTGCAATTTGCTTTTAGTTGACTTTTACGTGCTGCTGTCTAATTAAAACTTTTCCTTCTACCCTTTGGGGCATGGTCTTTTTGCCCTTCATTTTACATTTAAGTATAGAAATGTGTGAATATACATTGGTATGTGTGTGTGTGTGTGTGTGTGTGTGTGTTTGTATGTATATGTGTTGCTCATTTTTAATTAAGCAAAACGCGAAGCAGTCACTTGAGATTTTTCATTACACTGAAGTTGTACTCTTTTAGCCACACATTTACACACACACACCAACACACACACATACACACACATGATATGTGAGTGTTTATGTAAGCATGCATTTAACTATATGCATATGTATATGAATGATGAACTAAAGGGGTTCTTTAATATCGGACATGTTGAATATTCTTGTTAAATTTTCTTTTTAACTAAATTTAAGAAAAGAATCGGAAATAGAAAAAAGAAGACTAAGAATTAAACCAATATGAGCTAAATGTGAAGTAAATAGATTGCGAAACATGTTTTGAATGTTAAAGATTATTGAAATTAATATAAAAATTCATTATATATAGGAATAGTTTGTTTAAAGTCTTCACATTTATCCTTTTGTATTGCCTTAGAATACTTAAAAACCTTTCTCATTTCCATTGTCAAACTTTGAATCTCAAAGATACTTTATTAAGAATTTTTATTTGGAGTAAATCATCTGCATTGGCAAGATTTTAGTATGTTCCCTCTATAAGTGAATAGGATAGATCAAACGGAATATATGTAGGACATATAATACTGCAAGAAACTCAAGCAAATAAGGATTCTAATTCAAAAAAGCAGCATAAAATCTAGCATCTACAAATCAATATGGATATTCAACATACGCATTCATTACACTCATTCAACAGACTCATTCAACACACACATTCATCTCACACATTTATAAAATCAAAAACTTAATGAGTAGGTAAACCTTCGATCTATACTAACTTTTTACCCTGTACAAAGGTTTTACCATACAAGTGTAACTTTTTGTGGTCAGCAAACAATTAATGAATGCTTTGTTTATATATACCTACCTAAATAAAAAACAAGGACTATTAACATTTATCTATATATATCTATATCAAAATATACCTCTTTCTAAAATATATATGCATGTAAAATATATATTTTGGCCAATTAATTGCCTTGTGTAATGCAAAACAATTTGTGTCTGAATAATAAATGCTGCTTAATAGTCAAGCTTGAAAATTTGTTGATGGAATGCCAAAAGACAAAGCTGTAAACCAAATGTTGGTAAGGTAAACTGGGTAACCAAGGAACCAGCATATGACAAAGAGAGAGAGAGAGAGAGAGAAAGAGAAGGGACCTGAATACATTTTATATGACACAACATTTAAATTAATTTACCATAGCATATAAACATAAACCAACACAAACCAAATTAATTTATTTAATAATTAATTGAGCAAGAAAGTCACAGCAGCTGTCGCTGCCTGACAATGAGCATATTTATGTGGCGATGCTTACATAACCTACCATATCCCCTATATATGTTGACTATACCCCCATATATATATATATATATAATTTTTGGTTTTGGCATGGCCAAGTCCATTGACCATGGCACAGATTTTTCATGCATTCGACAGATGTGAACTGAAATAAAAATATCATAAATTATGTGCCCACACAGGCAGACAGGCAGACAGACAGAATACGAGTGAGATGAAGGAGACAGGCCCTGCCATTTACCATATATACACACACACACATACACACAGGCACACACACCCACCCAATGTTGAATTCAAGCTGTGTACTTACCTAAAAAACTCCATTTCGTTTTTGTACCACTTAACCGAATTTAACGTGTGACCACTTATGTCATAGCTGCAGGATAATGTCACGTTATCACGAAAATCAACAATTTGTGGCACATTGATGTCAGTCACAAGTAGACACTGAATGCGCCGCATAGCTGCCAAGAGAGAGAGAGAGAGAGAGAGAGAGAAAAAGAGACTGAGTGAGACAGTTTGAATGGAGACCGAGAGCAAAAAAAAAAATATCAGATAAAATGATGAAAAATGTCACAAAATATAAAAGTAAAACGACATATATAAAATATTTTGCATTTGCAGTTTTGCTTTCAATTGAGGTAACTCCTCGTCCCTCCTGCCACCTCATAACATTCGGATTATTATGGTACATATATAAAAAAACTTTATAATTCCATAAATACACATTGCTTGGCACATTTAAATACCAGCATATAGTAAACAAATTGAACAATTACCAGCAAATGGAAATACCTACACTATTTTTTTTTTAGTTTTTGAATGTTAATTGCCTTTCACCATTTCATTGGATGGAAATGAATCTCTAAATATTAGCCGTATCGAAGATTATTTTTTAATAAAGAATTTAAATGTACTGCTAACCTTAGGGATAAAGAAAAGTATTAAGAATATTGTTTGTATAGGTTAAAAGTCGAAGATTTCGGTCAAAAATATGTGAATATATATAGGAAGAGGCAAGGAAAAGTGAGTAGATTTTCAGAAGTTTTACTTTTTATGTTAGAACATCCAGCACTTATTAACTTCTGCTGATTATAAAATTCTAAGATGCACTCGTTTTAAATACTTAATTTAATTAACTTAAGCGATAGAAAAAGTTGATTTTAATATCGAATCAACCATCTGGTTTAGGCCAATCTCAATTTAGGCAGATCAAACAAAGTTTATATAGGAAATATAGTACTTTGTTTCATCAAGTGAAGTAAAGTACATTACAGAACACATGAGTCTATGTGGAAAATTTGGTAAATTTTAAACTTTTCAACATTTTTTCGTATCTTTTAAATATAACCTGAACTTCTGTATTTCATTTAAAAGTAGACCAAAGTTTTTGTAAATTGATTTTCATATATTTAATAACCAAAAGAAGAAATTTAAAAAGGAGGATTATAATTTAAAAAACTCATGTTTTGACTTTTCCAATACAGAATACAGAAAATACAGTTCCTTAAAGATAATTTCACAAAGCTCGGATTTCATTAAGAAAATTTAATAATTTATTAATAAAAAATAAATATGAATATATATAGTCTTTCTTCTTTCTTATTGTAAATCCTTTTTGTCGTCTTTATAAATTTGATTCATATTACAATTGTGTTTAACATTTAAAGCTTTTTACGCCAAAACAAAATGAAAACAAAATAAAAACCAAGATAAGGAAAAAAATTAAGAGTACAAACGGAAAAAGAGACACAGACGGCTAATTGAATGAACTTGTAAAAATGTTCAACATTAAAATGAGACACAAGAAAAAGTGGCCAAGAAAAAAGTAAGTACGAGGGTTTTACGATAAGTAATTGGAATTTCACAATATCAGAAACCAAATAAAACAAAAGTAAAATATAATTATTAATGTTAATTGAAACTTTTATTTAAGGATATGTATAGAAGTCGTTGCCTTTGCTTTTTCATTTTATAATTAAGAGATAACTTTTCATTTTGTGGGTCATTTAGTTATCAGACAACCCGCGTGGTAAACTGCTAAACGTTTCGTCTGGAGCAAAACAAAACAGGAACTGAAGGAAAAAAAAAAACTGCTTGCTCGGGTTTTTACAATTTGCTGAACGTTTTTAAGTGCAAACAGGCAGACGGACAGACAGACAGACAGAATGCGAGGCAAACAAAAAAGGAAATGCCGGAAAAAATGGTTAATATCATTAGCTGCAATGAGTTTGCTCTTTTTGTTGTTGTTGTTGCTGCTTATTGCACTAAATGGCAACCGCATTTCGCGTTATTTCCCTTCCACTTTTAAAAAAAAGTTGCCCGCCCAAAAAAATTACCATAATCTTGGTTGCACTTGAAGTACGAGCACTGCACTGCATGATAAGCAGGCAAAATTAAAGTGTGGCAGCAACAGCTTCGGCCAGGACAACAACAACAACAACTTGTGCATAAATTTTGGTAAATCGCATTAGGTAACCACTGTGCTCCAACTTAGCGGCAGCAGCGGCGGCAACAAGCAAAATGGTTGTGAATTTAATTTGTTGCACTTTACCATTCTCAGTTGATACAACTTTCAGGACTGTGTCAAACTTTCTCTCGTCTGTGCTGTTGCTCTCGTATTTTGCTTTCTTTCTTTTCGGGTGTTTAAATTTTTGGTAAGAGTCGACTCTAGGCGCATTTTGATTACCTTGTGCCAGGAAAAAGGAATCGCAAATAACTCGAACTTGTAGATGCAACTGCAATAGTAGCAGTAGCAAGTGCTCGTGGCATTTGTGCATCGTCAGTGGCATTGTCAGTGGCAAACAGGAAGACAGAAGGACAGACGGATAGACAGACAGACTAACTGCAAACTGCAAACTTGTTTAAAGTTTCAATAGACAAACAAACAAGAGTACCGAGTACCTAGAGGGCTTTTATTCTGACTCTGACATGGAGTCTTTTGAAGCATGTCAAAGCTGTCGGCCAACAACAGCAATAGCAACAACATAACTAACATCACAATCACCATCAACAACAACTATAACAATAACAACAACATTAAGAACAACTTCAACGACAACAATGGCAAACACATTTGCAAATGGCAGCGGTAACCGCAGCTTAATGACAAGGCCTGACGACAGTAAGTATCAAGTACAAGGGAAAGGAGTGAACTTCACCTGCACGCGTGTCTTACGTACATATGTGTTTCTGTGTGTGTGTGTGTGTAAACAAATACATCTGTATACAAAAAAGCAAGTACATAAAATACAGCATACAAAACTTTTGGTTACGATTTTTTTTCTATTTGTATTCTTTTTTTTTTATTCTGCTGCTGCTGCTGTTGCTGCTTTTCTTTTGCTCCGGCAATCAACGCACTTGAGTGAACTTTGCTGCCTAACAAACAGAACATCATGGCAATACATGAATTTCTTACTCTCTGTCTGTCTATTTGTCTGTCTGTTTAGTCTGTCTTTTGTCTGACTCTATGTGTGTGTGTCTGTCTGTCTGTTTGCTTGTCTGATTGTTGCGCAGCTGTTCGCTTGCGGTCTATAAAACCGCTCAAACAATAAAGTCGATGAAACAAACGTCTTTGCAATTCGTAATGAATGCCAAGGAGCATTCAGCCAGGTCAAGGGCATGAGTAAGAGCATTTTGATGAAAGTTTTATCGAACTCGTAATAGATTAATGTACAAAATGAAATTAATAAAATACATTATCAAAGTGGTTATATAACAAAAAGCCAGACATACCTAAGAAAATTCTTTAATTGTATTTATTTCTTTGTTATATTGTAACGAGTTTCTATTAATAAAATTGCTACTAATGTTCATTATGTTATAGATATACATTTTCTTTAAACTTTAAATAGAAAAAATCGGTTTCTCGTTTAATCTATAGTCTTTTCATTTTTGTTAAACTAAAACTTGTTGTTTTTTATATATTTATATTTTGAATTTTTTCTTCTGAGTTTTTTCTTAATTTTTGTTCATCTTAATTTGTAAAATGTCAATCAGGATTAAAGAAGAACTCCTTATATTGATGTAAACTCCAATTAAATCTTCCAATTTAATTCACACTTAGCTATAAAAAAATAATATTGCCTACTTAACAGGGCATCTCAAAGATATCTTTTAAGAATAATAAAACTTGTCAGAAAACTATAATGTGAGTATTTCAGGTTAAATTTTTCCTTGAATTTAACTTTTTTAGCTTAATCTTTTGTTATCCTAGTTGCCAACTTTATCTATTCCATAAGTTTAGTGGCTTTTAGAACTAAAAAAAAGGGCAGGCAGGCAATACACACAAATTTGCCAAACTGCCCCTTGACTGCTTTTTTTGTTTGGTTTTTTCTTTTTTTTGGTTATTTTCTTGTTCAATTTAAATCCGCTTTAAACATTTTCCGTTTACGATAAATGCCACAGCAGCAGACAAATCTGGTCCGAGAATGAGAAAAAGAAAGAGAATGCAAAAAGAGAAATGGAAAATAAAGAAAAAATCAACGTCCAACCGTCTATAATTTGCATATAAATGCGGGGGCCAACGACAACCGTGCCTAGAAGTCCGGGCGACTGTTTGTTTGGATTGAGTTTTTGGGTTTTTGGACTGGGTTTTGGTTTGGGTTTGGTTTGGAGTTTGTTTTGGTTTCGTATTTGGGGGCAAGTTGCGTTGTTGCCTGCGCTGTGGCAAACAAACACAAATAAAGATGCTAATCTCGGCAAAGCGCAGCATCTAACAAAAAATAACAACAACAACAACAGCAAAAAACAAAACAAAAAAAAAACATAAAAAAATGGAAAAAAAATTGAGCAGCTAAATGGCATACAGAACGAGCAACACGAGAGTGGCACAAAAGCAACAACAAAAATACAAAAATGGCAAAAGATGGCGGCCAACTATGCTGAACTGGGCTGAGATTCTTCAGCTGGCTTTATTGTTCCTGTTGTTGTTGTTGTTTTTTGCTATTGTTTAAATCCCATTTGGTATGCAGCTAAAACTGAATGTTGAAGCAAAATGCGGAAACAAAAACTATGCTAACGCTAGAAAGTTTAAACTTGATTTGCCGCATCGACTTTGGCTTAGTTTGCATAAGACTTTGGCTTTAACTTTAGCATTTGACTGAGCCCGGCATCACATTAGTGTCAGTTCCTCTGCCATGACATGACAATGGAAAAACTCTTACCAACAATATAGCTTTCGATTTTTTGCCGCCACGCATTGAACTTGAAGTTTGCCAAAAAGTCAGTGCCCTAAGCGAACCCTTTCCCTTTTTTTTTTTTTTTTTTTTACAACCCTCTCTTGGTAGAAAATATTCTCGAACAAGAGTAATTTTGTCGTATGTACAAATATGGCAGAGACACATAATTTACTCAGCCACATCCTTTAGTTAAAAGAGGACACTGCTAGTGCTCCTTTGAGAGCACATAACGTACACTTACTAAAATTGAAGACACTTATAAAATCGGCAATTTGTTTAAATAAACTTTATGGCACTTGAACTAAGCGAAAGCAACATAGAGAATGGTTGTAGGAGGAAGAACGATGAAGTGGTAAAGGCAAACAACATGCCACTGAGATACTTGTCCCGATTCTGTTGCCTGTTGGCTCTGAGTTGTAGCCAAATATTTATTTTCTTAGCGCAGCAATTGCCTTGCCCCAACCTAATGTCTGTTGGCAGTGAATTTTTGAAAGCGTCTATAAATTTTAAAAGAGAGCAAATAATATATAGCGCATTGCAAATCCTTTAAGGCCTACTCGGAAAATGGAATTGTCACATTTATGTTTGGTTTATGCAAATTTTCATCTTCTTTTTAGACAGTTGGGCGCATTAGTCTGACATTTGTCTGTTCCTTTTGCCCTATATCATTCCATTTTCCACTCACACATACTCACACACACATACAAACACATTCATCATTTAAATTGAGAACTGCACAATTTATGTTTTAAAAGAGAAAATAGAGAAATAGTATTCTAGTTGAAATATTTATTTCTTTTTCGTCCTTTTGCAACTGTATCAAATACAATCATGACTCTTCGAGAAGTTCTATAAGATAATGCTTAGAATATGAACTAACATCAAATATCAATTGCTAGAAATAAAAGTGTTGAATTTATGCTGCTTGGTGCAACATGCCACATGCCAGTTTCCATTTGTTCAGGGGGAATACTCACCTTTAACTTTAACTTTAAGCTAAAGTTATCTTAGCATTCAAATTTTTGTTTAGTTCCCAGCTTAAGTTTTACTTTTGAAAACACATTTTATTACACATACGCCTCGTAGTACAACATTTATCTTAATATATGCGTCTTAATCATTTACAAATGTAAACATTTTTTAAAAAAAAAAAGGAAATTTCAATTATTTTTAAATATGATTTTTATTTGTCTGCTTGGGTTTTGGTTCGCTTTACCTTTCATTGGGCAATAATGAAAAGTGTATTTAAAAAACAATTATTTCTGGCATAAAATTTACATAAATTTATGCGGTCGAGGTCAGTCAGACGTAGGCGACACCCAAACAAACCAACAGCAACAACAACAACAACAACAAAAAGCATCAGAAACAGCAACAAAGGGAACACATTTATTGCTATGCTAATTTCGAGTAGAGTTTCGGGTCACATATATATATACATATTACAAGCCATTGGTTTGTAGGATCACAGCCTGGCATAAGGGAGGCAGCAGATGGGATGGGAAGTGCACAAAAGCGCAAAGCGGAAACGGAAATGCCTAAATGACTTTTCATGGTGTGAGGCAAAGGCAACCGCAAAAGTTGCCAACATTGTCGACTTTGTCATAAAAAAGGTTGCGGCCGCACGGAAAGGATTAAAAGCAAAAGGCAATAAAATAAAAAGTTTTCGAAATATTTTCATTATTATTATGGGCGTGGCAATAAAGGGCTTTAACTTACCCAACAGCATGTGCACAACCAGCTGCAGCAGCCAACAGCCATAGTCCATGGTAACAACTCGCCTTTTAAAGTTTCTTCCACTGGGTTTTCGGTTTCTTTTTTTTTTTTTTTTGCCTTCACCAAAGTATTACTTTCCTTTTGCTCTCTCTCTCTTGCTCTTTTTTTTGTGTCTGCTACGTTTAATATCCTTATATTTTTTTGTGTGGTTTTGTTCTCTCTTTTCTTTTGCTCAACGCTTATCCATATTTTCTATTAGTCCAAACTTCTTACATATAACTTTTACTTGGGCTGCCTTATGATTATGTTTGAATATAGTTTCGAGATATCGATAAATGCCATTGACAGGTCAACAGGCCAATGAGCTAGAATAGAATAATGATGGATATTTGCTATAATGGGCTAAGGGGAAAATGTTAGACTTTGTTTTAAGGTTATTAAATTTGAAAACTTTTCTCGCCCCCATACCGAGCACGTGTCTGTTTTTCACAAAGTTTTTCCCTCTGACATTTTTCGTTTTTTTTTTTTTTTTTGTTGCTCTTTTGCTTCTTTTTTTTTCCTGTGTTTTGGTTTGTTCCTTTTCTGTTCTGCTTAGACACTGCATTTGTTTATTGTCATTGTCAGCGTTATTTAAACGTTGACAGTTTTTGAAAATTTCGTTTGTTAGCATCACAAACAACAACAAAAACAAAAAGTGAAAAAAAAACCGAGATGAAAATTACAACAACAGTCAGTAAGTTACGACAACTTTGTCTATCCATGGCCAACATTCATTTGGCCAGGCCAAGTTCCACTCTGTTGCCCCCGCCATGTCGCTTCGGGCTTTGTGGCGCAAAGTCCTTTAATGCTCTAATCAAATTGTGGCTTCTTTTTTGTGCACTCCCCCGAGTCCATCTTTCCCATCACCCAAATAACCCCTCAAGACTGCCTCCCCCCCCCCAAAAAACTCATGTTGCTGCTGTCGTCATTGTTTTGGTTTCATTGACGCGTTTATTAAAATTACCGTGGTAAAGTTTTGTTACGGCAAAAGCATTTTATTTTTAATAACAATCTGTGGCAGACAAGAGTCGACTAGGTCAGGACAGAGGGAACATCTAACATGGTTTCTTTTTAGATTTTATGTGATTGTGAATTTTATTTATTAGTAGTTTCTTTAAAAGATTAGTAGAAGATAATATAAAAAGGATAATAGAAACTTTTGATGTATATTTATGTAAAGAATATAACTCAGATTGAAAACTGTGTTAATCAATGTAGATTTCTACGGAATCCTAGGGATCGTGCATATATCTATCATTCATCATATAAGCATTTTGTTAAGGAAGTTTCCTGTCATAGTTTTAATGAGTTCTAAATGAGATCGGACAACATTAAAGTCTTTCCTAAATTTGTCAAGTTCTTTATTATAATTACTCTTTAAAAGGATAAGTTATCCTTATATATCATATTACATTTATAGGCAGTTTTTATATCAAATATTTGCTATCAATAATGATAAAATTCTATTGGGGGAAAATGAAAGCAGAATCTAATGGCTTTATTGAATATATATAATTATCAGTTGGAAGAAACAATTGTTCAAGTTCAGTGAGACAAAATATTTCAATTCTCGCAATTCTCTCAACTTAAGATAATTTATTATTCACAAAAGTCAAGAACAATCAGTGAAAGTTGACTTTGACTTTTCTAATTAAGTAGCAATATATTTCAATATATTTTGTATCTTTTGTTTGACTTAACACACTCGCACACAAACAAACTTACACACATACACTCATGGAATGTATGTCTGAAGGGCAAGGAGTTAATGTGCCAAATGGATTTTGATTTGTTTGGCATATTAATTTGTAGGCAATTGCATTCACATAGCGTATACGCCACGTGCTCCTCAATAGACCAACTAAACATACATAGACACATCGAAACACACTCACACACACACACATACATAGATGAGCTAAGTTAATTACTTAATGGCAATGTAATGTATACACATACATAATTAACAAACATTTCATTCACTGACTTAAATGACACACTCTCGTACAACACACAGATACACGGACACAAATACACTTAATCAGAGTCTCTAAAATCTACATTGAGCACTCGGTGGCTGGATTTTAAATATTTACGAGTTTAGTGCATCAGCAGCAACAGACAGTTTGTCGTTGTTGTTTTTAGATTTCTTTTTTTTGCTTCTCATGCCTTGATTTGCATAAATGCATAATTTGACACACACACACACAGACTTACATATATCTAAAGCATGTGTGTGTGTGTGCGAGTATTTGTGTGTTTATTATTTTGTTTTTATTTATTTATTTGCCAGTCGCTGGCTGGTCTCTATACGCTTTCGTCGTTTTTGTCATCGACTATACCGTATCGCAATGGACCGCACCACACCGCACCGCTCTCTGTACCGAGCCACACAAAAGTTGCCATCTAACTGACTACTGCTGTATGCCCCGGATTGCGTTGCTGTAAAAGCCAGTAGGCAACTCTTTCATGCTCCAAACTAGAGTTGCCGGCTGAGAGCTCTGCCATGGATGCTGGCGCAGCAGCTTCGTTTCCTTTCAACTTCGTGAGAATCCCTAACGATGGCCGAGTATTGACTGAAGAGCAAAAGATGAGAAGATGTTAGGAAAGCAAAAGAGAGAGAGAGACAATATTGGATACGAATGGCCGCGCCTTCAATATTATACTATATTCTCTTTTCAAAAAAGAGCAAACATTTGTGCTTTATTTGAGATGTAAAACGGTTTATTTTGTCGCTTTGTGGTTCTATATGCTAACAGAAATGTTAGCTTTGACAGAGTGTAGAGATTTAAACTGGCACTGTTATTATATTACAAGTTTATAGGAAGTGAATGCTAGAATGTTAAGTCCCTTGTAAGAGACCAATGTTAACGCAGTTTAAATTAACACAACCAATTTTATTTATTTCGAATAGAAAAATCATTTAGATGAGTTTTTGATTATGACGAACATGAGTTAAATTATTGTCATAGAACTTGCCAACCTAAGCGAGTTTAAAATCTTACTTTTAAGGAATGTTTACTCATTAAATCCATAGTTAAAAATATGCCAAAAAATAACAAACAAATTTAAAATAATGAAGCTTGATAGCTGAAACAGCTGGTTTTTGCAAAACATTTTTTTATATTTCAGTTTTACTTAATGGATACATTTTTTAAATGCACATTAAATATTGCTTTGCATATTGTTTTAAATAAATTTCAATTTTTCCGTCATAGTTATTTCTTACAATTCATATTTTTTTGTGCCTTAAAGTATTTTGATTAAAATGGAAAGCAATACTTTATTAAAAATTGTTATTTTATTATTTTTTTGCAGTGCAAAAAACAAAAGAGTTGCAGGTCAGCAAAAGAAGATAGAAAAACAAATAAAACTATATAAAGTATATAGTAATTCTTTGTTAGTCAGCAAATTAAACAGATGCTTAAATTAACTTTAAATATTTATATAATATATTAATCAGCTTGTATTCCCTTAACTATTTAAATATTTATCTATTTAGTTGTTTTATCCAATCAAATGAACTTTTCATTATTTCTGTCAGTTTTGCTTTGTTTCCTTGTTGGCATAATGTAAAAAAAAATATTCTCTTTGTAAAGCCGCTTAGTTTCTTATTGATTTTATACATTTTAAAGCTGTCGACTAGCCACGCCCAGGCCAGACACAATATAGCTTAGAGGCAGAGAATAGAAAATTGGGTTACATATTGCAACTGGCTGCACTTATCAGTCAGTGGCAATGACGCAGCTGCACAAGCCTGGATCCTTCTCTAGTTGCACTTGACAGTTGAGTTGATGTTAATGCTTTGTTATGTGGCCATGTCATGTTGCTGTTGCTGCTGTTGCTGCTGTTGATGTTGTTGTTACTGCGAATGTCAGTGCCACAAGCAACAGTCATTGCAGTGGCAGACGTTGAAACCATATTATAGACAAAGCTATTTTTGCTTTGCTTTCCTTTCAATAGACAATGCATATAAAATGCCAAATTGTAGTCTGAAATATATTAAAAATCCATAGCAATTTCTATTGAAATGTATTTGCTTGAAAATTTGTAACTGATATGGAGGAAGTATTCCCATCTATGTGATGAAAGTATATCAGGTTAAAGTAGTTCGCTTATTGCATATATATATATCTACTATAAATTCTTTACAGGATCTGTTGTATTCCTTAAATAAAATTGTATAAACATTGTCTTAACTATTGTTTTTGTGGCATATTACAAAGTTTGGCAAGAGTTTTTAAAGTTTGTAGCAGATACATGTAACATAAAGACATTTGAACGTGGTTTCCATTTTGGTCTTAGCTATTCTCAATATTTGTTAGAAACACGTACTGGTCTTTGTTTTTCACGTTCTGAAACAAATATAACCATGTAAAAGAATTTTTGCAGTGTTTTTGTTGTGAATTTCAATTTTTACCTGGCTTAAATTTTTAAAGTTGTAAATTAATTACATGAAGTTCTGAAGTTGCGTTAATTATTTTGTTAAATTATTGCCATGGCCATTTTAGCTTGTTAAATATCAATAAAGCTTATAGACATTTAATGAGCCTCAGGATGGCAGTAAATGTCTGCCGATTGGTTTTTAAGTGTTTTGTATGCATTAAGCTGATTTAAATATATATTATATATACAAAGAAAAATATGAAAAATATTTTAATAAATTTATGAAATGTAATTGAGAATTAAAAAAAAGAAAAACAATTTGCAGTTACTATAAATAAACAGTTTGATTTAATTGAACTTATTTATTATAGAATTAATAATTTGGATGCTGTGTCTAAAGTTAATGTGGTATATATGACTAAGAGTATTTTACTGCTTTAGGTTGGACTGCAAACTAGAGGGTTATATATTTTCAAAAGTCGCCAGTCGACGCTTTTGCGGCAAAGTTTTTGGCAAGCAACAAACACCGCACGTGAGTTTTGCTGCAACCGGCGCATGACTAAGGAACTAATGGCACTCAGACACACACACACACATATATACATACACACATACATGTCACGTGTTTTGACTACAACAAATATGCTAAAAATGTAAAAGCCAACCCAGCTAAACCAGGCAGGCATCTAGCCATTCCCGTCAGCTAGAAAACGCTTGGGTTTTGCATTTTACAGCAACCAATGCCGCGAAGCTGCTAAACTTGGCGCCGTTTGTTGTCATTTTGTGAAAATGTGAGCAAGTATTTTAAAAATGTATTTTGTTATTCCAACAGTTGATGTTGTTGTTGTTGCTGTTGGTGCTTAGCTATGGTAACTTTGGATTTTGAGTGCAATAGGTGTAGCACGTAACAGGAGCAAGTCACTAAGCATTTGACTATACTATAGTTTTATACCATATACCCAATCTATGTATGTAGGTATGTATGTATTTGTGTTCTGTGTGTCCTGTGTCTGTATGTGTGTACAGGTGCGAGTGGGAGTAGTACTGGTGTCATCTTGGGTCCCATTGGACTAATAGAACTTTAACGCATGTAGTATATGTTTTGTAGATGCTTTCCAGCATGGACAACTGACTCAACCCTGATAAAAGTTCATATTTTCAGCTGGCAAAATTTACATCGAACCAAAAAAAGTTGTTGGCCAAAAAGTTGTTTCATTTTGCAATGCATTTTCAACTTTTTTCACCCCACAAAATTTTATGAACTGCCACTGCCCACTGACTTGACTTTGTTGTTGACTTTCCGTTGGCTCATTATGCAGTGAAAGCAGTCAGTAGAAGGGGAATGGAAATGGAAACGGGGACTCTGACGAGGTATCCGCGGCCACTTGGCTACCAAAGTTGTAGACATCGGCCGTTTGCTACAATTCTAGGCAAATACTCAAATACAACAACGAAACCAGCTAGGCTACACCACAATGGCTTGGCGGCGATTGTCGCTGGGCCCCCCCAAAAGAGTACGCAAAACTAAAATGGCGCCCGCCTGTGCCGGTCCGGCAAGTTTATTAAAAAATTTTCAAGCTTGCTCTGCCCATACTCATGCCCTTGTGCTTAACATCCCCGCTACGACACCGCCACTTGTGTATATGATTCCTGTTCTGTTCTGTTCTGTTCTTCTGTTCCCTGGTTTATTTCATTCTTATTTTGCAGTTGTTGTTTGTGGTACTGTTTCTCTTCGTTTCTTTCATTTTTTTTTTGTTTTTTTTTTTATATACATTTTTCTGTGCCACTTGGCTAGCGCAACATGCACTTGAGTTTCATTTGCTTGTTTTTGGGCCATGTCGGGCAATGTCAGAAGAGTGCATTAAAAATTGTACTATTGCCCGCCCACTCCAATGCCGCCTCCTCACCATAACAAAATAAACCAAAACAACAAGAAAAAAAGAAGAAGCAAGTTTTATGTATTTCACCAGAGAGCGGGCGAAAAAAAAACCGCAATAAAATGAAGCTATTTTTTGTTGGCCATGTTGCTTTTGTTGTTGTTGCTACTTACTTTGTTAAATTATGTGCAGTATTCCAAGGGATAGAAGTTGTTAGTAAAGCGATGGCTTGTACTCTAATTGTAAGTAGTTTATCATTAGTTTCCATAATTGGCTGATCTGATTAGATGAATCATTCAGATAAGAAATGTATATGGTACAATTTTATTTAACATTCTTAAGTTTTCTTATTTACTAAGTGGAAAGGTATTAGAACTTATAAAAGAAGCTGTAAGCTGTTGTAATATGAACGTTAAGCTATCCTAAAAAAACAGTTTAGAAATTTAAAAACAAGTAACTTAAATATTAACCTTGATTTATAACTATTCAAAATATTGTTTCCCAAAAATTTTGATTTCTAAACCTTTAATTCTTATTTTGGTTAACACTTTTTCATATTTTATTAACCAAGTAAATGAACAAAAGAGTTGTAAGAGATCTATTTAAACTTTGAACTCTATAATATATTATAAATTCTCTTTTGTCAAATTCACATTAGCAGAAATTGATCTCCAACATAAATTCACATCTATATATGTATACACTGTAATTATGAAAGCATTAAAATAACATTAGTAATCAAAAACAATTATAGTTACACCCGAGTGAAGATATTAATTGAAATTATAAATAATTCGTGGGGTTTGTTCAATATATTTATATATTTTTCAATCACTTTTAAAAGAGTTACGATGAATTTCACATTGGTTTTGTTATGGTTATATTACTTTGCATTACAAGCTCCTGATGTAAGTTTTTCTTCCCAAATATAACTAAAAAATATATTAAAGGACTTTTCGAAAATCCTTTTTATAGATTGCAGGTCATGTTGAATTTACAAATATCAAATGTGATCCATTGGATAAAACATTTGCAGACTTTGAATATTGTTATATCAAAGCTATAAATCGGAGTTACAAATATGCTTCTATAAAAGTGAATTTGTTTAAGTTGCCCGTAACAAAAATAAAGGTAAAAATTAATTAAAATTTTTGTTTTTTTAAGGCAATTAATTGGTTTCTCATTTAAGGCAAATTTTTGTTTGATGAAACGATTCAATGGATACAAGCCATTTCTTTATAATGTGACATTTGATGGATGTAAATATTTCAAGGATCCTAGGAAAAATCCTATAGTCCATTACTTAGCTGGACTCTTTGAATCATTTGTTAATATGAAGCAATGTCCACTAACCGTAAGTAAAAATTAATAATCCTTTTAAAAGTGTTTCGAAAATAAGTTATTTACATTTTCAGAGTGATATTATTTTGGACAAATTGCCTATTGATCATTTGGATAATCATCTAACCAATGTTTTGCCTTTTCCTCCCGGTGACTATGCTCTGTTTACTAATTGGATGGCTTATGATATTAATCGTGCTAATGTTAAAATATATTTTACACTTTCTTAGATAAAAGATTTCAAATTAAAATGAACCAATGATGTCCCTGTAGAGTTTAAGTTTATACTGAACCAAGTAGAGGAACTATATAAAAGTAAACACCACTGTGATATTACTTGGTCTTAGACAACTTTTAATATATCTTTGAATATGGATGATACTTTTGTCAGAGATTTTCTCTACCAATGCAGTATTATAAAAGTCGTATACGTAAAAAAATCTACTTCATTATGGGTACAATCGTTTAAAAATCAAATTTCATCAGTTAATAGAGCGTTCAATCCGACTAAAAATTATTATTTAAACATAAACTAAAGCATTTTTTATTCTCAGTCCCATTGACAAAGTTACGATGAATTTGTCATTTATTTTCCTATTGTTATTTTTCATTTCGTTTGAAGTTGGCAAGGTAAATATAATTCCTATATTCCTATATGTATATATATATATTATATATTCTTGTACAGATTGCTGCCCATGTGGAATTTACAAATATCAAATGTGATCCATTGGATAAAACATTTGCAGACTTTGAATATTGTCATATCAAAGCTATAAATCGGAGCTACAAATATGTTTCCCTTAAAGTGAATTTATTTAAATTACCGGTAACTAAAGTAAAGGTAAAATAAAAAAAAATTACTAGATATATATTTTGAAGTCAATTTATAATAAATTGTAGATTAATTTTGCTCTAATGAAACGATTTAATGGATACAAGCCATTTCTTTATAATGTGACATTTGATGCCTGTAAATATTTTGAGAATCCAACAAAAAATCCCATAGCTAATTATTTGGCTGGACTGTTTCTTCCATTTACTAATGGGAATCATAAGTGTCCATTCAATGTAAGTGGTAAATAGAAGTGTATAAAAAATGATCGATTTGAAGGTTTTTTCTTAATCCACAGCATGACATCATACTGGATAAACTTTCCATTGATTCTGTGAACAATCAGTTTACCAATGTTTTGCCCTTTCCCAATGGTGATTATGCCGCTTATACCAATTGGATTGCTTATGATATTAATCGGGCCAGTGTTAAAGTATTTTTTACCCTTTCGTAGAATTTGTGAGTCGAAAATACTTGAATAAATATGAAATAATGCAATTACCTTCATTAGTAATTAATCGTCATTTATTTTAACGAACATTATATGAAATATTTTAATGGTTTTTCTGTTTATATATATTTTTAACAAATGACTTTAAGTAAAGTCGTTGCCCATTTATCATATATTATGTATGTTTTGTCAGCGTTTAATTACAAGCAACAATTCTAATTTAATTTAGGGATTACAACTAATAAAACTTTTTCATTTTGCTTACTTGACGAGGGCATCCGGCTAAGATATTTTCCCCTACCCCAGTGATGCCAACTCTTCTCATTTTGCTTCTCTATTCCACTCACTCTTTCTCTCTCTCTCTCTCTCTCTCTCTCCCCTTTCTCATTGTGTGAAGCATTTGTTCAAACAAATGCATGGCGAAATCTTAATTAACCTCAGGGTGTAGAGCATAAACCAGCAGCACACAATCGCACTTTCCTTCGTACTCCTTTATCCACAATTCCGCTTACACCAGTTGTCTATTACGCGAGCATTTCAAATGAATAAAACGAAGCTAAGGCTGAGCAAATAAAACTATATATATATATATGTGTGTGTTTGTGTGTGCTTGACTACGTGTGTGTGTGTACCCATATTCATTTTGTATGTTGCGCACTTTATTCCATCTATCTCAAAGACAAACCATTCAGCTAACCAGCCCAGACTCTGACTCTTTCTGACTCTTCTCATCATTCTCATGCCCACCATCTGCCATATAAGAGGAGGTCGTCTCTTGGCATGTGAAGCGAAAATTTCGCTGCTCGGGAATTACATTAAGCGTTGGGCATAATAAATTATTCCGTATGATATGATTCTGGTACATGATAAGCGTTTGTAATTTTAACTGTCAGTTAAATGAGTAAATGGCTATGTCTGTGTGTGTGTGTGTGTGTAAAGGAAGAGGGCGTGAGTGGTTATATATATATACATATATATATATATATATATATATAAATGATATGTATGGGCGTGGCTTGCCAACGATTTAGAATACTTCATATTTATCTTTTGTTGGAAACTTGAACATTTGTTCGCGTAAATAAAAGTTGAGCGTCAATATTTGCCACACACATTTATACATATTCACATACGAGAGTCTAGAAAACAAACACATAGTTACATACTTATACATATGTACATTGTACATTGTACACACTCACTCGCACACACACACACACACATGTATAATTACAACTCTAAAATGGGGGAGTTAGAGTTGCCTGGGTGGGTGACAAGTACGTGACTATAATCATCGCGATTTTGCCGCCTCATAATCTGCCATGCGTTACGCCCCCGCCCCCGCTCCAACCACCCAATTGACCCCCTGCTCTGCTCTTTAACATCCACACCCATACCCACACGCACACACACACACATACATCCACATCGACCATTTCTCCCATTTTGATATTTGCTTTGAAATTAAAAAACTTTTCACTCTGCTCTGTTAGATTTTTCGCATTTGGGCTCTGCCTTGATTTACATGTTAAATAATTTTAGCCTGCCCCCCCCCACACCCCCACCCACTCATTCCCCATGGCGTCATTTGCACCGCCCACTCCCCACCGACTCTATTCTCTTCTGTTCTCATCGACCCTACATCAAAAAAAAAAACTGTTTGAAACACACAGAACATCATAGCATAAAGCCAAATATGAGCTGAATTTGTCAGTTTCTTTTGGATACCATGAGTTTGTACAATATTTACTAACGGCAAATATTGTATATGAACTGCCAGTTCTAACAAAAATCTACTCACGCGCATTTGGCCAAATCAACAGTTCATTAAATCACGTACAACACAAGAACGAAAGCCAAATTTTTATACTTATAAAAAGAGGCAATGACCGATACTTTGAAATGAAATGAGACAAAAATTAAGTTTATAGAAGTTTGTATACTCTAGAAATAGGCATACTTTCAGTGTAGAGTTATGTTGGTTAATAAACCAAATATATAGAATTCTTCTATACTTAATTTAAGAATCTAAGAAACATTATATAATATTTATAAGGAACTGCTTTCTGTTACATTTGATAATGTCCTTATGATTATTGTAAAAGTAAGAGCAATAATAATGATTACCAAATTTTATCTTTAAGGTCATTAAATGTTTGTCGACTAGATAAATATAGGGACATAACATATAAAGAGCAGGTCATATAATTTGATAAGTTTGACTATAAAAGACAGCCTTAAAATACATAAAAAATATCTTCTAAGTGGAAAGATCGAGGGAGAAAAAGATTAACATTAGGATTACAACAAAAAAGAAACTCAAAGATAACGATTAAGTATAAGAAAATGGCTAAAATGTAATAAGGAATTCTTATTTTTGGTATTTTTTTTCTTTTGATATTTGATAAAACATCTTTTAATTGGCAATAAAACATGAAAAGCTTCAAAAATGTTTAAGCTTTACTTAATTATCTTTATCTATGGACTGCTTCTAGCTGTAGTTCCTTTAAACTTAAATTCCCTGATAATTAGGCTCATGATATTGTAAAAATTAGATTTATTATTATTTATCCCTTACTTACAATTTATAATTAAATTTAAGACTGGAAACTGTTTATTTGAGTTATAATGGATCACATTTTATAAACTTCATTTTGGATCAAAGCTATTAGAAATTTAATGTGAACTCAGAGACCTCATTTGGTCTTTAAACTTATTCACTTAAAATGATTAAAAAACTCAAGCCAAATAGGGAGTCTTTTTGCTTTATTCTTAGTTTAAATTTAGCCAAAACCACAATATAAACTTTTATTTTCACAATTAAATGAATTTCCTCTTCCTTTATTTACTAAGGATAACAAAAAGAAAAAAGAAAAATAAAACAAAACGTTATTTCTATATAACATTACTTAGCGATTTCTAACTATTGTGTGCTTTGTGATTTTTCTTTCTGGATTTCTTTTTTAGCCGAGCGTATTGGACCAAGTTTGTATTCGCCAACAACCAAAGTATTACCTGGCATATAAGGTTCCAATGAAATTTGCTCAAGTGGCTTAAATTTCTCTTGACTTAGCTGCTTTAATTCATTGGCATGGGCCTCCTTGGGTAATGGGACATTACCCTCAATGGCAGCGGATTGAAAAACTATGGCAAAATGTCCGCCTGCCTTTAGATAATGGCGAGAATTTAAATTAAGTATACGTATTTGATCCGTTTGTGGCATATCAATAAAAATCATATCTATATAATCTGTGATAATCTGGCGATATTTATATGGCATTGCGGCATCATCAATAATTGGCACAATATTAATATATTTGGATGACAGAGCTGTCAATTCTCTTTGGGACCAGACTCCCTGATCTACTGTATATACTTTACCCGTTTCACCCACAATATCGGCAATGTGCGGTATAGTCCTACCGAATCCTGAACTTAAATATAATACTTTTGAGCCACTTGAAATGTGTATGTTGGTTATGCCGTTTAAAACAGCGGCACCTAGTTTCGATTGAAATGGCGACCAGGAGCGATATTTATTGCGTTTCCCAAACATATCGGCAGAGAAACGCTGGTCCCCTGATTCATTGTTGCCGGATGCTAGAGTACGGGTAAGCAACATAATGGCATCATCTTTGCTACGGGCCAAAAATATGCCACTATGGCGATGTGGCTCAATGCTAACCATGATCATCTGTTGAGGACTACAGGCCACTTCAATCTTTTCATTCGAGTTGTCTTTCTGAGTTTCCTTTGGATTTTCATTTTGTATTTCTTTTAGATTCTCTTTCTGATTTTGTTTTTCAGTTTTGATCACATTTTTTTGTTTAACCGATTTAATTGCATTTTTATTTGTAACTTTTGTTGTTGCACTTTTTGTTGATGTTGTGATTTTTTTTGGCACAACCGCTTTAGGACCATGAGATGGTCCTTTGGTCTTGTTATTGTTCTTAGATGTTGGTTCCTTTCCCATTATAAAATGTAAGCGATAAGTTTTCGATAGGTTAAATTTATTTACTGCTACTTTCATATAGATTATTGTTATGATTTGATAATAATTTCAAAGGCTAGAAACAACATTTAGTTAATACAATTTGATATAACATCATGTATACAAATTAGCCTTAGTGCATATGCATGTATATATGTATGTATATTTGTTCTTTTATATGTTGTATTTTGTTGCTGTTGTTTTTATCTACACTTATTGCACAATGGTAAAAAGGACCTGCAGCTAAAATGAAATCTGCATTTGAGTTGTGTTAAAAAGTTTGCATTTGCAACGCACAAATGGAACAATAGAACCTAAGCGTGGATATATTGTGGCCTCGAGCGAGTAGCGTGCGCATTGGTCGCTCTTGTCCCTGCCCCTGTCTCTTTGATAGTACTAGTCATAGTACCCGATGCTGGTGAGGATTTTGCAGTTGAAAGCAAATCAAAGCAGACGCAGGACATGCTAAGGAGGCGAATTTGGGTTGGCATGGCAATGCAAAACAACTTAAAATGTCATATAAAATTTGTAGCATTGCTGATTGCGCGTGTTAAACAGCGAGTGCAGGAGAGGTATCCCATAAGAAAACCTCTTCTCTCACACTCTCACTCCCCCTCACATACATATATACGGCAATATAGCGGTATAGCGCGTAAATCCAGTCACGCCCAGGCTCTAGGGGGGTTATATATACATATATCTGTATATCTGTATGTTTGTTTGTGTATATGTCTGCATAAATATATGTCCCTAAGTGTGTGAGTGTGTGTGTGTGTGTGTGTGTATATGCGAGTTTTGGGGGCGTTTCAAACTAAAAACAAAAAGCCACGAAATCCTGGCATAGCCGAAAGCGAAACGTGAAAAATAAAAACTCAAACGAAATGTGAAAAATCACAAATTCTACAAAATCTTTAAATCCCACGGATTTATGCATTTTTACGTTGCATTTGCTGCCGTTGCATGTGGGTTGTCTATCGACAACGTGGCCACCATTATTCCATCTCACCGCTGTCCCCTCTTTAAAACCCTCCAACTTATTCTATGTGCTTTTGCGATTGTGAGTCAAGAGACAAGAGACGAGAGACAAGAGACAGAGACAGCAAAAAGAAACGGACCTGGGCTGGGCATTCACGTTTATGTGATTTCTGCAGTTTGCCAATACCGCCTTAAGGTGTCACTGTTCTGTGCACTGTGCACTGAATTCTCTACTCCAATGTCTACTGATTTGTCCTAGAGTGGTTCTTATTCAACACTTTTATGCAGTGTTTGAAATTATCTTATTTTAAATGTTTTATTGCTAAGACAGTTGATCAAAACAGAAACAATTGAAAATAATAACGATTGTAACGATTCGATATCGGAATAAGAATATATTTTTTATGTTTTTTTTTCTATAATTGTTTGCGAAAGCTTTTAGATACAAATTTGTTTTTAGAAATATATATTTCGTATTTGTATAATGACTACTTTAATACATAGATCGTTTATAAAATTGTACCATCTATTTGTAAAGTTATCAATTTACTTTAATTAAATTATTTTTATCATATAACAATAGCTTATCTCTAATTGTTTTGTTCTAATTTAAAATTGTTTTCCTTTGTCTACTTAGAATTCTTTTCTTTCCTTTACAATTTTCTACATGTTTGCTGGAAATTCTATTTGCATTTCATTTAAACATTTCACACTTATACGATTTAAGTTTTTTGGGCACCAGCCTAATGTACACCTTCTAGAAGGAGTCGTTGATGATGCTGTTGCTGCTGGTTCTGCTGATGCTGGTGGTGGTGGTGGTGCAGTGTCTTTCTGGCTATATGCCGCTATCAGGACGACGACAGCAAAAGTTCTGCCGCCCAACACTTAACGCCAACAAAAACAAACAAGAAAAAAAATAAACGAAGTCACCCACAATCGATTGGCGCTGCCTCCAACTGTGCCCGCAATCAACATCGTGGATAGTTTGGTGGTTGGGGGTTGAGAGTTGCAGGTGCAGGAATAGGGGCAATAGCAATGGAAGCACATCGGCTGGATATTCTGGGTTAAGCTGTTCTTGTTGTTGCTTTTGTTGTTTTTCGTTTTTATGGCACGCTGCAAACTATCTGTCGCTTTTGTTTTACGATTCCTTTTGCGCTTGATGATCGTCACCGTTGCAGCCGTTGTCGCTGTCGCTGTTGCCATTGTTTTTGCTGTTGTTGCTGCTGCTGTTACCGTTGTTGCTGGTGCTGGTGCTGCTGCTGCTGCTGCTGCTGGTTGTTCCTGGCCCTGCATTGCCATCGGCGTAATCGTGTTGCTGTTTGCTGCATTGGATGTTTGTTTGTCTCCATTTTCTTTTTGCTCTTTGTCATGGCATCGCAGTGGGTTTCATTTTTTTCGCATTGCTGCTGCAATCTCTGTGTAATATTTTATTTTCAATTCGCATTTAGTGCAGCCGTAGCCGTAGCATCTAAGGGAGGAATAAATTGTATCTGACAATTGGCAATTGGCCTATCCGCCCGTTTGATAGTGAAGCCAAGAGCAAAACCAGGCCCATTCACACACACACACACACACACACACACACAGAGATACACACAGCCAAAGCCATCATGCTCAAGCTGAAGCAGTTCTGGTCTTTGCCAATAAATCCTGGCTGTGGGTGCGGCTCCCTTTGGCAGTTTATGCTGAATCACGAATTACATTAGACAAGCCTGGGATTTGGTTTCCTTTCTTTTACTTTTTTTTTTTTTCTCTTTTTTCTTTATTTTTTTGTGCTTCTCGTTTTCCTGTACTATTGCCAATTGGATTAGCACACTTAGCGGACTTTGTCATGAGAAGAGCAAACCACGGTCTAACAGTTTTCATTAGAAGTGCGTTTGGCATGTTTTAAACGGCTCCATCAATGCCAATTGTCCCCACCCCTTCCCTCTAAACGTTCAATTCAGAACAGATGCACAGGCACAGTGGGGCCATCAACTACCAAATGTAAGTTAATAAAACAAATGGTAAAGATGGGCAATAATATGAAAAGTTAAAGGTAATAAGGATTTCTAAGGCTTGGAATGACTTAATCCATATTTAAATATATAAAACAAAAGGTTTAAATTAATACAAATTATTATCAATTACTCATTTAATATAGAAGAATCCCCTCTGATTATAATATAAATTATTAATCATTATTTAAAAGTCTTTAATTTACTTAATTGCTTCTAAGAGAGTTCACAATGCAAAACAAAATAAAAGTTTGTTCCAATGACACAGTGCATAGTGATAAATGTCAAATCAGTTACGAGTGTCCTTCTTGCTGGGACGGGCGTGAAATGCTTTTTAAGCACTCACATGAACCGATGTCCATGTTGAGGCCACATTACGAGCAAAAGTAAACAAAAATGTGCGCTGTCAACTAAATGTCAGAAAAATGATTTGGCAACCGCTTCTTGCCTTTGCCATTGCCGTTGCTATGCCATCTCCTTGTTGTTGCTCCTGTTGTCGCGGTTGGTGTTGCCTCTGTCCCTGGCACGCACGCACTTGATCAATCATGCGAGTACCAGGAGGATGACGATGCCATCGATGAAGCTCTGATGCTGACAAGTGCGCTGCCATTGTATTTGCATTGATGACAACTACACGTCCGCAAACGATTATGGAGCACCGTTCGCCATGCGGATTGGATTTGTGAAGCCATCAGATATCGCTGAAAAGTAGGCAATGCTTTTCTATGTCAACTCTTGACTACGTCTCCTTCACCTTTGGCATATTAATAAACCGTTTGTCAGACATCCATAATAAATGGCCAGGCCATTCATCTTGCCCAACCAATCGACAGCCATTAGCCATCAGACAATCATCAAAAACAAAACCAAAACCAGCACCAATAACAAAAAAAAAAACCGAATTTATTTTGAAAATTCGATGTACATGAAATATATACGAAAGCGACAAGCAAATCTAAATAAATGTTTAAGCTTTTAAATGGGATTATATCGAGGCGAACACAATATTTATGCCCATCATTTTTCTTAAGCTAAGAAACGAAGATGCAGACATTCTCTCTACCCTCTCTAACCGCACAGTCTAAAATGCAAATCGATTTTGTTATCTAACTTAAAGGAAAAAAGAAATAAAAGATAAGTGATAAAGGTTTTCTATTATTAGAAAAAGTAGAATCTGCTTAAAGAACGGATAGTCAAGTATTTTGTAACCATCTAAAACCATTCACAGCGGTTTCTCTCGTCCACCGTCTAAGTCCACTCTATACGACGGTCTGTAGACGACTAATTGAAAATGGATTAGCGGCGAGTTTAGTATGTTTTATGCTCGTGCACGTCGACGACAATCTCGATGGGAAACCAAATTGAGGGCGTGTGTGCGGATGGGTGGGACATGTGTTTATCCAACAAGCAAATACATTGAAAATTAATTAAACCGCATGCTGAAACCATGTTAACAAGATGCTTTAAAAACAAAAAAAAAAAAAAAAAAAAAACAACAAGCTTCCATTTAAAAACAAATACCAATTCATTGGCATTCCCAGCCTCAACCAACTTTTTTTTTTCTTGGGCTCCTTTTATTTTTTCTGAGTTTGTTGGTTACCTACGATTACGCATACGCAGTGTGTGGCGCGTGTGAAAAATACTTTAGTAAAAGTTTTGCCAAATATATATATATATATAAAAAGGGCGAGCTAAAGAAATTCTAAGCCTAAACTGGCAAAGGTTTACAAAGCCCTTTTTTCATTAAGGTGAATATACTTACCCATTCGTCTCGACCCCCGCACTTCTGGTTGGACTAACACTTTAGCTTTCTTTTTCATTTTCTTTTTATTTTATTTTTTTTTTTGGTTTTTTTTTTTTTTTTTTTGTTGTTTTGCTCAACTTTATCAGACACCCAATTAAAAGGGCTTTATAACAATTAGAGCTAATAACACGCTTCAATTGTGCCAGCAACACCCGAGGGTAGATTCACAATCCACCCAAATGTACCATCAAACCAGCAATCTAACCGCTGCCGCCCATTCAGACCTAGGTTTTTATTTTTATTGGCTAATGTTTTTTTTTTTATTTTGGGGTTTTTTTTTTGGTATTTTGGTAGCTTATGGTCTCTGGTGTTATTTCGTAGAATTGCGGTTGTAATTAAAGGGAAAACCACAGCAATTAGCAAATTGACGACTAGATTTGTTTATGCATTACTATGGTTTAGGACAACCAATTTGGTTATTGTTGCTACTGTTGTTGTTGCTGCTGGCTAAAAAACATTATGTACTTATCTAATTGAAAAATATGAAAAATCATTTTTATGGGCCATTGTTCTGACATTTAACTGGCTGCTGTTAAAACGCTAACTGTAATCTAACTTAAGCCAAAGCCATTTCCCACTAAAAACTCAAACAGAACAAATCTCTGAAATTTGATAAATTAGTTGTAAAACTAAAAAACTTTTCAATTTTTCTCCCGTTCTCCCTCTCTCTCTCTCTCTTTTACTCTCTGTTGTTGTCTTTCTGTGAACGGCTTATCCGTCTGAGTGAGAAAACTTTTGTTGGCCAAATGCAAAATCCAATTTTTCGAATGAAAAGTCAAACATGAATTTAACTTTTGATCCGTTTGCCCGGTTGTCTAAGCAGTCAGCACAAGTCAACAGTCAAACACAGCCAACAAATTTTTGCCTAAACTCTGCATATAGAATCGTGTATGGATCGAACATGCAATATAAAATAAAAGACAGTGAAAAAGAGAGAGAGAGAGAGAGAAAGAGAGAGCGAAAGAGATAATGGACGGCTGCCACAAAAACCCATCAGCAAATCGAATCGATAACAAATTTCAATTTTTTGGGCACATTTTTAGCAACTAATTTGCAATCAGGCGAGTTTTTGTTAATTTTAATTTGATTATAGCTGTTGCCGCGTTGCTTCTGTCATTTCCAAATGATAATCATTAAAAGCGATTTCATTGCTAGTGATGAAAAGAGGGAATGGTAATGTAGGGGGAGGGGGGGCATGGTGATGATGTAGGGCAATACCACACTCGGGTGCATTGAAATAATATTTGTTGATTTAAGTTAGCATTTTATGCATGCATTTGCTAAATTTTAGTATAACATAGACACAATTTTATTTATTTTCATTGGCAAATAGCATAAAATTTTCAAATTCAAATCTAATTAACATTCATTGCATAAATGTTTATAATACACGATTGCATTTTTGGTAGGGGAATTTCAATTTTTAATGAGCTTCAATTGGCATTAATTGCATGCGGATGGCGTATGGCCTCTCTCTTGATGACACAGACAGTCGATCGAATTATTTACATTGATTGTAATTTAATATAAATTGTAGCATTTTCATATTTGTCACAAAAAAACCAAAAAAAAAAGAAAATGAAAGAGAGAATTGAGTTGCCGTTTGCTTCTGTTATATTGCTGATATTATATCGTTTTCCAACTAGATGTGACAATGCAACAAGCAGCAAGAGCGCAACAATGCTCCCACAATGCATCAGTACGCATACATACAACAAGCACCAACTACACCCACATACACAATCACACCCACACATATTGAAGCAAAGATAGATATAGAAGCATATGTATGCATGTGCCGATGCAAACACATGCTCAATTGAATTGAAATTGAATTTGCAATTCTATGCGCTGCAGCTAACGCCATTTTCTTTGCCGTGCGGCACAACTCTGGCATACATTTCAATTTTGTTTTTCTCCTTTTTTTTTCTTTCGTCTCTGTTGTCCTAAGCAAAATGATGGGAATGTTGGCACTCTTAATCAGTTTGTCTTTTCAAAAATAAGATAGGTAATTGCAAAAGAATATAAAAAAACATTAAAACTTTCTAAACTAAGAAATGATTTAAAAAAGTTTTCTTTTTTAAAAACTCTTTTTAACAAAGTAAGATATCAAGATTTAAAACCCTTCTTATAATATTTATCCCTTTTCACTTTGCTTTTCTGCTCCTATTTCTCAAAAGTGTATTCTTGAGGTTGTCATCTCAAATTGATGATATACTTTTTGCCGCCTTGTGACTCAACGGGCACTTGGCAGTTTTCTGTTCGCTTTTGTGCCATTCGATTTGCTTTTGGTGTCCTATGCTCACCTCTCTTTACCATCATCATCTCTTTCACATCGTTGTGCGTATTTGAGAGTTTGCTTTCGCTTTTTGTCGTATTTGCATTTCGTTATTGAGCCTGAGACAAAGCAGGAGAAAAAAAAAGCAAAGAAATAAGAAAAAGAAAAGAGGATCCTGCCATTGACGTGGATGCGGCGGCTGCCTCTTCTAGTTGCATTCAATCATCAATGAGTTTCTTTTGCATTTTACACTTTTCACTTAGATGCTTGTATTTGGTTTGGTTCAATACTCTCTGTTTGTACCATTTGTTTTTGGCCCAGTGTACGCATAATTGTCTACTGTGGTACCCACTTTTTAGATCTCAGTTCAGTTTATGTAGTTTTGTGGGGTAAAAAGTTCTTTGATTTATGGGATTAATTGTCAAAGCGTATGCCATTTGCACAAAAATAATTGAAATGCAAATACAACATTCTGTTCTTTGGCAAACATCTTATTGCTTTTTTTGTTTTTTTGCATTTTTTAGACTTAAAGGTAAGTTAAAAGTTTTCCCTCGTCATACATAAAATATGTATTTTTCCATTTCGAGTTTGTTTTACTTACATTACTGTGAGGCTCTCTCTCTCTCTATCTCTTTCTCCCTCCATCCAACTCCCACACTGATATTCTCTCTCTACCTCTCTGAATCACCCATCTTCTTCTCTCCGCACTCAACAAAATGATTTGTATGTCAGACGAAGTGCCGAATGGGCACAGGCACATGTTTGGCATGCTAAGCGCCACAAAGTATGCCGCACTTTTTGTTTGACTATTGAGGTAAAGTGTAGCGCTTTCTTTTTGTTGTAACTGTGGTTATGGCTGTGCTTTTGGGCAAAATGCAAATGGTATTTTACAAGGACAAGTAGACCAGCAAACAAAACAAAACACTGAGAAAGAGTGAGAGAGAGGTATAAAGAAAAAAACCAACTGAAAAAACAAACAGCAAATTGCATATAGGAAAAGTTTTTCCTCATTACATAAACGAAAGAAATACCGGCCAGTACATGAGAAAACAAAATAAAGTACATTTCTTCTTCTCCTTCTCTTTCTCCTTTTAAATATTTGCTGTGTAAAAGTTTTACATATGATTTGCAGGCGCATGCAATTAAAACTACTTGGAAAATGGGAAAACCATATAAAAATACGAGATTTAAATATTTTATTTCTAATGAAAAGCTAAACAGATTGATTGTTTTGGCTTTTTAATCTATCTATACGCGTTTTTATTGTTTGATTTGAAAGATTTGGTTTCCTTAGTAGCTTTACATATAACTAGAAGAAACATTTTATAAGCCAAGGATAAACACGCAATTTGAATTTGTAAATATGCAAAATAATTATAAACTTTATGACCAAGGCCAAATACTAATAGGCCGCCTGTGCCTTTGCTCTGCTTTCAGCGATCTTAGCAAATTTGCAAAAAAAGGATTTTCCAAAGGACGTGGCTGAATGGTGGTAAGTTCTTCTCCCATTTTTTCTTTTATTTCTTCTTTTTTTTTTTTTGTGCTCGTTACGTGCACTGTCATAGTTTGCCAGGTACTTTTTGGGATGGCGCTTTATGCAGCTGCATAAATGTTACTTCTACTTCTACTTACGTAAATTACAAAATAAAGTTATTACGAAAAGTAATTTAAGTTAAAAATTTTTCGTATGCCAGCGCGAAAATGTTCAGCGAACCGGCAATGCCATGGTACAGATGTGGGCGAATGGGGGCGGGGTGGATTGGTTGGTTGGTTAGTGTATATCTGCCTGCGGTAAAATCAGGTAACAAGTTGCATAATAGTTTTTCTTAAGGACTTTTTTTTTTTTTTTACTCTGTTTGCCCCCTCTTTATTGTAATTTAAATTTGCTGCAAATTTCATTTAAGCCAAACTAAGTAAAACAGAAATGAGAATGGCAAATCAATTTGCATTAAGCATTCAAAGCCAAAATGCATGCAACACTAAGCATATGTGCAAAAAAGTATGCAACAGAAAGCAGCAGCATGAGCAAGAGTCATAAAGAATGCAAACCGAATGGTTTTAAACTGAATTGGTAAAAACTTTTAGTTCACAACAAGTCACGATGCCTTGGGATTGGTATATATATAACCAGCAGTTAACCAACTCACCAACTTGGCCACGCTTAATCAATGGCCCAATAAACAAACAAGCAAACAAACAAGCAAACAAACAAACAAGCAACAACAACAACAACAACAACAACAACAACGTATATCAATGTGAATTGCACCTGGAGTTGGCATCGCAATCATGAACACATTCAATAGATCGGCCAAACAAAACAGTTAGCGATTGTAATCCGTATAATGTCATCGTCACAACCCAAAATCAAGTTGAAAGTTCCTCGACAACTTGAGGTGCAAGTGTCGTGTTTTCTTTTACCCCCCTTCTCCACCACCACTATACTATTCCATTCCATCGGTTTTTCTTCTGTTTTGGTTTGTTTGTTGTCAACGGGCCAACAGGAGCAATTTCCGTTTCCTGGCTGACCCGTTGATGTTAAAAAAAAGGAAAAAAAAATACAGAAGCAACGAAAACGAGGCAACGAGTCAACTAGTATAAAAGTTTAGATTACGAATTCACATACGTCCTGTACCGGGCAGTTGATTTACTCTCGTTGTTGTTGCTACTGCTGGCTCTGTCGATGTTGTGTGACTGTGTGTGTATGTGTTTTTCTTTTTTATCCATGTGCCTGGCTAACCAGGCGCATGTTTTGTGGTCAACTCTGTGTACTGCAATTGGGGCCGCATCCTGTTGTTGTTGTTGTTGTTCTTGTTGTACTTTTTGCCATTGCCACTCATGCGTGCCACGTGCTATGCTTTGATGTGGTACTTTTTCTCTCGCTTCATGCGCTTCACCTAAATAAACTTAAAAGTAATAAAAAAAAAAAAAAAACAAAAACAAAAAATGTAAGAAACCAAGAAATACAAACTCGCACTTGTACATTTGGGCAAATTGGACTCAGCCAAAGCCACACACACACACACACACACACACACATTCACATATATATACATATATAACTTGGTAAATATTTTATGCATAAACACATACAGTAAGAGAAACGTAAGGAACTAAGACCGAACCACCTGCAAATGTTTTTCCACACAACATCAAATAATATTTACTTTAGACACACACACAGACAGCAGCAGCACACTAACACCTATGCATACTTAAATGCACGGTTCATTAGGCCCAAGAGTAAGTTGTAACTCAAAAGTTACAGCTCAACTTCAACTTGCGGTAGCTCATTGAATTTCTTAATAATTACTTAGCCTCAACAGGACGAAGGATATATAAAACTAACTTGGAATATACAAGATGAGCCTTAAGATTGCCTAAAAAACAAAGTTATATACATATTATTATGGAGTATCACGAGTCGAATCAATCTTACATTGATTCAATCATTTGGAAGCTAGTTATAAGCTAAGAAAGAGAATTGAAATAACTATTTAATTAAAAGAAGATGAAGAGTATTTCAAAGTCAGCAATTTGACTTGTTCATTTGAAAGAGCATCGACATTTCTATGCCAGTTATTCCCATGTCTCTTTTTCCTCAATTGTGTGCATCTCTTTGGCTGGAGAATGAGTCTAAGACTTTAATACATATATATACATATATATATATATAAATTTTCTATAGTTGGCAGCATCTGACTATCTGACAATATCCTGGCAACATTATTCTGACATTTGTTATCGGTTATTTAGTTCTTGCTTTTGGCTTAGCCAAAAAGTTTTTAAATTTGCGAGTTTATAGTTTAATAATGCTATTCTGTTACTTTTTGTGATCAAAGTTAATTAATAATTTCTTTTTTAGTTCTAAAACAAACAAACAGATTGCATCTACCCAATTTAATACTGGATATCTTTAAGTCGTTGCCTTGTTTTGTCGATTTCTAATTGAATTTATTTCTACATCTGCATATGTGTGACTGTATGGGTCAGCATTTAATTTGCAGGCAGTGTACAATTTTTATGCCACGCCTTGAAAGTGTTATACATAGATGAGATATATATATGTAAATACAAGTAGCAATGGAAAATTGCTTGTTGAGGACCTTTCTGGTATAAAGTTCATGCTTTATTCCCCATGTTACTTTATGCTAATTTTTTTCTTTTTTCTTTTTTATATGCCTCACTTTCACTGGCAGCTTAATCATGCATGTTTACACGCAAGTACAAAACTCAAACACCAAAAGACAACAAAGTAAACGAATTGTATACAGGCTTAAGAATCTCAGCCTTATTGTTATTTGCATACCCCAAGGCAGGGGGAGGCATAGGCAGCGGCAGTGGCAGTGGTAAGAACGTATGTTTAGGTTCATATATGACCTCGCATCAGACTGTTAATCAACGTACGCAAGCCGAAAGTTAAACATTTAACTAAATTAAGATTGTTTGCAACAATTTTTGCATAAATAATTAGAAATGCAAAAGATTCCACGAGGGATGTTTAAGAAGTTTAACAAAAAATATGCAACCAAATATTAAAAGGATGACTTAAATATATTTTAAACAAAGATGATTGGTCTCTTCTGTCTTTTTATTTATATAACGTAAATTTTAGTACCCAAAGAGTAGTAGTTAAAAAGTGTTTAGCTTATATAACTATATAAGAATTTAGTTGTGAGACTTATTAGACTGCCCTCGTTGCTGATTTGAACTGTTAAATATCCGGATTGAGCCAATCTAAATTTTTCACAAATCCAAGGCAAGAAAATAAAAAGGATTTATGAATGTATCTATGTATTAGATCCTTCCGATTCTATTTCATACAAAAAACACTGGAAATTGCAGTCTAAAGGAGATATTTTTTTTTTTTTAGTTGCCAAAATTATAATATAAACTTGCAATTTAACTAATATATATATATTCCCATTTGATGGTCTTGTTTTATGTCTCACAGTCTGTTGATACAAGTTCTATTAATTAATCTTAACAAAGATGTTTTTTTTTTCGTAATTTTGGTTTTTCAGTCTTGGCATACGTTGTGGCTTAAATAACATAATAAATCTACAAAAGTTTTAATAACGCCGAAAAAGTTTTCACTACTTTTCTGTCGTCTATCCACGACACAGATGAAGTCATGGGCACGTAAAATATGCCCCATAACAATGTGAAAATAGTGGAAAAATTCCAACTTGTTGTTCTTCTACTGAACATTTCTAGCAACTTTGCGGTGTGTCCCATGCGAAAGACTTTGTATTATTTTTTCTTTCTTCTCCTTTTTTTTTTTTTTTGATTTAAGCAACGAAACTTTTTGAATGCAAAAAACTTTATCAGTTTACTTCTTTTTTTTACGTTTACGCATGTTTTGATATTACCTAACCAGAAGAAAGAGTAAAGATTTCAATGAGTTACAAA
Organism: Drosophila neocordata; assembly: GCA_018903615.1. NCBI lineage: Eukaryota > Metazoa > Arthropoda > Insecta > Diptera > Drosophilidae > Drosophila > Drosophila neocordata. The sequence continues at coordinate 15,822,067 of JAEIGI010000002.1, read as the reverse complement.
AAAAAAGAAAACATTAGACAAAGGTTTGTTATTCTAGCAGCATATATTTACATATATATCAGACCTAAAACAAGAAATAGATGTGAATAACATTATATAGAAAAAGGATCTAAAATTATATAAGACTGAAAGTATTCACATTTGAAACAAAATAGGTTCCATTTCATTAAGTTGGTAATTGGCAATTGGCAAAAAAATAAAATCAATTAATTTTAATTTAAAGCGAATTTTGATATCAAAAATAATAGTTTTTTAACGCAGTTTAACATTTCTAACGAATCCTTCATGTTTTGTTATTTGTTCTTCATTATTAATATTGCTTATTCATTCTATTTAGAACTTAGAACTGATACTGATTTAGTTTTAAAACTCATAAAGCAGGTTATGGTTCAATTATTAATATAATGTTTAAAACTCTTTATCTATATAATCATCTTCTAATCAAGTTTCGAATTTTTTCGAATTTGTTTGCATACATTATTAGTATTTTAGAGCTTTTAATATGAATTTTGTTATTATTGCCATAATGATGATTATAATGACTATGAATAATTTGCTTATTGAACCATATTTATCATTCACATCGTTAGAGTACTCACTTTGATCAATTATTTATATAAGTATTATTCATGTTTAGTAAACGAAACGAATGAGTTTAGTTTCTGTGTTGTAATCAAGTTGCAATGTCTTTCAAATATATAATTCTAGGTTTCCTATGGTTTGCCATCATAATACCAAAGATATGAACTTCTTAAAAATATATGTATACTTTTATCTAAAATAATTTCTTTACAAAAGATTTCAACTCTTGTGGAATTTACAAATATCAAATGCGATCCATTGGATACAAGTTTTGCCAACTTTGAGTATTGTCACATTAAATCTATAAATCGGAGTTATAAATATATTTCCCTCAAAGTGAACTTATTTCGGTTTCCCATTACTAAAGTGAAGGTATCATTGATTCCCAAAGAGTTCAGAATAGAGTTTATTGATCATTTTATTTTATTTTTAGATTAATTTAGTTACGATGAAACGTTATAATGGATACCAAACATTTATGTACAATCTCACATTTGATGCTTGTAGACATTTTGCCAATCCAAACAGAAATCCTATAGTTAAATACCTAATGGATCTATTTACACCGTTCTCAAACATAAATCACACATGTCCCTATAATGTAAGCTTCATTCATGTAAAATGAGCATAGAAATTACTGAGTTTTTTTTTTTACAGAATAGCCTTTATGTGGAAAAACTTCCAATTAGTTATGTGAACAATCATGTAACGAAAGCTTTGCCTGTTCCCCCGGGAGATTATGCCTTTTATTCTAGTTGGATCGCCTATGATATTAACCGTGCTAATGTTAAGGTATATATGACGCTATCATAGAAATAAAATGATTTGATAATTTATGATCATTTGAAATAAAAGTAAAACATAACAGAACTTTTTTATTATACTCTACGATTTAATATGGAAATCTTTATTGAATCCTTAAATTATTCACAAACCGTATTATGTTTGGCTTCAAATACATTTTGTCGCCAAATGCGAAAGTTATAGGCATTTGTATCTAATTTTGAATAAATAAAAATTGGCATTGAATTGGACATAACCCAAATATAACCATCTTCATCGATCTATAAGGAATAAAACAAATATGTAAAAAGAAAAGAGATCTTTTGCTATATACAACTAACCGTCATATCACTTGGATAGATCATTTCCTTGGGATTCGATACGACAGTGCCATGATTAGCTTCCGTGAATGGCTTGTTGGTATTCCAGCAGCCAACACCATTATTTTGTATCTCATTGTAGAAAAGAACCTGTGTACGTGGATCATATTCATGCATTGTAGATTGTTTACGTTGACCACGAGATCCTAGCAAACAGAAATCATTGCCATGATCGGAACGGAGAGCATTAGGTTCATGCTGTAGCACACGATTGGAAACTGTAAACTCATTGTAGCTATCCATGGGATGGAAATAGACAATTCGACTACCATCCAATTGCCGTGGTCCTAATGTTGTGGAAAAGATGCCATCTGGCCAACGGAAAGTTTGGCCACCAATATTTAGTTCTTCAGTCAACGGATCAGGATTGAAATAGTTATGCTCAAAAGACCAAATGCGATCATCAGCCAAGCTATAGACATGCAGTCGGCGATTAATCAGATCCGGTATATATGCAAATGCACAATTACAATCTTGTTTATTCTCAATATCAATGGTAATGCTGGCCATGCCACGTCCAATTTCTGCTATGGTTTCTGGAATTTCAAAGCGTTTGATAACCCGGTCCGTGTTTAGGTCAATAATCCAAATGCTTGGCCTTCTGATTTGTTGTCGATTATCTATTCAAAACCGAAAAATGTAATGAAAAATACTTAAAAGCATTTATTATATTCCATCTCACTTGGATATTCCAGCATTCCAGTGTCTACGAACCACAATCGTTGGCATTCATCCACAGATGTCCGATAGACAGATACAAGATTCTGTAAACTATGATTATATTGATTCAATTCAAAATCCGGATATGCTCTCAACTTTGGACTGTTATTTCCTCTATTATTTGGCTGTAGATTAATGTAATTTAAGGTCGATGGTATGCCAGTCTGCCTTCTGGGCACGGTAATAAAAATTCGTCCTCGAAAGTGTGTTACTCCAATTGGCACATTATTGTAGGGTAAAAAAGAAGTGTTTGTATCATTGGATATTGGAGCGCTATGGCGATTTCGATATCTGCCATATCCATGGAAAGGGTAAGCTTCATTGCCGCGATCATAAAAGTCCATTTGTTTCCATTTGAAGACCTCAATCATGCCATCTCCTTGAACCAATTGAATTAATAACCAACAAATGAGGCACAGCATAAATTTATATTCCAACATTTTAAACTCAGTTTGAAGACTGTTGAACAAAGACTGAGACTAAAACTCGACTGAGCAATAATTCTGAATAATAATTACTGATAAGACATATTTTTATATACATATATTCTTTTGCATCACAATATAAGAGAATTTCAGTCCACTTTTATATTAAATTGGAGATGGCACTGTTTAATTTTTACTGCAACAATCTCATGTGAAGTAGCAAGAGTATTCCATATTTGAATACTAATCGAAAGTATTTTGTTTATTAAAACTTGATTTTTTAACGTGTTTTACCTTTATGAAACGAGTTGCTACAGGTTTGAAGAATTTAATTGCAAATTAAATGCAATTTTAAGGGAGTTTGACTTAAAGAAATACCTTTATAGGGCATATCCTAGTCGGTAGGAATACAATTTTAATGAATTGTTAATAAGTCGTTGTTGTAGTTGTGGTCAAGAAAAGTTTAAGGTCAATAACTTTAAATTTAAACGAAAAAAAAAGGGAATGATGAACTAAACTAACCGGTTTTACTTGAAATAAACTTAAATATTAAATATAAAACTTGTTGAAATTTAACATCTTGCACCGCTTTAAGGATTTCATTTATTTGTATTTTGTTGTTAACTAAAAAAACAAAGTTTTTTTGTCCCCAAAAATAAATAATTAGTACAAAAGACTTTGAGGGGCTACCCAAAAGGCCCGCATCGTGTTGCAGTTGAAGCATCAGTGGTAGTGGCAGTGGCGGTTGCAGCTGCTATTGCTATTGCTGTTGCTTATGCCTTGGCGGGCGCTCAACGATCGTAAAATGTCCCGACAATGTAGTACACCATCCATCAACTGTCAATTGTATGCCAACTGCCAACAAATCAAGCTGTCAACTAGCTTCAGCTAGCCGGCAGAGCATTCAACCATTGCAAAGTATATTTCTAGAGTTCCATATTTGAAATTATGTCACTGAGGCTGGAAACTAGAAACTGTGAGTTTGAGAATTTCAGAGAGTTGGGACCAATAAGTGAAGCTCAGTTACATATACATACATACTAATACTATATGGCTGGCATCTATCTAACTATCTATCTATCTAGTTTGTGTCTGGTTGCAGCTGTCAGCGCTCCATTTTGCAGTTCATCATCATTGTCATTGACATTTGCGAGTGGCAACAATGGCAAATAAAGTCGCTTAAAGTAAGAAAGGGCAAATGACGACTACTTGGCATTGATTTCGATTTATTTCTGCCTGTTGGATTTATTGCAAATACGGGAAACATGGCAATTTGCCCAAAAATGAAATGTATCGTTTTCACTCTGACAATAAATGAAGCAAATTTAGTAATTTTAGTCATTTTTTTTGCCATTGGCACGAATCATTAGGCAGTGGAAACGATTTAAATTTAAACATGTTTAATCATTAAAAAATGAATTGTAATTAACCAAGTCTACGTATATAAATACATTATTAAATTTAAAAAAAAAACTTTTCATTGAACAATTAGTCTTGTTAATATTAAAATTTTGATTTTTTTTTTTGGTATGATTATTAAGTTGATCCTTTGAAGACTAAAGTCACGTATAAAATTATAATATATAAAAAATAAATACAATTCTCTAAAGAGAACTTTAGATTCCCTTTCAATTCCTTTTCTTATATTCCTATTATATATATTCAAGACAAAAACTTAAATATAAAAACTTTAGTTCTTATTATTTTAAAGACATTTATTAAATTTCAAAGGTCTCTAAATTTGAAACAAGAAAGAAGATCAAAAGAAAGTTGTCGTTTATATATATTTGCCATATGTTTTTCATATCCGGCTTTAATGCAAAAGTCAAATTCTTACAATATTCAATCTAACCTCAAATAGAATTTCACACACAAAAATGAAAAGGAAGCCTACCCAAAGTCACCTAATAATAGAAAGTTAGAAAGAAAATGTCTTTTGCGTATCTAAATTTGAATTTGAATTTTTGGGCAAGCGGAAATTGATGCCATTACGCTTTTTGTCTACCGTTTTCTAGTGCACAAAAGTCGCTTGAGGCGTTTTTTTTTATTTAAAGGGGGAATGGTATGAACAGGGAAGGGGGGAGGGACAAAAAGTGAGAGCAAACGAAGCGTAGATAACAGGTTCTGGTCATTTGTGTGGAGCCAGACGCATACATCAAATTGGGAGACACACAGACAGACAGACAGACAGACAGACAGATGTACAGATAGACAGACAGAGAGGCAATGGCACCCACAACACATCAGTCAATTTATCTTCAATTGCGTGTGTGTACGTGTTTGTATATGTGTGTGTGTGTGTGTGTTTGTGAGTGTAAAAAAATTACGCAATTTATACAAGTATATGGACATTGCTTGCTGGTTTGGGAGAGAGACCCAATTGAACTTTAACTGCCAAACCAAAAGAAATCTACATATTGATAAATGACCTCTCGGTCGAGGCATGAAAATCGATGAATTGAATGCCACTTGACATTTTAAAATGTGTTCTCCAGTAAATTTATGCGAATATACTTTGTAGCCAATGGCAATAGCCATCGTATTGGAAAAAGGAACTTAAAGTCAAAGTTATATTGGATTGGATTGCGTTTCGATTACATTTAATCACATTGGCCACGATAATTGTACAATCTCCCCATTGGTAAAATGTGTCAAGCTTATGCTATAGCTGTGTGTTTTCATCTTTTATTTCAGGGATTTAACAAAGTTGAAGGTAAATTTCATTATCAATATGCGACAGTTGTTAAAAACTCAGAGAGGTATGTGGGCAAGGGGTAGATAAAACTTTATCACAAAAAACAAAAAATTGCAATGCAAATTCGATGAGTGTGAACAGCGGCATGGAAGTGTAAAATAATTACTCGATATATACATTTTTGTTTTTTTTTTCTCTCTCTCTCATTTACTTCTGTATGCGTACACTTTTTGATGCACTGTTTTACGTAATTAATTCAATAAGCGCCTTGGACCGCAATTGTATTAAATTTGCTGACTGCATTCCCTACCACTGAGATTGACTTTTTCGGTCTGACTTTTCATTGAAAACGCCAACAGAACCAATAATTATTCAAAATGGACGAAAATACAGTTGCTCCATGAGCAGCAATCAAATTGAAAGTTGGCGAAAATGCCAATTACATTCTCATTGAAATAACATTAACACTGACAGTGGCAAATGAGTGAAAATCTTGTGGACAAGCATTTCAGAAATTTATTGAAAGTTTCGTCCTTGAGTAAAATCTGGTTTTGTAGTTGTAGGTAAATCCAATAATTAATAACTCTTTTTGGTTTTCATTTATGTTGAAAGCATAAACATAATATCCAATATAGTTAAGTAGTTTGGCTAAAAGATATTACCATACCAACAGCAATAACAACAACACCAACTGTCTGTTTGTGCATTCGTAGAAAGAACTTGGCAAGAGGCTATAAACCTGTTTTTTATTACATTGCTCTTGGCGTCCTTCAGTGAAACAAGATTTTCATTCTTATGGGATTTTATCCTTTCTCCTTTTATTATTACTCTGTTAATGTGAGAAAAAATATCTCTCTATATATGTATATATAGTAAAAATAAGAGTATTTTTTCTTTAAACAAATTTTATTTAAAATTAACTAAGATTTTATAAAGATTTAATTATCTAAAATTCTTAAATTTCAAATTTCCCTCAATGAAATAAATTTCAAAAATTATCTTTTATTTTTTCTGATACAAAAAAAGCTTGTCATAGTGTTAAATATTATATTTAATCTATAAGTTTAGTTTATTGATAATTATAAAACATTACAGGGTATTCAATAGTCACCTCTTTTATATTAGAAAATACATATTTTCCTTTTTTTTTTTTTGTTTAACCGGACTTTCAGAGAAACATGTCTGGTTATTAATTGCACTGTAGTTGGGGATTAGCAAACATACACAAGGCTCTTGTACTTAAACATAATTGAAATAGCCTGGTCAAAAGCTGCAAGTGAAAGTTTACTCATAACATTCAGCATTTGTGGGTGTGGCATTTTGTGGATAGGGCAGTATAGGGCAAGGTTATGCAATTACAACATGTGAATGCAAATAACTATGTAGATATATATGTACGCCCTTATTAATAGCCAGCACAACTCAGTATGCAAAATGTAACTGCCACATTATGTGGAAATAATTTGTAGCAAACCGCACGGCAGCACACACACCCATATACACACACATACACACACATAAAATTATAACGCTTAATTTTTAATTATGAATGTTATTAACATTTTCTGAAAGTTTACGCCACAGACACAATTTGAGTGCCATGATATAAATGTGAGAATAAAAGACACAGCCAGTTGCAGTGTATATATATATATATATATATATAGGTGAAAAACTGTTGCAGATAAATTTTAACGCAGTTTTGTGGCAAAAGAAAGCCAAGCAATTATAATGTTTAATGTTCAAGATACAAATCTGCAATTATAATTTACAATTGTTCTGCTTAATTTGTCGCGAAATGTTTAAAATATTTAAGACTTTGATATCATGACTATATAAATAAATTATTAAATATTTGAATGCCCTTTTTTATACAAAATATATCATTAATATATATATTCTGATTAGCTATAATGCCAATGCAATATATAATATACGTTTTTTCTATGTTTATCTCATTAAATATAAAAAATTGTAGTAAAATAATCTCTTTTTTTTTGAACCAAGTTACATGCCATTACAACACATTTGACTGTTTTTTTTTGGTAGTTACTTGCTTGATTTATGGCATTACCAGAAACCTTTCGACCTAGGCGTGTCCATGTCATTTGCAGTGCATTCAATTCAAGTGGAACTGCTGCTGCTTTTGGCTTTGTTTTCATATTTCTTTTCATTATTTATCAATAGTTGTTGTTTGGTTCTTTTTTTTTTTTTGCGGCCAGATCGTGTTAATACAAAAATTCGTATGGTTTTTATGTTGTTGTTGTGTGTGTGTGTTTGTGTGTGTTGAATTTCAACATTGCAGATATTGCCAGGTGTCGTTGCAATATTAATGGCATTTTAAATGCCACAACTGGTCGGTCGGTGGTAAGTTGGCTTGCCTAAAAATGCACTTTTTCAAAATGCTTTTCACCAATTAATTTGTCATTTAATTTTTAATTATATTATTTGCCAACAGCGAATGCCTTTTATATAATAATACGAACATTTCATATTAAACTTTATACCAAATTTATTGCAATTTACTTAAGAGCCCGTTTGCCATTTGCTTGTAATGTGCATTTTTAATGACATGTAAATAAATTGATGCCACAGCATATTAAGCTTAATGGCACCAAATACAATTAACAATTGGCAAAAATAGTTTGTGTCATTGACCAAATTGTGAACTCTTTAAATTCTATAAATGAGATTGTCCATAAATTAATCCTTTAAACTATTTGCCAATTCGCTGGCATGTCATTCAATTTGAGACATACAGAAAAGGACAAAATTTCATTTTTATTAATTGCAAAAAAAGATTTCATTTCAACTTTAACATGAAAATTAATAAGATAAAATAAAAAATGTAAATAATAAACAAATTGCTCATATTCTGATGATTTGGTTTTATGCTTTTTTTTTACGACAAAGAAGTAACAATTCATAGAAATTATTCTAATACTTTTTATACTTTGAATTGTAAGTAAAATCTTGTTACTTTGTGTTCTAATTATAGGCAAATTGACTAAGGAAATAGAAGGAATTACAACTCTTATCTACTTAAGATTTTATAGAGCTCTTTAAGAAGAATAGTTTTGTTTTCGATACTTTTAAGTTATTTGTTTAAAACAAACAACAATAGTTTCTATTTGATTGATTTCTGCTACTTTTTTTTTGATTTTATATTTTCATTTTTATACCCTGTACCCATAGGGTAAAAGGGTATATTAAAGTCGCTAAAATGTATGTAACAGGCATAAGGAAGCATCTGCGACCCCATAAAGTATATATATTCTTGATCAGCATCAACAGCCGAGTCGATTGAGACATGTCCGTCTGTCCGTCTGTCCGTCCGTCTGTCCGTCTGTCCGTCTGTCCGTCCGTATGAACACGTGGATCTCAGAGACTACAAGAGCTAGAGCAACCAAATTTGGTGTCAGCATTCGTGTAGTGTCTACGCAGATCAAGTTTGTTTAAAATTTTTGCCACGCCCACTTCCGCCCCCGCAATTTACGAAAAACGAATAACTAGAGTTATATTAAAGATATCGTATTATTATTTGGCACACCCAATAATATGGCCAAAAGGTATCAGCTGACCAAATTTGGTTAAAATCGGACAAGAAATATCGAAGATATATCTATATGCATTTTGTACTGAAATGCCCAGTGCGACATTGCGTAGTAAGTGTGAGCGAGATAGAATGCGTTCGTTGCTGCCGCTTGTGAGGAAAATTTTAGTTTGAATTAATGGCGAATTCGAAGGAGTTTGCTTTTATAAAGTTCCCTTAATTGGTACAGGGTATACTCAAAGTCGGCAGGGACGACTTGCTTGCTTCATTAAATTTGTTGCCAACTTTTTATTACTTCAAAAAAAAAGAATACGTTTATTGTGGCCAAAGTTTTCCTATAGACACAAAAGAAGTTCATCTTTCATATTAAAAGTTTATTATTATTTAAAAATTTCTTTTATTCATCTGTTTCAGCAATTGTTTCTATTTTTGGTGCGTAAAATAAATTCTATAAAAATAACAATTTGGTTTGCTAGCTGAGGCGTAGAAAAATTGTAAAAATTCAAATTGAGGAATAAAAATAGAAATTTTTGCTTTAAATTCTATCTTTAGCAAGAGCTTTGTATGTGTGTAGGTGTAGTCTACAGACACACACACACATATATAGGTATATACAGGTATTTATATGTATGTAGATTAATTTGCATAAATTATTATGGTACATAATGTGCTGGACTATGTTCATGTTTCCTTTACTAATCCCAATGCCCTTGACCAAAATACATTGTCAACAAAGATGGCAAGAGGCAAACACTTTGAAAATTTAATTAATTTAAATGTTAATTCGTTTATCGCGTTTTGTCAACGCAAATCCGATGCAGATGCCGAGGCTTTTGCCATAATTGCCAATCAGAGACGAGACACGCCTTTGTGTTTCATCCTGTCCCTGTTTAACCAATGGTTTATGTTATGACCGTAAAGTCAATTAGTCTTTATTAACCAGCATTGGGCAGCAGGAGCAGCAGGAGGAGTAGCAGTAGCAAGGCAGTTACTGACTGTTGTCCAGTAATGCAAATGTTGTGTCCTTTGGTCCATAAAAATGCAACCCAGAGAAGACAACAGATACATGCACACACATACACACACATACATATATATATATATATATATATACAGTTGGTAGTCAGATACACAGATACAGATACAAATACAGATGATAAAGCAGCGTTAATAATAAGCAACATTTACAAACAACAAAAGGCAATTTTAATGAAATAATTATGTGTGTGTGTGTGTGTGTGTGTGCGTGCTGAAAAAAAAGAACGAGGGACAAGAGTTGACTTCAGGAGACGGAGTTGGTAAAGTGAACTGACTGTCAGGATGGGCAAGCACTAACATGCGTACAAGATGAAATCATTAAAGGAAATGAGTTCCTCTCTTCCTTTTTTTTTTTTTTTTTTTTTCTTTCGTTTCCCCATCGGGTTATGACAAAAAAATGCGTTAAAATAAATTATTTTAATGTAGTTCTCATGTCACTTCTGTGCTTTGCGTCACTGTGCATGTGTGCATATATATATGTGTGTGTGTGTGTATGCGCGCCTTTTAAAAAATTCATGTAATCACAAAAGTACACATGTACTAAAAAAGAAGAAAAAAGCGAAGTAAAAACGAAAGAAAAAGTAAAAATACATACTCAAAGAGCGCCTGAGTTGTGTGCAAATGTTTACCGAGCCTACCGAGGCCACACGGATACCAAAAGTAATATGCAACGCATACAACAAGAAAATATGGGTCAGAGCCAGTACCAAATGCGAGAACTTTGCCACCTTTTAACAACAAAGTGGACAAATGATGAAAAACTTTACTACCTTATTGTTAAGAAAGCTGAAAGCTAAGGCCAAGTTAAAGGAAAACATTATCTATAACAATGTGGAACAGTATGAAAGTGAAGTCTAAGAGATAATTTATAAGAATTAAAAATGCATTTATTAACTTATTTCAAGCAAAACTATTCCAAATTTATTCTTTTACTATCTTTTGAATATTTCTTAAGTTTAAAGATGAAATCAAGTTTGAAATTCTTTGACTGAAATATATTTGTAGCTTAAAATATTGTAAATAAAAATCAGTTCACAAAAAAAGATTAATGAATCAAATGTCATAAATTTCCTCCAAGTCTCCTTGCAGATAAATCAAAAGGACAAAAACTAATTTTCCTATGAATATTTTATACACTTGAGGAATATTTTTCACGTCTTTGAAAATAAGTTGTTTGTTTTAATTATAATAAGAAAATATAGAAAATTTTATAAATAGATATAATGCTAAATATTTTTATTATATAATTTACAATTCCTCCAATATAAAATAAAATAATGTTGATTTTTAGAAAGACTAAACTGACTGAAAAAGGGGTCAAATCAAAATCACCACCAACTAATTCTTAGAGAATCAACGTGGCGTATGATTAATGTATAGAAAATTTCAACTTCTATGGCATATGTGTGCATATGTACTCATAGTATGAATGTCTGGCCAAAACTAAAAGATTAAACCCACAATTTCAGTCCGAGTGCGATGCACTGACTCGTGCGTGTGCTGGTCAAATAAAAAAAACAAAAACAAATTTCAAACACAGCAACAGCAAAAGGTTTCACCCACACAGAGAGAAAGAGAGAGAGAGGGAGCTGCAATTATTGAAAGCATTTCATGTTTTGTGGTCTGACGGCTTCTGATGGGGTTGATGGTGGTCATAGCCACATAAAGCTTGGTCGGTTACGGTTAGATGGCCACAACAAAACACAAAAGTCAAATTTGCATTTGCTATTATTTGGCTTAACATATTTTAATGAACAGCCGAACAAGAGACCAGTAGCAGCAGCAGCAGCAGTAACAACAAATTGCCAATGGGTTAAATTGTTGTTGATTAAAACATTAGTTAGTTAGTTAGTTAACAGAGAGAGAGAGAAAGAGAGAGAGAGAGAGTGGGCGGTTAAAGTAACCATTACTAATTAGCTGTCATAGAGTTGTTCAACAAATTGATATTAAAGTTGCAACAGATTGAGAAACAGAAACCACATTCTGGCTAGTTTGTATGCAATACTAATTTTCATATATTTAACCAATCAATATGATATGCAAATCATTCACACTGAACATACACACACACATACAGACAGGTTAAACGAATTCCTATCAATAATAATATCAAATTCAATTAAATGTCATTCTAATTGCTTCACAAATAATGTATAAAATATATTGTATTTTGTATATTAAATTGTCATTTTCGTTTAAAATGATTATTTTAAATGACAAATAGTACCTATTGATAGCCAAAAGTTAGCTTAGATATATATATATACATATTTCTATAGACAAGTAAGCATGTGATTGTGTGTGTGTGCATTTTTTTTTTTTTTGCTAATTTGTCAGTCTCTCATTGATTTAAGATTTTTCATTTGAAATTCAATTAAATGAAATTTTATTTATGGCTTTTCCATTGCTAGGCGTTGCAATTAATAATCCCTTTTTTTTTTTTGGTTTATTACTAATATAATTAAATGTTATGGTAGAGATTTGCAAAAAAAAAAAAAGTATATATATAGAAATCACAAAACTAAAACGGAAGTTTACCACATCATTCGAAAATATACCCTTTTTATCTGATAAATTGTAAAATAAATAACTAACACTGATTGCTAATTGATTTAGTTATGAATAGAGTAACTATATATATTAAATCAGATTAAAGAGCTATTGAAAACTTATAATAAGCGAATTCTATAAATGTTGCTAATTTTAAATTATAAATTTTGAATTTCCTATTATATTGATTAATAATTATTACAACATTTATCTTCAATTTGTTATACCCCCATTTTGTAGAGTATTTAAAAATATATTAGCAAAAATATGTCAATGTTAATTTAAGTTTGATGTTAATTCTGTCATGACACATAATTAATTGTAGTTATTTTAATTCTGTTACTGGCTATACTTTTCATTCATGCAGTAAAACTTTAATTGGAATAAATTTCACCTGCTTTCAGATGATGGTGAAAGGGGAAAGGGGGAGGAAAAAATTCTTTAAGTTGCCGCAACATTCAGCATAGTTGCAAACACACAAACATTTGCCAGCTAAGCTCATTACATACTCCCACACTTCATCATGGACCCACACTCTGCCTCTTAAGTACACACACACACACATACACACACACACGTACACCCACATAAAGAAAGATGTTGGCCCTGTTTGTTTATTTTACTCAGGAGTATTTTTACTTTTGCCATTGCTGGCTGGCGCTGCTCATAAATATATTTACTTTCGCTTTTCTGTTTTTTTTTTCTTGTTGTTTCTCTTCCACTCACTCTCTCTCTCTTTCTCTGTTTTGCTCTCTATTATGCAGCTAGTACAAAAACTTGGCCTTTTGTTGCAGCTACAAATCTTGACTGAAAGTGGAAACAATGGCGGCTGGTGGCAAAGGACCTTGCCCTGCCATGAGAATGACATCGACAACAACTTAAATGACAGTTTATAGCTCCCACGTTGAAAACGTTGGGTAGAAAGGCAGTCCAAACGACCAAACGACCGACGCGACTGTTAGACGAATGAATGAATGGAACGACAGATCGACGGACAATGGTTATTAAGCTGCAACCGACCCTAGAGCATGAGCAACCCAAAACGGCAATGAGCGGATTTGTTGGCACAAACAGTCAGAGCAATTTATTTTCGAAAACCAAAAGCGCAAAATGAAGAGCAAACGATTCAGAGGCTCTACCTAGTAAAGTGTGCCTGTGTGTGTGTGAGTCTTAGTGTGTGTGTGTTAGTGACTGTGCGGTGTCGATTTGATGTATCGATGCGTGTGGTTACCTAAGCTTCCACTACCATAGTCCGCTTACTGCAACCTTTGCCAACAATTGTCCATTTCATTTAGAGTTGATTACGCATTGCCAACGATATTCATCATACGCCATGTGGCCCGCTTGACAAAACAAACAGTTAGTTATTGCTGGCATGGTTTAAGGAATGTTTTCGCTTTTAGCTTATATTAACTGGGGGCTCAAGTCGATAAAATGGCGTTAAATAACTTGAAAATTGAGTTTTGGTCCCCCAGACAGGCATCATTGCTGAACAAATGGCAAAACAATTGTAATGGCATGGGCAACAGCAATATCGGGCGATTAGTTTAAGCCAATTGTAGGCGCCGGACATCAATTATAATCCAAATGAGCCGCACAACAATTGCCCCCCCCCAAAAAAAAAAAAAAGAGAAAACCACAAAATCCGCCCTGCCAATAAAATAAAATAAATTTGTCCCTTCTCTACCATATAAAAATATACATGGAATAGTAACTACAAGATTCCGATTCTGATTCTGTAATGGACTATGCGTAAGGGCATTTGGTATCTGGCTTAGCTCTTCAATCGCTTAATCGTTTTGTTATTTATACATCTAATTTGATCTGAAATCGAGAAACGCCCATAACAACAACGAAAGGGGCTTTTGGGGTAAGTAGCATTTGACTTGGTTTAGTTTCTGTCTGACACATGACACTTGTAAGCAAGCTTTTGGTAATGGAATCCATGTCGATTTCTGTATCCCTCTACGTCTCTGTGTATCAATTTTGTGTGTGTGTGTGTGTATGTGTGTAAATGTCTGCTTCTGTCTATATGTTTATATGTGACATTAAGCTGGATACATAAAATACCAAAAATTATTGAACAGCGATTACAAATGTCACAACAAATTTTTTTATTTTGAAAATTTCTCTGTAATACAGAATGAATTTTCTTTTTTTCGTTTTTATCCATTGTTAAATGGTTGTTTGGCAATTTATAGAAATTTTATGGCTATTTAGTTATTAAAGAGAGACATACAATATGTTTTTCTTAAAGTTATTATTTAAATACTTTTTTTATTTATACATTTTTCTTCAGTTAAAGTCTGTCATATACAGATACATATATATATTTTGCATTTAGTAATCCAATTTTCTGACACTTTCGCTTACACATAATTGATGGCATTCCAAATTCATAACCCGCAGTGCATTAAAGTGTCTTAGTGGTTAGGAATGAAAAAAGGGGTTGAATGTAAAGGCATAATTCAATAATAATACTGGCAAACGCCGGTGTGAGCGGCTTCCCACAGAAACCCCTAAAAGCTGACAAATTTTGGGTATGGAATAATTGAAATCCGCCAAAGACAAAGGAGAGATATATATGTATGTTTGTATGTATATATGGAGCATATGCTGGGCACACCTACTGTTAGCTTCACTTCCCTCTATTATCCCAGGCCCTTTGGTAGATGTGCTTTCAATTGAGCACAGCACGCATTTAGCACAACTTCATTTGTCTTTTGCATTTTCTTTTAGCATTTAATTAAAAAGACAAGTTCCATTGTCGATGGCGGCGGCAGTCAGCCTGCTCTAGACATGATAATGTTGATTCTAATGTGAGGGTGCGTATGTGTGTGTGTCGTCCTTTGTGCCAGGCAGACACACAGGCGGTTTTAACACCAACAACATCAGCCAAGAGACATATTTGCGGCTTTTGCGCCAACATTGTCGTTGTCACATATGCCAAAATCCTCGCCAGACTAATGCCAGAAGCAAGACCAGAACCAGAACCCAAAAACCCGAACCCATACCAAATACAGTGCTGGCTTTTTGGTATTCTTCAAGCTCATACTAACCCGACTATTATCCCTTTTTCCTGCGGCCCCTTCACCTTGCCCATTAAAAGCATAATCATGTAGCTGTGATAAATGCCTACAGTCATTGCTATGGCCTTTGGTTGTGCCACATTTAAATTAACGCTCTGATTAATTAAAGGTGCAACGGATATCGCACAAAAGTATGCAATGGAAAAAAAAGAGCAATATTAAATTCATAATGCGATGTCTCCGGCGCGTAAAACAGCAATTAAAGCTCATACACAGTGTGTGTGTGTGTGTGTGTGTGTGAGTGAGTGTGTTTTTAGTGAGTGTGTGTCAGATTATAGAGCCAGCAGTATGAGAAGAGAGGTATACAAGAAAAGAGGCATTCAAGTGCTCTCGACATACAGACAAAAGGCAAAAAGCTTATTAACATTTCCACAAATCTGATTGCGAGCTTGAACATGTTTGGAAAGTGTGTGTACGGTGTGTGTGTGTCTGTGTGTGTAAGTGCGAAATTAAATGACAACATATTTGACACTGATTCTTGTCACATGACAGTGTGCAGCATGTCATGAAAATTTATCAGCTCTGCCTAAATGCCCCTCAGTCGTAGCCGTGCCAGTTTGCGCGTGTAATTTTTCATGTTTTCATCTCTTTGTCTTTTCTTTTTCTCTCGTTTTTGTTCTTTTTTTGTATTTTATGTTTGCAAAAACTCTTCAGGCAAGCTTACCTCACTTTTTTTGCAATGGAATTATAATGAAGGCCTGTCGCTTTTACTTTCCACACACCCCACACTCTTCTCGTTCTTCCCATAAAACTGCTAGAGTCCAAATATGTTTTTTCCTTATGAAAATCTTTTGCGGCTTTGGGACTACAAAAGATATTCCACTTTACATTTGGTGACATGTCACATTTAATTACAATTAAGATTTAACATTTAGCATTAAGATTTGTGTTATTTATCAAAATTATTTAAATTATAAAGAGTCAAAGTTACTCATTTGATTATAAAGATGATTAATTGTTCTTTGGCTTACAACACATAAAAAAAAACTTATTAATTTCTACTTAATTATAAAAATAATAAAAGATTCTTTAAAATCTACGCCTTATGTAAAAAAAACTATAAAAACAATATTTTTAAATAATTTAAGGCTAATCTAGAAGGCTTCATTGATATCTTTTATCAACTATTTAATTACATAAATATCAACTTAAAATCGTACAAGGCATCATCTAAAATAGTTAATGCTGAAGAAAAGAAATATGTATCAATTTCTATTTAAAGAAAAACAAAAATATACACGGAAAATGTTAAAAATAAACTAAAAATGAAAAAAAAAACATAAAACGAAGCATTTACGACTTGCATTTAAATGATGCAAGCGTTTAATTTCATCTTGCATGAATTTACAATTTAATTATTATTATTTTGCTAAAATAAATCAAAAAAGAGTAAGATAAAAACTAGAGTTAAGCAATTTTTCTACTGCAGAAATTTCTCTATTATGAAAGAACTTAACTAAACAAAGCATTTAATCATTAGTTTAAAGTAATCTATTAACTACTTTTAAGTACTTTCTCAATTTTAGTTAAAACAAAGTAAGCAACTAGTTAGCAAAGGCAAATTAAATTCTTCTACAAATAAATAAAGTTCTTTTCAACTATTTGGCATTGTTTATATGCATTTACAAATAATCATTTAACTTTGACAAGAACAAACACACATGAAAATACAGACACAAAAGGCAGAAGAAGTTTTGGTTGAATGTGTCCTTAAAGTAGAAAGGGAGTGGCATATCTGCAGACATTTCTATCCCTTATATAAAACTACTTATATATATAAATATATATATATATATATATGTGTGTGTGTTTGGATGACTGTCTGTGTGTGTGTGTGTATGAGGAAACACCTTAAAACATTTTCGTGTGATTTTGAAAAGATGTCAACAAAATTTATGCAAATGATATGTTAACGCTACTTATATGGAAATTAGTATAAGGAGTCAGAATGCGCCAAAGGCAGCAGCAGCAGCAGCAGCAACTGGCAACAGCTACGGCATAAGCATCAGCACGGGACAGGCAAGGACGAACATTGACAACAAAGTGTTGAGGAACAGGAATGGTTAAGGCAAAGTTAGAGGCAACGGCAACAGCGGAGGGAACAACACTTTCTGCACTTTTAGTCAAAGTTTTGATTTCGTGTTACATGTGTCAGAATTTTAATGATGCTGATAAAAGTTGCCCTCAAAATTGCTTATTAGGTGCCTTAGTGTGCATATATAAAAGTGTGTGTGTGTGTGTGTGTGAGTGTATGGAAAGTAACTTGCAAGTATGTGCGGATGTTATCCTTTGAGCGGCTTTCGTGGCCTCATAATGAAACCCATTTTAAGGTATAACTATTTAATAATCATTTTGTACGAAACCTGTGTAAATCTCTCTCTAAAAACCAATAGCTTTTGGGTTTGCCCAAGTAATTGTGCATACTAAAGAATACTTTAAAAATATCAATGTCTTATATAAATATAACTTTTATATATATATAATCTAAAGTTTACTTATCAGAATAACATCTTATTGTTGTTGGCAGTTTGGAATCCTTTGTTCCGTTGCGGCTTTTCTTGTAAATTTGCAACTTCATGGCACAAATAAAATGCGAAATTTTAGAGTGAATAAACAAGAATTAATGCTCATGATAATTACCTGAAGCCAAGACGATTTTCACCAGTTAAATGCCATAATTTAGCATTTAATTTCAGTATGGGGCAACGCAGCGTGGCATAGCAGAATGGCGGCGACAACAGAAACAGCGGTGGCAACAAGGACTTTGAGACGAAGGACTCGAATGCTCTACAAAGGGCTAACTGAACAAAGCCACTTGAGGTTCGCTCGAGCACTTTAAAGGCTTCACACGCACACATATACATACATACAGACTTGATGTCAGTGAATGTATATATATATATGTGTTGGGGCTGTTTTAACACCTTTTAGCAAAAGCTAGGCAGACCAAAGTGTAGGCGTCGAGAACGAAGAAGGACAACAACGTCAACGCCGCTTAGCGTGGCTGTTTAAAATGTTAATGAGCTTTTAGGGTAAGGTACCTGGCTATAGAATGGATATATAGAGCAGGATGTTGGTAGGGGTTAAAGTGTGGAATAAAGTTTGGGTGAGACGGCATACGGATGGGGTGAGGCCGGTGACTTCCGGTTTGCTGAGTCTTAAGCGCCAGCTACGTGAGTGGTGTGCAAATAGTTTCAATTGCGGCTTTTCGTTTTTTTTTTCTTTTTTCATTTGCGTCGTTTGTTTTATTTATTTTTATTAAAACATAAAGAAGTCGGAATGGAGTTGCTGAAAAATGAATGACATTGACTTTGTTCACCTTGCGTTAAATTGCCAACCGTAGGTGGTACGGAGGCAGGGATGTAATGGCAGGCTGGCGAGGGGTTCTCGACTGACGTTGGCAAACAATAAGAGAACTTTGCACAAACATTTCGAACAGAAGCAACAATAGCTGCTTGAATCTCTCCCCCAGGACCAGACGCACTCACTCACTCACTCACTCACTTGCACTCACTTTTATCAGTTGTAATTTTCTCAACGGAGACAATGAAAATATACTTGAAACTTCCGCGGTAAGTTCTCCCTCTCTCTCTCTGGCAACAATAGTCGAAAAACTTCAATTGTATACGCGATAAGGGGACAATTCAGACTAAAAAGAAACTAATCAGCATGACGACAAAACAAGTGAGTGAAAATGAAAGGATTTTCTATAAAACAAAAGCATATCTGTATTAAAGAGTTAAAGTTATTCAGATTTAGAGAGACAAAATCACATGCAATAAATTTCAATGTTTTTGCAAATGATAATAAATGTAAAATAAACGCAAAAATTTTCTACTACAAACAGAGAAGCATACTAAAATTAAGAACAAACTTTTTGCACAAGAAGTCAAAACAATAACAAGGACAAACATTTTCTATGTGTCCTTCTCCCAACTAAACGAGCGAGAGTTGTTGCAGGAATTGCTATTTAAATATAGTTTCAATTTGTTTGCCAGAACTAGGAAATATTTCAGTTAACCCTCGTTGTCAGGCAAACTGCATTGTTTCGTTCTGTGCTTTTTGCACATGATTTTTACTATTGCCAGTTGTGATAATGTTTATTTTATCGGCCACGACACATTCTGCTGCACTTTTGGCAGCAGCACTTAGCACAGTGATACAGAAACAGAGACAGTACCCCAAGACAGGCCAGGGTCAGAAGAACATAGAGAGCAGTGGAGCTGTTTTATTTTTCCCTTTTTTTTTTTTTTTTTTTTTTTTGTTTTTATTGTACAGTTTTGTCCATTAAAAGTTAATATCACTTTGCAAAAGTTGGAACTGTGAGCTTTACTGGTAGCAACTTCTTTACCCTTTTAGAACCAACTAAGGTCTGGTCTTGTCTGTGACTTTCAGTTTCGGTTTGGCCCCGCAACTTTCTGGCAGCGACAATCAACGATTTTCATAGTCAGTTGCACATGTAAAAGAGAAAAGGAAATAAATAGAAAGAACGAAACGACTTACCGACCGATTAACTGACTGACTGACTGACACTTGCACAATTTGCTTATGCCGAGTGCCGACTAATTTACGATCTTAGCCTCAGACCAAGGTGCAACGGATTTGAAGTAAAGTGAAGTGGTGGCAATAATTTCTTCTTGTCTTAAATCCTTTGGAGAAACATTGCTGCTCTGTGTGTGCAGGGAAAGGGAGATGGTGGTATTATAGCCGTTACTCATACGCACCGTGCGCAAAGTGAATAATAATAATGATAAAAGGCCTTTAATGCTTTTATTGCCAACGATTGTGACCGTCGAAAATCCGTTATAATCCACACCAAGTGACAATAAACGAAGATGTACGAGGCAGATAAAAAGCTGGTTGAAAGAACTAAAAAAAACTGGCCAGAGTCAAATTGGAAAACTATCTTCTTGTCTTGTGTTGCACATTTGCCAGAATATTTTCTAAATCTATTTTTCGCTTTTATTTAACCAACATTATTAGAATTACTGACAAGTTACTAACCCTAGCTAAGCTTTTCGGCTACTGTATGCAATTGTAAATACAAAGGATATATTTTAAACTCCTTAAGCATGATTATTTGTTAGTAGGGAATAGAAAATGCCTAAACTCAGATAGCTCATCACGTTTTGGGGCCTCTTCTGTGACTTGTCGCTTGACTATGGCTTTATTAGTTCACGCATAATGATAGAAATATCTTGGCACGTAATGTCTTAGATGTCTATGGGTTTGTGTGGGTATATGACATCTGTGTGGGTGTGAACGTGTGTGTATGTATGTGAATGTTTGTGCTTTGGTGATTTGGCTTCTGTTGCAACAATTTTTATGTGAGACAGTCATAAAACAGACAAGCAACAGACATGAAATTCAAGACATTGGCCTAGCCTTAAGTGTGTTAAAAGTATAAAGTTAATATGTTTGTTTTGTTTCTTTATATACCCTATAAACCATGGTAAATGTAAGCTAAAGAAGATTGTTTATTCATTGGCACATCTTGGTAACTGGTAACTTGATACTATATACTACTGTTGTCAGTTCTTTGTCAGGTGGCATTTAAACGTTACAACTTGGGTCAAAACAACTCTCGGTTGCAGTTTGTTTAGCTGATTCTTTGCTTTTCGTTTTTAATATGATGTCATGATTTATTGCACATTAAATTTGCAGCTATATATAATCCATCTCAGTGCCTCGGGCAGGATTGACTCGGTTGTTGGTGCTTCATTCTTGTCTTAGGGAAATCAATAGCTGTGACTGTGATGCCACCCCGTTGTGTGGCATATATATATACATATATATATATCAAAGCGGAGCCATTCTTATTGAGAATGCGGTAGTATGGGAGAAGGGTATCGTCGCTTGGTTGCTGGTGAATGGGAATGTTGTTTACGTATGCGTAACGCATCATGCGGCCGCTAAGCTGCAAATCTCTTTAAGATGATACTTTGCAACATTTACAAATGTTTTAGTGCCACTGTGTGTGTGAGTGTGTGTGTCAGTGTGTGTTTCATATGTATGCGTATGGTTGTGGATGGGTGTGTGTGTGTTGCTTACACTCTTGTCTGTGATTAGCATTCCAAGCATATCTTACATTTATGTTGGATGTTTCCGTTGCAGCAAATATGTGCCGCAAAAGAGAAGGGATGGAAAATACTGTATATCGGGTAAGGTTACGGTTACGGCTCGTTATGCCCCTTTTGCCGACATTAAGCTGTTACTCCTGGTATTTGTATGGCTGGCTCTGTCTCTGTTTGTCTGCTCGTCTCTCACTCTGCTGCCTGCCAGTCACCAGTCTGTCTGTCTATCTGTATTTTGAGTCTGTTGCTCTCGATGTAACACAAATTTCCTTTAACCTCCATTTCTTCCTTTCTTTTCTAAAGTACTTACAATGGTTGTGTGCATTTGCAAGTCCATTTATATTTGATTTTGATGTTTATATCTACTGATGGGTCAATGCTACAAGGTTTAATTTACCATCCCATTCCCCAACCATCATCAACATTCCTTACAAGGCTGTAAATAATTTGAAAATGTTTCTTATGCTTATGTGGTTTACCATTTATGTGTGGTCGAATTGTGATTTGAAGTCAAGTCTAGTATTTACCTTCTATACAACTGGATCGTTTACTATAATTAAATGTAGTGCACTTTTGGTTATCAACAAATGGTATAACTATGACTGCCATACGCACATGTATCCCAAAAAAAAATTCCCACTTGCCTTCTTGCAATCATTTGTAAATGTCTTGTTCCTTGGCACGCCCTATGCATACTGACTCTCGGATATAGTATATTATAGGTGGTTGGGTCTTGTTCTTGGTTTTTTTCCATTTCCTTTTTTATATATACATATAGTACTATATATCTACGCTAAGTTGCCATTACTACAAGAATCGAATCTTATATTGGGAATACAACTATTAAATACTATTTAAAATAAATTTTGGAGCAGATTTTTAGAAATTTTTATACACATATATTTAATATTTTCTTTTCTGGTATTATATATAGCTTTTTCTACTTAAGTCACGCCCCCTACCCCCTACATTGTGTGTATACCTTCGGGCTGCTTTTGGCTTTCAACATTTGCGCTTTCTTGCGTCCAAGTGCTGTGAAAATGAGATAATGGGTATGTGTGTCACATTTTGTTGTTGCCCTTACCCGACCCATCGACTAGTCCCTTCCAGCGCCCTCTATACGAAGGTTGCAATGCTGTTGTTTTTTTCTTTGTGCCAGAGACTTGAAATATGTTACCTTTACGTTGAGCTCATAAACTAACACTAACACCTTGACATGTACGCTTTTTGTAGCCAAAACACACACACACACGTAGTCACATATATGTGTATGTATGTATTTATATCCTTTATATGTCATTAAAATTGCAGTAAGACTTCGGTTTGGCTGGCTCCAGCACGATTTGGACTTGGCAAGGACGAATCTGCCCTCAACACACATACCTAGAAATGTGTAAAAAAAAGAGTGCAGTATGATTTCAGTCCTTTATGTTTCTATATAATCCATACTCTAACAAAAGGTCACCCGATAATCTGATGAATTACAAATTTATTAGTATATAATGGAAGTTTAGCGCTAGAAATTGGATTATATTCATTTAACAATTAGATTTAAAATGGGAAAATATGCATTAAAAAGAGTAAACATATAAATAAATATATTTTTAGAATATAAATCAACAGTAAAATGTCTTAAACAGGAAATTCACTCTTTAGCGAACACTTACCAATAGTGTTATCAATTATGAAACAAATATGTGTTTTGGGCGGATGGGACACGATATTGTTATTGGATAATATATACATTAATACCAACAGATATCAGTTGTCATTTTGCGATCTCAGTTGATTAGATTTCTTGACTTTTATAGGCTTAAGTTTATGTTTAGTTTCGAATACTGATTTTGGAAAATTCATTATAGCATACTTTTTTGGGTTAAGGGAATATAACCATTGGAATCAACTTTTATAGGGTATTATATAAGCCACATTACTCTACTCTAATCTATCTCTTTCAGTTTTTCCAACTTGCATTCTGTAAGATATAAGTCAAGTCTTAAAGCCGGCGTATATGAAGAGAGCGCAAGAGAGGTGAAGTGCAGTATGAGCGTTTAGTGAAAAACGGCTTTTGTTTGTTTGTATTGTTTGGCTCGCTGGTGTGCTGGCTGGCTGGTTGGTGTAACGGCAGTTGGTTCTGTAAGCGCTCACACCAGTTGATTTATTTGTGAGCTAAAAACGTGCTTAATCATATTAGAGTGCATTTGTGAGATTAAGTGTGAAACCGAGAAAGAGACAAAGATTTAGTCCACAATGTGAAGAAAAAAAGAATAATGATGAAAAAAATATCACATATTATCTTATCTGCTTAACTGTTCCTAGATGGAGACCATGGCAACTGCTAATTAGCATAAGCCACAAGCCAAATGACGAAATTCAATGAGCATAATATGTCATAAATGCTCGAAGATACATATTTTGCTGCTGATTATCTCATTTGCGATTGAGTTGAAGTTGTGGAAATGAATGTGGAATCTATCGGAATGCGTCTATCCGTTTTGTGTAGCCGTCATGTCTCCGCTTGTCGGTCACTGTCATGTGAACGTCCCTCTGTATGTATGTGTGTGTGTGGGTGAATGTGATGCTGGCTAGGCAATGTGGTTCCGCTGAGACTAAGCCTGTCAACGTCCTCGACACTGACCACACCCCATAGAAATGGAGGGCGGTTTGAGGTACAGGCTCAGGCACACGTAATGCATAAAGTGGGCGGGTATTTCTCGTTTCCCCTCACCAACACCTCCTTCTTTTGCAGTTTCTTCATTTTGCTTGCAACCAGTACGCCCGCCTGTGGCATGTGTGAATTTTTCATTAAAATTCAAGTGACATCAAAAGGGTTGACTGCGGCGGCAACACCGACAATTCATACAAACGTACATTGCAGTTGGTGTGGCTAAAAGTATGTGTGTGTGTGTGTCGATAGTGACAACTGTGACGACATACTTTTCCCTTGTACTCTGTCAAATGCACGCATACATACACACACATACACCCCCATAGACACACATGTAGACACTTGCATAAGTAGTTAGCTGTCATCACTTAGTCAGTTGTCACTAAGCTCATTTGATGGCATTTAATTGCCATTCGCTTTAAAAATTGAAATAAATGTTAAAAAACAGCCTTGACATATCGCCCTTATAGCAACCCCCCCAAACCATTAAGAGCAGATCCCGTTTGGGATCTTGACTCATCTATTAATAAGCATAATTTATTACCAGCCATTTATAAAATGCGGCATGGTGAGACATTGCTCTGCCACGCGTTGTCTTGTTGCCCTGCGGCTGCGTGGCACGCAAAACTAATTAAATTTAAATATTGAACATCTTACGCGTATTTGTCAAAAGAAAAGGCAAAACAAAGAAAAAGAAAAGAAAAAAAAAACACGAAATAATTCTCAGTAAAATCCGCATTCACGAAGAGGCAATAACTCACCTAAGAACCGCATCCGCATTGCCAAGTAACAAATATTGGGTAAAAGGGCAGATACATAAATATATATATATAAATACAGATATGGCTAAGGATACATACATATATAGCTCACTCTTAAGGTCTCACGTGCTGTTGTTGCTTTTGATTTGCCTAGTTTTTGTTTGCCTATTTACGGACTACATATTTACCCGATGACTTTGCCCGTCTCCTGACTTATTTAACATTCAAGTTTTTTGATGAAGTGGCAAAAGAAAAATAAAACAAAAACAAAGTAGTAAAACAAAAACTAAAATGGAAATATAACATTAGGTTGAAATAACAACGATTTTCATATACTCTGCCTTACTAAAAACAAATTTGTCTATGGGTTTGGGCTAAAGTTTGATAAAAATTGAAACTAAAAGTCATAAGGAAAATACTTGGAAACCATTTCTAAATAAAAAAACGATTTTTAAATTTCTACAAAAGGATTTCTAACATAAGATATTAAATCATCATCATAATTAATAATGAAAAGTCTTTAAAATATTTGATATATTACAAGTCTTTCGAACACTAAGATAATGCAGACACATTGGAGATTAAAGTAAGCTATGACTAAAAAAAATAAATGAAGGTAAAGAAACCAAAAATTACTTTTTCTAAATAAAAAGGTGCATCTGCAACATAAAGATCCTTAAAAGTGATTAAAAAAAGTTACATGAGCTAAGATTAAAGAATTTTTTAGTATTTTTTTTTAAATTTATTATCAATGAAAACTTATATATAATAAAATGCTTTGCTTATGTAAAGTATTAAAGTTGATATTTTATATATCAAATAATATTTTTTAATCTAAATTCCAAATGAAACTTCACTTTCTGCTGTCTTTTAAAGATATATAAACAGAATATCCGAGACAAAAAATGCCCTATAGTTAAAGCAAGTCCATGATACTCTATACTTTGTTCGTTATCGGTTGAAAAAAAAAAGGAGAAAAGTATAAAGCAGCAGCAGAAGCAGCAGCTAACCCTGCCTAAGTATCCCAACCTCAGCTATTCTCGCAGAGAGATTCAGTCAAGGCCAACAGCAAATAAATTGTTTGGGGGGGGGGCGGGTTTTTTGGGTGGCTAAAATAGACTTTTGGTTTTTCGTCTTTCAACCAAATTGTTTATGCAAATTTTGAATAAATAAACAAGATTGTTAATTTAGTTAAATATTTCATTTTTGTGCCGTTCTCATCAGCACGTTTCGAAGACCATCCAGGAGGACTCTACCATCATTTGCCATCAGCAACTCTGGCTCTGACTCTATCTATCTGTTTCTGTTTCTGCATTTGTATCTGTATCTTCATGTGTAGGTGTGGTCGCTTGGTAGGCGGCGCTGTCATGAATTTTGATGCCCAACTCTCATTAGGCAACGAGGGATGTCGAGGATGACGACGACGACGTCGACGACGATGATGACTCTCTCGCTCTGGCAAAAGGATTGGTCCTGACTCTTGCTGATGATGTCGATGCCGGTTTGCTTTTGTTATTTTTTGTTGCTTCTGTTGTTTTTTGTTTTTATGCCAGAGGCGCATAAAATATTTTTGTATTTGTTTGTTTGTTTGTTTGTAGGGGTGCCCCTGCTCCAAAACAGTATTGCCTCGCCTTCCCCTTCCCCTTCCTTATGCCTCTCTCCATGTCTCTTACTCTCATCGCACCTCCTTCATCTCTGTTGTGTTTGTGTTTCTGCACTTGTACAAACACATGTTAATTGGCCGTAATTGTAAGTTTTGCCAACGCACCAACAACACAAATGCACAATGTAAGCAAGTTTTTAAAGCAAGAACAACAAAAGGAAAGGACTAACTGAAATTATTATCAAAACTTTTGCCAAATGTTTGCCACAGCAATAAAAATTTAAATATTTGCCCATAGACTGGTGTTAGATGACTCTGAACTCCCGGTGAATGGGTACAGAATATGGTTAGCAGGAATGGCAATCGCCTTGGCCTCATCCACATCTCTCTACTCATTCTAAAGAGTGAGTATGAGGGAGGGGGTTATGGGTCACAATATTTATGGCGACGGGCGCCACATGACGTTGAACTATGCGTATGACTAACCGACAGGCCGTTGCCTAGGTCGACTGTTCCCCGTTCCATTCTTTTACAGCTCCCCATACCTCTCCTTCGGTGCTGTAGCCGCCATTTTAATAAACTTCATATGTCGCATGTCGCCATTTTTTTTTCTTCCTTTTCACGTTTCTTCCTATATATATATGTGTTTTTTTTTTTTTTTTTTGTTCTATGTCGTTTCTCTTCTTGGTACACTCTTGCGGCTTTATTAGTCCGTGATTTATGTAGTCCAAGATAGTGCACATCTAGTCGGGCGCACTGGCTGCTGCTTCATGTGGATGTCCTGGCGAGAAAATTTATACATGTGCCGCAAGTAGTCGGGCGTGGACAAATGAATGACATGGCACCACTGGGTTTCCCTTTTTTTTCTCCTTTCTTTCCTCATCTTTTTTTTTTTTTTGGTTTTCTTTTTTTTTGGGGGTAGTTAAATTGAACTAATCGCCTGGCCAAGATCTGTTATGCAGCTTTATGGCTAGGAGGCAATTTAAAAAGCAAATTATTAAGTGCTTTGTATTGACTGCACACACACACACAAACACACTCACACCCTTTTATAAAGAATGTGTATATGAATAAATTTATATATATGTATATCGTTGGTTATATATCCAGCTTTTTGATATTCGTCCGCTGTTGGCATCATAGTCACGTATTTGACGCAACGTTTGCGCCTTTAATTCGTTGCGCTAAGTCGCGGACTGCGAACACGTCTATGTAATTATTTACGTTTTGGGGCAGCAAGAAGAAATATAAATAATAATATAACATATTGGTATAAAAACACATCAAATGAAATATACAAACACCAGTTTACATACATATATGTTTGTTATTTATGGGGTTTCTGAAGGGGGGAAAACGTATTTACTTCTTTCTTTTTATTCCGGTTTTTTTTTTTTTTTTCGTTTTGGTTGATCCTTACGACTTTCCAGGGTCAGAGATATGAATAAGTTATTTAGCTGCGGAAAATATGACAGAAATCTGTACAAAGAATATGACATTATTGGAGTGAGTTGAAAATGAACATTTTTATTATATGGAAACATATTTTCCGCTTCCTTTTATCTGAGCAAACGAAAAATATCATAAAGATTTTATATAAGAAAATTCTCTAAAAACATAACAAACGGTAAGAAAAACTTTTTAGAAAAACTTTTAATATTATTTTTAGAATTAAGTTCATAGTAGTATACCCCATTAAGATGTTATAAAGATTTAAGAATATTACAAAATGGATTTCGTCAATTTAGAATTTAGCTTCATTATTTTGTTTAGCGAATTAGTCTTATAATTGGATATCAGATTTCGTTATCCATAAAGATCATATTTAAGGTATACACTGAGAATAGAGGAAAACTCACAGTAAAGAACCAAGAACCCAAAAAATGTACTTCCATTATGCAAATCAATTCCCAATAAACAGAAAATCCACAACAATTCTCATAATAACGAACGAAATCTTTGTATATTAACCATAATTATTCAATGTTTCTATAGAAAGTTATAATATTTGTATATAATTACTATGAATCCTATTCTTAATAATTACTTTTGCTCATCTAAGATATTTACATATTGAAATGACTATTTCTAATTGTTTTTAATTAAGAAAACTTTATATTTGCGTATTTACCCTTAATTGCATCAATTTAAGTTTACCGTACAAATTTTGTTTAAATTATTAGAAATATTTAATTTGAATTGAGATTGATTTTGCATTGACCATAGTAACGAGATGGCCTCAGTTTCAAGTTGGCGGTGGCTAACCAATATTTACACTCAATTAATAGAGCTGGCCACAAAACTTATGTGTACATTTCTGTGGTTCACGATGACGAGACGACGGCTGCAAAGACTCATATCATGGCATTTATTCATATTATCCATCAGAAATAATGCCAATGGAAATGCATACAAATGCGTTGGCTATGGTGCATTTAAAATCATCATGCCAGAGGGACAGGCAAAGCACAAACATGGCAACGTACCAAGAGGAAATGTTTTCAATTTCAATTACAAAAGTGTGGGCATGGTGCAATGCAGTCTATGGGGTTGATGTGTGTGTGTGTGTTAAAAGGGTTGGATGGGTTTTGCACTGTTTTCGAGTATTATGAAAATTAAATTTTTCATTTCAATGCATCAGTCCATCGATACGGCAGACAGGCAGAGAGACAGACGGATGGTTTTGTTATTGCAATTGCTGTTGCTTGTACTCTCGCCTGCCAATGAATAAAACCAAAAAGATGATTTCATATTATTGCGACTAACGTAGAACGACTGGTTTCTGGATCCTGGTTGTGAATCGACAAGTCCAGAACGTCTGGTTATGATGATGGGTCGGTCCTATTGAAAAGTGCAAAGTGCTTAACTGAAAATCAATGTGCCCAATTGGTAGAAATTTAATAGTCATATCCTCGTTCAGGACATGAACGTGGTCAACCACTAAGAAGATTATGTATGTATGTCTGGCTATGTCCATGCTTGTATACGTATATGTGTGGCAACTACATTTGTAGCACATTGCCAAAACCCAAATGCAATTTATGTACGCACAAGTTTCTTTAGTTCAAGCCATCATCGAGTGTGACAAACTATTAGAAACATTTTCTCGGATAAATATTGAAAAGTAATTTTGGTCAATGTTGTGCTAAAAACTGATGACATATAAACTATTTTTTTTTAAAAAGATTTTGCAAACATTTGAGATTTTTCTTTGCATTTTCTTTGTTTCTATATTTATTAAAATTTAAACGGTTTTTTTGTTCATTTTTAAGTTGAACTTTATAATTTATATATCTTCTATTGGCCCTAATTATTTAAAGAATTAAGCAAGTTGGATTTACAGAGAATATTTCCAAGACAAAAAGTCTAATCTGTAGTAATATTTAGTAAAAAAAATTAGATGATATTTATAAAGTAAACTTGTAATATTTATATAAAATTCAATTATCTGTATTTCCCTTCATTTTTATTCTTCGGCCTTGAAACTAAATAGTGTAGAAAACCTTTTTTTTTTGTTTTAATATTATTTAGTTTAAACAAATTAGGTTTATGGCCACGCCTTCGCTTGAATTGATCTCAGAGCTAACATCATTGTCTTTGGCAAACTTTTATGGGCCAACATAAGCCGAGCACTTTATCCGCTGGCAATGTTTATTAATGAAACTGTTTGTGATTTGCATTTTAATTTATGCAAAATTACAAAAATACATATATTTAATATGTGCAGAGAGCAGAATTCTTCTATTGGATGAGGGACAAGCAAAAGTACAAGCAGCCATTACAAGGATAGGGCTGGCCCCCTAGCTTGGCACACACACAGACACACAGGAGCACTGGAGGTTTAGTCGGAGGGGGGCACACCAATTGAAATTCAAAGGCAAGCATACAATTTTTAATGTTCTCTCCGTTGGTATTTTACGACACTGACGATGGCGCAACGATGGTTGGCTAAACTGAATTGATAATTAACAAGGCAAATGCGCGTGTAATTAGCATTCAGTGAAGTTGCCTCTGGCATGGGTTTGGCTGCTGTTGAAGGTGGAGAGGAGTTGAATAGCTTTGAATTTGCTTGTTTTCTTATATTAAAAGAAACTCCTCTAAAATATTCTTAAATCTCAATCGAAAAGACTTATATCAAAATGCTTGACATTTATACAAGAATTCTATGCCGACAAGTTTTATGTTGTATGTATTTATGCTGGTGCAACATTTTGATCGCACTGGTTGCCTGTCTTGCCCCCTATTGTCTAGCTGTAATCCGTTGCTCCATAGAGAGAAGGAGGCAGTCTACTGACTGCCACTCAACTGGCTTCAAAGTCACTCACTGGATGCGTCTGAGCGTAAACTTTATGCGCTCGAATGCATCACATTGCATTTCGTTTCATGGTAAAAGCTAAACAGAGTTTCACAAATGCAAGCAACTTCAAATTGAAAAGCGGCAAGATTATATGAAAATGGCAATTTTTTTTTGTTTTCTATTGTTATTGTTAATAATTTTGCTGCCTTTGTTACCTTAAATTGGAGTTGTTTGTTTCTTTTTTTTCTTCCACAAATAGACAATAGAGCACCTTTCGATTACCTATATAAAGCAATGTAATGCTTATGCATGTTGGCTTTCTTTGATGATATCTCTGTTATTTGTCTCGGAAAAGACTTACAAAATGTCCTTGTGCTTTCAAAATTTAACTGAAATTCTTATGGTAGTTGTTTTTATTTGGTATTTATTACAGTAAGTATCTCCTATACTTAAACATAGCTCCTAAAAAGTTGTATAAATTTGATTATTGCTTCATCAACATCAATCATACGCACTGTATGCCCTTTTAAAGTTCTTTTAATATCACAAAAATCCAAATAATATGGATAATTTGAAGAAAAAGATGACTTTTCCTTCAATCAATTTGAGTTAATTTGTGTTTATTGGCTTTGTACATGAAAATTTTGGCCCTAATGTCCACTAGTGTTTACGTTTAAGGGTAAAGGCAACTACCAACGTCAACGTTATGACTTGGGACTTTTCATTTACGTTTTGTAGCAATAGAAAATGTTTTGCAACTAGTCCAACTGCAATTGCAACTGCATTTGAAACTTTCCTTTTTGCTTTTTCGTTCCTTTTTTTTTTTGCCATTTTCTTTGTGCCTTGGGCAACCGACTAATTGTCAAGTGGGGCAGCAATGCACACTGAACCCGAACCCAAATCCGTTTATTTGTTGCCACAAAAGTCGCTAGGCAGCCACCCACAAAAAAAGAGAAAGAGAGAGAAAAAAATGTTTCCCCACACGAATTTTGGCCAAATGAAATGCAGTTGGAGGACCAATGCTTTCGTGTGCCATCTGTTGACTGATTTTCAAAATGATCGGAATGCAGCATTGGCTGGTAGAAAAGGGTTTTGGCTTTACAAATGCACGCAGCTGACAATAGAAATTGGCTAGGGACGCCAACTGAGTGAGTGGGTGAATGAGTGAAGCACATTGGCAATAGCCAAAAGTGGCCAAGTCTGTGTCCTGTCTCCTGTGCCCCGCATTGCGTTTGACAATATGCTCAACATGATGCTCCAAAAAATTGTAAACTATACGCACACACACACACACAGAGATACAAACACACGCACGCACACGTACACACGTACGAACTATACACGCGGGAATTACTGCTCTGGCGTTGGTAGTGGCAGAGTGGCATGTTGCAAATATAACGTTGACAACTTTTATGTAGTACTTCTCCATTCCTTGCCACTCGACAAATGGATAGTGGGTGGGCACAGCATTCAGGGGAATGTGGCTGTGGTTATTTATGGCAATTAAAGGACTAATGATGTCCCTGTGCATCCAGCTCGTACATGATGTTGCTGCCGGCAACTGAAACTACAAGACCAACAGCAGCAGCAACTATTTGAGTTGTGGTCGGTTTAAAACGAACCACAACGATACCCTACAAAAAATTATATATACATATAATGACATATGTAGAAAAGTTAAATACTGTCAATTTTATATAAGTTTCATTTACTCGTTAGCGTATTAAGTAATCGGATAGATTATTTTAAGGTTAGTTTCTACCAATTTTAGTTTCATTGCTGCTGGTTTTAACTCTTTTACGGCTAGTGAGTTATTTTTTTGTTGTTTGGTTTTCTACTTTATATATGTTATTTTATTTTTTTCTTTTTTTTTTTGGGTTTTTTCGTTGCTCTGTTTTATTATAAAAATTTGAAAACATTTTGCGTTGACCAAGTAAAAGTTGCTTAAAATTCAATTAATTTGTGTTCTGTGCAACTTTCGTTGCGTGCCTCATGTGGCAAACGGGTAGCACAAAATGTTGGTTGACTTTTGTGTGTCTGTGTGTCTGTTGGTCTTGGACTTGGCTTTTTGGTTCCCACATTGATGGTGTAGGCTGATGGATGGATGTATATAGTATCTAACGGGAGCACGACTACGTTATTTCTCCTTCTTTTTTTTTTTTTCATCTTCTTCTTCTTTTTACTGGACTGTAGCTAATTTAGTCAGCGACTGATATGCAACTGACATGGCCGCATTTGTAGATAACCAAGGCAACCAAAGCAAAAGTTGCACTACACAAAGATACTTCGTAGCTCTGTGGAGTAATTAGATTTTGTGGAATATATGACATAGGACGCCGGCATCATTGATATGAAGGGAGGGAAAGTGAGACATCGTGAGAGGGAGCCAAAGTTTACGAATCAATTAAATGGACAGAATTTAGTCAGGGCTTCTTGGGGATATCTAGTTGGCTATATGCTGTGGCCAAAAACTGATTAAATTATCAGTTCTCATAAAGCTGGCCAAACTAACCAAGTGGCAAATCATGAGACCAGTCACAACAACAATAGTTTTAAGGGGTGAATGGTAATGTTTAAGCCATATGGACGGGCATGGTGGGTTTGGTAGGGCAATGATGCACACTGAGCGCATCTCATGACTGCACGCTCGAATGCTCATTTTAAATTGACTTCAAACGTTGCTGCGTGACGTGCCGCATGGACACGAAGTCGGCAGGATGCCAGGCTGATGCTGCCACTGCCAGGACACTACTGCAGGCACGCACGCATTTTGATGTCATGACGAACGTGGACAACGTGGGCCAGAATTCGGTCTGTGGGGTTTGGCCAACAATATGGTTTTAACACTTTGGGCGAGACAAAACGGATGCATTGGCATTGGCTTTAATTGTGCCACATCATTCATGAGCAGATGTCTGTGAGAACAGTGGCAAGCTATTTATTGATGTTACTTCAATGAATTGTTGAAATTTTATTTTAAATTTCATCAAAATGTATTGATGTTTGTAAAAGAAATTTATCTTAAAGGTTAAACGCTTAATATCTTCAAGGCCACAAGCCATCTGCTTGGCCTTAATGCGAGACAAAGAAAATGAAAAAGTTTATACACACACACACATACAAACATACATATAGAAAATGGAATGTCCAAAAAGTGTGCAAGAAAAGGCAAACTTTTTGATGCTTCAAAAAACTCATTAAAAAGGATTTGACACGTGAAGTGCGAAAACTTTCTATTTTTATATTATTTCCCTTTTACATTTTTATGGCAACGTGTGAGGAGTTTGACTGGATGTATGTATAGATGTGTGTGTGTGTGTGTGTGTGTGTTTCCGAGTGTGTGTGCGTTTGATGTGTCTTGATTGCCATCGCCTAAAAATGAACGAGCGCACACATCAAACTCAGCGTGTGAACTCTTACTGTGTCGTCATTGGCGTCGCTCGTTAGAATTTGCGGATTGAATTTCAATGGCGATTGATGATGCCTCCCCCTGCATATATATATATATGTATGAATGTGTGTGTGTGTGTGTGTAGTGAATCGTGCAACAACTTTGGCAGAACCAAGAACCAAAAACGAGACTCCGTTTCCTTGAGTTTCCTGGCTCATTTTATGATAATGTTCAAACCTGGCGTTAATGAGCTCTTAAGCTTAAATAAGAAACGTGATTTAGTTACTAAGTAAACTAGGAAATAGTCGGCCCCCGATACCAAAAATTGAGTGCGACAAAGAAAGCATTAAAGAAAAACAGAAGAAAAGAACGAGATAGAGAGAGAGAGAGTAAGACGCAGAGAGCGGGGGAGTGAGTGTGTTTGTTTGTGGGAGAGAGTTGAACGAGTGCAAGTTTTGCACAAAATCTGCGCTTAATTTGAAAAGTTTGACAACGTGAAGGCGACTCTACTAGTTAGGTGTAAAAAAAAAAACCAACACACACAAATACACAGATAGATATATATATATATATATACCACTACAACTATCAAATCATGCGTATTTGCCAGCGGAATTGAAAAAAAGGGAGTAAAACGCCAACTCTTTGCATACAAAATTTCGTCTACTTTTTTTTTTTTTTTTTGCTTCTTTTTGTTTTCTCTTTGCCATACATTCTTAATTGCCCAGCTAAGTTCGATGTGAAAACGGCAAAAAGCTAATGAAAAAACTTTGTGATTTATTTGAAATATTCTGATGTCTGACTGACTGACTGACTATGTATGACCAACACGTGGCCGGTCATCAACCATGTCAGTTTTAATAATTTCGAACTGAACTCGACTCGAACTAATCAAGAGTCAGACCAGGACTAGGTCCAGTAGATCCAGGGCCACACCCAAGCCCAAGCGAGTTGACAGTTCAACAGCAAAGTTCATGGACCAAAGTAAAAATATAAAGCCGCAAATTAAATGCTCTAACATCAAAAACAAAAACTAAAGTAACTCTAAAGCAATATATGAAAGGAAACCTAACAGATTTTATATATTTAAGAAATATCTGAGTTTAGTTTATAATAATCATTTACAAATAGTTTTTTTTAAATTTTACAACTTCGCCTATTTAGCCTGTATAACCCTTTAAGTTAGGACATCAGAGAAATAGAAATATAGAGAGATAGAGAGAAAAATAACCCTTTTCATGAATAACTCTGCCCATGAAATTTATGCAAATCTGTTGAAAATTGAAATATGCAGATGCTCGTTTTGGTAAATTAGGACAAAGCCAAAAAACGTTAAGGCAACAAAAATGTATTAAAATGTATTTCACATTTTATTAAATTTGCCAACATGATAAATTCTTTGTTATAGAGTTCTGTCAGGTTTATATGTATGTGTATGTGTGTGTAGGGATCCCAACTTAAATTAAGTAATAACTTTTATATGCCTTGACCTCAGGGGTTCACACAGAGACATAGAGAAAGAGCAAGAGATACAAAGAGGGATATGGACATGTGTTTGCCTGTTGACATTTTCTTAGTAGACTTTTGCCTTTGTGGTTGAAAGGTTGAGTGCGTGAGTCGCACAGGCAGATTTTCTTATTAAAATTATATAGATCTAAGAACTAAAGGGATTTGGGGCAAGGGTGGAAAGGGAAAACGGTCTTTAGGGTTAATTTTCGTAGCCTCATTCAGGGCTCGATTCTAGCATAAAAGTTAATGTGATTAATGTTTACTTAATGAAATGAAGTTATCAAGTTGATTTTATCAATTTACACACTGGCAGCCACCTCAGACAAAAGGTTGTGGCAATTTGAAGAGGCGGGGTGGAGTGGTGCATCAGGATCTGTCTCCAGAGCTTTGGCCTGTCAAAACTGGCGCCGGTGTGATAAAGGTGCTCAATGGAAATGGTATAAGTAAGGGGAATGGTTTCCTTTTTTGGTTAGATTTGCCTTAAGTGTGTGTGTGTGTGTGTGTGTGTGCTGACTGAAAGGCATATTAGTTAAATGTGGTTGACAAGTGGCTGCTCAAGTGTTAGCCTGGCAAATATTTGAAAATCCAATAGAGCCATCTTAGCCAAAAGTCATGGCAAAATCAAAATCTCTCAGCCATGTTTGGTGTGGTTTTTGCAATCAGTTTGGCTATGGCCAAGAAAAAACAAAAAAAAGGAATGAATACAAAATAAAAACAACTTCAATTAAATGTTCTTCAATGGGATTTTCTCTTCTGTCTATCTATCTGTCTGGTTGTTGGTCTGTCTTTCGTTTCGGTAATCAATGCGTTTAACGTTTTCAATCAAGCAAAAACTGGCAGAAAGGCAGCAGCATTGAAGAATGGAGAACCAAGGGGGCCAAGCAAAAGGAGAGACAGCTCAAATTCAGTTAAGCATTTCACTTATTTGCATATAAATTGATTAAAAAGAAAATACATGGCAGACACACTCACACAGTTGAGTTTTGAGTGTGTCAACATGGCAAAAAAAAAAAAGAGATACGAAAAAAAAAAGAAAAAGGGACGAAAGGGTCCCACCATTTTCCATCCGTTCATCCGCCTGCCCCCATTTCGCAATTTCTGTTGGCATCTCTTTGCTTTCTCTCAGTCTCTTTCTCACAGACACAGTCACTCTCTCACTCTCACTCTTTATCTCCTCCTTCTCCTTTGGCAATTTCTGACACTTCAAATGCGTATGATTGTTTTCCTTTTGATCAGCGAATTGTGAAGTGATTCACTGATTGAGTTCAGGTTCAGTTGATGCGTTGACAACGTCAATGCGCAGGCACATAAAAAAAACACACACACACGCACACACACAGACACACTCATACTCTCCAGTACTTTTATTGGGTGGCATTTATTCAGTCAGCCGAGCAAATGTGTCGTTGGTGGACAACAGGATTTGGTCAGTTGCCTACCCGTTATTATTCCCCTTTCTCCTTTTTGTAAAGCAGTTAATCAACCTGGCACACAACTGCAAGAAAAAAGCAATCCACAGTCAATCTTTAGTTTTTGTCGCTTTTATCTATCTATACAAATAAATTCTTTTTAACTAGCTTTTAATTTTCGTATTCCCTGACCTTCTAATTGAAGTCAGAATTTGTAATACATTCCTTGGTTCAGTTCATTGCCTTCGGTCAGTGTGTTGTGGTCATAGTTGCCTAGTTCCAGATATTACACTCGTTGCCTAGAAATTAATAGAGCTTATTAAGTTGAACAAAAAATGAAAGTGACATGCAATAAAAAAAAGCTTTTACTCTAGGGACAGTTTATGTTATTGTCAAGTCAAATGATATATTTATCGGGGCATTTCTAAGTACAAGTGAAAAGAAATCCATTCAAAATATTGAGTTTTATAAAAGAAACCTAACATAATGATTATTTAGAGTTGATGATTCCTTTATATATCAATGTAAATTCTCTAATATATCCCAGTGAAACCCATTTTACTACAATCTTTGTTTCTTTGTTATTTCTCTCATTTGCTGTAACTTAACGAGTAACTGGCAGTCGGCTTAATTCAAATCGTTTCTTATTACAAACCCCTAAAAAAAAAACAAAATTGTGACAAAGTTTGGCGGTTCCAATTAATTTGACAGTCCACGAAATTTTAGTTCTCTTTCTATTTGTGCACTGTAATGTTGTTAAAGGCCATGCGCAGGCCAAGTTGGCGTCACCATCAAATGGTAAATATTATGAAATAATCACAGAAATGGACAAATCGGACTTGCACTGACTGAAACTGAATATGTGAAGCCAAATGAAATAGTTTACCATTATTTGGGTCAATGTAAAATGGCTAGGTAAAACACTTTTACTCCGAGATGTCAATTTTAAAAATGCAATTCAATATGGCAAAGCAATTTGGCAAATTATATGTCCTTGTTGAATGCAAATAGATTCAGACAGGTGGCGTGTCTACCAATAATATTTAAACAAGCATTATAATCAACAACAACAAAAAAATCAATACTTCAGGGGTAAAACTATTATTATAGTAACTATATAGAAGTACATATGAAGGTATAAAAGTAGGTTGTGTGAATTTAAAATGAAATGACACGTGGAAATCTAAGCAGTACATTTACATATAGGTAGATATCTACCTCGTTTTGATTATGAAATTCGATGATGATAATGAGAACATATGTCTAAGGTTGTAATGTGCTTATATTGAAATTTCCCATTCAAAACATTAATTATTCATTCTTTCAAGTTAACAGAAATTTTGACTATAGTTTACAGTGACAGAAAGTTCAGAAACAACCTGATAAAAGAATATATATTTAATTGGATTTCCCTTTAAATTTTATAAATTGAGCTATGAGAAATATCACAATGAATATGAGATAATCATATTAAATTAATATATAATAATTAAAACTATGTTCAAGATTACAAAATGCATGTAAATGTGTTTTAATTTCTTCTTTTCGCGTTGTCATTGCGAACAATTTCAAATCACATATGTTTAGGTGTTTTCATTTTTATCAGTCTCAATTTATCTTGCTGTTGGACCATGTTTGTCGTGGGTAAACATTTGTCAGAGGCCAGGCACGAAATTGCCCAGACCGGTACCGGTGATGTGCAGGTCCGCAACTTTCTACACTTTAATTGAAATAGAATGTTTTTTACCTACACACTACTGTATGGTCTTTCCCCCCGTCCCACCAAGCGGTGTGGGTATGAGTCATGTGGAGCAACCCAGCAGTCTGCTCCATATGACTATAAATGTTTTCTCTAGTAACTAGTTTTTCCCTGTCTGCTCTCTCTCTCTCTCTCGCTATCTTTCTCATTCTCTTCTCACCGCCTCATCAGTTGATGATGGTGGTTTGCCCATATTTCATTTCCATTCATTTCAAGTTCCTCTTTACCTCTCTCTCTGTTGTATATCTCTTTTTAGTTCGCTCTCTCTCCCTCTATCTTTGACTCTTTCGCTCTTGGTTCGCACACTTGAATGTTTATTCATTGCCGCCGCTTTATTTTTTTCGCTTTCAGTTTGCATTTCAAAGCCGCTAAAGTAACAAGTATCTTGTAGTTATCCATT
Source organism: Drosophila neocordata (assembly GCA_018903615.1). Classification (NCBI taxonomy): domain Eukaryota; kingdom Metazoa; phylum Arthropoda; class Insecta; order Diptera; family Drosophilidae; genus Drosophila; species Drosophila neocordata. The sequence continues at coordinate 15,782,381 of JAEIGI010000002.1, read as the reverse complement.
CAGTGGAACGGGTATAAAAAAAAAAAAAAAATAACACACACACAAAATAGAATAAAAATACACGGAATTTATAAAAAAAAAAAAAAAAATTGTATATAAAATAGTGAAAAGCGCCATAGAAACTAACAACTTTTGACTCGCTGCAATGGAAGTAAGTTCTTGTGCTTCCTTTTCTTTTTTTTATATATTTTTGGCATTTACTTTTAGTGGGTTTTATTTGTGTGGTTAAATTTTTAGCTCGACGACCTTCACCTTGGGCGCTTCAATTAGATAAATTGAAAAACAGCTTTTACCAAAATGAAAACCTTGCCTTTTATATTCTTAGCCATCTTTCATTTAATTGAAATCATGCGCTTAAAGTTTCCAAAGAAATTACATATATATATTTGTGGCATAATGTGTAAGATCAGCTGAGGCAAATGAAATGATTCATTGTTTAAGATACAATCGTAAAAACTTATGATGTTGAAATCTTTGTGAGTTTAAGTATAATTAGATTGGCTATTTTTGGGTTTTTTTTTTTACATATATGTTAGTCATTTTGTAAATCAGTTTAAATGATGTGAGATTGCAATAAAGTGGTTTATAATTAAACCCATTTAAGGAAAACCTTGTGGGGTTGTTTACTAACTTTGTTTGTACCGAACTTGAGACCTTTTTAATGGCGGCTCTTATGATAAATAAATTTTCATTACATTGATTTTACTTATGCATTTGATGCATTTGAGAAATTTGAGCCAATTATAAATACATTATTGTAGATATTGACAGAACCTTGATATACATTTCTTTCCTTTTATATGCAGTCCCCCAATGGCGACCTTTATACCCTTGAAGCCAATTTAATGAACAAATCGCTACGTGAACTAACAGATGGCGCTGACAAGGATCCCATTACTAAACTACGTTTACTTTGCTTTAGCCGTGGAGCAACAGGCATCCTTGGATTGGGCAGGTATAAAAAGACTTCCTTCTTCTCCTTCTTATTTACTATTGACCCCAAATGACAAATTTCAGTTAAACAAGAGACAATCATTTAATTTTCAATAATTTATTTAGAGCATTCCGAGCCATGGATGACGATGGTAGCAAGGCTCTAAATGAGGAGGAATTTATAACTGGTATCCACGACACGGGTTTGGATGTAACCGATGAGGAAATTAAAGATATGTTCAACAAGTGAGTTAATTGAATGCTCTATATATATTATATATTCCAATATAAACTATATTATTTCTTAGATTTGATGAAGATAACAGCGGTTCTATTAATATGACAGAATTTTTGGTCAAGCTGCGTGTAAGCATAGAAAATTTATATTTTTTAAAGATTTTATAATTAATAAAGCTTTTTCCTTTATTTGTTTTTTTTTTTAGCCTCCGATGCCGCAATGCCGTTTGTCTATTATAGATCAGTCATTTGATAAAATGGATAAAGACGATGATGGTGTAATTACCATTGCGGACTTAAAAAATGTCTATTCGGTAAAGGAGCATCCCAAATATCAAAGTGGCGAAATGAGTGAAGATGAAATACTTACAGAATTTTTGCATAACTTTGAGGGAGGACGTGGAAATTTGGATGGAAAGGTAAGCAGAATTGTGGCTAGAAAAATAAAAAAATAAATTAATTTGATTCAATTTAAATTTGTTTAAAGATTACCCGCGAGGAATTTGTTAATTATTATGCTACCATCAGTGCATCAATTGATAATGATTTGTATTTCGATCTGATGATGCGTCGTGCCTATGCCATGTAAAAAATGGAATAATATCAAAAATCTCCAAATAATCAAATATAAATCTCGTTTGCTACTTTTTAATACTTTTGCTAATATCTAAACTCTATTTAATAAATAAAAATATTGCGAAAAAAAAAACTAAAATAAACCAAATACAATCGTTCATTATGTTTAAAATTTTATACCAAAATTTTGACTTCAACTTGTTAAATATGCAAAATAACTAGTAACAAGTTTTCTTCAAACATTTGTTTCTAGTTAACATGCATTTAAGTAAGAGCCAAGCGGCCAAGGCGGCAATCATTCCAGACAAACACATAGACCCATACACAGGGTGTCCTTGCTTGACTGCCAGTCTTGGCAAATTGTTTGGAATTGTCAGCGCAGCATCGCCTCAATGTCTATGTGCGATGTATGTATGTATGTGTGTGTGTGTATATATATATTTTGGCATTTATCACACAGCCAGACACAGAGATGTGAATACTGAACGGTGGCAGCAGCCTAAATGTATGCTTTAAATTATGCAGACACCAGCTGAGATTGTCGCCACATGCACGCGTGTGTGTGAGAGACTGTTCGTTTGTGTGTGCATGGGCGTAGCAAAGGTAAAACTATATTCTCAGACTCTAATAATAGATTCCTAATTTAAACTCAATGACAAGAATAAACTATGATTGCAGTTCTTTGTAAAATTAAACAAGTATTTAAGTGAAATCTTTTGCAATTTATTCTTTCAGTGATGTAAGCACCCTTTTATATGCCTACGTCTATGAGTGTATGTGTGTGTGTGTGTGTGCGGTGTTTGGTGTGTTTATGTATGAGTCTGACTGCAGTAGTGTTTGTTTGTGCGTGGCAAGGCACTGTGCACTGATTGCAGGCAACTCATACAAAATTTTAATTGCCAATGTTGAAATTACGCAGTTGGTAGAAGAGAGAAACTTCCTTACTTATTGTAGAAGGAGGAGGCATTGACTGGGCGGGGCTGGCTTTGACTGCCTGGGATTGTCGAGACAGAGACACTTGGCTAACAAACCATCTGCAATTGCAATCGTGTCTTGCCATCGTGTCTGCTCTGTAAATCACACACTCACAACTTTATCGTATCATTTCATTAAATTTTATTTACAGCCTGGCAACTGCCTGACAACTGCTATGGCTTTTCTTTATTTTCCTTTTTATTTTCGTTTTTTTTTTTACTCCAAACTTCTTTTGTGAATTTTTGCAACTGTAAATTTTTGCAGTTTGCCGAAAAGTTGGACCAAATGTTCTGCTAATCAAAAATTTTCAATTGCCATTTGTTTGGGCTTTCTGTCAACTTTTACATGCAACATACATGAACACACACACACACATACACTCACACATGCACAAACAAACAAGGAGCAAGACATACAGGAGAGGCATTTTCAATTAATTGCCTCTTGAATTGACTCATACAGTTGTTGGCTTTTGCTTAAAATTTGAGAATTTTCCCAAGCACTTTTCACACTTAGCTTTAGCCAATACCAGAGATTTATGCTCTAAAATCAATAAAAACAAAAAAACAGTTTACAAAAGAAATTTTTAAGTGACCAAAATTTACGAGATATTTGAAATAGCAATCGTCATTATACGGCAATATAATAATATATGAATGTATGAATATATTTTGTATATAATTACATATATGTAAATATATATTGTCTGGCAGTGTATGACAAAAACAATTACTAATTCAATTCTTTTAAGCAATCAAAATAACTATTTCCTAAAAAAGAAATGTTTCTGTGCAAAGGAAAGTAAACATATTAAAAAAAACTACAGGATTAGGCTAACCTTGGCCGTGACGAAGTTTGAATATCCTTGCAATACAATTGGTATATACTTAATAGAATCCTTAGAAAGTACATAAATCTAGTCAAATCTTTATTAAATATACGACGCTTGAGAAAACGGTTAATTATTAATATATATATATTTATATGTATATATATATATATAGTCCGAGATGCTTCTTTTTATGTGTTGTAAACTTCTAAACCAAAAGGGTATAATATATGAAAGACATTTATTACTTTTAGTTTAAATTTGATTTTTAATAGACTAGAATTGTATTGATGTTAATATTTTTGCTTTTTGGAATTTCAAATTTAAGTTTTGACGTTTATTTTTACCCTTTGGCTTCTTTATATAACTTATAAATGTTATATAAAAAAAGACATGAAATAAATAAAATTAAGAAAAACTATAAGAAATTTCGTGAATAGTTTAAAGATTGTAATAATATAATTTTTTATTGCAAAGGATTTGAGTTAACTTGATTTTTATAAAGAAGATTAATAAGAAATAGTTTAGAAAAATTGTATTTGATTTCCTTCATTATCAAATTAGTATTATAAGAAAACTTAGTTTTAGTAGTCAATTGCTATTGTTTGTAGGTTAATACTATTAGAATATTATAATTTATCAAATGCAATTAAATAAATTGGAAACTTTTAAGCTTTGTATTTCTGTTTCCTTTCAACGAATTTAATTGGTTTAAAATATATGCGTTGTGGCTAGGAGATGGCAAATGGCTATCATTATGGCCAACATTAACGCACACATTAGCTGCCAATTAGTTGTGAATTAAAAAATATTCCATCGATGGCAAATTAATTGGCGAAACCTAGAACAGAGTGCTTTTTGGGTCAACAGCAGCTGCATGTCAACTGAGTTGTTGGTGAACTGTCCTCAACTTCTGGAAAATACAAGATAAATATATATACATACAAAATGTATATATATGTATATGTATATGTATGAGTGTATGTACATATATACAGCTGCAGACAAGGAGAAAGTAGCAAGAACTAATGCATTATTTAAATCTAGTTAACACTTGGCCATTTGCTGCTGATTGAAAAAGGCAAAAGCAAAGGGACCCAAAGCAGAAGCGAAAGGCAAAATGGAAACTGGACAAGTAGACAAGCGGACAAATGGACAAATGGAAGACCAACACATAAAAATAATAATAACAAAAAGGCAGCCGCAGGCATTCGGACCAGGCCTCGGGACATCATCATTGAGATGGAGTATTGAATAAAAGTCATTGCATGCCGAATGGAGAAAAAATGGCAGAAACAGCGGCAGCGGTAGCGGCAAAAGGATAGGAAGGATGGTAAGTGGAGGTGGCGAGGACAAGAGATATTTAAGGGTAGGTGTAGGTAGGCATTGAAGTGAAACTGCAAAATATTTCAGTCACGTTTTAAATGTAAAATCTCAATCACGTGATCGAAATGCGCGCATTCAGTGCAGAACCACAGACACAGAAGATGGAGAACCAAAACTGAGACCAGAACCGGATACCAGACATGGACAAAGCAACGTATAAGGGTCTGAGAATGGATCTTGGGCACTTGGCCAAACTGTAAATCGAAATGAAAACGAAAAAAATCATACAAAAAAAAAATACAACAAAAATGTAATGCGGCAAAAGTCCTTAACAGGTACTTGTTGGGTTCGATGATTTAATGTCGCCAGTGGGCGAAAAGCGACTATATATCTAAGGATAATGCTGACGATGATGATGATCAGGTGGATGATGATTCTTATGCAGTCTCTGGGTTTGCAGTTGCATCATTTGTGGCCGCTCAAATTGCATAAAATATGCAAAATGCTTAACAAACTGCGCGCATCGTTGATTGAAATATTGAAATCAAGTGCCATTTGCAGTGCCATCAACTTTATATATATACACACACACACACACACACACACATACAGATACTCTTGCATATATATTCACCTGCGGACTACTAACAATGCGCTACAATTTCCGTTTCCTTTACATGCAGTCCGTATGATTTTCACACCGTTCTTTTGATTGATTGAAATGTTCGTCATGTTCGTTACTGTTTCATTTTAGTGTTTTTTTTTTTCTTTCGCTTCTTCTGTACTGATTTAATTTTATTGTTCAAATACGTTGACGTATGTACATTTATATATATATATGAATATATCTAAAAAAAACTCTTGTTTTAATTGCTGGTTATTAATACTCGTAGAGTACTTGCCAATTTTTGTGATTAATTCAATATAAATTTATTGTTTCTTTGAATTTCTGTTTACTTTTAGAAAATAGTTGAATTGAGGTGCAATTTTCGAAATACTTTTTGTAGGGCATCAAAATAAAAAATAATATCAAAAAGCAGATGAACAAATATATTAATATCCCCATTACGCTAGAGAGGTTTGTTTCTCTTTTAATTTTTATACCCTGTACCCATAGGGTAAAAGGGTATATTAAAGTCGCTAAAATGTATGTAACAGGCAGAAGGAAGCATTTCCGACCCCATAAAGTATATATATTCTTGATCAGCATCAATAGCCGAGTCGATTGAGACATGTCCGTCTGTCCGTCTGTCCGTCCGTCTGTCCGTCTGTCCGTCTGTCCGTCTGTCCGTCCGTATGAACACGTGGATCTCAGAGACTACAAAAGATAGAGCAACCAAATTTGGTGTCAGCATTCGTGTAGTGTCTACGCAGATCAAGTTTGTTTCAAATTTTTGCCACGCCCACTTCCGCCCCCGCAATTTAGGAAAAACGAATAACTAGAGTAAAATTAAAGGTAGCGTCTTTTTATTTGGCGCACCCAATAATATGGCCAAAAGGTATCAGCTAACCAAATTTGGTTAAAATCGGACAAGAAATATCGGAGATATATCTATGTAAAATTTGCACTGAAATGCCCAGTGCGACACTGCGTAGTAAGTGTGAGCGAGACAGCATGCGTTCGTTGCTGCCGCTTGTGAGGAAAATTTTAGTTTGAACTGATGGCAAATTTTAAGGAGTTTGATTTAATACAGTTACTCTACTTGGTACAGGGTATACTCAAAGTCGGCAGGGACGACTTGCTTGCTTCATTTTTTTTAAATTTCATTTATATGCATTTATGGTTCAATTGGAAATAGAAATGTTGCATTTTATAATGGACATTATACGCTATTAAATACATCAGGTGTCTATATATATATGTACTCTGCGTGTGTGTATTCCGTTGTGGTTTTTATATGCCAAAAACTTTATATATACAAAATATATGTTTTCATAGCAAAAAATCAATTTGTAAATGTTTTTAGAGAGACGCCATTGCAGCTTTGACATTTCACACACTTTTCAGGACAAACGCAGTGGTCCAACTCTTGTAGTTATAGTTTGTGTTGTTGCTATCCAATATTGCTAAAAAGCCAAAAAAAAAAAAAAAAAAAAAATACGAGAAGGGGGAAACAAAACGATGGGTGAAAAGGGAAAAACTGCAGCCAGTCATGCAGACAAGTGACCCCATTGGTAGTTGCAATGTTCGTTTTGTAATTAGCGCTGCTTCTGGCATTTGGGGAGTTTCTGACCTCAATTACTTTGTCACCATTTCAATTTGCAATTTTAGCCATTAACTAGTTACACTCAATGCAATTAAACTTGCACTTTGCGATGAGCAGGATGCCAATGCAAGGTGGATGCATTGCATTGGATTGCGAAAGAAAAGCACGCGAAACAAGTTTCCTCTGATGATGATGCCACCGCAAAAGTATTTTTTCTGTACTTCGTGTTGTTGTTGTTCTTGTAGTGGTATAGAGTGAAAGTGAACAGACATAACCACGCCCACACTTATATTTAAAAAGAGATGCACACCCACAACTATACTATATATATATGTATGTATTGTATATGTATGTATAAACGACCAACTGCATGTGCGTTCCATTGGAATAATTTGAAATTGAAAAAATGATTTTTTTTTTCCGCCTTCATCTTTTCACTGAGTTAATTGCAAATTGGATGAAATTGTAATTTTACACTTCATTTCATTCAATTCATGGCTGATTGACAATTTAGTTTTTCATTAAGGTGCACAACGACAACATCAGCTTCTAGATGCCACTCACTCCCCGAAATCTAAAGCATTTTTTTTCTCTACCTTCATCTAGGAGAAACTATGACCAAATTGAAGGATGTTAGCCAGTTAGTATGTCACACACACACACACACACACATAAGTTTGGGTGAATATGTATCGTAGCAGGTGCATCAAGTTAGTTTAAAAGTTTGTTTCTTTAATATGCCATATATTATAAAGAACACTAATCAATAATTGACAACATTTGAGCGGTAGAAGCAACCGCGACAAGTTAAAGCAAACATTACGCATACGCAGCGTTGTAACATGTTGAAAACAAAAAGTCATAAAGCAAACTTAACGTTATGAATTTTTTAAATTTTTGATTTATTTGTAACAAAAAGTTTTTTGTACCCACAATATATACATAGAGGTAGGTGTATATGTGTCTGGCAAGTGCAACACCAGAGAGAGAGAGAAGTTGTGAAATTTTTTATTTATTTTTATTCTTGCATTTTTTTGGCAAGTTTTTTTTCCCTTTTTGTTGCTTTTTGTTATAGTAGTGTAGAGTATAAAGTTTGTACGTTGTCACGTGACTTGAGAAGGAGACGAGAGAAATTCACATAAAATAAATATCAGTCAGATAGTAGGAGGAGTTGAAAAAGCAAAAATAAAGTAAAGAAAGGGCCAAGAAGAGTAAAGGTCCTCAAGTTGCCAGCAGGTAGCTGCTATAAAATGGTCTTGGCATATGTTCTAGATCTCCTGCCTTGGATTCGAGTCCTGGTTCCTGCTTCTGGGTGGCAGTGCGAAAAGCACCGGAAATGGCATTTACAGGTAGGTGTGTTAAGAGAGTAGCAAAGGTTCCTGGGCTGGGCTATAGTTGAACTAACTTCATACCCATGCCGGAGACAAGAAATTGTAGCATATGCAAAAGGCGCTCAGAGCTTTTGTTTATTCATATTTTTGGCATCAAAAATTATTCGTTAAAATTAAGTTGCTTTATGCACGCATTCCAAAAAAGGCAGATAGACAGAGATAGATAAAAAGAAAAGGAGAAAGAGAGAGAGAGGGAGTGAGAGAGTGAGAGAGGGAGACAGAGATGGGAATGGGAAAAGGAACGAAGCAAGCTTAAAAGGGACGACCGGCAAAATGCTTTGAATTTAAAATCTGCAATTTTCTGTTGATTGCCGCACCCATGCAGGAATAGCAACAGCAAAGTGCAGTTATACACTAACAAACAACAGCAACACCATTACCACCACCAACAGCAACAGCAACAACAACAAAAACCTTAGAGTGTTGGCGGTTAGGTTACTGGTGAAAAGAAGTACCAGCAGCAGCAGCAGCAGCAGCACCAGCAACAGCAGAAGAACAACCACCAGCAACAGAAGCAGCAGCATCATCACAACTTTTGCGTAAAATTCCAGTCATGTGTCCCTAACAAATCCCTGCATTATTCATGAAATGATAAGATGACTTTGTGCTGCCATCGTCGTCATACCGCCCCATTTTTGTCGCCTCCTCTTCTGTGGTCCTTTTTTTTTTTTTTCTCCAACGTTTTCTGTTCCTACTTCCCATCTCCTCTTTCTAGTACTACTATATTTTTTTTTTGCCCATCTTCTTCTAGTGCACGTAATATTTTTACATGCAGTTGCAGCTTCTGCTCTGTTGTTGACTGCATTTAACTACCAACGATATCCGTTAACTATAAAAAGTTGAAAGACAAAAAAAAACCAAGCAAAGCGAAATAAAAGCAAGTGGCAAACTTTGCATACAACCAAAAAGAATCCCTTAAAAAGTTATCCCTAAAATGCAAACACAAAAGAGAAAGAAGAAAAGAAAACTGGTTAGCCAATATGAATATGCTAATAGTTATGACAGGTAAACTGCAGACTAACACCAACATATTATTATGCATAATGAGTAAGTTGTTGGCCATGTACATTAACAGGCACAAGACATGTTAATGTTATGCTTCTGTTAATAACAGGATGCGCCACAAAGCTACAAAAACTTTTCTCTCTTAGAGAAGCATACGCGCTCTTTAATTTTTGCAAATCTCTTTGCCAGGAGCAGAACAAAACATGCTGTAACTGGCTCAGCTGTCGTGTAAACGAGTCACTGCCAAAGGACCCGAGGCAAATGATGCTCAGCATCAGCAGCGGCAAGAGCCAAGTTACACGACGACAACAAGGACGAGGACTACAACGACGACGACGAGGACAATGATGATGATGTTGATGGTAACACAACGACGGCGCAGCTCAGAGACCAAACGACGAGAATGATAACGATTTGTCGGTGGGCCGCATCTCGCGTATTTGCAGCTTCAGTTTCAGTCACTTCGTAAACTTGAAACCGCGTGGAATCATTTCAAAAAGTAGAGCTGCGTTTCGTTTTAGTTTTTATTGTGCCAAATAAATAACAATTAATAAAATATAATTCACATTTTTCGATACAAGCAAATTGAAAACAAAAATATAAATAAACTGTGTGTAAAACTTGAAAAAAAAAAAACATAAAATTAATTTAACAATTTAATAACAATAACAAAAACAAAAAAGAAAATGTAAGATATAACTTTAAATATTGTTTTAAGCTAACCGAAAGAGGAAAGAAATATTAATCTAATCGGATCAAACTGAACTTTCAACTTCCGTTTCCGTTCAGTAAGCAACTCAACTCGAGTTTTCTGTTAACTGTGACAAAAACCAAATTGACAACAAAAACAAACCAAAAAAATGAAATAAAATAAAAAAAAACAAGAAACAAAACAGGCAAAGCTAAACGAATTGGGAAAGAGCATGATGAGTTGCCAGATGGGTGGTGAGGGGTGTGTGTGTGTGTGTGTGTAAGGCAGCGGCAGGTGCAAGGAAGCTTACTCAAATATTAAACACATGGATTCGTTTGAATTTGGCATTTAAATTATTTAAGTTGACAAACGTACACAGACTGATGGTCCCACGCCCACTTGTCTGGTTTTTTGGCCATGTCTCCTGTTACTTTTTCCCAATTCTTTTGGTTGGACCATGTGCCCACTCAGTGTGTGTTTGCGTGTGTGTGTGTTTGTGTGTGTATGTGTATGTTGTATGTTTGCGTGTATGTTTTACTTTTCATTTCCCTTTCATACGAGTATGTTCTTCCTGTCTTCGCTTCGTTGTGCCTTCTTTTCATTCCATTTTCTTTTCTTTCTTTTTTTTGTCGTTTTACTCTAACGTTTGTTATTTATTTATAACGACATTGCCAGAGCGTATCCTTTGAACTTTTCTGCATGAGTTTGTCGCTTAGTTTATTTATTTATATTCCATTCGTTTGTTCCCATTTCTTTTATATATATATATTTCTTTTTTTTTTACTACTTTTTATTTTTGGCTTGTTTGGCTCCCCTTTGACTGGATTTGATGTTCAATTAATTGAGCTTGCCATTGAATTTTCTTGTTGTACATACAACTCAGCCAACGGGGAGCAGTCTCTGATCCATTTTAGTTTCAGTTTTCATTGTGTATTAATGAATGAATTCAAAAAAAAAAAGAAAAAAAAAAGATAAACCTTTTTTAAGCCATTCTGAGTGAGGCAGCAAAAAAAGAAAAAAACAAAAAAAACATAAATCAACTTTAATAATAATAACTTTAAACAGAGTCCAAAAGTCGGAGTGTTGGAGCGCTAAAGCCTGAAACTGCTGTTGGATCTGCCACAACCAAGCAATTAATTTTATTCAAACATTTTTTAACATAAAAAAAGGAAGAAAAAAAATGGATTACGGCTGGCTGCTGTTTCTGTTTTCCACGCTTTTAATTGGTAAGTCCCCTTACTCTATATCTCTCTCCATAGCTTTAGCAGCCTGGTACACACACACACACACTTAAACACCTACATACATGCCTACCACTGTTGCAGCATTGATTGATATGTTTTTTAATGGTTATAGTTTTTCTACAGTTCTCTGTATATTAATTCGTAGAGACATGCATATTTGTTCAGTTAATGAAGCGCGTACCACGCTGCGTATACGCCATCAACTAATTCCAACAAATCGCCTTTACTTCTGATTGCCCCCTGTTAAATGATTTTGCACTTTTTTAATCCCATTATAATTATTATTATTATTGTTATTGCCCTGATGTCTGTGCCTTTAACGGCAGCTACCGCAAATCAATATTGACAAAGTTTCCGACAACGTTTCGAACTGGCCTGTTTTTTTTTTTCCTGCTGCTCTCTGCTCTTTTAATGACTTTTGCCATAATTTCAGCTGTTGGCTGTTAGTGCAATTGCAATTGGTACACTAAAGTTACCCATTTCCCATTTCGCATCTCTCATTTTCATCTTTCTGCATTTCGTAGAATTTCATCCCTTTTGGCACTTGGTAATTTCAACTGCCGCAACTTTTGCTGTGTTGCTGATGATGCTGTTGATGCTGCTGCTGCTCTTGCAGCACATCTTGAGTGCAGTTTAAACTTAAATTGTATTTTTGAAATGTTCGCAATTAGGCAGACTGCCAAAGGCATCGCCCTCGTCTTGCAACGTCTTTCCACGCCTTACTGCCTTGTGGCACATAAATTGCCAATGGCAATGGGGCAATTAATTTGCAGCGCATTAAATGAGCTGGCACTTTTCTAACAAGAACTAGAAGAAGCATTTTCCAAACGCGAGTTTCTCACTCTATATGTAAGCTTTCTTTTTTTTATATATGTGTGTGTGTGTGTGAATAGGTCTGTTTCTATGTCTATGTGTGTGTATATTTAGAAAGTTAACTAAAATGTAGTTGAGAAAATTGGCAAAGATAATAAACGAAGTAAATTTACTCTAGCAAATTGTCAAAACTATTTGTTCTATATACTTTGAATTAACATTCCAATAAAAAATTTCACAATTTTTTGATTGACAATTAAAAAGAAATTAGTTTTTTTGTACAGCGGAAAGGAAATATGAGCTTTTGAAATAGTTTTTGCATTAATTTCTAAATAAAATATACAAGTAAAAACATATTTATTTTAAATTAAGAGACCAATGAAAGATTGATAGGATATTTTTTTGATAAAAATTTGGAAAAATTTTTATATATATTTTAATAATATTATCTGCAAACTAGCCAAAAACTATTTAAACTTGATTGTTTTACCAAGCAAACCCTTTTTATTACGTTAAAATAAATAAAAAAAACGTTTTTTATCAATCGAATTTAAACAAATTAAACAAATTAGAAAAACTAAACTATTTAAGAATTTAAGGCAAAATTAATTTATATTAAAATTTAAAGAGAAAATCAGTAAAAATTTGTAGAATTTACTGCATTTAAATTAACTTTTCTTTTATTGATAAATTAATATTGACTTTATTAGAGTTTGCAACTAATTCATGATGACCTCTGGCATTTTCACTAAGGTCACATAAATTCACTTAGTCATTTATTAATATGTGAATAACTTTGTGAACGGAAATATGTTTGTATTAACTTGACTTAATTAATTAATTAACTTTGATGTGCATGTATTTATGCGTAATATAAATGAAATATTGTTTAGGAAGCGTATAAAAATATAATAAAAGGAATAGAAAACTGTTATGAAATAATATCACACATACGTCGTTTTATATGGAAGAAAAGGAAAAGTATATCAAGAACTGAATTATTAAATAAAAGTTTTCAATGTTAAAAGAAAGAAATAATTTAAAATGAAGTTGTACTAGTTTTTTACTCTTAAATCTCTTTGGGCAAAGCAATTTGTATAACAAAATACTTTAATATTTATTTATTTGTGTTGTTACATTTTCGAATTGAGGCCAAACTGTTTTTGGTTAGGGTATACAAAAAGTTTTATATCATATTTGCGGTTGCTGAACTGTGCCTGACACATTTTACTTACACACCTCTGAACACATTCAGACAGTACGAGCAGCAGCAGTAGCAGCAGGAGCGAAAGCTGGATTCACAGAGGACCATTCATTCAGCGAAAATACAATGGGTCTGAGAATACACAATCACATGTGGACTCTCTATACACTAACACACAAAAGTATTGTACGAAAGGAGTTGTGTGTCTGTATATGTGTGTCAGGCGGTGAAAGTTTTTCTAATGCTTTTGCACGCGTTTCAATATTTTGCCATATATTTGCAATGTTAGCCAGTTTAGTTCCAACAATTTAACTTGCCTAATGGAATTAAATATTGTCCATTGTGCAATTTCAATTTACAAAGTCGCAGGTAGTCGGTAGCACACAAAGTAAATACATATAACAAATGGCTTAGTCGTGTTTATTTACATAGAAAATTAGTTCACAACTTTGACTGATGCACACGACATTGCAATTGTGTGAGTGGTTGTCTGTGTGTGCGTTTGTGTCAAATGCAATTAATTTAATTTAAGATGTGTCTAAATGCAATAGAAAACATTTTCCTACATTTATATATACATATACATATATATATTTGTATAACCAACTAATTTAAATATATTGTTATATGATATTCTGTTGTAAATGTCTTTGTCGACACAGTTTGCGGGTTTTTTGGATTTGGTTTTGAAGTCTTTTTGCATAAAGTATAAATGAAATGGTATAGGCAATATATTTTTAACCAGACTTGCATTGCATATACACACATATATACATATATATATATATATCTAGGTGTTGCCACAAAGGAAACCAAAACTTGTTACATATACATATGCAGATTCACACCCACATAGGAAGAAAAAAAAATACCACAAGGAAAATGTTTGCATAAATGTCTCGACATCTCTAAATGAATTTATCACTAAACTTGTCCAAAGGCTTAGTATCTTTTTTTATGCATATATAAATATGTAAATATTCAAGACAAGAAATAAGTAAATAAAGAGGTGTGGGACAAGAGAAAGGATATGCCAGAGAATGCTTTCCAAATGAAATGTGTATAGGTTAATTATCAGGAAAAGTTTTCCATGTTGAGGTCGTAACTGTTAGGATGCGGTTATTTCAGAGAAGCCTTAAAATAATCCATAAAAGTGATCCAGCAATTGTGTGTAGTTACCTAAACAGTTTTAATTCTACATAGAACAAGTTAGTTTAAAAATGCATTAAATAATTCTTGATTAAGCCATCTTAACTAACTTTTAAAGCAAAATATAATGAGAATTAATAATAATCTAAATATGACACAGAGGTTCTATTTAATTCATTTCCAGATAATTGATTTAGGTAAAGAGTATCTAATATAAGGAAGTTATAGTTGAAATAATGAATGACATAAAAAAAAAGGTTGGCCTTTAAAATTTACATAGAAATTATCAGTTTAAAACGCAAATATAATACAAATATTTATCACTTAATTAGCTTCTTCCACATTAATAATTAATTATTAATCAATTATATGATTTAAACAATCACTTTTTTAATATAATTGATACAATTAATTAACTGATTAAGCTTGACGCTTATAATTAGATTTATTAATTTTTTATCACGACTGCAAATATTAATTTGGATTTATTTGAAGTTTTTTAAAAATTCATAAAATATTTTACTAGGCAAATTAAACAAATCGCAAACTTCAAGTGGAAATTTTGAAAACTTTTCAAATGGTTAATAGATAAAATTAGAAGTCAATTTAATTTTAATAGGAAAACTCTTCAAATTGTACAATAAGTAAAAGTTTTAATCATCTTTTATTCCTTTTTAATTTTCAACCTTTTTTAACAAAACAAAAAAAAACTTCAATTAAATTTTACCAAGAGTTTTATTAGATTTTATATATATATATAATATTTTGTTTTCAACAGTTCAAACAATTGATTCTCTTATTAAATTTTCAATGGTATAATCGGTTTATTTGAACAAGGCCAAGACTTTAAAGTATATTAAAAGGAGAACAAGGCTTTTTGTTTGCTTCGTTTATGTTTGGTATTAAATTTATTGTGGATAATGGACAAGCATTTTGTTCCAACGTATTTATTCTTAATTCTCGTCTAGGTAGCAAGTAGAGGTTATTCAGATTGTAGCCAACATAAATACAAATGTCAGTTTCATATGGCCAGGACTTATATCTTGCTTCCTCTGTGTAGTCCTCTCTCTTTCTCTCTCTAGCATTCTCTCTTAATTTGCTGTCCCTCCACTTTGGCTCCTGTGCCTTGTCCACATGGCAAGGCCAAAAACAAACTATTTTGCATTTCCATATCATGAAAATTTTCAAATTTATTCGATGTGTCGCCTGGGCCAGAAGAAGCATACAATAAAAGCTGGTCAACATGGACCCGGTTAGTCCACACAGACATACATACACACATAGATACATATAATGGGTCACTCACCTGTGCGGTTTAGAAATTACGCACGAAAATTTGAAATGTGTTTTTGCCACTTTGCCGGTGGGCAGCGGCGGCGGCGGCGGGGGAATAAAGGGGGATGACTGGTATTTTGCATACGCTATCTAATTGATATGACGTGCTCATTTTCATGCAATTTTCAATTGTTTCAGATCTACATGGCGTTAGTGCATTATTTGTAACTGATATCAGTGTACCGGAAATTGTGGATTTTCGTGATAATGTGACATTAATATGTAACTATGATATGAGTGGACATACACTTAACTCGGTTAAATGGTATAAGGATCATTTGGAGTTTTTCAGGTAAAGACTGCTTAAGACTTATAATAAACATTAAACAGTTCTAACAAAATGATTTTTCATTACTTTTGTAAAGATATACACCTCTAATGCATCCTGTGTATATAAAGTTTCCAGTTGCTGGTTTGCAAGTACTCGATAGTTCATACTTTTGCAATGAATCTAGTTGTCGGATTGGTTTAAGTTTACAGGGAGCCAAATCAACGGGTGTATACAAATGTGAGGTTAGCGGTGATGCACCTCATTTCAAGTTGGCTGCCAAAGAGGATAACATGACGGTGGCAGGTGGGACAACTAAGAACCTCAATTCACTATTCTCCTATAACCATTCTCTAATTAATTTCCTTCTCTAATTCATATCTCTTCCACATATTAGCCCTACCTCAAAGCGACCCATTAATTGAAAGCTTCAATTCAATGTATCGCATGGAAGAATTTCTGAGTGCCACCTGTTCATCGGACTATTCCAGTTTGCCCACCAGACTAACATGGTACATCAATGGCGAACAGGTTAGACAAATGCGAGCTCCGACTGGGACATTTCATCTGTAATATGCATCAATGTTACTCCCTTCTCTTTGCAGCCACTGTTGGGTGAACTGCAGCCCACCATTGATACGAGTATTCCGGCCCATGATTATGTTCTACGACGGCAGCGCCTACAGGTGCATTTCTATCTGCAGGGACAACGTTTCTATCAGTCTGGCAAAATACTCGAGCTAAAGTGTGTGGCGGAAATTGAGAATTATCCGGAGTTGCGACGCGAAACGTCGCTCAGTGCGTCGTTATCGCAATTCGATAATTTCAACAATCAAATGCTGAGACATGCGGGCACGAGTAAGTTTTAAGCAATCGTCTTTTCTCTTTTTGAACACAAAATCCTGGAATCCGTTTATGGGTTCCTATTTTTTTTTTTTTTTGGTTTTGTGTGTCTGGTTTACATATCGTATCATCCAATTAACTAACTGATCTGGCTCACTGCTTTTCCCTTCCTGTACTTCTCTTCTCTTTATCTACTGTGATTTTTTTTTTTTTTTCGTTTCTCTCAACCATTTCATTTCACGCTCAAAGATTCGGTTGCTGCCACACAAAGGAACTGCATATTGGCAAGGACAATGCTAATTTCCGTTTGTTTAGTGATAATTTCGGTAGCGAAATGTTTGCAACGGCCATCATGAACAGTGACATGGGGAATCAAGGAAATCGTATCCGAATCGCTTTGGATGGCAATTTTGCCAACTATATCAACACATTAGTTAGCTTAGTTAGTTAGGATAACACAGACACACAGCTCGGTTTGAAATCAGAGAATTAGTCAATAAAGAGATTGAAATGATGCGCGACAATTGCCATTTGTATGTATATAGCAATAAGACGATGTGAAGGTAACTAGAATGAAGGGTGTGTGTGAAAACTGTAGTAGAGATACTTTACTTACCTTTCACATAAATCAAATTATATATATAGTATGCAATTTAACTTCCATTTGAATCCTCTCACAACTTTCAGTTCTACAAAACAAAGTAAAATTTGAAAAAAAAAAATATATTTTAATTGAATTTAATTCAAACATTATTTAAAAATTGAGCAATATTGAAAGGATACTGATTGATTGGACTTTCTAAAAGGGATCTCTGTTTTAGCTTAGGTTTTTTTTTTTTGTACTTTATAATATTCATATGCAAATGTTTAAGATGTATGTATATAGTTTATATTTTATTTGATTTAGAATTACTTAAATGTATCCAATTACTAACACACACACACACACGCACACAGACAAATTAATGCACTTGATACAAGCAAAAATTCTGCTTGATATTAGTCATGATAAGGAAAAAAAAAAACAAAGGAAATATTAAAACCAACCACGAATTTTTAATGTAAATACAAAATTTTTTTCAAAATGACATTTTTGTGCACATTTTTCCAAAAAAAAAAAAAAATATATATACATATAAATATAAACACTCACACAACCACAGACACAACAAATGCAAAGTGATTACCATTTAAAAAACAAAAACAAAGAGAACATAAATCGATTAACATGAGATGTTATCAATGAAATACTATACAAGTATGCAAATGATGTAAAAAAAAAAAGAAATAGGAAAAAACAAACCATTATTGGCATAACTATAACTACAATAAGTGTTGTTGTATGTATGTATGGATGTCTCTATGTCATATGCCGATATGTACAATTAAGTGTAGCATAAAAAAAATAACAACAACAACAACAATTTGCTGTAAATACAATTTTAAACATTATAAACAGAGGCGACAAACAAACAAAACTATGAATCATGTTGCCAAAGCCAACAAAACTCAAACTCTGCAAAAATTCTATCTAATTGTAATGGAATGTACTTTAAGTCTAACTAAAATAATATATGCAATAATAAAAAAAACTCAAAAAAAAGCGAATTGAAATACACAACAACAACAATTACACAGCAGAACTAACTAACATAGGTTATAAACAAAAAAAAAATTCATCCAAACAAAGTGAAAGGGGGTAAAACAAAAAATAACGTGAATGACATAGAATAAACCACATTAATGTATGTATGTATTTACTTATATATATATATATATATATATATATATATATATATATATATGTTTGTAAATGGTGCACATGACGAGGTCAGTGCCCTATTAACAGTAAGAACTACAAATCATTTGAAGGGCAATTCACAATTACACTCCATAAATACAATGAATAAAACTAAATAAAAAAACAAAACAAAACAAAAAACAATTCACTAAATAAATGAGTGGAAAAAATGCTTGGAAAAACTCAATTGCTATTTCTTGTCATTTAACAAAAAAAAAATGCTAAAAAACGGAGGGGTTATTTTTACCCTTTTTTATTTGGTTTTTATTTCCATTTTAATTGGACAAAAAAACAATTGCAAAATAGGATAGAGAGACTTTGTAATACTTGATGGTAAAAATATATTGAAATTAATTCACCTATTCATATACACAATTCGTTTGATTTTTAACTTGTTTAAAATTAAATATTTTCATGTTTATATAGTTTTGCTTTTATTGTTTTATTATTTGCTATGCATGCCCATTAAAAAGCGCAAAGTAAACATATAAGAGTATATATATATATAATTTTTGTTTTATTTTTTAATTCAAAATAAAAAAACCAGTCTTCTGATTTCGCTTTAAATTTGTTAGTAAACTTTGTGAATTTAAAATTATTTTTTTAAGTTTAATAAAAAATAAAAAGGTAAGCTTTCAGCACACTTTCATTTAAATTCAGTTTTATAAATTGCAATTTAAAATTGTTCTACATTCTATAGCTAGAAGAAAGTTAAAATTCTTCCACAGAAAAGGGATCTAGTGGTAGGTTTTTCAATCAATTTTTACTACTTTTATAAAGCTTAACAGGTAATAGTTAGAAGAAGGATAAGAATAATTCTTCCACTAATATAACGTTAAGAATTCTATAGACAGATTTTTTTACTTTTTTTTTTTACAACGATGATGTAATTAGAAGAAAGTTAAGTTCAGAAATTTAAGTTGATAGAAATTCTTCTACAGATTTTAGGAATTTACAGATAAATTTAACAATCAGTTTTTAAAAATATTTTTAAACTAAAATCTAAAAGAAATTTAAAGATCTTTTACAGATAAGACTTTAATAATCCTACAGACGGATTTTCAAAGCCTTAGGCTGGTTTGCAGGACGAGGCCCGAAAGATTACATATAAAATAGATTAATAATTCAATATCCGCAAATGTTAAAAACCTCTTTAGTCAAGCACTATCTTTCACATTATAACAAATGTTTTTATAGGTAAGTAAATTTTATAAACAAGTAAGTAAAGTTATTTTGGGAAAAGAAAGAAATTTTGGGATGGAAATCTATATTCGAAATAATTACAGAGTAATTGTCAGTAGAATTTGTCAATACAATTTAATATACAAATTGATATTTTTATATTTTATTCTGGTCATACGATGCATATGGATAAATAAGATGAATAAATAATTCAATTTATGGATTTGTATGCGTTTATTGACAATATAGATAGCAAACAATCACTCACCACTCATACAAACATACACACACACACACATATATATATATATATATATATATATACATATGTGGCCAGGTCAGGTAAGCCTTTCAATACATTTCAGACGTTCTAAAGCCACTCAATTTATATGGGCAAACAATGAAAACTTTTAATTGAAAGTTGAGGGGCGGAAAATGGCCATGGTATTTGATAAATCATATATTGCGGTTTACTAGTCATATAATCAAATACTATTTAAATGAAGTATTTGCTGAAAATGCGGCTGGCATTTTGGAAGCCTTTAATACCGTTGGGAATCCTTGAAATAACTTTCACAGATGATTATTACTGCTATTGCTGCTTCTGTTATGTCTGCTGCTATATAGTTGACTTTCAAAAGTGCAATTTACAATGCTGGGTTAATTCAAGTTAAATTTTCATTTAACTCTTCATCACTAATGAAATGTGTACTCGTTTAATTTGAAATAATAACTTGTTTAACTACGTAAATTTGTATAATTAATTATGCTAATGAGCCTGGGCAGAGGCCAAAAACACAAAAAAAAAAAAAAAAAAAAGAATACAGAGTTAGGGGTCAAAAAGGCAAGCGGCTCTGACTACCCCTGCTTAAACAATAAAAAGGGTTAAATAATTAATTTCAATGCTGTTGCAATTAGTTGCCACTAAATTTTGCATGAGCTGCTTTTTCCTCGTTTAAAAGTCATCAAAAGAAAAGCGAAACGATAGGCTCATGACATACAAGGCTAAATAAAAAGAAGGAAATGGAACAGAAAGAAGAAAGAAAGAGGGAGAGAGATAGAGAGAGAGGGAGACCCATTGACTGACAAAGGCCATTTTCTTACCGTCTTAGCCAAGGAGGCTTTAATGAGCCTGGCTAATCAAATTATCTGGCCAACAGACTTTTGATGATGAATGCGAAACTTTTCAAAATTGCTGCTACATTTCGACATCCTGCCACATGGCGTATGCGTAATTTATGTGCTTTTAATTAGCAGGATAACGTTTCGTCGGTCGTTTCTGACTTGCCTTGTGTCGCCGACCACCATTCCGCCACTCACGTGCGTATGACTTATGACGCATAGCTGTCATATTCATGTTTCGGCAAGTGCTCGTAATTGAAATTAATTTTGCATTATTTTTTAGCCTGCCATTTGGCATGGAATTTCAAACATTTTCAATTAAGGCAAAGGCAAAGGGACAAATGCGCCGCACATCAACTTGAAGTTCCATTGGGCCAAAGAAGCTGCTGAGTGGCATCTAAGATACCCAGTAAGAAAGCAGTAGGGCTTTCTGCAGAGAGATAGAGAGAGAGAGAGAGAGCGAGTAAGAAAAAAAAGAGTAAGAGATAGCTTCGAAAATAAAGTGAAGTGAATTTTTCGCGCTTTGGCATTTGTCAAACTTTTGCCCGGCTATGCTCAAGTGTCCTTTTTGCCCAAAGTTTTGTAGCTGTAGCTGCAGCCGCCACCGACTCTACTCGACTCTGTCGTTGTCGTCTGTTTGCGTTTCATTAAAATCCATTAAAATGCTGCAAATCAAATTAAAAGTTTTCACTTTTTTTTTTTTTTTCCTTCTCTTCTTTTCTCTTCAAGCTAAGCAGTCAGCCGGCTTCATTGTCATCATCAGCGGCATTTACTGGCCCCCGCTTGGTCCACATCTTGGATTCTCTTCTTCATTTGCAACCGGAACATTTTCAAATGACAATTGCAAATCTCTCCACCCACACACACACACACACATAGAGAAAGACTTTTCCAAGCGGCCAGTTTTCACCGCTTGTTTTTTCTATTATGAAGAAATTAGTTTTTAATTTCTTTGTTAATTCTTTTGGTTTTTGTATTTCGCTGAGGGGGGTAAATGAATTGAAGCGGCAAATGACCAAGTTGATTTTATTGTTTATTAATTACAGCATTTACCATATTGAAAGGTATCAGAAACAAACATAAATAACGCCACGAATCTGTTGTGGCTTGTTGACCTATTGACAGGGGCTACGTGACCCACAATGGTTCATTTGTATGTGACCTGTAGCAGTAACCTCAACCTCATCGCTGGTCATGCCAGGAATAATAAACAGTTGTTTTGGTGACACCATGCGAGACAGAAAGAGAGAGAGAAAGAGCGAGAGAGAGGGGCAGACAGAGAGAAAGAGAATGGTGTAGACGTTGTCAACTTTTGGAGTTGGTTATGGCCAAATTGATATGCAAATAGCAAAAAAGCATCATCATCATCAGCTAAAGAAAAGGAAGGAAAGAGTAAGACTACTTTTTATATGAGTTCAGAGATTTGAGTTCAAGAATTCCAAAAAAAAAAAGCAAACATATATTCCTATATATATATATTCATTAAAATCTTTAATTAATTAAGGCCCGATTGTTAACAAATTTAATTGTTAAATCAAATTAATCTCTTTGCTTGACCATTAAAGCTAAACAAGAATAATGCAAAATTATATTTAAGCATTTTCCAAATCGGATTAAGAATTCCAGACATTATTATAAACCCATTTAGGCAATGGTTGCTATTGGGTTATAAGATGGCAACCAAATCATCTATACATACCCAAATCATCTGTATAGACAACCAAAAATGGAATGTAAAACGGTTTGTAAGACAACAATTGAAAGGAATTACCTTCAATTTACGCACATAGCCGCATACACACGCACACACACACACAATGACACAAAGCAATGCGAAATGTATCTTGCTGGGTTGTACCTTGGAATGAATACCAACAACATTGGTTTTAAGCATTAGGAATATATAGAAGCATAGGCTGGAGAGCATCAGAACATCAACGCAACGGCAAACGTAAACTCTTCAATAATTGAACGTGTAGTCATGAGGAAGCGATAAAATCGAATTGCTTCCTTAATGTGTGAAATTGATACAGGAAACAATTTTCCACATTGTTATGGGATGAATGGGATGGTAGCAGTAGCACATGGTGCAAAGGCAGAAGATGTACATAAACATATATATATATATATATATATATATATGTATATACTAAACATGAAATCGGCCATAGGCCGCTAGCGATTTCATTTACAAAACGCCAGTCGAAAAGTTCAGCCATCGCGTTCAATTTCAAGTGATTCAGCCACAGGGCAAAAAGGGTATTTGCCCAAAGAGAAAAGCCTGCAGCAGCTTAGTTTTGGGTATTGAGGACAAACCATTTGACGCCTTCTAACTGACTAACACACAGTGCGAAGGAATATTATATTACAGAGCCGGCAGCACCGGCAGAATATGCCTCTGTTTCTGCTTCTCTTATCTCTGTCCCTTTGGCTGTCTCTTCCTTGCCTGTTGGCCATTGCCCCATCGAAGCATGCAAATATGCTTTTGAATTGGTTTACGGCCATTGAAGCGCACATATAGGTGGAGGAGAGGTTGGAAGGGAGACTGGTAAGAGTTTTGGTATAAGTACGAGTCCTGTTCGATTGCAGGCGCATTTGTTGTTCTCGATGGGGCTTCAGTTTTGGTATCGGTTACGAGTTTGGTTTCGGTAACGGTTTGAGGTTCTTTAGAAGCTTTTGCTAATGGCGTGGCTAACACGATTTGCGGCTGGCCGCGAGTTGTATAGTTCCTTCCTCCTTCTGTTGTGGACTAGATGGGGTATGATGAGCAAAATGCAATGCCTGATCAAACATTCCGTTTGGTTAACAACTGAACCATTTCTCGACTCAATTCCCCTTACTTTCCTCTCTCACACTTGACCCTTGGCTAATGTTCCTCAATTTCGAAGCGGTGTGCAAGATGAGAATTTTAACAACGACTACAACAACATTGTTAACTCTGTGCGCCGTGCGCCTTGTGCCGTTTACATAGCTCAGTGCACCAGGCAGCAGAGGGGGAAACAAGGCTCAGCCCGACTGCTGAGGGAAATGGAAAAAGACTACGTTGCGCGACAATTTTCCGCTTGAATTATGCTCCCAGTTCATGCTTCGTTTGCACAAGCCAAGAACAACGAAAGAGAAAGAATGTAAGAAAAAATAAATAAGCGGTGGCAAATTTCCATTTTGCCATGGCACACGCATCTGCACCTGTGCGCCAGACGACAGACGATAGGACAACGGGACGACAGGACACGACGCGACAATCGACGGTTTGTTACACTTTTTTCCTCTTCTTTTTTTCGTCCTGTGCTGCGTAAATCGGTGCCCCCCTGTTGCTGACAATGTCCCTTTTGCCATGGTAGATCACATGGATGCCATGCTCCTTGCTCCATACTAATGCAACCCCAAGAGATAAGCTCTACGCAAATAATGAAAAACTATAAAAACTCATGTGCGGCCAAGCAGAGAGAAAACGTAGTGGAAACTGGTTACCGGAGGAGAAACCATGGATATTATATTGGCAAAATAAAAATGTGCAAAAGGGCGGAAAATAATTCAACTAAACAATATACACGTATTTACATAAATGGATATAGTCGCGATATTCAATTACCTCTAGCTTTAGCTTGTTCTTTAACCTACAGATAGTTAACAATAAGAATGAATCGTTACGATTATCATCAATGCGACATGTTCTTCTCCCATATAAAAAATTATTACAAACATTTACAAATGTATTGGGTCTATAAACATTTTAAAAACAAACAAAACGAACACCAAATTTTTGAAAAACAAAAAACAAAAAATCTAATAAAAATTTCCAATTTTTCTATGCGCAGTTAACTTTATGTGACATTTATGTGTGTGCAAAGTGTTAAGTGCACATACACACACACACACACAACCGAAAAGAGACTATGTGTGAGAAAGAGAAGCAGAATATATTGAGGTCTACATGCAAAAGGGCAAACTTTTGTTGTTGCGGGAGAGAAGCTATAAAGACTGAGTAGGCACGCACCAATGCCAATGATGCACAGTGGTTTAAACCTATTAAAAACATATGTTCAAAATTGTTTTCTTACGTGTTGAGAGAGTAAAATGTTAATTAAAAATGTTTTTTTTTTTACTTTCAAATATGCTTAAATCAATCAAAATCTATTAAAATGATATTCAAAGGGATATCTCTTTTTCTTTTTATATTTAAAACTCCACCTACTTTTTAAAATATTTTTTTATTTTTCTTTTTAATTTTTCTATGCATACAAATTCCTAACTTAATTGCAGATTGTGTTTTTTTTATGAAAGGAAGTTTAATTTTAAATTCCAATAGATAAAACTTTAAATTAATTAAAAACTGATAAACCCATAAAGCAAATATTAATAATTAAGAGAAATTTTATCATCTTAATGCTTAGCGAAAATTTCTTCAAAATTTGGTATATTATATACTTTCCTATTAAATATCGGTTTAATAATTACATAATAAATATATAATGATTCGTTTTGAGTTAGCCGTTATAAGATGAAGAAATTTTTTTAGAATCTTAAGTAAACCAGACAGCTAAAATGGCAGCCTGCCACTGTGCAATGTGCAGTAATATGGCCTAGACTCGTAAGGGGTACTTCAGTGCAATATAAATACATGTACATATAAACATATATAAATATATATATATATATATATAAACTCGTAATAGGCGCATATATATGTACATGCATATATATTTCGTTTATCTTGAGTAAACTTTTCAACTTTTCCTCTTTACCGCCGCGTCAAAGCCCAAAATGAAAGAATGCCAGACACCCTTTTTTTTTTTTGCTCGTCAGGCTTTGTTTTAGCAAAAGAGTAGCGAAAAGCATTCTCATACCCCTAATTTTTACCCCTTCCCTCCAAGCCCATTCTTTCTTGGTGCGACTCTAACTCCGTTGAAAACCATTTTACACGCTGGCAAATGGAGTTTTGGTAAAGAATATGGCCAAGAGCACATTGCATAAAATAGACATAGGGGGTAGGGGATAAGGGTAGAGGGCACTGCTACTGCTGCTGCTGCTGCTGTGGCTATATGCTGTGCGAAAAAGTATGTGCAAACTTTCGTAATTTATGTCATACGAAGTGTTAACCGCATGATGGCTGCACGCCGGATTGGATTTACATTGCTAAAAACTCCGGCAGTCGAAACTTCACCGGCGCCGGCCATGACTCTGGTTATGGCTCCGGTTATGGCTTTGTCCAAGCTACGAATAACTTTTTCTTTTTGCCTTACCAACTACTTTTCATTGGTGTTAACTTGTCTGAGGTTGCTGTCCTAAGGGCCCAATAGAGGATCGTAGAGGGAAGAGGGTAGAATATTGTTCTTTATGTGGCCAACTAATTGTTTTCCATTTTATGACCAGACCAAATATCAAATGAAATTTCTTCCTCGCCCTATTTTGATGCCGGATTCATGTTCCCAATAAAAACCATGAAACGAAATGAATCTTCCGTTTACCCTCTTCATGCCTGACTGACTAATGAAAGTTGGTTAAATAAATAAATGCCCATTTAGTTGCGGCCCCTTTTCAATGTTTATTTAACTTTTGGCGAAACCAAATTCCTTTTGAACTTACTTTAACAATTTTATTTCTCTTTTTTTTTTTTTTTTTGCGGTCCTTTCGAAACACAGCAAAAGTCATTTTTCTGGACGCCATGGGCGGTTCACTAACGCATTTTGTATCTCATTTGCAATCGACTGTCTGTGATTAATTGCCACTCAATTTTAAAATTATTTACAGCAAAAAAACAAAAAAAGAAAGAAATAATGTTAAGAAAAAAGTCCAAAGGCAACCGACCGCCCCAAATGTGTTCGTATCTGTATCCAATATTATTTGACTGGTCCCAAAGTTTTCATTTCGTTGTTGTATTGTAAAGAAGAGGAAAAAAAAAAAGTTGCCAATTTGTAATTTTTCTTAGCTGCTTACTTTTTTTTTTTTATTCTTTCTCTCTTTGGTGTGTTATTTAGAGGGGTTGGGCAATAAAAGAGCAACACAACAACAAGAAGAAAAAGACAAAAAAAAAAAAGGGACTTTATGCCAAATTTAATTAGGCGCAAAGCAAACACCAGACATGAACTCAAATGTGAGTGAAAAACGAGCGGTCGACTTCGATTTGAAATGCTGCCAAAAGCGGCAAATTATTTTTCAGGGCTTCGTCGTCGTGGTTGTCGTTTTGAAAAGGGTTTTACTTCTCTCTCTTTCCTTTTTATTTTTTTTTGGCTTGTAAATAGAAAAATGTGCTTAAAGAGGACATTAATCAAATGTTAAGCTAATTTCAACTGTCCTACGATTTACCATGTGACCGACTAAATAAACCATACTATACAATTTAAGCGTTTTTACAATTTTTTACGAAAGTAAAAACTCAATAAATTACCATTCAATTGTGTTCATAAAGTGAACACATTTTGATTTCTGATTTTGTGATGGAATGCATGAATATTTACGCCCACTTTGGTTTGACTTTGAAACATTGCTGTATGGGAATGTGTGTGTATTGAGGTAGGGGCGTGGTCAGTGCAACAACAGCAGCCTTAAATTGCTAGCAATTACGTTTTTATTGTGCTAAAATGCACCTGTGCATATTCCTGATGGCGCAATTTCGAACGAAAACAAACGACATCAGAAAGAGCAACATTGCATGGCTGATGAAGGAAGACTAACAAAGGGAGAGAGACAGAGAGCAAGAGAGAAAGGAAGAAAGAGAGAGAGAGAGAGACACAGTAGGGTATGGTTGGTTGGCAATAGAGGTCGAGAATGGGGCAAGCATGAAGAAAACCAACAACTGTGGTAACAGTAGAATAACAGCAACAGCCAGCTATATAGCCAGCCAGCCAGACTGACCACCTTTCTACCCCTATGGCATCTCTTCATACTCAATCGTCGCTTGCATGAAAGGTATTAGAAACGCGTGCCAGCTTCACACACACACACACTCTATATGTGTGTGTGTGGCCAATATTAGCACAGGTAAATGTCCAAAATTAACATTGAACTTTGTTAAATGGGAAACATCTGCCAGATAGACAGATACCAGAAGAGAGTGAGACAGATTGTGGGTAAAGGGTGCAGGGTTGGTTAGAATGGCTCGCTCTCTGACAATGTTATTGCAATTTTCCAGGCTCTGCATTGGGCTTAGTGTTAAACTTAATGCCGGGCCAGACTCTCACATAACGGTACAATAACAACTACAATTATCAACCCGCATATGAACGTAGAGACTGGTTAAGTCAACAATACTAACCATTGGACATGGTTATATGACACAAAAGGTCTAGGTAACATCAGACACTCTGCACAGTGGTTGCCAAAAGACATTAGACATTGCCAGACAATTATATGTGGCTATTCAGATAAGTTATAAGTTATGGGAAAACACTTAATATTTGCTTTATGATTTCATATTGGTATAAATTTGAATTCAAATTTAACATACAAATGAGTAAAACTATTATTTAACACCACTGTACCATGGATATAGAATAGTTGGGTTGACACAACAAGTGTACAATGAGTCTCTTGATATTAGGAGTGAAGTAGATGAATGGCATTAAAGGTCTAACTTTAATTCAGAGAATGATCAGAATATAACTTTCTGAAATTAGGAATATGATATATATTATTATATTTATATGAATTATATTATAAATTTAAATATATTTTTTAATTGTAGTTAGAGTTTTGCTTTTAATGTTCTTTCTAGTGCAAGTAAAACTTTCAATTAAATTGCCTATCGTTATTTGCAGTAATATATATATATATATGTTTATCTAGATTGACTTGATGATATATCTATTGACACAACAACAAGTCAATTCCACTAGGCTTTGATTTGCGGTGACCGGCTCAAAGGCAACCGCAAATAGCGTATTATTAATTAATAGGCGCCTCCGGCCAAGCTTTTCGAAGAAACACTACCCAAACCCTTACCGAAAAGTTTTGGCCAACCCTCTTGTCCTATCCACACCCCTCTTCTATCGTCAACCATTGAATAACAGTTGCAGGCATAACCGCAGAATTAACAACATTTGCGGTGCGTTAAGTAAGCAAATAATGCTTAAAGTTAACGTCCGAACCTTTTGTGGTTTGTCACTTGGCCAAAATGCACACATTTACCTGAAAGCTGTAACTGAAAGGCTCAATAATGTCTGTCTATCTATCTGTCTGTGTGTTTGAGTGTGCGTGTGAGTGCGGTCTGTCTACTTACTCAATGCTTCATTTCCTCAACCAAATGTGCCTCGGTTAGTTTACTTTCGGTATCAGTCTACTCGTCTACTATATTTAGTATACTCACAGCTCATAATTTAATATTGATTGGGTTAACACCAAATGGGGCATACCAACTGGGTCCTTAATGCTTATCTCTACATATTCTATATAAATATATATATATACCTATATGAATATGAAGCCCTTTTAAACAAAATTATTCAGGTATTATTATGTAAGTTACAGCTGGTGATGAATTCAATCAGCTGCTAACCATTATGATAAAAGTGAAATGTTGTAAAAGAGTTAGTAGTCGTGGGTAGAAATAAAGAAAGAGTTAATATTACAAGATGTCAGTTTAAAAATTATTAGAAACTGTCGAGGCATTCAGCTCTAAACTGTAAGATTGATTTAAATATATTCTGGCAAATTTCTTAGTCACGTGTTATTATAAATTCTGGTAACATTGTCTCCTTTTATATATCTTTTTAGAAATTTATTTACTAAATATTTAGCTGCTAAAAACAACTTATACCAAATTTGTTTATTCTGTTGTTTGTTTAAAAACAACTTATACCAAATTTGTTTATTCTGTTTACATATTCAATCCATTATTTTCCATTTATTATAAGTAAGACTTTGACCATCTGTTGGTTATCAACTGTTTTTTTCTAATAGAAACATTGCTGATTTTATGCACAGTTCTAATTTCTTCTTTTGCCCTTTGGTATTATCCTTACTATTACGATGCTTTTTGTCATGGCAATTCCATTACATTCATTTGGCATCAGCTGCAATCTAAAAGCACTTTAGTCCATTGAAATGAAATAACATATTTATTGCATAATTTTTGTTAGAGAGGGAGCAATGACAAATGTTTGACTTTTAATCGAATGGTTTTTCATTGAATTGGTTTAACTGTTGGCAATGAGTGACAGGTGAACAGGTACAAATATATATATATAGATCTACCTTTGTTGTGCTGGTTTAATTAACTTGGATAATAAAATAGAATTTAGGGTAGGGGTAGAGTTGGGGCAGGGCATGAGGCAGTCAGCCATTATGTGTTGAAATGGTCAGTCAGCAGATGGATAGCCTTTACATCTTTTTTTCGGTTTTCTTTTTTTTTCTTTATATTTATTAACCTTACACATTAAAGGAGCACGGGTCAAGCTTGCCTTGTTTGGCCGCAACAATAACTGTAATTTCGCTTTATGACTGCAAATCACAACCGAAACATAAAGTCAGCCGAAGGACAAGCAACACAGAACTGTAAAGAAGTGATGGAATGGTTTGGGTTGAGGTTGGCTGTGAACAGGATAGAATGGAGAAAGACTCTGCTTACTGGTTAGCAACGCAGTGAGTTGTGTATATTGTGCACTGAATGGGCAGGGACATTATGAGTTCGAGAGTCAGAGAGTTGAAGTCAGAGACTGCGTATACGCAACCTTTTCTTATGGACAATTGATGTTTGTATTGTTGTTGTTGCTGCTACTGCTGCTGCTGCTGATTCTGATTCGGACTCGGATTCTGCTGCTCCAGTTACTGGACATGGAAGTTGCTGCTGTTATTTGCCCGCCGGTCGATGGACGGACGGACCAACCGACCGGCTCGTTTGTAATGTTGTTGTTAAGTCCGGAACATGACATTAGCCATTAACTCGCTGCATGCACTTGGCTCACTGGTTACCTCACACCCCTCCCTATCCTTTCACCAGCATCATTCAGTTGCTTGTCTTTTGGTTTACATTCGCAAATAAAACACAGGCAGAGGAGCAAACACAAACAGTCAGAGAATCACAGTTGAAATAAAAATGTATAAAAAAGGACATTTGAATTGGACTTATGGGACCACAACACAACACAACACAGAAACATTTTATTCTTATTACACCACCGGGTAGGGGAAAGGGAGATACAGTTACCAACAGAAGTAACAACAATGTGCGTTGTTATGTTCACCCAATTGACAGTGGCTTAGCATGGAAGGGGTTTGTTTAAAACCAAAACACAATGACCAACATGACATTGCCATTGTCATTTTTGAATCTGGATCTAAAAGTAGAGAGAGAGAGAGATTATAATGTTAAGCAATTTCGTTTCGGAATACCAACAGAAAACACACAGTTATTTGTTTGCTTGAAAATCAGAGCTCAGTCCGAGTCATCCCTGTGAAAATGTCAGTGTGTATGGTCTAAAAATAATAACGACTTCACAAATAAAAACCAACCAGCAGTGGCAAATCCAAAGTGTGTGGGCTGGTTACGGGTTTAGAAGAGAATGATGAGAGCTGCTTGGACATTCACTTACAAACACATACATACACACGCACGCACACACATACTCAAACACACGCTTTGAGGTAGTTAAGAAGACAACAACATATACAACAACACACAATACCAAAAGAACGAGACATCGTTTCGTTCTCTGGCCGAGTTGATTTCTTTTGCGTTTTAGCCTGAAACCCTGAGTGGATGCGTTGCCCTTGTCTTGGTCCCGGACCAGCTCGATGCCTGGTTAGTAGCATCTACTGGTCCTGGGTCAGGCCATCAGCATTGCTATACTGGGTTGCTCCTGCTTCTGTTGCTATTGCTACTGCTGCTTGTTTTATAACCTTTTCACTTTATTTCCCTGGGGGCAGATAAAAAATGAAGAAATCCTTATCACAGCGTGTCAAGGATTTGCTTTGTCCATTCCATAGGACAAGCGGCTCCATAATACGCTTATTTGTAACGCGTTGTGGGCGCGGCCCAGGGAGTGATGTTTGCTTTCGTCCCCATGCCCATACCTTCTCCTCCTGTTACTGGAGTAGGGGGAAGTGCGCAATAATGTGACTAGCAACAAAAAAAAAAAAAAAACAAAGCAGAAAAAAAGAACAAAAAAAAAATGGAGACCAACAAATAAAAAGTTAACGATGAGTTTGGTATGTTTATGTAGCCAAAGAACAAATGGACCACATGTGAGCAGGACACAAAAGAAAGCGAAAGGGGCAGACATATAAGGACGAAAGAGAGAGAGAGAAAGAGTGAGTGAGAGAAAATGAAACTGAGTATAGTCCAAATGGCAAAGACCCTGACCCAGCGACCAAAATAATCAACGCAAATTTCATGACAAAACGTAAAAATGCGTAAATAAATTTTATGAAGGTTCCCCTGGCCACCACCTCCAAGCCTACAAACGAAATACGTTTCTTTCCCTTTTTTTTGCTCTTTCTTCTTTTGGTTTCTTGGTTTTCTGCTGTTCTGCTGCTTGGTGCATAAAAGGCAGCTCATTTATTGTTGCCGCTTGGCTCCCCAAAGCGTTTTAATAAATAATGGCAAACAACTTAAATACATCAACTTTAATGCTAAAAGCCATTGCATATGGAAATTAATGTGCATACAACTTACAAAAGGAAGAAGGAAAGCAAAACGAAAGGGAACATTTTAAGTGACTTTTATATCACTTCAATTTCAATTGGCGAATCAATAAAGTCAAATACACGCACATCTGTTTAATTAAGCACATTTGCATATTTGTGAAAATAAACAGTGGAATCAAAGAGGAGAAGCAATGTTGTTGTTGTTGTTGTGACTACGGAAGCTGCCACTATGCCGCACTACTGTTGCCTGGATAATCAAGGATCGTAGAGTGGACTAAGCAAACATCATCAGGCATCTGTGAAATGATGTGAAATGGTTTTGGCATCACAAGAGAGATAGAGAGAGAAGGAGAAGAGAGGGAGAGTGTGTGTGTGTGTGGTGTATGCTGTGTGTAGTGTCCACTACAGAAGAGGGACGAGAAAACTTTCCTGTCAAAACTATCCAGCAAAGTATGCCAAGTTATGCATATGTGTCGGCCATGTGTGTGGATGTCTATGTCTGTGTGCTGGTGTGTGTGTGTGTGGGTGTTGCTGCTCTGATTATGACGCTGAGATGCGTTGGCAGACAATGAAGCCAATGACGCTACCAGCTGATAAAGATGTCTTTCCTGTTGGCGTACCAAACTATGTAGAACATGTTGCCTTTGGTTACTTTCGCTAGGCGGCAACTTTCACCCTTGGCTAGCTTCTCACTCCCTGCCCTAAAGCCCCTTAGAAACACCAGCCTCATACACTGACACACACACACACACTAACACAATCACATGATGTTGGGCTTGAGGCGGTACATCCAGATCACGTAGGCATCATTACGCCATCAGCGTCAGCTGAGTGCATGGTTCCGAGGCACGCTTTCATTTATACAGTGGAACAAAACACTTCCTTTATGTTAGATTATTTAATATTTTTTTTTTAGAATATATATATATATTTGAAGAGTCACTAATTTGTTACTTTAGTTTTTAAACATTTCTTTTTTTAAAAGATTTTTTTGACATATTTTGTTTAAATTTTCTTTTCCACCGTTTGTCTGTCTGTGGCATTATTTTTGGCTGCCTTTTGGTTTTAGAAAGTTGCAAATAAAAACATGACCACGCCTACTTTGTCCTTGCCAGCAGTGCGTCTACTGCCTTTGATGCTACTGATGACTTCATTAGTGTCGCTCTATCAGTGCAAATGGGGCAGCATTATCAACATAAGAGACCGCAGAAGTTGTTGGGGCAAAAGCCACACTCGTCGGCCCAATGGTAAAATGGTCAACAGTGCATTAGGCGCCAACAAGTTCATTAGCACAGGGCTGAGGGGTCATTAGGATACAAGCTGCTGCCATTTAACTGTAACTCAAGTCTGGGCTATAATAGTTACATCTAACATGTTGGGTCACTTGGCCAAAAAAAAAAAAAAAAAAAGAATGAAATGCCTGCCGCAGTTGTGGCAAATGCAACGCAAATTGATTGACACGCTTCATTGACTGTATCTTCTATGTATATATATATATATAGCTTTTTCAATGATGCTTCACTTACTCCTCTCTCATACATACACACACACACATATATACACGTGCGCCTAATACGCCAAACATGCTTACGCCAATAAGTCGTCATCGTTCTGCAAATTCTTGCCATTTTGTTGAAAATCTTACTTATTGCCCCCTACATGCAACGAGACAGTGCATAGGCCAGGGCATAGAGAGGGGGGATTGAGATAGAAGAGAGAAGTGGTGGTTCTGCTGAAAGCAATTTCATTGATGTGGCTCCTCAATCCCTTCTGCCATAGTGGATTGGGCCAGCACTTTTCGATAACTTCCTTATGCAACTTTTTATCTATTTGCAACTACACAGAACATTCTGTTTTTTATCCCTCCCCTCCCACTACCATTCCCTTTCGTTCCAGTAAACCTCTCACGTTCTTTCTACTCACTTTCCTTGTAGTCTTTTTCAACCTGCAGATTTTTTTGCTGAGGAATCAAACGCATTACATACTAAAAAATGAACGAACAAAAAAAAAAAAAAAAAACGATAGCAAGCATTTCAATGATTTTATTTTTGCGCATTTTCCACTTTTTTTTTTGTTGGAGGTAATGAAGGATATTGAAAGAGCTTTTTGGTTAGCTGCTCTGTTTGTCGAAGTTTTGGCCCCAAAGGCTAGATGTGGATTTGTGATAGCAATGAAAAAAGATAGAAGATGAAGGAATAAAGTAGGAATGGATCCAGTCACCGGTGGTCATAGATTGTCTGTGTGTGTGTGGACTAACAGGATCGAATATTCGATTAAAGTGCAGAAAACTGACGAGAAAAAAACGTAGCAAAAAAGAGAGAATTAATTTAAACTAATTGTTTAAGTGATGCATTTGATAAAAAAAATAATTTTTAAAATCTTAATTTTAATAAGAAAGGCAAAGAAACCTTTGTTACTTTTATATTACTCTATCTAGAGACTCAATCTCTGTTTATAAATGGGTTATAAATCTAGCTGATGGATTACTGTTAGAGGATACTACAGCACATTGTAAACTAAATTGGTATATAGATAGCTGTGGCATGCCACATGTTCATGTGTATCGGCTTAGACGCTGGGTATTAAAAACAACGAAAAAAAAAAAAAGTAAAAAGAATTAAGAGAAACGGAAATATTCTTCTTTTGTGTTTTGTTTTGATTTTGCTGGTGCGCTTAATTAAAAATTAATACCATTAGGGAATCTGCTTTTAACTGTGGTTTATTTCCACGCTTTTCCTTTTACTGTCTGGCATATTAAATAAACAGAGCTTAACTTTCCATAATTGAATTGATTTTAAGGCAACAACTAAGCCAGGCTTTATATTATGTCCGCAATTAAAATCTCTATCTTTGTTTTCTTTTGAGAGAAAATATGTACTTAACATTAATATTTAAATATGTCAAAAAGTATTTATTGTTAGCTTATTAAAAACAAAATATAAACTAACATATAAACAACATAATTAGCTAAATCTGGGTTTTATTGAGGCAGATGAAATATAATTTATTTAAAATTTTGAGAAATATATTTTTCAAAAATTTTCAAACCTAATCTATAAAGTAATTATTATAATCTTAATATCATTTGATATGTCAGGACTTACATATAGTACAAATAATATAATGCCTTCTATATTTATTTTTTCTGTATATTTTTATTTCTTTTTCTCTTATTTAGTTGTTACTTAGTACTTACTAAATTTATGAAATCTTCTGGAGTTCTGAAGTACCAAATTTCATAAATTTCATGAGTTTTTACCTTTATTCCACCCACCTTAGCTTATCTTTTATCAAATCTGAAGATGCTTATAGCCCGTCAATGAAACTAATATCAATATCATTCACTTGAAGTCAATTTCAATAACGAAATTGTCTTTTAACAATTTAAAAGTTTTTCCTTTGGCTTGGGAAATAAGTCATTGCCAGAGAATTTGTTTAAAAGAGTTTGCAAAGTTTTGACTACTAAATACATTGTTTAGGAACTTATATTAAACTTTTTAAATTATTTACTATTATTTAGTAATAGAAATTTCCGTTTTATTTTGTTAAAAAGAATATGGAGTATATGTTTAACAATTTATGTTAGATCAGACGATGTGGTTAATCCAGTTTGCAGATAATGGACCCATTCCTGTGGTTAATATGGTTGATTTGATTTCATTTGTTATGTTGTCATGCGTGCCAAACAATTAAAATTAATTATATGTCATTGTTGTGTGTTGAATTGACTAATTGTTAACAATTTCCACTTCGAAGTGTGAGGTTGCCATAGTGATATTTGGATGGCTTTATGTATATGCACATATATATACTTGAATTTAAAATGGTTTTCTAATTAATTTACATTGCGCACACGCTAAAGTCATAACAAAGAGACACATAACCAAAGGGGGGAGGAGGAGAGTATAAAAGAGAATCAGGCGCCGGCTGGTTTAGGAAGATTCGCTAATTAATTCAATGAACGCCAAACATTATTAATTATTCATAATCAAATATGCAATTTTGGTGTTTGTCCCCTACTTTGATGACAGACCCAAAGGGGGAGCGTAAAGTTGTAGGTGGCAACAGAATTCAGATCACAGGGGATATATAAACAATGAATGATTTTTGGCAACTGCGGATATGTATAATAAATTATCTTCTTTCTTTTTTTGTAACAAATTTTAGTTATTTTTTAAATTTTTATAGTTAAAGGCTGAGTACATTAAAGTTAAGGAAAAGGTTCAATTGGTAAACGGTAACCCGATGCAATCTAACCGTAAACCGAGCCAACAGCTGTTCGAAATACCGCAACTGTGCCATTCTGCAACATCGGTGTCCTGGATGCGTGTTGTAATTGCAGTTGCAATTGTTGTTGGTTTGGTCTCGCCGTTTTGCAATTTATGCAAATTGCCTACAATTTGCTTAGTCCATTGCTTTGTGTGTGGCAAATTGGGCCCAGGCATTCCAATAGCTGAATAAAAATGCCATATCGATGAGTGTGCGTATGCCTGTGCTTGTGTGTGTGTGTGTATTCATACGCCCCGAGGACCAACAGCATTGGCAGCCACATTTTGTTATCACTTAAACGCGTCAAATTAGGTGTACCATGGCATATTCTACATTCCTATAAACTCATTCCCATTCCACGTCCATTTATAGTAGTATCACGGCAACGATGATATTGATTAACTGCAATTTGACTCAACATTGAATGAAATCGAATTGGCCAGGGATTTATGCATCAATCCAATCAATGGTTGCCTTTAGTTTTGTCTATATCGATATGTTTGCATTGCAATAGCATATTGCAAAAAAAATAAAAAAAAGTGAATTATGTTCCTGCTGTGCTCCATAAGGAAATTTGATTTTTTCTTTTTTTTTTTGGCATTTTTAATTTTATTTTTATATGGTAGTATAAAAACGTTTCTCTTGCATTATACATAAAATGTCAGTTGCATTTGAAAATGCCTAGAAATGGCAATCTATGTATACCGGTCAATCTCTTACTCTCTCTTTCTCTCTCTCTATACTCGCTTCTCTTGGTCTCGTGTAGAGTATTTTAGTTTTGTTACAAGTCAAATTTCCGGTACAGCAAAGGTGAACCCACTGGCAATGTCCATACCCACACCCACACAACCATTTCTACATGCACAACCATTCACATTTACTGCATTTTAACATATTCTCATACAGAGGAAAACGGCTTTAGTAAAGCTTTCAGCACCAGACACAACCAGGACAATCAGTAGCAGGTGTTTGTAAGAGAAGGTGTGCACATCTTACAACTCTTCCGTCATCACCAGTTCATGTGTTATGATTACAACAAAGTCACATACATGGACTAAAACACTGTCTTTGCCAAAGAAATGTTTTCATTAAGGAATATATAAAAATACTTCAAACGATAGTTTTTACGCAGAGTATGAACAAAATAGTCATAAGGCATAAGAGAACCTTTACAAATCCCTTTTGAAAAAACCTTTCAAACTACTTAACTTGTGAATATAATTAAGATTGAAAACAAGTACCAATCATTGGCCAAATTAAAGCTTACCAACAATAAGAAATAGCTGATATTATCTTTTAAAATCTAACGAGAGACCATTTAAATAAAATAAGAAATTAGTACCAATCATTGACCAGGTCAAATAAGACAGGCAACTCATTGTGTCTAAGTTAATCATGAAAATGGCTTCAAGAGAATTCTTTCTTCATTCATTTGGAGTTCTTATTTTGTAGGGTATATTGACATCATTGCCGCACATGTTCAGCTGTCTCTGCATAGACTTTGAATGTGACCACCACCCATATAGAGTCAGTCTATGATTAATAAGACCCGGACAGTCATCTTTTGTATGTATATATGTAGTTATATTTGTAGCTAAATTTTCCATTCATCTGTCTGCGTCTATTCATACCAATTCCCTTACTCCCTAACAAAATTTCCGGATGTTGGGATAGAAAACCAGCATGTTGCCTTCACCTTTTTATGCAATGTTCTTCTATTGAAATATTTGCAAATTGCTGTTGGGTTGATAATAACCTTGATGGGTCTATGCTATACAATGAATAAATGTTAGCCAACGTATTCAAGGGAGGGGCAAGGGGGTATTTAAAATGCACAGTGAACGGGCAGATTTATACATACATCGTATACTTACATTATCTAGCAGCTAAAGCTGAAGCTGATGCTGAAACAGAAGCTGTCCATGGCTATAATTTATTACTCCTAGCAGGTATTTTAAGGTAACAGGCACACACACACACACATGGAAAGCATATCCTTTTTGTTTCTTCTCTTGCCGGAACATTCATTAAATAAAATAAAGTTAGGTTGTCGTAATTGTCAACGACAGTTTGATGTTTCTGTGAAATATTGCAAGTAAATTGCTTTGTTGCTGCTTGTTCAAGCTGGAGCTATATATTAATATATATATATATAGAGAGAGAGAGAAAGAGAGATTTTCGTTTACATCTATATTATTTGTTTTTGTTGTTGTTATATTATTGAGAGTGTTGCAATTTGCTAAATTCGATTACCTCATGCATATGAAATAGCCAACATTGTATGATGTATGGTCCAAATATTTACTAGTCAATGATTAATGATTTCTCCATTAAAAATGAAATAAAATACAAAAATATATATATTCCACAATAGCAGAAAATCAAGGATTGTATAACAATGGGAAAAAGCCTCAATTAAGTATGTATCAAGGTCAAAAAGCAGAGCAAACTTAATTAATAAAAAGCAATTGGCAAACAATCAACACTAAACAGCCGACTGAATCGCCCTCCTCCATCTCCTGCTTCTTCTCCTTCTCTGATACTGACCAAAAAATCGCAGCTTTAAAATAAAATGTCCCAGTGCTTAACAATAAATGTCCTTGGTCAGCTGTTGCTTGGTAGCTAAGAGGTGTATCTGGCTGGGGGTTAGAAGTTTACCATTTCACTAATTAAGCAAATATTTGAGTCGTGCTCTTCACTTGCCTCACAGTTATCTGGAAATACCATTCGCAGACAACTCAAGACTAGGGAGAAGAGTCAAAAAGAGGGGGGAATAGGCCACAATAGAGACTAAGAATAATTCCATGTCAACACACTCATAAATAATGAACTGACTAGAGAGCAGTGGATGGCATTTCCATCGTCATCATCATCGCCATCATCAAATTCAAGTGGCCCAGTGTCCCAGGTACAGACAAAAGTGGAGGCAGCAAAGTATTTATCATAAATAAAGAGGATTGTTTCACATAATTTGCACTGAATTGCTAATACCCTAGAGAATGAATTGAGAGAGAGAGAGAGAAAAATACAAATTACCGCATTCCCATTCGTATACAATTTAAATTATTCTTAAAGACACAACAATTCTAAATTACAAACACAACAAATGAACAATTCAAATCATTTTTTGTAGGGTAATAAAATGTGTTGTGGAACATTTTGATTAGGGAACGCAATCAGTACCACAAAATGAGTTTTCAGCGCCCTCTCTACACAGACCACCCTATGGCCAAGGACATACCTGGGCAACAATTTGTCATCTTTTAAATTCAGCAACAACAACATGATATTACCAACGAGCCAAAGCAACAAAGGACATGGCAATAATGCGTCGCAGCATAAATTTTATTTATTTTATAAGCGCACAAAGCTCTCGTCATTGTAGCCAAGGCAAAAGAGGTAGCATCCAGGCGACAAGTAGCCATGCCACCCTCCCCCCTCTAACAGTAAACTTGTCCCTTGTCCGTTGAATGGCTGGCAACTTTGTTGTCTAATGCCTGAGATGCTTGGCCAACACTTTGTTGCTGGTGTCGGGCATGGTATTCAAATAGGTTTTTAGTAGACTACCGGTGACAATGCAGCAAAATGCTTGCAAACGGTTCTAACATTAAGCGCCACGCCCACGACTAGCGTTATGAATTGGCGTCGTATAGCCATCCCGCTGAGTGTGTAGGTGTATGTGTGTGTGATATCAGCTCTGCCACTTCATGTCAGGCTTTGAGCGTAATTTTTCTTCAAAATGGAAGCGAAAAAAAGGAGAAAAGAAAAAACCATCAGGAATGGCAGGAGTAAACGAGCTTTTTTTTTTTTTTTTTTGAGTTGTCCTTTTCATGCTGTTGCAAAAAGGAGGTGCAGAGGCATCTTGGGATGGCCCTGATGTCTGTCGTGGCAACGTTCCCGCTTGTAAAAGTTGAAAGATTTGCATAAGTAATTTGACAAAATGTAGTTGACAGTAAAAAGCGTTGAAGTGGCAGTCAGCAACACACACACAGACACACACAGACACACACACACATAATATGGTAGCGACAAAATGATAAGGCACTAGGACATCCAGTTGGGGAAAAAGGGAAATAGTAAAGAGATGAGTTTTGGTGGTAGGCGTTTTTGGGGAGGTGAGAAAATGCAACAACCAACGGGCCGCGTAAAATCTCCGCATGACGAAGCAATTTTTCTTACTTATACGCACGGACGCATGACTGCAAAAGTACAAAAAAAAAAAACTATGAAGGAATAAAAACAAATGTTGGCAAGAAATATCACACTTTAAGGACATTGAGAAATGCATGGAAAAAAATAGAGAAATGATAATATAAATATGGCAAATGGCATTAAATTGTATTATTTCACAAAAGAAATTTCCCATTCTACAAACAAAATTATTCAAGTTGACAATTTTTTTTTGGTTTCTATATGAAATCTTGTTAGTGCTATTAATATCAAACATAAAATTCTTGTACAATATATCAACAATCAAGGAAGGGAGATCCTTCCCGCCATCAGGAACTGTAAAAAAGAAAGGAAAATACGAATCATAAAGCGCGTACATCAATTTGACATAACGAGACCCCGATATAAGAACATAAATTTTATGCACTTCCAGACCACAAAAAAAAAGTAAAAACGATAATGATAATACCCGTGTCGTGTCATAAAATGACAGTACTCCCTTTCAAACGTTCTGTCCCGCCCTGATACGCAAAACAAGAAAAAAAAAAAAAAAAAAAAAAAGGTGAGCCATAATAATCATACAAAACAAAGGCAAACAACAGGCAAAGAATAAGTGCGAAAGAGATAGATGGAGAAATGTGGCTAAACAAAATGCGACAAGCCACAAAAGCTCACTCGAAAATGTATCTATGCATTTTGTCAATTGGCAGCCAAATGTTTGTGTGTTGCTAAGCTTTCTTTATGCCCCAGCAGCTGTTTTGGGCATTAGTTTCATAAGGACGCCGCATATGGCATTGGGTGAGGCAACACCAGCAACAATAATAACAACAGCAACAACAACAACAATAACAACAAAATTTGTATATGCTGCAATGGCTGGGTGAGTAGGTGCCCAACTGGTTCTGTCTGACAGAGCGACCCATTCGTTGCCAACTCTCGGCACACGCGACACGTGCGAGGTGCGTGCCAAGTTAAATATTGAAACTGTGAAACAAGAAAATAAGAGTTGAAACATTTTTGGAAAATCAAATACAAAAAAGGAAAGAAATAAAAACAAAATATATATATAAAATATAAAGGATAGACATTCAACAAATACAGAAACACAAACATACGCCGAGTGACGGGGACAGCTGCCAAAGGAAGAAAAGGTAAAAAAGTGTGTCAAGAAATAATCGACATGTCTGTTAATTATTGTGAAAGTTGTCCTCCCAACACACGGACCACTGAGACTGACGCAACGACAAATAGAAAGACAGACATGGAGGAAAAAATAGAGAAAGGGAAAACTGGGACATCGTTTGGGTATCCTTTAGCTGCTAGCAACAGCTTGCGGTGTCAGTGACAGGGAGCCAACTGATACTTTGCTTGTTAGTGGAACAAGAGGAATGTCATCATCTTTGTGTCTATATCCTACACATATATCCTTGGCACACACACACACACACGCACATACACATAAACTTATTCGCGCTACTGCAAATGTGTTTCATGTCATAAAGACACGCACAAATCATGCTTTAACTCTGCCGCGTCCTGTCCTGGGGGTATGGGGGATATGAGTTTGGACCGGTCCAGGAGACAGCCTTTGGCTATATATGTGTGTCCTGCTCGTTGGCTTTTGCTTAACTCGCAATTTATGGTTAATCGATGTTGTCTTTGAACGTGACCTATTTGCTTTATTTCGTCGCACTGTGTCGTCCTGTGTGACGCCATTATCCCTGCTTCTTCACTCGCACTCAACGTCCTGCTGACGTGTTAAATTGTCTTTTTGTTTACCCTTACTCTCAATAAAGCCATAATTTATTTTTCATGTTCTATCGCAGTTCGTTATAGTCCGTCTTCTCTCTTTGTATGTACACTTTTTTCCCCATCGTTAGCTGGTGCTTTATTCTTTTCTTGTTTTTTTTTGCATACGTGGCGTATGAGTAATATGTATAATGTATATTGTTGAATCGATATGAGATCGACCTTGAATTCCGGTAAGGATGCTGAAAGTCTTTGCTGTGTCATCCTACTGCAGTTGTTGCCTGCAACATTTGTTGCCAAGCCTCTAAAGCTTTACAGTTTTGTTTCCCATGTTGCCAAGGGTACTCAAAAACCACTCACTGTGACTGACTGTGTTGGTGACTGTGACAGTGACTATGACAGTGACGATGATAATGATTGGACACTAAAATGTCACATGGGCATACTAATTAGAGCACCGTCTCATTACTCAGACCCTCAGTATAATAAGCGTGTCTGTCAGCTATCTAATAGGGTCATCAGAACAATCATTTGGGGGCTTTTTAAGGTGTCCCCCTAGATCCAAACAAAAAGTTCAAATTCCTTTTTTCCTTTTTTGCAGTTGAGCAGCTTATACACTGTCTTTATTATATCATTTGCGAATTACTTTGTGTTTTACTTTTTGTTTTATGATGATTTCATTTGTTTTTTTGTTTGATTTATTGCTATTCATTTTGTAAGGAGTCAATCAATAAATGAAACTTTGACAAATCGTGCACAAGGAGGACAAGGTTTATTATCCTTTTCCTCAAGTAAATTAATCAAGTTTCTTTGCGTTGGTTTTTTAATACTCTTAAATATGTTTAAAAGAATTCAGTTTTAAAACAAAACAAACTTTAAGTTTTTTCTCCAGAAAGGTTTAAAAAACGTGGTTTTCATATTTTTCAAAAATTTTAAGGGTATTTAAAGTTCGTAACTTCTAGGTAAGAATTTGTAATCCTTTTTTCTTTACAGGAATTGCAGAGTCATGGCATAGTTTCTTGTAATTCAAATCGATTGAATCGATTCGTTTCTAATTAGATGCTCTATTATTTATTTGGACAAACAGACAAAAGCTCATCGTCATGCAAATGTAACTTTCATTATTGTGCTAGTGTGTGTGTGTGCGTGTGTGTATGTTGAGCTATTATTGTTATGATGTCATGCGTGAAATATTGAGGTGAACACTCACCTATTACTATGGATATATATATATATATACTACATATGTATGTATGTATGTTTAATTCAACATTCACCTATCGACTCGAAACCTAATCAACTAGTTGGAGTTCAAGT
The DNA here is from genome assembly GCA_018903615.1 of Drosophila neocordata. Classification (NCBI taxonomy): domain Eukaryota; kingdom Metazoa; phylum Arthropoda; class Insecta; order Diptera; family Drosophilidae; genus Drosophila; species Drosophila neocordata. The sequence goes on along the minus strand of JAEIGI010000002.1, from coordinate 15,738,162 downwards.
TGTTTCAGTTCATTGAGCAAAGTGGCTGTTGGTCATAGTTCAGCACAAGGGCTCATTCATAGCTGTAAACAAACACATACACACACACATACAAATGATATTTGCACTCTTCAATTTCTCGAAAAAGAATTCAGAAAAATAGGAACTAAAAAAATTAGAATAATTGTTCATGATTAAAAGGAAAAAATCTTAAAAAATTTAAAACATTAGACTAAAACTGTTTATTCCTTTGTAATTTTCTGTTTATTGCAAATAAATATAATACCTTTTATAGGGTAGTGTATTTAATTTCGGCATATATTATTTTTGTTAAAATCGACATATTGACTTTATCTTGATTCTCTCTGTGTGCTGATTGCGTAATTTCATTTTCAGTAATCATCATCAGCAATTAAAGATAAGGTTTTTCCGTACTAAAGTCAACTTGGGTGCAATGAACCGTGACGTGATGAGCCCATAAATGACTGACATATACATATTTGGCAAAATTCATTTAAATTTTAAACAAACAAGCCTTATTACAGAAAATTATTTTAAATCCACACCCAAGAGGCAGTATGACTTACTTAATGCCCTGTCTTTGATGCATTGGTTTAATTAAACACATCGACTTTGAGGCCAAAGTAAATTTATTCCAGGAGGTAATACCCCAAGGCTATACGGTTTTAAACCATGAGCTTAGCAACGTCAAACACCTATTTATTAAATAGACAATTATTGTAGATATATATATATATATATATATAAACAAGTATAAAGAATATGCAAAATGAAATATTAAACAAATTGCCCCTAAAAATTATCCGCAGGCCAATTGATGAATGGTTTATAATTAAGTTGCAAAGCCAACCACCAAATAAAATAAAAACAAAATAAGAGAAACATACAAAGCAGGAGATACCCTTGCTATATATATATATATACATGTGTTCAGATATTAATATATATCAAGAAATGTTTTAAAATTATTACAAAAGTAATGAATTAATTTAAAATCCAATTTTACTGTATTTTAAATTTACATAATAAACCAGGATAAAACCTTTAGATATTCGTAATTTCTATAAATTCTCTCTTTAAATATCGTAGTTTCATTCTTTTAAACAAAATATATATACCTTTATTTCTTGTAGGGTATTAATACACTCATTTATTAGACTTCAAAGTGGATAATTAGTAGGGAAATAAAAAGAGAGAGACAAATATAGATAGTGAGTTTTCTGATTACAAGAAATCTTAAATCTCTCTAGATTTTGCTTAAGGCAAATTTATGAAAATAAATAAATCAAGGCAGGCGGAATTCAGTTTACTTTTTCAAGTTATATTTTATTTGTATATTTAACATCAGTCACACGTTCTACCGCTCCAGGAGCACAACAAACGAAATCTCTAAATTTTTTACACATTTTTTTAAAGTTTCAATAAGATTGAGATATATTGTTGGAAGTCTGTGTGATTAATAATTTCCTACCGTATCCTTTAACAAATACTTTTTATTTTGATACTTCTTTAAAAAAAGTTATCATGTTGTCGAAAAAGTCAACGCGTGTAGTTGAGGTAAAGGTTAAGCAGAGAGAGAGAGTTATATGCATTAGCTGACTGCATGGCTAATCTGATTTCTTTTTCTGGACTAGATGCAACGGGAGAGTGCTTATACCAAGGAGGCCACTCTACAGAACATGGCAAAGAGGGAATTGGCGAATGGTGTTGACAAAGATCCAATTTACAAATTGCGCTTGCTATGTTTTAGCCGCGGTGCCACAGGCATTTTGGGACTATCTCGGTGAGTATTTGTCCATTCAAGGTAACTTTGAGCTTGGCAACAATGTTGCCTCTGGTTGTGGCCACTGTGGATGCCATGTTTGAATAACTTTTGCAGGGTTTCCGGATTTTAGTATTGGGTTGAAGTTTCTATAGTTTGTTTCTCAACGTTTTATAGGGTAATAGAGTATGGCATTGCCTTTGCATGCACCTCTGCTGGTAATAAAAAACTATATAACATTATATTATATGAACAAATGTAGAAAACAGAGAAAGAGTTGGAGGGTTTCCCTGGAGGTAAAGCGCAAAATTCCGCATCGTTCTTTGGAGTCGAGTGTATTAAAATGATGAAAAAGTCGAGAATTGGACAAGTAGAGAATGGAATTGAAGTGCAATCCTGTAGGACCAGCAGGCCACTAAGAATTTGAGCCTTCTATTCTTTTGATGATAACGATGTAAATGATGATGATAAACAATGATGATGAAAATACCAAGTTAAGCTAGGCGCATGCAAACACAGTACATGAGTATGTTGAGTTCGAGTGCATGTTGAACTAACATTCTCGAGGGTTCCCCCTCAAGTGTGTGTGTGTTTGAGAGAGTGTGTGGTGGTGTGGTGTGTGCAAACCAGGGAATATAAAAAACAAACTATAAGGCTCTCTATGATGGAAAGTCGAAGCGGTGGCAAAAATCGCTGACTGAATGCAAACAAACATAATTGGATTTCTCTAGTTGATGCAGTGAACCACCCAACAGCCAACAACTATATAGTGGAAGGGAAACCTGCGTTAGTTTTTATTTCAATTTCATCTCACACACCCACCCACACACACACAACGTATAGCGGCCGAATGTTCCTTCCGTCTGTCTGTTAACAATTTGCCCGTTTTGAATATATAGACATTTTGTACAAAATCCTCCATCCATACATCTACAGATACAGATACAAATATATGTATATATATATATGTTGTATCCTTGGTTGTTTGTGTATGAACCAGGCCTTATTCGCCTACCATTGCAATTGGCCTCGTGAGCGCACATTTTCATTTGTATTTATGCAATTTGTTTGTTTGCCAACTGGAAAATTCAATGCATTGAATTGTACTGTGAAAAGATCCACCCCACCAATGTACTAAGTATACTACCAATCTATATGGATGTATATAGCGTACTACTGTAGCATTTTTATTTGATTATTGCCTTTTGTTAATTTTTTTTTTTTTCACCATGCGGTTTTTGAAAATTACCTTTTTCATTTGAATTTTCAGAGCATTTCGTCTAATGGACGCTGATGGAAGCAAAACCTTAAATAAAGACGAATTCAAGTCTGGCATCGTTGAGATGGGTTTGGAGCTTACAGACTCGGAAATCGACGATATGTTTACGCGGTGTGTAAAAGGACAATCATAATATTAGTTCAATATAATTTTCATTCCTCTATTTCAGTTTTGATAACGATGACAGCGGCACCATTAATATGACGGAGTTTTTGGTTAAGCTGCGTGTAAGTTTTAATCAAACAATTATTATTTGTATTAATTACAATTATTTTTATTATTTAAAGCCTCCCATGAACAACTCTCGACTAAGTATCGTAGATAAAGCGTTTAAGAAAATGGATCGAAATGGAGATAATCAAATTACCGTTGATGACCTAAAGACCGTTTATTCGGTTCGAGATCATCCAAAATATTTAAGCGGTGAATTGACAGAAGCGGAGATTTTAAAAAACTTTTTAAAGAATTTTGAAGCTGGAGCTCCTAATCCAGATGGCATTGTTACCGAAGAGGAGTTCAAAAACTATTATGCAACAGTTAGTGCCTCGATTGATAATGATGCCTACTTTGATCTAGTAATGCGTCGTGCCTATAAGCTTTAAATAATAATGCAAAGGGCACACACTATATAATTTTGAAATTTAATCAAAAGAAAAGAATTTTCGTAACGTATCAAAATTCTAAACATATATTTTGTCAAATGTTTCGATAATGCACATGGATTGTTTCAAATTAATTTGAATCAAAATTTTATTAAGTCAATTATTTGCTCGAATAAATTTAGAGATTTCAACAAGTTAACAATATTAATTATTAAATTTGTATTTGATTTTATTTGTATGCTTGCATTAAAGTTGCAGTGAGGTGTTAAAGTGAATCAGATAACTATTAAGTTTAATGCTGATTAACAATTAAGAGAATAACTAACAATGCACAAATCAGTTCAGACGTAAACATTTCCATGTCAGTTGAGCTGCCTACTCCTCCCCCATCCCGTCCACTATGCCATTACTTTTTGTTCTCTGTCTCCCCTAGGCCATAGTTTCACGTAGTTTTGGCCCAAAATAATGCGCTATAATAATTTATTAAATTAAAGCCGCGTACTAATTAGCATAAAACTAATTAGATTACTTGTACATGTGAAGCCACAAAACAGAACACAGCAGCAGCAGCAGCATCGGGCAAGTGGAGTGAACAGATAGGAATGACTGAGAAAAAGAGTGGAAAGGGAGTGGTGAATGGGAAGCAAACAGAGTTAAACATACGTGGCGTATGCGCAATCGGTTGATGTTGCTTTTGTCGCTTTTAATAAAAGTCATGTTTGCCAAAAAGTCATACCACACCCACACACACAAACACTCATTGCTGCCAAACAAATAAGCCTGATTAGCTTGTTTTTTGTTGCTGTTTTTTTTTTTATTATGGAGCAAAGGGAAAGAGAAAGGGATGACAAGTGATTAGGCTGACACCGCCAAAAATTTATATCACCATCTAGTCCTCATTTGGTACGTCTTTTGAGTGGAAATTGTATGAGTAAATTTGGTAAATGCTGATGCCAATGCTGACGCTAATTAGAAGCTTATTAGAGGCTGGGCCAATGGCAGCAATTGGCCCAACTCTAATTACATTCATTTCACATCGATAAGATGAGAATGAGCTAGACTAGAATTCTTTTTTTTTATTTATTTATTTTATTTTATTTTTTTTGTCAATATTATCCAATAGTATCGGTGTCAGGGTAAAGTAAATGTCTTTGGTTTTTGGATTATTATGAAGGCAAAGTTTTTACATGTGTGCCGTCATGTGTAGACAATGTTAGAAGTTTGGCCAAGTAATTAAATCACTTCGATCTTTGCTAATTACAAGCCAAGAACAAGAACATACTCCCAAGATACAGCAATATAACTGCAAACTAGTTAGAAGTGTTTGTGCCAATGAATGTGTGTGTGTGTGTGACTGTGTGTAAAGCTTGTTAGACAAAGCCTGCCACTTTCAACATCCTCATCAGAGCACGGGACCGTGCAACACCAACATTCCCATCATCATCATTATTATCTTCATCAGAAACAACAACACGAACCAAAACGATGACAAGTTACCTGCCAAATTAATGCAAACATGAGACGTGGGGCAACAGGAATATTAATTAACTAGCTTCTAGTTTACACATGAAAAAATTTTAGCGTGGATTTTTGCAATAGCTTGTGGCTTTTATCTATCTTAATTTTATTATATATTTCTCTCAGTGCAGTCGGGCAATACATGTGTACATTTAGAGTGTTGGCAGTTGGCACTTGGCTTTGTTAGATTTGCAAGCGCAAAGCAACATTCCCCGGCCAACATATTTTACCATTTCGCTAACTAACTTGATCCTCCATCTACTCGATGGATGTTGTACATATTTCGCCTTGGACCGCAGATGTATTTCGGCTTGTTGGATTGTTGTTGGCTCACGGTATGCAACGGTTCGTATGAGCAATTTGCTTTCATTTCTCCTACACCATCATCCCGCTGCCAAGTGGCGTATGATTAATGAACGTTTCATTAGCGAAACTCACATTACAGTTTGACTGCCACTCGACCCCTCGAACTGTAACCCAAACCGACCTCTACACACACACACACACACACACACATAGACACATATACATACATAAGCAGAACGCCGCGTAAGTGATTCAGCTTCGGCTTCAGCTTCGCTCTATTTGCATTTCAGCAGGTTGCCGAACGTGATCACAATATTATCTCTTCATCAGCGCCAAGCCTCATCCTAGCAGGACATGCAAACATTATTCTGTAGAGAGAATGGGCTTTCCTATATACATACATATGTATGTGTATGTGTATGTGTATATATGTACAACATATACCTTTCCTGCCAGCGGCTTCTTCTGCCTGTCTCTTTTGCTATGTTTGTCGTTGAGTCCATGTTCGACTGCCTTTTGCACGTAGCTCGTGTAGTTGTTGCTCCTTGCCTCGTTTTCTCATCCTCGTGACACATGTCCTTGGGTCGGAGGTTAAAGTTGCCCTGGCCGAGGCATAAACTCACGTAGTTCTCATTGCCCTCTATACCCCCCTCCTCTATTCAGAATAGTGTAGGCAGCATTGTGGCCATGGCAGCTGCGCAACTTAACGAGTTACAATGATTTTCGTGCTAATTAAAATGGTTTTTGCATTTAGTTTACCGCATTAGCATTTCGTTTAGCTGTTACGCAAACACCTGCCCCCGTTTCCGCCACCTATGCATCCACATCTCCTTATGGAATGTTTGCCTATGGCTGCCTTTTGCCATATCTATAGCCATAGCTGTATCCGTATCCGTAACCAAGTTTGTGTGTAAATGTATGTATATGTATGAGGCATAAATTACGCATACGCAGCGGTAACCAGCGCTACTGAAACGAAAACGTTGGCCAAAAAGTCTGTTTGTCAACTGACGCAGCTGCGCCTAATGAACTCAAACTGCGGGCTAACACCGCATATCCTTCATTCCGACGCCCCCACCCCCCTCTTGCATATTTTCTTCTTCGTCGTGTTTTTTTGTCAACTGCAAGTTTGGATTTCTCATGCTTTTGTGCTGTCGGTAGCTAAGTCTTAATTAGATGTTTGATATTTTGACAACTAAGCAAACCGAAATTGAACTCGTTAGAGGTTTACAATTACAATCGCATAAAGGCAAACACATACATACATACAAACACAAAGATATATCCGTTCATAATTAGACAGTTGAGCCATTATTATAGTTTCTGCTTTGAATTATAAAATAAGATCATTAACATGAACTGTTAAATATGTCCATGTTATCCCTGAGATGAAATAGTTACCAAAGCAACTCATTGCTACAAAAATCTATGTCAAAAATATATGCAACATATAAAGATATTACTTTGAATATGTTACAATTTAAAAATTAGTTAAAAAAAGTTATACCAATACTTGTATGTTTAGTATAATGTATATGTAATAAAAGCAAGTAAATAATAGGTGAAAATATAATAAATACTTTAAATTTCTTAAATTTTAGTACATAATTCATAAGTGAGTTTTATTTTCTCTAGCTATGACAGAATAAGTCTTACTTTACATACTATTATTATAATTTTTACAATTAGGACACACTTTATATCAAATAATTCAAAACTAATCTGGCTTGCACTAATAGGGATCAAAATCTATAATTATTTTACAGAAATTATTGTTAAGTACTATTTAGTTTTCAGAAATTAGTCGAGAAATCATATTGCAAATCTTTCAAAAGGTAATCTACGTTTTGATGACAAAATATTATTATTTTTGGATACAATTATTCTGATTTTCGATCAAAAAGAGTATTTTTTTTGCACATAAAGTAAAATAAAGATATTATTTGTAATATTTGTTTTCTAAATTGCTTTTAAATAAATAAAATATATCTTATGGGTAAAAACTGCTAAACGGTAAATTCTGCTTCTATATTTTCAAAGATCGATTCTATTGTCTTTTAAAAAATATTATCTAAGATTAGCTCAGTGTTTTAGTAGCAAAATTCTTAGTTTTACGATGTTTATTTTTTCTTTTGAGTGAAAAATTAAGAATATTATAATAACAATTCGGTAAAACCTCTTAGGATTTATAATACCGATTAAATTTCCAAAGAGTTTTTTTTAACTTCTAACATTTCCAAAGAGATAAAAATATGCATTTATGTCATAAGCAATCTTTGCAAATATCTAGTTAAAATATTCTTACAAATAGTTTAAAACTTGCGTAACCTTTACAAATAGTGTCACGTGTTGGAAAAGTTTTGCATTTCGTTTTAAAAGCCCTCAATAAATAAAATTAAATGCACATAGTCAAGTATTTTTTATAGTCTTTATTTTATAACATTTTGTTGCAGATTTTATTCCAGGAATACAGACACACACACATACACACACACACACACACTCACATACCCATCTAATACGGCAACTATAATGCTGGACACGTGTTAAAAGTTCAGTTTTAAACACTTGTACACAAAATGTTGTTGCTTTCGATTTTTGAAACGATTTCGCTTTGGTCTTTTCTTTTTTTTTTATTTTTCGTGTACGAATCACTGCAATACTCCTTACATGTGTATCTGGGCACAAATCCCCAGAGCGAGTAAAAACTTTTAGTTTCCGTATCACCCACGTTTACTGTCAATAAAACTTTGCTTGAGCTGGGGAAAATACAATACAATACAGCAGAAAAAAAAAATAACAAAAAGGAAGAAACCAAACAAACAAAAACCAAAAACAAAAGGCAAGAAGGGAAAAAGGAGAGGAGAAAACAAAAATGGAAACAGCATAGATTATGTACTAAAAGGCGTTATAGAGCTAGAGTGGGCGTGGACCATTGGTAAGTCTTATAAAACATGCAAATGCAATGAAATTACATGTTACGTATACGCCCCATGCTGCAGCAAAGCAACGAAAGAGGCTGGCAGGCTGGATAGCTGGCTCCCTGCCTGCCTGGCAAAGAAGTAAACCGACATAGAAAAGGATTATGCAAAATTATGCAAAAAGTATAAAATGTAGAAAAGCAAAATCCACGCACATTATATTAAAGTGCTTTCAATAAAGTCAAATCGTGACTTTTGCGCTAATGATCAGTATACCAAAGTCGTCTTTTGTCTCTACTAGAGTCCTTTTTTTTCTCTTTACTGAAGGTAAAATAACAAAAGGAAAAAAATATATATATTTGGTGGGACAAATTTCTTTTTAGTGCTTGACAAATTGACTTGCAAATCATTTCTTTTGAGAACATTTTACACGAAATGTTAGGAGCCTGGCCTGAAATTATACCAAATTGCGAGTATTTCATAAATTTGCAATGGCCATAGATAGAGGGTGGTGGTATAGGGATGGGGATGGGGCATGGCCCACCAGTTGAGTTGAGTTGTGTTGAATTGAGTTGCGTTGAGTGAACGAGCGGATGCCATACTAAAAGGGCACTCAGCTCAAAAGACAACTGGCGGAAATCGTTGCTTGAAATGTTAGCAAATCTACAGGAATCAGAGTGTCTGTACGTGCCCCATACGGACCAGATGAATCATAAGTAGAGCAGCAAATGGCGGCCAAAACCGACAATGACCCAAGACCGCGAGAGGCCAAACGAAAAAGCCGCAAAGACATTGCCAGACGGCCACGACGGCCACGATTTGTAGTGAATGGATTTGGATTTGCGCACAAGATAAAAGTGGCAGGATCTAGCCTCCATATAGCGTTGCATGTGTAGAACGCATCCCATTGCATTGCATTGCATTGGGCTAAGCAGCAGCTCGAATGCAACGGAAATAGTTTTGTGTGAGATTTATTACCACTCTGGAGAGTCATAAAACGGAAATTGTACACAAAATCCTTTCGGATGCTCGTTTAAGTTGCCAGTCTAACTCCCAAACTCTTTTGCCACCATTTCTCTCCCTTTTTACCGCATAAACACCATACTGACCCGCTGCCTTTTTCATAGTATTAAGCCTGTGTGTGTGTGTGTGTTTGTGTGTGCGAATGTGTATAGATTTTTATGTGTTGTGTCATTTTTGTTTACTCTCTACTGCTGTTTGCTTGTACCAATGTTTATGTAAGTCATCGCATCGCTTCGTTTACGACATCCAACCCAGACCATTCCCACCATCATCATCTTGGCATATCCTATTTTGAAATTATATTTTTGCACATTTTGTGCAAATGGTTTTACCACCCCTTTTGGCCTCTCTTCTTTCATTTCTGGTTCATGTTGGTCGCCTGATTTTCTGCTAACTAAAAACTCTTTGCTTTGCAATTTTAGTTTATTTATTTTATTTACCATCCCTCTGCCTCTGCTTTCTTTCTTTTTTTTTTTTTTTTTTGTTTTTGTTGCTCAAATGCCTTTGACCAGGACTTGGGTCAAATGCATGGCATTTCTATATATATATATAAATATATATTTACTCTCTTACTCGACTACCTAATGCTCCATAAATTTCCATGGCAGTGGCATCGTTGCATTTGTCGCAAAGAGATTAAAATACCCACTTTACTGAATTGGTTTAAAGTAAAATCCTTTTGTTTTGTGCAATATGGAAAATTGCAAGGAACTTTTAATAGGCACAACAAAAACGAAAAAAGGGAAAGGGAGAGAGAGAGCGAGAGAAGGGAAAGGCACCCTCGCTTAATTAAGAATTTTCATAGTTATCAGCTTTGTTGTGCCGATTTGTATATATGTAAAATATTTGGTAAACAAATGGAAATTTAATTCAGTCAGTAGAAGTTTATTAAAATTTTGCCAGCCAAACACAAAAGCAAAATACGTACATATTTTCATTGATTTTAATTTCGAATCTACAATTTATATAATCTTGCTTCTACTTTTATACTTTTCGGGTTTTGTTTGTCGTTGCCATCGTTTCTAGTAATTTGGCTGAAAACCAAAAATTCATTTTCCCACTCCCTACAGTTTCTTCTGGCAGTCATTGCCTTTTTGATGACAACCAAAAGATATCGGTATAAAAGTGGCCCGGCAAGCTAAAGTTACGCAGTGGCCATGAAGGAGCCATTACCATATATCTAACGGTGAACTATATATACTATACATATATATAAAGACTGTACTGTTTAAGCTGCCTGGCTAAAACCAAACGATTGTCACGCTCTCCACTCCTCACCGTTCTGCTTCCTTCCATTCCCCTTTGTCGCGTTGTCTTTTGTCATCTTGCGTAAACAGCAAATTTCGTGTTCAAGGAGGAGTTTTTTTGGAGATCCACTCTCCTTTTAGGTGCACTTTTCACTTGCTAACATGGGCCATGTTAGCCTGGTCATTTCCATTTCCGTGGTTGACAAATTTTTGGCAACCGATTTTCTGCTTATTTTCCACAAAATGGAAAACGATTTCAACGTTTACTAGTGATGTGTAACTGAATGTAAGTACATTATATATCGATGAAAAGTCACGAGAAGAGAAACAAACGAATTTGTGTTTAGGAAACAATGTACTCAAGAACATATGAAAACTTGTTGTTGATCTAAAATGCTTTACAAGAGTCGTTTGACTACAAAAAACTGAAATGAAAAAGGATATTTCTTTAACCTTTGTAAGCGCTTTACAAATTACAATTAACTTAGTTATTTAGTTACTAATTACTTTTCAATAAAGACTACACCAAGTTTTGAACATTCTTTCTATTATTAATTTAACCATCTCTAACTCTGGTTGATATAGTAAATTCATTCCATTTCCTTTAATAGACTCGGCCAGACTTAGTACAGCTCAGTCTCGGCACGGCATGGCTATAACTGAAACTGGCATTGCAGACAGCACGGCAGGATAATCATTTTTTCATAAAGTCATTATTGTTGTGGTTGCAGTTGGTGCGCCAATCTACTCGCTTTTCCTCTCTCTCTCTCACCCTTCTTATTTTCGTTTCTCCCCTCTCTCTCTCTTTATACCTATACCACCAATCCCTACTACTATTTCTAGTGCTATTGCTATTTCTATCCCCTGGCAACTATTGTTCTCAAGTGTTTTGTCGTCGTCTGTGGCAAGACGAAATTATTTTGCTGATGGCCGGAGCAGCCTTAGCAGAATGAAAACAATTTCCATTTAGGACATTTGCTTTGTGAGTAAACATTTTCCACTTTTTTTTTTTGTTTTTTTTTTTCTGTTTTCTATGTTTTTATTTTATTTAGCCACAGCGTTGGCGACAGCCACGACAGGCAAATGAGTAGAAGATGAGAGGGAAAGAGAGAAAAATGTTCATCTGTTTTCTTTGCATCTTTGTCACTTTGTCTTTTCGAGTGCGCCGACAATTAACTGCGGCCATGATGATGAGATGGCTTAGTCGCAGTAGCAGCAGCAGGAGAAGAAGAAGAAGAATCCTCGACTTTAAGGCTTAGCCTTCAAATTAATTGATCGACCAGCTTTAGCTCAGCAAATAACCATATCACATTTCAACCAATTAAACTGGCATTTAAAATTTTCAAACTCCCTCCCTTCCCCCCACCAACGAAGTCTCTTGCCCTTTTTATCTAAACTATATATTCATTTTGACTCATTTAAGCTCAGTCAAAATTCTAATAGGGTCAATTGCAATAATATCATTAGGAAAATTAAACACGACCAACGAACGGCCGCAAAGTTTTAGCCGTCGAGCAACGACACCCAACCAAGTCAAGCGTATTATGCCTAATTGGGCGCTGCCAGCAGCAGCACCAGCACCATCATCACCACAGCCATCTCTAGGAATGTAGCTGAAGGTCCCGAGTGGAGCACCTTCCTAGCTGTCGCCAGCTTCAGTTTCAACATAAGCACCAATACCACCACTAACCATTGCCATCTTCATCTCCATCTCTAGCGTTGCCTTCGCCTTTGCTTCGCACGTTTTGTCTACGCGAGTAATTAACTTTAATTGCGGCCATTAAAATAAATTGGCAGATACCTTTAAATATTGTTATTGTTGCATACTTAGGGTACGAGAAGTGTAGGTAATGGTAACAAGCAGGAAGAGAGTGGTGGAACCAGGTGGGCAGGACACAACCGCTTGTAGTGGGTGAAAAAATAAAAATAAATGAAATGAAATTAAAATTCTCTTGCATGCATTTAGGGGCATATTTTAAATCTTTTTTTAATACATTTTTTTTAAAGCTAAATACCAGAATTCCAAACTAACACTTATAATGTCTTCGTTTGCAAAGATTTCTTCACGCTTAAGTTTGATTAATAATTAATAATATTATAGTTTTTAATTGGATTATAAGCTTTAAATTTGATGGGTAATCTTTTGTCTTTTTGATAAGGAAGGGTGACACATTATAAGGGATTTAATGGTTGCAAAAGTCTGAGTAAGTGACAAACCCCACGGTAAAAAAAACAAATGAAGTTTTGATTCAGAGAATAAATATTTTGTTGTTTAATATAAAGAAAAGACATGACCCAAAATAAATAATTATCTAAATGCAATAACAAAATAAGCAAAGTTTATAAAACTTTTTTGTACATAATTTCTTTGTTCTTTCCTTAACTATTTTATCACATATTTAAATATTTAATTTAAGTTTTAATCTCTATAATTTAAGTAGTCCAAATTTTGTACAATTTAATATGAAAATTTCTGATAAATAAGAAATTTAATAGTGACTATTTCCTTTTCTATTCCATTCTGTTTATTGGGTTTTATTTTAATGGCATTGCCATCAGAGTCTCACCGTATAAGAAACATCAATTGAATATGCATGAGGCATGAAGATGCCAGGCTATATTGTTGCATACTACTTCAGTTGATGTTCCGCTTCACTTGGCAAAAATTGCCTAAGAATACAAACAGTTTTCTATGTGTGTGTGTGTATTTTTTCTTTTTTATTTTTGTTTTTTGATATTCTGTTTTCTGATATTCTTGGCTGACAACGGGCCTGAGACAAATTGCAAATGTAAAACTTCTTTAATTTTGTTGAAACGCTGTAAGCCAGGACACGGCTTACACAGAATAAAACTAAAAATGCTTGGCCTACGGCAATAAATGTCAAACTAAAGTTTCTCTGCACTTTTTTCAATTAGAAGAATTCTTTTTTAAAAAGAAAAGAAAGAAGGAAATGGTGGAGTGAAGAGGATAGCAAAAGAGAAGAGTAAATAGAGGGCCATAAAAAAATATATAAGTTTACATGTGAGTATAACAAAAAAATGCGCTGCTGAGTGACAACATTCAAAGGAAAAGACAATTCAGAAGAGACAGAAAGACAGCGAAAGAAAGTCAAACAAAGCTAACCATTTTGCGTATTCGTATCTAAAATTTATTTGTTTTGGCCTGAACAAATGGGACTGGCGATTCTAACGCGCCAATTCTGACCGGCTACGGACGTGTTTAAGGTATATGGTGTGCTGGTAAAGTAAACATCAAGTTGAATTTGAAATACGCAACGCACGCACAATGAGCCGTCGCTCGTTCGGTGGTAAACTTCCGCTTCCGCTTTTAGTTTTTGCGTCCGCTGACCGAACCACTCGAAAGCAAGTGGAATGCCGCAGGCGCTAACTTGATATTTACTTTGTTGCTGTTTACCTATACCCACATTGCCTTAGTAACTTCACCCCCAAACCCCCGACTCTACCACTGCCACCATCAGGCGTAAAGTTTCTTGACTCGCTTCCGTTAGCCATGGCAGCGTCCATCAAACTTAGTGCCTGATCAGAGCGATGCGGAGTGGAGCGGAGTATGCGTACGCTTGACCAGCAAACTACTCAGCATCGTTCTGAAAATGTTTTCGTTGATGAAAAAACTTTGTCTGCCTTCAACACTTCTCAACTTTTGTGTAGTTTGTCTGTCCTTTTCTATTCTTCTTTTCCTTTTTCCCTTAACAACCATTCCGTTTCTTTTTTCGTTGGTTCTTTTTTTGTTTTTGTCTGTCCTATAGTTACCATTTGCCTCCTATTTGCCATCTTCCTTGTCAAAATCCTGACCATCATTCATTTTATCATTTGCTGTTAATTGTTTTCGTTTTCATCACAAAACATATATTGAAAGACCATTAATGGGTCAACCTGCAAAAGGAAAAAGAATGGAAAAGCATCCACTCAATACTCATACGCCATGTTGCTGTAGCTCATTTGGCGCCAGCAATAAACCGAAGATGAACTTCCGGGTTTATGCACTGCAATATATAAATCAGTTATCAATATCAAAATGTTTTTCGGAGAACTTCACAATGCATATTATTGTATTGATTCTCGTTTTTCTCAGTGTATGGTCTGACTGGCCAACAAAATGCGATTCGCAAATGCGCTTAATCACTGCTTCTTTGAGTGGGGTATGGGACAAAGAGACGTCAGCAGGTCAGTCTCCAAGTAATCGAGTAAATAAAAGCAAGAGCTCTTTCTCCTCTACCCGCTAGTTCATTTCCTCTAAAGACTAGTAACAAACACACACACACATATATATAAGTATATATGTATTTCTATATATATATATATATTTGCAATGTTTGTTTGTAGAGGAAAAGATTCAGAAACTATGCGCATAGAAATTGAGAGAGACACTAATTGCTTTTCTTTTCCAACCAACTCTTTTTCTTTTCTAATTACTATATACATAAAGAGATGTGTGTGTGTGTGTGTGTATAAGACAGACTCTTGGCGACTGGCGACACACATTCTCCTAAGTAGGAAAATGATAGTTTGAATGCTCCTATCTAGCAAAACGAGACAACGTCGACGACGACGACGAGGACGACGATGAGAAAAAAGAAAAGACAACGACGCATTTAAAGCACATAATTCGGTTTTGATTATGTTTTTGGTTCTGGCCCAACGTACTTCTGAAGTTAGCAACTTCATTATGGCTAAAACCCCAAATGTGTTGATATTGCGGTTGAAGTGGTCGTTCTCGTTCGTTGTTGGGGTTTTTGCCCAAATGAGTGGATATGCATGTGTATGTGCCACAGTGTGTATGTGTTTGTGTGTGTGTGTTTGGTAGTTTTTGTTCGCAAATATGAACATTTCTGATTATTTGCAGCTTAAGCCATGTTTACCGGCAAATAATAGCAGTAAAAGATAAAAGAGTTGACTATACTTCTAGCCTTAGTCATTCGATTTGTATGGGAGATGGAATACCAATCTTGTGATTTTAGTAAAATGAGTTTCTCATTTGATGCAGTCATATTTCCAGTCAGTTTACAGAATATTTGTCAGTTTTTCATTGCATTGAATGCTTAAACAAAGAAGAAACACTTTTAAAATAGTTTAAAGAAAACTTTTAAAACGTTACCGATATTTATCTATATATTATCAATAAAAGTTTTACTCCCAACTAAAAGTTTAAGTCCATCTAAGTCTAGATAAATTTAAAAATATCTAGAAAATCTAGATTTCTTAGCAACTGATCATAGCCAGCAAATTTAAAGGAACGATAATATGTTAACTTGCTCCGAAATCCGACAAATAGAACACATTAGTTAATTTTCCTATTGATGGAGTACAAATAAACATCATATTAAGTAATTTTCTTTTGTTTAATATTAACTTACAAACTAATTATCTCATTATTATCTCACTTATAGACTGCGAATTGAACTTTTGTTCCTTAAAGCTATATACAATTGTTCTTGTTGATTTCAAATTCTTTATTTTCGACTTCCTGACACGTTTCGCTCTTCTTTTCTCTTCTTCTCGTACGAAAGGCCCCCTTAGCGCTTCGCTGCCTCGCACATAATTTAAGCTGTTTATGCGCAGCTTTTGCTATAAATTATAAAATAAAAGCCTAGGCAGCAAATCAGCACATAATTTTGGACACACTTAAACAACATCATGGCCTCCAGCCAGCCTGCATTCCCAACGGAAGTGCGTAGAAGTCGCGCACAGGAAGTCAGTAAAACAAAAAGTTTACCCAAAAAAAAAAAAGACAAACGCAAAAAAAGGGTTAGGCCGACATGGACTAGGTTTATTCTGGCACAAATTTGGCTAAAAACAAAAAAAGGCACCAACAAGAAAACAAGAAAAATTTAACACAAGAGAGGCAAAAGCTAAACTGAGGTCGTGGGCGGGCACATTGTGACTATGTCCCCAGGACAAAGCCGCGACGCTCTGGGATCACTTCAGTAGTAGAAGGAGCGTCAAAAAGGGTACGTGGTAATAATCAGCGTCAAGCGAGACTTTAAATATTTTATACTGCTCAAATTGCCGGCTAAAGAAAATAACAAAAATGCAAACAGAAACAAGAAAAAAGAAAAGGCAAAGCAACTGATGAAATTTCATCAACTGGACTATAAAATACCTTGGAAAATTAATTGTCTGAAAAGATAATATATAAGGAGTAATTTACTAACAGATGGATTATGAAATTCTTTAATGGTTCATTTGTAATCCAAAAAGCTTTTCTTGTTCGCCTCTATCGACTCTATCTTTGCCTTGGTTCGTCGCGAATGTGATTTTTCTTTTTTTTTTTGTCTAATTAATGGCGTTACCAATATGCCCTTACTTTTTTTTTTTGT
This sequence comes from Drosophila neocordata, assembly GCA_018903615.1. NCBI lineage: Eukaryota > Metazoa > Arthropoda > Insecta > Diptera > Drosophilidae > Drosophila > Drosophila neocordata. The sequence goes on along the minus strand of JAEIGI010000002.1, from coordinate 15,721,166 downwards.
AGATATCATGCTTGAAGTTTGACTGAGGCTGACAACGAGTAATACACCCGCACACTCTCTTCCAGTTTAGTCCTGGTTTTTGGTATGCCCCTCTTCCAGCAATCTCCCGGTCGCTGCCACAACTGGGCTGGCAACTTGAGCCACTTTGATTTTTGCTCAAGCGTAATTACAAGTTAAATGAGGCCAGGACCGCGGCCAAAGCTGGGACTCTGGTGGCTAGGCCACCAAAAACAGTGTCATCATGCGGAAGGATGCTCGGCTGGCAATGAAACGGAAGGAAGGAAGGAAAGACAAGCGGACCCAGACGGACAAAGCAAGCGACTGGATGATGTAAAGGCGGCGATTGCAAGCACAACCGCCAACATGGACATGACGACGCTGTATGCTAGCAACCAAAGCACTGGTAATGAATGGGAATGGGTGGTCATTCCCTCCAACTCCCTCACTCTCTCTCTCTCTCTCGCTCTGTTCTCTGTCTATCTTTGTCCTTATGTCTGTCCTGGACGAAAATGAAAAATTACGCCGAGCGACATTGCCGACTCGGACTCAAGCTTGTTTGGCATCCTGGCCGCGTGGTGACGTTGTTTGTCCAGTGAGAAAAAAAAAAAAAATAAACCGGCAACGGTACCAGTAGAAGGAAATATGTAGAGAAAAACAGTAAAGCGCAAAGAAACTTAAAACAAAACAAGGAATAACGAAGCGCATAACAAAAATTGCGAAAACAAACCGCATTAGCGAAAAGAAGAAGAATGGCAAAGAAAAACAAAAAAAGAAAAAAGGGCTAGGAAGGAACGATGGTTCCGACGATGGAATCTCCGTTGATGGAACATCACGTCAACCAACAATGATGACAACGAAAGTGATGAGAATCATGGTGGTAGTAGTGGTGGTGGTGGTGGTGATGGTGGTGACCAACCAACTGATGTGCTCAGTGCTGAAAACATTGTGTCGCCGGGCGTCTCGATGGACATTGCTTGGCTTGGCATTCCGCTTGGAATGGATTCAGTTGGACAGGAAACGGCAGATGTTGTTTGTTCAGTTTCAAGCCATTCTCCTTTACCATTCCCATTCCCACTACAAGCCCCATCATCAGCGTTGGAAAAGTTCATTTTGCAGTAATTAACAAATTGTAAAACGCACGCGGGGCAAAAGGCACTGGCAACTGGCAGCAGGCAACCGGCAACCGGCAACCAGTGCATTCTCTGGCCAAGTTTGTTTAAGTGTAAGAAATTATAGATGCTGATGCCTGATGGCTGCAGCCTCAACTTCTGAACTAAACACCAACTCCATTCCTGGGTTTTTTCCTTTCCTTCCCTGATGATGATAGTCAATTGCAAAAGTTCGCTTGACTATTAATATTTTATCCCATTTCACTTCTAGCCATCCCATGAACCAGAACGAAAACCCAGTCAGTCTATTGTCATCGGCACTTGTTGGGTTTTGTCAACTGAAAACTTTTTCAAAACTTAAAAAAATAAATCCAACAAGAAAACCAAAGAAAAAATACTAGGATACGAGAGGGGCAAAAGCTCTGCAGAAATGGAACTGATTTCAACAAATTAAAGTTATTATAGAAAAAAAAAAAAGCAAAATAAGTAAAACTAAACAAACAAGAAAAGCAAGACAAGTTTTGATTAGTTTTGCAGACCATCAAATAACCAACAAATTTGATTACCTTCAAAAAGGGATTGTGAAAAACCATTATAAAATACCTAAAAGTAAAACAGTTTGCATGGAGAATTTTATTTAAGTAGTCAAAAGTAGTTGACATAATTTGCAACCTTCTTGCAACATGTTCTCAATTAAGCGACAAGTTGCAACTGAACGAGACTGACGCTAAATACCTTTCATCCAAAAAAAAAAAAGCGAAAAGAGTAGAATTCCCAACAGGTTAGGGGACGGTTGAAGAGGTGAGGGGCGGTTAGGTGCAACTAAATGCCAAATGACAGATGCCGCGGCATTGCCATGAGCTTCACACGTTCACACTCCCATTTACCCGCCCACTCGCATCTTCATGCCAATGTCAGCCACATGTGGCACACATCTATGTATGTGTGTATGTGTGTGTGCAGCGAACAACATGTGACAGCGGCTGCGACAACGTTCGCAAAAGCCGTGTCAACAAAAGTAGCAGCAACATCAAAGCCAGAGCCAAAAAGATGCCAAACTGTTGGAGCTCGTAACCAAACTGTGCGCTTCCTTGAATTTGACGGGCACACACCCACACCAATACTACTCTCCCCTCTTTGTCTCTCTCTAGCTCTGTCTTTGTCACGCTCTTTTTCCCCATTCTGTTTCTTAAATAGCTTCATGGGGTTGATTCTGTTTTGTGGTATCCTGTGGGTAGGTGAAAGCCATCTTTGTTATATACTTAGAGGCTAACAAAGCCTCTAACCGAAGCCTGATGCTGACAGTTAGTACTTAGCATTATGGTTTTAATTGCAACTGACTGGCCCTAGTCAACTCATAATATTTAGTATGTGGTCATAAGATTTTGTGGCAAGTATAACAATTAATTGCAAATGACATGCAAAATCTTTACAGTATGTTATATTGTGGTCAGTCAGACTTACGAATTGTATCAAACATCTAAATTTTAACTTAAATTAAGATGGCCATGTAAGTAAATTTCTTAGTAATAATGAGTATAAAAAGTATCTGTATAGTTATTAAAGATACTGGTAGAATTTTGTTTTACTTTATCAATTTATATTTTCAATTGCGAGAAAAAAAATTTAAACAAATTTAAGAAGAAATGGAAATATGAAACACAATTCATATAAACAATGGATTAAATTACTTAAATAGGGTAAAAATTTCTTACTTGATTCCATTTACATTCAGAAGTTCTTTGTATTTTGTTTCATGAGAATATGACAATTAGTAAGAGAGCAAGAGAACAAAGATTGCTACAATCAGGCAGCAAATCGGAACCCAGAGTCTATATCTTTTTAACATTAATTAGATGACAAAGTTTTAGTGTTATTTGGTGCTGATCAAGAATGTATATACCACACTTATCTTATTCCATATTTTTTTTAAACATTCTACCTTGCTTAGGCATAAAGTAAAATCTTTCTTAACAACGTGGCGTATGAGCAATATTGAACATCCTTAAATAAAGTAACAAAAAAGGTGTTTTTTTTTTTAAATTCTTTAATTATTATACATTTTAACTTTTAATTTTTCCATTATAGGGTATCTATACTTAGTCGTTATAAGCAGTCAAGTGTATAGAGTTGATTATAATAAATAAGTGATAAACAAAGTTTGATGTGAATTTTATTTTCCAGCTGTTGCACACTTGCAACTGGCTAATTTATTTCTTATTTATTTGTTAACTAACTTTTTCAACTAGTCGAAACAGTTTGTGTTAAAAGTTTGCAAGAAGTCGCTAACGCCAACGCTAACGCTAACGCCAATCCTCAAGATTGGCAAAAATGTTCCGTTTCATAGGCAGAAGTCGCCAACTATAGATATATATATATATCTATATATATATTTGTGGTGCCACAGTGGTAAAATAATGAATATTTTTGGCCAATGTTGCCAATGGAGGCACCACTATGCCACCATGGTTGTCGCCCATCAATTTGCATGGCTCGTCACTTCAGCAACGAAATCTTCGCGCATTTTGCATTTTAGTTGTTTCGCTTCGTTGCATAAATAACTGAAAGCATTTTGCAAAAGACCCCCGCACCCTTCCACTCACTCAACTGCAGCATTTTATTGTTTCAATGCCCCATTTGCATATATGAAATGGCAAAAGGGGATGAATGCGGGTGGAAAGGGAAGATGTAGCAGAAGCTGTCTCTCATCCCTGTCTCTGTTCCGCCTCTCAATGCCAGTCCCAGTCGTTGCACAATTCTAAGCGCAAACAGATTTTTGTTTGCAAAAACTTTATGGGATGTAAGGGAAGGAACAGTAGGAGGAGATGAAGAAACTGGGAGACTTGGAGGAGACACCAAGCAACGAAGATAGTAGCAGCAGCAGCAGCAGAAACAGCAAAAGCACCAACAGCATTTGCAGAATTTTTCAGCTTGACTCGGCAAAAGTGTCGTAAATTTTTGATTTCATTAAAATGCGTGCAGTAAGAACAATCAACCTCTTCCTCCCACTAAAACCTACCCCACCCTGGCACAATCATCCACCCAACAAACTACACCCAGTCCAATTGCCTCTGAGGCCAATTGGAGCATGAAATATGCATTGTACAATTATCATCATCTGCATTCTAAATGCTTATAAGAACATAATTAAAAATTATATATACATGCTCCTATGTATCTATCTATCTATCTATATATATATATACATATATACGAAGTTATATGTATATATATATATATGCTATTAATATATCTCATATAAATCAAGGCAACGGCAACCTTTTCCAAACATAAATTTGTCAATTATGCACTCAGCAGTCGGAAAAGTTCATTTCTAGTCAACCGGAAAGGGAATGCCAAGGCAAAAGATAATGGTTTTGCCAAGAATTGTCATAGCAATAGTTTGGCATTTGGCTCGAACTCTGACTAAAACTAGTTAATCGGCATACATATATCTATGTAGAATGTTCTTTAAAAAAGAAGTGCCAAATAAATGCGGCTAAAAATCAAATATAAAAATTATTTTTCGTTTTCAGCGTTTTTTTTTATCCATCGCCTTCTTGTTCGGCTTGCCAACTAAATTTGCACTTGCTTATCGGTTTTTTTTGGTGGCACAAGCCACCATGAAAAAGGAAAAAAAAATATGCCACGTGCCACGCCCTCAAGCCATTGAGAGAGTCAGTGAGGGAGAGTGAGGAGAGAGAGAGGGAGTTGGCTTTCATACGCCTTTGGGTAGCATTTTGTTGCTATTTGGCCAGCCAAGTGCAATGGCAGTGATAAAGATTGACGGCGTTGTAAATTCACTGATTTTGTCACTTCGGAAATTGGCAAAATTTCCGCATAGCTATGAAGCTTATTTGCAAGCCGATACTCTAAGATTATAACCACAGTAAATAATATTTAAAAGGATACATAAATAGATATTTATGTTGGCCAAGTCATTTTATAATTGTACAAATAAATAGCTTTAACTGTATTTTCAAGAAAATAAAAATGATAAATATTAAAATAAAAATAATTAAAGATGCTTTTCAATGCAAAATATTAATAGATTTCTTGAAAATTTAAAAGAATGGGTGGGAGAATTCAATTTTACATGATTTACAAAACAAAAGTAATAATGAATAAATAAAAAATCTTTAAATTTTATTATCTATAATTATTCATGACTTTGTCTTCAATGCAATCAAAGTCAAAGTTCCAATATCAAATAATTCATTGAAAAAAAAAAAAACAAAATGTTGAGCAAGAAACAAACTACAAACAAGCGAAAGGACAAACAATGACAATGACAACAATGCGACAACAACGTTGGAGAATTCCCAAAACAGAAACGAGAGCTAACGTATGTTTCTGGGTGTCGCTACTGCTGGGGTTGCCTCTAGGACCAAGGCGTCGAGGCGTTGAGAGTTTGCGCCAAAGTGCAAATAGAACAACAACAATAACAATTGAAAAGAATTTAAATTTGCATTTTGCGCAAAATACAAGAAAGTTAGGGCAAGGCAGAGGACAGGACAAACGGGGCCCGCATCATTAAAGCCAAGCAGTCCAGCTTGGACCATACTTGAGAGTCTAGCATTTTACATTTGTATCACTTTTTTCTTCGTTTTTTTTTTTTATCGCCATTTAAATGTAAATTGTAGACAAACGGTGCGGGATGAGGTAAGGGGCTGAGTAACAACAAGGGACCAAAAGAAGAGAGGGTCGCTGGCAGTTTATGGGAGTGCGACGACTTCCGACCGCAATTGAATTTTTTAAAAGCGCTGAGCATTGATAACCAAAACAATAAAAGTGGGGACCACACACACACACACACACAGATACACAAACACATGGAGTGTCACTGGGCAACAAAAAAAAAAAAAAAGTAACAAATGTTTTAAAAGCGCTTAAATATGCAACAAGCCAAAGAATGGGTAAAACCAACAACAGCAACAACAAATATACAACAAATGCTTTGCTTTGTGTTACAACAACGACTTTTATATACTCTGTAACGATAAAGTTATCGCAAGGAAATATTGTAAGAAGCTTAATAGAATGATATTTTTATTTGAAAAATTTAAATTTCTAACCAAATTTCAACAGTGAAAACAAAAAGTTTATCTTCTAGTTCTGGCAACAAAACTGGCTTACAATTTCTATGGAATATTTAATATAATTTTGCATATTTAAACTTTTCCAACGTATATCTAGTTTGCATATAAAACATCGTTCTTAATTTCTAAGCTTCTTAAAACACTTTTTTTTAAATAGAATAAGTATCTTGGGCATAGCTGCTGAAATGGTAACAAATTTCACGTAAGAAAAATTAATAAATTTATTAAAACATTCAAAATCTTAGTATATCGACTTGCCGTATTATTGGTTAATCTCCCGAAAGTAAGTCTTATAAATATTACCTATAAATCATATTTTGGTATCATTAAGGAATACTTTAAAAGATTATCAAAGTGATATACAATTTTAATTTAAAATATATCTATCAATATACATCCTAATGAATATTATGTCCCTTTTGTACTTGACAAACATCTTCTCCTAGTATGTTGAACTTTTTTTTTTTGGTAAGAGCATAAAAAAGATATGTCGCAAAGGCACAAAGCGCAAATCGGCCTATAACAAAATATGTGCTCGACTACCATACAATATGTTTGTATGTATGTGTGAGTGTTTGTGTTTATTTGGACAACCATCTCTTGCCCCATTCCACCATTTCTTCTTCCTTTTCTCTTTTTCTCTCTATGCCCACCCATTTGTTTGTTATTGTGACAACACTGAGGCATTCATTTTGTATGCGCCATTGTGAAGAGCCGTTAAATTTTATATGCATTTTACCCAAAAAACAACAAAAAACAAAAAAACAGCAGAAAAAAAAAAGAAAATTTGTTGAAATTAACAATAAAACGTGACCGGGCAAATATTTTGGCCAAAAGTCAATTGAATATTTGATACTTACAAATATGTATATATGTAAACAGTTATGAGATGAGGGAAAGTTGAACATTTTTTTAAATTAATGCAAATAATTTAATGGCAACAATTTTGTAGACTTTAAAATGTTATTAAGAAAGAGAAAAATTTAAATCTTAAAATAAATCAGGTAGTTATTTGCTTAACCATAAGATTTAGCAATTTATTATTTATGGAAATCTGTAAACAAATTATGTAATAACTTTTAAATAATTTAATTTTCTGGTTTTAAGTATCGAAAATACATATTTAATCGCATTACAAATCTTTGCAATAAATAAGCTGCCAAAAATAATTATTACTAATTATTATGCATAATGTGCATTAAAGTGCAGAAAAGCCCAAATAGGACACAATAAGCAATAAGCTACAAATTCCCATATAGATTTTACCATTCAATACCCTATAGCCATAGAATTAAAGGGTATATTAAACTTGTTTAAACAAACTAGACCATTGCCATACTAGAGATTTGTTTAGAATAAAAATATAAATAGAATTATCCAGAGAAAGGTGGTTATTTTCAAAGAATACTTTAATTTATATTGTATAGATATAGTAGATATAGTAGTTACAGAAGATATATATAATAGTTTTCTTTTCAAAGCCTTCATTTCACCTAGATTATTATTCAAGTCATTAAACAATTTTACACTTTTATATCTTTTATAAAAGAATATTTTATTATTTAATTAAAAGGTATCCAGCTGTTCACCATATCTTTATACCTATACTAAATACCTTTTTTAATACAATTTAAATTAATTTATTTAGGTTTCTTTTTTATTTTATTTTAAAACTAGAATTACCAAAGGTTTTTTGACACTCTTGTGGTCTCTTTCTCGCGTGCCTGATGGCATTTGTTGAACTTGGCGTTTAATGCGCCATAAATAATAAAACTGAACAAGTCGAGGGTAACAGCAGAAGGAGTAGCGGCAGAAAGCATTGTGTAATTGTCAGCTGGTATTACATTTTAAATATGCTAATTTGCATTCATTTGATTTTTGGTTTATTTTATTTAAATTTTATTTAAATGAGATTTTCTTTTTTTTTTTTTTTGCTATCTACGTTAAACAAAGGCAGTAATTAATGCCTGTTTTAGCAGAATTATATGGAATTATATTATCTATGCGGAAAAGTGGAGAACCAATTGTAATACGTAATTAATGATTGTGGTATAAGAGTAAAGGTAAAGAATTTGGTTCTATAGATAGCCTTATTTATATGCAAGTAACGGAAAGGTAAACAAAAAGTAAAGCCAACAGCAGGTCTATTTTTGTTAATTGTACAAATAAATATGAATATTCATATTTATTATATTCTAGAATTATTTTTTTGGTAATCTTTACCCTTTAAAATAATTAAAGCAATTTTGGAAAACTTTATCTAGACATTTCTTAAAAATTAAATTAAAATTAAGAAATATAATTTAATATTATTTTAATATATATTCATAGCCTCAATCGATGAGAAAGTTTTTCATTAAAATAAAGTAATGGAAATAATTCTTAAAAACTGAAATAAATCAATTGACAATGCAAAGAAACAAAAAACGTTGCATACTTTTCGGCCATTTTCTTTAAAGGAGCCAAAGAATGGAAATAAATTCAATTCAATTTCTCTGGCAAGTCTACTGTAATAATATTAACAATATGGAAATGACACTATTCACCAAATTACAATATTTCTTATTTCAACACTTTTTCTCTTTTGCTGTTATTCTCTTCTCACTCCGCACTCTTTTGTCTCTCTGGTCTGTTTGGTTTGGTTTGCATTTGAAAGCTGTAAGCGTATTTTATGCTCTTTAACAATAGACGGACACCACGTACGTGGCCTGTAAATGAAATAAAACGACAGAATAGTACAAGACAAGACAGCGCAAGATAAAACAGAACAGAATAGAACAGAATAGAGCAGGGTAAGAATGAAAATAGGGTAAAGCAGAGGAGAACCAGTACAGGACAAGTCCATTGAGTGGAGCAATGTTAATTGCTTATCTACGTGATTTCTTACCAAATTAATTTGGCCAAATTGCAAATGGCAAATGGCAGAGACAACTACTGCTACCAACTCAAATAAATCAGTTAAGTTGCTGTATTAACTTTGAATACATTTGACTAATTAAATATGTACGTTCATAGAAATGTGTGTATATATATATATATATAAATATGTATAGGTATATGTGTATGTGTGCGTGTGTGTGTGTTTAGAGGCTGAGCAAAGAAAGCTTTTCGTTTAATTGAAATCGGTTAGGCTTACGGCATTGGCATTTTTTTTTTTCTGCGAATTGTTGTTGTAATTTGATGTCCTCCAAATGTTTTGCTTTTCTGATTTTGTTTAACTAAAAACGACGACACATGCGCGCATAAAATGCCAAACCAACAAAACTAGCATTAAAATCAACATCCGCCTGCAGCCTAGAGTCGACTCTGTTTGAATAACGCAACCCCTTACATGCACACTCTGACCCAAACAACTAACCAGCAACTAACCCAACCACCCACTAACACACGCACACACTCATCCAAACTCATTGCGGGTCAGAGAATGGCAATGTATGTAATTCGTTTGCAATAAATTTCGCATATGAACGAATAAAAATAAGGTAGCTCACTCGCTAGCCATGAAAGTTGCATGATGTTGACAAAATGTCTAATAAAAACATTTAGACTACTGCAAACATATAAGAGTGAGTGTATTTGTGTGTGTGTGTATATGCTGCTGCCTTGTTGTTGTTCATACGAGTATACATATACATTTATTCCTAGGGCCTGAATTCTGGAAACTGGAAGCAATACAAACATAACATAACCATGACAGCCAAAAGGATAAATAAACAAAAACATGGAAGTAAAATTATTTTGTTATCATATATGCGCCATCAAAATAAGAAACATACACAAACGAATACATATACAATCAAACTTCCGTTGTTGCAGCATATGTATACATATAAATATACATATATAAAAAAGTATATATATATATATATTCATGTGTTTATATGTATTGATGCGAACACATTGCAGAAATGTAGCTTTACGATTTATTTCGTTGTTAAAGAGTTCAAGAAGAGTCCATCCTTTACAAGGTAAAAACCAAAAAAAACCAAGTCCGGTTATTGAAAGTATTTTAAAAATAATTTGTACAAATTATAAATATATACATAAGGTTTCAAATTGATGGGAACAAGGCTGCCTTAGGCTAAAATTTTTGAAACGATCTTATAAATATAATATTCACATAAATTTATTTAATTATTCACTCATCTTTTGAAATTTTTATTCATCCACTTTTTACTCACTTTGTTATTTAATTAATAATTAACATCTTTTATTAACTTTTTACTCACTAATTATTTATCAAACTTTTATAAGTTTTTTAATGTTTTATTAATTCATTTACTTGTTCATTTTTACATTTATTTATTTATTTATTTATCGATTTATTTATTTACTTTTATTTCTTTTCTTTTTTTAACATTTTATTTTTAAATTATTTACAAATTAATTTTTTTATTATTATTTATTTATATATTAATTTACTTGCTCATTTTCTGCTGATTTAGATACTTATTTGTTTATGAATTTGTTTACAAATGTCTTATATATTATAATAATATATATTTTTTATTTATTTTCTTATTTCTTTATTTACCAACTAAGCCATTTCTTAACCTTTATATATATATTTTTTTTTTGTTTATTTACTTGTATACTTATATTTTTTTTTTTTTTTTCCTTTGTTTACCTTTTGAAGTAAGTATTTACTTTTGACAATTAATTATTTTTAATTTTATTTCACTTATTACAAGTTTAAAGAAACTTTAGTTTGACATATTTTAAAAATAGACTTTTTGTTTCTTATAAAATATTCTCTGTATTCAACGCACTTTTCAAATATATTGAACAAACAAAATTAAGTCCTGTTTTGTTTGAATAGATCTAATGGGTAACGTTTAAACAATTATGCCACATCAAAATGAAACAATTTTGACACTTCTTGTTAACTTCTTCAGTAGGTAAGTAGATCAAGTGTGTGAGCTCCATTTCGCTTTGTGCTGAGTACAATTGTGATGGCATAACTGGCCTGTTTCTTTCATTGTTTTAGTCTTTCGTATGCCTTGCCCTCAGCCATAGGAGAGTTCTGGCCATAACAATACAGTTCCTATAGCATACTTTAGAGCGCAATACTTGACACTGATAACACACGTCAGCAATGTCTGCTTGAACTGTAGAGCGCATTACATGGTGAATGGTGAATGGACAATGGACAATGCTTTTTACTTTTAACCAGTCTAGGGCTTGACATTCTGCAGCCAGTTGCAGTTACAGTTGCAGCTTAGCCAAGCCAAACCAAGCCAAGCGAAGCCCTTATGCCATGTCCTGCTCCTTTTTGCCCCTTTACAGAGAGCATCATGACTGCCTTTGTGGTATCTTCCTGTCACATTCTCTGCCCTGTTGACTGGGACTCGTCCAGCCTGTCCAATTGTCTGTCAGCTTTGGTTTTACTTTTTTTTCTCTTTTTCATTCTTTGGTTGGCTTTTGTCCTCGGGCTGTATTTATTTTACTTTCAACATTTGCATTGGCATTGTACTCTTGTTGCACCGCGTCTGCAGCTGAAACCTAATTTTCTGCACTTAATTGTTTCATTATGGCGCCGCATAAACAAAAGACTTGACTCGATTCTGGCCCAGCTAAGGCCGACCAAAAGAATGAGAGAAAAAGTAAAAGAGAGAGAGAGAGAGAGAGAGAGAGAGAGAGAAAGAGAGAAGAATACTGAAAGAGGAAAACCGAAAGAAAGGAAAAGATTCGAATATAATGTAACATGTAATGTGGCTTTGACTTGATTGGCCTGGCTTTGTTGTTGCTGCTACCGACGCTGCAGCAGCTGCATGTAACCTACTTTGTGAGGCCATTGTTTGTTTTTAATTAGCCGCAATGAACGCATACAAACACACACGCACACACACACATACACACAACCAAAGAGAGAGATTTCCATGGCACGTGCAATAGGACCACTTAAAATAAACAATTGTAAATGGCATTTCACTAAGCAATTGAATTGAATCGAAGCCAAGGCCTTGAAACAATTTGTTTACAAATTTGTTTATAAGAGCGAGGCAATGGATCTCTATTTTATGCAACCGACTGGTTACATTCATCCAATCGTTAATTCCCATCCCTCTCTAACTCAATGTGCTAATTAACTTGCACAACATGTGCGCCTAACTTTGAATCCATTTCCATTTAAATGCGTCGCTTCTCTCTGTCTCCCTCTCTCCCTCTCTCTTCCTCTTTTGGATCATATGTGTATGTGTTTACTGTTTGTGTGTGGTAAGTTTGGCGGCTCAAAATCAAATTAGCCAGCCAGCCGAGCGAAATATAAATCTGCTGATTTACACAGATATAAAGTCCAAGCAGCCATAAAAACAAATTAAGCCAAAATGTTAAATAAATAACTTTTGCAGACCCGCTGACAGTCATAAGCCAGCGGTTGTCCGCCAAACTCAGTCCTTGCCACATATACACACACATTACCTACACACTCACACACACACACAAAGATATACATATATAGACAAAAAGTTATCTTATTAATTCCTTGCCACATACCCCATATATACAGCTTCACTTTCCGTTGCCGCACACGCCCCACTAAACTCGCCGTTAATACGCACAATCAAATGTGATAAATATAACGAAATATTGTGTGTAGCATAATTTTGGGCAACTAAGCCGACAGAAATAACACTTAGGTAAATATTAGAAGAAAGAATGAGAGACCGACAAGGAGAAGAAAGAGAGAGAGAGGGAGAGAGAGAGAGAGAGAGTGGAACAGAGCAAAGAAGTCTTCCCCTTGGTACACACACCCACACAAACAAACACACATTCGTCCATTTTGTTTTTCCATTTGCCTGCCTATTAAGCAATGTTTGCTATAGCAATTTTCATGCCACAATGGAATGAGAATCATGGAATCTATATGGATGTATGAGTAATCGCTTTCATGCTTGATGACCAAAATGATTAATGGGTCTTGGGAATTGAGCCAAGTCCAAGATTAAACGCAACAGTTTCGAGCATTGATCATTTATTACTACATGGGGCCTAATAAAAGTGGACCCTTAAGCCTTTTGAAGTGAGGAAATTGATATGCCAACAAAGATTTAAGGACTCACCCTCTCACCCACTCCTCATTCAATTTGCTACATAGAAATGTGTGTTAGCTGTAATTAATTTTATGTTAAATTTAATAAGTGTATCGAATTTTTTTTTTATAAGTTTTCTCTTCTTGTTGCCTTTAAAACTAGAATGGGAAGGAGGGATTGAAGGAGCTCTGGAATTATATACACTTCCGTAGAGGCGACGCAAATAAATGTTTTATCTCATGCACGAATCAACAAGCCATAAACAAGCCAAACGAACAGCGCCAAAAAGGATGTGCTGCGCGTACGCTGCTCTGTTGTCCTTGTTGCATCTCCATTTTTTTTTTTTTTTTATTGTCTTTTGTTAAATTTCTAGAGCTTTTGGTGCTGCTGGTGTCTGGGCCAGTGGGTTTTGTCATTGTTTTTGGCTTGACATTTGCTTTTTGCCAGTGCTATCTGGCCGCAAGGATTAATGGGGTCAATTTGGCTATGACACGCACCCGCAACAACAGCAGCAACAGTACCAACAGCAGCAGCAGCAGCAGCAGCAACAACAACTGGGCCCATAAAACATGGCCACGGGATGCGGCTCATTTCATGCCAGTCGACTGCATTTGCAGCGACGACTCTCGACCAAAAGATTCTATTTCAATTTATTTTTGCAAAATGCAAAGACTCGTATTATGTGAAAGCTTAAAGCAGCAGGAGAGAAAGAAAAAACCATTTCCTTCCAAGTCTCACGCACATCCTCTTAGCACGCAACAAGAAAAACAAATTGTTCAAACATCGTAGAGGTAGGAGATAGGGATACGGATAGGGAAAGGGAGAAATGGTAAAAACTTGAAGAAGTTGAAAAACGTACAACGACAAATTCAACATGTCAGCCATTAGTAGAAGAAGACAAGAACAGAGAAACCAAATGTTCTAGAGCGAGAAAGAGTAAAGCTGTCACGAAGATGAAACTATTATCCACGGAAATTAGCGAGTTCCAATGACAAGAAAGAACAAAAAAAAAAAAAAACCCGAACCAAAAAAACACATGAAATGCAAAAACTTTTTCCTCTTCCTACTCAAGCTCAATTTCTAAATTGTTGTTGACATTGTTTGGTCTATATATATACATACATTCATACATATATTTGCGTGTGTGTGTTTGTATATTTCCCCTTGTTGTTTATTTTAGACCACAGACAAGACAGACTTTAACATACTTAAATTTCCATTATACTAACAGAGTATAAGAACAAAAACTTTAATCATTATTAAAACTCAATATGAAAGGGATAATTAATATTCTTAATAGCTTGTTCGGAGCGTACCAAACGACCATCTGATCTATTAAATGAATCCATAACTTCATGATCACTTGCATTCAATTGAAAATCGAATATATTAAAGTTCTCCTCAATGCGTTTGGGATTGGATGACTTGGGCAATGGAATAGTACCGATTTCAACTAGATAACGTAAGACTACTTGTGCCCGAGTCTTGCCATATTTATCGGATATAGCCTGCACTTTGTCATCAAATAGAAAATCTGGTTTCCTTTTGCTTGGATCAGTTCGTCCAAGGGGACAGTAAGCAGTCACAGCAATATCATTTTGTCGACACAATGCAATCAGTTTTCTTTGATTAAACGCTGGATGACATTCAATCTGAAATGGAATGGAAATGTTATTAAGTTTATATATAAATAAACTATCTTAGACTTACCTGATTATGTATAGGCTTTATCTTGCAGTTGGCCAATAAACGTTTCAATTGCTCAGAATTAAAATTGGAAACACCAATATTTTTAGTCAAACCCAATTCTACCAACTTTTCCATGGCTCTCCAAGTATCCAGAAAATCTATTTCACTGCAGTCATTTCAAATTTTAATAAAAGGTAATCACTAAACCTTTCTAAAACTTACTTTAACTCAACTTCCCCTTTATCATTTTTAGGCACCATTATATTATCTCCCCGATATACATAGGAGTAAGGAAAGTGTATCAAATATAGATCAATATAATCCAAACCAAAATTCTCCAAACTTTTACGGCAAGCATGTTCAACTCTTTCCGGTTCATGAAAGTGACACCACAGCTAATATATATTAAATTAATTAAGTTTTATTTAGTTTATCTATAAATTACTTACCTTTGTGGTAATAAAAATATCTTCCCGTTTAATAATTCCTTCGGCTATTTTTTGTTTTACAGCTGATCCAATCTCTTTTTCATTTTCGTAAAAGTAAGCACAATCAAAATGACGATAACCGATATCGATGGCATGTAAAGTAGCCCGCTCGCAATCACCACCCAAAGACTATGATAGTAAAATTTCATCATAGCAGAGAATATTTAGAAAAAAAAACTATTGTAATCATTGTAAACGTATGGCTAACGTTAATGAATGAATTGCTAACGTTAACAAATAAATTGCTAACGTTAATGAATGACTTGACTATATGAAAACAACCAGAGATAGTCTCTGACTGATCTAATCTTATCAATGAAAACGAAAACAAAACAGTGGCGTATTAAAGAGTAACTTTTCAAGGGCAAATTTACAAAAATTATTAATTAATAGAAATTTTATTTTTAAATTTACTAAATTTTATCTTAACTGACATTTTTTTACCCCAAAGTATAACCCTTTTTTGGACGCCACTGGATGTTACGTTAAAGGCAATAACCTCCAAGTGACATACCTTGTAGGTGCCCAGACCTATAGATTGTATTTGAGTGTTGTTATTGTGCTTTATAAACGGAACTTTAGAGGTCATCTTTATGTTGAGACTAATCAAACTAGTTCTGCACAAATTGCGATAATTTCCACAACTGTTTGTTCAACAATTTGTGTGTGACTATTTATACTCTCAGCTTATCAATTTTATTTTTTTTTTTTTGCATTAAAGTTAAAACAATGGGAAAGTGAAATCCATTAAAGCTTGTATTTTGTATCTATATTTATATATCTGCAAGACAACAACATAAAATCGCCTTCAACGCCATTTTCGTTACACTTTTGGTGGGGGACCATAAAAAGGCAAAAAGGCAAAAGCAAAAACAGAGTAGAACAGCAAAAAAAAAAAAAAAAAAAAGACAAGGCACATAAAATATGCGTAAAATATACGCAAAAATAGTTGGGTCATCTAATAGCAGAACACCCTAGTTCATGTCCAAGTCCAAGAGATAATTGCGCTAGGACTACTTTGTCCTTTTCTCTCACTCGCTCTCCCAGTGTGTGTGCTTTGCAATGTTCCCTTTCCTCAATTTGACGTTTTTTTCTTCTTTTTTTTTGTGAATCACCCGCCGGCCGTCCCATCACAAAGATATACTCAAAAATTTTACGATCCCAAAATGGCATTAAATATCCAAATGTACTTGACGCGACTTTCTTGGCTACGTGAAGTGAAGCAAGTTCTTGGCATGGACTTTGAATTTTGTCTGGTTGGGTCTGTTCTGGTTTAGTTTTGCCTAGTTGCAAGTGTGTACTATATATATATATACATATATATGTATGAAGAAGAAAGAAACCAAAGGATGGGGGTTAGCTTTTATTGCCGGCCATCAAAAAATGTTAAAAGCACGATTTCCATGGCCATTGTCTGGGATCTGTAATTGCTTTGCTTACTTCGCTTTGGCTTGGAATTGTGGAAATCTGAAATTCTTATTGCTCTTGTACATAAAGTACAAATTTACATAGTTAGAGCTCTCTTGTTCAAGTAAAAGTCAATATACACAAGCGACATTGTTGAAACAAAATCAAAAATTAAATAATTATGCAACCATAATAATTTATATTATATAACCAGGCAGTTTATGTTCATTCATATTTATTACGCTCTGTGTTAGTTATAAAAGACAAAGGTTAAGAGATAAAATATACAGCGTGATGTGGAAAAAACTTATCTAAAGTAAATGGGAAGTTTCAACTGAATATTCTTATGTATTTATCATTAATTTATTTGGCTTTATTATAAGAAAACTCACTTCGTGTGCTAAATTCAAAATATTATAAGCCAGAATTATTATTTAATATTTTTCTAAAATAACATTTAATTATATGTAATGCATCCAAATCATGTTTAGTCTATATAAACATGCAACTTCTTCTTATGAACCAAAAAACCAATGCCAGAAACCTTAAAAAAGGAAAAAACCAACGCCACATCAATGAGAATCCAAACTTCATATTTACAGATGTAATAAGAACGAAAATTTTACAAATGTTCTAATTCAAAAACAATTTCTAGGACTTTTAATTTTCTTATGGCAAACAAAAAACTGTTGGCCTTTCAATGTAATGTAAATTTTCTGTGAAATTAACAGCAACATTTTGTACTAACATTTAGTGTAGACTTTTGTTAACAGAGCCGGCAACTTTTACAGACCTATGTTAAAATTATAAATAGCTTTACAATTTATGCTTAGAAACCAGAGTTAAAAAAAATTATACGCAATTTAAAAGAATTAAGAATTCCACAATATATAAATTTCTAAATAACCATTAAGTACTTTAGTTTACTTCCATTGTAACTGTAATGTTGTAAACTGTTCACATAACTGACCTAAAAACGCGCCTTGCGCGACTAAGAGAAATTTGACTGGGCGACAAAGCGACATTAAGAGTGAACGCTCTTACAATGCTGTGAAACAGTGACTCGTTCAAGTGTTTAACTTCGTCCTTGATATCGGCAGCAGAATTTCTAGCCATGCGACAATATGTTACGCTTACTGTAACCATAGTCGCTTGACTGACTGGCTTCAACTGCGATTTGGACTCCCCAAAACGAAGACAAGCAGTACCAGCCATTCCAAAGCCATCAGCCAGACACTACTTTAGCGGTGTTGCTGCTGCTGCTGCTGCTATGTCTCAGGCTTCGTCTTGTCATGACATCAGCGAAGTACTTCGCCTTTTTCTGCCGTCGTTGGCTTCGCTGCCAGCGGCGACTTTGCTATGCCACGGAAAGTGGTGTGCATGTTTTTGCCCCAGCATCACCATCATCAGTCTCGAATAGCCTTCTGTTCGTGCAGAGGTTGTTAACGCGCGACCGTGCCACTTTGGCGTATACGCAACGACAAAATATAAACGAAAGAACATAAATAAATAAAACAAGCAAAAAAGACGAAAATTTGACGACAAAACACGTAAACACGAACAAACTCAAAAAGTTGGAGTACCACCAGTGAGTGTCGAGTGTTTTGCCTTTGACCATTACCAATGAACCATGCTAAAGGCATTGAACTGTGGCACACCATGACTGGTCGCCGGTTAATGCTGCTGCTGTTGCTACTGGTACTGGAAGGGGTTAAAGAACAGGGGAAGTGGGGGCAACCTATTAAAGATTGATGCCCATTTATAAAATCTTAAAGCGGACTTAAGGCAACCCTTTCTTTAGCATTTTACTGGCTTTGCATGTTTTTGACAGTTTTTTGGAGTTTCCGAGTTGTATATTGTTCTTTACTGTTGTTGTTGTTGTTGTTACCGCCGTTTTCTTTTGCAGTTTCACACGCACTCAAAAACAGGGCAAAGGTCAAAATGAAGTCAGTTGTTGTGTTGTGTTCACTTGTCTTTTCAAGTGTTGGCGAATTAATTAACATGACAATGACGAAGGTGAATTGCCAGTTTGAAATCATTTCCTCTCCGTCTCAAATATGCCGTGTGATTTTTTTTTTGTTTTTTTTTTTCTTATTTTACACTTTTATGTTTTACAAGCTTTTAATTAGGCCTTTACCCATACTATCTGTAAGCTGTTAGACAGAGTATTGACAAATTGCTGTTTGGCAAACACACAAAAATTTCCTGTAATTAATTGTTTATTGTTGGCGATTTTCGGGGCTTGACTAACAGGCTATTTAGTCGTAGGTAAGGATCCTCTTGTTTGTGGTTCGAGTGTGCGTGATTGAAGTCTCTTGATTTAGCAGAATGGGGCCATAGGCCTAATCATTTGCAATTGATGCTAAGTGAAACACTTGAGCATAAGTGGAGTTAGTTCTTAACAGAATAATTACTACTGGAATGCCGCTTATGACAAACTTAGCTCTGTAATGAATGTGAATAGCTTTCCTTTAGGCTCAGAGGAGAACAGAGAAAATCCATAATAGTTAACCAAAAGAGTGGTGAAACTTAAATAGGCTTATTATTAAGATAATCTGAATTTGGTGAAAGTAGATGAGATGTTAGCATGTTTCTTAGCTTTATTTTCTTATTACAAAGATTTACTTGATATTAAATATTAATTAAAAAACTATTAATTGCATTCCAATTCTTTGTTATATTATTTTTATATTATTTGCTTTAATATTTTGTAAATTTCCTATTTTTAAATATGGGCCAAATGTTGCTTTAAACTTTTCCCCTAATAAAAACAGTATAAGTTGCTTGTCATGTTCAAGTTCGAGGAGTCATAGCAACAATATTCCAATTTTTTCTTTCATATTTGTCTAACATTAAGATGGGGGAAGGTTCAAGTGTAGCCACTTAAACCCTTTTGACAATGTCAAGAAGGGCGACTCATGGTTGAGATGATGACAACAACAATAATGATGATGATGATGATGATGTCGATGATGTCGATGATGATAGCAATGATGACAAAGTTGGTAATGTCTACGATGATGGTTTTGGCTCAATTGAAAGCATTGTTCAAGAATAATTTTGTTTTTTTTTCTTTTTTTTTTTTTTGGGGGTTCTAGCATGATATATAGAAAAACTCTTTTAAATGTTAATTAATGGTTAATAAAGCATTCAATTTTCTTTCTTTTTTTCATTTTTTCTGTTGAATTGTTTTTATTATGTCGACCGAAAGTCAGATTCAGATTTACAAAATATGTCGAAAAACTCATTAACTCATAAATTTTTTAAATAAACAGCCAAAGGTTTCCTTTTGCCTGATAAATGTTTGTGTTTGTGTGTTGGAAATTGAAAATGTAAAGCATTTTCAAGTGGCACATATCCACACACAATAACACATGCACACGCACACACACACACACACACGCTCACATAACATGTACATAAGCGTTTACATGGGAGGCATGTGAATATTTTTCGCAATAATAATTTATAAATGAATGAATAAAGGGCGCAGAGAGCAGGACCCGAGCCAACGGCAAATAAAAATAAATAAATAAAACTGGCAATGCGGCAGAAAATGGGCCCACAAAAACCTCTGAAGCAATGGAGAACAACGGAAATGTTGTAGCTGGTGCGCGACGCGTTTATTTTATTGCGTATACGCTGAGCAGAAAAGTAGGCAACAATTTTTTTTCCCCCCACCGCTTCTTTTTTTTCCATATTTGTGTGCATGTATATGTTGGTTTATTTGTTCATCTGTGTTTGTATGTGTGTTTGTATTTCATATGTGTTATATGGTCGCCACAGCAGCGGCTCAACTTATTTTCCACAAAATTAAACCATCAAAAATTTGCCAACAACAATGTTGGGGTAATTTATTTGACTCATGGCATTTTACTGGGTTGTTTAGAAAACGCCATCCAGCCAACCATTCAGCCAGCCAGCCAGCCAGCCAGTCAACCAGTCAACCAGTTTGGCCTGCCAGCATAGAAGCCACATAGGCAGCAACAACAACAGCAACAAAAACATAGTCCTGCAGTAAACAAAACCAAGCCGAAAAAAAAAAAAATAAACACTTACACACACACAAATAAAGTAAACACTCACACTTATGCACTTGCATATATGAGAAACAGAGAGAAACATTTGGCGTTAGCAGCGGCTTTCTGGTTATACTAGGGTGATGATGATGGCAAGCCGACAGGAGCAGGGGTAGGGGCAGTGACGTCCATGTGCTTGGACCTAACGCCAACATCAGCACAGCAGCTCGTTTACACACACACACTCACACACAGATATATACGCATACACATATACATAATTTCTTCTTTTTTTTTTTTTTGGCCTACGGCTCGACTGACTCCTTTTTGTTGGGTAAAATTAAATAAACTGAGCAGTCGGCTAAAACTACGCCACATAGTACCACATCCTGCTCGTCGTCCTGTTCCTGTTCCCATTCCCGGTCTCACCCAGTCCCTGTGATGATGAATTGATGATGATAATGCCGCCAGGGATTTGGCGCAAAAACAAAAAAAAAAAAATATAATGCACAAACTCGAGCCGCGTTTTTATGGCTCGACGAACTTGGCTTTGAAAAAGAGTTAAGCATTTATTTATTTACATACATTTTGCTGCTTGCCCGTTGGCTTCAGTTTATTAAGTCTCAAGTGGCCGACTCTTGCTCCCCATCTCACCCATTCCATTCCCTCTGTTGTTGCCATGTTAAGCATAGCCAATTTCATGCAAAGTTGAACGCTGCTCAACTCACCATGTTGTTGTCTTCCTTTCTACTTGATGGATGACTTTTGACGCCAGCCAGCCATAGGAGTCAACCAGTGAGTCATTTATTCCGTCAGTCAGTCAGTCAGTCAGTCAGTCAGTGACTGTTTTGGCGGCCAATTTGATTTGCGCCTCCTCTTGCCTTAGCAGTCATATAGAGTAAAAGGAGAGGAGTGGAGGTTGTATGACTGCTGTCGATTTGTCAGGCAGTATGTATATTATAGATTGTGCTTTGAATGGCTGAAATTTTGGAATTTTTCTGTATATTAACCAGAGAAAAAAGATGTAAGAACTGTGGGGAATTTGGATTTATTCGAAGCTTTTTAGTTAAAAACTTTTAGGTAATTATTATATAAATATAATATATATATTACATATATTACAATTCCAAAAGCCCTTAAAAATTTTAAAGCTTCTAAAAGCTATTCTTTATAACATATTTCATATAAAGTAATCCTTTCTTACATATATAAATTAAAACTATTCCTTGGCTATAGTTTTAAACTAAAGGATTCTCTATTTTAGTCTTTGCTGAAAAATCTTTTGTCTTGTTTCATTCAAATCACAAGCTGAATAACAGTGAGCTCAGTGCTGTCTTATGTTTGATCAACTTTTCTGTTTCCATTTGTTTACTCTCTGTCATAATGCCAAGGACATCACATACACACACACATACATACATACATTTTACTAGTGCAACAGTGAGCTATAGTCTCTCCTCCCTCGTTTTGTTAGCCAGCTGTTTGAACTGTCTCGACTTTAAGCCAATGCTAAAACTGGTCTTTGCCAATGTCTGAAAGTCGACGAGACAGACATAAATTCTCAGAAATAACAGCGGCAGCAACAGCACCAGGACCAGAACCAGAAGCAAAACCAGACAACGATAAATCTTTAACGTGGATTTTGCATGTAAGCTAGCAGAAATCTAGGCTATGTGATGATACATGAGCCAAAGCTAGAAAATTTAATAAGCCAACTCTTTATACTCTCTCACACACACATACACACACGCACAGTACAGCGAAAGTGCATTGTTAATTTTTGAAGCAACAATAACAACAACATTATTTGGCAACTTAATGGCAATAAAATGTTACCAGAAATAAAAGGATACCCGAGAGCCAGCCATAAGAAACTAGAGCCCATGCCATAAACATTATCAGCTAAAAAAAAACGGGAATAAAGGAAGAAAAAGAAAGAAAGAAAAAAATAAACGCAGCAGGGAGTGTGGCGTATTTAGCGGCAGGCTCTCACTTCCTGCCATCCGTGTGCCCTTCAGTTAGCTCCTTAGCTCCTTTTTATCCACCCTTCTTTTGAGAATCGCGAGCATTTCCGTTTCTTATCGCGGCAATGTAAACGCGTTTCCGTTTAATGCCTGACATCCACATCTGGCAGCCGGCAAGGAACGACATTAAACTAGAAGCTCTCTGAGGACTCAGGGACTCAGGACTCTGCGATCTGGATTACAAGTAAATTGGAAAGGATTTAACATGAGCGCTATACCGACAAGGACAACTCGGTTGCAGCTTGTGCTATGCCTGTTTGGTGCCCTGTTTCTGGTCACATTTAATGGTAAGTATGTTGAATTTAGACCCTGATATTTATGCACATGATTAACAGTAAACTGTTGGGCCCCCCGCCCTTCCCACCAAACATACCAAACCCAATTACCATCTCCCCCTCTATTTTACTATATCCCTCCATTGGGGCCATAAATGTCATAAACGTTCGCCTATCGCTGCCTGAGCCGCGATTTATTTTCGCTTGCAATTTATTTACACAACTATTTACGAGGCATTGGCAATTCGTAAAATAGCAACAATTCAATACTATAAATGCTACAATTTGCACTGACAACAACAATAAATTTATCTGAAATGAACAAACATTTTGCTTGCAGCTTTGTCAGCCAAGCAAATACAATAATACGTATATACAACCAAAAAAAAAAAAAAAAAGTAAAATGAAAGGCTTATCGTTTGCCACAAAAGGCAGCAATAACAATAAGAAAAACTTTAAATACATATAGTTTATACTATATAGTACAATATAGACTAGTTGATGAAATTTATATCTATCTCTTTCCAATACTAACAATGCATTTCAATTTTATTTAAAAAAGAAAAAAAGAAAACACACAGACACACACATAAAAAGAGGGTCAGGTCAAGTGCAAAAATAAAAATAATAATCATTTCAAGAGTTTTATTTTTGGCATAAACGAAGAGTATATATATATATCTTTGTATATAGATAAATGTATAAATTAATTGCACATTGTAAAAATATGTTGTTTGGCGGGCTAGGTATTAAAAGAAAAAATATGTATTGTTTATAAACAAAACAAAGCCTCAACCCATACCCTCTGGCAAAATTTTTATTAACATTTTTTTAAAGCTCCTGCTCTCTGTTTGGTATTTTAAACTTTACTTAATTTTTGAAGTGCTTAAAGGTTTTAGGCATCATAAGTATCTGCATTTGCTCTTACAAGAGATCAATTTGATATATTTCATCCAAATTAATCTACTTAAACATTTCAAAAGAAAAATCTATAAAGGAAAATATTTATTAATAGCTTCAAGTTAATAGAAATAAAATTACTTGAAGCTTCAACATTTTCACTTTAATCGGGGACAATTTTTTTTGAAAAAACTGAAAGCTGATTGATATTTTATATGAATTGTTTATAAGATGCTGACACATTTGCTTTACTTCCTTTTTGTATGGACTATTAAATATATATATTTCCTGCTTCCATCACTGCGATGTGCATTATTTTGATTTTTACTCGTCTCTTGAAGTTCCATAAAAATATGTCAAATGCAAATTATGCGCATAAATATAAATAAATATATATGAATCAACAAATAAATATGTCAAATAAAACGATATGCATGCCTGCCGCAGACGCTGACTCTGCCTCTGCCTTCAGTTGTGGCATTTCCTACCTCCTTACATTCCCCAACACTCCCTTTCCTCAACCATACCCGTCTCTCTCTCTCTCTCTCTCTCTCTGACACTCTTTCTCACCCTCTCATCTTTATGTAAAAGTCAATTTGCAGTTGCCGACCAAAAGTCGCGAGTGTCATAAACATGGCGAAATGTGCGTGAGACCGCAGAAGCTGCCAAACGGCAGCAAAAATAAATAATAAAAAAAAAAAAAAAAATTAAAGAAAAAAATATTGTGAAAGTTTCAGATGCGGCAGGGGAGATTGTGGTAAGGGGTAATGGTGAATGGTGGGCTGCGAAAAATGCAAAATAATTGCATATTTATGTGAAGTCAATCGTTAAAGCGAAATGCGAGAAATCGTAAATCCAGGAAGCCTTCAAATGAGCAAATGTATGATTGCTTGCTTGCTGTTGCTTGCAACAATTTTCTGTGGCAGGAGAAAATTTATTTCAATTAATTATGAAATATGTATATTATTGCTGGCTCAGGGTTTCTTAAGCTTTAAAATACTCCCACACTTCAAAAGAAAAATGAGAGTAAGTAAAATATTTAAAAGAGCAAATATTAAATTTAACAAATAATTTTAATTGGAATTCGAAAATTATAGGAAAGCTAAATGACCTAATTCGCGAGATAAACCAGATATCGTTTAGTATTTAAGTCTTAATATTAAGAAGTATCCTTCATCTATTAAAAAATTGGCAATATCCCTTTAAGAGCTTGTAAAATCTTTGCTGAACATGATAGAAGGCCATACTTTATTTGAGAATATTTAATATCTCTAGTACTGCATTTATGTCTAATTGAAAACTATTATAATTAATTTTAAAATTTAATTTCTTCATTTCATTAGCCATTGATAACTTAATTTTGTCATTTGTAACTTCTTTATAAAAAAATTAAATGCCCGCATCTAATTATTCACTCACTCATTCATTCATTCATTCATGGTCAGTTTTGATTTCCTAATGAGCCATCTATTTGTTTTCAATTTACGTTTTTCTTTTTTGATTTTTTGTATTTGTGTATGTCAAAACCAATAAAATAAGCTAAAAATCACTCAAGAGAATGAATGGCAAAGTTTTATCTTATCGTTTGCCTTTTGTGTTTTGTCGTGTGCTGTGGTAACGGAAAAGGAAACGCGTTGATAATGATTACAATAATAACAATAATAATAATAATAATAATGAAAATGATAATGAAGCCAAACACTTGGCTTTTGTTTTGGGGTGCCAGAAAATAACATGACACTTTAATAGGACAGAATGCGGAACTGAACAAAACCAAAAATCTGCGAATAACGGGGACCAAACGCCAGCTGTTTCTAATGAAACAGTCAAGGACAATAGCCAGGCGGCCGACGGAAATACAAACGCCATCCATGGCACGCATCCGGCCCGGCCCGGCACAGTGCGGCCCGGACAGGACCGGCACGGTCTCAACCATCCCCGTGCCTGATGATAAAAGCAGCAAGCGAAATATTGTCCAACGATATGACCATTTATAAGAGCATCAGTTACAATGGCTAAATGTCAAGGGAGTAGGAGTAGCCAGTAGCAAGAGGAGGTTAAGGAGGGGCATTGTAATAAATTAAAAATGAGAAAGTGTATAAAAATAAACAAAAGCAAATGCTAGCGGAAATATACCAAACAATGTTGATAAATTTATAAAAAAAAAAAAAACCAACGCAAACTGAAAAGAGAAATGCTAAGATATAGAAATTAAAGTCCAAAAACTAATGCATAATTAAAGCCTATATTTGTCATTCCCATATAATAGTTTAACCGTAGAGATTGTTCCCACTTTTGGTCACTTTATTTACGCTTTTTCATACTAGCTTCATGTTGAAGTTCTTGTTTTTATTTTTTTCAATTCACACGCCAAATTCAACGCGTTCCCAAAATTCAAAGGATGCGCGAATTTGTGAAATGTGTTTTATGTGTCGCAGTGTCCTTTCTCTTTTCCGACATAGCTATAGCTATGTTGTACACAGTTGCTGCCCTTTCAAATGGAATTTACAATACCAAAGCGAATTTGAGATAACTTAGTATCAAAATTGAAACTCTATTTAACATGTCTCATTTTGTTTACACTAAAATTTAGTTGTAATTACCAATTGATTTTCAATGTCTGTTTTAGAACATTGAGAGAGATATAAAATATCTATTAAAATAAATTAAAATACATTAAAATAAATGAGATAGAAATTTAGAAACATTTAAATAAATTTGATAGAAATTGAAATACGTAAGATCAAAAGTATTATAAAAAACTTTCTTTAAAAGTTATTTAGGCACCATTTTTGGTTATATAATAAATTAAGAGATATTATAAAGTCAGAAGTTTCCTATTTTACATATTTTGTAATCATTTAAAGCATTTTTTTGTGCTCCACAAATAATTATATATATGTTAATATAAACATTCAATTCACTTGCATAATAATCATTAAACTAATATTGAAATTTCAATTTAAATATATTCGAAATTTGAAAATTATTTACAAATTTTGTTATTGCAATCACAAGTTAAGGATAAACAATAATAATTAATAATATCAATAATTACATCTACATATGTATCTATGTATCTATAGTATATTGATTGAGGTGCCTGTTGGCCATCACATGTTGTTATTTTTCAATCATCAAATGACAAAATATGAAATTAAATATCTATATATGTATATAGATATATATTCAATGGAATCAGAACTAAGCAAACACAATTCAATTATTGCTTCGGGTATTTTAGAAATTTTAAGTTGACGAAATCGATTGAATTTATTATGGCAAGTTCTCTTTAATATTTTGTATGTCTCTATGTATATATATGTATATATTTCTCTATATTATACTTACATCTTTGTTGTTATATACTCTTTTAGCTTATTTGCTAGCTCAGCACGTCCATTTTTGGTTTAGGTTTTTTTTTTTTTTTTGGGAGATTCTTGGACGCTTTTCAGTTTACGTCTGCTTTTGGTTTTATATTTAGCTTTAGGCATTTGTTTAAATTAAAGATTATGCACAAGTGTTTTGCCTCTTTTTTGTTGTTTGTTTTGTTTTATTTTATTCCTCTTTTTTTCCTTTTTTTTGTTGGATAAAATGAGTTCAAGGGATTTTATTAAAATGGCATTTTATAATTTAAATATGTGCATAGAGCTTATCTAAACGAAGGTCTATCCTTATGGCGTTGAATGAATGAATTGCCTATGTGACGTCAATGTCACAGTAAAAAGGGCACAAGTTATTTTATATTGTTTGGACTTTAACTTTTTATAGACGAGGGTTACTTTAAAAGAGAAAGAGGGGAAACTAGGCAAGGATATTTAGTCTCATATATGATTGCATTCTCTATTTAGCTTATTTAGTTAAGTTAAGCTAATTTAACAGATTATTTAAATAAGACTTTAAGTACATGCAATTTATATTAAACTCTAAGTTATATTTTGATTTCAAGCTTTGAATTCCATAGAAGATTTACACTTCTCTAGAGAAAACTTCCATAAAACAGATACTTTACTTTTAAAAACTGTAAGTTAAAGCAAGTGTCGGTGAGGATTTCTTAAAAAAATTTAAAAAATAATAGTAATAAAATAAAACTTATTGAACAATTTCATTTTATTGCATACATCTATTAGATTTATAATTTTTTCATTTTTTTTTTCTTTTTATTTAGGCCTAAGGGTCGTTTATGTAAACAAGAAAATTTTATAAAATGGTAAAAGTTTTCAAACCACCCACACACATACATACATAAATATAAGCTCCCACACACACACACAGGCACCCACACACAATTACAGTGAGAGAAACACATAATAACACAAGTACAATTATAGTAATCATAATAATAAAAGGCCATTTAGCACTTTTCCCTCTTGTTGTACTACTTATAATTCATATTCATATTGTTAATTCTTTGACTTGCCAACAGTCCCAACTCCCGCCTCAGCCCAGCCACTCTCCTCTCCATCCATAGAAGTCGGCTGTTTGGCCCGCGGGTGGCAGTCATAAAAGCTTCATAAACATTTTACAGCTTGCAGTTGTTGCAGGAAACAGTGCACCAGCAACGGAAACATTGCCCAATCTCCACCCCAATCCTCTTGCTCATGCCCAGTAGCAGTAGGAGTAGTGGCAGCAGCAGTTGGGGACATCATAATTGCTGGCAACCATTTCACATTTTAGCTACTCTGGTCCCAGGAATTTGAAAGGGATTTATAAATGAATAAAGAAAAAGAGCGAGCCTCTTTAATGTTGGGGACATTTTTTTCTATATGGCTGAGTTCTTTTTTTTTATCTATTTTTGGTCAAGGACCCAATAATCCTTAAGCATCCTGTCGCTTTGATCCGCTCAAAAAATTTATGTCATTCCAAAAAAAAAAAAAAAGTATTTTAAATTCGTTTTACCAAGAACTTGAATTTTTAGAATTTTATATCTGTTTGCCAAATCTTTAAATAAATTTTTTTTTTTTTTAAAGATTTTCTTTTTAAATCCTAATATCGTTTTTCTATTGGTATAATATCAAGTTACCATTGGGAAAAAAAAAGTTTTAAAGAAAAAGTAAGAATGGGTAGGCGACCCACATTGAACTCAATTCAGTTTGTGCTTGTTAGGAGCTAAACGAAGCTCAGCCTCAGGTGTAAATTACAAATCTGAGGTAGCGCATAATGAATGAATCAGTTGCCGAGTTGGTCTCAGCAAAGAGAGCAAAAGAGCCAGCTAAATGAAATGAAATCGGAGTGAAAACGCTTTCATTAAACATGCCATGTTGTAGGTGGCAGTAGGATTGGTCGGGGGAAGGAAAAGTTTTTGCACGGCGACAAACTGCGGCCAAGTTGATTAGAAAGCGGTGTGTCGCCTGGGACTGGCAGGCAGGCAGGCAGGCGCAGCCTAATGAAAAACTTGGAAATTTACGGTCAACGAGTTGTCAAAGCGGCACACACAAAAGGACCAAAAAGAGGAGCAAGACCATAGTTTCCGACGCCAAGTCAAACAATTAAGGTCCACAACCATGTTCCAATGGGGGGCAGTTTAAATAAATAATTGCCATCGAAATTAAGCAATGAGCAGTGGAAGCAATGGGGCATTGGGGCAATGGAGCAAAACGACAACGAAGATAAAGACAGAAGGTGGATGGGTTGGGGTGGGGGGGATGAGAATTGCCGTTGTAATCTCACTGGTCCAGAACGTCGACGACAACGTAATGCGCGCACACGGAAGTGACACAGGACCTCTACGACGATGGGGCATGGGCAAAGTAATGACAGGAAGTACTGATAAAAGAGACAAAGAAAACGCATGCATTAACACAGATAAGAGGCGCAAACGAGAAATGAAATGATGGAGGTGGTGTAGGGTGGTGTAGAGTGATAATGGGAGGAGATTTTGGGATGTGCAAAAGGAGTGCTGAGTGTTGAAACATTGTGGAAAGTTCATTAACGTTGATCAAGAGCGTTTCCCACTGGGAAGAGGTTGGGGTTGATGGGGTAAGCACTATATATACATATATATGTACGTATGTATATATTACACATGCCATCATACTGGATGTTTGCCAAAAATAGAATATTGCCAGAATTCCGTTTTGCATCTAGTTTAGTTAAATAAATGATAATTTATTAAACAAACATTTAATTCTTATCAAATGTTGGTTTTAAATTTTAAATATAACCACAACCACAAAACCATTTCAACAATTGTTGCAAAACAGAAAAATAAAAGGAAAAATCAAATTTTAAATGAAAAATGTTGGCAAAAGTTAAATCATTTGACGTTTATCTATCATCATTGTTACAAATTAGAGAAGAGTTCGTGTAAATAATACTACACAAATTATATAAAATATTTAACAATATTATTTCAATGCTTTATCTTTATCTAAGTGTAAAGAGAAAAATTATCTATTCTTAATAATAAATACAGTAAAATTTGAAAAGAAATAGCTACAGGGGAACTGTCAACCTTCTTCAATTGTTTATAATATTATTCGGAAGCAAACAAATAAGCTTATTCAACTGAGAGGATAAACTTCAAATATATATATAAAGAAATCAATTATGATAATTTTGAAATCAAAATCTAACAAAAATATTATCAATTTTCTGTAGTATATCCCATGGGTTTGCCCATCAGTCACGTGTCCATCTCTATGTAATAATGTGTGGGTATTTTTGGTGACCCAATCTTGGATGCCATCATCAATTGTCAAATAACCAACTGTGTGAGGATTTGCGCACCAGCTGTGTG
This sequence comes from Drosophila neocordata, assembly GCA_018903615.1. Classification (NCBI taxonomy): domain Eukaryota; kingdom Metazoa; phylum Arthropoda; class Insecta; order Diptera; family Drosophilidae; genus Drosophila; species Drosophila neocordata. The sequence goes on along the minus strand of JAEIGI010000002.1, from coordinate 15,690,386 downwards.
GTGGCCAAAGCGTTGAAGCATTCATGGCATTGCAAATCAACGCACAAAATCCCATCCACATACATACAAACACACACACACACACACAGAGATATACATAATATATATACATATATATGCACATGAGACTGAATGGGGGGCAATTCTCATGCTGTTCCCTTAGAACAACTCACTTTGCGGGTTATTTGTTTTGACCATTCACTCATTTTCCCTTTGCCATTCAGGCAATCGAATGCAAAAGTACCCAAAAATAAAAATAAAAAATAAAAAAAAGGGTTCAGCAAAAGTATCCTTGAGCACAGTTATAGTGGATGGAATAGGAAAAATCAAACGATTCTTAAAAAACAGAGCACAGGAAAACAAACAAACAAGCAAACGTAAAAGAGGGAACCGCAAATGGACAACCAAGACTGGGACCAGGCCAAAACGCAAAACGGTCCAAAAGAAAGGTTGCTGCCAAAAACCAAGCGTCAGCCAACGAACTGAGCAATCGTAAATCTTCTTATGTGTGCAGCAGCAACAGAAGCAGCAGCAGCAGCAGCAGCAGCATTTTAACGATAATTTGCTTTATTGGAACAGTTAGAGCATTTTGGCCAGCAGAACGGTCCACAAGTCAACTGACAACTGGAGCGAAAACCGAAAACCAGTCCCAGATACTATACCATGTGCGATATGCTGGGATTCTTCTTTTGCCTTTTTTTTTTTTTTTTTTTTTTTTTGATTTTTTTTTTTTTTTTTGTTCGGGGTTGTTGACTAGTTTGGTGCGATGCCTTTTGAATGTTTTAACGTTTCCGTTTAAATGGTTTTTATGGCAAATTTATGTAGAGGAAAAACACTTTTAAGGTTGACCAAAAGGACATACGCAGAAATCCATAAAAATTGCTAACAACATACAAACAAACACACACACAAACACACATACATTTATAGGGACATCCATTGCCCGTTGCCCAACCAACACTCCGTATCGTTCAAGGTGTGAACAAAGATTTGCCACTTTTGCTGGCCATTTGGCATCGCTTGCTGACTCAATATGTACCATGAATAATGGCAGAGCAAATTGCTTACCGGTCCAAAGCTGCTTCCCTCCCTTTGCTCTTTATTTTTTCCTTTTTTTTTTTTTGGTCCTGCACTAACAAAATTGCTTCAACAACTAACTGCAGTTGGCCATTTGTCCCTAAACGTTTCTGTTGACTGTTGCTTGTGTTGTTGGTAGTAAAAAAAAAAAAAAAAAAAACAGGAAAAACTATGTTTTACCAGCTTGATTTCAGGTAATTACTTTGTCATTTAACAATTGACTTGAAATTGGCATTTCGACTCTGATAGTTTGTCATTCGTATGTTCTTTCATTCAATGAGATAATCAAGATTGTATTGCCAGTGGTTTTATATACATATATGTATATATAAATATCTTGAGAGTATGGCATAAATTTAAATAACTCAATTTGCCTTTCTCTCTCTGTCGCTCTCTCTGTCTCTCTTTCACTTTCTGTTCATAAGAGCCTGCACATTTAATTAAAATATTTCATTATTTATTTCAGGCGGCCAAAAAGGTCCATAAACAATGTTGAAAAATAACAATGATAAAAGCAACGCAAAAGCAACGGCAACAAGAGTCAAGTATATATATACTTGTACTATAAAATATAAATTTCTTTATAAATGCAACTGCATGCTTTACATGTATGTATGTATAAACTTTCTCTCTCTCTCTCTGTCCAACGTGTTGCACTTTGCCCCTTTCACCCTTCAGGACTGACCATTTATTTAAATTAATAAATAAATTACAATTTCACATAAAGTAGTTTAACAAAAGTGAGAAATATTTTCATACTATTTAAGGCAAAGTTTCTGTTAAGGAATCTGGCATTACGTATACGCCCAGTGTAGCGCATTTTAAAGTATCTTAAAAATGCATTTTACGAAAGAAAAAAAAATGATATTCAGCTAGTTATATATTAAAATATTTATATAATCCAATTAATATTGCTAGCTGTTGTTGTTGAATTGTTTGTTGCATTTGTTGTCTCTCTTTTTCATGCAAGGTCTGTTGGTCCGTTCGTATTGTCGTCACTTAGATTATGCTAAGCATTTTGCCAAGAGTAAGTATTTTTCACACAGTCTTGAGTCCTCATGTCCATACAAGAAGTAGAGAGCTCTGCACTCAGTTGCGAGAGTTTATTGATAAGTATTAAATGTTTAGCTTTGGATTTTAAAATTCAAATTTAGTCAACAATGGCAACAAAACCTTGACTGATCAAAACATATTTTTTGTTTAGCTATTATCACTAATTTATTCAACAGTTTGTTAGATCATTAAAGAACCGTAAATTATCTTTTTCTTATAAAAGATTATTCTTAAAGTGTTTAAAAGCTTTCTTTTAATCAAAGAAAATAAGACTTCTTAATTTCTGATTCACCTTTCTTAAAATTAAATATTTTATTCATATGTTTATTCACATCCAAGATAAATTTACATGCACAAGTTTATTCACACAACCGAATAGACACTTTCACTTTGAAAAACTTAATGCTTTACTTTATAACTTATTGATCTACCCTCGCAAGACAATGCTGACGCAATGTTGGCTGCCGCATTGCCTTGAGGCCTGGCTAGGCATGGCATGTGACATTCGCCGGCATAAATGTCAACAACTGCTGCTGCCGTTGCTTTTGCTGTTGCCGTTGCTGTTGCTGTAGCTGCTGCTTATGCTGTTGCCATTGTGGTTATTATTGTTGCTGTTGTTGTTTGTTGCAAGTGTGACTGCGGCTTTGGCTGTCAACAATGTGACGTCCATGCTTTAGGCACTGTGTAGCATAGCACCAGGGCATTTCCTTTTGAGAGCCACTTAAAGTTGTTCACACAACTGTTGCTGCTGTGCTGCTGCTCATATGCAACATATGTTGCTACCGTGCAGCAACAACACCAGGAGCAACAGCAGTTGTAATTATACAATAATTATTCCTCTTATTCTCCGATTTGTTAGCCAATTAGACAGCAACAGGTTTTGCTTTTCTCTTACTCAGGAAAAGTAAAAGAAGCAATAAGAACCATTTATATTAATATTTATGCCCCAAAGCCGAGTATCATCATCATATCATTTAATATGACTAGAATTCGCTAAAATTTTCCTTCATTTTCTTCATTTTCCTTTTGGGCTAAATATAATTAAATTCATTTATGTGCTCCAACTTTTACATCCACTCCTTCTCTAGCCATTAAACGAAAACAACCAAAAATAACCATTATGATAATAATAGTAATATCAATAACAATAGGCATTATTATTTGCCAATATTTGATGGGTGGTACATAAAAACCAGATGTTAATGTGTTCATTTTGAATATCAAATAAAATGTCAAACGAAAATTATGAAACTTTTTTTGCTTGCCATAAATATTTATCGGTATTGAAAATTTAATTTGAATTAAGAAAATTTAAGAAATGTTTTTAAATTGATTTATAAACAATTATTTGATTGTCTTTGAGTCTAGTTAAAGGTTAAAGAGACAACTACTTAACTTTGTTTCAATAAGAAGTAAATCGAGAGTTTAAAAGGCAATATTTGAGTCTTCAATTATATAGTAGGTCAAAGATTCATTAGTAATCAATTTTATATAAAGAAATGAAGTTAGGAAGTTTTTCTCTTATTATTGGTAACATTATTTGAAAACCGTTTCCAGTTTTTATATTGAAAAACAAATCTTATATATAAATTAATATCTAAATAGAAGAATCACAAATTCCAAATTAGCCAAAATAAACTTACTAATAGTTTTTACTCTAAATTTTAAAATATTTTTACTTTTTGGTCGATCAAAATTATAAAACAGACGGCCATTTGATTGTTAGTTACAATTTCAACAGGTTCCCCCCAACAGGATCAGTGAGATAATTATTCAAATAAATACACAAATAATTTTAATTAATTTTAATTTACCAATTTCCTCTCAAGTATAAAACACTCCAAGTCGTTTATATTCCCATTGTATTTCATATATATATATATATATATTTTTATGCTGCAGCATATGTTGCCATATCCTCCATTTATATTGTTTCTGCTTAAAGTTGTTGTTCTTATCTATTTATCAAATTTCTCAGCTCGTTCAGTCGCCTTTAACGAAATATGATTTATTTGCCCAAAGGCGCTTGACTACACGATAAGAATGAGGATAAGGGGCAATGGAATGCTGCGCCCCTTCTTGGCCTTCGCCCATTTAAACTGTCGAAAGTTGTAAGTGTTGCCAGAGCAAAAATCGAAATCGAATGCCGTCTTAATGGCCTCGGGCCAGACAGACAATACGCATAATTTTGCAAGACGAAAAGGCAACGGCAACAGGACAATGGAGAGACAATCGGACAGATCGGATCTGTTTGTCTGTCTGTCTGTCTATCTATGTGTTTCACTGGCCCCCTTCAGTAGTTTCATAGCATTCTTATTAGCAGCTAAGGAAATTTGAAATTATAATGCCGTTCGACAAAGCGGCAAAGTTTTTTCTTTCTTCTGCTAGCAGTTGGCTCAGTTGGCTTTGGCCATAAATATAAATTTGATTTTTTATATTGCGATTTCATATGTATGTTAGTGTGCGTGTCTGTGCAGCTTTTACCATATCCATGGTCTTTCGTCCCAGCTCTTGTTACAATTGTAAAACTAAGCTGGCTTTAACTATATGGCTTTAAATGCTCAAGTTTTTTATAGTAAGAATCATTTCGATTTGCATTAGTGTCAATAAAATATGTGAAAAGTTTGCCCATAAAACCAAATGCCTTAATTTAAAATGTCGTTAATTTTGTGTGTTCTGAGAGTTTAAGAGACAAAAATAACAAAAAAGGAAATCATGTTGGACAGCTATAAAAACATATATATATAAACATACATATATATATAAGGGTATATGTATTTTGTAGAGTTTCAGTTAAAGATTCTTGTGCAATTTGAAATTTTTTTTTTTAAAGACCATGACCTTGATTAATTAAACAATGAAATCCAATTCCTAGGACATTACTTATATAGATAATTGCTTACTTAAATAAATATTGTCCGCCCAAAACATCCAAAACAGATATTAAAATCCTCTTTTGGTTTTAAATATTAATAATATGATTGGAAAAAAATATATATATGAAGTTATATATGAAAACTTTGCATGAAATCAAGCAGAATTGCTTTAATTTGGATTATAATTTCATTTTCTTGGCCTAATCTTTATTAAGTCCCAGGGGCACAACCAAACTCTTGTCTGTCTTTTTGGCACACTTCATTTTTATCTACATGTCAATAGCTGTGAATTTTGATTATAAGCTCTGAGACTCTGTCATTGGCAGTGATTTGGCGTGTGGGACCGACAAAAAATAAAAAAAAAAAAAAAACTTTGCCAAGCATTAAGAGCCGCAAGTTGGAAAAATGTCAGAAAAACTGTTGGCCTGGCCGACACATATACTCCCACATACATATGTGTCGGCCGGGCAAAGGAAAAGAAAAGAAAAAATAAGGCAAACTTTTTCATTACGCATTTTTTTGCGCTTGTATGCACCTTTAACCTCTCATACTATGATATTTCGTTTTTATGTTTTCTCTTTTTTTTCTTTCTTTGCTTTCTTCCATTTTTTCCATTTTGGTTATCAAAATCACACTCATTCATATTCAGCTTTTGCTTAAAAACTTTTCTAATTCCATTAACGTTACGCACACATGCAAAGGCAAAACTGTTCACGGTTCCTTTTCACTACCAAAATTTCAGCTTCTGGCCGTTTTGGTTGTTGTGGTTGCCAAAGTCAAAGTCCAAGCTTGGCCATGAGGAGAAAGAAGTTCTTGGCGCTTCATGACTTTTCAAATACAGTAAACTCACATTTCTCACTTTAAGAACTTGGCATTAGGCGAAATATCTTTAATGAGCTGTAGTTGTATACAGATTTTCTCATTTTCCATCAACACACCACAGACACACACACCCCTCTTTTGATCTCCCTCCCTCGCTCTCTCTTTGAAAAAGGTCTGTTTTATGCTTGGATAATTTAATCTTTCTTTTAAATTTTTATAAATGAAAGGAAATTTAACTTTTTAACTATGATAAAATACACAGTAATTTTTATATATAATTCATAACAATATATAAAATTATATAAAAATAAAATACCAATATTTTATACTACTCATTTCTACTACCAATTTTACTACCATTTTATACTACTAATTTATAGCATTTTTTTGCTTTTATTTAGATTTTTCTTTAGAAGAAAATGTAGAGCATTTGATTGTCGTGTATTTATGTTTGATATATTTTTTCTTGCTTTTTTTAGGACATTAATTTTGTTAAATTTCTGTTAATAATTATTTTCACATTTTTGGCATTTTCTCGTGCGGTTGGCAGTTGCCTTGGCAAAAAGTGAGGGATGGAGGGGGAACTGAGTTAATTAGTTTGTAATTATTATAAATTGAGGATGAATACTTTTCCTTGTGGCAAGTTTAATTGGATATTTGATGTTTTTAATTTAAGCAAAAAACGATGAAATAAAGTATTAGCGCGCAAGCAGTGAAAATTAATTTTTAATGCGAATGACTTTGTCATTTAACTTGATATTTATGTCTTTGACTGTACATATTATATAGTTTCTTGCACGTGTCATTGACCGAAACGCCCACTAACCCATCTGTACACACACAGAGAGAGAGTGGGAGAGAGATAGAGTAACAATTAATCATAATCTTGGCAAGTGCTTGGGCCACGTACAATGGCAGGCAACTGCCTGCAGACAGCAGAAATATAAAACAGTTTTTCATAGAAACCAACAATAAATTTAACATTGCGACGCAAGAGAAAGAGAGAATCACAGGGGGTGTGTGTGTAGTTGGGTTGGCTGGTAGGGTACAGCATCTTGAGCAGTCATAATTTTGAATCAAGCAACCAAACTCCGCCCAGTTAAACCATATGCAGGGAAATATGTTTAAATTTGCTTTTTAGTTATCACCTCATCCTGACATTTCTACTATATGGTAAATGTATTATCATTTTCAAAGCTCCAACATTTCCTCCCCCCTAAAAAGAACCACCCACTCCACACGTAACTTGGCAATAATTTACCATGAAACATGACTGTAACAACAGAAGTAACAAGGAGGTGTAGTACAATAGAAAGTTGTCCTTTTTAAAGCAAGCGAAAAAAAATAGTTGACTGGTTTTACTTTAAGACTTTTCATTTTTTATTCATTGCCAAGTTCTGCCACTTTTTGCTATTTAAATAATAAGAGAAAGAACATTTATACTTTTTAATATTTATACGTTAAAAAACAACTTCCTATTTTTATATTTTTTCAAGTAAATAACCTTCTTCTGTCTTTTGAACTTTAAGTTTTATATAAAAACATGGTAACTCTGCGTGTATGTGTCTGTGTGGGTGTGTGTATAAGTGAGTGTGAGTTCTGCCATCTGCAAGAATAGAACTGAAGACAACCACAGTTGCAGCTTTGGCTTTAACTTTAACTACTGCTTCTTTCCCCGGCACCACCTCTTTATAAGTTTCAGTTGTTGTTCTTGTTTTTATTGAAAGTCGAAAATTGATTCTATTGGCTTTTGTGTTGTGATAAGGTCAAAAGTTAATGTAAATGTTGTGGTTTTTTTTTCAGGGAATTGAGACAGTTTACCAAGAAGTTTTTAAATTAAAAGTTTCAAATTGTTTTTAATGGCTCGTTCACTTCAACAATGATAAGAATAAATACTTTATATTTATATACACATACTTAATATATAAGTTTATAGAAATAAATAAGCAGAAATACAAAGAAAAAGGTTCAAAAAGAATTGAATAGAAAATTTTTAAATCTTATAGAAAACTTTTAATATATATGAAAATAGAACACAAAAGATAGCAAGAATATAAAAGGAAGCTACAATGTCTCTCATTCTCTGTATCTAATCTAAAGAAAAGCAATTTGGTTAGACTTTATTTAACCCTTCGATTGATTATAATTGAAATCCTTACATTTGAAAAGTAATTCCATGACATTCAATTAAAACGATAATCAATTTTCACATACAAATGTTTCTTTTGTTTAACACAAAATTGAGTGGCAAGCGAGTCGTGTCATTGTTAAAGCCATCTACATAAACCATTCGAACCAAGTTCAAAAGGAAACCAATCCAACAAATGCACCATAAAAAACCAATACTATCTCATTCTACAGATGCGTCTGTGTGTGCAAAAAGTTTTCTGCGTTGCATGGAGGTAAAAAAATAAAAAAAAAAAAAACAACGGAAAAAACTTGGATAAATTTACAGTTGAAACAATTACCATGAATTTGATCAAAAATGATACGCAGCACTGTTCGTATCCGACCATGCAGCAACAATATTTTTTAATGCACTTTTAGGGGGAAAATGAGATGGCAAAAAAGCGGATGCTAAGAACGAGGAAAACTAAGTCGATAAAGATCAAGATAGCAGAGGGAGAGAGAGAGAGAGAGAGAGAGAGAGGGGGAAGAAACAAGGAGCATTCAGTCTGCTGACATATAGACCACGACCACGACCCGTACCCGTAGCAACAGGACTATCAGGACATCTAGCCAAGCAGTGGGTGGAGAAGAGGTTGAAAGCGGGGGGAGTTGTGGCAAAATGTAAGCGTAAAATTGCTTGAGAAAACTTTTTCAACTTTTCAGCTAATATTTGACTTTCACAAAATAAGGAGACGATGTGGAAAAACAACGTCAAGACATTGCAAGGAATAAAAAATATATATGTACCTTATATATATATATATATATATATATATTTGTAAGTATACATACATATGTACATACATATATCTATTTTTTAAACATTTTTGTAAAAGAGATTCCTTTATAGAGACAGCGACAGAGACACACACATATACGCATACATGGACAAATGATGTCGCGGCATTTCAGTTGAGAAAAAGTTAAGCTTATTGATTCTTCTTGAGGCTCAAAGTTTGGCTTAAACATTTCCTACATTGATTTTACACCAAATTAAAATTGAAAATTGTTTTTTATCCTAGTGCAACATAAAACGTCTAACAAGTGGACAAAAAAAAAACTTTTAAAATTTTGTATAAACTTAATATTTTGTTATTATTAGTTGATGTAAGTGTCCAATGTTGTTTTCGCTACTCGTTTACGCTCACCTCGCCTTTCCCACAGCGTTTATCCACAAACTCAAATAGATTTTGAGTAGCTTTTCAGTTTTGCCTCAACGTTAAATGAGAAAAGTTTTCAGCAAAGTGTTTGGTTGCACTTTTTTCGGTCCTGTAAGGAAGCCAACTTCAACGCTTACAGTGTCACCCCCTTTTCCGACCCCCACCAAACAGCTATTCACTCAGTGCAGGTAAAGTGTGTGCCGTTAATGATCATTTTTATTTGGTTAACCGTTTACTGTTTACGTGGCAAAAAAGGTCAAGTTACTTTTACCTTTCACTTTGTGACTGGCCCAGAAACACTTGGAAAAAATAAAGTTAAGCAAAAATTATAACAAACTTTTGCAGTCCACTATATAAATGGTTAAACTTTAAATGCGCTATAATTAATTTAGTTTAAATTGAAGTAGAACGAAACGAAAACCTCTGGTCACATTATGGCTCACGCATTTCTCAAACTTTTTACCCAGCTGTTCATACCAAGCAACCGCATGGTAACACTTAAATTTATGTGTAGGTTATTTTATCATAAGTAATGCAGCAATGTAGAATAGATCATAAAAGAGAAATGAAAAATTCACTTACCTTACCGTTTAACTTTAAACTGTTTGTCTCGCTGTCTCTGTTGCACTTTTTGCTCACTTTTTACTCACTGTCACACACACATTAAAAACAAAAAAAAAATATTGAGGCTCTCAAAAGCACAGCTCATTCACACACGCACACACTAACACTTATGCATACATATATTGCGGCTTTTTTCACACTTTGGCTTGTTGCCCACCGGAGTCACATTTTTACAATTTGAAGAATTTTTACAACCGACAAACCGATTTATATGCGAATATCACCACTTGAACGCCGATATTAAAAATTGAGTGCCGATCTACTTTGATTACACTTTTACGCAGTTAAAAACACGATGGCACAATAACTAACCAACAATTTGCGGACAAATTTCAACCACGCCAAAAAACACTTTCAGTGCGACCAGATTTTAAAAGTTTGTTTTGATCGCATTTGATAAAACCCCTATTATATTGGGGCTGTTAAATTATGCTAAAATTACGTTAAGTTTGAAATTGATTATGTTAAATAAAAGAAATGAAATTGTTTAGCTTAACGGAATCTTTTAGTTTGAATTTGAAACTAGTTTTTTAAAAATTATGATTCCAACTTCTAATTGAGATAAAGTCTAAATGTCATTTTAAATATCAATTTGGCTTATACAGTTTAGTGCATATCTTTAGGGCTTAACCAAGACTAAATATAAGGGACTAGTTTTGTTCCAAAACATACATTGGCACTATACATCCAAATTTATGTATATATATGTGTATGTACATATGTGTGTAGCATTTTTACTAACCCCACCAAGTTTACTAATTTTAGTTTGGCAACTTTTATTGTAGATATACACAATAAATAAACGTCAGCGTCTGCAGAGACTGAAGAACCACTAGCAAAAAAAAAAAAGTAGAATAATAATAAATAAACAACAAGAACAATAACTAAGAGACGTGGGAAATCTACTAGTAACAAAAGCCATGCCAATGCCAACAGCAAAAAGTAACAACAACTACAAGAAAAAAGGGAAAATTCTGTGGAAACGCAAAAAAAAAAAAAGAGCAAACGTCGCGTTCAGCCGAGCATATTGAGAGTTCGTTTTAATTAAAAGCAAAAGGAACAACCAGAGTCAGAGAAGATGAAAACCAAAAAAAAAAAAAAAAAAAGACGAAAGGGCGTTGCCTATGTACAAAAATTTTAGCCACAAGCCTTAAAAAAAACTAAAAAAAAAAAACATAAATAAAGTAAAAGACTAAAACTTATGGTAAAAGTTGCATACTCTTTTTTACACTCTGTTTAAAATATAATTTTTTGTTTGCACCTCTTGGTCTCGAAGTTCAATTAATATTGAAACATTTTCTAAATTTTTTGTTGTTGTTTAAATCAAACTTCAAAAATATTTAAGGTATCAACTAACTAATAGCTTTTAGGTAAGGGTATAAAAAACCAAACAAAACTGCCAGAAAAATTTATAAAAATGATTAAAAAAGTTGCCACAAAAGAAACAATCACCAAAATTACAAAAAGGGGTAAATAACAAAAAAACAAAACAAAACACGTACACAAAAATAAGTGAAATAAGAGACAGAAATTGTTGTTGTCAGACATACAACAAAATAGTAGCGAAAGGGAACAATGGATTGCAGCATATTTGCATTGCGTATACGCCATGTAATAAATAAAACAGAAGCAAACAATAGTAAGGGCATAGAAAGGAAGTGGAGTTCAGGGAGTTTTGTTTCGCAGCAGAGGCTGGGCTTACTGCTACTTGAGCTGACTTGGCACTGGGAAACAGTTTCCAACTGAATGGCTTTATATCTATCTACTACAACTACTACTACTTTTACAACTATTCCAGATATATATTTGCCACAGCTGCCAAGGATAGGATAGAGAGTTTAGTCAGCATGGTATCTTCTTTTTCCCCTCTTTTATCCCCTTTCCAGTTATATTCAATGTCTCGCCATCATCATCATCATCAGCAACAGCAGCAGCGACAGTGGCAGCAGCAGAAGGAACTAAAGTTGGAGCAGGACCAGCAGCTTGCTGCTCGTTTGCGCCAGTTTGCCCGTTTACAGGCTTTTACCTGAAACTATTACCTAGTTGCCGGCTCAGTTGGTCGATCCTTCGTCTAAATGTTGAGTCCCTTCTCTTTCTGCAATCAACAGACAACAAGCAACTGCAATGTCCTCCCCTCCTTCTTCACCATATTTCTTTATAAATCTCTTATGCCTGAATATTTTGTTGAGCATCTGTAGATAGTTGCTCATCTGATTACATATTTATTTGCAATTTATGCATAATTTTATAATAGTTTCATTGTAGACTAAAGTTTTCTTTTTTTTTTTTTTTTTAAGCTGACACATTTTTTTTTTTTCACTTGCATTCTAAGCTGAAATTTGCAATATTTTTGCATGCCAAGACAATCCATCAATCCATCATATCAACCAGAGTAACCCAAAAAAAAGAAAGAAGAAATTCCTCTGTTTCTCAAATCTCTAGTACATAAACCTGTCAGAATATGGTCTGATATTATAGTTTCACTTTAAGCTGAAAGAAGCAAAAAAAAACAAAGAAATAAAAACCAATAAAGTAAAGCCTGAACTTTGAGATATCCTTTAATAAAAGCAGTTTTCTGGCTAGTAAAAGAAATAAATTGGGTAATATTTTTTTATGTAACATATCAATTAATCAAATCAATCATTAATTAAACAATAAATTAAATTTATTGCTATATTGAATGTAATGTCAAATATAAAGTCCTGAAGAAAACAAAAGTCTCGTCCCTGGGAATTGAAACTAATTTAAGCTTCTTCTTTAGAAAGTTTAACTAAATACTTTAAGGCATAAAAACTCGACTTAATTTCTCTCTCTTATATAAAAAATCCTACAATTTTCTTTATTTATATAGATAATATTAAACCCCACATACCCTTCCAAACTAATCTCTGTACTGGGTAAAGAAAGATAACAAAAAAAAAATGTAAGAAGAAAAATACAGATAAAACCTTAACAAAAACTACACAAAGAGCAGGGAGAGAGAAAAAAGAAAAAAAAGATGATGAATCTTCTTCCTCCTGTAAATGTTAACTAAAATGCAAGAATGTTTTGGGGCCAAGACAAAAGTGAAAGTGCTCCCCCAACAGAATGATGAAATGTGATGCTCCATTTCTCCAACAATAACATGTGGGCGGGATAGATAGGCCAGGAAATGATTAAAGTGGTAAAGGGAGAATTCTTATGGTTGCCCACAAGTAGAAAACTTTTGTTAGATATTTGCCCCAAGTTTAAGTAAAACGAATACTTAATACTCTTACTAAACTTTTGTGTCTTTCTGTTCTATTAAAGATTTCTGTATTAAACATATTTGTTTCCTTAATTGAATTATTTTCTTATAATTTGCTTAAGTTCTTAATAGTTCGTAAGGAATTGGTATCTCTCCTTGTCTCTGCTGTTTTCCTTAAGAATCCTGGGAATATTAATGCCCTTTTTACATAACGCCCCTTACAGATAAAGTAAGTAGAATGGCCAAGCAAAGGAAAAAAAAAATCCAACCACATGTCAATGTCAACGGCGATGACAAAGACAAATTTACCTATTCCGAGTTTCAGGCACCAGGAAAACATGGCGGAATATATATAGTACATATATATATATACGTACATACAGATATATATATATGTCTTGAGATTCACGTGTAGCGCTTTTTGTGTATTAAAATTTAAATTAGCAAATAGTCGTTGGGCTGTTTTCTTTAATAGAAAATTCCAATCTTTCTGTGGTGAATTTAACGCACCGTTAGACGAAGGACGAGACAAACATACACAAACACACACACACACATACATAGATATCCATATATATAGAGCAAATGGCGCCAAATTCCGTCCGGCAATCAACTAAATTCAAAGCAAATTGTCCGCACAATGGACCCAAAAAAAAAAAAAAAAAAAAAAAAAAACAACATTGGTTGTTAGCTTCGAGGCCAAGCAAATGCCTCATTATTTTGCGCTTGAGAAATTTCTGTCTCGTCACTAATTCATCATTGTTTCGGCACATTAAATCCTTGAACGTCAACGCATTCATTATCTCATGTGAGAGAGAGCGTACAGAGAACAAGGAGGGGTAAAATGAATTTGGCCAACTCATCGCCTGCTCACATGGTCAGCTGTCTCTCTCTCTCTCTCTCTCTGTCATCGTGGGCCGTCGTCGCCAAGGCATGTTTGAGTGATATTAACTGACCGACAATCAGTCAAAAGCAACGCAACAGCAGACAACACAAAACCAAAATAAGTAAAAGAAAACCAAAAAAAAAGAAGCCAAAAGTATGGACCAAAGGGACTTAGGCCAGATTTAGTTTTTGTAGCATACTTTGCGGCTGCCCCATTCAATAGTCTCCTCGTCATGGCCTCGAAAATCCTTTCAAATTTCTAGGCCAAAAAGAAACCACGTGAATGGGACTGACTACATATGAGTGTGTGCGTGTGTGTGTGTGCTTAGCATGTTAATTGCTTTCTAAGCTAATCGAATTTTTTGCCCGTCATTATGAGTAATGTGTAATATTATGCCTTAGCCTAGACATTAAGCAATTTGTCGGCCATTATATTATTGTTCTGGCAAATTGCTTTAAGCCCATAACGATTTAAACTATTTATAACAGATTTATGCCCTAGATAATAGAGTTAATACCAAAGCCATGTTAATAATTTGTCAATTGAAAAAATAAAACGAACACAAATATTACCAGAATATAATCGCACATGTCATCTGGACTTAATTTTGCGTGCAAATAAAACATTATTATGCAATACCGAACCAGAGAGGAGTAAAAACAAAAAAAAATGAAGTACATGAGAATATAAACAAAATCAAAAAAAAAAAAAATATTTTAAATAGTGTCAAACACGAATGCTCTTAATGGAATCAGTAAATAAAACTATATTTCAGCCTCATTAATTTTTGTTCATTTCCCTTTATACTTTATGAGAGAAATATTTAAAAATTAACCAAATACAATAAAATGGTTATCTGTCCTTTATATAGTTATGTCATTTATATTGATAACCATTAATATTTATTGATAATTTTTATTTGTTAACAACTTAAATTTGTGTACAAGTTCAATTGTAGAAAAATATGATAATGGGTTATAATTTTTTCCATTCTGTATCTAACTGTCGCTCTTAGGTTTTTACATAAGCTAAAAATGAAATATCTGGCAACACTCTATGTAATCCCAGCTTAAGTTTCCTCTCATTGCTCTGTTAACCTCACATAACAGCACCTAGCAACTAAAGAACTAAAATAACCCAGGAATTTGATTTACTTTCGATATATATCTTTTTCCTTCTAAAAGCCTTTAAAATTTTGGCTTAAAGCAAAAGTCATTTCAGTTCTTTTGACTAGATTTAAGCATTAAGCAACCGGAAAAAAATCATATTATAGTGTTAATTTATAGTGCACATACATAAGTTAATTTCTGTTGGTTCTGTTATTTGTTGTAATTAGTCGACAACGTTCAAGCCGTTGTCCCTAGAGCCATTAAAGAAGCCAACCACGAAAACCCGGCCACATAAATAATAAAAACCAACAAACAAACAAAAAAAAAGAAAAACAGAACAAGGATAGTCAACATGGAAATACTCTTTTGTACTTAATAATAGATATTAAATACAGTTTATTCTTTTAATTAAAATACAGCTCGAAAATCTGTTCTTAGGCTATAAATGTTTTAACAAATTAATATAAAAGATAAATAAATACTGGGATACCTTTAAATACAATGTGTTTAAAAAAAAGGCTAAAATTAAAGCTAAAAATAAACAGTTTTTTATTTAAGTTTCGTGTTTTCTTTAAGATAATATTTAAATATAGCTTCATATAAGTAAAAATATAAGTTAATAAAGTAATAAGCAATTATTTTTTATCTTAAATATAAACTTCTTTACAAAATATTTATATGGTAAGAGTATTAAAAAAACACTATTATTTATTTTTGCTCTTTGAGAACAAGAAACAGCTAAATGCAGAGAAAGCAGCAGCAGGTCAGATCTAGAGGCAGAGATAGACGAAGAGCAGCTAATTATTTCGTCGGTCCAAAGCCAAAGTTCATAGTTCAGATATAAAACTTAACAATAATGCATCTTAGACCATTCATCGTCATCTATATATATATTCTTTTATTATCAGGCTTAAGTAAAAATAAACTTAATTAATTCGTATGTTGTGTATATAACTCTGACTATTCCATTTGATTCATGACCTGCATTCATAAGTCCACGACATAAATGCAATAATAATTGTGGCCTGATATGGGCACAAAATATTTAAGAAATGTGTCCTTAATCTTACTTACTTTTATATATATATATATGTATGAATCAGATAGACAGTTTTAAATCCCAATGCTTTTAACACTTGGCGATTATATAAAGCTTTGAATGATAAATCCCATTTGAATCGTTACTTAATGCTGAATATTTTTTTTATTATTTGTACCATTACAGCGGATGCACTGCATCTATCCAATCTCTCTGTACCACGTATTATCGATGTGGCACAAAAGGCGAAACTTTTCTGCAGTTATGAGATGGGCAATCGGACACTGAACTCAGTTAAATGGTATAAGGATGGTCAGGAGTTTTTCAGGTGAGTCATACACTGCTGATGTGTCCATAAAACAAATAAAAATTGTCATAAAAATTTATATATATAGATATGTATATATTTTTTGGGTATATTGGCACAAAATAATAAAATGCCTTCAACGTGAAAGTGTGCCGGCGCATTCATGCAGATTTTATGGCGTAAATTGAAAATGTCATGAAATTGCAACAGTGGATGCAACAAAGTGTAGTAAGCAAAACGTTTCTACCCGTTTGGGGGGGAGGGGTAGTATATTTTGTATATGGAGGGTATGCATAGGAGGAAGTGTATGGGCCACAACTCGAAAGTGTCGCAACTAATTTAAATGCTTAATTGAAATGGATTTTTATGGGCGCCAACAATCGTGGGCAGGTGTCGTTGCCAGTTTGGTCTCAAATATGTGTGATGCGAGCTTTTCATTTAACTGGCTTAATTGTTGCACATTGCCAGTATCCAGACCCCATGATCAACCCCCTTTACCCTACCTGCCCCATCAAACGAGCTAAATGGAGCACTAAATTTTTCGGCCTCTTTTTTATATATTTTTTTTTATTTTTACGCTTTTTTTTCTTCCTCTCAATGTGGTAAATTGTTAGAGTAGGGTAAAGTGGTGGGGCGGAGGAAGCTGTCTGTGATTCGAGTTATTGATTTTAAATCCATGAACAAATATGGCAACACCAGCAACAAAAATTATTTACGTCAACTGCCAAAACCATTAAACGGTTTACGGGGGACTTTGCCAAATGGACTGGCCACGCCCATGGGGCCAACACTTTGCAATCTGCGAGTGGATAAATTTAAAAAAAAAACAACAAAACAACAAAAATTGCATGTAAATTGAATGCGTTTAGTTGACCACATTCGACATGACATTGCCAATTTTTACTCATGCCAAGTTATTGTTTCTGACATCATCCCCCCTCCCCACAATCCTTAACCCTTTACCTGACTACTACCAATATATCTATATATATGTATATATGTATAGGGAATATAGTTGCCAGGGGGCAGACAGTTGGCTTTTATCAATTACGCTTTGTGTGGGCGAATTTTGATTGTGCGGTCGGCACTTATTTTCAATTATTTATATAAATTTGACACTGTGGTCGGTTGACTTCAAAATCACAATTAAACCACTTAGTAGAAGTTTCCTTCTATATATATATATATATATATATAATAAATATATTTCTAAATATATATACTAAAAATTTAAAAAAATTTATTTTGTTGCTACGGTTTTTAGATTTAGAAAGTCAACAGTCAAATGTGAAAAAGGGAAAGGTTAAAGTCTAAAGTTTGGACATTGTTTTTTTAAATTCCCATTATTTATATGTAATATATTATTTTTATTTAATTTAATAAGTAAATTATATTATGTAATATTATTTTTGATTTATTATTGAATATTATAATACACTTAAATTTTAATTTAAGACAGAATCATTATTGAAAACGCAACGAAAAGGTTTTGAATATTTAATTATTTAATATTTTCAAATATTAAACCAAGTACTCGTTAATTTTTTATTTTTTTATTTATTTTATATCAACTATAAAAATAAATTAAATCTCTTTATTTTGCCAGCCCAAAACTTTCAATCAGCATTAAAAAAAAAGAAGGAAAGCCGAAATAAAATACAATTTTGACTGGAAAACTATAAAATCAAAATATAAAATCAAATAGAAAATATAATCAAAAAGATAGAAATTAAAAAAAGGTTGGTTTTCGACTTCAGTCTAAGGCCAAAACAACAAAAAAGTTGTGTCATATACAATTTTGAGGTTTTT
Organism: Drosophila neocordata; assembly: GCA_018903615.1. Taxonomy (NCBI): domain Eukaryota; kingdom Metazoa; phylum Arthropoda; class Insecta; order Diptera; family Drosophilidae; genus Drosophila; species Drosophila neocordata. The sequence goes on along the minus strand of JAEIGI010000002.1, from coordinate 15,672,229 downwards.
AGATTTGCTTTACCTTCGAAAACTTTAAAAATATATAAATTTTGGTATCTAATTTATAAAAGTTTTATATAAACTTTAAAGAAATATAGAATATTAATGAAAAAACAAAGAACTAAACACAATAAACAGTTTAAATAACTTATACAATATAATTTTGTGTTTAAAAGAGATTTTGCTTAGCTAATTTTTTAGTTAACAACCAAAAAAGTGTTTTATTTTAGTAAAAATTAAGCTGATCGTTTAGATAACAGTTTTCTATTGTATTTCAAACTTACAAAAATACTATAAAGATTTGTTAATATAGTACAATTTACTCAGTTTTCTACCATAACAAAGTAACCCTTTTAATAAAAGAGTATTAAAATGTTGTAGACTTTTGCCTCTGTACCGCTAATTGCTATAATCAAATGCAACATTTTGCCACATCAATGTGTATGTGTGTGTGGCAATTTGAATTCAAATTTGATTGTGTTTTCAAGTTCCAAGAGGGCCACAAATTGCAGCTGCATTGAAAACTGGCAACTGCCATTTTATTCATAATAAAAAAAAGGCGGCTACAAATCGATGAACGTTTTATTTGAACGCCATTTTTTTGTTGTTATTGTTGTTGTTGTGTTTGGCCAACGTTAGCGCCAACTTTGACGCAAATGCAGAAAAGGAAAACGTTGAAAATCTTACCCCCCCCATTCAGCCCCCCCTTTCCACCATTATTTTGCATACGCTCATCAATATTTCATGGTTTTTGGGCTCTGGCGCAGTACTCCAGTTCAAGTTGATATTCGCTATATATATACCTATATACCTCTCTCACTCACTAGCACTGTTTGCATCTCTTTCCTTGCAGATATTCGCCAGTTACACCACCAACAACAAATTGGTTTCCCGTTAAAGGTGTCACCATTGCCGATGGTTCGTCGCATTGCAATCAATTCATCTGCAATGTGGAGCTAGAGAAACTGAATGTTCATTCATCGGGCCAATACCGTTGCGAAGTGTCCGGCGATGCACCTGAGTTTAAGTTGATCGATCAAACGGCCAATATGACAGTTGGTGGTAAGTACTTAAGAATTTTAAATTGATGTATTTAAATTAATAAGGTGGCAATAATAGGAAAGTAGTTAAAGAATTTATATTTTATAGGTGAAAGGAAAACAGGATCAAATTTATATGTATCACTGTTAAAAAGCAACATATTTTCTATATTTCTTTAGTTGGCCTGTGGGTTCAAACGTATATATCTGAATGTGCATATGTTTGATTGCTATATTTTTATTTATAAATATTCTATATACAATTTCTTTCCCCAACTCTTCAGTTTATGGATTTATAATTTCAATTATTCAATGGTTACATTGTTTAATATGTAAGATATATTATTATTTATACATTTCTTTGTTTTATTATGTGGTTCTTCTTTCTTTTTTTGCCATCTAGTCGTTTTAATTGGTATGCGAATAAATCTCTATCTCTGTTAAATATGTTGATTAACTTCTACAGTTCTGTAAAGTATATGTTAAGTGCTAGTGTTAGTCAACGAGTATATGGGTTTGTTACACTCGGCCGTTACCTTTTAAACTAACCATACTGCTACAGTGAGTTGTTTATTATAGATCTACATTTAATTTTTGGCCAATTGTTGACAAAAGCATTGATAACTCTCCTTTTATTAAAAGAATCATTCTATAGATTTTCTTTGTATTTTTAAGCATATTTATGAAAATTTGGTGTCTTTTGTCCTTGCTATACAAAAATGTATATATCTGGTTATAATTTTTGGCCGTCTATGATTTATGTTTATCGCACAAAGACAACAAATTATGTGCAATTTTGCAAACACTTAATAAAATTATAAATGGTCTTTGCAGGGCCACCAACCCCGAGGGCCAACAGCAGTAAAACTCCTTTTCATTTATCAATGCCAGCCAGGCACCAAAACGAAACGAACCAAACCGAACCGAACCGTACTGAATTCTGAAGTAAAGGCAAAAATAGGAGCAGTAATACATAGGAACAGATCCAAGGGGGAAAGAAGTAGAGAGGGGGTGGGGCTACACCCCATAGGCAGTTCAAAGGGCGCCGCATAAATACTGCAAAATTGTGACACGCGTCAGCCATTTGTATGAGTAATGATTGTTAATAAATCCTCACAACGGTTGCGTAGTCTTTGCCACACCTACTGCCTACTGCCTAACGCGTAAATCCCCTCGCCCACCTATCATCTCACACCTAACACCTGCCGCACCAGCAGCAGAACAAATTCAACTCAATTGTGAGTTTTGTACGAATCAATTTATAATCTACAATGCGCGGTCGTTGGCGTTGTCACGTCCTCGCCCAGACAACACCAACAGGCAGAACAACAACAACAACAGGAACAGACACAGCAGCAACGCGGCGGTAGCGGTAGCGGTGAGCTGCAACAACAAGGCCAACTCGTTTGCGGGACTTGTAGTTGGGTTTGTTAACGTCAACGCTGCCGCTGCCGCTGCTGCCACAGCCACAGGCTTGGGCCGCCATTTTGATTTCGCTTTGATTGGCAGCGTACATGACGATGATTTCCCATACCCTACTCCATCCCTGCCCTTAAAATTATACTACACTATGCTTCTGCGGTTGATTGTGGCCAGAGAATTGGGCAGAGTAAGAGTAAACCAGAATAGACCAGGGACGGAAAACTGTATGCTTTGAAATTCAAATCAATTGATTTTGGTCCAATGTCTATTTGAGGCTAAAATGGAAATAGCCTGCTTATATCTTTTGTTCTATGTTAGTTCTATGCGGCTCAAAATGATTTATTTGTCGCAATTTTGCCGTTCAGCGATTTGTTTCTCTTTGTTGTTGCTGCGGCTTCCTTCTCTATTCTCTGTCCTGCTTTCCCTTTTTTTTTACTCTCTTTATCTATCGTTTACTTTGGGGCTTGGCTTTATTTATTGACATTACTTTAAGAGTATTGATTTGCATAATGCGCACTTAAGCATTTGTTTACGCGTAACAATCAAATTTGAATTCAAATTTTCGCATTTGTATTGCGCCTTTAATTGGATGTTTGGTTGGGTATTTGGTACACCTACACCCATTCCCCATTCCCACTCTCTTCTCCACTAGTCATTTTGCTTGTGTATTTGAATTTGTGTGTGCCTGTTTCCTATTTGCATGTCAATTTGACTTTTATCTATTCAACGTACTTAAATAGACAAAGTAAGCCATGCTTAAGTTGTTGTTGTACATTGAAATCACAATGACTAGATTATGTACAAGGAGGTCTTTTGATTTTGCTTTAGGCTATACCTGTAGATGAGTTGAACTAAAGCTTTTGAATTGAACTGAATCCATTTACATGTTTGGAATTACAAAATTTATATATAAATATATATTATAGATCTAAGGTTATTTGTCTACAGACCATTATTAATCTTATTGTTTGTTGAAATTTTTGGCCAAAATAAACATTATTTGGTTACAAAGATATTGTATAAGGACAAGACAATTATTGAAAGCTTTATTTAAAGTGCCTTTACAATTTCCAATTATTATTATATTGGACAAAACATTTCAAGGCTTTAGTTTCTGGAACAAACAATTCAATTAATTAGTAAATTATTTTCTTAATTAATAATTATATAAGATGTGCAGTGCTGAGATTTGTATTGTATTTATAAATAGCCTTGTAAGATTTCAAAAAGGCACAAAATCAAATTTTGCGGTTTTATTTTGAATTTTATGTTAACAGGCTATGTTACTGCCCGAATGTAATGTAATAAGCTACAGGCATTTGTAATTTAAAATTCTTTTAACATGTGTTAAGACTCTGTTATCTTTGAAATATTATTCTACGAACATTTTAATTAGCTTGTATTTCATTGTTTTATTGTTTTTATTGTTATATAACTTAAGTCAAAAGTTATTCCATCTCTAATAAACTGTTTTATTATTGCTTTATTAATATCTTAATACGTTGCCATATTTATAGTTTTAATTTTGTACATTAAAATCATTTGCTTAACAGTTTAAATTTTAAATTTTCTGCAATAACTAGCAACTTTTAGATTATTAGTTTTATCTACTTTACTATTTTCAACTTTTAATCTTTTACCATAACCACTATGGGATTTTTATCATCAGCAAAGTTTTTCTTAATAACAAGCTGACCACTATAAACATATGTAAATACATCTATGTCATGTAAATGTATATATAATGACTGCATCTCCTTTTTTGTTTATAACATTGCTGTTCGTCTTTGACAAAAGCCAGCAGCATTTCGTCATTTTAATTTATATAGATGAACATATAATATATAAGCCATAAAAAATACAATAGCCAAAAAAAGCCAACCACATATACATGTATACATACCTATATATATATATATATATGTGTGTGTGTGTAGACCATCACAATAGCACCAGGAGCAGCATTTACAACAACAAATATCAAACCAACTAACCGACCATCCAATAGCATCAAACTTCATCAAAAAGCTGGAGCGTGCAAAGTTTAAACTTCTAGAGAGAACAATGTGTCCACTGTAAAAACAACAAGAACCACGGGAACGAGAAGTAGTAGTAGTAGCTCCATCGTGGTAGCCTGCACGTAGTTGAAAACCAAACCCTAATGCCATGATGTTCAGTTTTTTGTTTCAATGAAGGCAAAAGCTGTTGACAGACCAACAATCAACTTGGGAATTTTCTCACTGAAGTGCCATCGGCATCGCCATCTTCTCATTCTTACAAACACACACACAAACACATGCATATATATATATATATGTAACCATCCACCTTAAAATGAGAACTTTGACATAGTCAGTTAGATCTCTATATCTCGACTTTCTCTAAAAACAGCAAAGTCACACCTTGTGTCCTCTTTGATGAGGACTTGGTTCAAAAGCCTTGAGGTTTGGGTCAAACTTTTGCCTGAACAAATATTTTGCCGCTTAGCTGAGTGCCGTATGTCAACTTACTGATTAACTTGGCCAAAATGTTGTCCAACACTAAAGGGGATTGGATGTTAAAAGGAAGATTGTAGCAAAAGCCTGAAACATGGCCCGTTCTTAATTACTTTAGACATTTTTTTTAATGCCAAAGGACCAATCTGGTTACAGTTTATCTGTTAACTGAGAAGGTATTACTATAGAAAGTTATTTATATAACTATAAAATATTTAGCAACCATTAAAATTGGGCTTTGCTTTAGATTTAAAAATCAATTTTTTACAGAATTTCTTTATTTTGAAATTGTGATGCGATTACAGGAAGCATTGTCCTTAATTTTTCATGTCCTTGAGCATTACCAAGTTAAAGAACCTTTTTGCAAAGCTTTATAATGCTTAGAAATGAGTAAAAATAAATCATAAATTTATTTTCTTAGGTTTCATATTTGGTTTAAGTTAGTATTTTTTTCCTTTTGAATACTTTTGTAACATTTTTTTTTTATGAGAAAGTTATTAACAGTATTTTAATAGAATTTAATATTATTTAACAGTATCTGAATAGTATTTCTTAGTATTTAATAATATTAATTATTTTTTAATAGTATTTAAAAGTATTAAATAGTATTAAGTAGTATATTTTTAAGTATTTTTAAAGTAATTTGCTATATTTTAAAGTCTATTAAGATGATTCTTGTAATATCCTATCCATGCTAAAAAAAAAACCTGTTAAGGCTCTAGATTGGCCATTCTTTTGTAAACCATAACTTTTACTGAGAGCCGGGATATTATATCAAATTTATATTTGAAATCAAAAAACTGTATAAAACTATTGGGAAATATATTAATTAGTTTTTCTAGATTTTTTTTAAAATACTTTATGTACTAAATACCAACATTTTAAAGCCAGAACATAGGATTCAAGTGTTTAAGAAATATATACAAATAGTTTTTTCATAATCCTTTTTATATTTTGCTTCGTAGATAACAAAATTCTTGAGTTTTATAAAATTTTAGTTTTTATTTAATATTTTCTTTAAACCTTTACGCGTTAATAATAGCTCGGTTTTACTTTTATATATTTTCTTAAAATTGTTTAAAGATTTTTGACAGTTTCAAAATACAGAAAAAAACACTTTGAAACACACGTCTTAAATAACAAAATAATTCGAGCACTAAAATTAAATTACGGATAAGGATTTTGATGAGATATTTTAGAATTATTAGATGTTAAGAATTAATAGGGCAAATAAAATGGAAAATAATTATTTGAAATTTCTTGAAACATAATTTCTAGGTAATGAAATCATTTCTATACAAGAGAAATAGAAACTTTGCACAATCTTATTGTAAACTTTATTTTAAACCAAATATATAGTTATTAATAGGTATAATATTATTCACTTTTTGCTGTCTTTATATCTTTTATATATTCATTAATTTTGACTTTATAATTTGTGGTTAGTGCTGTCAAAATGATAGCATAAAAACCATCTTCAAATTGTTTTACTTACCTGTTCTTCCTCCTCCTCCTCTTCATCTCATTCAGTTACTGGACTCGTTTAGCATTCAAGTTGAGAGCAGCGAAATTTTCCATTTCCCCTTCTTAAAAAAAAAAATGCTTTCATTTGTTGTTCTTGTTGTTGTTTGTTCTTGATTTTTTTTTTTTTGTTTTCCTTTTTTTTTTCAATCTTGTTGCTTTGTTGTTTCGTTGTGTTTTACTGGTACTTTTGGTATTTTTGGTTTATTTACTCGAGTTGATTGCTTTGTTTTCGTAAAATTTTCGTGTGTGTATGTGTGTGTGTGTGTGTTTTTGTTGCTTTTGCCAATGCAAGTCACAGTTCCGGCCACCACATGGCCAATGGGTAGTGGTGGTTGTTACACTGGGTTTGGGGTAGTTTTTGGGGTAACGATCCCCAATGGTGCACAACCGGCACAACATGGCCGCAATCATCAACTTCAACTCCGGGTCTACAAGCTCCAACTTCCGCCTACCACAGTCGCCTCAGTAAGTTGTACTTGAAACAGGTCCGAAACTTTCCACCAAAGTGGTTTGTATTAAGTCAATTAAAAAGTTTATAGTCCTGCCGACTGCCTGACTTTTGATGGCAGCCTCTGTTTCTACCCCTACCATGTACCCCCTTTCTACATCACCCCTGCCACTGTCTCTGATTCTACTTGGTTCGCCTTTGGGTCCTTAGCATATTTCACAAATTTTCAACAACAAATGCGGCAGTCGGTATTCATTTGACTGAGATAGAGATATAGAAAGAGACAGGGAGAGAGAGAGAGAGAAAGCACAAGAGAGATTGAGTAAGAGAGAAAGTGACTTTTGTTCTTCATATTGTTATTGTTGTTGTTGTTGTTGTTGATGCCCACTGTTTTGCGGTTGCTGGGAAATGGAATTGTTGTGCGTAGATATTTGTGTGTGTGTGTGTGTGTGTGTGTGTGTGTGTGTGTATGTTGAGGCAATAAACCAAATTACGCTTGTTTTCATCAAAAAACTTTATCCTGGCAATTATTTATAAAGATTAATTAACACTTCAAATAAATATTTACCAAGTGGAGAGTTGATAATTACCTAAGTGTTTGCATATACACCTGACATTTTATTTTACCTTGTTATGCAAATATTTTCTTTTAACACTAACAAAGAGAAAAGAAAGGTGTTCGAAAGAAGGTTTGAAGAAAGGTGTTTCTTTTCCCTGATAGTTAAGGCATTAAAGTTAATATATGTTATATAAATTTTTATATTTTAGATATAATAGTTTCTTAACTACTTTAAAGAATACTTACATTTGATTTCCTTTGATATGAATCAATTACAAATATAAAAACTTAAGGAGAAACCTAACTAAAGCCACCAAACTAAAAAATCAATTTCCCAATCTAAAATCAAACATTTTCCCATATTATTTCATTACAGTTCTACCCAAATTTGATCCATTTATAACGGGAGTGCGACATGCCTATAAATATCGTGACACATTGTTGGCTAATTGTAGTTCAGAATGGTCAAGTCCGGCAGCCAAGTTAACTTGGTATATTAACAATAAAACGGTAAGTGTATGTTGTAAATTAAGCATACGCAATGTTGTCCAAGTTATTTTTAAAGAGTATCAATAACAGTACACACACACACACAGAGAGAGAGTCATACAGATACAGTTGCATATATAGTGGCAACCGCATTTCATATGTGAGGCATGACACAGTCTGTTGCAGCCTGGCCACAGTCACTCAGTCGTAGTCACTCATGTGTCATGCGTCAGGGCCAAGTCAAACCCAAATGTTGACACTGAGCTCTTTGCTTTGGGACCTCTGGGTGTTTGGTCTGAATGTGGGCCCGCATATACTGGCCATTGGATTGTTGGTGATGATGGCTTTAATGCTGTTGGTTTGCTATGGTTACTTTATTGTTGCTGTTTCTTCCTTCCTTTCTTTTTTTATTTTTTTCTGTTGTCACCAGGCACCGTTGCCCAGTCTTGAACCGCAAATCAATGAAATCACACGAAACATTCAAGGCTTTACAGTGTATGCAAGCAATTTGCAATTGCGCATCCATATTGATGACCAACGTTTCATCAGCAAGAGTGAGATGTTGGAATTACGTTGCACAGCCGATATAATGGGTTTGGTCAGCTTAAAGCGTGAGAATCGTGTCCGTACAACAATTTTGGCTTTAAAAGATACTGGCTATAATCAAAGACTCATGGAGAGTGGTTCCTGTGCCAGGACTGCAGTGACAGCAGGTGAGTAGAGAATCATACAATCCATTTATAAAAATATTTATTATAATTTACTTTATAGTTAACTGGCTTTTATGCTTCGTCTTCTTATTGCATACACATTGTTTGCAGAGTTAGTCGTTGGCCTTCTAAAGGTCAATGTAAACACACACACATACAAACACACTAAAGACAAATCAATTGGAAATCTTTGCACACACACACACACACACACATTTATAGAGAACATAAAGTTAACAAAAGTAAACGTTGAATTTGTATATAGTCCAAATCGAATTAGTCTAGGCACACGGAAAAATCATACCATAAATGTAATGCAAAATTTATATATAAGCTGATAATAATAATAATAATAATAAATATATATATATATACCTTACTAAATACATACATATATGGCATACAACAACAACAAAAAAAACGAACGTAAATTGAAAATATCAATAAAAGAAAATTTTACAAATAAATATTTGTGCACGGAAACTGAAACACACACAATCAATGGCAAGTAAATTTAATTATATATTGTATGTGAATTGTTAATGTATTAAATGATGTATGAGAAATAAATATATGTATGTAAACCAAACAACAACAACAATATATGGGTATAAAGGCGTAAAAGCATAAAAACAGATTTTAAGGATGAATTAATCTATGGGTAAGTAAATTTAAATAACAAAATATATATATATATGTATTACCAAATCATTTTGAAGTTTCTATTTTAGTAAAATAAGACCAAGGATACAAGAAAAAAGGACCGAATTTTAAGAATTTTAAATTAAGATAGTTAAATAAAAGTATTTAACATTGATTGTTGTTGGAAATCGCCCCAAGTTAAGGAAAATCTAAAGAAAAAGTTGAATATATAGAAAACTAATTAATTGATTTGACTATAACACTAAGGAAAATATGATTTGAAGTAATAAATCACTTCCAAATCAATTGACATGGTTTTAATATTTATAACCAGGTAAAAGAGACAGGCAAGCAGACAAACGGACAACGACCAGCTTTAACTCACCATAAAGAACAACTGAACTAGTTCTATTTGTATGACATGGTAGCCAGATCAATTGATGACAAAAGAGTGTTGCCAAATTTTCATTTTCAATACTACATATACAAAAATTGTTTTTTATAATGATGATAAAAATTTTTATAGTTGATGGCAGATTTAATAATTTAATAGAAGTCAACAAATTGCCAAACAAAAATCATATTATAAAAAATCCTTTATATAAAAAGTAACAAGTTAACAATTTTATGCAAATCTTTATCTTGGGTAAAAAAAAAGAACTTAATCTTTAATTTCATCACTGAATATAGAAAACCAAAAAAAGTACCCTTTAGCAATAAATAAAATAAAAAATCCATAAAAATTTACCACTTGGTTTATCAATTTCAATATTCAAAACAATTTTTAAACTAAACAGCTAACAGCTTAGTTGACTCTAATTCGTTTACCTTATTTAATGGTAAACAGATAAAAGAGTAAAAGCAAAGGGGATACAGGAAAAGGGCAACAAAATTCGATTTAACAACTAGCACAAAAAAGAAAAACGAAGAAAAAAAAAGAAAACAAAGAAAACAACCAAAATAAAGAAGGCAAAGGCAAGCACTTTGCTGGCTTCTTTTTGCTGCTGTGAAATATTCAACGCATTATGACAAATCCGGCTAAAATATGCAGCCGGCCAATGGCCGCAGGTAAACAGTCAGCCAAGTTATAACAAAAAAAAAAAATAAGAAGAAAAACAACAACAACCAGTGTAGGGGAACACCAACAAAGGAACATCAAGCCAAACGACGCCCACAAAATTATGCATAAAATGTCCTCGGGCCTTGGAACAGACAAACAGCAATAGCAACAACAACAACAACAACAAAAGGAGCAAACAAAGATAAATTCCGCTGTCCTGTCAATGTGCCGCGGGCCCATTAAATGACGGAAGTAAATAAGCTTGACAAATTTCCACTCATCATTTTTGCATTAATTCTGGCTCCTTTAACGCACACCGACAAAAAACCAGCAACAACAACAACAGCAACACAAAAAAATGTCCTTTGATTAATCAAAAAAAATTTACCACAGAGGCGCCAACGTTGGCCAAGGCGCCAAACGCAACGCATGAGAATGAGCAGCAGAGGAAAGGAGATAAGAGGCCAAGATAAGGGTGGGAGAGCGAGAGAGAGAGAGAGAGCATGGGGAACAGAGGCTGCCCAAGATACATCTGCTCTCTTACCCACTAAAACATTCAAAAACGAAACCAGAAAAAAAATAGGAAGATTTCACAGATTTTTGCACGCGATTTGTCAAGCTGACATTTCCGCCAGCATATGTACAGTGGTTTAAGCGCCAACAAATATGGGTGATAAATCAATTCCAGCTTGCAAGATTTTGCAAATCACTGTTAATTTAGTTAAAATTAAATATATAAAGCATAAATAAGATCTGGGTTATTTCGCTGATATTATTTTACATACTTTATATTTCTATTACATACAGACACTGATGATAATTAGATTTTTAAATTAATAGTTGAATATATCCACAGTTTACACTGTAAACTTTACAGTGATATTTCCAGTCTTGATCATTTACAGCAGTGTTGTTTCTCGTTTATAGGCCACACGGCGTATGCTGCTATGTTAAGATGCTATGTTAATTGCTTAACATTACATTATCAAAGACTAACATTAACGGTTAAAGAATATGTTAAAATAAAATCTCGGACTTTTCTACCATAACTACAAAATTGAACACCAATCAATATTGCAAAAAAACTAGATAATACAAATCAATATTTTTCAATACTTTTGTAAATTGAAATCTTAATTTTTAAGTTAAATTTACATAATGTTGGCCCACAGTATGTGTGGCTGCCCCTATCGCCCAGACGACGTCGTCATGGCTGGGAATTGGAATTGGATTTTGAGTTTTTGTTGCCGCAAACGAACCTCCAGCAGACCCAACAACACAGACAACAACAACAGCAATAGTAGGAAGAATAACAAGAGTGACAAGGACAACCAACATCAGGGCAGTCCAAGTTGATTTAGTAAGTCACGTGGCCGCGAAACTGTAAATTGGCTCATCCTGATCCTTGGGTTAGGGAAGCGTGTGAAATAAAAGTGACGTTTTGTATGTGACTGGCTTTTATTTTGGTTTTTCTTATTTCGTTCTTTTTTTTTTCCTTTTACGTTTGCTATTCTCGAGTTCTTGCGCTTGTTTGTTAGAAGAGGAGTGAGGGTGGAGGATTGGGTCTATTTTCTCTAAGCCAAATATTTTTGCACCCAATTTTTTGGTCGGAAAGGCAAATTTAGCTCCAGGCTATGAATAATGTTAGGTAAGAGAGAATGACAATTTAGGCCAATACACAAGCATATATATGTATATAGTGTGGTACAGTGAAACTTGGCTATATGTAAATATATTTGATTGAGTCTTTAGGAAAAGAAAATTAGTTTTCCGTTTTAGTTGGAGTTGACTTTTTGTGATTTTATAATTTCGTCTAAGAAAATGTTTGAAATTAAATGAAAACAGGTAAAGAGGCTATGGAAAATTTTTGTTCTTCTTGGACTTGTTCCCCCCTTTCCACTCCCCTAGTGGATATGTAGACTTAGGCAAATGATATAAAAGCAACTCACTTACAACAGGAAATAAGTAGATTTTCCACAAATACTTCCCCTCCAGGAGCAAAGTAATTTAAAGCCATAAATGTATGCTTAAAGGCACTTAATTTAATTTCCATTGGCCACATTTCATTACAATGGAATGTCATGATATTTGATATATCTAAAAACAATGATGCCAATCAATGGCAAACATTGGCTAAATTGCCACTTTAATCCATCCCTGGCAACAATTGTTGCTCGGTTATCGATACCGAATTGTACACTGACACTGATTTAAATTAAATATTTGACTACTGTCAATCTGTCAGCACGACAGAAACATTTAATTACAATTGCAAACCAGTTGGCCATGGTTAACTAACATTAAAATGTATTTACAACTATTATATATGTAATAGTATGTTGGCTACCCTATACAAATTTAAAATATCTATGATCTGTTACTGTTAAATGGTAAAGATATTTTTCATTTAAAGAAAATATTCTTTTAAACAAATACTAAAAATTATATTTAACTTTCTTATATCCCTCTATCTCTCATTGTATTACAATGTACTGTTAGTCTAGGCCACCTTAACATTTTTAGTGTTGCAAAGTCTCTAAAATACTATCAATGAAAATTTCCGTCAAGTGACTTTTTGGAAAATCATCCAAGTCAATGTCAGCAGGAAGCGAAATGCATTGATTTTACACTTTGAGCCGGTTCTGTCAATCAAAGTGTTTTGGGTCATGACAAGGCACAATTCTGCTTTCAGGCTCTCACATACACACACACACACATGCACATGTTACACTCCTTCCACAGTTGGACATGACATGCGTTCAACGCGTTGATGGCAATTTAAACATGCACTGGATTTGTGCAGTTGCCCTTCCATTTGTCGATGATGGCCATGTCAGGCGGCTTAGCGTGTAATTGGCCCAAGTTTTTAGGCAGACTCTTTTGCTTTGTTGTAATTAAAATACACAATTGTCAAAGGTGTGCGGGTGTATGTGTGCGTCTGTGTGTGTGGCATCTGGGGAAGGTCCAAGAGCAATTTGGCAAAAAACTGTTATTGCTAAAAGTTGTCTTGTTGCCTGACTCTCTGACTATTTGCTGTGCCAGTTAAGTCACTGAAGCTTACTTTTTAGCCAACATTTTGGGCCAGTTTCTGCAATTGCATTGACATATTGCAGCTATCAGCTTCAGGGAGGTGGAAGAAAGAGAGACGGGACTGTGCCTTGTGAATGTCAAAATGTCGCGTCACATGATGCCAACAAGCAAAAGGCAATCGCATTTGTCGTTCGTTGTATATCCTGTTTGTCTATGCTTGTTGTCCCCTGTTTGCTGTCATGTTGATAAAGCCTTTTTGGCATTAAATGGTCATATAATTAAACGATTTCCTTTACGTTTAATCGTCTGCATATTTCACACGATTACCAGATACATTTTCATACCAAAGATACACTTGCCAATTATAATAACTTTTCCAATATCAACTATATAACTTTTTGCTGTTACATCCTTCAAAATAAAAAAAAAAAAAAAACGCTAACCATGGCAAATATCCCACATGGGTACCATTTAAGCAATATGTCATATGCCAACCAAAGATGCTTAACTTCTTACCCCTCCCACCACCAGCCTTGTCTCTTTCTCTTTTTTATGACACTCCCCCACTTTTCCCAAAAAGCCAAGGACCTCATCCCAAAGAGCAAAAAAATAAATGGGCAACCAAACAGGCGTGCAAAATGTTAAGAAACCTTATATCTCATATGCCATATATATATGTATATATATATATAATATCTGTAAGTACATAGGCCTAACAAGCGGCACAGGAGACTCTCATTGAGGGTTGGGGGCCCGTGGGCTAAACTGGGAACCGTCGCCGTGTAGTTATAAAAGGAAACAACAAAAATGAATTTTTATCTTAAAGCGACTGTCAGTTTGTCTGTCTGCTGATGAAAACGAAGTTGACAATGGGAATGAGTTTCTTATAACAACAGGGGAGAGAATGGGGGCGGGGGAGGGGATAAAAACAAAATGAAGCGACAGCAAAAAGTGCGAACGTGCCGCCAGACAAGCTCTGATGATGGAATGAATATGGTAAGAGTAGAGGAAGAAGAAATTTCTCTCTTCCTCTTGGGGTAAGGGATAAGCACTTTGGTTTTTCATTCCTTTCCATGCAAAAAGTACAGATGTAAAGAGAAACACAAAAAAAAGGCCAAAAGAATAACATTTATATATGTATGTATGTATGTACAAGGATATGTATCTGGCCCACACATGGGCGTAACAAGGATCAAAATAAGCCATGCAAATAGTTTCAATAGTAGCAGATTTCTTGTTTTTAAATATTTAATAAACTTGAACAAAGAAATGTATTATTTTTGAAAGGAAAATTTATCCTTTTAGTTACACCCATGTATATACATATATATGTAGGTATGTATGTATGTATGTATGTATGTATGTATGTATGTATGTATGTATGTGTGTATGTATGTATGTACTTTTGTCTGTATTCTTTCCTGTGTTTGTTAACGTTTAATAAATCAAAATTACTTTTTATTTCTATGACAGTTATAACAGGGCGTTGCTTGACATTTAACTTTTCATTTTTTTTTTTTTTCTACTCTGGATAATAATTGTTTTATAAATTAGGGTATATCGGACTATTCATATATTTATATTTATAATTGTCTCTTAAAAGAATTCAATTGGTTAAGTAATTTAGTTAATTTTATTAGTTTATATTTTTATATAAATAAAGTTTTTGAAATGAGTAATAAACAGAGACTGTAAAGGAATGTTTTTTTTTTTTTGAAGCCTTTAATTTAAAATTTTATATAAAAAAATAATATCGTCAACATAAGAATTTTTCTAAATTATTAAGCTTTGATTTTATTGGATATTTTTTCCTATTTTTCATTAAATGATATATTTCTATTTATTAAAAAAATTCTTAAGCTTAATTTTTATTCATAAAGTTATTCTTTTCTCTATATAACTATTCTAAAGAATGTCGGAATGATTAAGACATTTATTAAACAAGTAAGTCTTAAGTAAATTATTATTAAAGTAAAGAATATATTATTTAAGTAACGAATTTTCTAAGCAATTTTTGAAAGATATTCATTAGCCATAACCCTGACCTATTCTGAGGAACAAATTCCACAATTAAATCAAACCATACTGAAAACTATTAAAAAGAAAATAAATAAATATGTATGTAAAAGACTAACTCTCAAATTTAATGAAATATAAATAAAAACATATAAAATAATAATTTAATATATTGAAAACTATATTCAAATTTGAAGAGCAATTAATGAATAATCAAATTTATTTATTATTTTTTACTAACAATTTTTTTGATGGACCAAATGCCTTTTCTATATAATTGAAATTGTACAAGGTATCAAACAGTGGACCCAAAGCTAACAGGGAGATAACTTCCTTTCCTATGCTTTGGCTTCTTTTTTCCCCTTTTTCTACTTTACTTCTTTTTGTGGTCTTTTTCAAGTTACCAGATGAAATCTGTGCGTTAAAGATTCTTCTCAATTCGTTTCTTTTTTTGTTGCTTTTTGCCACATACTCATGCTTAAAGCTTATCGTCTGCTAAATGTGTGAGGGTTTGAGGGTGTGTGTGTGTGTGGTGCATGGTGTGTGGATATGGGTGTGAGTGTGCACATTGTTGATTTTTATATTGGGTGCTAAATTCAATGCGTTCACGCCCCCAAAAACAACAGCAACAACCACAAGAAAAGAGAGCAAAGAAGTAACAGCAACACCAACAACAACAAGAAAAAAATGTCATTTAATTTCCACCAACCCACAAAAAGCAAGCAGCAAACGCCCAAGGAGAGATTGGAGCTGAAATTCGCAATGTCCTCGTTCGCACAGGATAACACCAATTTCGCTTATGACAGTTATTACAAATGCTTGTTGTCTGTTCCTTTAGAGTTGGCTTGGCTTTGAAATGAGCAGCAACAAGAAACGCTGCCACTTTCTGCTTATCCTTCAAATGAAAAGTTATTGTAAGGACCTGCCCTTCCACATCCCCTTTTTCTCCCCTTACCATCAATTGAACTGCGCCAATGATGTCTTAAGAATCGATTGTTGCCATACAAAAAAAAAAAAAAGTAAAAAAAAAGGCACATTAGTGCAATCCAAAGTCAAAATCGACATTGACTTATACTGGCAGCTTCTATTGCTTGTTGTTCTTCTTCTTAACTGTCTGTATGTCGATTTTCTCAATAATATATTTTCTTGTTTATTTGTTTTTATTTTGTTATATATACAATTTTTTTTTTTTTTTGTTGCCGCTTGGTTGGCTCTATTGCAATTTTCATTGAATATCAAAATGGAAAACATTTCGAGACAGTAAATTAATTTTTCAAAAATTGGCATTCATTTCATTTTTATAGAGTACTCTATTGCCTAATGGGTATATGCATTTTAGTTGCAAAAAATAAATAAATTATTGTTTTTACTAAAAGATTAATCCATATGGCAATGTTATCTATTGTAAGTTTTCGTCTTGTTTTTATTTGCAGACTTATAAATTTTAAGCTAAAACAGTGAAATAATAATTGTTTTAAAGATTTGATATTTAATATTTGCAGTATTATTAGCTTAAATTGAACGGAATAGTAAGTTTTAACAGTAACGATCGCGTTGGCAAGCCCATGCTCTCGTTGACCAACACTAGCATTTAACATACAATAGCTTTTAACAGAACTTTTAGTCTTAACATAACAATGATAACAGAGAAAAAGAAATTTATTTAAACAACAAGCATGAAAAGGTGCATCGATACACAATAAAGAAAAAGCAAATATTATACAAAAATAAATGTATATTTAAATATACAAAAGACGATTACCATATTACAATAAATTTTCATAATTTTGTAGTAAAAAAACCCTTTTTAGCATAATTCTTAGAAAAAAGCTTGAAATTACTTTACCAGATAATATAAAAGCTATTTTAATTTAATTTATAGTCGTTTAAAAATATAATTATTTGAAAGGTTTAAATAAACATATTATTCTAATAAGAAATATAAAATGAAATGTCAATTGTATCTCTGAATTTATAAAAAGTTCACATGCGTTTCATTAAACTCATTAGAATCCTTTGACTTAAAGTTTCTGAAGATATTCCCTATAAATAACTAAGTAAGTAAGTACCTTTTGTTATTCTTCTTCAGACCAATAAAATAAATAGTATGGAATATGGAATAGTATCTTGTAAGGGTATACAAACTTCGGCTTAAAAGAAAACCCTCTGGCTATCATTTCTTTAGCTATCTGGATGTTGGTTTTATTGCTAGCGCATTAAGCTACATGATTTTGATTCCTTTTCCAATTTTTTTTTTTCATTTTTTTTTCGTCTTTCTTCATTTTCCGTTCTCAATTTTTTTTTTTTTTTTTTTTGTTATCTTTGAACGCTTGTTCATTTGTTATTATTGTTATTTATCGTTCCACATTGTTTGGCTATTACGATGTCTACTCAATGAATTGAATTATTGACAGCCAGAATTGATCATTTCCCAATAGCACAAACAAAATCTATATATAAATATAAAAAAAAATCCCTCACAGGATTAAGAACGAATAAGAAATGAAAAGCAATACAGCTGAAGTACTTCAATTATTTGGCTTTTACAATCCTGACTGTGCCACATGGCAGTTAAATGAGTTTCCATTCATACACAATGTGAATAGAAAATTTGGCTTAATTGTATATGTATAGAAATTAGTTTAAGTTTAATATACAAAAGGCATAGTAATAATACTACAAAATATTTAGATATTTCAATTGAATAAAAAACATTGTTTAGAATTGAATTATGGATATAGAAAGAAGAAGGAGATTAAACTGTTGAGAAAGAGAATTTATCTAAAATCTTTTATATTTTACAACTTTTTCAAACATTTCAAGATATTTGTATTTAGGTAGTTTCTTATATATCTTAACAATTTGATATGATTTCACTTATTTCATTTGATTAAATGATTGATATCTTTTCTGTTTCTTTTGCTTACTTTGATTGGCAAATTGGTGAAGCTAATTTATCTACTAAATATGCAAGGAAATGAAATTACTAAAAGCTTCCACAATTTCGACTTTGTAATAGCCAAATGCTGTGGGGCATTCATGTCTTTCTTGGCGTCTAAACCAAAAATAGCATCACGTTTTAAATTGCTGCTTATCAAAACATGTTCCTGAACTGTAATCTGTTTTTTGCGCTCGCGCGCACGTCAAGAAAAAAACCAAAATGAGAAAAGCAAAAAAAAAAAAAAAAAGAAGGAAAACTCCCACCTTTATCGTTGCCTTTACCTGCCCTTCACCTGTTTTGCAAAAGGACTTAGCCAAAAAGAAACCCATCAAAGCGGTAGCCTCGAGTGAGCAGCGGCGACGAAGCATAAAATGAGTGAAACCAAGTTGGAAATAAAAACGCAGCCAGCAACACAAACTGGCACATCATTTATATCCTTAAAAAAGGAAAGCGAGATGAAACGATTGTGGATGGAGTCTAGTGTCGTGTATGTAAATTGAAACGAGGGAAAAATGCCGGAACCAGAAACGGGACCATCAAGCCGACCCATACCTACTATGGTTTAAGGCTTACTTAGCCAGCGGTAAGCATAAAATATGTACATTAGCACGAATGACTAAACGAGCTGGAACTTAGCTACTGCCACTGCGACAGCTACATATGGATGTGGATTGCTTAGGTTTAGTCAACTGCCACTTGAACCACAACCCCATTCCCTTACCACTCTTTGCACTAGACCAATCTCTGTATACTCGCATTTATAGCAATCTATCATCTGTGCTGGGCTGTCGGCGCTCCATAAAATTGTGACACTTTTCTGCGAATTTATTATACAAAATAAATCGCGAGATGTAACCTTGCCACAAACACACACACACTCACACACCCACACACAGAGAGAGAGAGAGAAGCACGTAGGCATATACACTCACTTACTATATCAGCGTTCATTTGGTATTCATTAGAGTTGGCCTTACCTTTTTGGCCAAGTTAATTAATTGATCGAGACTCCGGTAACTGGAATGATTGTGTCAAGTTGACAGTAACCAAAAAGTAAGAGAAACATGCGGCAAAAGAGAGAAGTTTAAATGGATAGGATTGGATTACTTCTTTCTGCCAACTCTGCCTGTCTGTCTGTCTCTCTCTCTATTGCCAAAGGATATCTCAACAATATTTTCCCTCTGGTGACATTGGTGTTGATTTTTGAAATTCCTTGGCACTTGAGAGTACTCAAGTGGACCCCAGTGTGTGGGTCATGATTGAGCAGCAAAATAGCAAATGAAAATGGAATGCCAAATGGAAATGGAAAAATGAAAATTAAAAAAGGGATAAATGAAAATATAGTAACTGATTGATACAAACATGGAAATTTCTCTCAATTTGATATGGTAATACTTGAAATTAAATTTCATTTGACTGAATTTTGAAATATTGATGTACGTTTTCTGAAAATGAATTTGAATAAACCATATTTACTTTAAGGGAAACATTTGTTAATTTTTTGAACACAGTAATTAAATTATATTTTTGTATAATCTAAAGTTTATTCTTTTGAAAGTATGAAAACAGAATTAATAATTTCCTTAAGATATTTTTAAAGAAGAGGCAAAAATTGAGCGCTTTACTTGAAGAGTGATAGAGAGAGAGAGACAGAGAGAGAGAGAGAGAGAGAGAGTGTGAGAGAGGTATTATTACTATTAGATAAACCACATACATACATACACGTAAGAAGCGGAGTTGCCATGCAGTCGAAGTGGAGTTGCCATACAGTCGAAGTGGAGTTGCCTACTCATTTTGCATTGTCGTTGCTAATTGGGTAATCTGTCAATGTGAGCGATGACGCGGAATCTCTGGCAACCCTGTGGAAGTTCAGGAAATGCGTTTCTCGATCGTCAGCAGCAGCAGTTGAAATCAAGCTAAAAACCGAGATCGGCTGGACCATTTTGGCTATATAATATATATATATATATATATTTTAATACCTAAAGTAAAGTATTTTAATTCTGATTTTATAGAAACAGTTAAAGTATTTAAAGGATTTTAATTCCTATTCAACTTATCTAATATATTATATTTAAAAGAAAATTGGCAATATATTATATTATATTTGAATTAATTTATAAATAAAGTATTAGTATTTAAATTTCTCATTATTTTTAGTTATTTTTGAATATAATCTGTTATCTATATATTATATTTATTAGATTATAACTAATTATATTTCACTGTATATATTATAACTTAAACGTTACTAAAAGAAAAATCTGGGTTTAATAATATTTCAATTGTTTTAATTTGAATATAATTCCAAAAAAAAAAATATTAACTTGGTAATTAAGAAAATTTTGTATCTATCTCTGTAGCCATTCTTTTGAATATTCCAAAATACTTTTATTACTTTAGTTTTAAATTTTCAGCAAATTATTAAAGTAGCCGCCATAATAGATCCAGTTTTTATCATAACCATATATCTAAACAATCTGAGTGCTTCACAATGTTTTAGTGCTTCTGTTTCTTCGTTTTCATTTCGTTTTCGCTTTTTCTGTTTTTTTTTTCTTGTTTATTTATTTATGTTTATACATGCGCATTACGTATACGCTGAGTGGCCGAGACGAGTCATAAGTTAGGTCATCATTATGGATAAACGCAATGTATGTGGGTTTTATGTACTTAACACTTCAGTTTCTGTTTCTTTTTTTCAGCTTCAGCTCCAGCAATGAGTTCAAGTCGTGCAGAGCGGAAGTAAGGGTATGAGCGAGACAACGTTGGGGGGTTGGGGGAAGTGAGTCGCTGGTCGTGGTTGAGGTCGAGCAGATGAGCAATTTATCTCGCAGCTGTTTACTGTTTCACTTGGGTCGCCCTTGGCCACCATTGCCTCACGCTTGGCTAAAGCCACTTATGCCCATGCCAACAAACATGCGTGTGTGTGTGTGTGTGTGTATGTGTCTGTGTGTGAGGGTGTGTGAATGTGGGTGTGCGTAGCTGTAAATACATAAACACATCAAAATAAAAAGAGAGACTGCCAGCAAATGCCGAGTGTCCTTGCAGTCAACGTGATATTAAATGAGCAAACTGTGGATAAGGCCGCGGGGCGTCTGCGAAAGTGAAATTAAAACTAAGATGAGGCAAAAAAAAAAAAAAAAAGAAGGGAAAAAGAGAAAATAAAAAGGGTATAGCCGTCAATTAACAGGCAACCCAAACCCATCTCCCCGCTGTTTGCAATCCATTTTGCAAAAGCATAAAAAAAAGGCCACAAACGAGGGCTGTTTGAATTGTTTGAATTTCACTGAAAGTTGTTTTAAACCTGGTAATATTACCACTTGGTATCAACTATGAAAATAAAACTTAGGACAAACATTTACACAGACAAGACACAATTGTAAGCCAAAATCGATGACAGAAAAGATTTAGAGCAGAAGAAAAGACCAGCTGCAACTAACTAAATTCATTTTACTAACTTAAATATAAAAAGATAAAAAACCATTCCTTGAAACCTACAACCAAAAAACTCCTCATTCCAAAATATATAGCATACTTTTTAGGGAACTCTCGAACATATGTAAAAGTTGTGACCACTGACAGTTTTTACAGTCACTGCCTCACATGCGTATATAATATATATGTATATATATAGGGATATATATATATATATGATCTTAAGCATGCTAAATGCACACACGCACTTACCCTTTCCCCCCGCTTAAGCCCTCTCTTCGACTAGTTTTTCTGCTGACATTTATATTTTTTTTTTTGCTCACTCGTTGACGTTTGTTTGTTTGTTTATTTTGTTGCTTATTTTTTTTTTAGCCATTGCTTTTATAAGCGCAAAGTGCTCTTCATTATGCACATCAAGTGAAAGGATAAGTGCAACGAATGCATACACACACACACACACACACACAGAGTCACATATGTTATGCTCTTTATGCTTTTCAATAGCCATGCAAAATTACCTTAAACTGTGTGAACAGAAAACGTAAGAATGACAAAATGTTACTAAGAGTCAAGCAAAGATAGCTAAGCAAAAGTATTTAGTTTTAGAATCATTTATATAAATATTATTTTCTTTTTTTAGTTACAGAATAAGTTGAAAGGAATTGTAACCAGAAATGTAGAGTAAAATTTAGTTTCATTTAATTTATTTATCTTAAATCAATAAACGATTAATTAGTTGGTATCTTTTTTACTACTTAAAGTGCTTATATCCTTATAAAGTTGAAGGATAGATTCCAAAAACTAACTTCTATGATTTACATTTCAATCTTGATAAACAAAAACTTAAAGATGAGACGAGATCAGTTTTGTATTAGGATTTAATTATGCCCTAGCTTGGCTTACAGTCTGCCAGTTCTCTTTGTTAATTAGATCATTGTGGTGAATGGTATATAATTAACAAAATTACAGATGCTTCTTCTTATCTAAACAATACTCAAGATTATATCTACTACAAATCGCATTTAGCTTGAGGTCGCAAGCCTTTTAATTGAAAATTTCTCATGCCTATAAATTTGTATATATATAGAGAATAGATTCTTGAGTGTGTGCGTGTGGGAGGGGGGGGAGGAAGTATGGGCGTGTCAATAAACCAGTTTATTGAGCCCAAAACCGATTACCTCACGTTTTGCAATTGCCATAAAAAGTCAAACTGAACCCAACAAAGTCAAGTGACACACTTGTAAAACTCTTTTCTTGTTTTTTTTTTTTTCGGTGGGGGGAAAGCCTTGGCAAATCGATTGCTTGTCAGGGTCAACTGGCAGCGCTTAGCTTATGACCTACCAACCCCTGAACCCGAATCTTTTCACTACCACTAGCAATCTAACCAGATATCGACGATGACTGCATTGTTGTTCAAAGGCTTTACGGTTTTAAATTATGTTAGACATGGCCAGGCATAACCAGGCAACCGATTTGAATTTTTTTCCTAACAATATTCACATTTGCCATGGAAAAGAAAGGGAGAATAAGAGCGAGAGAGAGAGAGAGAAATGAGCTTACCAAAGTCTTTCTCACTGTTATTATACTCTTTAAAAAAAAGAGTTTACATTACTTTATATAAAGTTTGCAATAAAAAAAATTATTATTAAATAGTAAAAATTCGTTTGGTATTATTTTAGAATTATTTTCTTTTTTTAAGTACAATATAGAAAATGAAAAATATTTATAAAATTCTATTTATATTTGTTATACATTTTATTGTTTAAATAAACGAAGCTAATTTAATTAGTCTGCCATTAAAGCTCTCCTCAATACAGTAGCATAATAGGCAATCAAAAACTAAGAAGGGTATACAAACATCAGTATTTTCTAAACTAGAATTCTTTACAAGTTGTTTTCTCTTATTTTTTTTTTAGCACGCTTTTATCCGGTTTGCCATTGACAGGCGGCAGACAGGCAGACAAAAGGCCTGTGACACCTTTTATGTGTGTGTCTATGTGTGTCTATGTCTGTGTGTGTGTGTATATGTGGCAAATTATAATGCAAATGCCTGACTTATATAAAAAAAAAATGAAATTTTCTTACCAGCTTAACAAGCACAAGCTTTAACATGATAAAATTCTTTGAAAAAATGTTAAATATTAAAGTTAATAAAAATAGATTATTTTCATCTGATTTGAATAACAATTTTTAGTAAAGAATGAACTAAAATTTAATTAATATATGCGCATAGATAAAAAAAATAACAATAATAAATAAATAATAATAATAAATAAATAATAAATAATAATAACAAAATAAAGTTTAATATCTTCTTCTTAAAAATATTGGAGTGATCCAAACAAGCAACTGAAGCAATTTTGAATGATTGTAAGACAACTTGAATTTGAAATAACTCATTGGAAAGAAAAATCTATAAATATATATTTGATTTTATACACAAAATAAGATTTATTATCAATTAGGACTTAATTAATGGCACTAAAGTCAAATTTTAGACATATTTTCTTCTTTTGTGGTTTTGTTATTTCAAAAAGAATCATTGAAATTTTTCAAAGATTTTTCATTCTCTTATACAATTGACTAAAAATAGATAGAATTTGTTTACCTTATTGCTAATTGCCCGCCTTAGACTTCATTCTATTATACGATTTTTGTATATTCTGTCTGTATTTGAGCTTTTACTTATGACTACCACTGTATATATAGCTTTTATATCTATACAATATCCTTATACGTCCTATATACGTATGTATCTCACATGAACAGAAAAAAACAATCATTTCGCTATAATAAGCACTAAATATGCAGACCTTAGCCCCACCTCTTAAATGGTAAATCATCTACCTACTTATATTGAGAAAATATTAGTTAAAATATGAATAAATTGCGTAAAGCAAAAACAACACAATAATAACCACAAGCAAAGGGAGAGAGAAGAGACAAACAAACTACCTGAATATATGTGTATGGGTGTGTGTGTGTGTGTGTATGCTTAGGAGGTGTGTCGACAATTCACCGAATGTTCCGTAAACATAACGAGCTGAGTAAATTGATTGCATGACGACGCAATGAAGCGCGTCCTGTAAAACCACTTAAAACATGCCCCAGTACATGCCATAAACTCAACAACATTGGTAAGGCATCCTCTCTTCCTTCTTCTCCCTCCCTCTCTCTTTAAGTGTGTGAGTATGTGTGTTTGTGGAGCCACCAAAAGCAAAGCGCGAATCCACAAAATTCTGTGTGTGCCGTTCGTTCTTCTCTTTACTTAAGTTTCCTGTGTGCGTTCCGTTCGCATGCAAAACCGGCAAACATTTAACCGCCGGCTATAAAATTCGATAAATATCGGCAAAAGTTCTTCGTTTTTCTTCTCATTTTTACTTTTTTTTTCGTTTCTGCTTAACTTGTTTGTTGGTTGCTACTTGTCAGAGTCGAAGACGAGTCAAGGAATCGGCAACTCGATGAGAGTTTATTAAATACAGGAAATAGCTATGGCATAAAGGCGCCAAACTTATGCGTACAGTGGTGTGAAAGGCATTGAAAATTATGAACACATTCAAAAAATAAAGTGTTAGTAGTTTATATATAAAAATTAAATTGTTGAGTTTATTTTCCTAAAAAAAAGTGAGTAGATTAAATTTTTTATGATTTGTTATTTGTTTTTTTAGTTTCTGTGGTTTTAAATATGCGGGAAATCGAATGTAAACATTAGATATACCTTTTTTTAATAGAAGAAGAATACAAACTTGGCAGTATTAGGCATAAAATCCATACAAGCAGAAAATTAGTTTCACAACAACATTTCTATGATTTTCAATAAATTAATGCTTAAAGCCTCATATACATTGCATACTTTTAGGGATAAAACGTTTATATGTCTTTTTAGTTGAGAAAAGCAGAAGAAAGCGTGGGCGAGAGAAAGGGAAAGAACGAATTGAAATCAGTTAGTTTTTACACTGTCTATTACTAGTGGGCGGCTGGCTGCGAGCACAGGGCATTTAGAAAAACAAAGAGAGAGAGAGAGAAACAATGAGATCCTCAACAAAGAGGCACAATCACAGCAAAGATCATTTGAATCTATATAATATAACTTATTATATATATGTATTAGAACTTATAATCTATATAAACTTAATTCTTAGAATTTAAAGTTTTCTTGATATAAAAAGCAGTGGCAAACAATGCAAATACCAATACCAAATGGTAAAAAATAATAAAATAAAAGAATAATTATAAAATACTTAAACTAAAAGTAAGTAGAATAAATCTTTATAATAAACAATTACATATACATATATACCAACTATCGATAACAAAGTAGTCTAAGCAAATGTCAGTTTAAATATTTCAATAAATTTTTATTTGTTTTTAGGTAAATCTCTTAACAATTTGTGAATCACTGTGCATATTTGACGCCTTTAATAACGACCACTTGGACTGAAGTCATAGCAAAAAGGCGCTATTTTTTGCATAAATATCCAACATTCGCTATTGCCATGCAAGTTCTCTTCCTTTCACACACACACACTCAGACTCTGGCTCAGACTTCAATTACGTACGCTTCCTATACCTATCCTTCTATGTACATACATATGTATGTATGTATGTTTGTATGCACACATGTATGTGATGGCCCCCGAGGGATTATCGCTTACATTTTCAGTCAAGTGCGTTCGTTTATTGTGAAATGTTGAGATGAGTTCAGTTGAAGATGCAGATATTGTTTGTATGCCGAATGGATGGATGGATGGTTATCATCTCTCGGTTTGGGGTTGACTCTTACCTATGAGGTAAAAGTGAAAGGCAAATTGTCGAGCGTTGATTTGAAAATGTCATACGTATATACATACATACAATTGTATATATATAAAGATATCTATATACATACGTATATATGTAAGTAGGCACACGTGTCTCTGTTACTCTTACTCTATCCGCATAGCGACATCTTAAGGTACTTATGAGTTATGTGAACAATTTTAATATTTTGAGAAGAGTAAAAAAAAAAAAAGAGCAAGAGATATAAATGTATATATACGTATATATATATCTGCATATATTGTATCTCTCTACATATGTAAATTGAAAAATTACATATATAAGTATTATGTTTATGTAATGGGGAAATGTAATAAATGATTCAACTTCCATTTACATTACATTACTGAAAATAAAAGAGGGAAAATTTTACATTATATCTTCTTCTTCTTTTTCTTTCATGTAAACAAAATGGAAAATATGTTTTCAATAAATTTTACATTTGCCTTTTGATAGATAGATTATCTATATAAAATTGTTTTAAAATATTTTGTATATAAAGTGTAAAATTATTTCAAGATTTAAGATAAAAAAAATTTAAAATAAAAAAAAAAAAACTAGAAAAAAGTCTTTAAGATGGAGTCTATAGTTTAATTATTTAAATTTATATATTAATACTTTAGATTATTATAAAGTATTAATTTTGAATACATTTAAAAATTAGCTTAACTATTTTAATTTTAACTTTGAAGAATATTTTTTATATATAATTGATTTCAAATTGTTTTTATTAATAAATTATATAAACTTTTCTATTTAAAACTTTCAAGACTTAAAAACTTCTTTTGTATTTTTAAAATTTAAATATTTATTATACTTTATATACAATTTTTTTTTTCATGAATAAAGCCAATTTTGTAATCAATTTAGAGGCTTGTGATCGAGTTAAGCCTGATTTACCCATTATCCTTACTTATGTATTTAAATTGATTTAAATTGTGATTCAATTGATTTAAGGGCGTTGACAAACAACTAAAACAATGGCCCATCAAACGACACCAAAAAAAAACAAAAAAAAAAGATGACAACAATCAATTTAATTAAAACTTTATAACAAGCTTTGCTTCATTTCACTTTTGTTACCGTCTCCGGTCCCCCCTTTTGACGCTTTGATATTGGGCCTTTTCGGGGCTGCTTTTTGGTTATGGCAACGTTTCATATTTGATATTAATTAAAAAGTTTACGCTGTCGCTGGTTGTGCTTTAAAACAAATTGTTGGTCCACGAGGTGCTGAGGTATCAGCCAAAAGAGAGGAAAGGGAAATCAAATTCAAACAAGAACAAAAAAAAGAATACTCTTGACAAAAAAATTGAAATCTGTGCACAATGTGATGAAAAAGCCAAACACAATGGCAGTTGCATGTTATCCATTTATTTCTACATGACATGAATGTGTCTCTCTGATGGCTAGACCCTTCTAGGGGATCCCATCGAAAGGATATATATGTATATGTATGTATGTATATATGTATATATATGGGGGCGTCACAAGCCCGCGGCGACAACAGCTGCTAATGTCACGCCTGTCCTGACATCAACTGGAAAAAAAAAAAAATACACACCCAAAAATAAAACAACGAATGAAAAAATTAATAAAAATCTCTGACAGGACAAGGATAACATTTTTTGATTGAACAAAAAAGGAAAAACTCACATGATTGACCTTCAATATATGATATAGATTTATTTATATATTTTTTCATCAATTTTTACATATTTATAATTTATTAAATCTGCATTTATATTCGTTTAAAATATTTATAAAAGATTTGAAAGATTTTTTAACTGATTTTTTTTTAATAATTTGTTTTCTTGAATCTCTTAAAACGAATTGCATTATTTTTATTATAAAAGTCAATTCATTCGTTACAAAAATTGTATATAATTTTGGATCTGTTCCATAGATATACATATATGTTTGTATATATAGTTACTTAGTTAATAAGAATTATTTATATATAATTACTAAATTCTTATTTTATATAACTCAATTTATTTCTAAACTTTCCATATATATAATAAATATATTTTCATTATTAATTTACAATTTAATTTTCAATTATGTGTTAAAAATCTGTTATTATAGTTTACATTTGTTTTGTATAAAATTTCGCCTGTTCGAAAATGTCATGTGAATTGAAATTATCTGTGCTCTATTCCATCAATTCAAAAATATTAGTTGCATTGAACGAAAATCTTTATTGATCTTCGTTATTTTCTACGCTGTTCTCCTGCAAGTTCTCCATTCGCATTTGAATTTCATTCAATAATATTTGCAACTCTTCAATATTCTCTTCATCCCAGACACTGATAATATTAAGTAAAGCATTAACCATTTGTTCTGTAAATCCATTATAAATTTTAATGCAAAACTTTTGAAAAAATATATCTCACGGTTTTCATCTTCTTGTGGATCAACAACTAATAAATCCGGTTTGTTATCCATATTGTTTCAATAGTAATTTATTGCGTTCTTGTTCTTATTTAAATATATATTTAACACAATAAAACAATGATTCTGTTACGGATGTCGACAACGATTGAAGTAAAAAAGTTATCACACTTTGTATATTAGACAAGGTTTTTTTGAATTAAGAAAACCCAGCCAACTTGATTTAACTTTATATATATTGTTTTTCAAAATCAGTTTAGTTAGAAAACATATTTTTTTGGTTGGTTCAAGATAAACAAGCGCATTGATTTTTTATTTCAAAAACTTTAATTTCTAGCAGACAGAAGATAAGCGATATATTTTAAAGAGAAAAAGATAAGTTTCAATACTTACTTGCTCTTATTGGAGTAATTTATATTTCAATCTTATCAAATTTATATTTGTTTTAAGTCTTTCTTTTCTTTTTTACAAACTTAAATGTATATTAAATTGACTTTAGCGTCAACTCATATAAAGAAAAAGTATTCTAAAACTTTTGAATTCTCTACTTTAAAGTTAAAAAATAGATATAACTGATTATTTTTCTCATCATGGCATATTTAATTATATCATCTTGCCCCTTAAACCTTATAGAAATGGCACACACAAAAAATTAACTTTTTGATTGACAATTAAAAGGCTGAAAGTGCTAGAAGAGAAAAAAAAAATCAGAGATGGGGATGGCCATAAACATTGCTGGTTATCCAACAGCATCTGTTGCAGAAGCTACTGCTGCTGTTGCTGGTGGTGAACCACAGGTTCATTCTGGTTCACACTACTACACACACATCTCCTGCAGCTCATTTAATGTAGTTGTTAATGCATAATGAGCCAAGCGTCTGTTGTCCTTCACACACATCAGAGTCACTATAACGAAAGCAGATGGGCATGGCGATTTTTGAAAGCGGTTTAAAACGCTTCATATACAAATATATATATGTACACCTTTATATATATATATACATATGCAAGTATGAGTATTTGTATGGGTGTGCAACATGGTGCGTTTTTTATTGACTGCATTTTATATTATTATTTAAAAATTAATTATACGCCACGTTGGCTCGCTTTGGGTTTTTTGAGAGGCATTACTTGAAGCATTTTTACCCTATAAATGAAAGCTAAAAGGGTATATCCAGTAAAAAAATATAAAGAAATTTTATATCTTAATCTATATATATATATTGCTTAATCTCTGATAGAAAGGAAGCAAGTATTTCGCTCCATATAAATAAAGCTTCAAAAACATATTTTCTTTAAATATTAATTAAATAAATAAAATATTAAAAACTTAATCAAAATTTAGTTATCATAATTCATTAGGAATTTATTTAAAATTTTGCTGTAAGAATCAATAAATATTAACTTTTTAAAGGGTACCCCAATGCCGCTTTAAGTAAGTAAATTTTTTTCCTTACTGTTTAAAATTTTTTAATTTAAATATATAAAATGTGGGCTTGTTGCTTTTGTTGCAGCTTATGCTATAGCTGTTATTATTAAAAAATAGTTATCATATATTAATTGACAATTTACTGCGGTTCAACAAATTTCTTAATACAAAATCAAATAGAAAAAGAGAAAATTTAATAATAAGCTATGACATTATTCCCATTGTCTTTTGGTCAAATATCCATTCTAACAACTACAGGTTCATGGTCCGTCCACCCTACAAATCCCTTCACATTGATGGTGTGGCCATTGTGCACGTTGTGCTATTCCTTTAGACCACCACCACCCCCCCTCTACACATTCACTTCTCTTTTTGTTTGCCATTTCCGGTATGAGCCAAGTCAAGGCAAGTGAGATCGTGTGCGCGAGACTCATAAAATTGTTGGCTATTTGAACGTTTTTTTGTGCTACCCGAAGCCAAGGCATTGAAAAATAAAACGTGGCAAGTGAAGCTAAGCCAAACACACTACCCGCACACCACATCCACACACACACACACACACACACACACACACACCCAAACTCTCATAGAAAGAGCTTTGAAAAAGGGTGCAAAGAGTTCAGCGAAAAATAGAGGAAAATCAAGCGCTTGGATGGAATTTCATACTGTTGGCATGTCCACTATTCCTCTGTATGAACGAGTGTGTGTGGTGTGTGTGTGTGTGTTATCCTTTGACAAGCAGCATAAATGTGCAGCATAGCCTGTGCTTCTTTGCCTTTTTTTTTCATCCTGTTATTCCCTCCGGCCTCCTGATCTCTGTCCCTAGCCCCCGTCCACATCGATGTGTTGGCCATTTTATTATATTTGCTCGCAGACATTTTTGCTCTAATACGAAAATGGGATTTTAGGATATAAAAATTATGATAGATTACCGTTGCACTCCCCTCACAAGCATACACACACATACACAGACACAGGCACACACACACAAACACCCGCAGCCGCACTCCGCACACATGCAATTGACGTAACTCGACTTTGTTTGGCATCCTTGGCACTCGCACGATTCTGGTTGTCCTATCCTAACGTCCGTCGTTCCGCCCATCCACATCATTGTGAAAATTGCGCCCAGCTTAACTGAAGAAAATCATTTGATGATAAAAGTGGCCCCTCAATTGCTTTGTTGCTTGTTGCACGCTGATGCTGCTGCTGCTACTGCAATGGGTTTTCTCTTTTATTAAATTTAAGCCTGGACGAACGAAAGGATAAGAGGAAAGGATATGAAGAAGATTGTTACTACACACAGCTGACACACCAGCTGACATCAATCAAAATAATAATAATAATAATTCATTACTCTTAATGTACTTTATTAGAAAAACCACTTATGTGTATTTGATAAACTTATTCTAAAGTACGCATTGAATGACAATATTTATATATATACATATATATTAAACTATTAACTTGTAAAATGTAACCAAAATATATACTTTTTTAGCTAATAAACAAAATATAGTAAAGCTTTTATAATTTAAAGCCAAAGTTTATAAAACAATAAAGTTTTTCTATATAATTCTACTTTAATATATTGATAGTAATTTTATAAGAAATCGCTTACTATTTTTATTAGAAAAATTTAATATATTTAATTAAATTTAAACTATTTTTAGGGCAAAGAGGTTTCTCTTTGGTACGGCCAAAAAGTAAAACATTTAAAGCTTTGATTTAACAGAGCTCTGTTAATGTAATAGAAATAAGCTTCTGAAAGCATCTTAAGCGCTCAAAACGTTTTAAAGCTAATAAGAAAAGCTTAAGAAAGCTTCTTATTGAGAGCAGGCATAGCAGAGACCGTTACAGTTTTTAAATTGAAGGAAATTCAAATTATGACAATATAATCTAAGCATCAAATTTGTTTTAAAAAGAATTCTGAATTTAAAAAACAAAATTAAAAAATTTCACATACTTATAAGAGACTTGTTAATATACATAATACTTATATGAGATTAATATATATTTTAATATTTACTTTTAAGCAATTAATCATAGTATTTAATTTCTAAACTACAACAAAATTGTTGCAGATAACAATCATGACAATCATACATAAAAAATACATTCTGATGTATATCTGAATAATGGATTTTGTGTATTTACTTAAGTTGATTTTGTAATACGTAATTAGATTGTAGATTCAAAACTCTTTTTTTTGAGTGTCACTTAAATCGGTTTATGCCGGTCAATGTTGTTTTTATTTGAAAATGAAAAACAACAACTAAATCACATCATTTGGCAGCACCTGCAGTTACATTTGACCTTGAGTACACAAAAACCAAATGACAACAATTTTGTCACAGTTTCGCAAAGTAAATATAAAAAAAAAAAAACAGAAAAACAGCCAACAACACGACTCTTGTATACCCTTTAATAAAAAAAAATATGTATAAAAACAAATCAGAAACCAAATTATATGATAATCCGTAGTCCATTATGATAAGCTCTTAAATTTTAATAGATTAGCTACAAAACAAATTGACTTAGCTTACTTGAAGCTGAACCCCATCTTAAAGCCAACTAACCCAAACGAAACTTTGGTCTCTCTTGTACTTTTTGCCTCTAGCTTTTCCTACTGTTAAAGTGCAGCCAACTGAGACGCGATGGTCAGTAAGTCAATGCGTTGAAAATTATTATTTTTTAATTAGTTGGGCAATGGCGAAATGACTTCATGCAGAGGTCGCTGCGATTAGCCAACTGCCCAACTTTTGAGCTTCCAATTAAACAGCTGTCTAGCTCCAAAGGTGAGTCACAAACACTGCTCTCCCCCCCTATCCTCTTTCCTTAACCAACCGGCTTTACTGTGAAAAATGTCGCGTGCAGGCAGCATGTGTGTCCATCTCACTCGCACCCCTTCTCCTTTACAAGTCGTGGACAGCAGCGAACGCGACGACGACTTCAAACAAGTGGGCAAAGCAAAACCGCGTTTTTCTAACTTTGATTTAGTTTCATTCGGATAAGAGTAGATAAAACAAGTGCCTACAGACCCAAAGCTGGAATGAATCCTATATGTTTTATGCATATAAAACTTTTAAAAAAAAATCCTTATTGTTAATTAAAGTCGTCTATTTTATATATATATATATATGTACTTCCAGTGCTTTGCGTTATAATTAATAAACAAAATTAGTTGAACAAAGTTCATTAAAAGAAAACAAACACAAAAAAAAAAAAAAAAATGGGTAATTCCAGTTCCATTTGTGCCGATCGAAATGCCATAGGCAACTATGATGAAAATGGGTAAGAACGAGAAAAAAAGAGTGCAAAATAATAAGAATATCAAAGTGAAAGGAAAATGAAAAGCATAAGCAGGAAAGTGAATGTATGGAAACAAAAAAGGGTCACTGCACTTGATAATATTTTTACACAAATTATTTATTTATCTATGTACCTTATGTGGCTTGTGTCTGTATTAAATATATTTGGAGACTTTATAATAATATTTTTAAATATTTATAATATTAATGAAAAGTTATGGACAATTAAAATTTGTTTAAAATCGCTTTAAAAATTAAAAGCATTTGATTTCTTATAAATGTTTATTTTAAAAGGATTTTCTTTTTCTTAATTTATAAAGTTTCTAATGATTTTTTCAAGTTTTCATTAATTGAATAAGTTTTCAAGAGGCTTTATTAAATTTATTAAATCCTTGACTTCGTTTAGGTTTAAAAATTTATTTAATTGATTGGATCTTATCAATTTCTCTAAAAATTGTATTTTACTTAAATTCTGTTAATTTCTTTTATTATCTATCTATTTCTATAAAATAAATATATTATTTATTATTTTTTCTTTATTCTTATTGGATCTTTATAGACATTTTTTTAGATCAATATGTTTTTATCAAGTTATCACTATTTTAAAGTATTGAAAAGTCCATTAACAATTTAGTAACACTGTTCCATAGTTTCTTCAAGTCTCGCTTAAAAGTTAAAAAGTTTCTTTTATAATAACAAATTTTACTAGAACTTGCTCAGAGTTTTCTAATCTTATCAATTACTAATGGTTCTACAAATGTTCTAAAAATTTGCATCAATAATTAGTAAATTAAATATACTTGTAAACGTGTTTCCTTAAAGCTTTAAAAAATTGTTATAAAAACATGTTTTTTGTCTAATATCCTTTGTAGTTGTCCATTACTTATGCTTTTTGTTATTCATTAGTAAATGTAACTGACAAATCGAGTCATATGAAATCTTTATTAATTAAACAGTCACACTATCATTATGTCCTCTAGTTCACACTACTAGCCCATTCACCTTTCCCGCCAGGACATTAGACTTGTAATTAGCATTTAACGATGCGATTTATCAGCGATTTATAGCCTTAAATAGAGAAAGCATAAGCTGCCATATATAATTTAGTTTGACAATTGAAATACTAAGGGCGTATTATTAAATTCATATTAAATTAGTTTGCCATGGAAAAATATATAGACAAATGGCTAATAAATGAAAATATTATTAACCAATTGTTCCCTTGGACTTGGTCATGAAATCCTCTAACAAAAAAAACTCAATTAATATTTATGAAGGTTGCCACAAACAAGTGTGTAACATGTGTGTACTATAAATATAAGTAACATTTGAAAAATTACTTTCAATTTTTATTTAATAATCGGTCAAAGCATGCAATAAATTGGATTTACTTGTAATTGATTCAAGTACAAGACTTGAGCAATCCAAGTCCCAATTGAAGACTACTTCAATAACTTAAATCAATAATAATTCATTCAGTTTTTAAATATAGTATAAATTGGATAATTTATAGCAATGAAAGTTATAATGTTTTGTAATGAGTTTCTTTGGTCATTTCTTTGAACTTGTAAGGCACAGTATAAACTATATATACATATTCTGAGTTATAGATTAGAACGATTGTTTATCTTTATCATATATATGTATGTATATTCTGAGATAAAGATTAGAGTCATTGTTTATTTTTATGTTGATAGGTATTCGGTTTCTGTTTTCTAAGCATATTTTTAACAATCTTTAATAAATAGAATTATTTAAATAATCTTAGAGAATATATAGTTTTAGTTTTGACTTTATTTTAAGAACTTTTGAAAACATCATCTTGCCTAGATAAAGAAA
Source organism: Drosophila neocordata (assembly GCA_018903615.1). Classification (NCBI taxonomy): domain Eukaryota; kingdom Metazoa; phylum Arthropoda; class Insecta; order Diptera; family Drosophilidae; genus Drosophila; species Drosophila neocordata. The sequence goes on along the minus strand of JAEIGI010000002.1, from coordinate 15,636,639 downwards.
AAGAGTAAATTATTTTTAAAAACAGCTTTCAGTTTAAACTTTCGGTTCTATGGCAAATAAAATGCCGCTACTATAAAACCTGAAATATAGTATATAAAAAACTTTAAAAAATAGTAAAAATACTAAAGTTATATATTTTGTGAAACTTTCTATCAATAACTTATATTTATTAAAGAACTTGAGTAGGATTCAAGATTAAATGAAATTAAAAAAAAAGCTTTATAAATATATAAAACTAAGTCTCTGTAAATTAACTTAGTTTATCTAATAGTTTTGGGTTTCTAAAATATTGTTATGCCCCTTATATACCCCCTATACACATTTCAAAAGACACCGCCGCCTCTGTTTTCATAATAAAATATTTGCCAAATAGTTTTCACGCAGAGACGAAATGTTTTTATGAACTGATTGATTGTCATAAAGAGGCGACGAATGGCTGGTATTAAATATACCAAAAGTATGTACAACATACATAAATACATATGTATATGAATCTCTTATCAATTTATTGTACATACATACATAGTCAGCTGCTTTCCATCACCCCCGCCACCAATTCGTTTTCCTTAATGTGCCATTCTAATCAGTGAAAAGCAAACATCAACAAAACAAAAAAAAATTGCAAAGTGTAAAGTGTAAAAGGGAAAATAGAAATCATAGTGAAGACCCAACGGCAAATTCAGTTTGTTTCTTGTGCTGTTGCTTAACAGTCAAAAGTGTGTGAGAGAAAAGACAGTTCAAATTTCTTATATAAAAGTCCATTCGATCATGAATATGAGTTTTTCTTTTGGTTTGCAACGTTATACTAAAACCTTTGGACGGCTCAAGCTGCTGTGAGTTGTGTTTTGTTTTCTTTTTTTTGCTCAATTTAATATTGATAAGACAGTACCAAAACAAGTGGGCGTGTCACAAGGTTTATCAATGGCAAAGTACTTTGCCTTGACTTATCAATGCGCCACTTGAAGCATCACCTGTTCCGCATATGCCAGTTTAGCTGACAGACAGAAGACGATGATAATGATAGGGTGATAAAAGTCCAACAAAATCCAGATCAAAGCAAACGTTGTACAACTTACCTACATACATATAATGACAGAAATATAAATTTAACACACATGTACGTACAATGTAAATGGATGTACGTGTAGGCACTTCATGTAATTAAATTACAAAGGGAATAAGCGTATACAGGGATGGACGATAACTTATAAAGGGCCCTATTAGATATAATTTCACCAATTGATGAAGCCAAAACTAAAGAAAAGTTTACAAAACAGAATTTTAGCTTGTCTAATTTAAATTATTTTGAAAAAAATTGATATAAAGAAATACATAAAAATATTGATGGATGATATGAAACTTCCATGTAATGCATTATATCGTTTTACTATATCTTTCACTTACAAAGCGGGCCAACCGCAAAGTCCGCACCTGGTCGCTAGCACGTAATAATCAATACTTAGCCATTAGAACACTTGCCTTCTTATTTCCACTAGTTGCCCTCTCTTTGTCTCTATGTGTTTCTCACTCTCTTTCCCAACAGCACACCGATTTATCCAACACCAGTTTGTTCCCAAAATCCTTCCAATGGCCAAGTAACGCCATATCATCAGCTTCAGCACGGCTTCTATAAAACCACAATTCCTGTAGGAAGTGGGAGAGCTAACACCAACAACACCGCCCTCGATACTGCTCCCACAACCTCTACAAGCGACAGCAGCTGTTCTCACTGTCAAACAGCTGATTTTCGCTCACGCGCACTACGACACCAAGTGAGCAATACCGATAGCAGCAGCAATACCAACAACAACAATGCGGCACATAAGCTCTCTCACACACACAGTGAGTGTAATTGTAGCAGCGCTGAGACAGCGACAGCGATGTCGGCGCAAAAATGGCGCAGTAGTCGTATGTATAAAAATCATACGACTACAACGACAACAACACTTGAATACGAACTTTCCAATTTTGCAAAACTAACAACACAAATCAGTACGCAAAGCGACGTCGGCCAGGCAACACCACCAACAGCTGACAATTCCAGTCAACTTAAAGTTGAAGAATTACGAATAACATCATCATCAACCCCACCGCCGCCAGGACCTTTTGCATCCTCGCCGTATCATTGGCATCAATTGCAACAGTCTCTGCACGCACTACATCAGCAACAAATAATAAGCAATAACAGCTTGCAACAACAGCCACAACGTTCTTTTAGCAACAGCAGCAACTCAAGCAACAACAACAATAACAATATGAGCAGAGCCGTCAGCATTGAACAGTATGCCCCAAGGGATCGCACTGGTTTATGGGGTACCGGTGACAATGAAGTCGTTGGCAACATCTCGGGATTCAATCGTCTTAACGATAAACGCTATTCAAAGGTAAGTTTCTCTACATACATACAAATATAAAACATGCATATGTATGTATGTTTGTATGTATGTATGTATGTGTGAATCCAAAGTGGAAAAGTACCAGGGCAAAATTTCACAGAAGGGTGGGTTTTTTATACCCTTTGCTCAGAAATTAAAAGGGTATATAGGCAAAAGGAGCAATATATTTATATTTATTATCCTCAGTGAGTGTCGAGAGTTACTTTCTTGAGTTCAAGTGAAACTAACAGAAAAGGACTTCTTTAAGAAAACACTAGTTGCCTGTTTTGGAAGTAACTTATTGATTAAATAGTTTCCTTATTGTTAAAGGGTATCTACAAGTGTCTCTTTGATTTGTTTTCTTATAATTTGTGCTTTATAAGCCACTTGGTGGCCCTTTCTCAAAAAATCTGCGGACAAAAAAAGAAGCAATCTTTGCTATTTTTAAAGAAAAGAAAAAAACTATAAAAAATTTAGTCAGCTGAGAATTTTTTAAGAATAATTTTTTTGTCATTTCTCATTTTTTGTTTTTATTTTTTTTTGGCATTGTGGGTGACCTTTAGATGACATAGAGAAAGAGACAAAAGGTAGCCGTCCAGTTGTTGGAGGCATACACGCGCCAGACTGGAAGACCAAAGCTCATGTTTGTTGTTATTTTTTTTTTGTTTTTGTAATTTATTTTTATGGTTGATGTCAGACACGAAAATCGATAGCAAAGAGGAAATAATTTCACCAATTAAATCAATTTTTTTCTATCTTAAATCATTGAGAGTTGTAGAAAAGGGTATTAGTTATTTCTATAAACATTTTCAAATTCTATGCATTTTTATTGTTCTACATTTTTTTCTTTTGTTGAATGCATTTCAAGATCAATGCCAATTTTCAGAGGCGGCAGTTTTACATCTCTCAAAAAGAGAGAGCGATAAAAAGAGAGAGAAGAGCGGAAATAAAAATTTGAATGAAATAATAATGAAATTGAATGAGAGAAGATATACATATGAATAGTTAAAGAGAAAAAGACAGAGAAAGAGAGAGAGAGAGAGAACTTGCGCATGTGGTTTGTAAGTGGTTTGGGGTGGGCTAGACCAAATAATATTATTTAATTTGCTGTTTTTCTAGAAGGCATAAACCCTTAACTTATCAAAATATTGTAATGTAACCATCCGGCCCCCTAAAAACCACAGCAATATTAATATAACCTTATCAAATTAAACAAGAGAGATTAGATTCTACAACTATAAAACAAATTTAACTTATACTTAGCTAAGTGTCTGTGGTGTGTGTCTAACCTCTCGAACAGCTGATATTTACATTTACCATTTTCCAATGGAAAGTTTTACAATTCTCTCTTATCGTTCCCCTTCTTATAAATTGTGAAAGAAAAGAAGAACAAAGAAACGCAACCGCATAGAAAAACAAAAATAAAACCAAAAACTGACCTACATTTAGCAATAAATACAACTTTTTGCTTTAACAAAAATATAAACCAGAATGATGATAACTTATTTTGTCTATATCAGCGGAATATATATAAATTTCTTTTATATATAGACTTGCTGAAAGGAAAATAAAACTGATAAATGTATCTAACAAATAGTTCTGTTAACATTTTGTTCTGTTTGATTATACCAGTGCAGAAAGGGTATATTAGTTTTAATTAGGCTTTTATAACAAGTTAATTAAGAAAACAGCTATGACTAGCGTAGAGTACAGTGTAAGAATGTTTTTTTAAAACACTTAAACTTTTTATTAAATTCATTTTAAAAAACAATACTTTTATATAAGCCATTTGGAGTAAAACAGATTGTTATTTAAAGTGACTAAAGAGCATAACAAATTCGTCTCTTTTGTAGTTAATTTATTTCTCCTTTTAATTTATGCCTTCACGGAAGAAACTGCGAAATTTTGTACATAATTTAGGCGGTCAATGAGCTTAAGGGAATTTATTTCAAATAAAACAAAAACTAACTTTAATTAAAGTTTGTTTAAAAGATAATGTTTGTACTAAACTACTAACTAACTAAGTACTAAATAATAGTTAACTAAAAACTAGTTTAAAAAGTTATAGAAATTAAAATAGCCTTCTTAAATTGAACTAAATAAGCTACTAGAACTTTTAATCATCTTTAGAAACACTTTTTATCTCTCTCTCTCTGTTTAATTACTGGAATTTCCATTGTTTTTCACACTTGTGCCATTTCAACTGTAATTTTGTACGACCTAATGAGCTTTTTAAAAATTCTACCACCCATCTTTGTGTGTCTAAGAGGGAGGGGAAGGAAACATTTCTGTGTGTCATTTGGTAGCAAAATTGTTTTGTCTGTCCGTTTTGGCATGTTGATTAAAGTAGCTTTCGTCATTGGATGACGGGAGATAGACTTCCACTTGATTATCAACTTTTTCAACTTTTTCGAACGAGACTAGCTCCAGACAAATTAAACATCAGCTGAGCCGGACTAAATCATGTTTTGTTTTCAATTTTGCTTTGTGTATCTCTTTCTATATATTTTCGTTTTATACCTATTTGGGTTATTTTTTTCTTTTTCTGTTTTTTTTTTGCAATTTCCTATGAATGTTTTTACGTATGCGTAATCGATTTACAGTTCAGTTTATTGCGTATACATAATAATGTGGCAACTGCGGTAGTTCCGCTAGCACACTTGTTGCCAGGCGTTCGCAAAAACGTTTTCAAGCTTATCGGACATTACGTAGCAAACGTATATTTTTGTTTTTTTTTTTTCTTGTGTTTTTTTTCAATGTCAACGGTGTCGTTTTCTCATATTTTATTTCACCAGTACTTCTCGTGACGTAGACCAAGCAAAAGCATTGTTTTGTTTGTTTTTTTTTTGTTTTTGTTTTCTATAGAGGTATATCAGTTAACGGTTAATAAGTGTTTATGGGGCTCGATTCTTTTAGTTGTAGTTTTTGTTGTTTTATCATTGAGGGTTCAGTCACTTCACGCACGTACTCGACGCATGGATTTGTATTGTATTTGTACGTAAATTCTATTTAATATGTGTAGATTGATTAAATTTAATTAAATGTCATGCTGGTACCTAGTGGCATGTAGTTTGGTCGTGCCACATTAATACAAAATTCTCACTCGACAATATTGTATACATGTTGCACATTGAAAGCTTTTAATAACATTAACTTTAATCGTTAGATCATAATTAGAATTCATCATGAGTCGGCAGAAAAAATAACACAAACTCACTAAGTAAAGAATATTCTGGTTTTATCCCATGGTGTGAGAATTTTATTTTAAATGTCATGACTAATCAAGAGAGATAAAATATATACAAATATACAAATCTTATTTAGTAATGGTAACTAAATTAATAAATCAAAGATATATATCAATCATATTTTGTAATTTAAATTAGTCACTTAAAGCGATTTTAAAATGTGATTTAATTATCAAAAATTAAGTTCGCAGACAGAGATTGGTGTTAATATATTTGACCTTTTAGCTTTTAATTTTAAACTCAATTTAATTGGATCAGTGTTGGAATTAAGTGTTAGTAAGATATATATGCATGAAAAATCAATATCAAATGTCAACTGGCGACACGAAAAAGCTATTTTTATACAAAAGTATTATTTATTGTTATTATTTTTAATTAATTTCGTGTTATATACATTTATAAAGAGAAACCAGAAACCGTGATATATAGCTAATATATATATTTTCTTGTTTTTTATACTTAAAATTCAATTTACAAATATCTAAATAATATTGTTAATATTTTTTTTTTGTTTATTAAATGCAGAATTTCGTATTCTGGTTGCATATATTTTTATTTGGAAACTTTTGCCACCTGTTAAAAGTCATAAAAAATATCTTACAATTAGGCACACGCAATTCCATATTCAATTATATATTCAATTTGAATTCAAATAGATCGAATGACGTTTTTCAAGTGTTATAGCACTTAGTTTAATTAGTAGAAAAAAAGTTGTTTTATTTTAGATTCTACCCTTTATTTATTTAGTAGGTAAAAAGTTGTTTTAATTCTGATTCTTACAAAGAACTATTCACCATTTAAAATATTTTTTAAAAACTTTTCTAAATTGCTGAAAAGATTCTTTAATATAAAAATTACTTAACTAAAACAATTTTATAATATGTTAAACAAAAAAAGATATTTAAAAAAATAAAATTTAAACCAAAAACTTCCTTAAAAATATTAAGATTTATTTAAAATAATACATTTTTAAAAAATAAAGGATCACATTTAAAAATTTAAAATAATTTGAAATAGTGAAATCAATGAAACAATATAATAGTTAATAACTGTAATAAGTATATATAATAATTTTTCCAAATTCAAGATTCTATATACTTAACTACTAATACAAAATGTGCATGTCGTAAATCGTTTTTTTTTTTTTTAATATTTTTTTAAAATTATTTCGTGCATTAAAATTTTTGTAGGAAGCTAGTTTGTCGTTTTTGTTAGGTCACGATTTATTTTATTGCTGTAATTTATTTGAAATAATTATAAATAATTATGCACTAATGTGCATATTAGCAGGTTCATTCATAATATGTTACTAAAAATGGCATAACACAACGTAAAACAAAAAACAAAACAAAAAAAGAAAGCCAGAGAGGGCACGTAATATATCTAAGCCAGGTGAAGAAAATGATTAAAGGCATTAGCTATGCCCGTAATAGATATTATATATATATATACAGACTTTCAATTTCGACAGCATCATGGGTGGGAAAAAAAAACGAGGTCATAACCCAGCACAGGGGCTAACTCTGAGTCATGTAATGCCAATTCATTTGAGCTTTCGAAATGCGTGTTCATTGATTTGAATACCGGTTTATATATATATATATATATATATATACATATATATATATATAAGGAGTGCGTTATAGAATTTGACTTTGAACTTGAAATTTGACGATAGTTTTTATTCAAAGTATTGCAAGGTCGAATCTAAAAGTCATGGAAGGCACAAACATAAATGATTTGGCGCGTGTTCAGGCGATGGTCCATAGCGATAAGCCAAAACAAACTTTTCCACAAGTTTTATTAAATTCTATTATTTATTTCTATGTCTATCTCTTTCTTTTCTTATCTCTCAGGGTCTGAATTTCACCCATGAGGAACGCCAGCAATTGGGAATTCATGGTTTGTTGCCATACACAGTACGCAAAGAGGAGGATCAAGTCAATCATTGCCGCACACTTCTCGATCGTCTTGAAAATGATCTCGATAAGTATATGTATTTGATTGGTCTATCGGAACGCAATGAGCGTCTTTTCTACAAGGTGCTTAGTTCGGATATTGCTCACATGATGCCATTGGTGTATACACCCACCGTGGGATTGGCTTGCCAAAAATATAGTTTGATCTATCAGCAACCCAAGGGCATGTACATTTCCATCAAGGATAAGGGACATGTTTACGATGTGATCAAGAATTGGCCAGTGGAGGATGTGCGCGCCATTGTTGTAACTGATGGTGAACGTATTTTGGGTCTGGGTGATCTCGGTGCCAATGGTATGGGTATTCCAGTTGGCAAATTGTCACTGTATACAGCTTTAGCTGGTATTAAGCCAAGTCAGTGTTTGCCTATTACTCTGGATGTGGGAACCAATACTCAATCCATCTTGGATGATCCATTGTACATTGGACTGCGTCAGAAGCGTCCCACTGGAGAGCTTTATGATGATTTCCTTGAAGAATTTATGCGTGCCTGTGTCCGTCGCTTTGGCCAGAATGTTCTCATTCAGTTCGAAGACTTTGCCAATGCCAATGCATTCCGTTTGCTTACGAAATATCGCAACGATTATTGCACATTTAATGATGATATTCAGGGCACAGCTTCAGTGGCTGTTGCTGGACTTTTGGCATCTCTAAAGATCAAGAAGACCCAGTTGAAGGACAATGTTATTCTGTTCCTGGGTGCTGGCGAGGCAGCATTAGGTATTGCCAATCTCTGCACCATGGCCATGAAGGCTGAGGGTCTCAGTGAAGAGGAGGCCAGGTCACACATTTGGATGGTGGACAGGTAAGCAAATATTACTCTGAAAGATAGTTGAGTCAACTAACCACAACATTTTCTTTTAGCCGTGGTGTGATCGTTCGCGATCGCCCAAAGGGTGGTATTACAGAGCACAAGCTACACTTTGCTCAGACTCATGATCCCATCGATACTCTGGAGGAGGCTGTCCGTCGTATTCGCCCTAATGTTCTGATCGGTGCTGCTGCCCAGGGTGGTGCCTTCACTCAGGAAATTCTTGAGCAAATGGCTGAATTCAATGACCAGCCAATCATTTTTGCTTTGTCTAACCCAACTAGCAAGGCTGAATGTACCGCGGAAGAGGCTTATACTCATACTAAGGGCAAATGTATCTTTGCCTCTGGCTCACCTTTCCCACCCGTCACATATAACAACCGCAAATTCTATCCGGGCCAAGGAAACAACTCTTATATCTTCCCGGGTGTGGCTCTCGGTGTTCTCGCCGCTGGTATGTTGACCATTCCTGAGGAAGTTTTCCTTGTGGCCGCCGAGCGTCTGGCTGAACTCGTCTCCAAAGAGGATCTGAACAAGGGCAGTCTATATCCCCCACTTTCCTCCATTGTCAACTGTTCAATTGCCATTGCCGAGAAGATTGTTGAATATGCATACAACAACAAATTGGCTACTGTTCGCCCTGAGCCTGCCAACAAAGTTGCTTTCATTAAGGCCCAAATGTACGATTTGGATTATCCTCGTGCTGTGCCTGTCACCTATCACTTGTAAATGGACTTAACTGTACTCCCATATACATGCCGACTTTGTCGTAATACTCTCATCTTTAATCATCAGCACAATGTATTTGCCATTCCATTTGCTTTGATGAGATATCGGTATATAGCGGAGTACACATGATTATACACATAATATCACCATGGTAATGCAGCGGGCATGAGCAGTACTATAACTCATGTTATTTATTTTATAGTGTCGCACATTTCTTTCCTAGCTTTTAGGCAAATTGTATAACACCACCTTATCCACATTTATGTATTCTTCTGCATTCTCCCCGTTCTTTTCGTGATCTAATAACCGAAATTATATTTTACAACAACTTTAACAAAGGCGAAGAATTTGTATGCTTTAAAAATTATTATATATGTAAATGGGATGTTAAAACGCTATAGATATATACAATTTCAATATAAATTTGAACACAAACTATGTTAAGAATCTACAAATAAAAAATATAAAAATAAAAGAAATTAAAATTGTTTTAATAGTTTTTAATTTAGCTCAAAGAGGAGTAGTAATAATCAAATTTACCGCCAAACACGTGTGTTAAACTTAACAGCATCATTTAGAAGTTCTGTAAAAGTTGTTAGCATGTGGCAGCACTAAACCAAGCGAAATGTTGCCAGATCAAAAATACCTGGTGTTAACAAAGCCGAAAGCAGTTTACCTGCTAAAAGAACGAAAATATGGAAAAGCTCAAGGTAGGTACATTGTTCAACTAACTAAATTAAAAATATTTTATAATATTAATTTACTTTCACTCCCTTGCAACCACATAGAGACGGTTTGAGCAGCGCCAATTGGCAGACGAGCTGAAGCAACGACAGGTAAAAATAAACTATAAATAAAATGTGTAATCTGACATTTGTATACATATACATATATGTGTTTCTGGGTATGCAGGTCATAACAGATCGCCTGTTGCAGAAAATACTCTTTTCTAAGCGTTTATTGGTGGACCACGTGGAGGCTCTAGAGCAATGTATGCAGCAATTAAATGGAACTTATACTGCGCCTAACCGGCAATTATTAACCACGCAAAATGCGTGCCTTTTACTTAGCTGCACCGTACTGGAGCATTTCATCACACCAAAGAATCTGCGGCTTTTAATGCTCCCTTCGGTGTTAATCACTGGCACCTTTGGAGCTCTCTTTGCTGTTAAAAGTGTGTTTGTGTGTCGGAACAAGATGGTGGAACGCAAATTGGAACAACTTGTTCAAACTATTGATGAGTTTGGCAACTGCATAAGACGTAATATGACTTACTTTCAAGAGATTATCATTATGAAACAGGCGGAACTCATTGAGTATGGAAAAAACGATTGAAATTATTACAAAAACTAATTTGTCATTATATTTTTTGCAGATCGCGTCAAATTGAACGTGCCTGGGATTGCATTACAGCCGCTAAAGAGGTAACTGAAATCCTGTATGATGCCACGCGTAAACTGGAAACAGACTATCCCCTGCCAACCAAATATGGCCTGTACTATGCACCTATGGAGGAGTTGCGGGATTGTGAATACTTTAAGACCAACGTAACGGACTATAGCCCAAAACATATCAAGGTAAATCTAAATATTAAAATACTTATTCCAGTAACTATTTAAATGCCGTCTCTTGTAGGATTTCCACAATATATTTGCCTACGTGCAATCGCAGTATCTATTGCGTTTGGCTTTAACTATCACCACACAACCGTCGATTTCCCAACTAAGTGAGGAGTTGGTGAAAATCGATTCACTGGTACGTCAACTAGTTCAGGAGGAGGAACAGCATTTTAAGAATCTTGCCGTAGCTATGCAAAACAAAAAGCAACTTGAAATGGACGAACTACACGCCAATAAAACGGAGCAACAGCGTAGCGGTCCCATAGCTGTCTTGCAACACTCCTCCTTGAAGTTAAGTGCCTGTATGGTAGCCGTTGCCGGTGAATGCCAGGCTCTGGATGTTACCCTGCAACAATTAACTGCCACAGAGGCAGCCAATAAAAATAATGCTAGTCAACTGTTGGCCGTGGCAAGTAATATGCACGGCATTGAGAATGCCTTGGCTGTTTGCTGTGATGATTTTCAACGTCTGATGCTAGTTTACAATAAATTTCTAAACAGTAAGATTGAGGCGGAAAGCTCAGCGCCAGTTGCTGCAGCACAGGAATTTCCTGAAAGTATTCTGCGGGTGGAGTTTTCGCAGAATGTTAGCGAGCCTCAGCAAAAGGATGACTTCTATGCCTACATGTATGATGAACAGGAGGCGCAGCAATATGACATTGACGAACAGCAGGCACCCTACCCCACACCAGAGAAGCAATTGCTCAATTTCGAGAAACGCATTACCAAGGGCAAATTCAAACCTGTATTAAAGCAGCTTAAAGATCGCATCGATCCCATACGACAGGTGATGTTGGAAAAGGAGCGCGAAGTTCTAGCCTGCAAAGGTATCAATGTGGACAAATTCTTTGATCAAATGGAAAAAGATCAAAAGGATAATCGCTTAACCGATAACTTGAGCCACTATAATGGATCAGATTCGGATACCGAATCAGATTCAGCTGAAGAGACAACCGCTGTTAAGGAGCGCAGTAAACAACTCAAGGAGCGTGATAACTTTGCCGAGATGCGTCAATTTCTGGCACAGAAACAGGCGCTTAATTTATTTAAATTGAATGAAACGGAACTGGTGAAACCTCCGGTTCCAATTGAAGAAGATTTGCTCGAGAGCGAGTGTTAGACTCATTTGCATTAGTCACATTGGTTATTATCTCTAAACTGTTTATTATTATCTCTGTTAGAGTTTTATCTATAAAAAAAATTTGTGAGATAAGCGCAAATGGCGTTTCCTCTTACCACTTTGCCGTTGATTTTGTTCCTCTTATTTGCGTTTCTTACGCTATCTTTGTTCTTTTTTTTGATTAATGCTGTACAAAAACAAAAGCATGCTTAATAATTAACAAACCTGTTTTTATGTAGATATAAAAAAAAAAAAAATTAAATGAAAGACTTTTATAAACAATTACCCAAATCTCTCTTATGTTTGGATTTTAAAGCAAATTATGGATATTTTTAATTTAATGATCTTTGAATCCCAAAGTAAGGAAAGGTTTCTCAAGTTATGATCTTTAATGATCAGCAACATTGATATGATTTCGTTTTAAGTTGTATAAAAGTGTTATTTATTTTAAGTATTCATTATAAACTAATTTATTGGAACTTAAGTACAATACAAACATCGAATGGCAAGTACTATAAACTAAATGTTATATGGGATCGGTCAAATCGATCTCACTTGGCATACATTACATACATATGTACAGGATAGCACTCCAAGGCAAAAATATCAAGGTTTTTGCCATGGGTGAAACAATTCGTGGACATCTTTGGCTCAATTATTAATACAGCTTTCACATTTCTTTTTAGGCGATGGCTTAAGCATTTGATGCAGCTGTGACGGCAACATTGGATGGATTTTGGAATTTACTAGTAACTGAGGCCGGCTGAAGCTGGGAGAAGGCTGACAAATTACTGCCCCTAACACTGGTGTATCGTATGGGCTGGACACCGTAGTCGCTGCCTTTGAGACGACGCCGCACACAAACCACAATGAATCCAATGATCAGACCAAGAACCACAACAACACTGGCAATAATTGCAGTAAGGATTATATATCGTCGTCGTAGAAAACGCGGTGGTTCTTCTTCGATAGCACGATATTTCTTAGGAATGACCATACTGCAAATGTGATCGGCTGTCAAGTTGGAAATTAGTGTTCCAGCCAATATATAAGGTGTATCGCAACGAGCCACATCCGTGGATTGTTGTATGTTTGGTTTTCCGGCTAATTCCAATGCTTGGAATAGTTCGCAGCTGCAATACCAAGGATTACCGGCAATGGCAAAGCTGCGCAAACGTGGCCATGTTACATTACTGCTACTCCCGTTCAGTGTGAGGGTAGTTAAAGCATTCTGGGATAGATCCAATTGTGTCAAATTGCGACTGGTCAACAAATCATTTAGCTCGATACGCTCCAGTTTAGGATTGTGAGACAAATCCAGCTGCTCCAATGCGGGTAGATTGAGAGATCCTTGATCTACGCTACGCAGAGAACGATTGTCGCTAATGTTGAGGCGTCGCAATGATTCCAATTTTGTAAAACTTTCGGCATTTAGACTGGCAAACAGATTACCAGCAATATTCAACTGGATTAGAGATTTACCCAGCTGCTGTATGCCGCTTGGAACCTGAGCAAATGCATTACCAGAAACATCCAAAAAACGCAAATTTTTGAGGGAACCAAAGAGATCATTCGGCAGCGTTCTCATATCATTGTGGGATAAATCCAGGCGCTGTAATGTTGTCACTGCTGCAATAGACGCTGTGGTAGCTGCATCCAAGACATCAAGACGATTGTAGGCCAGATTAAGCTTAATCAACTGTGGTGTATGCTCAAAAAGCTTACGATCCAGACGGGCAATACGATTATGGCTAAGATCTAGATCCTTCAGAGAGATAGGCTCATATTTTGTACTCTTAAAGGGACCACGGAACAATTCCGGTTTTAATGCCTCATCCGAAATTTCATTCCAACTCAGGTAAAGGCCCTCCACATTGGGTACATCCATAAAAAGTGGAGCCTGCAACTGTTGCATGCCGCAATGACGACAAGACAGAGTCAATGTGGCATTTGTGGCCGGCAACTGTTGCAGGAGACGTATACGATTTCCAGAGTAAGAAGCAACAATTTCCACTCCCTTGGATGTGGTGCCAAATTCGGTAGGCCAACGTGCAAGAATATGTTCAAAATTCTTCATGGCACAGTTGAGGGTCTGATGAATGCGATTATTTGTATCCTGGGTGGCAAGACAAAGGCATGTTTCACATATATTGGCCACTGGCTGATATGGTATGTCCTCATGCTGTGCAAGGACCTCTATTCGATAATGCAATGCTAAACAACTGAGAAGCTATAATAGAAAACATAAAGAAGGTTAATTACTAAGAATAAGAAATGATTTGAATTTTTAAGATTTAATATTTTATAACTTATTGTATCGAAATTATAATGAAATGGTAATGAAATTTAATATTTCCTAAATGACTTTCTTGTTCGGTTTAAGTTGGATTTAAAACTGCGTATTTTATAGGTCATTGTCATTCCTGTTTTTTATTATTGTTTTTTGACAGTTACGAAATTTCTTAAAAAGTTTGAAAACCTTTGCCTTTGTCCGCTGATTAAAAGCATTATTGATGACTGTTCTTCAATTCATGTGAATAAACAACATTAAACTTATGAGTCAGTCTACTAAATTTTTATATATACAACTGGTAAGGATAAAACAATATGTTTTTTCGAAAACATTTGATCAAGTCATTATATTTGAAAGTAACCATTATAAAAAGGTCTCCCCTCTACAAATAACTAAAATTTAAAGAGAAATAATATTCTCATTTATTTTTCTAAGTTTCGTATCGCTGACCCCGTAATATAGAGAACCAAAATATATAAGATAAGATAACAAATATTTTTTGTTCATTATACATACCTAAGTTATATATTTTCTAGTATATTTTAGTTATTTTCTACTTACCAAAAACAAAAATATGTGCTTCATGTTTTTACACGTTGTTGAATTTTACTTTAATTTTTTCTATAATCAGCAATATTTATTCTTTTCTGTTTACGAAAATTTACAAAAGTTTTTGCAGTTTTTTCACCAGCGTATCGCGTAAATGCAACAGACCGATCCGAAGAGTGCGTGGAAAATAGAACTTAATTAATGAATCAAGCCGACATACATGAGCCACATTCGGTTGGCATTATATATATATATTTGTTTTGATTAGATATGAAACGAGAGATAGGCGGTAAATGAGAAAGAAGAGAATGAATTAAAAAACCTTTAATAAAGATAAGTAACGTACTTTGTAATACCCTGTAACAAGCAGGTGTAGTAAAATAAATCATAATTGTTGTATTTTTTAACTGCGTAAACCTTTCAAACTAGTTTAAAGTAACCAAAAAGTTGAATTAAGGCATCTATAACAAACAATTCCCTAATGTATGCTAAAAGAAGCTGTAAAACTGTGATTTTACTTTAACACGCTGTTAAGTTATCTCTGTTAACTGGTAAAGAGATGAAGATTTATGTTAATGAAATTAAAAAGTCAATTATATAAACAACAAAGAAGAGATATAGAAATTTTGAATGGTTTTAATTCATATGAACTATAAAAATCCACAAAGATGCTTAATATTTAACGTCTTCTAACTAACTAACTGTTTTGTATCAATATTTAGTTTAAATACTTTCATTTTGTATACACTAAATATACTCTTGCCATTTTGTTATAGGGTATACAAACAAATACTGCTCTTTGCTCTCTATTTTTGTGTACGTACAATGTGTTCTTTTCTTTCAAGTAAAAGTGAATTCCATTTGAGTCATTTATCATACGGCGGCGTCAGCTTACTGTTTCTTTCTATGTTCTCTTCCCGCAAGGCCGTAACTTTGAGGTTTTAATAATTCAAAATAAACTGAGACAATGCGGTGACTAAAATGCAGCTGTTTCCTATAGAAAAACAAAAACAAATTATATTGTTTGAAAATGAAGATTTTGCTTCTATATGGTAGATAAGATAAGAATTTGTGGGACATGTCGCAAGGCATTGGATACGTTCTCATTCCCATTCATTTCCAGTTGAATCAAATGGAAAACATGAACAGAGAGAGAGTCTCCCCCAATTAGAAACAGATGGCAATTACAAGGCGGCAAGTGTCATTGGGTTTCATTGAACTTTAAAAGATCAAATTGACGCTGCTCACGTCCTCCTTATAAAGCAAAAATAAAAACAAAGGCAAATGTTTGTGGCACTTTGGAAATTGGTTGCATAAACACATTGCCCCGAAGACAAATGGTACCCAGACGGAAACTGTGTGTATTTAGACATTAGTGAGTCATAAACAACTTGCATCTCTTACCCAGTAGCTTTTAGAAAAGGGTATATTGAAAATATAATTGCAAAAAAAAAAAAAAAACAAGCTCTTTGTTCTTGATCTGCATCAACAGTATTTCTCTAAAAAGACCTGCCTCAAGATTTAACTTATTTTGATTAATTGTATAAAGTCAAACTTTGGTTACTTTTTTAAAACTAATTATTTACTGGGTATTTAAAAAACCGGCACTGTTAACTTTTAAATATTTGAATTTGTTTGCCAATGTATACACATAAAGTACGTGCACTTGGCAAAAGATAACAAAATAAGTTTATACTTTAGACAATTATTAAACAATTTTTATAAATTTCACTTGATACGTTTTTTATATGTGTACGTGGGAAATCGTTTATTACGTATACGTTTTAAATAAACAACCATGATAAATTTGAATTTCTGCGGTTTTTTTTGTTTTGAAACATTAATCTTTATCATTCAATATGTCGATTTTGCTTAATGTATTTTTTGCCAAGTGTATTTTGAAGTTAAACATTTCATAGGAAATAGCACAAACAAAACAGTCGCGTCTCAGTTTCGGCCTCGTCTCGGTTAGCCTTTTTAACTTGCAAATGAAACCCGTTTGTGGTGTTGCAGCTGCCACAAAAAAGGCAAACCGATGCTCATCCTAACATCCACATCCTCGTCTTAAAATTAACGCGCATTGAAATTGAAACGAAATTGTGAGAGCGAGAACAATGCAAACTTTGCGAACATTACCTGACTGTTGCTTAAATTGAACTGAAACTGGAAATTTGTTTGTGGCTGGCTGCATATTGATTCCCGTTCCCACAATGCTGGACACTACTTTACTTTGCTTCTTCTCTTTTACCCCCCGCACGCCAAAGAAACCGGTCGGTCGTTGGCCGAATTTGAAACCGTGTAAGAGAGACCTCAGACTGTTGCACGCACACACAAACCTACATACATATATAATAAACACACACACACATACACCACACTTCATACACATATTGTTTATGTCGGAGCAGACTTAATATTAATGGTTGGCAGCTGGTTCTTTCAAATGCGATTCCAACTGCAACGGAAACGCTGTTCGTGGCCAAATCGTTAAATATTGTAAGTACATTCACTTCCTTCGATGCGGTAACATTAAAGAAAAATCCAATTTCGTCATTAAAAGGAAAAAACATTTATGCAATAATCAACTATGCCTATCTATGATGCATATAATAATCAATAGCAGTAGAGAAGGCAGCAAATCCTAGGCCACCAATGATGCCAGCCTTAATGCCAGCCCGCAGGCCAATTAAACCACCTGTGATTCCACCTGCATATGTGCCATTACGCCAATCGGTAACTCCTCGTTTCTGTGGGCAAATGAAATAAGTTTGTTACACTAACATTTTCAACTAATTCTGTTAAATAATTCTTACACTTTCAATGGTACATTCAACTACAGAAAAAAGGGCGCCTATTAAAGCAAAATTCTTGGCATAGGAATGCGTTGTGGCACGCATCTCCCGGAATACCTCACGAGCCGTTTGTTTCTTTTCATTAGCAAAAGGATCAGCCATATTCGGATTAACGGAGGCGCTAAATAAACCCAACGCAGCTCCCAGGCCATATCCTACAATAGATATACATTGAATGAAAATGATGAAATACATGTAAATACTTTACATGCTCCTTACCCATTACACAAGCCATCGCACACTTGAAGCCGCAACTTTCCACAGCCGTTTCTATAAACTTTTCTTCGTTGGTCTTTATCTTTACGGGACCATTGGTTTTGGGTATTACAATATTTTCCCGAAATCGATGCAGGTCGCCCACAAATTTTATGGCCATTCGGTCAAGATCGGCATTATCAAAAAGCTGTGGAGCGGCCTTCTCTGTTGGTTGTTCCCCAGAATTGGGCAGCATGGACATGGTTATATATTTTGAAGTACTGTTTCTTTAATACAATAGAAATTGAATTTAATTGAAGTGCAAATAAGCGTGTTTCAGTTACAAAAAAATATTCAGAAATTGTTATCACATAAGACATACAGCTGATATCAGGGCTGCAGTAACATAATATAATTAACAGTGCTCGAAATGAGCTTAACGCTGCTCAAAACGAGCATGTAAACTTAACAGTACTCAAAATGAGTCTGTAAACTTA
Source organism: Drosophila neocordata (assembly GCA_018903615.1). NCBI lineage: Eukaryota > Metazoa > Arthropoda > Insecta > Diptera > Drosophilidae > Drosophila > Drosophila neocordata. The sequence goes on along the minus strand of JAEIGI010000002.1, from coordinate 15,618,371 downwards.
ACAGTGCTCAAGATGAGCATGTTAAACAGCTGTTGCTCGCAAATGATAATGTTATGTTAACAGTCCTCTAAAATAGTTCTGTTAAGTTGACCGCGCTTTTACTTGAGAGTGTTAACTTACTTGTGCTCGCTAATGGTGTTTTTTTCTAATTAATTGGTTTAAAAATTTTTTTTTTAAACTTAATTTGTTTTTTTCAAATACTTTTTCAATTAATACAGACTAGTTTTTTGTTATTAAATGCACTAATTACTTTACCCTACCCTATGGGTCAGACGCCAGTGCCCAGTATCACCGGACAATGCAATCTATAAAAATAGCTCTTAATTATATTACAACAATTTAAAAGCCTTGACAAAACTTATTTGTAAACGACATTTAAATAAATGTTTACCTAAATATTAAATTTTATTTCTATCACAAGTTAATTATGCACATATACCATAATGAATTGGAAAGAAATACTCGAACAATGCACATATTAGAGAAGTTGAGTCAGGTTTCATCTTTGGAGTGCCCTTTGGAGCGATCGGAAAACTTAATTAAAAGCGTAAAGTATCAGCAGGATGACACAAAATCCTATAACAGCTCCCAGAATAAGGGAATCGCGTCGTTTTTTAATATTGATCCGCTGAATAAGACTGCAAAAACACAAGAAGAATTAGCATTTCAGTGAGGCGAGGCATAATAAATCAGGCGATTTACCTGGAAATCAATGGAAAGCGATTCGAGATGTCATTGAAGCGCGTCTGCATACGCTTAAATGCATGGCGCTGAGCATGGAGATTTTCACGCGTCTCGATGGCAATGTTGATCTGGTCGTTGACCATGTGGCTGGCACTGCTTAAGTGACCGCTCTCCTTCATATACATTTCCCGACGACTTAGCCCCGAAATCGATGGGCTGCCGGTACTGGTGGTGGCCAAGCCTGAACCACGTAGCAATTCCTCGCGCTCAATACGCGTAGTGTGATTGGCGCAAATTTTATTAAACTCTTGTCGATATCCCTGAAGTATCTCCCTATGACGCTGGAGGGTATGCATGGCAGCTGCACCTGTTGCAGGCAAATCGGACATGGCCTCATTTAGCGACGACAACTGTGAAAGTTGAGCATAGGAATGAGTCACCGATAGGAACAATTCAATGATGGTTCAATCCTACCTTTTCCAGCATTTGCTCAATCTCCGAAGACAAGGAGTCAAAGACATGTTCGCCCAAAAGCGGTGATGTGTCAGTTGTGCTGTTACTATTGCTACTTATACCACCAGCTCCAATCTTACTGAATGCCACAAGTTTCAGATCGATTTCATTTTCAAGTGTGCGGGCCTGCTTTCGTAGGACTAAACAAAAGCAGAGTGGAAAAATAGACAAGGGATGTGACTAAATTTGTAAAGCCAGAAATGAAAAAGAAATCACATTACCATCATAGCTGGAGCCTCCCATTTTATTTATTTATAAGTTTGTTAGTCTTTGTGTGTAGTAAATGAAGTGTGACCAAAGTTACCAAATAGTAAAAAAGCTAGCATTAATCGACTGCGAACTCTAACCACCATATGACACTACAACAAATAAATATTGACAATTATTTTAAAACAACATGTTTAATAAAAACTAAATTTTATTATTTGCTTTTTTGAAATGAAAAAACTAGTTTTTAACTTTTCGATGCCTTAATTAATGTCATATCATTTGGGCTAATGTCCATTTATCGGTTTTGAATAATCGATAAACTTTTTTGTTTGTTGTTTTCTCTTATGGTTTTGTTCACCAATCGACACAAAAACATAGAAATCTGACGAAACTGTTGAGAAATTTATATATTTTGAATGCAAAGGCATTTAAGGAATTTGCCGACCAACGATAATGGCACCGACCAACTCGGCCAGTTCGACTGACAAAATGAATTATGCACTACAAGTTGCATTGCAGACAATGAAAGAGCGTTGCATACAATTGCAACGAAGAGTCAGCACAATGGAGGAGGAGAACTTGCGTCTCCGAGAGGGCACACACATACCAACTGAGGCAGGTGATAGCCTGTCCCTGCGTACACAAGTGTCAGAGTTGCAACGTCAGAAAGAGCAACTGGAGGAGCATATCAACATGGTATCCAATGAGAATCGTCGATTGTGGTCACGTTTGTCGCAAATCTCCAAAGACCAGCAGCTGGAGGCAACACAGACACAGGCTGGATTAAAAGCCGATGAAGTATCCCCAGACATGCGTGCCAATCAAAATCTAATTCGTTCCAAGACATTTACACAGCACTCACCAAATCCGCACTTGCGTCAGAAATTGATCTCGGATGAAATTAGTCTCGAGGAAATTGCCCTCGATAATTTCAGAGCTAGTGATACAGAATTGGGCTATCCCTATGGCCTGCAAGTGTCAGTACAAGAGGCAAATGGAATGTCGTCGACGGATTTAGATGCCAATTTGGATGCCAAACGTTGTATGGATGGTTTGCAAGATTTGCGTCGTGAGGCCATGAAACAGCAACAGGAACTTAGCTCCGCTCTAACACTGTTGGAAGGTCGCATAGGTAAGAAAATTATGCCGCAATTTCATTTTGTATTAGTCAATTGCAATTTTCTTTGATTTACTTATCTTATCTAGCACTCCAACCTTGTCCTGAGTGCGCCCAGAAGGCTGCCCACAAACCAGAAATGGCTGATAAGAGCCTCGAAACAGATGAGAGCCTAAACAATGAACTGAAGCAGTATAACGAGCAACATGAGACTTCCCAAAATGGGCATGCCACAACACCGCCAGTGTCGCGTCTTAACATAATACAAGAGAAAATCCAAGCAGATGCTGATGCCATGGAAAAGACATGCCCCATGTGTGGCAAGTTATTTTCCAGTCAGATATCGTTTAAGGCATTTCGTGAGCATGTGGAAATGCATTTCATTGATGATTCATTGGAACTCGAAAATAATAGCATCGATCGACAATTTGAATTCGTTTCCCACACTGTCGGCGATTTCTGACCCGACAAATACCTATATATATATCCATATACCTTAACACAGAACTATAACAAAATGACAATTAATGCTTCTGTGTTCCAAGTTGCAAACTGTGTGCTTATAAATTAATTTCAATACAAAACTGTTAAATTTCTATAATGTAAGCCTATATAATATATATATCTTTATGTATGTATATCAAAAACAAAAATCAAAAAAAAAAAAATATATATATATACATATTTAATTTTAAGGCGCGTGTATCTTTATGTTTTAAGTTTTTAGCAAGTGGATTGCAAAATACAATATATTATATACTTATTTATCTCAATTTTGAATCACACAAGTAACGAAAGTTGCTAAACTTAATTATTTTGCCAAAACGATTGAAAAATGAAATTTTGAAAATTGTAAAGCCAAAAAGAAATATGAAAAATTGATAACAAACGCTTGTTACTGCTTCATTGTTATAACGATTGTCCCAAATTGTTGTCGGAAGTTAAATAATTATGATACGGTTATCAAGTGGAGTAATTATGACACAGCAAATGGTGCTGTGAAAACCAGTTTCCAAATTGAAGAAAACTATCAGCAAATTATGAATAAAACTAAACATAATTCACAATCATCAGAGACTTACTCACAATTTCTGGTCTACCCCATGACTAAATTGGCTAAAAGCCAATTTATCAAACTTTTAAATTATGCACAAGAATTTAAGCCCTTATAAATTAAAAGATTGGTCTAGTTTTTTTTTTTTTTTTAGTATAACTATTTCTCTTATTTTTGGTTTTGTTTTTATTTCTTTATATAAACTTGTATAACATATTTCAATTTGGCTTATTTGCATATTTGCCAAATCCAGTTGCGATTTTTGTCTACACATTATATCATCAAATTTTTGAATGCTCTCGATTCGTAAAGAGAATTTGCTATGATTTCTCATACCCTTTAAAAGGGTATTATAAATTTAATACAGTAGAAATTGAAATTTATTTAAAAAAAAACTATTGTTTTTATATTATTAGAGTAAAGATATTCTCTTAAAATATTTCCTACAATTTTTTAAAGCTAAAGAGAAAGTGTATTTTAAAAGATATTCATCTAACTAAATAAGCCATATCTTTCAAACAGATATGTGAGTGTTTTGAAAGGCTATTGTTAGGGTATACAAAGTGCGTTGCATTAGGTTTGAAATGATTAAAATGATAACATAAATGAAAATGATTTGAATACCTATAGAGAAATGTTTTAATTTATAATTTAAGACGTGAAATATTCACACATGCAAACTGATAATAAAAAAGAAGTATTCCGAGAGGAACTACCAAAGTATTAAGAATACAAATTATACTATATACATATAGGTATATTAACCAACAAATAACCAATTTATGTAAAATAGTTTAGTCTAAAATGATTGCTTATACTGTGTAAAATGCCGGCAGCCTAAAGATTTATTAGATTTCAACAAAATATGTTAATGGAATTTTGCTTTTCATTTTCTCACATATAAAGAGCAAAGTGTGCTTTTGCTTAGCCATAATTATTAGTTGGGCTTAAAACCTTAAGCGTTTAGATAAGTAAAATGGAAAATATTTTTATCTGCACTAATTTGCAATATATCCGCATTTTGACAAATACCAAATATATATATATTCTTTCTTGATAATCATTTCAAATTATTGAAACACCAACAAATTGATCGTTTGATCATTTATCATTCTATTTCGAAAACTATACAAATTGTAATTAAACTGCCACATTATTGCTACTGTTTGACGTTTTCCTTGCCACATACATACGCCCCACTTCTTAGATTTCGATTTCAATTCCGTTTTCATTTCCATTCCAATTGGTAGCATAACCGCGGGCCGCGGGCCGTGGTTTAACAGCGACGGCTCCTACACATAACTTCAACTATAAAAGTTATGTGGCTCTTTCTGAACGTTTTCAGAGTTCAGTTGTGCGTCGGCCACAGAGGCCACCGTTATTTCTCATAGTTGATTTTCAAAAAAAAAAAAAAAAAAAACAAGTGATATAAGTTATGCAAAATAATTGTTAGTGTGCGCATTGCAATAAGAACAATTGAAATTAGAATTACAAATCAAAATGCAAACAAGTGCTCTACCAAGACTCTTTCTATTACCTTTGCTCGCCTATCATCATACACCGAATGGTAATTGTAATTGTATAAAAGAAACGGAAAAGAAAAAATTATTAAATATTTTTTACATAATTAGTGGAAAAATAATAAGAGGAAATACCGTTTGTACGTCATTCATTGATGACTTTGTTTTTAGGGCCATAATTAATCATCAATAAAAATCCCCACACTAATTTATGGCTTCATCTCGGCCAATTTGGAAAGATTGGCTACGGTTATGTTTTTTTTTTTTTTTTTTCGGTTAATAGGATTATCAGCTGCTTAGTGCGTGAACGAAAGTGAAAATGTTCGAAATGAATCAATTATTGAATTGATTTTTTATTTCTTACAGATGATGAGAAGCCGACACATTGGAACTATAAACAACATGGAGCGAATTGGGGCGGCACTTGTGCAACGGGTTTACGACAATCACCCGTACTATTGTCCAATGATAATGTAAGCTTTTGTATTTTCTTTCAATTAAAATTTATTTAAGAAAGCAATTAAACATATTTTAAATTTCTTACAAATATTAAAATGCGCCCAAGCCAGTTTCATTATACTAAATTTCGAATTTAGGTAATTAATTATGAGAATTTCTTTTGAAAAGTAAACAAAAGGCATTACATTTTTTAGCAAGAATAAAAATTTTTAAAAACTGCAAACTTAAATGGGTATTTTTTAAATATAAAGAACTGAAATTGTATAAGGATTAAAGCTTTTTTTATAGACCTTTTTAATTAAAGAGAAATTTCAATCAATATAAATTTTAAGAATTTGAAATGTTTTTTTATTATAAACATATATTAGAATTTAAAGTAATTAAAATCACTAATAAACATATTAGAATCTATGTTTATACCAAATAACATTTCAAATTTATCAACAAAAAAGTTGATCTAGTAAAAATTATATCAATTTCAAGAATTTGTTGGCCCTTAAATACCACAAATTTTGTATGTAATAATAATAATCTATTACTTATATATTTTTAAATTAAATGTAAAACCTCTTTCATTTCGTAAGAATCAAAACTTCTATTTCAACCTCAACTTAACCTCAAAAAATGTTAAAAGGCATCAAAAAGTCTTTGCTCTAAATTTGTTTAAAGCATATTTAACTCAGCTGTTTCTACATTAGAGTGCAATAAGTAAACGAATTTTACACAATTTGGCTGCCGTTTGCTTTTTGATATGTGAGACGCCACCAGCCCCGCCTCTTTTCTTTATATTTGTTGTAAACCAACTTCACGCTATGAATTTGACGTAATATGTTTACGCATTTGATGGCAGTTAATTTGATAAACGATGAGTTAACAATATAATTTACTTGCAAATTTCCCTATTTGAAAACCTTTCTTTAAAATTACACCAGTTTAACATTGATATATATAATTTAAGTTGAAAATTACAATTGAAAATCTTTCTCTTATGTTTTCCCTTAAGGCTCTTACACTTCCCTTGCCGCGAATCATGTTTAAAAATTATGACGTAAAGCTGAAAGGACCGTTGACCATGAAAAATAATGGTCATACGAGTAAGTTTTAGTTCCATTTTATATTTTTTATTATTATTATATTATTTATATATTAGTTCATATCGAAATACCAAAAACTGTGAATGGCAAGAAACCACTTATTTTGGGTGGACTTCTTAAGGGTATTTATGAAGCGGAAGCTTTTCATTTTCATTGGGGATCACGTACGACACGAGGATCGGAACATTGGATTAATAAACGTCGATTCGATGTCGAAATGCATATTGTACATAGAAATATACGTTACAGTGACATTGATGAGGCAGCCAAGTATTCAGATGGCTTAGCCGTATTGGCAATTATGCTCAAAATAGTTAAAGTAAGTATTCTATTAATAATATTTAATAAGAAATTTGCTTTAATATATGTAAATATAATCTAGAATCCAGATCGCTTATATCCTGGTCTTAGTAAGATCTTTGCTGCAGTGCCCAATGTAATTGAATACGATTCGGAGACCCATATTCAAGGTCCCATGACTGCAGGTCAACTATTGGGAGATTTGGATACACGTCAATTCTTTGCTTACAGAGGTTCTCTTACCACACCCGATTGCAATCAGGCAGTCACATGGACAGTATTTCCTCAAGCTTTACCCATACCTTTTGCTCAGGTTGCAAAATTATGGCGAATTCGTACCTCTGATGGTCAGAACCTAATTGACAACTTCCGCCTTCCACTCTTACTCAATGGACGTACTGTGTTTTATCGCTCAGCTGGATTTCTAGGTAGCAAGTGACCGATGCTAAAAATAAGCACCAAAGATCATATCATATCATATTTATTATGTTTTTTTTAATTATTTATATTTATTTAAAATTTATTAAATTAAAATTGTTTAAATGAAAATTGTTCTCTAAGCTTACAAAGGAATATGAATTTTCTTTTCATTTAAAACTTTTAAAAAATCAGAAAATATATAACTGATTTTGCCCTTTGATTCGAAATGTTGCGTCTTTTAAGAAACGTGTGTTTTGAGAACTATAAGTTCTAGTTTATCAGTTGAGAAGAAAAATAAATATGCAAATTTTCGAACAAAAGAACAAAAGAAATTATAGAACGTTTTTTAACTAAGAACAGAAGAAAATCTATTAAGCTAACTGCGACTTATAATATTTCTTATCTGCATTTGTCATTATTGTAATTATTCTGTAAAATATATTATATTATTTATTGTTCCATAATTTCTTGGAACTAATGGTTCGAAATTCTTTAAAATATCGAACAAACTGTTAAATCAAATATATATATATATTTTTAAGTGCCTTAAAAGAGAGTATCCATCGATCAATTTATATAGCACATTAATTTTCCTTCACTCATTTTAAAGAATTGGTTTTAAGTTTGTATTATAAAGTAAATAAATTAATTAATAAATAATCTTTTTAAATTAAAGTTTATATATAATAATTTGATTCTTTTTCTTACAGTTTGGAGATTTTAGAGAACAAAAATTACTTAATTAATTAATTTATTTAAAATAATAGAATTATAATAAAATGTTTTATTGTTAGGGTATTGCAGTTGCCATTTAGACCAAGTTTATCCACTCTTTTGGCTTATTGAATTCAATTTCAATCATAGAAATTTCAATTTTAATCCTCGATGATATACATAATTATTTATGAGATCGTTTAATTTGCAGCAAAGGCAATTTTTTAATTACATTTGCCTGGCAAACGAATAAGAAAAATCACTGTGTATGTGGCTACTGCGACTTAGTTAATTGTCGAGCTGGTTTTACAGCGGTTCAATCTCTATGTAAATTTCACACTTGACAGGGACAGGGACAGGGACTGGCAACAGAGGGCTTTGCTTATCAGCCTATAGAATAGTCATTAGGAAGAAGTGGTTGCCATTTGGCTTGGTCTTCTAAAATGCTTTTTATACTCTTGCAAAAGGTATAATAATATTGATTAGATGTTTGTAACATATAGTACTAAACATTTCCGACTTTAAAGGGATATATATTCTGGATCACTATCAACAGACGAATCGATCTAGTTCGATCCATATTCGTCTGTTTGTTTCTTAGCACATTTTAGACCTTAAATTTTAAGATATGCGGCTGAAACTTGCTAGATTAATTTTTTAAATGGCTTTATTTAACAAGTTTAAAAATAAGCCAGATCGGCTAATAAATTTATAAAATATATACTAACCTGTATTATTTTTTACTTGCGCTTAACTTCTATTTTATACTTATACATTGTAAACGAAGTTTTAATCAATTCGGGTTCGATTCTCGGTGAACGGAAAATGATAATGTTATATACTATTTTTTTCTTTATTATTCTATTCTTTTCTATCTAAAAGTTTTTCATTTTTCCAAAGTAAGCTCATTTTGGCAAGGGTATAAAAACTTCGTCAAAGCCGCAGTAAACATCTATGAAAGAAGTTTTTTTGCTTTTTGTTTTTTATTTTCTTATTGAACGACTTGTGCCTTGTGGGTATAAATGGTCCTGATCTAGAATGTTGCAATCAGTTCAGTTGAAAACTTCAACGGGAACAGATAATCAGATAAGTGTAGAAAAGAAGTTTTTGAACTGCAAAGATGTTTTGTTCAAGTATTTGGTGGCTTATGGCAATAATCGCTTACTCAATGGCTATAATTGGTTAGTTTTTTATATATATCTATAATTAGTTTTATTTAATAATATTAATGCAGAGATACCTGAGGATTATTTGAATGCCATTAAATGTGATGAGAAGCAGGAAGCGGCAGCTGGGGAATATAATTATGATTATCAGGGAGCTGATTGGACTGGAACTTGTGATAATGGTCAGAGGCAATCGCCCATTGATTTGATTTTTAGTGATGTAGGTTACAATTTATTAATTATTAATTATCCAAAAATATAATGTAAAATTCTTTTTTTTTAAGTCTATACTGCGTTCCTTTCCCCGCATACGCTTTCACAATTATAATCAATCTCTGCGCACACCTTTAGTAATTACAAACAATGGACATACAGGTAAAACTAATCCAATTTTTTTAAGAATCATCTTTCCACTAAAGTTAACTTGTATTATTAGCCAATATGGTCTTACCACTAACCCGTGGTGGACAACGTCCTTATATAAATGGCGGTCTGCTGCCTGGTGATTTTGAAGTTCAAAGTGTTCATTTCCATTGGGGATCTAGAAACAACAAAGGATCAGAACATGCCATTAATTTTGTCCGTTATGATGTGGAAATGCATATTGTCCATAAGAACAAACGTTATGAAACTATGGGTGAGGCCACCCAACAATGGGATGGTCTTGCCGTATTGGGTGTTATGTTTCGTGCTGTTCCACGTTCGCGTCCAAATTCTCAGCTCTATGGTCTAAATAAGATCTTTAATCAAATGCCACGCATTGTTGAATACAATTCAAATTCAACTATAGGAGGCCAACTTAATGTTGGTCAGCTCTTGGGTGATGTGGTAACTGGAGAGTTTTATACTTACAATGGTAAAAGCAAAATTAAGTTAACATTTTCTATATCAATTTAATATATATTTTTATTTTTATTAAGGCTCTCTAACTACACCGGATTGCGCTGAGGCTGTTACTTGGTCCGTTTTTAGTGATGTACTTGATTTTCCTGAACGTCAAATAGCAAAACTCTGGAATCTTAAGGACTCACGCAGTAAGCCTTTAATCATCAATTATCGTGATATACAGGATACAAATGGACGACCTGTCTATTATAGAGCCTTGCAGAGAATATAAAAAACCTGGAAAGGAAAAATTTTTAGAAATATACTTACAAACTTTTAAATTGGTTAAAATTTGATTAACCTAGTAAAGAATTTAAATATTTTTCATTAAGAAATAAAATATAACTCGAGATTCTAAACAATTTCAAATGAAACCTCTGTTAAAAGTTAACAGCTGATGTCAAAGTTAAAAATGGTCATACAGTTTTGTAACAAGAAGCTTTTTTATAAAGTGCAGCAACCCTTGCAAGCTAGATTTTGTTGCATACATAAAGGGGTAGCAATGCACTTTTTCGTCTCACATAAATATCAACTGGTGTTGGTAATACATGTAATTGTAATTGAATTACGCAGCTAAATTTTATACAAAATGCAAAAACTAACCGAAAAAGTTTATGAAGAAGAAAGGAAACCCGATGAAGTGGTCTGGCTAAGAAGAGAAGATGCCGGTTCAAGTAAATTGCCAATTGTCTATTCCAAGAAATATGCGGTACGTTTCTTTGGCCTTGAACGGTTGCATCCCTTTGATGCGGCAAAAGGAAAACATATACAACAGGTATGTACCTATATACATTGCATATATGCATATATACACCCACATTAACATTGCAACTCCCACATACTCCACCTATGGCTTATGCCCAAAAATAAACCATTACCCAAATTTATAGATATTATGCGCAGAACTTTTGTTGGGAAATGGTGATTTTTATGAACCGAAAGAGCTTACCAAGGAACAATTGCGTCGTATTCATACCCAAAAATATTTATCATCATTGGAATGCAGCATGAATGTGGCATCCATTGCTGAAGTTCCATTACTAAGTTTTGTACCCAACTCTTATGTGCAATCTTGCTATTTGCGTCCAATGCGTTTTCAAGCAGCTGGCTCCATTATGGCCGGCAAGTTGGCCTTGGAATATGGTTGGTCTATCAATTTGGGTGGCGGATTTCATCATTGTTGTACATCAAAGGGTGGCGGTTTTTGTCCTTATGCGGATATATCTATGCTAGTTGTTCGCCTCTTCGAGTTGGAGCCATTCCGTGTACAACGCATTATGATTGTGGATCTAGATGCTCATCAGGGCAATGGTCATGAGCGTGATTTTCATAATGTGGCTGCTGTTTACATTTTGGATATGTACAATGCATCTATATATCCAAAGGATCACGAGGCCAAAGTAACCATTCGTTGTGCCGTGGAACTTAAGGATCGCACCGGGGATACATACTATTTGAAGAAGCTAAAGCAATCTCTGAATACTTCACTTGCCCAGTTCAAGCCCAATGTGGTCATTTATAATGCAGGCTCCGATATAATCGATGGTGATCCATTGGGTAATTTGGCCATTACACCGGGAGGACTTATGGAAAGAGATCGTCTGGTATTTAGCACATTTCGTGCTTTAAATATTCCAGTGGTAATGCTTCTTAGTGGTGGCTACTCCAAGAAATCAGCTCGTGTTATAGCCGATTCCATTGTCAATCTACGACGAAAGGGTTTAATAAGCAATTAAAAAAGAAAAAAGATTGAATTAATTTTTAAATGAAATGCAGCATGGATTGTGATTATGTAATCGAAGATTTTATAGGCTTAAAATTGAAGGATATTTTGTGAAATGAATGAGATTTTTGAAAAGTATATAAAATTTTTAATCTTCAATATATATATATATATGTATAATTAATCAGATAAAATATTTAACCAATGATTACAAATCTTATATAACTATATTCTAGTAACTCTAACTATAATTAAAATTAAAATAATACCATTATGTTTCTATAGTTTAACCTTGTTAAAATAGTTAATATAGTTTAACTTTGTTGAGAGAATATTCAGTATTTATTAGTAATTATCTGTGGTATATATAAATTATATGAACAATTCTTGTCCTTAATTTTAGCTTCCTTTTTTAAAAAGTCTTTAAAGATATCAAATTCTTCCTTTACTATAATAAAGTAAATAGAATACAATTTATACTTATATGATCCCAAAATGTAATATGTAGAGTTGGCTTAAATGACTAAATATTTATTTAAAATCCAAAAGTAACTACAAATAAATTGTTAACTAAATGTATTAATTAATATGTGTTTGAATTAGATTTCGAAATTATTGAGCCAATTAGCAAATTAATTCATCATATTTAATTAGATTTCATTTTTATAACGCTTTAAAGATGAATTGATAAAAACAATGCCAAACATACTTTAGCGCTCTCAATTCAAATCAACAACAATTATACAAAATATTTGGTCACACACAAAATTGTGCATGTAAATAACACATATCTACGTAAACTATTATATACATGAACATTTGAATCTTAAAAGTTTAGTAGATAAAATTTGTTTAATTTTAAAAAGGAATCACTTGGAGTTTCAGAAGATAGTTTTTCTGATCTGAACAATAATGAAATCTATATATTTTTTAGTCTTTGATTTTGAGTATTTGGTATGTACATGAAATATAATGTAGAAACATTTCATTTGACTTGTATGTAGTTGAAATCCTCCTTTTTATGGGATTCACTTCTAATAGTTGTTTAAACAAAATACTATATATACCACTAACGGAACATTATTATTTTGAATTGTTTAATGTCATAAAACAACATGGCTTATATGTATAAATTTTAAATAGAATATTTCTAGCAACTATTAAGGGTAAATACCCTGTATACCGGCACTTTAATCACAACCAATCCCAACATTGTTGCTGCTCAGCTGCTTTTTTGTCTGGTTTCTCCTATACAATTCTTATCAATTAAATTTTACGTTATTTACTGATTGGATTCTGTCATATTTACTCTTACCCCAACACCTGCAGAACGGCATTGTTTTCATTTGTAAGGCCAAACACCTGCCTTTGGGTGGTCAATATTAAAAAAAAGTCGATGAGATTGATAAACCAAAAAGAAAAAAAAAATAAATAAAAATTGCTCATCGTCTAGTTAAGAGTTATCACAGTAAAGCCCAAAACCGTTGGCTATTTAAAGTTCCCCATTTTCCAGAATAGTTTCATTCACAGTATTAAAGTACGTCCGAGAACATAAAGTGTCCAGTTCCCAATCAAACCAAAAAGATAACCGAAAATTGTTTTTATAATAATAAAACAGCGATATGTTGCGATTTGAATTGGTTCTTTTATTGATTGCTGGTGTGGCAACTATAAATGCTACCACGGTGCAAGAATGTAAGTTGCAACCTTATAAATTTTTAATTTATTTAAAAGTAAACCAAAAACCTGAAGTTCCATTACTCGACTACATTTAAAGGAAATTAAAACAATCAACAAAACCAATATATAGATTTGTGATTCATTAAATCGACTTTCAACCACTTCAAGATTAACTGCAATGTCATAAATCTCAATGTTATAGTTTCAAATTTGTATTATTTATAGCAAAAGTGAATTAGTAACAAAAAAAACAAACAGTGAGGAAATGAGAATCAGGACAAGTGTTACCAAAGACAGCATTGATAATTTCTTATCAAAATTTGTTAAAGTTTTTGTTAAAAAATTCTTTTTGATTTCTAACTTATCAGACCTTTAAAGCATGTCAATCATATAGAAGTTTAATCTGGTCAAAATACAAGTTTTTAATGACTGAAATATTCAAATTGAAATTTTGGATATTGTAAAACAAATATTAAGAAAGTTTAACTGATCAATGAAGTCAAAGGAAAGTGAATAAAATTTAGCTAAAGAAACTTCTTGAAATCTTAAAAAATTATAATAAAAAAGGAAAACATTCTAATTATTATTAATATAGTATTAGTTTTTCATTAGATATATATAGAAAACATATTTTAATAAGCAACTAAATTGAAGGATGATTCAATGTGGTTTTGTAAAATTTTATAGCATACTTTGAGGCATGAAAATTTAAAATAAGGCACACGATTGTCACTGTTGTTACCTTTTGTTAAATAAGCTGTAAAAATACATATAATCCCGATTTAAATATAAGAATCTATTAGAACGAAGATTTCTTTTTTAATTCCAGGCAAAGGCAAACCCTTTCCATTGAGTGTTCGTGTAGAGAATTGTGATGTGCCACCATGCATTGTTTATAAGGGAACAACTGCTGTTATGGAAGTCCAGTTTGTGGGCAGTAAGTTTTTAAACTTTACTATTCCTATGTTAAACACTTCATTTCCACTTATCACTTGCATTTTGTTAATTTCTTCAGATAAAAATAACTTGAGAAATATCACTGCCAAAACAACTGCCAAAGTATTTGGCATGAATCTTCCCTACGATTTGCCCGAAGAGGTATCCAATGTTTGTTCAAATCTAATGTATGGCGCCATATGTCCCATCTATAAGGACGAGGATGTAACATATAAATTCAATTTCTATGTTGAACCATCTTTTCCCGAAATAACCGCTGATGTTACTGTAACACTTAATGATGAACAGGACGAACCGATCACCTGTTTCATTTGCAGTTGTAAATTGCGCAAGGGAACGACCAGTCAACGCGAGGAAATACTTTTGGATTGGTCCGTGCAAAACTAAACCGTATTGTACTACACATCACGACTGTTGCTTCCAGACTGATTTTTTCTTTTCACAATTGGCTGACTAATAAACATTCTAATACCCTTAAATGATGATAATTTTTGTTTTGTTTACCTTGATAACGTCACCAATTCCAGTGCACTCGTGCAGCCAAAATCATCCGCTTTTGTTCAATTGATAAGATGTATCAAAGCTAAATTGATGACGTTGCGTTTTGCACCGAAATTTTTAAATTTATTATGATTAATTTAGTAGCACAAATGCTTATAAAATCTAACTTAGATAATCATTTATTGGCCAGTTGGCGTTAAAAAATTGTCCATATGGTCAATAGGTTCCGTTGGGATTTCTTATCACTTATTTTTTAAGTTTTAAGTGCAAATGAACACTTAAAAAAAATTAACAATTAAACTAAGAGAATGATTTTAGAAAGTAGTTAATATAGAAAAAACATAAATTGTTCTTAAAATGTTATTTGGAAATTAGTTTTCCACCAAATTTCTATTTTCATATACTTCTTTTATCTTTATTTAGAACTTTTTTATAATTTCTATATTTATTTTTATATTTGCCAAGTATTTAAATATTGATAATGAATTTTTTTACAGTGCATTGCTTTTGGCTTTATCTAAGCGCTACCGTTTTAGCCCATTGATAACTGGGTACAACTTTTTTTTTACTTCTTTGTCAAACATTTGACTGCATGTCTCAACAGGTGTGCCAGGTCTTTATAATCACCTTTATCGCCTCGTAAATTAATAATTATTTTGCTTAAAGCCACAAACCACTTGAATTGGACAGGACAATTTGATGGCCAATCTTTTATAGCCAATGCACTTAAATAAACGCAAATTAAATCTGACAAATTATCTTCTTAAATTTAGTTTTCAGCAGTATTAAAAACAAATAATATTTTAAAGATTTTTTTTTTATAAATTGTTTTTAATATAAATGAATTTTGAATAAATTTTTATCACAGTTTAAATAATGCCAATTGGTTGTTAGTTAAATACATTTAAAAATTAATTGAGATAATTAAGTTCATAGATTTTACTTCCTCCAGTATTTTTAACCACCTTAATATCACATACAAAACAAGTGGCCGTATCTCCATCCTGATCTGCCAAATATATTTCAATTTTGACACCAATCTCTGGATATTCACCAATGGGAAAGGTAAACAAATAAGTCACATCTTCAGTTGGATAGAGGGGACAATAGGCTCCATACATAAGATTTGGACATACAGCAGCCACATCTGGTGGCAATTCATAGGGCACTGTAATGATACCCAAAGTGGTGGCCTTCACCAAAGTGGTTAATTTGGTTATATATTTGTCCACGGCGAAATCAATTTCAAATTGTTGAGTTGTTCCCTTGGTAACAAGACAGGGAGGCGTTACACATCCATGAACACGAACCTCCAATGGAAAAGGTTTATTACCAGAGCCTATTTTGGTGAAAGATTATTTAGTTAATTTAAGTAAAACTTTTGAATATCCTTAAAACTTACATCGCTTTACATCAGTGGCGGGATTCTCCTCATTGGCTCCAACAAATACAAAAAGGCAAAGGCCTAGAAAAATTATTAAATTGGTTTGCATTTTATGTTTAATCACTTGCTCTTTAGATTTACTAATATGCTAGACTAACTAAGTTCATAATATTTATATAGCTTTAACTGAAAGAGTATTTGAGTTATTTAAAATTGCTAAGCTTCTTTATCTTATCAAAAAACTCATCGTTTTCACATTTGTTGAGTGCAAATTGAGTTAAAAATTTATATTATTAAATGAGTTAATAAAAAATTAAAAAAAAAAAAAAAAAAAATTATCATTAAAAGGAACAGATTACTTTTTTACATATAAATAAAGGTAAAATAAACCTTTATTAAAAATATATTTATATTTTTTAATATAAAAATTGACAATTTCCATTATAAAATTTACTAAAATTATTGACTCAGTCTACAAAATTTTTGCCAAAAATATAAACCAAAAACCCAAAAAAAAAAAAATACCACAAAGGCATTGCCAAAAATAAATCTTTGAGCACTCAACTGACAGTCACTAAGCTCAAAAAAAAAAAAAAATAAAATAAAAAGGAACCGGGAAACCCACAGACATTTGTACGTCAACCAAAGCCATTGTCAATATGTGAAACTGGCTAAAAGTAAGCTGGAAAATATAATTTACCCCCCAAAAAATGTGAGAAAGGTAAGACCAAGAGATGTGTTTGAAGAGTTTGTAAAAGTTTCAATTTTTAAATATTTCTATTGCCCTCTAAAAGCCAATAAAATAATAGCAATTGGCTAAAAAAACCAAGAACTTGAAGTTATTTAATATTATTCAAAAGGCAGGCAATAAAATTTTATAGATTAAATTTTTAAAAATGTAAAATAATAAATGAAATAAAATAATAATAACAAAAAAATAAAAAATAATAAATAAATAAAAATAATAAATAAATAAAAACAATATATATTGATAATTATGTTTATTTAGCGCGCGTTCTCTTCGGCATATTATTTGTGTATGATTTAACATAATGTTATAACACAACATAATGTCAACAGAATGTTATATATTACTTAACATAATCTGTTACTCGTAGGTAACATATTCCTAGGCTATGTTAATGAGTTAATTGTGACACATTGCCATTTTTCATATATTTGAACAAACAGAAACAAGAAATAAATAAAAATTACACTTTTTAGTAAATTTGTATTAGAAGTAAATAAAATATCACAAATATTTTATTTAATTTTAACGCACTCCACTTTGGTTACACTAACCTTAGCCACGAATTCTCATTTAAAGGATGATCAACACACATCCTCATAGAACGCAACCAATAGAATATCCTTTGAACTAATCCTTTTGACATGATGTATTTTCAGATCAACCCTCGCTATATCTATCTTCAAGGGGTGGCAAGTTGGGATGTTGCACAGCATGAGATTTTCATGACATGCTTTTGAACTTGCTTCCGCTAGCCACTCCCCACCCCCATACCCTCTCACATAACCGTATCCCAGAGACCCCAGAGGACGAATGTCACATGCTGCACAGTTGTAATTGTTGTGACATTATTTAATATGTCAAAGCAATGGGAAAAATCCAACACAAAAAAAAAAAAAAAAAATAGCACATGAGAAAAGGAAAACCTCAATATGCATGTGTGTGTGTGTCTGTGGGTGTGTGTGTATTTACTTAAAGGCTCTTAACAAAAAAGGGAACCGCAATATTTGATTAGCATCATTGTTAATACCTTTCATTGATTTCCTATATACGATTCTATTTTCAGTGTCATTTAATACAATTATCTGATCCGGAAAATATTCAGCGAATTGAGCAACAACAACAACAACAAATATATATAAAATACTTTTACTAAAGAAAACATTTCCGCTTTCTCCTTCCATTCCCCTCATTTCCGTTTGCACTTTTGCATATGAGCAAACAAAAAATATTCCCTAATGCATTATGAGATTAACTTTGATGTACCATTTGAAATCGATAATACTTTAAAAGAAAGAAGGATAAAGGATATCAATATATGAGTAGGGAAATAGAGAAAAATTTGATGTTTGATGAATTTGAAAAAAAATGTATTTAAAATATTTCTACCTGCCCATCAGCAATTTGCTTTAAATGTGGAATCACTCCTTCCATCAACCAGCCACTCCCCTCTTCCTGTCAATAAACTCAATTAATTTGTCAAATCAATGCCAACAATTTGTCACGCCAGTTATATGTCTGCTCTTTCGCCTGGGTGTCCTTTCATTTTTGTTGTTTTTGTTTCTTTTGGGTCCTGGCTTCAATTTCAATTTGTCATTTTGTTTGTTTGTATGTAACCTAATATTAGATCCAGGCATTGTGTCTCAATTAGTTGACAATTTGATTCTCGTGTTGTTAATTTTTCATTAAATTTTCTTTTCATACCCCTTAAAATATGTGATAAATGGATATATACGAAGGATATATAGGTTATTTGATGCATTTCGAGACATGGGAATACTTTTCTTAGGATCCAGCTTATATATTGTACATAGAAGCCAAATGAATCCTTTTCTTTATTTAATACACATCGAACCATACAAATTTGTTAAAAATTATAACGTATATTGAATGAATTATAGGAAACAGGACATTTCATTTAGAGTATAGATATAGTATAGGTATAGTATAGAGAAAGTATAGATATAGTATAGATATAGTTTAGATATAGTATAGGTAGATAAAGTATAGGTAGTATACTGTAGATATGGTATAGATATACTACAGATGGAATATAGATATAGTTTAGATATAGTATAGGTTCAGAACAGATATGGTATAGATATAGTATAGGTAGTATAACTTGAATCACAAAGTGCTGCTAGTTACTTAACACTTATTCAATTCTTAAATATAAAACTTCAACTGATTCAAAAACAGGATACTAACAAGTCATTGCAACAACTTTATTATAGACAATTTGTCCTTTCTTTTTATTTTTTGGGCATGGGCAGCATGTGTTGTCAATTAATAAAGGAATTCATATTACCCACCCTCTCAACAGGTGTCTTGATTATCAAACAACAATAACAACAACTCCCTGTTCTTTTAGGGTGACTTTATATTAACGCCTTTCATTCGGTTTCTTTTTGTATTTGGTTTGAACTATTCAAGTGCATTCATGTGTTAGTTTTTTAACAATGTATTGTTGTCGGTCAACTGACCAACTGGCCTTGAGACAAATACTTTGAACAATTTTTTTGTTCTTTTTTACCTGGCTGGTGTCCCAATTGGACACACTTTGATGTGGTATTGGCAGAAAACAATTTGCATATGCCGTCATGCAAAAATTATTACATTTTTCCAACTAAGAGAACAGAGTTCTCTCCCCTATTAATTAATTTTCTTTCACCCTTTTTTTGAACGAAGGATTCTGGCATATGAAAGTTTTTTTTTTTTTGTCTGTAATTAAATGAATGCAAAATTCATGTTAGCCAAAATCAGGAGAAACATGCGTTTTAACAAAATTTCCTTCCTTTCAAGCACCTGACGTGTTGGCATTTCTCAATGCAATTTCTTTAGTAGATTTCAGGCAAAAAAGTAAACTTGTACTTTTACCTTATTTGCATAGGGCTAAAACATACATTTTGAGGTGTATTTACAATTAAGAAAATGTTACTAAGAAACTTCATGGGCTACATAATTTGTATTTGTAGTGTTCCCTATAATTTCCAACTTCTATTCCAGGCATTGGGCTGAACTTTCAGGTCAAAGTTTATGAAATTACTCATAGTGTAGATGAATTTTTGCTATGCTTCACAATGCAATTTCCAAGTAAGTCATAAACTGATAAAGAAAATGTTTGATTCCTAGAAGAAATTAAAGCAAAATTTAATTGATATCGTTGAATACAAACCTTTTTTTTTGGATTTAAGTTACAATAAAGGGTGAAGCCATGTTTAATCAGAGGCACGTCTTTACTTGCCACAAGATGAGTTCTGTTGGAACTCATAGTTTAACTTGGCAACTATTCCCAAAGCCAGATAGGCGTCTCCCTCTCTTTTAACCCCCAAGGTCAAAGTGTTTCTTTGAGACGCCCGCGCAGTTGCTGCATTCTGTGGCCAAAACTATCATAAGTGAATCAAAAGTGAGTCGGTTTCCATGGGTAATACCGAGGTACTTGGCATTCGTTGGTTCTTCTAGTGTTTCGCCTTCCAAATGGATAGTTAGGGTGCCTTTCCACCTCGGCGTGATCCTTCCAACATCTGAGTTAATGATCCAGCTGGATATTTTATTCAGTAAGGACATCGCCAAGTCAAAAAAACTGTCTTATAGATAAGGAAGATATAAAAGACTAATTGGTTTTTCACTATTTTATATATATGAACAGCCGTTAAGTGTGCTACAGTTTCTAAAACAACTCTAGAATTATTCTCTATTTCTTATATCAACAAACAATTCTTAAATGCTACTGAGAGGAACAGATTAATTTAAAAGCTATGATAAGAAAATGGGTATAGAAACATATGTTTTGATATAGGAATAGAAAATTAACTTAAATGATCTATCTAAGCACAATAAATAGAAAGATTCTTGTTGGATTAATAAAGGAATCAGAATTATTCCATCACGTTGATTAATTTAGAGAAGACTTTGGCATTAATTCTAATTAAAAAACTAGATAAAGGATCTTTGCTTTTAGTTAACTTACAGAGATTAAAAACTTTTTAAAATTCTTTTACTTAGAATCTATAAAAATCTCTACAGAATCTTTCCCTCTCCTAAATTTTTAGATCATTTTTATTCCTAAGAATTCTCCCTTTAACCATTTCATATATTAATTTCTAATTTAAACCGAATTGATGAAATTGCAGCTATATATATATTTCTATATATATACGTATTCTCTTTAATTTTAAAAATCTTCCACAGTTTTGTTTTTTCTGTTGTAATTTGTGTAAATTAAATTCAAGCAATTGAGTGCTTAAAAATATCTCACCCTAACATTATTTACTCATTATTAGAAAATCAATTTCCATCAACGCACACCAAGGGAGGAAAGGGGAAAACGGGGAGAAAAGGAAGCAAAATTAACTTACTTTGCAAGCTGTGTAAAATCGCTTAGCTAATTTGCATATAAAACAGTTGAATTTATGAAAATATTGATGAAATTTCTTCCTTGTTTTTTTTTCTTTTTTTTTTTTTTTTTTTTTTGGCAGAAGAACAAGGTCGCCAGGACCTGTCACCCCATTGACTGGTGGACTCCACTTGCCGAATCAAGTGGCTGTAAGAAAATTGTATAAAACTTGCCATAAATTGCCTATGCATATAAATTGATGTTAATGCGACGCGTCGCTTGTTCTCTCAACGGGGTTGCAGCCCTAAAATATGCAATACAAATTGTGAACTTGAAGTAACATTTTAGCTATTTTTGTTGCCTCATTTCCCCCCCTTTACCCATAAATCATTGCTAATCGCTTGTTAATTTTATTTTCATTGAATCGGCGATAAGTCAACTGTTTTCAGTTCACTTGCACTTAGCCAATATATAAGCCATGCCAACAGGTGTTTGATTGGAAGGAGTGCGTAATTTGGGTCTAGCTACTTTTAAGAGTTTACCTGTACTGGACAATTGTTTATATATTTGATAAGCATTATATGAAATTTGTTTAAATGTACTTAAGTGAAGGTAAAGCTTCGGTGCAAGAAAAAAAATTAAGTTCATAGAAAACAAAAGTCTTATCAAAAACGTGAGGGAATCAAATTATGAAATGTAATCAAATTTTATACAAGTTATAAGTATATAATGTTTAATATTATGTTAAGATCTAAAAGAAACTTTGAATTACAATAAAAAAATGTTTTTAATAAAATATAGAATGTATTTTAGTATATACTAGTTATACTAGTCACTTATAGTATATAAAAAGGTTTAGAAAATATCAAGTTTAGAAAAAGGACATTAAAGAAAATGTTGCTTTATGTTGAAAGGAACAGATTAATTTAAAAGTTATATACGAAGGCTGATATAGGAACATTTGTTTTGATAAATAGGAAATACTTTTAAATGATCTTAAGAAAAGTGAAAAACCCTTTCTATATCTAAATTAGTTATCCTTATACTCAATTTTAAGCTTTTTAAAACTGAAAAATATCTAGTTAAATTTTTAAATAAATTTTTAATGTTACTTCATATAAATATATATATAAATATATTTTGATATTCATTAATATATATTGATATTTCTAAAATCAGAAACATTTTGGAAGTATTAACTTAATTAACTTGAGAAAAAGGATATGAAAAATAATGTTGTTTGATGTTAAAATTGGTTATCCTTATACCTAATTAATAGCCTTACTTATATTAAAATACATCTAGTTAAATTTTAAAATAAATTTCCTATATTATTCCATAGAAATATATTTTAACATGGGAAACCCATTCTGAATCTTATTATGAGTCACAGTTTAAGGTAAAAAAACTTTTAAAAATTAGGAGGAGAAACCTTATTATGAGTCACAGTTTGTCTTTTATATACACTCTATTTAGTATTAATATATAAAAATATTTAACTAATCAGCAAATCACTAAATTAGCCAAAAATATAACTCTTAGACGAGTGCAGAGAAACTTCTTAGTACATTTGTTGTGCCATTTAATCATAGTGATTAGATTAACCATTATTATTCCGAGTACAGAAGAACTAAGTTCCTAAAGGTTTCATTTTTGGGTATAAATATCATTTGATTTCCAAACAAAAATCACATTAAACAACAAGCTTAAACAGTGAAAGGAACTCTTTAAAAGCCAAATAAAATGAATTTCTCTATGCTCTTAATTTTGGGTTCTATCTTGACCCTTGCCCAGGCCAGTACACCAATCAGACAATGTAAGTAACTTTGAAGAAAAGAATCTCTAAAATATATTAATATATATTTCGATTAATTAGGTGCCGATAGTGATATAGCCATGCCTTTGATGGTTCAAATAAATGAATGTGATTCATCACCTTGCGATTTGTGGAAAGATTCAGAGGCCAATATAGCCATACAATTTGTAGCCAGTAAGTAGCAAAACTCTTAAAATGAAAAAGAAAATAAACTAAATTAATATATTTATTATTTTGTTAGCCCGTAATACAATGCAACAATTGAGTGCCCAGGTGCGTCTTACCTCATTGGGTGTTACAATTCCTTATGATTTGGATGCCACACGTGGCAATGTTTGTTCCAATTTGTTGCATGGTGCCTATTGTCCTTTAGATGCTGGCGAAGATGTTACCTATCAATTGCTATTACCAATTGCTACAAATCAACCGGAAGTACCAACACGTCTAGAGATCAAACTAATCGATGATCAGGAGAAGAAGCCAGTAGCCTGTTTCTTGGCCGATACACGCATTAAGAAACCAAATTCAAATTAATTCATTTATCTAGATTCTAAACTTAATTGCTAAGTTATACTAAAAACATTGTATCAATGTTGCTAGCATTTAAGGAGCATTTATTTAGGCCAATTAACTAAGCTCAACTAAACAATATTTAAGTCTTAGAAACACTATTAGTCCTTATGAATAAATAATTTCGATAAACATTTTGTGCACACGAATTAATTAACTTCCACAACTAATCACACATGTGAGCTAAAACGGCTTAAGGCGCCCCCAGAATCGGCTTAATTCAATGACGCAACAATTTACGCAACATTCAGTTAAATGTACATAGGGGAGGGATTGCAAGGGGGAGGAGTTTCTTCTCTTTTTTTTGCGTGCGGTTTTTCATAAATTTTAAACTTTTCATCAATGTTTTCCCCCATTTACACGCACATTGCAACTACATTGAGCTCTTTGGCTCCTATGGCTTCCTTCCTGCCAAAGCCAACGCCAACGCTAATTGGCTTTTCAACACTTTGGAGCTTCCGACTACCATATATATATACATATATATATATATATATATATGGTCGATGTTGTCGTCTAATGAATATAAGACCTGATTGTTGCACATATCCGTCGGTTAGCTAATTGAGTCGTTGACTAGGTGGTGACATATAACTAAGGGTTACAAATTGGAACCAAACTAAACAAAAAATATAATGCAAATTTCTAAATAAAAAAAAAATAATAAGTTCAGGTTTATTTTTTAACACGAAAACATTCAATTTATAAAGAAAAATTTTATATATTTTTTAAGAAAATAAATAATAAAATTCATTAAAGTAAAACTATAAAGAAGAACCAATTTCTTAAGTGGTTCTAATGGTTTTCTATTTATAAAAAATTCTTACATCCTTTCTAAAGCAAAATTTTTAAAGAAAAATTAACATATATATAAGTTATATATCTTTTAAATACTAGTACTAAAAAGATAATTAAATATTTAAGCAGAGTTAATAAATTAGCTATCTATTTTTAACTCACTTTGTTATTAGTTCCTTACTTGAGGACCTTACACAAAAGGAAGTGGAGCTCTAAAGAAGATTATAGGTCAACCTTCACCTCGACATCCTTTAAGCAGCCCAAAAAGAGCTCACCTAGTCCCAATGCTTGTAAAATACTAGATTAAAGATTCAAATAAAATTAATTTTAATATATGTATTTTTACTTGGTCAAAATAAGTAAAGAAGTAAAATAAAATAATTAAAATACTAAGACTTAATATAAAAAAAAAATAAGAATAAAAATGAAGAAAAACCTTTTGGAAGATAAACTTGAAGTTAAAAAGTTCTCTTTAAGTACAAACTTACTCAATATAGTTATAAAATGAAAAGAAAGGAGATTTTTATATTGAACAAAAAAAAATACAAAATTTATTAAGCAAAAGGAATATATATATTATATATATTTAAATTTATTTTAATACTATTTATTATTCATATTAACAAAATGATTAAAAATATGAATCAACAGAGAACCAACACAAGGATTAAAAAACTACTTAAAAAAGAAGTTATTCCTACAAAGAAAATTAAAAATATATAAAATTTAAATACCTTTACTATATACTTGATATATAAAATTGATTTTATTTATAATATATATAATATGCTTATTCATTTTTTTCTGCCGAAAACTCTATAAACTGTTGGGTTAGAATCAAGTAAAGATATAAGGCTTTTCATATATGTAGAGCGGATCTGCGCAGTTAGAATGACATTTTATCTCTTAAATTATAAGTAATGTTTATTTATTTTAATTTTAATATAATTATTTTTAATATTTAAACAGATCACACAGATATTTGCATTAGTTAACTAAACGCTCGACTGAAACTAGTTACCATTCGATTAAATGATACCTAATTAAAGCTAAACTGATTTATACATACATACATTAGGCTATATATATATATATATATGTAACAATCCATGACTAAATATTGTTCATTTAAAATTCATTATGAAAGTTCTACAGTTCAGTTTATATGTATTCCTCTTCGAAATCGGTTTATTTCCAAATGTTCAAATGGAAGTGGATGTTTTCTCAGATGATTTAGATGAACCAACAAAGGTAAGTTAAAAAATATATATTAAATTTATATATATATTAATATTTATTTATTTTACATATATATATATATTAATAATTGATTCCATGTTATATATTTTTTACAATTATTCAATAGAGAGCCGAAGTTCAAATACATCATATCAATCTATATGGGGAGCCACATTATATGAAAGTCAGTACTTATATATACGATGATCGTACACATTTTGATATACATGCTGAACTTTTTAAACCTTTGGGTAGTAATTATTTAATAATGAATATCAAATTGCGTGTCAAACTGGAGAATACAGATAATTTTGTACGTTTATTTGAATGGAAAGGTATGGATTTTTGTGCTTTTCTAACTGAATACAATACGAATCCAATAATGCAGCATTTTTTTAAAAAATCCTTACAATTAAGTCAAATTATTATATGTCCTGTACGTGTGGGTAATTATTCAGTTACACGTGTCAGTGTTATAGATAATGTACATGCTGAGAATTTTCAAAATGGTACCTATAAATTATTTTTCGAAATTGTCGAAGAAACTGGAGAGATACCGAAAATATTTGCATTTCAGGTGACAACTATAATAAAAATTTTCGATGTTTAAATGGGGCATAAACAAAAAAAAAATATAAATAATATTAATTAAATGATCTGTAACGGACTCTTATCAAATGCTACAATCGTTTTTTTTTTTTGTAAACATTACGAAATGGAAAACATTCGAAAAGAGTTGCTCTACTTGTTGGGTCTATGTGGCTCTATTTATTTAGTTTTTGGTAATGTAATTTTTATGGATTCTGAAGAGGAAAAGAATGAAAAGGTAAACTGTTTAGAAAAGATTAATTTTTATAATTTTTTAAGAATTTTTTTTTTTTGCTTTTTCTAGCCCATAGTTCTTATTGATCACATTAATATATATGGTGAACCTCAATATATGCGTGTTTCTACATATATACACGATGATCGTACTCATTTCGATATCAATGTGAAGCTAATGCATGAATTGGGTAGTAACTATTTATTTATGAATGTTAGATTACGTGTCAAGTCACAGGATATGGAACGATTTGTATGTCTGGTTGAATGGAAACGTTTGGATTTTTGTGGCTTCTTAACTGCCTATAAGGATAATGATATGTTACGTTATTTATTTCGCAAATCCATACAATTAGATAGTATTATTTTATGTCCTGTACGTGTGGGTAACTATTCCATACAAAATGTTGATGTTATTGATAGTATCTATCCATCGAATTTACAAAATGGTATTTATAAATTCTTTGTTGAAGTTGTTGAGGGTCATAGTGAGATAGCTAAAGTTTTTGCCATGCAAGTGACCACAATAGTGAATGTTAACCGAGAATAAAATGAAATGGAAAAAAAAAAATAAGAACACGAATCGATTCGTATACACAATGGCTAGGTAATTACAGGACAAGGACACACACACACACACCCTTAAAAGTAAATGGGGGGAGAGCATTGTAAGCGGATTTTATACTCACATTTTTCCGCCTTCAATTTTCCATTGTGCGTCATTCAACCACATGGAGTTCATTTTCCTTCTTCAATATCCCTTGACATATTGAAAATCGTTTAAAGCGTCCAAGTGCAGCGTCCGATTATGGTGATTATCTGTGGCAGTTTGCGTGTGTGTGTGTTGTCCTTGGATTTCCCGCGGGATATATATGCGGTTTTTCTTATTACTTTGAAGCCATATGTGAGCTTTGTTCGTGATCTCTTCTCTTGGCCATAATTAATAGAAAAACAATATGTTCAAAGGGCAATCAATAAGCGAAGCCAAGTATAGAAAGAATCGAAAATAGTTATATACCTATATATAAAATGAATAAAAAAAATAGTTATAAATAAAACAAAGTTCTATGTAAATTACTGTCTGGGCTTTAACTATTTTCAACAAATTACTTTTTAATTACCAAAAGTAAATCATGCAAAGAATTTTTCAATTGTTCATTGACAACAAATTACAAAAATATATTTTTTCATTTAAAATTTTCCGTCTACCAGCTATGAGGTCACTTAAGAAACTTTTCATCTTGTTTTTTATATTTTTATTTTTAAATTTACCTCTAAAATCCAAAGCTAAAGTTCGTTTTACAAATATAAAATGTGAAAGAATTGATAAAACATTTTCTGATTTTCCAAAATGTGAATTAAAGGTTTTGGGGCGTGGCATTATTGGTTGTAATCTATTTGTACACTTACTACAGTTGCCCATAAAACAAATAACTGTAAGTAACTGAAATATATAAATATATTTTATATATTTTTGTAAATTATATTATTTTAGATGGTTGTAAGTCTGCATAAAAAACTTAATGGTTATAGACCATTTTTATATAATGTTAAAGTTAATTTCTGCGATTTTATGATGCATCGAAAACGTTATCCCTTTTTCCAAATAGTTTACGAATCAGCATTTAATTTTAGTAATTTTAATCACAGCTGTCCCATAAATGTAAGTAATAAAAAATAATCTTTTGACTTTAATTAATATTATTTATTAAAAATTTATAGCATAATATAAGTCTATCGGAAATGATCTTGAGCGATCAAATGTTTGCTAAACTTCCATTACCAAGTGGCAACTACAAAATGGACTTTCTTGGAATCTCTAATAAGAAGTCAGTTAGCAGTATTCAAATATTTTTCGATGTGGATGGATTGTGAAAAAAAAAAACGTAAAAAATATCTAAAGTAACATAAAAGAAACTTCAAACAAGTGGAAAAATTCTTATTTTATTCAATTAATGTGAAAATTTGCAATGTAATTTTATTTGTTCTTTTAAATAAAAAAACCAAAAGGTTAAAGAAACTTCCGCTATGCCGAAGTTCATATAGCCTAACTATCTTGTTGATTTATATATGATTTAGTAGAATAATCGAAAAGTATATAAAATAAGTGAAAGTAACTCAAGTTTATCCTATTGTTCCTTTAGCAACTACAACAACATATAAATGATCGATTTTGTTAAAATTCAATAGATCAATACCGAATCGCTTATAAAACAGGCAAGTCATTATTCGAACACTATATTCTTGACCTATCGCTTATATGGGAGCTATAAGATATAGTCATCCAATCGTATTGATTCCGAGCAATACAATGCCAGCAGCAAAAAGTTGAATAAATTTTAGCTTCCGTAACTTTCAAAGCTTCGTATAATATCGTGTTGATTTAAATAGACAAACAGACGGATAACTGGATAGACATAGACATAAGGTTATATAAGTACACCACAAGAAATATATACTTTATCTGGTTGGAGAAGCTTTTTTCCATGCCTCGGCAACTGCTGATAAAAAGTAATTTAAACTTTTTCAATTAATTGTTGATGCTGAATGACATCCAAGCCAAGCCAAACGAATAATAAGGAGAACTAGTTTTTATTTAAATACAAAAATCGAAACAAAGTATATAAAAATTTTTCATGTTTTTACTAGTTGCTCACCCGAGACTGATCAAGAAAGATTTTTAACTCGAAAAGGATATTTAAAGGGTATTTTAAAGGTTATAACAGAAACTGTTTGTATATAAATTTTCTTAAGTTTTCTTTTAGCTACAATTTGTACAAGCTTTAAAAAGAAAATTTCTGAAAATTGTACAGTTTTCCCTACTATATAAGTTTCAAATCAAACTTTCCTTCAAGAAAACCAATAAATATTAAGATGATCTATTCAACATAGGTTAATTGTTAGAGTTATTTGCTTAATTTTTAGATCTGCGTAATGTTGAAAAGAGAAAGAGACTTAAGAGATTTAAGAAACCTAATGCAACGAATATATCGAGTTATATAGTAATATAGCTTACATATACAATGGCAAAAGATCAACATAAATGAAAACCCAAAGGAAAACTCTTTGATAAACTAATTTCAAAAACAAAAAACTTAGAATCAAAAATCTAAGCCCTAAAAAGTAGTTGAGTTAGTAGTAAGTGCGTAGTTAGCCAATTTCTTGTTAAGCCTCTAAAATTTCTTTCGGCTGAAATCAAAAAAAAACTTTAACTCTAACAATTGTAATTTGATATTTTAATGGATGTTGAGTCATTTTTTTTTTTTTTATCTTTTTCCATATTATGTACCCTCCATTAATTAAAAGCCTTATAATGCGGTTTTATCTACGGAAGGGTTGGGCAAACAGTTAGCCGCACCCTCAAGTCCACATTTTTTTCACGCACAATAAAATCCATTTTCCTCTCCTTTTCCTCTCCTTTCTTTTGGCAAATTCAATTTGCTGAAAAATAATGCCAATGTATATTAAGAAATCAAAATGAAAAGTACCAACTGCCAATCAATTGGGTTGGGTAAGATTGAAGAGATTCCAACAAATCTTCAAGTGGGGTAAACTTTTGTATGAAGTGCCTTTGCCTGGTTTGGTTTGCACTTATGTATGACCTATTGCAAATTGAATTTGTCGCCTTTTTATCTAAAAACATTTTCTATTAGCCTGTAAATAAGGTTGAAAGGTCAATAACTTGGCTAGAAATTTCTTTAACACGTATGAATATTCTTTGATAAAAGAAACAAAACAAAAAAGAAAAAGGAAAATACATCCCCATAGATTTATCTAACATTGATGATTTTTGCATTTTCCCATCTATGTGTGTGTGTGTTGTGTGTGTGTGTCTCACATGTTATCACATACAATTTGTAAAATTGAATCAATCAAAATCGATTTTACTTGCCATAAAAATTGAGAGAAAATCTAATTTTATATTCTTGTCTTGAAAAATGGAAATTGTTTCCCTTCTCCATTATTGTAGAAAACTCTGACTCCATTTTCACCCCAAATCAAAAAGAAAATTTAGAAGGTTTCCTTTGGTTTTTTTGGGCAATTAAAAAGGCGTTGAGTTGAGCAATTAAATACACGAACTAGCGGAAAATAATTTACTTAAATAACGCAATGTTGCGTAATTCTATTTCACAGTTTTGTAATTAAAAGCATTTGCATAAGAATTGCATATGTGGCAAGACCAAAAAAAAAAGAAAAAGCCGCAGGCATACTTTCATGCCACTCTAATTAAAACTGGCCCCTTTGAAATCAGGATATATATTGTGGTCGAGTCCTGGCCACCATAAAAGGTCATCAACGTTGGCTAACTTGAATGCAATTCAAAGTTAGCTGGTTTTGTCAATAGCGTTTTGTCATATGCGTGATATACAGGAAGCTTTTAATGTCCTTAAAGCCTAAGGCATGCAAAATAATGAAGCATGAAAAGGATAGGTTTGTGTAAAGGATATATTGTATATTTAAATAAATTAAATATAAAAATAACACGATTGTTTAAATAAAGTTTAAGTAGCCTTAAATCCTTTCTATTCGTTTCTTAAACAATTCTTTTGCTATTTTTATTTTTATGTTTATTATTAAACAAATTGTAGGGTATATAAATGGCAGGGTATAAGGATACAAGAAGTTTTAGCTCATCAGTTTCCAATTCAGAGTAAATAGTAATAGTCTTTTAAATTGTTTTTAGATTATACAAATATCTACAAATATTCATACTTGCTTTCTTCTATAAATTTACCTATAAAATCAAAAACTAAAGTTCGAGGAGACTTAAATTTTCTTTCAGGTTCAATTTTCTTTGCTATATTAGAACGAAAACCAATTGATAAAATAGAAACATTTTTCAATGTGGAAGAACTATAAAATCTATAATAGAGATAAATTGATTTTGATTATCTATTAGATTAAAAATGCAATGAAGTGCAAATATATTGAATAAAATCTTCAAAATTGTTTGTTAAACAAGGAATCTGCGATTCCCATCACATGAGCCTAATTAAGAGCCCATTACCCACCCTTTTCTTGGCATTATAATAATGTAAACAGATATCTAACATAAACCGCAATCCAACCCACCCTTGGTGGCATACAACATGTTGCGGTTGCACAACAGGGAGCAAAGTTTTAAGGAAGGGTAAGTATCGCAACGTGTGTAATTTGACACTTGGCAATGATGTGGCAATCTGTACTGACAATTAGCCCAACGAACAACAAATCTTACAATGAAAACTCTGTTTTTCATTCTTGTTAAGTGAAAATTTTCTTAGATAATTATGTGGCAAGTGTCAGAAACAGGCAGGTAAACATCTTTAGGCTATGCTAATGAGATCCTTTCAAGGCAAGGAATAAGAAAAAGAAAAACCGCAAAGCGATGCAAAGTGTAACTTGTTGACCTTCCTTTACAAATAATAAAATAAAACAGAAAAAAAAATCCTTGAAGAGGTAAAAACTTAATGGTTTTTTTTACTTTTTTATTTGAAAACATTTTTTCTCTGTTTTCATAAAAAAAAAGTGAAATTTAATTTGATTTATGCTATGCACAAAAACTTCATAATTACATTCCTGTTAATTAAGCTCGCTTGTTGTCCTGGCCTGTCCTGTTGCTGTTCCTGTTGCCAGAGTCGCGACTCAAACTTTTAATCAAGTTTTTCTCTGGCCTTTACTCTCTAATTAATTGCATTCAGTGGCTACAAACCAGTTGGGGGTAAATATTCTCTAAAGTTCTGATATGAAATAATATATAGCCGAACCGCAAGTCTTCAACTAAGTTTAATATAAGATGAATGAGATTCATTGTTAATACATTTGTTTATATAATAAATGGCTTATGAAAGGTGCTAACAAAAACATATAAGAAAACTATTTTTAGTACAACAAAGTCGTTTTGAAATTATTTTGTATAATTTGTTTTTTTGAGAACTATTTATCGAAAACAAAATAGGTATCAGATCTAAATACTTTTGGCCTAAAAAGGGAGATTACAAATACAACAAAAGAATTTAAAGTATTAAACCAAAATACTTTTCAAAAAAAGAAATACGCTTTTCCGTTCCCAAAAAAGAAGTACATTTTCTCGACCAACTTTAACAGAGTCTAAGCCACATCCGTCTTCTTGTCTGTCTGTTTCTTTGTAGATTTTAGATCTTAAATTTTAAGCTACGTGAATGAAACTTGGTAGATGAGCTTTTTAGATGACTAACAACTGCAAGTTCAAAAATTGAATGGATCGGACTACTATATGGTAAAGTTACCATCGTTGTACTATATTTACACAGTATTTTTCGTATATTTAAAGTATTTTTGAATATTAAGTCTTAATATTCAAATTAAGTAGGAAATCAAGTTTTTTTATTGCTTAAATCCAATAATTATAAAAAAGATTTGAAA
Organism: Drosophila neocordata; assembly: GCA_018903615.1. NCBI lineage: Eukaryota > Metazoa > Arthropoda > Insecta > Diptera > Drosophilidae > Drosophila > Drosophila neocordata. Next base: position 15,585,277 of record JAEIGI010000002.1, on the reverse strand, counting down.
GATATGATATAGATCGAAAAAAAAAACCTTTTATATATATCTTAAAAAGATCTTTTTAGATTCATTTCAGCGAGTTTTAAAGTTATTTAAATTCCCAAAATTAATCAAACACTTTGCCATTTGTTTACTTAAATTTTAATGCGTTGCCTTTAAAATTGTTGTAAATTTTATGAAAACAGGCGCCATTTTGAAAATATGTAACCTTATGGGAAACGACATTAAAATTTCAAAACCACAAAAAAGAATCCTTTGGTTCTTAAAATGTCTGAACAAGACGAATGATGTTGATGCTAAGGATGGCTCCCCCTTCCAATCAACTAAGAACAACAACAACAAAACAAAAAAAGAGAACAAATAGAAACTTCCTCTGCTCACTGGCATCCCTACCCCACCTCCTCCAACTTCCTTTTAATACTTCTCCATCAATTTGTCCGCCTCTTGGTCTTGGGCATGGCAATGATGAAAAATAACTTCAATGCATTGCATTGAAATTCTTCATTTGCAATTCAATGACATTCCATTCTCATACGGCTATTGGAAATCGGTATGGGTAATATAGTATGGGCGTGGCATTGTCCACTGCCAATGGGAGACACGAAAAGCAACAGATGCCAGAAGCTGATGCGTCGTCCCATAAATGCCAAAACCCAATATATGCAATGTCATTCCACAGTGTTGCAAAACCAGAACGATGTGGGCGTGGCAACGCATGCGCTGTCCATTGCGTGGGAGTCGAAAAGGGGTTGGGATGACAAGTCATGCTATGTCAAGTTAACGAATCCAAAGGCAGCTTTCACAGGATTCTTTCACATTGGCGACGTGCGAGCGAGCGAGTGAGCCCTCCATCTGCCAGCCCATGAATAGATGCCAAAGGCATCTGTATATGTGTATGTGTGTGTGTGTGACTGGGTGAGGGTAAAGTTGGGTGGTGGATTTCTTGATGATTGTGATTGTGCCAATGCAGGGTCATGCATCGGCTTCACATATTCCTTTTAGCCATTGTGACAGGTGGCAACCGAGAATATAGTTCAGTACACTTTGACGATTCCGACAAGAAAGTTGCGTGTACGGGCTAACGGTAGCAATTGAATTATGTTCTCCGTCGATTCAAAGAAAAAAAGTGAATAAATTAAAATTACTATAATTTAGTGGTCCCCCTCCATAAAGTGCAAGAAATTCAATTTAATAATAAAGAAAAGTTATGAAACAGTTTAAGAAATAGTGAAAAAAATAAACAAAATTAAAAATAAAAGTTATTCAAAAGGTAAGTGAATATATTTAATATGAAAACTAGATAGGGAACACTTTAAATTTACTTCCTGATGCGTTAGAGGATAACAATTGATTATTAAACAAAAGTTTTAGAAGTCATATTGAAATTATTTCTGTTATATTAAGAAAAAGACAAAAAATATATTTTTACTTGTTGTAATTGAAAATTGAAATTGGAATATTGAAATGAATTAAAAAACAAAATTCGAAGTGTACGAGATCTAAAATTATTCCTTGTATTACAGTTCCCACGAATTATTTCAATTTTGAACTTATATACCCGAAAAACAGCTTAAAATATCTTTCTAAATTATCAAAGTTCATTAGAACAAAAATTTCATCAAAATAAAAATCTTAAACTTAAAAAAAAAGAATTTTAAAAACATTGCTTTAACTGAAATACTCGACAAAGCTTTAAAAATTTTAAATTTGGTTTAAAACTGTAACTCATAATTCAGTAGTTAGGCAATTTTTTAAGTTTATAAAATTTGCTATTATAGACTTTTCGTTTCGACTGAGAAATCGTTTCAATTTTTAATCAAACTAATATTTTATAACAACTTAAATTCGGGGGTAAGCGGAACTATATAGATAGTTGACTTATGATTTGGAATAGTTTCACATTTTATAATAGTTTTAATTCCAAAATCAGCCAAAATGGACTTACAATTTAAAAAATTAATACCTTACAGCTGAAATTTCGTTACATCTAAAGTAGCAGGAAAATTTTTAAATTCGTTTTTTTCGTAACAGTTTAAAATTATTTACAACTGAAACACCAGACAGAAAATTTCATCTGTTTTGTAATATATAAACTGTTTCTATATATAAAATGTAGACGCTCTAGATTCTGAGCTTCAAACTGATCTAAAATATTTCATTCGGTTGCACCATCATAATAATTATATATTGATAATTATCTTCGTTTTGCATTCTGCCTATTCTGCGCATTAGTTCCGAATGCTTAACATAACATTAACATTTACAGAGTTTTGTTGAGAACTTAACATAAACTGCTACTCGTAGGTAACATATTTCAAATGCTATGTTAGTTGGTCTATTGAGCGCATAGAATTCATTATTTAACATATATTTTTAATCTTCTTTCAAGAGTTTGACTCTAGATTGAAAATCAACGGTATAAATTATAAAATTTGTGGAATATAAAAAAGCACCTTTAATTATAGAAAATATAAAATATATCATTTATATACAGACTAAACCACATCAAAATTGAAACAAGGTTTTAACTTATTAGTTGTACAAATTATCTAATAATATTTTGATCGAAAAAGGAGCTTTATAAACTGAACAAGTAACTCTTTTGCATTAAAATTTACTTTCTTTGCATTAATCATAAATTATAAACAAATATATCAAGCAAAGTATTTTTTATATTAAGATTAACAGCAAGAAAAAAAATTCATTAAAGGAAACTTAAGAAATATTTGATCTAAAAATAAAATAAGTTTTGTTTTTTTAATATAAACTTTTACCTAAAATCATTCACATCTTATTAAACATTAACGAATCAACATAAATTACAGGCTTTCCTATAGAAATTCAATGCAGAATTATATTCTTCAATAAACTATAAAAGAACAAAACAAAGGCAAATTATTTGTCTTTAAGAAGGATCAAGATGAATCCTCAAACACAAACGCAAACTTTGTTGCAACAAAATCAACTTTCACATTCGCAAACATTGCCCCTACATCCGCATCAGCATCCGCATTCGCATCCGCATTCAATACATTTTGCCGAGTGCCGGACATTACCAGCAATCAGTGAGACATTTCCACAATTTAGTCAACACCGTCCGCCAATTTCGTTGCTGTCACCGTTGGATCTATCACTGCGTGCCACAAGTAACATTGTGCCAATTACTCCGCCATCGACACCCTCACCGCCCCGCAAGCGTCAAAGATTAATGTCCGAGGAGAATTACCTGTGGCGACCGCACATGGTCACAACGCCAAGTCCAACGACAGCAACTGCCACCATGACAGCAGCATCTCATGCTGCGCTTGTCTTGCAGCCACCATCAGCCACCACAAGCTACTTTCAACAGCAGCAAAGTCTTGGACAAATCCAACCCCAAATGGGGAGAAATTGCTTCAGTTTACGCAACTTTGAGGGTTCGTTGTATAATAATAAAAGTCATTTTCACGAGAAGAAAAATAATTTTCAACAAATTTCACCAAGTCAATCGAGCGTGGTAAGAACAGAAACGGAAGCTGCTTCCCACACACCCATCTATGTGGACGATGAGACAATTGTGTTGACCGAGGACGAAGATGAAACAGTTGTCAGTTCCCATGACTACAATGAAGCCAACACGGACATTGAGGAAGGTGAAGATGATGAAACATTGCAGGTAGAAGTCAACGATAAGGAAAATGATGGTTCCGATGACGATGAGGAGGTATTTGTGGATGTTCTAGGCAATGATGATGATGATGACTTTGATGAAGTAACTGACCTCCAGTCACAGCCATCAACGGTCACAGCTCTCAAGCGTAATGAGCTTCTCTATGAGAACGAGGAGTTGCATAATCAAGCTTTAGATGGTTTTGACAAGTTATTTGATCGAGATTTTAGCCAGCCACTAAGTGAAATGATTGAAGCTAATGAAGAACAATCATCGAATGAGAAAACCTATATGGATTTAAGTAACAATGCCATAGTTGAGTCTAGATCAAGCCCAACATTTCTTTCACCACCTCCACCACCACCACCATTACAACAACAGCCATCAACAGTCTCTATGCGACCGCAAAAGGAAAGAACGGAACGCAAACGCACTAAGTTACGCAAACACACGGCTATTGATGAGGAGACCATAAGTCCTGTATCTGGAACTATAATACGAAAACTTCGTGATGATGAAGAACTGGTTGTACGTAAAGGTGACATTGATCCGGCTTTCAATGTGGTAGAAATCACTGAAGAGGCCAAGGCCATATTGGCCAGCATTGATAATAAGATTGGCGACTACATGTGTCAGCTTTGTCGCACTGTCTATGATGATGCCTTTATGTTGGCCCAACATCGTTGTCCCCGGATTGTTCATATTGAATACAAGTGTTCCGAATGCGAAAAAGTGAGTCTACATAATCCTTACATCTTATCTAAATATAAATTAAACAATATAAGAATTTGTTGCTTAAGTAAAATCTAATTTTTTTGTGCGTTTAACCAAGAAAATTCGGTTTATTGTTCAATTGGAGATAAAAATTATACATAAAATCCTTTTAGTTACTTTATTTATTAACAAATTAATAAAAAAAAAAATACTTAATAGGTTTTCAATTGTCCCGCCAATTTGGCCTCCCATCGACGTTGGCATAAACCAAAAACGGATACTGCCAGTGGCAATTCTCAAACCCACAGTAAAAAGAGAGCAAGTAGCTCCAATGAGTCCCAAAACGTTAGTCAAGAATCAAATAGAGCCACCGATGACACTAGTGAAGGAATCTATCCTTGTCATGAATGTGGCAAGACTTTCCGTCGGTAAGTCTATTTTCTTAAGCACTTCAACCAACAATCATATAACAAATCCTTTCTAGCCATGCCTATCTAAAGAAACATCAGGCCTCACATCAAATGCTAGAGAATCTAAAGAATATGGACTTCTTCAAAGCCCAACAGACACAACAGCATCAGCATCATCTGCATCATAATCATCAACTGCATCATCAGGTGCAGCAACCGACGCCTTCACAGACCGCGGGCACGGCAACTGTAACTGGTTATCCAGCACTGCCACGCCCACCACACTGTTTACCCTTATATCCTCAGGCATCGTCAGCAAAGAACTATACAAGTGGACAACGTTTACCAACTGGATTTCCATTTCCATCCTTTGATCAACGTCGCTTCTACACTTTGGGGGAATTGTATCTATCGCAACATTTGGAACGACACTCGTCGGCATTTCAGTATGTACATGCGAATCAATTGAGGCAATTGTCCAATGTGGCACATAATTTGCTGCCACCACTGCCCGTCAAATGACCCAATCCCAATGTGTTGCGCCCTGTGCCACGTATTGCAGCCACAAATGCAACACCGCCGACGGCTGCGTCAGCAACTGCAACAACGGCAACATTAAACCATCAAGTGGAGGCTCTGCCAACTGGTGGACATGCTTTCAATTGGGTTGCTCCATTACCAACTGAACCGAATTAGAAACAAAAATTTTCTCCATAAAATTAATTAGTTGAAGTTTATTAAATAAATAAATTATGCAAACATATAAGTAAAATTATTTCATTGAAGTTTATTAATTGAGTTAGCCTTCATTTTTAAGAGCAAAGGCCACAGCTTGTGATAAATAACTGGCATCTCTTACTCCAGAAAATATGGATGATTTTGGGCCTGTAACATAAAGTAAGTAAAGCTCTAAGAAGTTAAGTTTATAAGTAAGAACTATTTGGTAAATGACAGGAGGATGATCCAAACTGTACTGAGAAGTCACTTCCTTTTAGTCTATCATCTTAAAGAGCAAAGTCATTTGCAGTATATTTCTCCCCTGTTCGAATTAAACTGTGTCTCTGTTAACTGTCATGTTGCTGTTAAAGTTATGTTAAGTGATAGTGTTGATCAATTGATCAAAGTCATTTGCATTATATTTCTTCCCACTGTTCGAATTAAACTGTATCTCTGTTAATTGACATGTTGCTGTTAAAGTTGTGTTCCATTATAGTGTTGGTCAATTGATCGTTGCAGTTCAAACTAATCATTCGGCCATGAATTGGAATTTAAATACAGTCCCAGCGGGCATATAATTGAAAACACGTAAAATTTTAGCCATTTTATCATCACGTTACAAAATCTACCTCATTTAAAGGTTTTGGAAACGTAAATAAAAATTAATATAAGAGGTTTAAGTTAACCTCACTTAAATATGTTGTTTTAAGTAACTTTTATAGTTTTAGATGAATAAAATGAATTAATTTAAACATTTCTTACCATGTGCAAAAAGTAGAATATCTGATGGAATATTTAAACTAATTTCTTTATCCATAAACAAAACCAAGTGAAGGGTATTCCTGTGTTTTGGCAAACTCTTTAATGTATCATTAAGCATTTGCAGCTGCTCTTTTTTATCCATTTCTGGCTTTACGAGCTGCTCAACAATTAAAAGATAACCTTCATTGGATCGTTTTAGAACCTGTAAAGTCTTATTTAACATCATTTTAAATGTTGATACTTGGAGATTATTGCTCAAATCACCATTAGATAGTACAGCCATTAGATAGTCATATTTACTACCATTTATGGCATTCAGATCATCAAATTGTTGGACAAGTTCAAAACTAAATTGTTTTTGATTTTTAATTTGTTCAAGTTTATCAATACGCCAATTCTGTAATAAATTGCTTTCATTATTTGCCCGACAGAATTGTTTATCGATGGGATCCAGATTGGTTATTGGAACTTTATGGTTAAACATTTGTCTACCACCGCCCATTATGAGATTTAGAGATTTTCCAGTTTTACTTGAAATCAATTGCTTGGCTATATCCTCACAGTTACTTCCTACAGTTGTCTTCTGATTACATTCCTTGGTCATGTTGGTGGCAATTTGAGCATAAAGAGCAGCTCCTGTTGGTCCTGTAAGCCGTTGATTGGTCACAAATCCTGTACGTAAACCAGCCAATTGAGCCTGCCGTAAGATACTTAATGGTTGGATATTCTTTTTATTTTCCTGTTGGCTGCAATTCATCTCCTTTTGAAATGCTTCTATTGGTACTCCTGTCCACAAAGTTTGAAGTTTTCCATTTTTCGTACATGGCAAAGTACAATTGTTTTTCAAATGAGCGACATATGGAAATCGATCCCAAATATAATTTGTGTTCTCTTTAGTGCTGTCAATATGGGGAAATCTACTTGCAGACAATTCTTGATAGTCAATGCCTTCAATTACAAAAATTCTCACATTTTTTACTCTATTGTCAGTCGAATAGATTTTCATTGCCATATTTATCTCATCTATACCCTTGTCATACCATAATTTTTGTTCAGCCGATTTTTGATCCTTCCAATAGCCCACATCTGCCACATTGGCCACCTCATGCTCCACCTCATATCGTATTGTTAGTCCAATACAAATAACAGTTATTAATAAAGTTAATAATACCGATCCAGCTAATATAAAGATTTGAGTTGATTTTAAATGAACCAGCTGACATATCTGTTTTATCCGAAGTCGTCTCGTTGTTGTAGTAGCCATAACAAAATTATAAATGAAACTGATCCAAAACTCAGAATTGTTTAATTCAAAAGAAAAATCTTTTTTATCTGTTTAAAGATAAGAATATTTAAGATTTTTACAGACCTAAATAACAGCAATTATCAGTTGTCATTAGTTTAACTGTTTGTAATTAACAAAACGTCATGAATATTGTATGCAATAATTGACAAGCAAACAAATGTCAATACACTGAGAGAAAAATTTTGAAATTTAAATGAGATAAATAGATTACATTGGAAAAGGCTAACGTAACAATAAATCAATCAAAGTTAAACAAATTGAAGCTTATTAAGATAATTGGGCCTTACTCTGTACGTGTAGATGTAATGTAAATTTTAAGTTATCTACATCAATCCACTGTGTAATATGATATGTAAGGTATGCTAACTTAACATACTGTACTTAAGAAGAAATTCCTTTAACAGAGCTGTTATTGGTAGATTTAGTGGACTTTATTCTTGGAGTACAAAAAAGAATACACAATATTTCTTTAGTTTAGCTCTTTTCTTTAGGTTGTTTTTAAGCTTTTTAGCTTTTTTTATATTTTTATCTAATAGGTTTTCTAACAGAAGAGTTTTAATAAATTTATTTTCAAAAAACTCTGAATTAAAGTTTTTTTTCAATAATTTTTGATTTTATTGAAACATTTATAATAAGTAAACCATAGAAATTAAGTGCTCTTAGTTTTATAATAAATGATAATATATAATATAAATTTATAAGACATAATTTTGGGAATAGAAAAAAAAATTTAAATAAAAATTAAATAGATTTTTAACATATTAAAATAATTCATAATTTAATCATTATTCATATTTAACATTTGAACTGATTTCAGAAAATTGCTTCTACTATTCTTTTATTATTTATTTTATTATATTTTTTATATTCTGTCAATTATATTTTGTTAATTGCATAATGCAAAATGATTCACAGAATAAATATAAATAAAAATTATTGCCAAGTAAATAATAATTATAAAAAAAAAAAACTTTCTCTTGCCCATTTCTTAACTTTCTATTTTTCCATGCCACCAAAATTATTATATAATTCGAATTTTCAAGTCTTCAACTATTTCTCACAGTGTATTTATAAATCTATATACCTGACTATCTATCAATATATATATTAAAATTTGCAAATTCCGGGGGCCAAATTACTGCATTCACAGTTCAACGACGTCTTTGTCTAAGGTTTTAACCTACAACCCTATTGAGTGGGTGTACTTTAACAGCCACGCCTACCCGTTCAGCAACTCACGCATTTAAATATGACAAACAATTCTATAAATGTAACTAATTGTCATAGACAATTTTCATTTAACTGTTTGTCAAACCTCCCTTCCTACCCTTCCTACCCTTCCCAATTTTAGAGGGTGAAATTTGCGTTTATGAATTTTCAATTGATTGCATTTAGACTAAACGTTTTGTCCATTTGTTAGTTGAGTTAGTTTTACGAATGTGAAATTGTTTAGCCAATTATATGCCATTAACCAAGCTGTCTATATTCATCATTTCGTCGCTTTGAATTCACTTTGCATTGACATGTGTTTAGTTTTCCCTTAGCAAACTGTCACAATTTCAATTTATCCATGACAGAGAAATGCTTTGATTATGGTCTATGACCTTTGCTCTAATATATCATTGTCCATTTACCATGTCAATTTGCGTACCATATGCGTATACGCAATATTTTGATAGTTGGACTTAATTGATTTTGGAAAATTTATAATCTTTAATGCTTAAAATCATTAACTAACGATTATTAAAAAACTAAAATTCAAATTACAAAACAGATTCGATTGTAGTTTGTAGTCAAAATCTATAAAAGTAACTGTTTGGTAATGTTTGTGATCCATTAGTTTATTTGATTTCAACATGGAATACAATTTTACGGTTTTATTAATCCTTTTTGGCATTTCCATTTGCCTAGTAAGTAATTCTAAAAAAGGGAAAAAGAAAAACTATACTAAACAAATCGTATTTAGGTGGATGCAAAATTTAAAAATTTATATTGCGAAGTTTTCGATCCAAGCTATGGCGAGATAGAAAAATGTGAATTGAAAGCTTTAAGTCGCTCAAACAGCATAATCAATTTCACATATTCTTTAAAAAAAGCTATCAGAGGGAGCACAGTAAGTTGTAAACCTTCAAATTATTTAATTATTTGCAATAAATTAAAATATTTTTCTAATTTCAGTTAGAATTGCGTTTGCTTAAACGTGCAAATGGTTGGCAACCTTTTCTTTATGATATTCAATTTGATATTTGTGATCTGATTGAAAAGAGAAAACCATATTTGGCCAATATATTGTACATCTATTTAAAACCTTATTCAAATCTCAACAAAACTTGCCCACAAGTAAGCTATCTATATAATTAAATTTCTTATATATTTTGTATTTTATTATTATGTATATATTTCAGCCAAATTTCACATTCAAAGTTGAAAATTATCAATTGGATATAGATGAATTCCGCAAAAGATTTCCCATAGAAGTTGGCGAATATGCAGTTGTTGTAAATTTGTTTGGTAAATCACAAAAGATACTTTCCCTAAATACTTCTATTGTTTACTCCAATTACAGAGAGTAAACAAAAACAATGATATAATCTTTATTTTGTATTGGGAATGGTTTTCTATATTGATTGATTTTTAATGAATTCTATTGGTTAATAAAGCAGAACAATAAATAAAGCACAACATATAGTTATAAATATCAGTATCAATTGAAAGAACGAACTAAATGGATTTAGAAATTTGTTCAAATGGTAATGGATTACTTTAATGACTCATGAGTCAGTTTTTAGCTACAACAATTACTTTTAATTAACTTTTAACTATTCTTTGTGTCACTGTAGCTATCTTCTTAATTACTAAAGTTTATTCTATTTAATGGTAAACTTATTATAATTAACTATTTCACCTCCATCGCTTGACTTTCCTTTAGGCATTTTTAATTCACTAAATGTTTTTCTAGTTTTATAGTTTCGCAAATGTGAATTTTTTCATGCAATTACTTCTTATTAAACTACTGTCTATACCTATCAATTCAACGCTTTGAAGTTTAGGGGACAGTGGTCAGTTTTTTTCCTTCTTCTTAGTGACTTAAACTGTCACAATTTCAATTTATCCATGACAGAGAAATGCTTTGATTATGGTCTATGACCTTTGCTCTAATATGTCATTGTCCATTTACCATGTCAATTTGCGTACCATGTGCGTATACGCAATATTTTGATAGTTGGACCTAATTGATTTTGGAAAATTTATAATCTTTAATGCTTAAAATCATTAACTAACGATTATTAAAAAACTAAAATTCAAATTACAAAACAGATTCCATTGTAGTTAGGTAATCAAAATCTATAAAAGTAACTCTTTGGTAATGTTTGTGATCCATTAGTTTATTTGATTTCAACATGGAATACAGTCTTACGGTTTTACTAATCCTTTTTGGCATTTCCATTTGCCTAGTAAGTAATCCTTGTGACAATTCTAAAAAAGGAAAAAGGAAAACTAAACTAAACAAATTGTATTTAGGTGGATGCAAAATTTAAAAAGTTAAATTGTGAAGCTTTCGATCCAAGTTTTGGCGAGATAGAAAAATGTGAAATGAAAGCTTTAAATCGATCAAATAATATGATAAATTTTACTTATTTAGTAAAAAAAGCTATTAAAGGGACCATGGTAAGTTGTTATCCTTTTAGTTGAATAATAAATATAACTGTTTTTTAATTTCAGACACAAATGCGTTTGCTTAAACGTGCAAATGGTTGGCAACCTTTCCTATATGATTTTCAATTTGATACTTGTGATCTGATTGAAAAGAGTAAACCATATTTGGCCAATATATTGTACATCTATTTGAAACCTTATACAAATCTGAACAAAACTTGCCCACAAGTAAGCCATCCATATAATAAAATTTCTAATATCTTTTGTATTTCATTATTATGTATATATTTCAGCCGAATTTTACATTCAAAGTTGTAAATTATCAATTGGATATAGATGAATTGCGTAAAAGATTTCCCATAGAAGTTGGCGAATATGCAATTGTTTTGAATTTGTTCAGTAAATCACAAAAGGTACTTTCCATAAACGGTTCTGTGGTTTACTCCAATTACAAAGAATAGACAACAGCAAATGGAAAAGGCAAAAGTTATTATGCCAATCTTTATTTTGAATGGTGGAATGGTTTTCTACATATAAGTTATTATCTTTATAACATATTGATTGATTTTTAATGAACATTCTATTGGTTAATAAAGCAGAACAAAATTAAACTCCAAAACATAAACTTCGCTCGCTTGTCTTTTCTTTGTGCATTTTCAATTCTTTTAATGTTTTCCTAATTTTATAGTTTCGCAAATGTGAAATTTTTCATACAATTACCTTTTATTAAACCGCTATCTATACATATCAATTCAATGCTTTGAAGTTCCCAGTGGTTAGTTTTTTTTCCTTCTTCTATGTTATTTCAACTGTCACAATTTCAATTTCACTATAGACTGAAAATGACATAAAGTTTGTTTTGCTTCTTTAAGGACAATTGACCTTTTTGCTAATATCAATTTATCTATCATGCTGTGATTTAGCTTGTCAAAGTAAACCACATACAGTGCGTATGCGTAATTGTTTCTCCATTAGAAAGAAAATGACATTGGTATGGGTATAAGGGTAGCAGCTATTTTCTATACTAAGCTCAATGATGCGTTTGGTTTGTGTATTGGATAAGCTTTTTGCTGCCAAAACATTAGTTAGGCGCCATCTATTGTTCATATTAAGAAATTCAACAGGTCAACACTTACTATATAAAAATTATATGTGCATATATAAGTAAATATATATATATATATTTGATTGCAGTTTGTATATAGAAATGCAGTTAAAATATGAAAGCTATTAAAAAACAATTCTCTCGCTTCGTTGGCTACAAATTGGTGCAGCAAGGATTCGTCCAAAAGAAAAAGCTGTCCCTTCTGAGAGTAAATTGCCAATTGCATTGCCTTTTTTGACAAATTAATCGATTTTCTAATTGATATGTAAATATATCTATACAGTTAGCTTTATTGTCATGTAACTGCTTAGTATATATATCATTGTGTATATTATATACTGTAATGACCTAAATTATATTGAAATTCTTACACACATACAAGGGATTGGAGAAGGTCATTGGGACGTAGTTCAACAAGTAGAATAATTCATATTATTTTTAAGGTCAAATAATCAAAGTGAAATGAATTATTTATTAGATTACAAAAGACCCCTTTTAGTTTTCCAAGGTAAAAACAATTCTTTATAAATGTTTGTAATAAGTTTTTCCTTTTTTTTTATAAGAGATACATAAGTCTACGAAGGACAGGAAAAAATTTATATATATTTTTATATTTAAAGGAATGTATTATTGATGTTTATTATGTACAATAAGAATGTGGCAACTTTCTCAAATTAAAGAAGCTAACAGGAAGTCCATTGAGAGTATAAAAACTGAAGACGAGAAAGCATTGACCACATTCGTTAAAGCCTTTTCATTCCTTAAAACTAATTGAAAATTCCTTGGCATTACAGGATGCAATTAGTGTCGCATGGCACTCGCCTCGGCAGATTTAGGAGATGACCAAGTACTCCTTCATGAAGTGCTTTAACAAGCTCATCCAAGCAGCAGCAGCAGCATTCACAGAACAGTCAACAAGCAACAACAACAATGACCATTGACGCATATGGTCAACATTATGCCAAAGTATGCTGGTCCTGTCAAGGACTGATGACCGCGTCAATGCTTCTGATGCAGGAACAGCAGATTTCCTTTAGCTGCATCTAACACAGACGCCCACGCCTACAGTCACACCCATGTCCACGCCCACACCCACGCATTGAAGCAATGAATGTTTTTGCAGGATTAAGATAAAGCGAGAAAGATATACCTGTATACCATGATGCATAGAAAGGGATAGCATAAGAAGTCAGAGAGAGAGAGAGAGGAAAAGATAGGCAGAAAGGATGAGAGCAAAAAAAATGATGGTACATAGCTTCAACTGGTTGTAAGTGAAAGTTCATTTTATTGCCCGGATTGTAACCTAACCCCCCCCTCAAAATGACATTTTATTGCTCATCATCCTTTTTTAATATTATTGACATCTGTTTTTGCTTTTTCCATATGGAGGAAACATATTGTCTTGTGACATGTTTCAAAATAAAACTAATCGAAACTAATGCCAAGTTATTTGACGAATTTGGTAATTGTTTATAAACAATTTTCAAATTACAACTTAAATTGTAAAGAGAACTGTGTTAAAGTATGTAGAAAATGGGATTCCAAGTTTATTCTTATTATCAATATATGGAAAAACGTCTTTTAGATGGGATTTATAAACTAATTTTATATAAAATTATTTTAAACTACTATAAAGCAATAATTTGTAATAGATTTTACTATGAGTTCTTTTCCTTCTTTGTTCTTTTAAGAAAATGAGTAATTCGGATCTTTTAAAGTATATTTCTTAAATTGCATAATATCTAAATGTTTTTCCTAGGTAAAAAAGAAGAAAACCCAGTCTAGATTCAAAAAACAAATGACTTGAACTTGATCAAGTTTGGAAAAGTGTTACATAATAAGACTTGATGATATCATCATATTATAGAATTGGTTTTTTCCCAGCTAAAATTCCAGACATACATATATGTAACCTAATAAACTAAAGATCGCGTCACGTTGTATTCGATAAGTGTATACAGTAAAGCTTTCCTAACTTGAATTTTCCTAAATTGAACTTCCCTAATTTGAATTTTCTCTATTTTAACTAACCCGAACTTTTCTAGCTCGAAGTTTCTTATATTTTGATCAAAATATTTGGCAAAAGTTTATAAGAAGTCTTCTTATAGTCATGAAAAAAAATTCAATAACCTTCAAAAAATGTTTTGAAAAATGCTTATAAATTCATTTTTACCATACAAACTAATAAAAATAAGGCTTTTAACATAGTGGAAGCTCTTTATAACTATTTGTATTAAACTGAAATGGGATAGAATAGATTCTTTAACCTAAAGTTAATAGAAACGAATGTATTTCAATAAGTTAGTGATATTTTATAAAACATATTTCTGAATATTACAAAAGATTTCTTCAGCTCAAACTCTTCGTAACTCGAACTTTGTGCCTGGATTAGAATAGGAAAAGTTTTGACTTTCGACTTTTATAAACATTGAACGGTTCTATAACATTCAAACTGATAGATAACCAAACTAACTGATTTCACAATATATCGTAAAATAGTTTATCATTTTTTTCATGGCAAATATTTAAACAGATTTGCATTGTATAGAAAAAAAATTTTAAAATTAGTAAAAACAAAATATTATATAAACATGTTTACAATATAAGCAGCCCACATAAACGGAAATTTAATATTAATTTAAAATAATTGCCATATTTGTACGGTTGATTGCACTGCAATCTCATTTAATTTGCATCAATATTGTGCATTTGACAGTTGCACAAGAGATAAAATTAAACAAAATATAATGAAATAATTATAAATAATTAATTGGCATTTCATTTTTTTTTAATTTTGTTATGAAATTGTTTTTAGTTTAAAATTCAGATGAATTTCCATTTGAAATTGTTGAAAATTTCTTGATTAAAAACAAGTGGTAGGAAATTCCAAATTGTTGTGGAACGGAAGAATAAGACAACTGAAAGAGAGAGAAAGAGAAGATAACGCCAAAAAGAAGCTGCAAATTATTGATTATACAGTTTTCATGTATGTATATGTGTACGTGTGTGTGTGTGTGTATATAAGCATATACACGTGTATTGCATTTGTAAAGTACATGTGCGTTTTGATTTTGGCCTTGAACGTGAATTGCATTTGCGAGAGAGAACAGTCCCGTGGGAGCGGGATGGCTGCGAAGACATACAAAAAGAGAGTGGGAGAGAGAAAGAGATGGAGATGCTTAGATTAAATGAAAGAGAGAACACAAACAAACACACACACATATAAAGAATGGCAAAGAAATTTTTGCCAAAGCGAAAAGTTTGAAGTGCACACAAACAAACATAGCACACACATGCGCAACGCCTGCATTTCCCGCTCACATACACTCACACACACAAATTAGGAGAGAGAAAGAGAGTGAGAGAGAAAAGGCACATATGTAGGTAAGCTTTAAGTGTATGTGTATGTGTGTGTGTGTGTGTTTGCATGTGCAGTGACGCACACCCTTTGTGCCTTAACTAAAAATTCAAAGCATTTTCAAGGTTATCCCATACATGCACATTTATATATACATATATCGCTCTCTCTTTCTGTTATTTTCTATTTCTCTATCATTTTGCATTCCTATTTTAGTTTTTGGCAAATAAGTAAATATATACAAATGTATATACATATATACATCAACTGAACAATTGCATTAGTTCCGCCGATTCATTTTTAGATGAAGGTGAACATAGTCAAAATTTTATCTAACATTTTATTTACAGTCACGATGAATAAAACTAACCCTAATCGCTCCATTCTACACCTTTTTAGAAGAATCAAAAAGTAGAGCTGCAACAGAAAAGTTCCTTAAAGTAGATCTATCCATCAACCACATAAATAATATATTTTTGAGATAAAGAAATATTGTTTTTTATTATAAATTTTAAACAAAACTATTATTCCAGTGCATTGTGTATCAATATTCTTTATTTTCTTGCAAGCTTTTCATCATTTAAATTAAAATAAACAAGTTAATCGAGGCGTGAAATGATGTGCAAGGTATTTGCAAATACAATTTTAAATTTATATGTTGTAAAGATATAGATTCCTTAAGCTCGCCAACTATTTGATATTGTTATTGGGTAATTATTTCATAAGATTAATTATATAATAAGATTAATTATAAAACAAACTGCAAAATGTAATTAAGGGTCTTCCTAATAGTCCTGCCATAAAGAATTTCAAGTATATGGCAGTTTTACTTTTGAAGTAAGCGAAGCTCAAAGAAAAGCTTTTCTTTAGTATATCTACTGACGCAAGAAATATGTACATAAGTGCAATTGCCACTATGTATGTATGTAAGTTCAACCCATTTTACTTTTCAACCCACAAAATGCCAAAGTTGAATGCACAAAACTGTAAAACCAAGCGAATGAAATCGAAATTGAGAATTATTTCCCATAACCAAACACTTACAATACAAACGTTTACTTAGCTACATACATATGTATATTTGTATGTATTTATGCTTGGTTAGTTGCATTAAATATATGTACTTCCCCGCCGCACCTCCTCTCTTTACCCTATCCCATTTTCTCATCACTCTCTCTTTCTCGCCTGGGACAAACATGAAAGCGAAATTTCTGGCACATATTTTAAATGGCAACTGCAGACAAAACGTCGCAACACACCAAAGACAATACAAAAATGAATCATCCAAAAAGGGGAAAAGAGAGCAACAATATTAAAAGAGAGAGGGAGAGAGAAAGCTCGGTAAGCTATAGCTATATAAAAAGTCCGCCCCCAAATCAACAGGGAAAGAGCAGCTGCAATGCAAATAGAAATAAACGAAAAAGCTTTTTTGTCAAAGCTGCTGTTGGTTGCAATGCAAGCATTCTCTCTTTCCCTCTCTTTACCTTTGTATCTCCTGGCAAATGTTCCATTTCACTTTGTTTCTCTCACACACACACACACACGTACACTCAAACACACTGCTGAATCCTTGTAGCAAGTATTTCAAGTTCACTGTCAAGGTCACCTACTCTTGACATGCGCTTCGAGCGCAACAACGAACAGAAGCAAAGGGTAAGGGGTACATTTGCATCTTTGAAACGTACTAACAGTGATTGTGAAATGTTTTTATACGCAGCCTTTGACCCTTTCTCTTCTTTGCTCTACACCCTTTTAGTTGTTATCGCTTAGCTTATTTCATTTCATTCGTTCCACATAACCCAAATTTTTATTGAACTCGTATATGAAGATGAAAACGAAAGAATTAAAATATATTTTATGAAAATTTTCAAATAAAAGATTTTGTATATTTTTATTAAATGTACAAAAACATTTTTATATGCCGTCAAACTATTAAACTATTCACTCGTAAAATGTTCACTTTTAGGAATTTTAAAACATCACTTTACAGATTGAATAGTTTGATATTTCATTATTAATATATAATTAATTGAGCCATTTTACAAACGTATGTATGAATATTCCTCTTTTATGATATATATTAAATGTAACATATCTATTTATAGTTAAACATTTATTTGCATTTCATACAATTTTTCAGCATTATCAACGATGCAAAACCCAATAAAACTTATCGCATTTATCGTGAAATTCCTTTCATCGTGTTTTTGAGTATGTATGTATATTAAAATCTCTTCAACCTGCCGCTGTCCAACTGAGCACATACAATTAGCGCTTAATGTAGTTGTGCGCTTCTCTCTTGGTTATATTGGTATTTATGTATGTATGCATGTTATATATCTACATGACTGTATATAATAAGTTATACACGTATGTATGTATGTATGTATGTATATTATAGTTTTTAGGTACCGCTGCGCATGACATAAGAAAACGGCGCACGAATCTAAATCAGCGGCAGATTGGCAAATTATGAAACCCCCTCTCCCACGCATCCTTCTTCCAAAGACATGCAATAACATCTGTTGCATATAGACAGACATAGCCTACAGATGAGCATACAGAGGTAATATGTGTGTGTGTCTCTCCGTGTTTGTGGTTATATACAAAAAGTTTTCCATCGAACTGTACATACCTTCTACTTAGCTAAAAGACTGCAGCTCTCATATGTGTTCACAATGTATGTCAAAGTATGCAAAACGTTGCAGGCCAAGCATTTAATTTAATTAAACAATTAAACAAACATGGCGGCATATACAAACACACACACACACATCTAGGTACTTACAATTGCGCCCCCAAACAAATTCAATTAAGAAATTAAAATCGCAAACCGAATAACGGCAGAGGAAAAAAAAAACGGCAATGTAAACTAAAAACGAAGAATGATGCCGAGAGCGAGAGTGAGCAGGAAAAAGAGGAAGTGAAACAGTAGGAAAGGGGAATCTCGCAAAATTGCAGCACACGCACATTTGTCAATCGAAATCGCGTGACATGCATGTCCAGATATAGGAAAAATATCTGTACACTTAGTATATATGTATGTATACATAGTTCAGACAGTTAGTTCTCTGGGTAATCGTTCTTGTTGTTATTGTTGTTGTTACTATGTGTTGCAAGCGGCAGTTAGTCAATAAATGAACTAATTATACATGTAGGATTTTGCTATCGACAAAATAAATACATACATACATATGCATGTATATTTGTACAGACAAAAAAGTACAGTAGACTATCGCTATAGATGAACATGTTTATCTTATTAAACTGCTAAGCTCTTAAACATTTCTAATACACAAGTGCTTACTTTTTTCTCTAACTTTTTTAAGTTTTAACAAATATTTCTTTGTTTTTGGCGCTCATTTTGAGTATTTACTGTATAAGTGGCAGTAACTAAGGCGCGGTCAGGGTAGACTGCACAAGTTAAACTGCAAGTACATGTCAAAGAGGGAGAAGGAATATACATATGACAGAGAAAGATGGAGTGACCGATAGACAGAGACATAAAGATATAAAGCAAAAGAGACAGAGCGACAGCGAAAAAGTGAGTGTGAATGTAGAAGGAGGGTAGGGGGATCACTTGCAGAATTACTTTGGTATTTGTGAGAAATTTGCCTACATATGGCACAACGCTTGTTTCGCTTTATTACATAACAGCCTTGAACTTGAGCTGAGCTTCGGGTCGCTTGGTTGGTTGCGTTTTTTCGGTTTCTATCAGTAGAGGACTACGTTCTGAGTCAGTTAAAGTCTCTTACAGTTGCCGCTCCACAATTCCCCATTGCAGTTGCAAGCAACCCCCACCACACTTGTTCATTTCATCTCTGTGTGTTCCATTTTCGCAAAGCTCTCAAGCTTCATCGACAGCGGCAGAGACGCTGGCAGCGACGACGACGACGACGACGACAACAACGGCAGCGACGACGGCTGGCTCTGTTATATTCTGTTTGGCCAGAGCTCTGGCATTGAAATCGCGACAAGCAAGCTGCCAACAACCAAAGTTCCATCATCCCTCAGGAAAAACGATTAAAAGTCAAAGTAAAAGAATTAAAAAAAGAATTAAAAAAAAAAAAAAAAAAAAAAAAAATTATCAAAACAAAATTTCAAATAATGAAGTTTAATCAAACGAATTGCCTCGGTAATGCTTCAAAATGAACGAAAATTTCAAATTAATTGTCCAAAACAATGCAAAGCAGCAAAAAAAAAAAAAAAAAATCATGGGAAAAACGCAAAGTAAAACGCAATATAAATTGATCATTCGGTCATCAACAAAATCAACAATTAAACAAAAATATCAGTTAACAAATGATTATTGTACTTGTCTAATCAACAAACGTTCTAGTGCGTTTTTTGGTGTATTTTAAAATTGCAAAATGCATTAAAAAAAATTTGTAAAAAAATGTTACCAATTTATGGCACAAATGATTACGTGCTCGAAAACATGTGAGTTTTGCTTATATAAGATAATAAAAAAATAAAAAGCAAAAGCCAAAAATGCAAAAATATTTCAAAATTGACAGTGAAAATCAAATGAAAAATATTGCATCAGCCAGAAATTAAAGGTAAGTTTATATATTGTATATAGAATAAATAATTGATGTTAGAAAAAAATTTATAAAAATATATGTCAAGCGATCTATTGGTTATAATATTGAATCGATACCGCAACCGGTTTGACTTTATTTTATCTATAGAGGTTATCTCAAGAACAGAATCAAAACTGTAAACGTTTAAGCGACTATGGGGAATATATTTTGGATGGTCCTTCGTAGTTTTTTGTTAGCCTAATTATTTTGTATGATCATTTTTATAAGAACTATAAAATATATTTTTAAAACATTCTTAAATTTAGTGAAAATAACTTAACTAACAAAAATATTAGAAAATTGTTCAGAAAACTAATACTGATCCCAAACAAAATACAGTTTAGGTAAACGATCGATTTTTTTTTAACATTTAAAAAATAAAACCGCTTTTTGTTGAAAAACATATTTACCCATGCTTAAAAGCTAAAAAGAAGATCCTGATGATCAAGATTAACTAAAAAGCTTTCTTTTTGGTTTGATGTTATCTTCGCTTTTGAAAGATTTTCAAATAAAATATTGATTTCTAATAATTTTCCTTGCTGGTAATAATTTTTTTTCTATTAAATATCTCATTGACATGATGTCACTGGCTAATACTATTATTCTCGCACCACTGTGCGAAACAGGAATCATGGCTAAGCGAAAAGCAAAAGTGAGTCCCAAACACAAACACATGCAAAGATAAAAAGCAAAAGCAATGAAAATAAAAAGAGTGCGCAGATACAGATAATTGGGGGAAGAAAAGATTTCAGTTTTTGGTGAGCAAGCACTAACACATTAACACTTCTCACACACACACATATATATATATATATATACACAGACACATGGCTTACACAGTGATGTAGGATATACATAGAACCGAAGAACGGGTAGAATAATGAATGAAAAAGGGAAAACACAAAAAAGAATGGTAACTATAGAAAGAGCACGCAAACCCGAGATAGAGAGAGGGCTCGCTACAAGAAGAGAGAGAGAGAGAGAGCAAGCAAAAGCATTTGCTGAAGGCCAACTGCTGACACGATGATGCCGTTGTTGTTATTGTTGTTGTTCTTGTTGGCTTTTGATGGTGGCGGACAACAACGGTGTGTGGGGCAGTAGGGCAACCAAAATTGTACTGAGGTGCCACAACCACAATGGAAGATTGTACCCAAAAGGCAACAATAACAGCAGCAACAACAACAACAACGGCGACAATATGAGCAGAAATCAAAATCAGAAACAGGAACAGGAAGAAATGAAAAACTTGACGAAAATAAAGCCAGAGAGCGAGAGAGAAAGACTAAGAGGGATAGACAAGGAGAGTAAGAGGGAAGTAAAGAACTCGCGTGAGAGCGAGAGAGTGACCGAGCAGCAATTACAAACACAAACACACAAATGAGTGTGAGTGAGAGCGCGCCCTCGCTCTGAAAAAGCTAAACTAGAAGATAGAAGCTCTACCTCAAGCTAGTGAACTTTCCATGCGGCCCGACATTGAGCAGCGGCACCTTTAAGCGATCGCAGGCGCCTGTACCACCAGTTCATTCCACAACCATTTCCAGTACCCTTTGCCGGTGTTAAACGAACCACAAGCCGTGCTCTTTAATTTCGCGTTCGTCTTTTATTTATCGGTATTTATATTGCGACGTATTATCCTTAAGAAACGTAGTTAAGATATATGTGTGTGTACATATACAGCCAACCCTTGTGAAATACCAAGAAAAACGAAGGCGAAATTTGTGGCACAGATGAAGTGAGTGAGTGAGTAAATCAAATTGCGTCGTAAGTTCTTCACAATATTCGTTCATTTTTTTTTTTTTTTTGTTTTCATTTCCATTATTTTGTCGGCGTCATCAATGCCGATAATTGTCACTGTGCCTTAACCCCCCCATCCATCGCACCGTACAACTACTTACCGTGATTTGACATTATTGTTATTGTTGTGAAAAATATAGTCAACAATGGCTAAAAGCAAAGTTTACCACACCAACACACACAAACCTACATACACACACACACTGGCACGCACACACTCACAATTCGGCGGAATTTGCAGAAATATAAAAAAAAAATTATTTATAACATAAACAACACGAATTAAGCCCGCAAACGAAAATAGAAAAAAGTACAACAAAAAAAAGAAGGGAACGACGAAAAAAAAATTCGCAACAACAAAAATAAACAAAAGAAATTCAAAATAAAAAAAAACCTATAAACAATTCCATTAACCAAAAAGAAAGAACGTAAAAACACATTTGCCGGCGGGGGAAAGAAAAAAAAACATTGAAAAAACGAAAACAGAAAAACAAAAAAAAAAACAAAAAATTTATATATTTTTCTTTGGAACTTTGCGCGAAATTATGATGAGAGTGTGTAAGTGTAGAAGCATGTCAATGTGTGTGTGTGTGCCTTTAGATGTTGCCATTTGCTATGGGTAACCGCCCTATTAACATATTCAACGTTTTCCACAATGATTAGAATACAGAATTTGGCAGTTTTTAAGTCGATTACATAAATTTTACATATGTAGGTATAAAAAACTCTTAATTTTCAATTGCATACTTTTAGAGTACTCCACAAAGATTTGTTTACATAAATATAAAGGATTTGTTTATACCTAACTTATTAGATTTGTTTTGGCAACTAAGATGGAACTTGTTTAAACCTTTCCTTATCTTGTATATAAAAAAATATCTTGTTAAAATGCCATTCAAGATCGAGATTCTGTATGTAACCAAAACCGACTAGCCAATTGTCCTTTACGAATTAAAGAATATGCTAGTAAAATTTATCATTTTACTATTTGAAAACAAATAATTTGCTAAATATAATTTGAAATATTCCTCTGATCTTGCTTCATGTCTTGATAAACAATATAAAATGATATTAGGTACCTCAAAACTAAACTAACTAACTAAGTCCTAGACTAAAACGACTCGCCCCTTTTGGAAAAACAAGAATATTTGAAACCTAATTAAGACTTAAAACTAAACTTTTAATTGAAACTATAAAATAAATAAAATTTAAAGTGAAATCAGCTTTACGATGACTTTATTCCTTAGCCATATAAAGTTAGCCTGTTGCTTTATAAATCGTATCACGTGCATCTCCTTGTTTCTGATGATCCAAGTCTATGATCAAATAGTAAACTATACTTACAAACATTACCATATATATATTTAACTCGGTATTATCTGTGACACACGATCTGACAAATGACAAATAAAACCAGTGAAAAAATAGAAATACAAAATAATGAAAGTCTGACTTAAGTGCGGTGAACAATACTGTGAAATTATAAACTACGGCAAAAAATTGTGATGCACTCGACAAGCGGCAAACGGTTGCCCACTCAATCAAGATCTAAAAGTAACCTCACCTCACCTGACCGCAACTACAACAAAAATAACATTGTATTGTATTGTATTTGTATCTGAACTTGACTCGAGTTTTGTTTGCGTGCTGCTTTTGTTTGCACAAGATACATACGACTAAATGGCATTTCGAATATATATATATGTATGTATCTACAGTTGTACGACTCTATATGTTTGTATATATGTAGAAACACTGTACTCGGTTATTTTACGTAACATTTCTCGGGCATGCAACCCCCGGAAGCGCAATTCCCCCGTACAACCCACACAAGAAAATATTCATTTTGTTTTCTATATACACAAATATGCCATATATATGTACATCAGTATAAATATATATATACATATATATATGTATATACTTATATGGCAAGAGGAAAATCATCTTTAGGTTTAGAAGCGTTTGCTAATTGCAAAGAAAAGTGGCGTCATTCAGTCAGTGCCTAAAAACGGTCACAGAGGATGAGTTCAAATCGAATCCAGGTGTTCCATACCACACTATATTACGTATGCGTCATGTTAGTCAGCTGCTGCTGTTAGTCCGTGGTTAACAAGTAAAAGTTAAAAGAGAATATCAAGAGAAAAGTCAAGTCAAAACACAGAACCAACAGCAACAGCAACAGCACGCAGACAGAAAAATAAACGAAACGGGAAAACGTTTGGAAAGTAGTGAAACACATTCTTGTTGTTGCTGCTGTTGCTGTTCTTGTTGTTTGTTGTGGCTTTGCAGTCGGCGTCAGCATGGCGTCGTATGGCGTCGCGTGCTTTGCTTTCGTTCAGTGTGTCGAGGTAACAGCAGCGGGTTGCGGCGTTTTTGCGGTGAAGATGATTGTTGGAGGCAGGAATGGGGGAGTGGGCGACTGGGGGGCCTTCTATATGTGTTTCAAGTTCAAGGTTAAGATACTAGTTGTACATACACATAGGCAGCCAGCCAGCCAGCCAACACAAGTCATAGCTGATTATACAAGAGTAAGTGAGATGCAAATATGGTACTGACATACAGCTGCCCTGTACCTGTGTAGATGTGTGAGTGTGCGACAAACTGGTTTGGCACGTTCTACTGTGGAAGCGAGATAGCTATCACTCTCTCTATATATATGTATTTATTGTATTTTTCTGTTTCTATGTATGTGTATGTGCAGCGACAAACAAAGAGGAAGTAAAACCAAAAGCAATGCCAAAAAAAATAGTACATACATAAATACATATAAAGAAAGCGACAAACATTTTAAAAGCAGACGACCAGACTGAACATCGATTCTTCTCTATATACTGGAAGATTATTTGTATATAAGTGAAGATTCTTTTTGTGAATTTTCTTTAAATTTGACTATATTTTCCATAAGATAAGAAAAAAGTATTGATTATAAAAATAATAACATAAATAAATAGAAAAGGAAATTATTATATCTTAATA
This sequence comes from Drosophila neocordata, assembly GCA_018903615.1. Taxonomy (NCBI): domain Eukaryota; kingdom Metazoa; phylum Arthropoda; class Insecta; order Diptera; family Drosophilidae; genus Drosophila; species Drosophila neocordata. The sequence continues at coordinate 15,560,249 of JAEIGI010000002.1, read as the reverse complement.
TAATAGCAATAGATCCTAACCCATGCGATTTAGAACAGAATATTACAGAATTCCATTCGTTAAACTCATAACTTTTGCAAAGGAATATGTAAAACTAGATATATTTTGTTTAAAAGGTTTCAAAATTAGACAAATTTATAGTAAAAGATATAAATACTTGATTCTGAAGAGTAGAAAAGTTCTAAAGAAACTAACTTTCAACCAAAAAGAAATCAATTTTAAGAGTAATTCTTTCTAGATTGTTGTTCCGTTCGCACATTGATATCAAAAAAAAAGGGAAAAACAAAACAAGAAACAGTAAATACGTTGACGTTACGTTGTTATTTTTGCTATTTGCTTTGTGACACTTATTCGTAATTATTTGTTGCCTTTTTGGCTTGATTATATTTTACTCACACACAGATACAACACACTCACACACACGCACACACACTTAAAACACAACAAAAAGCTTTTAATTGAATTGATGTTGATGATTACAATGAGGCGACTGCAATCAATTCTTTCCCTTCTATACACTCACCACAAGCCCAACCCCACCCCCACCCCCAGCAAAGCACACTTTTTTCTTACCCCTTTCGCTGGATCGTCTTCAGCCAAGTTAGTCAGTCAGTCAGTCAGACCACCTGTCAAAGCCAAAATGAGATATTCTACCGCCCAACCAACCAACCGACCGACTGTTCATTTAATCAAACGCCATCGCAATGTTTTTATTACACTTAATGGATTTCCAGCTTACGACCAACATTTGAAAATAAGAGCTTTCAATTGGGTCTTAAATATGGCTAAAATGCAATCATTTCATTGCACAACAGTAAAAAGAAACGAACGAAACAAAAAAAAAAAATTTCCATTGTCAAGAGCAAATAGCAAATGTAATAATTGCAATACTTTATGGCTACATAAATTTTATGATGCACGTTTCTAGTTAATAGTGCAACGAGTTCGTTGCACCATTCTCAGCCGACGGCAATGCACTCCCAAATAGACCTTGACTGCAGTGCATTTTGTAAAAAGACTCGTACAAACATATGTGCATATATATATATATATTCGTAAAACTGTTGGAAAGTGTTATAAATATGTAAAACTGTGGAAAATACTGCAAAGGAATTATTCTTAGAGCTCAGTAAAAGCAACAATAAGTGAACTAGGTCACAGATGGCTTATTCTTTGAAGGAGGTATTCCTTTAGACTTTGCTAGGATTACTCAATTCATATATAATTTCACCTCGTAACAGTAGGGCTAACTCTTTCAAATAGTTTTTTACATTTTTTTAATTAAGAATTCATATAGATAAACTAGGTCAAAATATTATATATCTTAGAATTATAAAGAAGTTCTTCTTCCATTTTATAAGTTATTAAATTTCTTTTCGGTTTATAGATACTCTATATCGAAAAACTATTTTCCAACACTATGAAAAAGTAATCTATAATAAACTTTACAAATTATTGCATTATCGAACCTTATCGAACAATTTATTGTATAAATTATTAGAAAATGGCATATGTATAATATTTTATTGTGGTTCTTGAATGTTTTATCACTCAAAACTTAAAAGGAAAATTATAGTAAAAAATATTATATTTCTTGATCGTATTAGTATGAATATTAATTACACATACATGACATCATCAATTTATTGTTTAATATTAAAAGAATTTAATTTGTTTAATCATAAATTTAACCAATTAAAATCAACTTTTTCAACGAGCTTTGATTAATTATTCTTAATAAGTTTTATACTAAAAAAAAAAAAACAAGAAAAAACGCAAACGCAAAACCAAATTTAAACGACAAATCTTTATAATATATTGCCATATTCTGTTTCTTTAAAAGAATTGTTTATTATATTTATAAGTTTAAGAATATAAATTAAAATGATTTTTATATACAACTTAGTTTAGTAAATTGATTTAATACTAATTTAGCTTTTAGACATTAGGCTTTTAATTGGAGAAATTTAAATATAGTTGGGATATATGTATATGTATTTCTCTTAGTTTACAACTGACTACTTTTTGGCTTCAAATTGATTTACTAAAGACATAGAAACCAATATCTATTTCTATAACTCAAGGTTTTTATATGGATGACTAATATTTACATATTTTATCATCCGAAACTGCAACGATAATGCAGTAAACTATGACTTTTCTATATAATAAAACTATTTCATTATAAATTGAAATCGAATCTAATGCATTTTCTTTTCGTTGCTAGGAGCCAAAGCCAAAAATTAAAGAAAATTATGAAATACTTCTAAAAACATTTGAGTGCAATTCGGTTGCTAAGGAAAAAAATCAAAGTGCTCGTCAGTTTGAAAATTAATGCATTTTCACAGCAAATAATCTATTTCTGTTTTTGTTTAAACAAAACAAAAATGCAAAAAGTTCAATATACAGATTTAAAAGTAATAAGATTTTAAAGCAATATGATGTATAAGGATATTGTAAACAAGGATAAGAGTTTAAAGTAAGCTAAATGTTTTTCAGTTCTTCTTTCTTTTTTTTGTATTGTAATACTTTTTTTGTTATAGAAAGACTTAAATTAAAATATAACTAAGTTTATTAGTTAGCTTAGATAAATTTAGAAAATAATTAAGAATATAAAAGAAATAAATAAATTCTATGATCAAGTTTTCCATTTGTTATTTATATATGTATATCAAGAATTTTATCAAACTTATCAATATCAAAAAACAAATAACATAATCAATCATTTTTTATATGCAACTTTATTTTTACAATTTAAACTCATTTATTTTAAAATTTATTTTCAACTTTAACTCAACATAAAAGTGTTTTTTGATTTTAAATAATTATTTTTAAAAAACATTTACTTTTCTATTGCTTGGCCAATTATTTACTAAATTTTAAAGTGAAATTTAAGTAATAAACTTTCATCAAAAGGTTTAAATTTCTCATCTTTGTTAAGTATTTGTTTCTTTGGTCTAATTTCAACCAAATTTAAATGTAATTATCTATCTAGTTATGTAATTTGTTGTCACTCTTTGCCAATTTGATGAGTTTTGCAATAAAATTTTAAACAAAATATCTTTGTTTTTGTTTATTTTTAGTGTGGCAAACTGCGTCAGCATGGAAATTTAATTAGCGACAGTTGAGTTGAGCCAAACGGTTTGCCTCTGCACACACCCACAAAATTACTTACCCCAACTCGGCCGTTTCCCTACCAAAAAAAAAAAAAAAAAAAAGGGCTTGCGAATAAATAATAATAATGAAGAAGAACGAGTAAACAGCATGTGGCATATATATACAATACCACTAAGGCACACACACATATATAAAGGAATATATACACACATATAAATCATGCAAGACTAAAAAGGAGCAAGAAGCAGAGGCTAAAATTTTAGTGTTGATTTTTGCATGACGACAGCAAAAAGCAGCGCAAAAACGGAACAACAACAATAGAAGTGCACCATAGAACCCACACACTGCAATTTCTGGATGAATGTGGTGTGCATGCGTGTGTGTGTGTGCGTGTGTTGGAGGAGAGCTGGCAAACAAATATGGCGCAGACATGCGCACTGAGAGAGCCACTTGAACTTGAAAATGTTTTTGTTCCATTTCTGCTGGCCGAGGCAGCAACAGCGCAGTCAGCCGGCAAACTGTCAAAGAGAGTGAAGGTAAGCAGCAGCAGCAGCAGCAGCAGCAGCAGCAGTAGCAGTGAGAAGCAATGAGAGTAACAACATGGAGAAACGAAAGAGAAAGAGCTTGTTATGAAATGGTTGGTTATGGATAATTGACAGGTATGTAGACGTTTAATTAACAAATTTGTAATTGTAGAAAATAATGCGTTTTACAAAATATTATATGCAAAATTCTCACAATTGCAATAGAAATGCGAAAAGAAATACGAAAAGAGAGCAAGTGCGGGAAAAATAGAGAGTGTAAGCTTGCTCTTGAAAGCTTTTGCGTGGGCGACTTAAAGCAGCGACGCTGACGCCAGCCAACTGTTTGCTTTTGTTGTTGTCGTATCTTGGCGTCCAACTGCTGCCAGCTGCTTATATACACACATGTATATATAAATCTATATATATATAAGTGGGCTCGAGTGTGTGTGTGTGTGTGTGAAAAATACTGTTGCATATTTATTTGGGATACAGGATGAGAGGGACACCACCTGTGTGTGTGGGCTGCAGCTGTGAGGATGCTGCCCGTCTAACTTCCTTTGCTAGTAGCTGAAAGTTATTTAGTGTCGAGCGGGCTCTCGATGAGGTCAGGCCATACAAAAAAAAACAAAAAATAATACACATTCACACACACACACACACACGCACAACAAAATTGATTTAACTAAATACGGAATTTCTAAACGCAATATCATAATCAGGTGTGAATCATTGATTAACCGCTCACTAAAAATATACCAAAATAAAGTAGAAAAGAAAAACTGTGAAAGCGGAACAAATTTTTTGGCACACACACGCATAAAAACACTTTAAATGAATAGGCAAGCATATGGAAATGAAATTTTGTATAATCCAGTCAACTGAATATTACATAAATAGACGCAAAACATGATGAGACATTTTTGCGCCTTAGCATATGCATTGTTTTTATTTATATTATACACTTGACCTTTCCACGCCCATGCACGGCCAAAGTTCGTGGGGCACACACACACACACACACACACTCGCTTATATAAATGTAGCTTGAATATGGCAGCTGTTGGAGCCGAATACGAAAACAAGATATATACGCATATATATATATATCTATATAACTGTTCGGTTTAGTGATAAAGTGCAATAAGAAAAGTGAAATCAAAGCAAAAACAACAAAATAACTTTTTATTTATTCTCATTCAAAAAGAAACAATTGTTTACCCCAAAAATTGATTAATAGAAAATTATCGAAATGCAATCGAAACATATGTCGATATATAAAAGATCGTATTATGGCTTGTATTGTAAACTTGAAACATATATTTAACGATTTCAAATTATTTTAATATCCTTTTCTTTGTGCTTTGTGTTTCTTAAAAGTGTTTAACTGTAAATCAGACTAAATTGTGTGATGAAATCTTTGAAAGTATTTCATATTTTCTTAGTGCAAAATTGTGAAATTCTTGAAATACTCGATGAAGAAAAATGGGGGAAAATAGTGGAAAAAAAGCTAACTAGTGCAACCAAAAAGGTACACTAACAACAACAACAACAGCAGCAGTAGCAGCAAACCACTCAACCACCCAAATAACCTATGTGAAGGCAACCAACAAATCTGTGGTTCATTTCTATGCTAAAAAGCTTTTTTCATATGGCAAAGCTTTTAAGACTCCTCCTACTATGCAACTGCCCCTGGGATACACCCTGTGCTCGCTTTGAATATTGTGCAAACAAGTGAACACAGCTGGTGGTATCCAGTGGCCGTTTTTGCATCCTTGCAACAACAACAACTATAAGAATCCTTGAGCATCCTTATTGAAGGTGAGTCACAGAATTTTCCTTTTAGTTTTATGCCTATTTATGTTTTTATCTATCCTTTTTCTATATATATATATCTTAATATATCTCAATTCTTTTGCAATTCCAATGTTTTTTAAAGTTTTCTTTTTAAATTAATTTAATTTTAATTTCAATTTCATCAATTTAATTGTTGTTTAGTTATCTTTTTTCTAATTCTTTTTTCCTTTTTTATTAATTTCTTCCATTATACCATTTTTCCTTAGTCATATAAGCTTCAGTTGTCCTTGACAAAATAATAAGCTTAAGCAATAAGAAAACAAAAAAAGAAAAATTTTAAAATCGTTTAAGAAAAATCAGTGAAAAAACAACAAAAAAAATTGCATATGATTATTATACATATTTATATATTCAGCATTTTCTTGTTCTACACACACACACACACACACATACATACATACATACATATATTTACATACATATTTATATACTTACTTATGTACTTATCTTCTAATTAACTTTTTTTTTCCTTTGAATAATTTTTCATTTACCAATTTTCAATTTAATTAAATTTTGATTTCTATGCAATTGCTTTACTTGCAACATTCAAATACACACACACACACACACATACGCACTCATACTCTTAACTCTTTTTTAATAGAACATCAATAAAGGGGGCGTGTCAAGCCTCTTTAAATTGCCATGCTCTAAATAATTTTATATCTTTAAAAACAAAAAAAGAGAGAGGAAGCAAAAACATACAAAAAGTTAAATCTGCCCATAGTAATGAGTGAAATTTATTGTGGCAGCTACAGTGGGGGTGGTTGCGGTGTGGTTTGGGGGTGAGATCGACATTTTTAGAAATCTCTCTGGCAAAAAAAAAAAAAAACAATTAAACAGATTTTCATGCTGCAAATTGATTTGGTTTCAACACTCTAAACACGCCGTCTTGCGAATCGCGTGAGGTGACTGCAGCAATTGCAGCAAATACAAACGAAACGAAATGAGAAAACAAAAAATAAAAAAAAAAAGAAATGAAAATGAAAAATGAAAACCATTTTGCCATTTTCTATTTTCGTTAGCCATTTCGTTTCGGCTTTTGGCTTTTTGGCTCACTGACAACTGATTCGGGCCGCGGCTAAAAGAATCGGTTTATTGGCTAGGTATCTGGGTTTTCTTCTGATTTTTTGGTTCTGGGTTTCTGCAAAGGCAAAGGCAATCCGTTGACATTATTTCGACATTTGTTCATTGCAGTTGGCATTGCTGCAACACATTGTTGTCACCTTTTCTTTCTATTTTTTGCTCGAATGACCGTCAATTATCCTTTGTCGACGTTGGTCAGCCACAAAATTCTGCATAACAGTTTTTTGCCAAGAGTTTCTGCAGGTTCTGATGAGGTCAAGGAAAATGAAATTGATTTTCTTCTCTGACAACACATACTAAAACACCAATACATGCATATATATATATATATATATATCTACTATATGCATATCAAAGTAGTTTTCTCTCTCCCTCTTATGCAACATCATGTTCTTTTTTTTGCCATTTTTCTAATACAGCTAACTAGATTCTAAGACCAATTTGCTTGTCAAACGAATCCGTCAGTTACTTTATATACCTAGTATATATGTTTGTATGTATGTATATATATCTATAAGGGTAATTATAACCAACAGCTTTCAGCTTGTGTGTGCAATATATTCACTACAATTTGCTGGTGATTCTAACCCGGATGACCTCATGGCAAGTCTCATGATGAAATAAGCTTGGTTAGACTATCTATAAAAACTCTATACATAGATATATACATACAAATATATGTCAATATATCAAATATCATTAAATTCAATTAAATAGAGAAATGATTTAAAATCGGTATATAACTTTCAGACATTCTCTTTAGGTGTAAATTCTATTTTAAAAGGTTAAAATTAAAAAAAAAATGCTAAATTATCTTTCAAATTTGATTACCAGGATTTTGAGACGTTTTTAAAATAGAAGTTACATGTTATATAATATAGATTGTTTGATTGTTTTTAATATCTTAATATATGGGTCTCAGGTAGATATATCAAATCATCAGGTTAACTTGTTCAAATATTTCTATTCTATATTTTCTATAAATAAATTGGTTTTGATTTCTCATCTTAATATTTATGTAATCATATATACAAACTGTGATATAAAACGATATAAAAATTCTCTTTCGATTTGTCTTTTTATAAAACTTGATCAATTTCTTTAACTCTTAATTTTAAACTTCATCTTCATATAATACTATATGAAAATTTTCTTACATTTGATTTTAATCTTTATCTTTATAAAATACTATATAAAAATTCTCTTAATTTTGATTTTAAAACTTTTAACTTAGAAATAAATTTGTTTACTTTTAGTTTGAGTTCAAATATAGCCAGAAATTTCCAGAATTTCATAGTCTTTCCAGTTTTTTTTTTAAGAAACTTTAACTAAATGTTTTTAGAGATCTATAGATCTAAAATATATTTTAATATTATAGATCTGTATTTTACTTAACTCATAATCTATAATTTCATTCTTAATCTATCATTTAGTTAAGACAATTTGACTATAATTCTTCTTAAAATAAAGTATAAATTTAAGATACTTAAAGTTAGCAAAATTGATTTAATAAAGGAATAATTTCTAAATAGGTCCAAAAGATTATAAAATAGGTTTCAAAAAATGAAAATAGGTTCCAAGTAGATGCAGAAGATTACGAAAAAAAATTCCTCAAAAATAGTCGGTGAAACATTATAAAATTAAAGATTAAATAATTTTCTAAAAATATAATTTCAATTAGAATAAATTTTATTATATTTTATATTTTACACATATTTAAATGTTTTTTTTATTCAGTTAACTAGAATAACAGTACTCCAAGTTTGAAATTCTATTTATTTGAAAGCAATTAAAACTTAATTTGGTTGAGATATATATAAAGAAGTTTAAGATAAATAAATAGATTCATTTTAATTAGTTGTTAATACTTTTAATCAAGATATTAAATACGAAAATTTGTAAAACGATTAACTAAGCAGATAAAACAGCTGTTGGCCTTGCAAATAATATATATATATATAAATGAAAAACAACTTAGTACTAGAGGAAAAAAACTTAATTTTCAATTTAAGTTGACCTTAAAACAAGAAAATTTGATCGATAATTTCGCATAATTGTGTCGGCGCATTCCCTGAGAAAACTGTGACACATGGCAAACTCACAAACACACACACACACACATACAAATTGCATACACACACACTCACATACACCCACAGAATGAGAGACACATCACCTTGAACATTTAACGCCCAATGCAAAATGCAACTGACATGAGAAATTTGTAAGAGTGAGATAGTAAATAGATAGATAGATTGCAAGAGAGTGAGAGAGAAAGAGAGAGAGAGAGAGTGAGCGAAAGAGAGGTAAGTAGTATGAGCAAACAAGAGAGGTAGAGATATGCTATAGTTCTAGTGTGAGTTTTTTTTTTTTTTTTTTTTTTGGTGGCATGTGGTGGGACCTGCGCTGCTATATTTGCGTCATGCTGAACAACTAGCTACAACAATAACAACAACAACACCAGCAAGAATAGTTAAGTACTAGTACAGCACAAACAACAACAACAATTGCATACTGCAAAGCTTCAGTGTCACTTGCTTCCTGCTTAAAAAAAAAATAGAGTATCTGTGTGAGTGTGGGTGATGACACAGAAAGCTTTTTTTTTTTCTTTACAAGCTTTGCGCTCTTTCTACTCTCTCGCTCGCTCTCTCTCTCTCTCTCTGTCTTCCTCTCATTCTCTCGGTGTGTTATTCTCCGCTATCGGCTGACTTTTTTGTGGTGTTAGCTTTTGAACGAATCGAGCAGCTGACAGTTGCGCTTCAGCATTAGACCAAAGTAGTTTGACGTTCTTTTTTTAAAGTTTTTAAACCACACGCGAAACGAAATGAAAAGTTGCCGACTCAATAGGAGTGTGTATGTGAGTGTATGGAAGAGAGTGTGAGTGTGCATGTGTGTTGTGGCAGCTGCATTCGGTAGCTAGTACAAAAATAAATACGTACAATATTCCGCCCTTTATTTAGTATATTTCACCTTTGGGCGTCTTTGCCACACTCACAAGTACACACACACTCTCAAACTCTAGACACACACATATACTAAGAACGCGCGCTGCAAGTTTCATTCACGTCCGCGTGGCCATCAAATAATAACAACAACAACAACAATAAAAACGATTTTGGTCGGTGTCGGTTCGCGTAGCATTCGGCTAAAAAGAAATTGGCCTAAAATTGTAACAGTTTTCTTTTACAACAACGACCAAAAAAACACAAACGGAAAAAAAAAACCCAAATAAAAATAAAATGAAAGAAAGCAAGAAAAACTTAAAACTGCACAGCTGCAGTCATGCTGCCGCTGCTGGCTGTTGGTGCTGCTAACGCAGCCCGCCTGCTGCTGCCGCTGCTGCAGTTGACGTTGGCTTTGTCGCTCAGTGTGTTGGCTGCTGCTGCTGGCGTTTTGGCGTTTGGTTTGGTCTGGCCCCAGTCAGTGTTAATTTCCTCATCGAGTTGGCAACACACACAAATAGTGGACGTGGCTAAGAAGGCGGCAAAAGACGAGGCACAATCATCAAAAAGAAACAGAAGCAGCAGCAAGAAAAGAAGAAGCAGTTGACAAGGCATTAAGACAAAACACATTTGGATTTACGGTCAAACAGTAGCAAATGGCAACACTAACAGCTGTTCCTTCTCCCATCTACACCGTTATACCTGACTTTATATAGATTTGTATGAGTGTCTGTCCGTGTCTGTGTGTGTCTGTATGTGTGTTTGTGTGCATCTTTTCTTACTCACTCTTTTTTTTTTTTTTGGCTGCAGGTTGCATAAACCATTTTCGTAACATCCAACACATTGCATATTGCTGCATTATAATTTTTCTATGCAGCATTATGCAATTGTCGAAGAGGCACCCTGTTATTACAACAACTAAACAATGCCCAAAGCAATGGGAAAACTGTTTATTAAATCGCTCAACCCCAGCCAAAATGCAATTGGTGTGTGTGCGTGTGTGTGTCAGCCTAGGCAATTTGTTTAAAACAATCTCTCAGCCATGTCTCTCCCCATTTATAAATGAATTTAACCCCTCGTAAATCTCCTCATTCTAACCCTCTTCTGACTTTCCCTTCCCTCTCTCTCTCTCACTCACAAAGTTCTTTTTCTCATTTTTTTTGTTTTACAGTTTTAAATTTAGTTTTTTGCTGCATTTGTAACCTAAATTTTTGCCACGTCTCTCTGTGTGTGTGTGTGTGTGTGTGCGGCAATTCGTTTTCATCTTATATAAGATGCAAAAGCTACAACAACAACAAAAAAGTCATACAATGTCATGCACTTTAATTGCCTCAACTAATTACATACAATTGCAACAACAACAACAACAGCAAAAACGAAATTTAATTTTCAAGTGAAATCTCAATTAAAGCAAAGCTTTAAAAATAAAGCGGCAAAAGTTGAAAGATGAATTATATTCAGGCAAAGGCAATTAAACTGAAAGAGAGCAAGAAAAAGCCAGAGACTAAGCGGTAGTCAGTATAGGCAGGGAATGGGGGGAGTATATGGAGGTTATAGTGTGACACAAAACTCACACACACTCACACACTCATTCACTGTAGATGTATATGTAATCGCTTGACCTTGCCTAGTTTTGCCAATACAAAAACAAAATACTTTAACAGCACAGAGCATTGCATTTTGTTGTTGGTTTAAAAATAACGTAACAAAACACATACACACACATATGCATTCAAACATATGTATGTGTGTGTGTTATAGTGGGCGTTAAATGCCTGTTATAAGGTCGATATTTCGTCTTGTCTGTCAAAGTTTGTCTCTCTTACACACTTTTTTCTCTTTCTATGCAAATGTATAATGTATGTATGTGTTTGAGTATGTGTATATGTGTGGGTGGATGACTGAAAAATGCATTTGACACAGAAAACAGCAAACATCCAACACAAATAGACATATATATATATATCTATTCATATATATATCTATATATTTGTACTAGCATTCAGTTGTATTGAAATATTTCATAAGTTTTTAGCAAAAATTTCCTCAAATGATTCATTGACATGGACGTAGAATTAACTTTTCTAGTCCCCCTTTAGTTTTTTAATGAACTTTTAAAAACAATTTTAAAGGATTCTTCTCAAGGCCATTGCTTAAATGAACTCAAGGCTCAAATGTGATGCAATTTGGTAACTAAATTTCTTAAAATTTTTTAACTTTATCAAAGTCTTGAGGACTTTGATAAGTTAAGAAATTCTATGAAAAATCATAAAAGAAAATTTTAAATATAATTTTAAATATCAAATGAAAATTTGAAACAAAATATTTCGAGAAATATAAAATTTCTTTTTAGGACAATATTAAAAGATTTTTTAAGAAATTCTACAATAAATTTTAAGTAACAAATTCTCAAAATAAATTTGAGAAAATCCTATAAAAATCGTTAAAGAAATTGTTTAGGAATTTTATTAAACTTCTAAAAGAAACTTGATCAAATTTTATATGAGACCTAAAAGAAATTTAAAAAAGGATGTGACAATCCTGAAAGAAATTTTAAAATACTCTATAGATATTCTTTAAAAATATTAGGGATATTTTAAAAATATTAAATTTTATGAAATTCTATGTAAATTTAAAAGGAATTTTTAAGAAATTCTATGAAAATCTAATATAAAGATTTAAAAAAAATCTTTGGAAAATTCTTTGAAAATCGTAAAAGCAAATTTTATTTTAAAGTCTAATCAAAAGTAAAATCACTTCCAAAATAAAAAAAAAAAAAAAATAGAAAAAGAAAAATATAACTTATTTTTAAACATTTTAGAGAATGTTAAAGGCTTACAAAAGTTTTAGACTTTTCTAAAGAACTAAAAATCTATATCTCTATTTAAAATTTCTAAAACTTAAAATCTCTTTTCAAAACTTTAGTTTTCTATATTTCAAATAACTTTTTTGACTTCCCTTAAAATAATAAATTACCGAAGACTTTGTTTCGCATTCACAAACGAGTTTAAAAGTTTACACTTTAAAGCAAAATTTATTTAAAAATCATTCATCATAGTGAATCAATAAATATTTCTTAACAATCTCTCTCTCTCTCTTTTGCTCGCTCTCTGTCTGTCTATTTTAGCCTTCACTTTAAAAAGCAACAAAAACGCTGACATAATAAGTAACAATAAAAAAAAAGTTATAGAGGGAAAAATCTCATTTAAGTAAATCAAAGGTTAATATTTAATTTACAAATGATTCATACAAACTGTTATATATATATATATTTTATATATTCATTTGAAAATTCAATATTTGTTTGCCATTTTCCAAGTTTTAGCCAAATATTTCTAAACAATTAGTCTTTTTGGTATAAATCCCAGCTGACGAAAGTGCTAAAAGAAAGATATATACATACTTATATATAGATATATTCATATATATATATTGTTAGAAACAAGTTTGTTGGTTTAAGAAATGAATTTAAATTTCACTCAATGTTTTTTTTTCTATAGAAATTTTATTTTATGCGTCTGCGTTTGCAGATTGTATAAATAAAATGTTGCTTGTTTGTTTTTTTTTTTTTTTTGTGGAATTTGTACTTTTAATCAACAACAACAAAATATATAATAATCAAAAGCAAAAGCAAAAAGCTCACTGACTGATATCACAAGTATGCGTATATATATATATATATATATATAAATTTATATACATTATGACATCATCAAAACCATCATCATCATCATCATTATATGATGGATCATTAGCCATATGTATACAATTACAAACAGACACTAATTTGTATGTAAATATACCTATATATATATATAGTATATATAGTTAGTCAGTTCTTTCAACTGATTTCCAGTTTATATGGGGCAAAAAAAACACATTAGAAAGACAGGCAGACAGCCAGACAGATAGACAAAGATATGTTTTATATAGTATATACAACTGATAAGCAATGTCTGGCCTAAGCGTTTTTTTTTTTTTTTTCACCTTTTATATTATATAAACAAATAAATGAATCACGTGTTTCGTCCAGATAAGAACGAATATATATGTATATATATATAGACGAGTTTCTTTCTTGTTTTTTTTTTATAGCTTTAACATTTCATTAGATTCTTTGGAAATTTCATTTTAATTTTCTTTTGAGTGTGTAATGTTTATTGAGTGACCTTCAGCCCGGGCCACAAGGTCATATACATATGGTTATATATGTATATATACATATGCAACTGATGCTGCAGCATTTCCAAATGGAGGTCATTCAAGCCTACGTCCTTCTATAAAACAACAACAAATTGGGTCAGTGTTATGACCTAGTTTTCTTTCTAGTTAACCATTTTTCACCATCAACATTTTTGCGGCATTTGCCACAAGCAACCACCACTACCACCTCCACCACAACCATACGGCATTTGGCAAATAAATGTCTGTGGCACCTTTTAATAATTACAATGTTATAAGGACATTCGTGTCCTAGTAGTCAGCGTTTGATATGGCTATTGATTTAATTTTGTCTTGCCATCTTGTCTATATGTATGTGTAGAGGCTTGTATCTAGTATAAACAACCTACATAACTTTGTATCTATCAGATATATATATATATGTATCTATCTATCTATATGGAATACATTGCGCCTAGGTAGAATAGCCTGGCTGCCGCTAGCATTGCAGTTGGTGAGCTTAGCCAAGAAGCCAAAAATAAAAATTCTCTTTGGCTCAAAGCCAAATGCACACAAAATGTGCACACAAGATAAAGACAAAAAGGAAGGGGAAAGGGGATGAATGAGGGTTGAAAAAATGGTAAAATATAAAGGCTAAAGACAAAGGGGGAGTAGGGCAGGGAGGGTCTGTTATTGGTATTGGTAGTGGTTAGTTCGGCCTTAGGGCCAAAATGAAAAGTGAAATGTTGCCATACCAAAATAAGAATATGCCAAAAGGAAAGGAAAGAAAATATATATGTAGGTATATACAAATATCGGCTGACATTTATTATTTTGGCAAAAAAAAAAAAGAAAAATTAAAGTCAAAAGTGTGCTATAAATAATGCTAAATAAATTTAAATATTTGACAATTGGCAATATTTCTACAACAATTTATAGCCAAGTTGCATCTTCTTGTCATCTCGCCCTCTCTGTCTCTCTCTCTTTTCTCTAAAAATCAATGCACACTTTTGTGTCATTTCCTTTTCTACATTGCCACTTATTACATCATACACTCATTCTCATACACACACACACTCACTATACACACACACGCGATAAAATTACACTCGGATACTACGATAGACTTGCATGAGGTCTTACAATTTGGGTCAACTTAAGGCCTCCCAATGGGTTTGATAGGCTTGTCGTTGGGTTTATCCTTGTTCTAGTCATATCTGTTTAAACTTTAACCAGTTCAGTTAAAGAGAGAGAGAGAAAAGAACTATGTCAAATAAATTTCACTTGCAATTGAAAATTAATGGAAATTTGTATATTTTGTATTTGTATATATGAAAACTTTGATTTTCTCCATTGATTTTGTAAAGACTTTGTAATAGAACTAATTTCTAATTTATCTTTGAAATAGTTAAGCTCTTATAAAGAGAACTTTTTCGTTTCTTTTCGAACACAAAATATTTTAGAAGTTTAAAATACAATTTAAACTCTTTTTGGAATATTTATAGTGTTGGCAAATACCTTTGTAATTCGTTTTGGAATATTTTACAAATTAACAAAAGAACTTTTTAATTTATTTTTGAAAATATATAAGAATTAACAATAACACTTTCCAATTTAAATTTTAAATTGTTTGAAGTATTAGCAAAAACAATTTTACACAAGAATTTTTTATTGAACTTATTTCTTTTCGAAATATTTAAAATATTTGCAAAAGAACTATTTCAATTCTTTTCAAAATATTGTTAGAAAACTTTTAAAACTTTCTAAGAAAAATATTTGAAATTCTTTTTGGAATATTTAAAGTATTAAGAAAGAATCTTTCTAGTTTCTTTTTGATATACATAACAATATAAAATTTTTGTTTCTTTTCGGAACTTCTTCACTTAAAAGTGAAATTTTCTTAAGCTTATAATATTTTCAGAATTTTTGCAATCAGAGGTGCTAAAACTTTTATTATTCTACTATTAATTTAAAATTTGCAGGGATTCTATAATTTGATTTTATTTATTTGTTTCAAAACTAGCTAAATTTCAAAAGCAATCTATTGGCTAAAAGATATAGAACTATTATGTACCATATCTGCAATGTTAAACTTTTTGAGAAAAGAATTTCAATTGCCAGTGAATATATTTTAAATTTCATAGTCTGATTCTAAAAACTTTCAAAACAAAAAGGTTTTAATTTAAGTTTTAAATGAAGGTGACTTTGACTTACTAAAAATTAATATAAAAAGTTAAAGATGAATACGGTTTATTATATTAAATTATTAATTTTATTTAAAGTTAGTTTGGCATACTTTAAAATGAATTTTTGAAATTCAAACTGATTACGTTTTGTAGAATAAACCATTAAGAATAATTTCATATTATATATACAACTTATTCAATAATAAAACAATTATTTACCTTTTCTCCAAAGTATGCTCTCAGTATTAAAGAATTTTTAAACATTAAAAAATTAACAATAGAAAGTGAGTGACATAAAAAAAATTTATCTTCCAAAGTTGGAAAACAATAAAAACTTAATTTTCTATGGAACTTCAAATAAAAATTTAGTTTTCAATGGAAATTTAATAATTTTATAGAGAAATTTTATAAAATAAATCAAATTAATACTTCAAATACCTAAAATTTAGCTAGCTATAGCTATTAAAGCAATTATTTAAAGATTATTTCTAACTTTAGTTAACTAAAATTGAGCTGGCTTTAACTAGTTAAGCTTAAATTCTAAAACTTCTTCTTTAGGTTACATTTTTTTTTTAACTTTTTTTTAAACATTTATCAAAATTTTCTCTGAGAATTTCTCTTATCAATCAATACTCACAAGTTCTAGGGAATTACCATATATTCGTTGGTATTTTCTTCCTTTTTTTTCTACTTTTATTTGTCATATTCTTTTTGTGTCCATATGCTCTATCCCTTTCACACACACACGAATCCACATGGTCTTTGATCGGCTGGTTTTGGCCTATCACGCCTCAAACGCATGACTCAGTTAAGAATTCTTTTTTGTGTTTGATGTTGTTAATTTTAGAAGAAGAAAGAAAGAAGGAAAAAAAAAAGAAACAAAAATTCAGCGAACTCAACGCAAAAAATTTGTTAATGCTCGTTCGTCATTAGTTGAATCTGCTCAGACCAAGTAGGGTCTGGAGGTATATATATATGAATTTATATATATCTGTGCGTGTGTGTGTGTGTGGCAGTAATAGTTGCCAGCCAAAGGAAATGGCGGGGCGGTCACCAGCAACAACAATAACAAAAATGAAAAAAAAAAAGAAATCATTCATAAAAAAATTTGAGCTTAGTTTTTGTTGTTGTTGTTGTAGATGTTGTCTGCTGATAAAAGGCAAACCCCAAAAAAAAATGAAAAAAAAACCAATTCACATGGCGTATATAGATTACGTATACGCTATGGTGGCCCATTGCGTGTGCGTAGATAATACCAGTGCGTAGGGTGTGACTGTGACTATGTGTGTGTGTGTACGTGTGTGTGACGTGTGTCTGGGCTGATCATGCGACATGCTAAATGGAAATCTATATTCTATATATTTATATACCTATATGTATATAGTTTCGTTCCGTTCTGTTCCTATGGCATATTTCTTAGCAAATTTGCAACTCTTTTTTGAAATTTTACTTCCGTTAGCGATAAGCGGAAAAAAAGTTCTTGGAAATTTTTACGACAATTTTTTTTTTTTTTTTTGGTAGGGCAACCTTTTAACCAACTTTACTTACTTATGTATATTGTGATGGTTTTTATGACCCAGATAAAAGTAAAACGTGTTGGTCAACAAATGCACAGTACAAGAAAGAGATAGAGAGAGAGAGAGAGAGAGTGAGAGAGGGGGAGTTGGAGGGGCAAATAGAATGGTGCTAATGAAAAATGTTCAGCATTTGCCTAATGAAATTATAACAGACACATTCTAAGTGCCGCTATAAGAAGAGAGTGAGCCGAAACTTATGGAATTGGTAGTAAACCTTTTGGTTTAGAAATTTTGTTCTGTTACGATTGCCACATCGAGCATATAACCCCAATTTAACTCTTCATAAAAATAACAAAATGAATAGAGAAAGAGGGAGAGAAAGAGGAGAAAGAGAAGCACATGGAACAATTTGTTGCCACTGTTCAGTTGTTGTTGTTGTTATTTTTTGAGTTTTCTAGTTAACGCTTTTTAAGCTCATGAGCTAGCTTTTTTTTTTTTCTTTCTGTTGTATATATATATATATATACCTATATCGATACACCTCTAAACACGCACACACACACACACTTAAATAAACACATACTCGTCCACTGAGCAACTGACATAAATGAACATTAATTTATTTAATTGCCCCAGTGCCGCTCTTGTTATTGCAATAGTTTATTATATATTTCATTTTGTTGTTTTTTTTTTTCGAAAATTAGAACACTCACAACAATATGAAGGCACGCGATTAAATGCCGTATTTAAGAGTTTCATAAGTCAAAAAAAAAAAAAAAAACAACTAACATATTACAATCACATTATAAGTGGTTTATATACTATATAGAGAGCATTTCAATTGGATCACGCAGCTTTAATCTAATAGTATTATCAAAATCGAAGTATTTTAGATTCAAAAGTTTCAAATGAAATCTTGGGATACATAAAAGAAAGAAGTTCAATTTTTGGAATAGGAATATCTAGATATTATCTCTAAGAAAGAAGAAAACTTTAATTCTCTTACCTTTGTTATAGGTTCTTCGAAATATGTATTTCAATATCTTTTAAATTAAGTAAAAATATTTAAAAAATTCTTGGATAATATTTAAATTCAGTTCTTTAACTGTTTCTTTGGAATTTTAAGAATGAAAGCTTCTCAGTCTATAATAACGTTTCCCTCAGCCATAATCTTATATTGATATCAAATTCAAAGCGATCTTTAATTGTACAAAAGTTTGTAGTTAAAGCAGTTTTAAATAAAGTTATGTTATATATAAAAGAGGAAAAAGTATTTTTAAAAGCTTTTGAAATAGGAATGGAGGGAAAGGAACATAGCTATATCATTTACAGAGGTCTTCCATCATATATGTAGGTTAAATAACCAATGAAAAGGTCCTAAAAGGGTCTATAAGGAATAGGAATATGAATATATCATAGGATACAGAGGTCTTCTATCATATATGTAGATGAAATAACTAATGAAAAGATTCTAAAATAATGGAATAATATTTTCTTACTCTCTACAAAAGTCATTAGAAATTTAGATTCCTTTTAAATTAAGTGAAAATATCTCTAGAATTGTTTTATAAAAATAGGATTTTGTAGGATTGGGTTCTCAATGCTTATTTTAAAACGATTTTCATATTCGAAATTGAATTATAAATGTTTAACATTTGGAAAATTATCTTTGTTTTATAAATCCTTATCATTTTGGTGTATATAATAAACAATTATTTTCAAATCTAAACTCAATCAATGTGGCGGAAAGTGTTGTTGGCCTCGTTTTTAAAATTAAAGGCGTATTTCAATGCATTTTGAACATTTTTTTATATAAACTTTTTTCTGCTGTTTTTGTTGTTGCCGCACCTCGTAAAAAAAAGCAGCCAAGCAAGTCGAAATTGAAGGTTAGAATCGATTGAGTCTATTTAGCAGATACCAATTTATTGTATATGCATATATATATATATATATCTGTATATATATCAGTGTTTTGTCTTGCTCTAAAAAGCAAATACAAATGCCTTGCAATGACTTTTTTGTTTCTTGAATTCTTTAAACTTTATCAGTTTATAATCCCAAAACTTATCTTATCTTATATTTGGCCAACGTTAACTTGGCATTTTGTATTTAGGGTTAACAATCCTGTTTGTCCAATGAAGCTTGATTGATCAAAGGGGTGGATGGGGGGTAAATGTAAGTTTAAAAGGGAAGGAGAAGACATAAATGTGACATAGAAACGACATTTATAAGCGATTACCGATTCTCGATCACTGATTATCAACGTTTCACATCGACCTACTTTTTCACCCCAAAGTTATAATTTGTCGAATTCTTATCACCAATTGGCGTGCACCTTCTTTGACACCTGCAATTATATGAGAGGAAAAGAGAGAGAGAGAGAGAGAGAGAGTTAGAGAGAAGATCGATATGTGGCAACCAGTTCATTGTACTTGTTGCATGTGTTTTTAACCATTTCTGTTTTGATATTTCTTTCGTGTGTCTTGTTGTTCTCCTTGTTTTTTTTTTTTTTTGGTTTTCTTTTCCTGTTTGTTTTTCCTTTTGGTTTGCAATCAACAATAATGAATACAAATAGTTAACAACCTTCTACGAAGAATTGTATAGAATTTGCCGCCTGCCACTTGCCAACTTGCCACGCCCACACTACTAGCTGACACAACGCCGCGTTCTACAAAACAACAAATAAAGAAAAAATAATCAAAAAATAATGAAAAAGAACCAGTTAAAATATACATATATATAGTTAAATCCTTCTTCAGTTCCGTTTAAGAGCAATTAAGCATCCTTTTGAAGGTTTTGGGCTGCGTGTCAGGAGTGCATTTGCACTGAAAATTTCTAAAAGCTTGTAAATGCACTATCTGGTACGACATTCCAGAACGTACAATCTTCTCGTATGCAAGAAAATGCTGAAATAACTAAAATACAAAATCAACAAAATATATACAATTATATATATATATAGATATATATACATATATATATACAAACAAAATAATGATATGCAATTTTTACGTGTCTGTGTGATTTTTCTTAAAACTGATTTTAATAATTATCTCTATTAATTTAAGTAAGCTTACTATAAGAATTGTATTTGTAAGAAAAAAATATATAATAAAGAAAAATATAATAATGAAAAATAATAAATATATATAATAAAATCTATAAAATTAATCTGTGGTTTTATTTATCTATACATTTTTCAAGGATTATCTATCTATCAAATAATAAAATATCTCTTAGTCCTGGTCATCCCGTTTTCCATTTACTAACAGATTTTATACGAAAACGGAACTACTTATATAAATTTATGAAGTTGCTGTTAATTTCACATCGTAGTTCTTTCTCCATTTGTCTATAAATTTCAAAAACAATTTCTTTAGTTTTTCCAAATTCTTTGAAAAATATATCTGCAGAGTATAGGAAAAGTTTCCGAGTCTTAATCAAACTTGGTTTGTTTTTTCGTAATGCTTCTTGAAAATTTTGAAAATATATTTTATTTATATTTTATTGACTTAAACGAGGAATATTTTTAGACTTATATAGCGTATAGTCTTAAAATACTTATAGTTTTATATCCATCAAATTCTTGAGAAGATCCCTTTAGTAAAGGCACAAAAATGATATTCCTTTCCAAAATATTTATTGTTTTCCAAATTTTGAAGGAAAATATTTAAAAACTTCCTAGAAGTTATGATTTAAAAGGTTTCTTGAAACTCAATTGGGATTCAAGGTTAGACATAAAAAAGTTTCGAGTTGGAAATTGAGAACTTTTCATTTCTTGAACAAGCAAATATAAATTGAACAAAGTTTCATGGCGATCATATGCCACTAATTTGATGTCTGTATACATATTTTAAAGCAGTAGAATTGTAGATCTTAATGATTAACAGCTTTAAAGTGTGAAATTTGTAGATCAAACAAGTTAAAAACAAAGGGAAAACTAGAACGTATTAAAACCTCTTTATTAAAATACGATTGTAAGAATATTAGAAGATCAATTTTCAAATAAAATTATTAAAAATCAGTTTTTTTTATGCGAAAATTCAACCGATCTTTTTGGTAAACATTTTAAAAAAAATATAATGGCAACCCCAGTGGCTCCGTTGTTAAACGCCATCTGGTGTAATTTATGCTGCATACGCATGCCACAACATATGTAGGTGGCGCTCAAGTAACGATATTTGAAATTTTCCAAAAAAAAAAACATAAATAATTATTTAAATGTGCATTTCAGGTGGAAACAGACAGGAGACAATGTAAAAAAAACAAGGTAATTGTCATTCAAAAATAATTGCAACTAAAATTTTAATTTTATTTTTAAACGAAATTATATTTAAATTTTAGTTTGGTTCAGAAATATTTTCAGTAAATATAGCAATTAAATTTCTATTGGCTATGCGCTTTGGCAGTGTGGTTAGCTGGTTGTGTAGCCAATTTAATTGCCAAAACGTTAATTCACAGCCACTATCTTCACTGCCGCCGCGACAAGCTATGACAACATACGGGAACATCACAAACTAACAAAAATCCCAATGACGTCCAGAACTTTATTACCAATATGAAAGGTGTTGCAAATGAGTTGGCCCATACGAACTTGAGTCAAAGTTATTGTCAAAAGGTATACATATAATTTACATCTATCACGATATATAATTAAATTACTAACAGAAAAAAAAATAAATAATATTTATAGTCGCACGCTTAATGCTTAAATTATGGCACTTGTAGTGAAAGAAGAATGATCAAAAAAAAAATATAAAAAATATATAATAAAAATAAGTGAGTAACAAACGATATAACTAACGATGTACCCTAAAAGATTCCTTTTCGAATATAATGAATCCTAATCCAACATATGCAAACTAACCAAATGCTTCGTAAATTGTACTAACAAATGAAATTTTGAATTTCATATTTAAGAGTTGTGTCAAACCGGTCTCATACTGACTTTAACCGATATTGTAATATGGTTTCAGTATGTGACCGGCCATTTTACACATCTCTTTCAACAATTAACTTTTAATCAACTAAAATAACGTCATGCCTTTTGAAATTATGGCTTTAAGACATCATCTCTTATAAGTACTAACCAAATCGTATGTGATTTTGCCATATTTCTAGGCAAACTAAATTTGTTTATAATAAAGTTCATATATATATATGATTTATTATTAGATTTTTTATACTTACAATGATTCTGATCATTAATACTTGCCATTAGTCTCCAATTTCTTTTCATTCCAGGTCAACGAAATGAAATTCTTTGTATGCTGATTAAGGACACACTTTAATAAGCCATTGGATCCATTTCTATGGACTGATTTAAGTTTTAAGCATCATTATTAATTTTAAATATTGCTTATGCAAATCTTTGAAAGAAAAATATTAATTAAAACTGTCCTAAAACCAAACACTGTTCATATTTGATTATCAATTGATCATAAGAGAATCGCTAATCCATGTAGATTAAATTTAGTGCCTAAAATTGCTAAAATAAATGAAAAAGTATATTCCGATATACAAGAAGCTTGAGAATTAACTATGGAAAAGTGTAGAAGATTTATACTTAAGATTTTTGAGAAATGCTGTGGCCAAAATTAAGTACACACTGATCTATATGCACACAATTAACATTGGACTAAAGATCTGTTACCAAGTTTAAAGAAATTTGTTCTCAATAAAAAATATAATATATAGACAAGGGCTGTGAGATCTTGTTAGGTTAATAAACATAAAAGTTGCTTGCCAATGGTCTAAAAATATGAACTGTAAATGACAGCTAAAGTAGCTCAAATGTTTTTTACAAAGCTTCATACCCCACGATATCAAATTCTACTAAAACAAGTTTAATCCATAATTTCGTCCAATAGTTTAGCTTATCCATAGCTCAGTCATTTAGACTATCTTCAGACATATCGGAACAATGGGATTAATACTGTATATGATAAATTTCTATATATTGTAACGTAGTAAAACAAAAGTAAAAATGTTGTAAATATTTTTTGATGTTTTTTGTTTCCGTTTTTCTTGTTTCTTTTGTTTTTGTTTTATGTATACATATAAATTTTAAATTAATAAAATTTACTTGCTATATTTCTATTCTTTATAAGTTCATCTTCATATAAATAATAATTTTAAATCGCACATTTTTTTTTCCATTTTTGTTTTACTCTTTTAAATTTATATATATTATAATAATGGTTTTGTTTTTTTTTTTTGTTTTTCTCTCTGTTACTTTTAATTTGAATTACACAACATTATTTATTTTATTGTTAACCCTTTTCTTTCTTTTTTTTGGTTTTTGTTGTTTGCTATGTTTTATAGATTTTATGTATAATGTTAAAAGGTGTTTACAATTTATTGACATTGTTCTTCAATTGAATGAGAAGAAAAATTTCTTTTTTTCTTAGTTGTTGTTTTTGAACGGTTTTTGCTGTTTTTTCTTTTTTTTTTTTTTAACTTTTCTTTCTGTGTTATTATTTATAATTTTATATATATATTTATATATATTCTTTTTTTTTTTTTTTTATTTTTTATGCGCTTGGTGTTTGAACTAAGTTAAATTATTTTAAGTTTTCTATTATATTTGCATTTGTTGTTGATTGTATTCAATGTTGTTGCGGTTGTTGCTGCTGCAGGCTGTGGCATTTCATTTTTGTTTTTTAAATAATTTAAGAGTATTTAATAGAAGATACTAAAGTTAGTATACGCATGATTTTTACTCGTATAGTTTATCTTTTTTCCTTTTGAGTGTGGGTGGGGGCGGGGACGACGCGCAAAAGCAAAAGTGAGAAACGAAAATGAAACAATTATAATTGCCAGAGAAGTGTGTGGTGTGCGTGTGTGTGTGTGTGTGAGAGGTGTATATGTGTGTTTAAGCGAGCCTGTATGATGTATGAGTGTATTTGTGTGTGTGTGTATATGAGTTAATAATAGTAATAAATACAACATTATACAAAATAAGAGAGGATTTTCCATGTAAATCAAACAATAATCTTTTTTTTTTTTTTTTTTACGATTTTTTTGTTGTTGATTTTTCCTTTTAACCACTTTTCATTTTCACTGTGGCGCCAAGAAAACTAAACAATTAATAATACAAAAAAAGTAGGTTTTAATAAAAAATAATTAATATATATACTATATATAAAAAACTGTTTCAGACACTTTCTTAGTTTGTTGCACGAATTATACACAAAACAAACTAAAACTCTAACCAGAAACTCATTCAAACAAAATATAAAAAAAAAAAAAAAACCGAGCAATAAAGAGAAAATTAAATAATAATTTGCAATTATATATTGAATTTCTATTACTCTTCCTATTTATATATGTCTATATAAAACTAGAAATTTTCCAAATTGCCAAATGAAGGGCGGACACACTTTTAAAGTGATCATAGATTTAGAAAAATTTCCCTGGGTTGAGGTGAAACAGAAACTGAGAATTTTGAGTTTATAAATTCGTTTCTTGTTTTAGTTCTCGTTCTTTTTTTTTTCTTTTTTTTTTTTTTTTTTGCTAATAATTGCATTTTAATTATCTTTTATACATAAATATAATTCATTTTGATTGTTATAGAAGTTTGTTGGTTTACTCTCAATAAAAATTATAAGCCTATGAGCAGAGGGGGGGCTAGATGGTTGCTTTTAATTTCTTCTCTTTTTTTTTGTGTATAATTCAAACTGTATGTCTGTCTGCTTGTGTGTGTGTATGAGTATGGGTGTGTGTATATGTGTATGTTGGCTGTGTGTGTAGTGTGTATGTTAGTATATGCTTTTACAGTTATTACATATATCATGTATATTATATATATTTTTATATCTTTTTGTTTTCGTGGTTTTCCTCTTTTGTTTTAGTTACTCAAATAGTTAATCCAACAATTTGTTTGTTTGTTTATTTGTTGCCTACTCTTGTTTTTTTATCCTTCATGCTGTTTGTTGGTGTTGCCTTCTTTCATTGTTTGTTTGTGTGTTATGTGGCGGCGTTATTTAACGATGTTAACATTAAAATTTATTTATGTTTGCCTGCTTCCGTTTTTTTTTCTTTTTTTTTTTTTTTTTGTTTCATTTGTTTGTTTTGTTGTTCTGTTTGTTTGTTGCCGTTGCGCGCAAAACAAATTCCTGTTGCCGTTTCTTTCGGTTGTTTTTGTTGTTGTTGTTACTCGAACTATGTGCAATTCGTTTTGTTGTTGTTCAGTAGTTGCATAATTGCTGTTGTTGCTGCTGCTAATGCTGCTCGTTTTGCAGTTACTTAGGATGTGCCATTGACCAGACCCTCCTTTTTGATATTCTCCGTCAATTGTTGCGGCGGTTGTTGTTGTTGTTGCTGCTGCTGTTGTCCTGACTGCTGATCCGTGTGGTTGTTGCTGCGATTCTTATTGTTGCGTCGCGGTTTCGGCTGCTGTTGCGGCGCCTGCTGCTGTTGTTGTTGCTGCTGAGGCAGCGGCGGCTGTTGTACACCACCCGACTGTTGTTTCTCACTATTACGAACTGAATCCTTGGACTTCATCGTACCACCAGCATTGTTCGCATTACCGCTATTCGGTTTATTGATATCGGTGGCATTCTGTGGAGCCTTATTCGACTGCGCCGATGGCTGCTGAGGCTGCTGTGATTGTTGCTGCTGCTTGTTGTTATTTGCCATCGCACCATTTGCTAAGAGATTCAATTTAATTTAATTATTAAGAGAAATGTAAATATTTATAAGCCACTTACTGCTAGCCCCTCCATTGTTGTTCTTTTGCCTTCTGCGCCTTCGTGAACTGCCCTCGTAGGATGAGTTGCTGTCCGCTGTAAAATTAAGGCAAACAAAAGCATGAAGGATAAGTATTTCAGAACAATAAATGTGGTTTTATAGATTAAAATTCAATTTTTCTGTTGTTTGAGGAATGAATTTTGTATCTACTTGAAAGTTGAATCTATTGTAAGTCATCCTGTCAATAAACAGCTAAATTTTGTAATTCTAATTAACAATATATTCTTTTATTATTAAGAACTTTAATAAACAAAATGTGTTAATAAAAGATGTCATTGCAATAACAAACAAAGAAAACTTTTGGCCAATAACATAATACCTTGAATAAAAGCAAATTTAAACAATCTCTTATAAGTGTTTCTCTTTCAACAAAAAGGATAATTGTAGCGTAATTTCCATAGCTCATCGAGAATACTTTTTGGAATACATAAAGACGAAAGACTATTAATGCCTATGCTTTTCTGATATTACAAAGCTTTGACGGGGAAACTTATTTTTATAGCAAGAACCACAAACAAACAAGAAAGCCAACCTAAGAGGAAGCTTAAGTAGATTCCACGTTAAGATTAATCCCTTAACTACAAATGGTGTAGAATATATGCATTCTATTAACTAATATAACTAATAATACCAACTATAAACGGGTTGGAATTCAAAAAAGTCTAGACACTTTAAGCCACCTCTTTTATGAGATAATCTTCAATTGTTTTCTTTATGTTCGATGGATAGAAAACCTTTCACTCACCCCTCTCCAGACTGCTAACTTCACGCGTCTCTCGCATATCCTCGGTGTGATTGAGGTGTTGATAGTCTCTGCCGTTTTGCTGTTCATTACGTGGTGGTCGACGATTGACACCACCGCGTCTGTTGTTACCGCCCCCACCACCACCTCCGCTACCGGCTCCACCATTACCTCCTCCGCCACCACCACCACCACTACCACGATAGTTGCCAACACCGTCACCGGCACTTCCACGATCACTGTAGCCACGCTGCTGATCACGTTGATGATCTCCACGGGAATTGTAGTCATCTTCATCGCGTCTATTGTTTTGATAACGTTGATTTAGACCATTACCGCCACCGCCTCCACCACTACCGCCGCCCCCGCCACCACCGCGACCACGCCCACCGCGACCGCGCTGAGCGCCGCCACCGCCACGCATAGAGCGCACGGACTCAATATCGCTGCTGTAGCCACGCTCAGAACGTCGCGGGACTGGGAAGTTTTGTGTGGAACCCATTGAGGATTCTTGTATGGCGCGCAGTTGCTGATCAATTTCCATTTTCTCTTGGCGAAGTTGTTCCACTTCCTGAAAGGAAAATTAATATTAGAAGGTATAAGGGGATACCTATATAGATATAGACTCACCTTTAGGTGGGACAAGTGATACTCCAGCAGCACTTTAGCATTTGCAATGCTCTCAACTGTGCCAATGAACACAAATGGTACATGCGCCAATTCGCGTGGTATATTTTGATCCTGTTCATCATCGCCAGCAATCTAATTGATATCGTTTTATATATATATATACATATATATATATATATTTATATATAAGGGAATATTCTCCTTAAGCGCACAATACTCACAGCACTCACCTTGATTCGAAAGACGCCACTTTTGTCCACAATTTCTTGTATAATGCGACCATTTTTACCAATCACCTTGCCAACCAATTCCCGAGGCACTTGAAAGAACTCTTCAGCATATTCGAGCATTGCGCGTGCCCTTTGCACGGATTCCTCAGTTTCGCCACTAATTTTAAATGTGCATGATTTTTCCTCAAGCTCAATATTGGTAACGCCGACCAGCGTGCGTGCCGCTTGTATATTAGAGCCATGCGAACCAATTGCCAGCCCCATGAGATCCTCGCGCACGCGGAATTCCTCAATGTAATTTCTATACATGAAATAGAGATAAAGTTGTGATTAGTTTAAGTTGTTCCAAATTGATTGATCCTTCCATTAGTCTAATCTTTTCAACTAACCCGCGATTCATCAGTTTGGTCGTTTCGAGCTGACGTGCAGCTTCTTCAGTCCTTTTCAAGAGCATAACCTTTAATTAATTAACAAGAGATTTTAATTAGTTTTAATTTATGTAATTATTTGAAAATTAAACTACTCACCTTTTGTGATAGATTACGAAAATGCATATCCTTGAGCATACTGGCACGTTTTTGAGTGTGCTCACATTTGGAAATAACAATCAGGGCATCCAGATCACGACTATAGTTACATACACAGGCATCGATTCTGCGCTGAAATTCCTTATGTATTCCATCTTTTTGGGCTCTAAAATGGGAGACAAAGAGAGAGAGGAGATTAATATGGACATACTTATAGTAGTAAATTTCATAAACTTACTCTTCACGCAACTCCTCGGGTACAGGCAGAGTGAATTGATAGAATGATTTGGGTGTTATTGGCGGATTTGGATTTTTGGCTCGCAATCTGCCTAATTCACAGATTTCGGTATAGGGTGTCTCAAAACCAATATAGGCAACTGCACAGATATCTGCTTTGAGCATTTTGATAATGGCCACCCACCAGCCGCAGGTTTCGCGCTCATTTGTGCGCGTAAATACCTCCACTTCCATGCCCTCCTCAAATACAGCCGGCGATGATGATGATGATGATCCACCTCCTGCACCCGATGCTGCAACTGCTACTGAGCCTGTTGCAGCTGATGTAGTAAACCCCGCCGGTTCGGATGATCCCTCGGGCGGCAGGCGTACATTGATAAACGGATATTTCAACACTTCGGGCACACTGCGAAAATGAAAACAAAAACACAATAAATACAACAATTACATTTTTCATTTAATTTGCATTAGTAAAAAACAAATCAAATGGCAGGTGTTTGCCAACGCCAGCCAAGACTGCTGACAACAACTGCAACTTCTTTCATTGCTGCGTCTGTGGCAGGGCTATTGTTGGCTAAATGCCAAGTACAACCAAATAAACAGCAGCCACAACAGCAGCAACAACAACAAGAGCAAGAACAACGTGTGGGGGTGTTGCACACACACAGTGTCCCGCCATAAGACACATAGATCGGAAATGCCATATAGAAAGAGCATAAACAGTGGGTCCAACTAAATTTAGACTCAGCTGCCGCTTAGCTCAATTCAATGTGGAATGAGGGATAAGAACACCCAAAAAAAAATAAAATAAATTAGACCAAAAATAAAAGAAAAACTTTCGTTCCAAAAATGTCACAAAAATGCAGCAGCAACACAAAACAGCATCTCAGACCAACACAAAAATCGAAAACTTTTTAAAAATAATAAGAAAGAAATTTCGTATATAACTATATATCGAATTGTGTATACCCTACTTTGGTGAAATTAATTGAAATATTATGTTAATAATTAAAATATTGAAACAATAAAAGAATTTCTGAACTATTCTATATATATCATCTTAGATATCTATATTAAATCAATATTTTCTATATATATCTTTGCTTTGTATAATACTTTGATTTGATATTAAATGAAAATGGGTACAAAATATTGTGTCCTATAAAACTGATTTCAAATTTAAAATACTTTTCTTTCAGACACTTTTTTCTAAAATATTTTAATGAATCGGGCTAATTAGCATATTTATTCCATCGACTGTAATGTAGTAGCTTTAAATAATGCTTTGTGATACTATATAAAAAATATATAGTACATTAAAAAATTATCTAAATTTTTAACAACTGACATGAAAATGAATCCAAGAATTTAAGAAAACTTGATAAAGAAAACTTTCTATACTAGAAATAAATTTCTATGCAAATAAGGAGGAATAATTCAGATATATTATATATCTATATATATATATATATGTTCCTAATGAGTTGTATCACTATATTAAGACTTCTATTAAAAGATCAATCAATAAATGCAAGTTCAATTGAATCTGATAAGCTAAAATATATACAAATTATGGTAAGCCAGACTATGTAATGTAATTATAATATATATATATATATATATATATATACTGATAAGATAATGGATTCAATCTATATAGTTGCAAGTTGTTTAAATTCATTGAAATGATCATATGAAAAAATTGTGTATTAAAATGTTTCTCATTTGGTATTTTAAAAATAAACTATTGGATGCTGACCAAGATGGGAAAACTTTGTCTGCCGCTCTGGTGGTGCTGCTGCTACGACTGCGGCTGCTGCTGCTATTTAGTGGCATTTGTCGTTCGCACTTGACAGCGCTTTGGCAGGAGCTGGGTTACCACTTGCCCGCCAATTTATATGGTAAAGGGGAAAACAACAACAACTAAAAACAAACATAGTTATTGGCTTTGAAAAGCTGTCAGAAAGAAGGGAAGGGAAAAAGGAGTGGAAATAAGAGTGTGGGCGTGTCACATCTTTGGTCAGTCATTTTGAGATTTGTGACGCCACCAAAAAGTGGGAAAAAAAAAGGAGAAAATCTAGCTGCAGCAGCAGAGAATTTTAACAAATTGCGCCAAATTAAAGATAGACAGGCAGATAGATAGACAGACAGACAGATACGAGAGGGAAAGTGGAGAGCACAGAGCATTAATGATGCGTGCCCAGCATCTCTAATTTCTAATTTTGTTGCCAAAAAGCAAAGACTTTGCGTTGGCATTAGGCGTCACTAGGCATACTGATTATATTAATTGTTGCAAATTAGTTGGAAAATATGTATACAAAACATTTTACATGTTTTTGTTTAAATCAAAATTTGCACGTTTCTTTCCCTTTTAGTATGAGTGTGTGTATTTGTGTGTGTGTGTTTTGTTTGTTTGTCTCGATAACTTACCCATCCACATCCACAAAGATGCCATCATCGCTGACAGCTGTCACCTGGCCCTGTGTTGTTGTTGTAGTCAGCGTCGTCGTCGTTGTGCGGAAGGAGCAAACCGAGCCACCAATGGTAGAAATGATAAAATGCGAGGGTGACGGCGAGGGTGAGGCATAGAGAGAAAGAGAAAAAAATGTGTGTCATTAATGTTGTATGCCTTATGATATTTCTTCTTCTAGCTATATATATATATATATCTATAATTTATTTATTTTTATGATCATTCTAAAAAAAAAAAAACAAAAGAGAAAAAAAAAAAACCGCTAAAGAAATTAACAAATGCAATCAGTGGGGAATGGAAAACCATTTTTATGTTAGTTTAAGGAAACCTTATCTGAAACAATATAAACAAATTTAAGCTGATTCATCTGAAATATGTCTATAAAGACAACAACAACAGCAATAGCAATCGTCTGATATTGCAGAAATCGTTGCATTTCAAATTGTTTCTCTTTGTTTATTTTTGTTTGAAATCAAGTGAAGAATTGGCGGAAATTAATGAAAACAAATAACTGAATACAATTATGAAATGTCATTAGTTTCCTCTAAAAACAATGTTATTAAAAGTCTGACTCAATTTGGAATTAACAAGGATAAAACTCTTAAACGGATAACAATTAAAAGGAAGGTTTTCCATTGAAGAGGATCCCCAACTAAGTAAAGGATAAGTATCTCAAAGACAGCAAAGAAGATGGAATCTATGAGGCTAAAAACCTATCTCTTCTTAAGAACAAATTAATGATTTAATTATAAACAAATTTCCCTTTAATATTTAACTGCCAAGTTAATCGTAATGTTTTTAAAAAGAAAAGGTTTCCATATAGATAGGGGAATCACCTAACCATGACATAAAAGCGGCTATAAAGTGGGCAAAGCTAACTGCTACTGCACCCACACATACAAAAAGAAAGGCAGCGCAGCAACAGCGACGTCAGCGTTTGCCCTCTACTATGTAGGTGTGTGTGTGTGTGTGGATGATGTCGAGACTCCACTCAACAAAATGTTGCAACTATTTATAGAAATAAAGCTAAAATTCACGAAATTAGAACCTGGGGCGTCAGGCAGTCAGATTACGGCGCCTAGCGACCACTGCTGCTGATGCTGACATACTCCCCCCCTCTCTCTCTCTCACTCACTCTTCATTAAGAAGAATCTTCAGCAAGCATTCGACGCATTTGCATACCTTATAGTAGGCGCCATTTTCAAGCCTCACTTCGACCAGCAAATCCTCCATTTCAATGTTGCCAAATGTTGTTCGTTATCACTAAAGATTCAATTGCAGATGTTGTTGCAGTTGTTTGTTGTTGTGCTTATGTTGCAATGTGGCCCCCCACCTGCTGCTAGGCCCTTAAGACCGCACTCTTCCACGCCCGCGTGCTTGTTCGTTGCGTCCTTCTCCTCTTCGTTATAATTCCACAGAAAGTTCTCCAAAACAAGCCAAAAGCAATAAATGATATTTGTTGTTGTTTTTTTTTGGTTTCCTTTTTTGAATTCTATATATATATATTAGTATATATATGTATGTGATTGTTGTTGCCTTTGGAATAAGAAAAGAAATGATTAGATAAGCTTTTCTCAATATTCCTTCCTCTTATTTTATTATTTACTTTTAATTGTTATACTCACAATTGAAGTATAGTTTTCTGGAGAGCCTTCTTCTTCGGTGAAATATTCCTTGCTTTGCTTTGCTGCTGCTGCTGCTTACTCTGTAATCAGTCTTTTCGCTTGCTGTTCCTGTTACGAGAAATTGTATGAGAAATATTTTGAATATTTTATTTGAGGTAATAATTTGTGTTTTGTTTTATATTGACAGACAACGGAGCAATCAAAAAAAATCAGAAATAACAATTTTTTTTGAAGTTATTTTGGGCATAAATAAAAAAAAAACACACACACACATCAAACGCAGCAGCGGCGACGTTTACGTCAGCTGAGGCAGTGACAGCACCGGCTTCTTCTTCTTAATTTTTGTCTTTCTTTTGTATGTCGTCCGAGCAGCGCTCTCTCATACACACACAAACATATGCATGAGGCAGCGGCCGCCGAAATGTTTCATTCGTTCGTTCACACTGCTGCCCAGAGCACGCTTTTCCAATAAGAATTCCTCACACACACACGCATACATACGCACATTTACACTCGTACACATACACCCATGAACTGTGACAGGCACATGCCGAACTTTAACATATCAAATGTACACACAGTGGAATCCATACGTTTTCAACTTAATACCCATATATGTTTTTCATTAAAGTGTTTTGGATTTAAGTCATTTATTTGTAATTTGTTGCGTAGCCCTTTTTCATCTTTCAGCTGCACACACATTCAAATTCGCCGCAGCCACTGCCGCTGTCTCTCTGCCGGCGCTGCCGCTTGCAAAAAATTTTTTCTTTTCGTTTTTTTTCGGTTCTTGCACACACACATACACTCACACACGCATATAATGAGCATGCAAAACGGAATCTGCAAATCGAGGAAAAGCAATTGATCGCTCCCACTTACCTTTGCTGTGTATTACGTGTTCTAGCAACAATTTACACTTTTTACAAACAATTTTTATCAAACTCCGGATTCTTTTCAACTGACATACAAAAGGAACAGGCAAATTGAGAAAGAGGAAGCCGCTGCTGCTTTTCCCAGTGCTGCCAGTTTAGCTATTTTGCCGCGAGTTTGACTACGTTCTCTTCGTTTTGCTTTTGCACACTGCTTCGCAGTTTGGCAACACTCAAAATAAGTTGAGAGTTGCCAACTCGTGTGATTGCCGCGCGTTTTAACTTGAATTCAATGATGCCCAAGTGCGCTTGTCAGTACCAATAAAGAGTAAAAAATAAAGTATAATTTATAGTATAAAATATTTGACTCAAACAATTCGATGTTTGCTAGAAAATATGAATTTATTTATTATGTGACATTTAAAACAAAAGGGTGGCAGCACATTTGTCAATATTGACAGGGCTGCAAAATGTATATCAAGTGGCAACGCCATAATGCATAGATATCGATTTATTTTCTAGATGGCGCCACTGAGAATTTTTTAAAAAGTAACGCATTTTGGAAATTACCATAAATTAAAGATTGCTCACTTGCCGCCAATTCGCCTGGCCCTCTGCCACCGATTCAATTTATTAATTGAATTGTCATGCTGATCAACAAATCAAATCGAAATCACATGTTCATCGCCTTTCAATTGACATTTTATTGCCATTCGATAATTTGCAAAACATTTTGTCAGTCACACGCTGGTTATTTAAATTTGCTTTGGCCCTATTTGTCGCCTAATGTAATTGTAATAATTATTGGGGTCAGCGAGTGTGCACAATTTGTCACATGCGCTGACCCCGCCTTCGAACCCACCCCCACATTGCGTGCCAACCGACACAAAGAGCATTTTGTTAGCGCGCTTGTCTATTTATCTATTTGCCTTTCCGGCGGTTTATAAAACTGCACTTGCCACTCCCTCACCCCTTTTCAGTTTGATGCGAATGCCCGATAAAACACTCAAAAAGTTGGCAGCGTTTTTCTATGTATTTATAATTCACCATTTGATTTGCAATGACTATTTTTTTTTTTTTTTTTTGATTAAACCAAAGGACATGCAATTTAGCTATTTGTGCAACAAATTGCAACAATTTCATAGGCCAGTGATTTAATGATGCTCATTTAACTGAACAAATACCCATTACACCAAGTGGAAAGTAACATTCAAATGTTTATATATATATATAGATACATTTGAACCTATTTGTCTGGTGATTCCCCTTAACCTATTAACATACTGGGCACATAATCCAAAGGCAATAAATGTAGAAATCTATTTGAAATCATGTTCATTGACTTCTAACTTGATGATTTCATTTAATATCTAAAAATTTCCTTCATGTTATTAAAGTTCAATTCTTAAGTTAAATATTCAATGAAAATTTGATCAAGTCAGCATTTAGTTTGCTTACGAATAATATTGACATAGATTAATGTATATACAAACATTTGAATAGATAAGCAGATTTAATTTAATGTCAAAGAATTCCTAATGAGATTAAATATTGAGAAATGTAATAAAATTATAAATTAAATTTAATTAAATCTGCTTTAGATTGATTTATCACTTTACAGGAAAAAATATTTTCTCTTTTTTTTTACAAGATTTAGTAGTTAACTACATTAAATTGAAACACAATCGGTATGACAAATATTATATATGTACATATATCTACATATACAGCATGACGATTTGTTTACTCTCTGAACTATAAATTAATTGTGGAAAAAAAGAAGTTGAACGTTTTGTTTAATAGGAATATTTAATACAATAATTAGCATATAATAAACATTTTTAATAACAAATAGTCGGAAGTAATAACAAATTAAGATGAGAAAAAGAAAATTTTAAAAATTTAAAATTGGATGTAGATCGAAGGTATTCCTGAACAAGTTATTTTTCTTATTTACGAATAGTTTTTATGCCATTATTATTTTCATTTACACAATTATTCTTTGAATTAAAGTAATTCTTATACAATTATTATTTATAAACTCTTATACAATAAATAATTCATATACAAAAACTATTATTATAAAATTCCAATCCTTAAACATTCAAATTTTTCTATATACCAGTTATTCTTATACTATTTATTATTATTATTTATTAAATGGAATTAATTCTTATACAATTATTAATTTTATAGAAAATATTAGTATTAAAAAGCAGTTGTTCTTATACAAATAATTATTCTTATATTGCATGAATTCTT
This sequence comes from Drosophila neocordata, assembly GCA_018903615.1. Classification (NCBI taxonomy): domain Eukaryota; kingdom Metazoa; phylum Arthropoda; class Insecta; order Diptera; family Drosophilidae; genus Drosophila; species Drosophila neocordata. The sequence goes on along the minus strand of JAEIGI010000002.1, from coordinate 15,524,516 downwards.
ATAAAATTATTATTCCTAAACTCGTATACAATTAAACATTCTTTTACACAAATTTGTCTTATACTATTTTTATTCTTTACCAAACCATTTTTTCATTTTAGAAGTACTTCTTATACAATATTTATTTTAATAGAAAGTATTATCATTATACAGAAGTATTTATTATTCTTAAACTCGTATACAATCAATCATTCTTATACAAAAACTATTCTAATCCTTAGTATTTTTCTTATTTAAATGAAATACTTATAAAATTTTTATTTTTATAACAACTATTCTTTGTATATAGAAGTTATTCTCAAAGAATATTGTATTATATTTTATTTATTATTTTTATACTATAAATTACTAAACAAAATTAAGAATTTCCGATGTTAGTACCCTTTATACAATTAACTCTATATTATACAAATTTTTTAAGACTTCTGTGATCTTAAAACTTCTTAAGATAAATGACTAAACAACTAAATTAGTTACTGATTAATTAAGAAAACAGAAACATCCTAAAGAGCATCCTTATTTATAAAGAGATTTAACGTCTTCTACATTTTATAACAATCTATTTAAAATAAAATCAAAATAAATCACTTAATTCTGTAACTTTGATTACTGAAATCCAATTAAATATTTCACATTCTCTATGGTAAACTGAGCATATCGAGTTCTAATACGCTACATATATACATATACAAATTGCAAACCGCATTGACAGTAATTTACTGTCAAATGCTCTCAAAAACCGATTTGCAACGGAAATGCATTTTGATTTTTCACATAAACAAACATATGCTCTATCTATCTCTCTCTCTTGCGGCAAACAGCAGGCAGAGAGGGAAGACAGCAGCTGCTCAGTTGACATTGGCTTTTGTTACATTAAATGCCCTTTTTTTTCTCTCTCTATCTCTCTCTTTCACATTACATTAACTGCACTTTTATGATGTTTCAAAATCCGTACGGCGCCACGCCCATTACCCATCACCATTACCATTACCATTCACCCTAACCATATTCTATTGTAGTTTGTCTCATCTGGCCGCTTGTTATTGTTGTTGCTGTTTTGTTGTTGTTCAATTAGCATTTTGTGTCTGCTCGCCCCTCGTTAAATGATATGTGGGTGCAACAATTGGTCATTTGAAATGAATTAAATTATGATTAATTCTAAAATTTAATATAATTAATGCAAAATGTAAACGAAGATAAGAAAAGAAATGAAATGAAACATAAAATTTGCAAACATTGCTCTTTCTCTTTCTTAATCTTACATACATCTCAGCTGTTCTATTACCATTTACCGTTTATTTAGCATATTTTTTTGCCTGCCTAAGTGTAAGTGGTGGGTGCAAAGGGGATTTAGAAATCTTCTCCATTTTGTGTGTGTTGTTGTTGTTGTTTTTTTTGTTGTTGTATTTTGGGTGAGAGCGGAAAACCGAAAAATAACACAAACCTTGCCATAATTCAATTCAATTCGCTTTTGAGTAGCCTCTGTGCATGTGACTTGTGTGTGTATGAGTGCGTGCCTGTATCTCTCTGTGTGTGTGCGAGTACATACATGAATTGCTCGGTTTTCAGTTCTGTTTTCAGTTGCGTTTGGTTGGTTGGGCTGACGCCCGTTTCGGGTTCTCTATATTCCGTTATAAAAGACGTGTGCCTTGCCACAAATTGTTGGAGTTGTCTTTGAGACATTGAGAAAGTTCCGTGTCCTATTTTAAACCAGAGCCTTGTACAAAAATAAAAAAAAAAAAAAAAAATTCTCAAAGTGTTAAATATTTCTCAAGTGCTAATTGTTAATATAAAACAAAATAAAATATAATAAAAATAATTATAATAAAATGAATTTTCCAACATTCATCACATTAGGTAAATTTTTAACCTTTTTTTTTTACCTGCTTTAATTATAAATTCGATTTTTCAACTAATCCCTTAAAGCCGGCTAATCCGAGTGCTTGTAAAATTAAAAGAAAATATTTCTAATTGTCGTTGCCATTATTATAATTATTTTGTTTGCAATTAAGACGATCATTTAAATTGATAAAAACAGTGGAAACAAGACAATGGGCAT